>CM076599.1:10000000-11250000 GCA_038502835.1 Octonoba sinensis
GAAAAATACTTTTTTAAAATTTATTTTAGAAATTTTTTTTTTATTGTTATTATTTATTTTTTCACATATATTAAATTACATACTTGGGCTAGCTCACAAGGGATTTTACATTTTGCACTGAAACTTGTAAAACCTTTGCCAGTGTAAATGTGTGATATTATATAGACTAGAATATTGTTAAATGAGTTAATTATTAATTAAAACTTGAAACTTTTCTCAGTACAAATTTGTTTGTATACTATTATATCAAGAATTTTTAATTATCATAGGTTTTCAGTCGAAACAAAATTTCATATAAATCACATAATTTCACATTCATGCTATTGATGTTGATTATGAGCTTTATATTGTTGGAAAACTGATTTAGAGAAAATGACATCACAGTAGCAGTTTAGTGTTTTTTGTCTGATGAGTGAGTCTAACTCAACTTAAAAGAGAAAGTGACTGCTATTGTAGATATTCTCATTCTCATGATTAATCTGCTCATCACACTTAATAGAGTACCATTCTGCTATTTTGCATATCATATATTTTTTCTTTAACTCTGAAGTGAGTCAGTGAGCTAATCTAGGATGAATATAGTGTCTTAATATTTGAATAATATAAATTTGTTAGTTGGGTACTATATATCATGAATTATAGCAGTTTATAAATATCATGACATGTATCAGTTTATAAATATCATGACATGTAGCAATTAATAAATATCATGACATGTATCAATTTATAAATATCATGACATGACATGCATCAATTTATAAATATCATGACATGACATGCATCAATTTATAAATATCATGACATATATCACAATATTTATCGTACATATCAAATGTGATATACAGTCAACTCTTCGAAATCCGCACTGCTTGGGACCAAGGGTAGTGTGGATTTTAGAATTTTGCGGATTTCAGATCATTGATCTGTGTAAGCATTTTGTGAGGTTATAATGTTGCATTCACCTTTTTACATATTACTCCAAAAATGTTTTGATAAACCACTAATTATACAGGCATGAATATATAAAAGAAATTGGTAGAAAAGAGAAAATTTCAAAATGAGCTCCCTCCCCCCCTCTTTTTAGAAACCAAACTGGCAAATTTCAGATAAGGGGGGTTATAATCGAGATTTTCGAAAAAAATTATCAAAAAAAAATGTTTTTAGTATTATGTAAGAGCATCTACTGAAGATAAATAATAAGTAAACCCATTTAAAATTATCTTAAAAGCATTAATATAAAACAAGATTCAAGAAATAAATAAACAAAAATCTGCTTTTAATTTTCTAATAGAAAATTGATCGCATGGGGATGCCATCTTTTCTGAAGAAAGAATTTAGCACTTAAGTTAGCAGAAATCCCTATAATTTAAATTTAAAACTATTAAAATGCAAATTTGGCATGTTCGGGACCATCGCTACATCAGTATTTCGTAATGTGCTGAATTTTAAAACACGACCAAAAATAGCGGACTTACACGATCAAAGATGGCGGCTCTGTAAACGAATCACCACTGAGTACATGAAATTTATTTTTAAGCATTTAGACCTTGCATATTTATGAAAAAAAAAATAAAATAAAACACAAAATGCAAAAAGAAATTGGTCATATTTAATCTTTATTGAAAGAAAATAATACGAAATTAGTTTTAATATCGTCAACCATTTGAGGAGGGGGTTATATTAAGGAATATGGGAATGATTTCACTTTCGGTGAGAAAGCTTGGGGGGGGGGGGGGTTACATTCGATGGAGGGGCTACTTTCGGGATTTTACGGTATTTATATGTGTAAACTTTAAATGATTTTTTTTTATTCAACTACTTTGCAAAGGTGCATATTGGTGGTTGCCACTCGCCAACTGGCTATCAAAAACTTTTTCATGGTGACCAAAAATTTCATTGCTGATGGTCAAGTTGACGACCAAAATTGTATCCATTAATTAGATCAAGGAGGAAGAAGTTTGCACCATAAAATCGATCCAAATACAAAATTTATACTGAAAAATAGCTTAATATTTTTGCTGAATATGATTTGAGTTGTGTACTAATGAACAAATTATAAGAAATATCGCAAAACGAAAGCAGATGCAAAAAAAATGATGTCTGATGATGGCAAAACGCTAATGTTGCGCATGACACATGACTATAAAAAAAAAACACAAAAATAAGCTAAAAATACATTGTTTTCAACGTATAATAGTCAGATGTGAGTTATTGTAAACATTTCAAGTAAACAAAATGCTTGCATCTTGGCAAATTTAAGGAATTTCTAGTTTTTTTAACTAAGTTTTTCAACTAGTTTTTAAACTAAGTTTCACTTTACATCGGAAATCTTACTCGGATTTTAGACGTTCGTGGATTTCTGGACCCCGGATTTGATTTTTTAAATTTAAATCGGATATTCTTGGTTTTTTTAAAAATAACTCAAATATTTCGGATATTTATTTTGTTACATTCATAGAAACAATATGCAAAAACACATTTTAACCCATTTTCGTAGCATTTTTTTAATAATAATAATAATGATAAACAAATTTTAATACAAATGTATGACTCAAATGAAACTTAAAACTACCAGGAATAATAGTACACTCATCAGTACAGAGAAAATGAAAATTTATTCTGAATTATTTTGCTTTTGGAAGCTGAAAAAAAGTAACAATTGTGTGTACTTAATTTTTGCATTAAGTGTACTTTAATCACTTTTCCATTTTATAAATGAGAAAGTCTGAAACATTTTAACCCATTTAGTAAAATCATATGCTCACACCATTACTAAAAACTGAAACTTTTTGTTTTAATCAAATATCTTTATTGAAAATTTCTATCATAGAAAAATATTTTAGAAGGAAAAAACCTTAAGCTATTAGAGGACTTGAAGGATTCTAAATTCTAACAATTGTTGTTTTAAACACTATCATTCTGAATTATTTATTGTGTGGCATTTATTAAATTGATCAGAAACTCTATTTTTAAGATAAAAACACAGATTGGTTCATGATTATTATGAATTGTAATTTGAATGAATTATGCTTTGCTGTTAAGATGCTTGAAGAATATTGTACAATTTAAAAAATATTGTAAAATTTAAAACATAATTCTAACCTTATAAAATCTGTTATGCACACAAACAGATGGGCCTAGGAAGTTTTGTTTGAAACTGGTTGTAATTGCAACATATCATTTTTACAGCACTTTCTAACATTGTAAAATCAATGATTTTTTTTTGAAAAAAAATCACTTGATTTAAATTCTGATTTAAATCAACGAACCCAGGTATTTAGTGCAGTAATTTCTTTTAAATTACATGATTAAAAAATTTTTTCAGATGCCACTTTGGGGAGATTCAAGCAAAGAACATTTCAAAGCGAAATTGGAGCATAAACTGTGCATTGTAAGTTTGATATCCTCTTGAAAATGATAAATCTTTGCTATAAAATGCATGAAAAATATTTTTATAGTAATTTACATGCATTGTTTTTTTTTAGGCTAAAGAAACTCCTGAATCAGATTTTGATTTATCTGGCTGTAATTTGAATGAGGTAAAAAATTTTTTATGTGTCGGTTTCTAATTGACTAGCGGTTCCCGCAACTTTGTTCACATGGAAATTTTATGTGTATGTGGGAAAACTGATGCCTGATCTAAATGTAGAGGAAAATTATAAAAGGCGTCCTTTTGGGCTTTTGAGTGCTGCATTTATGGGCGACAGAAGTTCTAAACGAAACTGAACAGCATTGCAGCATCGGTTACTTAAAAACCGGAACATTATAGCACTGAACAACTTTTTTCCCTTCAAAGTGATCAATCAAACGCTCCCTTGTAGGTTCTGATTTCTGGGCAGTAAATATTTTGTCAATTATGGGCTGGAAAGCACAGTATTAGGATGCAACTACACACTACTGTTGTTTTCTAAAGAGACGACTATAAAGAATAACAATTACAACTAACCTAACTACAATTCAATTACAAAAGCAAACAACTAACCTGAAAACAATTTACAATATGTACCTGAACTAAAACAAAACAGCAAACGAATAAATCAAAATTAAATCCATATTTATCGATTGAGGTTGATATTTTTAAAGACAAAGGAGCAAAGTGAAGGTGAACAAATAGGTCCTCAACTGAGATATGTTCACACAGAAATTGCTTGTAAGGTTATTCTTCACAAGAAAATCTTAATAGCGCCAAAAACTTCTCGGAAAACTTAAAAAACTTAGAAAACCTAATGCTCACCATAAAGCGCCATCTAGTGGCAGAGCGTTGAACCAAGTTCTTACTGCTTGACCACATGGGAACCATACATCTTTCCGGGATAAAAAGTAGCCTATGTGCTATACCAGACTATAACCCGTCTCTTCCGAATTTCATCCAGAGCCATTCAACTGTTCTTTTGTGATTCAGTAACAAACATACATCCAAACTCCAAACTTTTGCATTTTTAATGCTATTATAAAGAATAATTTTTATAAGTGTTCTTTCTAATCATTTATTCATTTACAATTATTATAATTTTAACTATCCTTTATTTATTTCAGATTCCTTCAGGTGTATTTTCTATGTGTCGTGTTTTTTTGAAGAAGGTAAAGTCTATTTGATTATTAAATATTGATATGAATATTCAAAGAAACTAAGAACTTCAAACTAAGATATATAGTATGCAAGTACACTTTGAAGCTGTATTGTGAGCCCCTTTTATTCTTTTGCCACAATATTTTAATCCTACAAAATTGAATTTTCTAACAAATTTTTTTTTGCACAATTATAGTGAGGGGGGGGGGGGAGCAATCACCCTGCCCCAGATTGGAGCATGTTCACCTCGTCATCTTACAATTTAGGTTTTTTTTTACAGGCCTTGATCGAATAAAAAATAATTGTAAGAATTGGTGTTAATCAAAGTGTGATATTAAAGAACGTTTTATATTCTAATTATTAAATAGCTTGTTTACCCAACTTTAATTTAAGCATTTTTGTTATTTTTGAATTTCACAAAGCAAATTCAATTATGTTTATTTTATTATTATTTATTTTCTTCTTTGCAGTCTCTTCTTTTGCAAAATAATCAACTTACAAGCCTACATGGTGGTGGATCGTTAAAAGATCTAAATCAGTTGTTGGTGAGATTTTTCCTTCTTTTCTTTTTTTATCTGGTAAAAACATCTACATTGGGTTCATTTTCTTAATTCTGTGAGTTTTAACAATTTCATGTTAATATATTTTATCTTTTCTTAATAGATTTATATTTGTTTCAATCAGGTTTGGAGTCTATTATGAAGAAACGTAATCAATTACGATTACGATTACAAGGAGAAAAATTGAGAGATTATGATTACGATTACGATTGTAATTCTTTGCCAAAAAAGTAATTACGATTACGGCAGTGATTACAGTCGTTAAAAAATGCAATCAATTGCTATTATGATAACCGATTATAATTAGATTAGCGAGACATTAGAAGATATTATGCATACAACTCTCATTTTTGCAACATTGTCACAAATAAAAAATTTATGATTTTTGATTAAATTTTTGATTTAATACGGGATTACAGATTGTTTCCTTTAGGTTACGATTAAAATTACACAAGAAAAGGGATTACTCAATTTCGATTATGATTATAAGAATATGCCATTGTTAGATTACGATTACGATTTCGATTTTGCCAAAATGTAATCAATTGCAGGAGATTACGATTACGTAATCGCGATTACTCCAAGCCTGGTTTCAATACACACAATAAAGCTAAGATTGTCCAAAATCCAATTAACCAAATTTCTCTTCATTATTAGTTATATTTTTTAGGGAAAAATAATTTTATTCATATTTTTTATATTCTTATTTTTTTAAAGAAAAAGAAAAGTTAGAAAGAAAAGGAAATGAATGATCTCCTGTACCAAATCAAAAACAGTTCCTCAATTAGTGTTATTGTTTGGTGATGCCCATTAGACTTGGAAAATTATGGGTCCCTGGACTTCCAAATTTCCGTGTCCTTTTTTCCAAAAAACGGGTCCCCATCCAAAAAATAGCATATCATGGTTTCAAACATATAAATGAATGATAAACTTTTTATGATAAGAATTTCTTTTCAATTCCATTAGCAATTAATTCAATATCAGTTCAACCAAGAATTAAAACCAAAATCCCCTATTTCGAAAGCTTGATTGATTTTTGGCAGAATGCCATATTTCTAAATTAAAGTTGTCTACTGGCTACTGGCCGCTGGATATTATCTAAATGTTTGAACTTTTAGGTCTAGTTAGTAGAATGTAATTTTATTAATGATCAATAAGAAAATTGGGTCACAGAATTTGAATAAAATCTGAAAATATAGCTTTTTAAAATATGAAAATGAGGAGTAATAAGCCATTACTCACAGAAATTAAAAGTTAGCTAATTCTGAATAGTTGAAAATTGTCTACAAAAAGAATAGTGATGGAGAAATTTTAGTATTAAAAACAACTATCATTTTAATTAATCGGCTGATGATTCATTGGTATTGGCTGATTATCTTCTGCCGATTAATCAGGTATCAGCAAATATCTTTTGATCAATGGACTACTTCATGATCCGAATTTTCAAAATTCGGCAAAAGTAGAAATGGATGCATTTAAAATTTTATATGTCTGTTTCCTATGCCAGTCCAGAACTTTTCTGACTATCAGGAAAACAATTTATATATAAAAAAAATCATTTTTACGCTCCATCCTAGCCTGTATGAAAATTTATAATTTCGGCTTCTGTATTACGTTAGCAGTTAAAAATACTGTTATAGCAATATTATTTTTTCGAACCCCCTTTCTACCTCACACAAACCAATGGTTGAGAAACGCTGATTTAGTGCAATTTAAACAACTGCTATTCACTGTTTTTAACCACCTCTTATGAATCTTACAGCCCAGTTAATAAAGAGCTAATGCACATGTCTTGATAAAATTTCATATTTTTCCAAGTTTACATCAATACTATATTTGGGCCAAATTTCAAGAAAATATGAGATGATGGTGAAGTTTAACCATTGTGTTGAACTGATATAGAGTGACCCATGGACTGGAATTTTTACCTGATGTACATTGACTAAGTATAATATCCTGCATAGAATTATCCCAATAAACAGATTATTTTTGTTCTGAATATTTTTACCATAATAGTGAAGATTAGTTTCTTTAGACACAACTCAATATGAAATGCTATAGAAGATCAAATTTGAACTTGCATTAAACTGACACTAAAAAATTAATTTGATTTGTATTTATATAAGTTTCACTATATAGGAGAAATTTTATAATGGTGTTCCGTGAGCTATGGGGCCCCAGGTCGCCGTTTATCTAACTTGTACCTTGATCCAACACTTCTTAAGTGCAATACTTCTATAAAACTACAAAAATTGAAAGCCTGTAGTTGCTATTTAACGATGATAGACTGTTTTATTACTTATTTGATGAAATCTTTTAAATTTTAGGTGCTTAATCTTAAGGATAATAAAATAACCTCTTTGCCTGAAGATTTTTCTTATCTGATTTCTTTGCAGGTAAAATGATTTTTTAAATCTTTTTAAAATATATTTGTTTCGAGCTTAAATGTTAAAAATGTTTCATTAAATAACTTCATTGCTTTTAGTAACATAATTATTGCTTTACTTTCCTTGCAGGAATTGAATCTTGAAAATAATCGTTTGAAAAAGTTGCCTATCTCATTTAGCAGATTAGATAACCTTCGTCATCTGAACTTAAAAAGTAATTAACTTAAACACATTTAATATTTCTACTTATTTTCTGTATATAGTAGCTAAAAATATAATATAGGTAAAACATTCAGCTTTAAAATTCATGATGGTGATGAAATATATATATATACATACATATATGCATATAGATGCAAGTAACCCTACTGTAACACAGTAAATTAGTTCCCAAAAAATGTCATGTTGTGAAAAACCGTGTTATGTGAGTCTCAGAATCTGTTAAAAGGGGGGTTAGGTTCCATAAACTCAATAAAAGCAAATTTTTCCCCTATTTTTTAAAATTAAATATCAGAAACTTAATTTTGTTCATTCAAATGTGATTACTCAAAGTGGCCTCTACTGTATAAGTATTCCTTTTTCTTTTCAGGCAACAAGTTAGTGGCTTTTCCTCAACAGATATGTTCGTTGATGTTATTAGAACACTTGAATTTACTTTGTAATCCTAAAATTAAGTCGTTGCCTGCAGAGATTTCTAAGTTAGAGCAGCTTAAAATTCTTGATGTTGATACAACTCAAATTCTTTATCCAACAAGTGGTAAGCAGTTTCTTTTTTCCGAAAAGCAATTATTTAGATGAACTAGTTTCCTGTTGTTGATTGGATTACTAGTACCGTAAAATGTTAACTTATACTATAACCAAAAAGTTCAAGTTGTCTGAATTCCGATTGTGCTTTTTTTATAGTAACATTTTCAGAAATATTTCGTAAAGATCTGATTCTTTGTCCAATAAGTTTATAGTTAATATGTGTTCTATTCTTCTTTTTTCCCTTCTTAAACAACTTTCATTATTTTAAAATTATTGCATCATCCTTAAGTTTATAATAAAATTTAAAAAATACTTGCTCACTTCTCTCTTGCTATATTTCTCTCTCTCTCTTTTATCTACAAAAGGGTATGTCTTCAAGGTAGGTAATTGTCTCAAGGCTTCAGAGAAGTCTTTTCTTCAATCCATCAAATAGGTAGAAAACTAAAAGAAGTTTTATGCTGTGTTACAATGGTTCCCATAGTTGACTGGGCTCCGACCCATCTGACAAAAATTTCCAATCTTGGGCCCACCTCTTAGCTGTCTTAGAGAAAAGAGGGCATAAATATTGGTAATGCTCAGATTCCCTAGTGATGAGTCATGGAACTACTTAATGCTGCCTTATGTGTTCTAATTAAAATTAAAAAAAATATTTTTTATAAGTGTTACCAATGTGAATGAAAGACTTGAAATAAGAAACACAACTTAAATATTATTTTTATTACTTAAATATCTACACTTGCAAGGTTTTTTTTACAACGTTATTTCAATGGGAAGGATGTATTTGTTTCTTATTTCTCTTTGTTAAAGTTTTAGTATCAACTTCAACTTTAGTTACTTTTATTCGCTGACTTCTTTTTTAAAAAAATTCATGTGTACAGTGGCGAGGGCCCACTCAATATTCGCTCGCTACCCATAGTTTGGGAAATACTGCTGTGTTAGCTTTTTAGCTATTTAAGCTCAGCAGTGAAGAAGGTGTTGCCAAAGCCTTGAAACTGCTATCGG
The DNA here is from genome assembly GCA_038502835.1 of Octonoba sinensis. Classification (NCBI taxonomy): domain Eukaryota; kingdom Metazoa; phylum Arthropoda; class Arachnida; order Araneae; family Uloboridae; genus Octonoba; species Octonoba sinensis. The sequence continues at coordinate 10,009,267 of CM076599.1, forward strand.
CTTTTGTGCAATTTCCCTTTTTTAAAAACTTTTGCATTAATGATATTGGTTGCTATTTCGTTTGATTATTGCACACAGGTTTACAGTGGAACTCACATAAGTTTTTGAGGGGAATAAGAAAAAAAAAAAAAAAAACTTTTTACATGGAGAATATAAAATACATTAATGTTAAGATAGTAATTTTTAAAAAATGTGTAATTTTGATGTTTAATATTTTGTAGGTTAAAAATATTTATTACAAATTAATTATGAGTGTAATAAAAAGTTCTTATTTCAATTCAGAAGTCATTCGATGTTTCAAGCTAAATTAATTATTATTGCTGATTTACTTTTTGAATTTATTTAAACTACTATTGTTTAAAAGTTGTCAACATGCTCTTCACATTTTGTAGGTGTGCATAGACTGTGTCATTGAAATTTTAAGAGTGGGGAAAGCGTTTAAGAGGTTTTAGTTAGTTTTTTTTGGGATGGAGTGCTCAGGTGCTCTGTAGCTTTGGAGGGAGTACGTCATACCTCTCGGAGGCAAATAGGCACCCCTGCAATTTTCAATAAAAAAGTGATTGGTTCTTTATTGAAGCAGATTTGTTGCTTTCAGTTTTGAATGGTAGTAATTTCATACTTTTGAAATTGTTCAATTTCCTAATCAGTAAACTTCTGATAATTTCTCCAAATAAACTGTATTGCTCAGTGGTTTGGTCAAGGGGAAGAGGATAGGGTAGTCACAACTCCCCATAAAACTATAAATGTACTCTACATATGCATATATAGTTTGTGTACATGTGTGTATGCACGTATGTATTATAAGTGATAACCCTCCCACTTGAAATGAACCCCCCCCCCCCATATGAATATTTCTCGCTACACCATTAATATTGCACCCCTAGTAAAATTTTTGGGCATTCTTCACTTGACTACCCACCTTAACAATATTCGTTTTCATATAAATATGTATTATTTGGTGGAAAATGCCACAAGAATTCATGTTAAAAGTAACTGTTTAGTTGAGTTTTCTACTTCACCCCCCCCCCCCTACCCTGTTAGCATGTGGCCTTAGGGCTGCCCTCCCTTGGGCATGGGTAAGTGAAGTTCGACGACAGCTCGTGGCCGACCGGAGATAGATTAGCTGGGCGTCAGCCCAGCCTTACTACATTGCTGTGTGAACCTGGCCCTTTTTGATACCCCTATGCTTGAAGAGTATCATTGGAGGGTTGTGGTTTCCTGTAATAAATGGGGTTAGTAATACATACATACATACAGTAATATAACTTTACTACTGCATATATGAACTATGGCATAAAAATGAACTACGGCATAAATTTTACTATTGCATAAACATATGCTAGGCTACCCTTTCCATGTTGGGTATAGGTATTAGACCTATCCCGATTTTTTGGGTAGCCACTCTGAAAAGAAGAGAAAATTGGTTAAGTTTGCTGGCCGTCTTGGGTGGGAATCGCAGTGTCCTAGGGTTACGGCTTAAAATGATATCCCACTCTGCTACCTGTAATTGAAAGGGGTTGTCATGAGTTAGCTATAATTTTTAAAAAACCAACTTGTTTATCTTTTACTTAATATCCACGCAACCCTTAATGCCTTATCTTCCATCTACAATTATTATAATTGTTTATTCCTTCTTTTGACCTCCAGAAAACACTTCTACAATCTTTTTCTGCCAAAAAAAAAATTAATCTATTTTTTGAAAAACACTTCTACAGTTTTTAGCTCATTAAATTAACAAATTCAAAAAAAAAAAAAGAAAATTTCCTCTTTTGACCCCCTAAAAATACTTCTACTAATTTAGTTTTCCCTTTTTTAACATATTAAGCCACCTATCTTAATTATATAAAAAAGCACAAAAAAAAAAAAAAAATCATAAAAAAAATACAAGAACTGTCTTCTTATTTTAAAACAATTTTATAGAAAAGGAAAAGAAAAAAAAAACTCTAGAAAGGGAAAAAAAATTTTTTTTTTTTACTAAACTCTATGACTGGAAGGAAGGAAAAGAGGAAGGATAGCTCCCTGGGCGAATTTTTTAGAGGTGACTGCCTAGGAGTGGGACATCCCTTCTTAGCTATTCCACCCGTGCTATGCTATGGGATCTGGGAGAAAGGGAATTTCTTTTTTTTTTCTTTTGGACGTACTCCGCAGGGTGGAGGTCACATGGCTATTGTCTGGTGTTACCCTTCTTAGCTATTCTACCCAGACCCGGACTGGCTACCTCTGCGGCCCTCGGGCAGGTACTGAAAAGGGGTCCCCTAGAGGAGGGTTCTTGAAAATTATGTGCCAGGAAACCGTTTTTTTACACTTTTTGGGGTCTTATACAGTAGTTAAACTAAAGCGACATTTTCATATTAAATGAGAAAAAAAATCAAAACAGTGTTTTAAAGTTATGCTTGGCTAACTGTTTAGTTCAACAAAATTTCATGCTATTTTTATTATGTCTCAATTGCGTAGATTATATTTGAATATAATTTTCATTATATTATAAAACTAAAAATCTGCCCTTCTGAATGATTTTCTAGCTGAATGAAAAGTCAAAATTATGTTTGTTAACAATTACTTTTTTGAAAATATATACATTATCTTAAAAATCAAACATAGATTTGCTCCAACTTAAAATTAAAAAAATATTATAGCTTGTACGAAGAAAATAATAATAACATGAACATTTATTTCTTTTAAATCACAAGCTTGTTTATCCCTCCTTTGATTTTTTTCTGGCTGAAGCAGTGTTTCTACCAAGTTCCATATGAACGAGTAATTACTTTGTAAGCACTTAACTGGTTAGTGACTAGAAACAAATCAAGCAAAACAGCAGTAGTTTTTAAATTTATACTGTTGACTGATCAAATTCTTTGCTGCCATTTGACTTCTAACAGATAAACAAAACTTCTAACAGATATGTCTTTAAAAACAATTATGACATTAACTTATTTTGCTGCATTTTCATCTTCTTCACGGCTCAAAAACTCATCAATAATTTCTGAAAGAGTTTTCTTCTTGTTTGCAAAGTTTGCTATACGGTCATCGCTCATGTTTTTCTTGTAATCTGTATAGTTTGTCACGGGGCAGTCAAGATATAATATATATTATCTCTTGATTTGTTTCTTCCATACTGCTATTCTTTTATAAGACACACTCAGAAAAACGCTGACTCTTCTTATTAACCCAAAGGGTCCTAAACTTATTAAAGTTCAAGCACCATTACCGGATCTTGGAGTTTTGCGTGATGGGGCAAAACTTAAAAATGCCACCCCTCCCCCTCCAGTTAATTATTGCTTATATTTCGTAAATTTTTATGCTCTGGCAATTTTTTTAGGGAGTTTTTACCTTGTCGAGGCGGGGGCACTGATTAAGCCCATAAAATTTTTCAGGCTCAGAGAAACTACCAGGTTCCTTTACGTGAACATTAGGGGGATAGCGCCATATGAAGGGTCTCCCATTAACTGGAGATATGAAATTCGGACAGTTGAAGGGGGTCTAGGGAGAAACATTGAAAACTATATGCAAACTGGTGCATTTGAGGCCTTAGAAAACGCATTTGGGACTGCAAGAATATTAGGGAAAAAAAGAAGAAAATTAAAACTTTTTAAAGTTTAAACGCTTTTACTCATAAAAATGCAGAATAAAATGAGCATTTTTTTAACAATCCGCCCCCTCTCCACCTTCTTGCTAAGGCTCATATCAAAGAGACACGTATCTGCCTTCTTAAATGACACTTGCAAGCACCCCCTCCCACCTTTTCTCGAACGGATGCTTTGAAAATTTGGAAAAGAAAAATTACTACATTGTTTGAGCATAGCATGATTTATATTTCACTATTACAAAGGGAAAACACCTTGACTTTTTAAAATATAAGTTTTTAAATTTTGGCATTGCAAAATTTGCCGCCCCCTAAAATTGCCTTTCCAGGAGCCCTTGCCTGCCACAGGATCCGGACGACTCATCAACGACGTAACATATTCTTTATAACTCAATTTTGGAGCTTCCAACGGTTTATTCAAATAAATAACTCTATATTAATGGGTTTTAATCATTAGCAAAATAGCCAATCAATGATCAAATCGGAGCTCTGAACTAGGATTTAAATTCTCTCTTTGCAAAAGTAATTTTCAAAAATAAATATATATTTCTTTTTTTTATTGTATTATCTTCCTTCTTTTTCTTGTGCATCACAGTTGAATATGCCCCCATCCCTCCAGTTCCGGCACTGCCTGGCATCCTTGGAAAATTACTTTCTTATTGCACCTTAGTCAACTTGTAGTATAACCTGTCCTGTCCATGATATTGTCTATCTATTCATGCATATATACCGTGTTTTACAAAGTACTATAAAAAATAAGATTCACCTTTTATTTTTAAGCAATTTTTTTAAAAAATGTAATTTTTAACACTTTTTTGAAGTGTTTTCAGTTAAACTTGCTGTAATGCATTATTTATATTGAGTTTTTTTTTTTTTTTTTTTTTTTTATAGCCAATTGAGAACATAAACAAGGACCCAAAGTTTGGCTTATTGAAAACTAGCTGACACTGCGGTTTAATTGCTTTCTGTTGTGTAAAATAGGAAAGAATAAGTAAGAAAGAAAGGTGGTTTCATGCTGAACGAAAAACAAGGAAATAATGATTTAAATATGTAACTATGAAACCGAAGAAACAAACACATAACTGTCACTAGAAGTCAATTGATTGTCAATTTTTATATTCATATATTAATATACTTATTAAACCTCTGCGATTACTTAAACTTTTATTATTGATGGCTAAATAAGAAATTAATATAGTATATATTGCAAAAGGCAAAAACTAAACAAAATTTTTTTACTACATTATAAAACCAAATTGGCCTTTAAAATAGAAGTCATGCAGCAATGAGTTAATCAGTAGAAGTAAAATCTTCGTCAAGAGCGCAATGAGAAGTTTGGGGACCCGTGGCGGCAAAATAAATATGGGGCCCCCTTAAAATATCCTTGAAAACATTTATGTGAGTACCCAGTATTTGAATTGCTCATTTTTTCATCCAATTCCTATTCTGTACAATTTGCATTTATGAAACATCATTTATTGTGCGGCCCTACCTATATTCATAGGGTCTAAAGAATGGGGGAAGGAAATTTGAAATAATGAAAAGGCCCCATTTCAATTCGGAGCCCCCTTGGGTGGCGGCCGCAGGTCCGCCCACTGGTCTTTGTTTCTCTTCTTGAAGTTGACTTATAGGGTGTGATCACGTTAGCAGCTCCGACAAATGAGCAAGTAATAATATTTCATGTTGAAGTGCCCTATCTAGCTAGTTATGATTTTAAAAGCTCATACAAAGCAAGTCCAATTGGGCCATCGACCACTGTTATGTCTAAAAGTCTTAAAACTTTGTCAGATGGCGATAGCGAAGCATCCTGGGAAAAAGCGTAATGAAGCAGAGGCAGATAGTTATGAAGAAATTAAAGATCTGTAAAAAGAAGCTCGGATAGAAAATTATTTTGTTCCCCTCCCCGTTTGGGGGCCCCCTAGTATGGGGGCCCTCTGCGATCGCCGACCAGCTGACCTGGCCAGTCCGGGCCTGATTCCACCTGTGCGTGGCTACAATACCAATAGAGAGTTTTTTTTTTTTTAACATTAAACACTGACGAAACTACATCCCTATATTTTTTGTTATTTTTGTTTTTTAAGTCTTTTTTTTTTTGTTTTTCTGCCTGTCCTGCACAGCAGGGTGGAAGTCGCATGGCGTTTGTTCGTGATTTTAATGTGTCGCTACGGTCACGACACTCCAGGGGTCTTCCTCCTTTGGGCCACGAGCGTTAGATATTAAATAACTAGGAGCAGCCTAACTGGGCCCTGTGCCTATTGCGGGTTGTCACTTTTGTATTTGTATAAGACAACCCCTCCCCCCCCTCCCAGTATTTAATCTCTTGGTTCATATTTGTAAACCAATTTAATTCTTTTTAGACAGCTCGTCAAACACCCATTTGAAAGTGCAAAGTCAAGATTAATTTTGTTTTGATTTTAAGAGTGGTCACCAACAGCTTCAATTACTTGAAAATTCCAATACATTAAATGAAAATAGATTTTGTGGTAAAATAACATTTTAATTTATTGTTCATTGTTATACTTATTTGTGGCTGCTGTTTATAATAAAATATGATATTTTAAAATTACTTTCTCATTTAAACATCTGCATTTCTATCAATTATGTATGATTCTGTCTCTTTTTCTTACAGATGTATGCAATAATGGACTTGAATGTATCATGAAATTTTTTTGTGATGGTATGTAGAGTGATGGGGGTATAACTCCTCATGTCCAAAGTTCCTTGTTCATTGTTTGCTGCTTGTAAAGCAATGTTTAATGGTTTTCTTAATTATGAATTAGTTAAATAATTGATTAGCTAATCCTAAGGGACCTGGTCTTTGAAGTAAAGGTACCTATCATACTATATTGTTTTTTTATAAATTTTATTTTCAGTTTCAGGGCTGGCGCTAGCACGAATGGCGCCCTGAGGCAAAAAAAACTTTTTTCCACCCCTGCTATATATTATGAAAGAATAGAGATTAAATATGATCGATACAAACTTTAATTATACATATTTTAACTTTCAAAATGCTGGAGAAAACAATAGCTAATGAGAATGGATTGAATAAAAAAAAAATTTAAAAAACAGAGAAATAGAAAAAGCACTAGATTGTGTTTTGCTCGTCATAAAATAGAGAAGACACTTTCTGGAACTGCAAACACTTATAAAGCGCAAACTCCGGATACATTGAAGCTGCCTGTCACTGTGGAGAAGAAAAAAATAATGTGCAAAACAAGAAATAACCCAGTAAAAAATATATCCTTTCAACAAAAGAAAGAAAGAAACGGAAACTTTTCAAGATGTTTGATTTCATCAAAATTAAATGTGTAATATATATTAATGCAAAAATGAAATTAGATGAAGTTTTAATGCATCACTTGTAAAACTAAATATTTTAAATATTATTTAATTTTTTTGAAACAAAAACTATGGTTTGTTACTTAAAAAGATGCAGTAAATATTTATGGCTAATGCGCTCCTGAGAACGACGCGCCCTGAGGCAGGCGCCTCACCGCCTCAGCCTAGCGCCGGCCCTGTTCAGTTTGAAGCTGGGATGAAGCTATTTTTTTAACGTATATGGTGAGTACTCGTGTATACAGGGTGGAGCACGGTAAGTTGCTAATTTGGGAATGAAATTAAAAAATAATGTACATATCTTTTTATTACCATTATGGACAATAATGGAAGTTTCTAATTGCATGGTTTTAAACAGTGTATCTGGCAAATGTCTACCTTCACAATCCACACACTGCTGCAGACGTTTCTGAAATTCTCCTCCACTTTCAAGCACCTTTTCTGCTTTCTTGCAATTTCAGCCTCAATATTGTTCTGTAGGTCTTTCAAGGTGCTGGGACAGTTGCAATACACCTTCGACTTCAGGTAACCCCAAAGAAAAAAAATTGCATGGGGCTAAGTCCGGTAAGCACGCTGCACTGCAATGATTGAGTGGGAATTTGAGAAACCCACTTCAACACAAAATGAGTGCTCCTCATGTGTCTAGTGCATTATGAGAACTGAGCAGCAGATGAATACAAACCTCCCATCGGTCACTATAAACCACGCCCACTCTCCCTTCTCTTTGATCCACAGCGCCGCCACCGCATGAATTCTAAAAAAGGAATTTACCGTGCTCCACCCTGTATGTGCCTATATGAAAATAATAATCATGTACATATAATTGTTATCTATTATCAGACCTTGTGCAAAAGCTTATTGTTGAATAATTTCTGCCATTTTTCGTATTCTCGAATCACTGCCCATGACTATTTCTGTCACAGTGGTAATTGGATACGGTAGTGGAGAAGAGGAATACAATTATATTATGAGATGTAAACAGATATTATCCTTCCCTTTCATTTTAATTATAGGTTAAGCAAAAATAAATAAAAGTAGAGAAATATAACATTTTCACGAATGTCAACAAATTCATGCCAATAAATGGTTCTTCTAAAAGCATTATGAATTAAAAGTTCTGTACAAGCATGACAATGTAGTTTTTTAAGAACTGAAGCAAATGAATTCTGTTTCTGCTGTCTAAATTTTAGATTTTGTAAGGAAGTGAACTAGTATTTGTTTTTCTTTACATTTTGATTTTGTGATCATGTGATTCTTTGTATAGCTCTTGATTTGTATATCAGCATAAACTAAAAAAATTGGTTTGTAGATTTGGTCGGGTCTTCAGCCAGCATTTTGTATTGGGCTACCTTATTACATACCTAATTGATCACAGTGCTGTTTACTCAATTGTGACCACATCTTGAACTTCCAGTCTTAGTAATGTTTAGAAAATTGCTTGCTACGATACTGTGGGCAGATTTTTTTTATGGGCAATGGTGTTATTTTGGAGTAGTTTTATGCATCATTTACACAAAAATTGATGAAAACTTTAAAAATAATCATTGTTTTCTTTCCCAAAATTGTATCCATAATATTAAGGGTTGGGATTATATTCAGAAGTGAGTGGATTCCACATTATACAACACATTCATATAATATATAATTATTTTATTAGTTCAGAGAGGATTATGACTCTATCATCTTTTTAGTGTGTACGAAATATAACAATCGTCTGCAGTGGTAGGTGATTGTTATATTCTGTTTTGCTGTAATAAGTTTGACTGTACTTTTAACTTTCCATGCTTTTCTGTTCTTTGCTTTGGCACTGTTAATTTAAGGCAACATTTTGGCTCAGTGAGCTTTTTGGAAGAAAAAAAAAGCTTCCTCTTGGAGATGCTTATAACCTTTTATTTATTAATTTCTTTTTTTTTTTTTTGTTGAATTCTTATTTTTAATGAGTGAGGTTGTGCCTGATATAGTTTGGAAAGTAAATAAACTTCCTATTGGGATAAATAAAATCTTATTTGGGATTATTAAATTATTTATCTAATATTTGCTCATTATTAAAGTGTTAGTGTTTCTCTGAAATAACTCTCAATATAATAATGTAATTGAATCAATTTTTGTAAACCTAAAATTAATAAAACTACCGTGGCAGAACCTTTTTATCAATATATAAATTTGTGACCTTTAGATGAAAATCATCTGAGTAAAGGCTTTACTTTCATATTTTTGAAATATTTAGGTTCAAGATTTTGAATCCATGCTGTGGTCGTGAACGTGATTTATGAACTTGTATTTGATTATGTAATAACTTAGTAGTATAAAATTTCAAATACTATACATATATATATATATATATATATTCTTTCTTTTTTTTTACAGAAATGGGGAAAGAATATTCTTCTAGAAAATATCAAGTGCCACAAACCGATACTGATGATGCAAGCTCAAATTGTGATAGTGAATCATCAGATTTATCTGTAAAGTTTATCAAATTATTTTTATATATTCATCAAAATAAAGCTTCAGTTTTTTTATTAAATTTAATAAGTGTAACATGTAAAATGCTGTGAATTATTTTATATTCTTCTCCTCTATAATTATTCCAGTGTCTTTTTCCTGTGTAGTTATAAGTATTTATTTCTGTGATAATAAAACTTAATGAAAACTTAATGTGATGCTTCTATAAACTCAAAAATACCTATGATTTGCATAAATTTCATAGGAGTCTATGTTAACATTCAATATTTCAACTGATTTGTAAGTTGAAATGTAATTCCTAGGCAGCTTTCAATTAGTTTTAGATAACAGTACCATTTTTATTGTAGCTGTGCAAAAATAGGCATGTTGTTTGTACTTTATTTCTTCAGCATTTAAGTTATACAGTCTCTTAATTGAATAGATTATGATTCAGAAAAATCCAAATTTTTTAAATTCCTATATCCTGTATGATGAATGAGGATTTTAATACTTATACTTTGGAACAGGAAAAACATCTTTGCCGTTGGGCATTTTCAGTTCTAAAAATCACTCTGTATTTAGATACAAATACTATCTATAATGTCATTGGAATATTAAAGAAGAGGTCTCTTCAAAAACTCACACATTTCAGTTAATGTTCTTTATCTCTCTGGTTGATGAAGTTTAAAAGATGTTTTTATAAACTTTGTTAGGCAATTTGAAGATAGATGCATTACAGCAGTTTTCAATAATGTTTAACTGTGTATCCTAGTGAGTTATTTTTCCTAATATGTTATGAATTCTAAAAACTGAAATATACAATTTAATTGTTTTTTTCCTTTCTTTTTTTGGTACTTTTCCCTCCTTTCAAGAATTGGTAATGGTGTTACTAATTTATTTTTTCTATGTACCAGTTTGTTTCATAAAAAATAATTTACCTTATTTTATATGTTAATTTTAAAAAGATTTGCTTTTTAATATTTTAATTTTTTTCTTTCATATTTTTTCCTCATTTTTCTTTACTCTTCGTCTGTTTTGTTTTTAATATCTGAACAATTATCACAAAAGAAAATTGTGTTATTTTTTCATTTTAAGTTCAGCACTTGCTTATTGAAACCAACAGCACTTAATTCAACTAATATTTTATATTTTTTGTGCATGGTATTTTTATGTCATTTGTAAAATTATCATAACCAATTTTGCTGATATAATTTTACTATTGTTGTAGGCACCTTATCTTCAGTACCAAAGAGCAAAGGCATGTAGCAGCTTATATACTTTTATTTTATTTAATAAGTTATTGCTGAAATTTTTTTCATTATAAATGAAAGATTTTTGCTTGCTTTTGCACGAACAAATTATGACATGATGATTTTGTTGCATGCTATTGTTTGGTTAAACTAGTTGCATGAGAAAAACTTTTGATCAGCAACTGCTTCTGCTTCACTAATAACGGATCCTTGTAAATAATAGCTTTGCTTAATTATTTCTATGACCAAAATGAAGCACTTGACATTTCCGTTCATTGAATGACATACCCCACTTAACTGCTCACCCAGAAACTTGATTTAAATCCTCTTGCAGCTTGGGGCCTAATTCCTTTGTTTGTGAACAATGCCCATGACTTTAATATCATGAGCGAAAATATAGATGTTCCCAGAAAAACTTTCACTAACATCATTAATACAGGTGGAAACAACCGGGAAATCAGGGAATTCTCAGGGAACTTTTATGTTCTGAAAAATACCCGAGGATAATCGGGTAGGGATATTAAAAGTTCCCCAAAAATTCAAGGAAAATTATCGTTTTCAATATCCAAACCGGCAAACCTCCAGAGTTTCGTTTGCCAAATTTTCTCTTGTTGAGCGCTGGTCAGCTCGATTGCCGATTTCCTATTAGTTGAAAGCACCCTTTCTCCGATTAGGCAACAAAAAAGTCACTTCTATTGTTTATGACTTAAGAAGACATTGCAATTTTGGGTAAAAAGACGCCTGTCGGCGTTGATGCTGGTTGGTTGTGTTCCAAACAACGGCTTAACATTTACACTATGGCAAGCACGTGAGGAATGAAACGAACTGTTAACATATATTTATGCTGTTATACAGTAGTTACTGTACGGATTTCAACTGTGCAGTTCTAGGTAACAAAATCTATGCCAACAAAGCTCTCATATTAAGGGGAAATATTATCCTTGGATACTTTACTTATACAGTTTGAATGTGGCACAAAGAGAACTTTTATTGGTACAACAGTTGTACCAGTGCCGTAGCAAAAAGTTAGCACTGCGCTTCAACGTGCTGAATTTGGGGTTCAGTGCTGTGCATGATACTGCTGTGGCACCCCCATCCCCAAGTGATGATTTGAAATCTTGAGGAAATAAGTTATAAAAGCATAAAATAAAAGTAATGATGCAAGGGGGGGGGGTGATCTTCATTCTTGAAAAAAACTTTAGACTTAAAATTCTCACCAGTTGCAGATCGTATTACTTAGAAAATTACGTTATTTTCTCTTTTTTTTTCATCCTCTCAAAAAAAAGGGGAATTGTGCAAAGTTCAGATGAAAAGTAATGCATCCCGTCACCTAAATAATTTTTCTAGTTTCACCATTGTGATACTATCATTACATATGACAATCATGCTGTGTAACTCACAATCAAAATTATAAAATCAGAAATTTTTGGAGCTCAATCAGGAAATTATCAGGGTTTTTTTTTTTTGTATTCTGTTTCCATAATATATAAAGAAAAGAATAAACAAAAATGACCATAACACTGAATCTTGAGGAACACCACTTAAAACATTGATGCCCTTGGAATAATTGCCCTCAACTACTATGCTTTGTTCATGCCCAAAAAGCCACTTTTTAACACAAATTACTATTTTTCCACCAATTCTAATCTAAGCTAGTTTGATAAGAAGAGCTTCATACAGAACTTTATTGAATGCTTTTTGAAAGTGGGTACAAAAACATCTATGCACTTTTTGTTATCTAAAGCCATGGTAACCACAGAGTTTGTAAAATTGAGTTGTATTTGAATTCATTAAAACTGAGGCCTACAGAGAATGAAATATTGTATGCCTTTCTCAACTACCTAGATTAAATATCTTGCATACAGTGAAACATGCCCTAGAGAAATGGGGACATTCATGCCATGAATATATTTTATTGCGAGATTTTATTGCAAGTGTCTGCAATAAAAGGTATCATCTCCTTACTACGAGTCAACATTAGAAAGAAAGTGGCTTATGCAATTCCCAGTTACATTGTTCTCAATTTAAACTCAAATTACTTTCTATACTAATGTAGCTGTGTGCTACACTACTTTTTAAAGTAGTCATGGAAACAAGTCTTGTTTTGAAATGCATTTTCAATGCTTTGTACTAAAATATTAACATGAATTGTCATTATAACAATAAAAAAAAGATAAGTCATTAGTTTCTCGGAAGTAAGTGATTCGGTATTACATTAATTACTATGCAATACTTTTATATAAGTTTCTATTTTTAACTTAGGATTTTATTAGATTGAGTTATTTTTTATTCAAGTAATTATTCAAATTTACAGGAGATATGTAATATACTATACTAGCAAGAGATATATAATATACTAACAAAAAATAAAATACAGACACAAATAAATTTTTTTTCTCCAACGGGGCTGCATATGGTTACTAACCTTTTCGCAGACCTAGCGCATTCCCCGGAAATCTGCATCCATCCTTTCAAGTAGCACCAATGTCGGCGGATGCCATTACTACTCTGGGAATTTTGACGCTCAGTTTCCCCTAAATGACGCACCTGAGCTCTAATTGATGCAGATTGCACTAGGAATTTAATAGGACACACGAATAAATAAGACAAATTTAATATTTTTAATGAAATATATTTAGGCAAAGCCTCTGTCTGAGCAATATATTTCTTGTATTTAATGTTTCAAACATGCAATTTATAGTAAATGCAATTAGGTACATTTAAAAGTGCTACTGTGGACACCAATTTTGACTTATGTTCCTTAAGCATAATGCATTAATGCATTGTGCAGGTGTAATATGTGTCATTTTGTTGCATATAGTTCGATGCCCTTGCCTTTGGTCAGTCAGATCAATGGTCCATACTAACTGTGGATGATGCTGGTTTTATTTTCCAACAATGTGCGTTTAGTGGTGCTCCCCCATCCCGAACCGCTAAGCAGAATAATCTTGTGATCTCCTAGACTGCACTAGATCCAAGAACTTCGTCTTATTATTATTATTACTTTGCAGTTTTCTCATGTTTATTCAGCATCAACATTTTTCCATTATTGGTAATTTCATCAGTTTGTTTCAAGACGTTTTTATTAATATTTACTGTATTCTATCAGGTGTCACACCAGAGAAAATTCAAATCAATCAAAACGGACCCTTCATAAAATTCCAAGCTTCTAGATCGTACTTTTTACACCATTATTTATTCAAAAAGTGGAAAATTGGACAAAATTTTCGTCAATATATATTTAATTTTCAATTTCCACAAAGTTATTTGATTTTTCACAAAAATCTCTTTAAAGTTCACAAAAAACGGACCATGATAGAAAATGCTGGATCGACCCCTGTCTATAGAACAAATAACTTGATAGTTTTCTTGATTTTTAATTTTTATGTTTGTAAATGAAATTTAAGTAGTCTTTTAATGTACTTAAAAATGTGTAAATTTTTCTATTATAAAATTGTTTGTGTTCTTACTGTTTCAAATGTTACCACCTTATGTCTAAAATTTATTTTCTATCTTTTTTAGATTTATGTGTTCAAAAATTTTTTAATACATATTTTATTATTCCGCTGTGAAATTCTGCGTTCTATGAAAGATTTTCAAAACATAATTGCATGCATAGTGCTTCATACGTAGCTCCTGTTTTATGTAACAAGTTATGTCTCAAGTTACTTGTGAATCTGAACTTTTCTTCCATTTTAATGCATTCAAATGGAATGTTATCTAACAAAACTTTAGTTTAATCTAAAGTATAAGATTTAAAGCTGAGAAAACATATCTTTTAAAGTTATTTTTAGCATTAAAATTATTTTCCTATTACATTTTACCTTGGTGTGGTTTTCTATTGTATTTTGTTGGAATTACCCTTTTTAAATCTGTGAGAAGTATGCTTCCAACGCTTATTTAAATGTTTCCGCAATCACTTAATAAAATCTTAGTAAATCACTTAGTAAATCTTTTTAGTAACGTATTTTAACCTCTCTGATAAGCTGAAACTTGTAAAAATGGTGAGTATCAGATTTGAATTTTTGAATGAGAGGCATACTCCTCTCCTAAGAGAAGGGACTAAAAATCAAGGTAATTTGGTTTAATGACGTAGATATACGTATAGGTCATTAAAAAGAAATTGAAATAAACAAACATTGAAACAAATTTATGTCCAAAAAATGTTTTAATATATCACTAGTAGGGGAAAAACAGCCCATTAAAAGGTAAATACGTTTTTAGATGGATATTTTGAAACTACCTACACTATTTCCCTTTTAAGGTAGAAATGGTTCCTTTTAATTTTTAGAGCATGCCTCATACTAAAATATCTTTTACACCTTCCACATTCAGTCATTTTTCTCATTAAAAAAATAGAATGTAGTGCTAGATTCTGTAAAAGATTCCAGCTTTGCATGCTATTTATTTTATCTTCATATCCATCAGAAGTTTTAATCAATGTCAGTATTTTTCCAGTCCAATCTTATTCATTGCAAGTCTTCTTATTTTCCTCTTTCACAGCAAAGTATTTGTCTTAACAGTTTATGACCAAAACAAAAATCTTGCATGTAAAATTTCACTTATGTATCTTTAAAAATTTGTTTTCTATTTATTTAACTGGCTGTACATATTTTTTTCTAATTTGTGTGTTTTGATGATTTCTTCATTGTTATTGTTATTATTTGAATCAGGTTTTTATTCCATTTAAAACAAAAATCTTAGTTTCGATTATTTCCATTTAAAAATAAAGTAATTCTATTAAATAGGCGCAACGTCAAAAAGAACTCATTCTTATGGAAGAAGCTCTAAAAGAAAATTGTACCTTTCAATCCACATCATCTATAAATGCAACTTCAAGAAGACAAAAACTACTTGAAGGCATTGTGCAGGTACTTATTTTTCCTTTCACCTTCTACTTTATTTTTTACTCCAAGACTTCCAACTTATCTTTCAACTATTTGTCGCCCTTTCTGGTTACTTTAAGAAATACTATTTTAAGAAATAGTAGCTAATAATTAGCAAAGTTTTTTCAAAGTTAATTCTTTAAATAATTGAAGAATTATTATTTGCCTTCCATTCAAATTTATGTTCACTCCATAACAATTTCAGTTTCATTAAAAAAAAAAAAGAAAAGAAAAGAAAACAGCCATCTGACAAATTATTGACCACATCTAACCGGGTAAAGACAATCTTAATTATATTTTACAATGATGGTCAATTCAGTCAAACAGTTGAAAAAAGTATTTGTTGTTAAGAAAATAAGGAAGGGTCGTATGGCAGGAATATTTTGAAGGAATGGGTTTGTTCGTTTCTTTTTCCTCCACAATTTCAACAAATTATTTTGCATCACAATTTTGTAATTTGTGTCTTCATGACAAATTTTTCAAGAACAAAATTTACTTTAAAATTGAATGAGAAGTGTAATCTATTACAGAGTTAAGTTCATATACAATAGTGGCCATGCTGGCAATCCATGTCTTTGCAGATGTTGAATTATGCTGTTGTATTTTAAGAACTAGCTGTATATTAGTATAATAATGTATGATTTAATTATCTGCAGTTAAAATATAAAATTAAATCCTTAATAAAGTAATTATTACAGCATATTGCATGATAAAAAAGTAATAGCTTTCTTCCGATCTCCTGAAAGTGACTGTGAAGTATTGTAATCTTATTAGGAAAGTAACCGTCAATTTCATGAAAAGAAATGCATTTGAGGTACATTTAAATCACAAAAGAATAAGTGGTTTTTATAGTCTGAACTTATATAAGCGTTTGAATTTTCAAAGCAATTATGTTTACACAAACTTTTTAACGTTTATTTATGACACAATTTGAACATAATTTTATTTATTTATATGTAAGAATTATTAATATTTTTATGATTATTAATATGAGATTTAACAATGTATTTAATGCTGCTTTTTAGTGTATAGTACTTCTATAGCATAGTCTTTTTTTAGCTTACTTTCCCATAAAATTTTTAAAAAATAATAATAAAGCATGAAGGAAGGCTTAAGTATAAAAAAAATATCGTTAAAAATAAAGAAAAGTCAAAAATAAGTGAAGCAATTAAATAAAGATTGAAAAATAAAAAATTTGAAAGTAGGGTTTCAAGATGGTGAAAATGTGTGTCTGCCAGTCTGTCTGCCCCCCCCCCCCCCCTCCCACAATGACGTTTGAGGGAATTGTCCGATTCGAAAGCTTTTTTTTTTTTTTTTGCATTTGAAAGATCTCGGTTAGGGTACTCCTTTCCATATTCTACTTTTTGACTTGTTCAATTTTGATCAAAACATCTTAACATCAGCACCTATCAAGCAAATTATGTAAACTCTTGGCATAAAATCCGAGCTCCTATAAGCAAGCTTATTGGGATTGGGAGAAGCTGTCTGCATGAAATATTTTTGCATTTGCACAATTTATGTTCATTTTTGAACAGTTAAAAAAAAAACAAACATAACATAGCTCCCATTTGGAGATTGCAATCCTGTAAAATCCTGATCTAACAGACGGATTTGCTTTGAACAAGCTTTATCAGAAAGATGTTAAGACATAGAACATGTACAGATACAAAGTTCAACCAAACCAAAACAAGCATGTTTTCCCATGAAATTTTTTGATCGGGATTTTTAAGTATACTTTTGAATGAATGAATGATCAAATGAATGAGTGAAAGAATGAATGAATAAGTGAGTTAATAATTGAGTAAATAAATGATAAAAAAATTAACTGAGTGACTAAATGAAAAAATAAATGAGTGAATAAATACATAAATGAATACATTAAAAGAGTGAGTGATGGTTAACACATATTAACCATTGAAAAAGGTATATTTGAAGTAATTAAAAACTAAAGATAAATGAGGAAGAGAGAGAAATCTAGATCATAAATTTGAAGTTGGTGTATACAGGAAAGTAGGCTCAGTATAGTTCTAGACAGAACTTCTTGTTAAGTTTTTTAATTATGTTGTAGAAATGATTTTAATATATATATATTAATTTTGTAGGAGCAAGAGAGAATGGAAGAAGAAATAATGCTATTGCAAAATAAAAAGGAGAAAGAAAAGCAAAATCTGCTATCTATCCTTGCAAATGGTATGATGAATTTTATTTAGGATGATCAATATGCTAATTGCTTAATTAATTCAAAAGTTTATTTGGAAAAAAATGAAGATATATTTAGAAAATTAAAAAATTGGTAAGTGACATTGTGAATGGATTTTAATCTGCTGATTTCAAGCAATTTCTTTCTATCAAACAATTGCTATCATGAAACTTAGTATAATGCTTTGTTTTTATGTAGGTAGTTTTACACTAGCATTTGAAAATATCTTGCAAAAACTTGAATTTTAGTTTCAATGGGAAATTTTTATAATATCACTAAATCAAAAAAAAAAAAAAGCATTTTGATTTAGAAAGATTCTATGGATAAAGGTATGGTTCAGTATTTATTAAACACATAGGTTATTTTATCATTTTAGAAGCTAGCGTTTTTCTACTGAAAACTGTACTGGAAAATTTTATTTAGAATTTTTGTAAAAAGTAAGGAGATTCAGCAACACCTTTCATAATCGTAAAAATTTCATTTTTTCATTAATTCAAATTGCAAAATCTAAAATCCTTATTGTTGATTGACATATACATACCTGCCAACTTGTATGGTTTGGCCAAACAATGCACGGAATTTACGCTATTGTACGGTGAAGGAGTAAAATTGTACGCTTTTTACATATTTATCGCCAAATCCAATTCTGTTAACGGGTCATATTCTGCGTATCCACACCCAGTGACGTCATGCAAACAGAGCTAGCTCCTACAATCAAGTTCAGCATTGTTTCAGGGAGCAAGGCTACCACATTTTACCGAAGAAAATTTCTGGGTTAAAAACTTTTTGGCATCCTTCGTGTGTTTGTTTTTGGTATGATCAGGCCATACCGTTTTAAATTCACGTTGCTGCTTCATACTTTTCTTTAAATGACTTAAACATGCCTAAAGTTTATAATAAAGTTTTTTTAGAATCATATTTTAAAAGTTTTTCGTGCATAACTAAATCAAAATATGGCAACATTTTGCATTTTGCTCAATCTGCAGTTCTGATTTTAAGGTAGTGCATGGCAGTAAAAGCGATATAAAGGATTACATTTTATTCAAAGAAGCATTTAAATGTAGCACAGTGAAAAAAGTACAAATTTTAGTGAATTTTTTGCAAGCAGTGATGATGATGTAATAAGAGCAGAAGTTCTATTTAGTGCTTTCGTAATAGAACACAATCTGCGGTTAAATGTTTCAGATCATGCGGAGGGGGGATGGAGCTGAAGATAACGTGTCATCGATTTGAGCAGTCAAAAATTGTAAGGTTTTTCAAATCTGAATGTTGGCAGGTCTGCATATATTATTAAATATGTACAGGAACATTTTCTTAATGCTTTCAGAGTTTTTGAAATATTATCCAATTTCCATTTGCAGAATTCATGCTTATTTCTTATTATTTTTAAAGCTTATTTAGTGATAGTTAAGTTTGTGGGAGCTATTTCATTCAAGATGATTTAGTGTTGCATTGTATCATGATGCTCTTTATAAGAACTTTTCCTAAATTTTATGTTGCAATATCGTTGTGTAGTTACTTACAATTTATTAGAGCTTTTTAATTTTGACTCTTAGAAATGCACTCTACAGTAGTAACATAAATTTTACTTATGGATGGAATTTAAATAGTGTTAAGTTTTATTTATTTTTTAATATGAATAAAAAAAAGATATTTCATTAGAAATTTGAATTTTTGCTGCACTATATAATTTTCAGAAAATAATTATAAGTTTATACAAGTGTTAGAGTTTATATTGCTTATCTCTACTTATTTATACTTACTTTATTTATCTGTGTGAAATTTTGGTGTTTTAATTTTATTTTATGTAAGCAATTTTTATTATTTTTAGTTGAAAATCATTCAGCACAATTGATTGAGCAACTTATGAATTTGAATGATAGAACAAAATATATTGATAAAATGTTAGCAGTATTGGAAAAGGACAGGTAATTATATCCTATAATCACATGTTAATTATTTCTTCTAATAATTATCTAATGTTTCAAAGTTTCCAGCAGTTTTCAATAAAACTCCAATTATTCAGATTAATTAAGGGGATCTCACCTTTTTGGATCTGGGAGATATTTGAGAAATTAAGAAAAATTATATAATTTTTGAAAGAAACTATATCTTTTACTGGTTATAAAATTAAGTATGATAAGCATAACATACTGCACTGAAAATGATGGTAAAATAGAACAAAATTAATTTATACACACGTTTATTGTAACATTTCTTAACAAATATGTTTACATATCTTTTCATTTCTCTTCCCTTATCTGTCATTTTTGCTTTCAGTTTTCAATACTGCATTTTTTATTTTCTTCCAAGAATACATTTTGGGAAATTAAATATTTGTTCAGTTGGGTATGAATAAATTAGAGTTCTACTGTAACTATTGTTTCCCTTCCCCTTCTTTCTGTCCTATTAAGAGATTTGTGATTCTGACTGTGGGTTTTGATTCCATGGGCGGATTTAGGACTCAGTCACTGCGGGCGAGGGAGGGAGGGAAGGGTATTGCTGTTTGATCTTACTTTTTAAAAAGTAAGGTGAAGAGCAATCTCAAAAGGATTGGGGGAAAGCACTCCCCCTCCCCATAAATCCACCCTTGTTTGATTCTCATTTTCTAAAATAATAAATACCTCTTATACTTTTATACGTAATGTGGGTAATGTGAATATATTTCAGTTTTAGCTGCTTTTGAAATGAAGATCTTACAATGGGCAAAAATTCATTAACATAGGAAAGCTTACCAGGGAAAAAAACATGCAATGTAAAATATTCATTAGATGCTATTTAATAAATTAATTTCTCAATAGCCAATTCTAAGTTTTAAACAATAATGTAAAGTGAAGATTTGAAGTGCAGGTTTGGGTGCCAGGACAACTGCATCTGTAATATCTTTCTCTCATATAAAACACTGTATATAAGCATTAGCTGTCTCATTACAAAATGGCTGGTTCATTAGTCTAGTGTTTTCTCATGTGATATTAATGTGAGCAGATTTTTCAAACTGAAAATTAGGACATATCACTGAGCGGGTGGAGGCAATGCCAATTTTTTTTTCCTCCAGAAGCTCAATGTTGGACTAATTTCTGATTCCAAAAGGAAGGATTTCTGATTTGACATTAGGCACAGCCCTCCTCCTCATGCAAATACATATTTTATGAAATTATTGCAGTAGTTTTTAAATTTTGAAATAAGAGCAGAACTAATAAATGAGCATTCATACAGAAGTACCAATAAAGAACAAAGGTGAAAAAATAACTAAAAGCATAGAAATATATAATGTATATTTGTTATTTACTAAATTATTACTAAACAAGAAATGTACATATTTTCATGCTGTTGTTTTAGCAATGAATACCCACAAAATTGCAAAAAAAAAAAAAAAAAATTACATTTTAAAAAAATATTTTTCTTGTATGGCTGAACTTTAACGAAAGCAGAAAAGTGGAACATTTCGATGGAATCCTCTGCCAGCAGGACAGTGAGACAACAAAGTGGTACTGTCTCTCCAGGAGCGGTGCATCTGGTCATTTAATGTAAAATGCACAATTTGTTCTGAAATTGACAAAGAAATAGGTGTTTAAAACATGGTGACTGTAGGTTAAAATAACACAATTAATATCTACAATGCTAGATTTATTTTAAAGTATTGTCCTAAATGATTCTTTCTTTTTTTAAAATCTTCATCAAATCTTAAATTAGGCTAGAAAATGAAGAAATTTTCACTGTGAAACAGGAGGAATTGGAACAATTGCGAAAGAAGGAGATATTAGGTGTGTATGTTTTCTTGTCTCAAAATTTATTTACCTTTACTTATCTACCAATTTTTACAATTTTTTTGTAAATTTTGTAAAAATTGACTAGTTTTTACAATCTTGAGCTTGCAATTCATTTTTTATTATTTCCTTGTGCTTTCAATCAATTTTAGATTTTGGCAATTTGTAATGGATGTCTATTGATTTCAGTAATTACTCCGAACTGTAGTATATTTTATTGTCAACAAAGTTCATGAGCAATCCTCTAATTCTAGACAGAGAGAGTTGATACAGTCAGTATCCATGAGTGATGGCTTTGACTATATTCATCTCATGTGTTACCAATGCAACAGTGTTAGCAGGGTGGATGATTCAACAAGAGTTTAATAAAGTCACATTTATTGAAAACGAAGACACAAATAAAATGTTTAACTTTCAAAACAACTAAAATATAGTAAATAATATGATTTGACCGCTAGTACACACTCATAACTAAATTTTAGCAGCGTGGCTGCCTTAACAAGCCATCAAACTTCAAGACAACTGCAACTCAAAATTATTAACAGTCTACCAGCTATCCATGTTTTTTTTTTTTTTGCTGCTAAAATTACATATTGACATAACCATTGATCACTTTTTACAACGTTTTTCTTAACTCGCTTTGTTATCTGTCCGCGGAATTTTGCAATCGAATTTTCGACCATTTCCCGATAAGCTATTGTTCTGAAACTTCACAGGTAGCTCAGAATCAGATGACAATTTCAATATTCTACCACGCATAAAAAATCCGACAGGTAGTTCCTCTTTTGTTCCAATTGTACGCAAATTTCCACATAATTTTCTCAAAATGGGGGTTAAAAAACCTTGCACATATTAATATAATATATCGATCGAAAGCGCTGATTTTTCCGCACAAGATGAAATTTGTTCGAAGTTTCTAAGTCAATAAGAACGCCAGTTATGAGCTTTTTAGTTTGATTTCTTAAGGCTTACCTTGATCCAAAAATAATTTGCAGTTTCCTCAACACCGGGTGAATAATGTTAGCTTAATTTCAATACCAAACTTATTTACCAAATAGAGAGACATGAGTTTAGTTCTCAGCGGAAAAACAATAATAACGCCGATCTTCGATTCAGCATTTTTCTCAAATTAGCAATAGGTTTTAAATTCGAGATTGAACTTGATAAAAGTATTGTCTTCCCGATTTAACGATTTTCTTGATTTAGCAATAGCATTTAAATAAATATCGCCAGAAAAGGAATACGTATGGTTTATTCTAGATTTCAAATAACGTGGCAAATGACGACATGCTACAATTTGACTTTTTTAATTAGTCGTTGGCGATAAATCGGAACATACTAACGAAATTGTGCATACATTTTTTAGGTATGGTTTACAGTATCATTTAATTATAGGTAGACGACGCATTTTTATTACGGGCGAAATTTCACATATCAAAAACTAAAAAGAAAATAATATTACATAAATAAAAATTTTTTATAAAAAAACAACGTTTTTCTTGCTCACTAAAAAGGTAGAAAATAATTTTCCTATGAGCCTGGCAGAATTTCTGAATAAATTGGTCACATTATGGTAACAGAGTTTCTAATTCTTACAAAACGAAAAAGGTTGGGTGCATGTACTCAAACATCAAGACTTTTCTAACATACTCAAATTTCTAAGTAAGAAAATCTGGTTAATACTGTTTCATTATATCATAGTCAATTTCCTTCATTGGAGATATAAATGAGATTTACTCTAAATGAATTGAACTATACATATCTTGAACAAAGTTTTAGGATGAAAATACTTCTATAAACACAATCTATGTTTATATGTGATACATGATCATAATCACAACATTGATCAGAATTCATTTACCTATACCCATCTATACTGAACATAATGTCATAGAAAATTTTCAAAAATTAACATAGCAACAAAAATAATCGATTTGCATAGTATATCATCTTTAAACTTTATATATACATCAATGATTTTGTAAAACAAATTCATAACATAATAACATAAAGAATTCATGCGCCCAAAGTTTTTCGTTTCATAAGAATTAGAAACTCTGTTACCATAATGTGACCAATTTATTCAGAAATTCTACCAGGCTCATAGGAAAATTATTTTCTACCTTTTTAGTGCGCGAGAAAAATGTTGTTTTCTATAAAAAAGTTTTTATTTATGTAATATATAATATTGTGTGATAGTTAGCAATAAACATCAAATCAAGTTCATGCATCCTCTCAGCTCATCAGTTATACTTTTGCGATCGCTCAGATCTCTCGACTCCTTTTAAACACACTCGTGCCGGTAGATCTCAATGGCGAAAGGTGCTGATTTGTTTTTGGCCCCAAACACAGTGGTGTAGTCGAGAGGGGACGCAGGGGGATGGCGTCCCCTACCTTTTTATTTTTACGCAAGCGTCCCCCCACTTGTTTTGAATTTTTAGATAGTGTACCCCCACTTTTTGATGTCCCTATATGTAAGCATCCCCCCACCTTTTTTCCAGGACTACACCACTGCCCAAACACTCAAAAAAAAGGGGCATAATAAAACATTTTTCTTGCTAAGCCTAACGCCGATTGGTTTTTGGCACAAATCACTTCACAAGAAGTGGCGTAATTAAACATTTTGCTTGTTTAGTGTAAGGACTATATCTCCAAAAAAACATACCAGGATTCAAGCAAGAATTGGTATACTGTTGGATCTCAATGGGAATAAGTGAGGATAAAGTTTTGCTACCAATTATTCCAAGGGAGTGGTTCTTTTGATAATTTTCAAAGGCAGAGTATTCATTTGATAGATATAGAAGACAGTTTCACCTTGGCCACAGCATTTTAAATTTTGGTAGTTTTTCCTTTTAATTCGCTTCAGTGTATTTTATTTTGAAAAAAGCAAAAACAAAATGTAAAAGTTGAAGTTTTTAACTTTTTTTTCTGATTTTTTTGTAATTCTAGGAATTTTGTAAATGGGAGGTATTTTCTCACTGCTATTAATTTCTATTTGGTAAATGCAAGAAGGAGTATTTATCAGAAAGAAACTGCAGGTAAAAGGGACTGCCCTTTAAAAATGCATACGGAGAACTCTAATTTTTGCTGTGAAATAATCTTTTACCAGAAAATCAATTCAGTGCAGTTTTTCAAAGCAATAAGCAAATGTGATTGCCTGTCTTACTCAATCAAGACTTTGATAATTTGTTACTTTGGTTTTGAGCCATGAAACACGATTTTCTCAGCTCAAGATTCAATAGAAAAATATAATTTTAACAACACTAAAAATGTTGAATAATCCAATCTTTAGGTAGCACTTTAAGAGTATTAGATCAAATAGTTTTTTGTCTATATAGGTCACACTTATAGAAACATTGTATTTTACTTATTCAGTTTTTTTTATTTAGGGCTAAATTTGAAATTAAAATTTTTGAAAAATGATTTTTCGATATTTGCATTTATGAGTTAAAAGTCCTAAGTTTTACTCTTCAAGAAATGTATTGAACATCTGTTTGGAACTTAATAAAAATTACTCCTTAGGAATTTTCTAGTCCTAAGCTTGTGCATTTTCCTGTAGCATGGACTGTATTATCTATCTTCATCTTGTGTTACATAACATACTGCTTTTGAAATTTATGTTGAATGAGTAAAACGATTTTTAAATAATATACTTAATGAATAAAATGTCATGACTTTTTTAATATAATATTATTGTGTTTTTACCTATAAAAATAATTAATATAACACTTATTTATTATTCAAGTTAAAAGACCTTGGTTTTTATGTCAAGAAATGAATCAAAAATTTGTTGAAAAATCTATTCAGATAGAGCCATTACTATTCCTCTACTTATATTTATAACATTGTATTAACAATAGATGTAATTCATTCTTTAGCTTGATTAAATTAAGAATAACAATTCAAATTTTATTTTTTGTTCATTAAAACAACAGACGAGGAATTCTGTACATCTATATATATAAAAGAGCAGTGTCTATCTGTCTGTTCGCTATAGATTCCTAGACCGTTTTTTTCCGATTGGAACCACATTCGACGCGGTTAATGTTTACAACCGGAGAAACTCATCGCTGCAAAAATAAAAGTTGCGACTCGATTAGTTTTTTTAAAAATTAATTTTTCAATGATTTTTTCTACGCTTTGATCTTTTAAACTATGCAACGGATTTTAATGCAGTTTTCATCAATAGACAGAGTGGTTCAAGAGGAAGGTTTATAGACCCGTTAGAAAAAAATCCTACAGATTGCTCTTTTTTTATTCCAATTTTGCGCAATTTTCCAAATAAATTCCCCAATATGGGGGTGAAAAAACCTTTCACATATGATGTAATATATCGATCGAAAGCGCTGATTTTTCTGCACAAGATATTTATTCTAAGTTTCTAAGTCAATAAGAACGCCAGTTATAAGCTTTTTAGTTCGATGTCTTAAGGCTTACTTTGACCCAAAAATAATAATTAGCAGTTTCCTCAACTCCAGGTGAATAGTGTCGGCATAATTTCAATTTAAAACTTTTTTCAAAATAGAGACATAAGTTTAGTTTTCAGCGGAATCAATCTAAAATCGTCACCAAGACTCATTCCAAATGAAAAATACACAACAAATGACGCCGTGCTACAATTTGGCAGTTTTAAATACGGTTTGGTAACAAAGCTGACCCTACTGATGGAATTGGTCCCAAGTTTACTTAACTGATCCTTTTACATGTTATATTAGTTTTTTCAAGTGTTAACAATGCCTGTTTTTTTTTTTTTTTTTTTTTTTACAAATACACAGACGAAGTCTTTCAATCGCTACAGTCTTTATGCCGCAGGCGGTTTTTTTATATTCTTAGCAAGGACAGCTTCGCATGCTACGTTTTTTATATTTTTAGCTGGAACAGCGCGTCAGGCGACGTTTATTTACATTCTTATGAAGGACATCGCAGCGGCAGACAACGGTTTTTATACTCTTAGCAAGTACAGCGATTTATGCGACGTTTTTACAGTTTAGCATGTGCAATGCCGTGCGGGTACTGCTAGTTAGGTATAATTGTAATAAAAAAAATGTTACTCTTCCTATATGAATTAGATCTGAAAGATTTTCAGCAATAGTGCATTATGACAAAATGTATGTATACATATTTTGCCAATTATCTTAATAGAGTCTATGACAGAAATGCTTCAGCAAGAGGAAAAGCACCGAAAGTATGAAACAGAAAAGGACAATATTGCAGCTGAGCTTCAGAATAAGTAAACCAAATTGTTTCTTTTTTCATTTTGTGACTACAGTAGAGTACCAATTATCCAAACCTGTTCGGGCTGGCCCTGGTTCCAATAAGTCAAAAATTTGAATAATTGAACAAGCAACTTAATAGTTGCTCCCCACTATACTCAGTAAAGTTGATATGTCCCTTTTTTTAAGCTAACAGTTCTTTAATGCAGGAAATGCATGTTTTTATGAAATTTAGTAATGGAATATATATGTATATTCCATTATATATAGTACTTTAAATGTGCACAATTTTCCCTTTAACCATGCTCGAGACTGACAATTGCTAGTGCTTGTATGTCTATTTTTCTTTTATTTCTTTTTATTTTTTAAAATCTTCTTATTCATTCTATTTTTAATTAATATTTGGTTTAGTTAAATTTTTTTATGATTTAATTTTGGTTAAGATTTAAGCAAAAAAGCTGTTTATTGTTTTTTTCTTCAAAGAAGGCGTTCTTTTGAACTTTTCAATTCTTCCATACCATGAATTTTTCTTAAACACTCAAATATCCAGAATCTTCTTAAAACAAACAAAAAGTCTTTGGTAATTAAATTTAAGAACTTCTTGAAAAAATTGTGCATTTCCAGTATAAAAAATTTCCCATTGCAGGATTCTCGCTAGGCCGCACGATTCCCGCAATATTTTTTGAAATCCTACTCAAAAAAAAACTTTTTTCCTTCAAAGAAGGTGTTCTTTTGAATTTGGTGTACTTTTCAATTATTCCATACCATGAATTTTTCTTAAACACTCAAATATCCGGAACCTTCTTACAACAAATAAAAAGTCTTTGATAATTACTCATTTAAGAACTTCTTTAAAAAATTGTGCATTTCCAGTATAAAAAATTTCCCATTGCAGGGTTCGCGCTAGGCCGGGGGATTCTGGTGTCATACAACAAAGTTCTTCTTATACTTGATACATTTTAGCAGAGTTAGAGAATCCAGAAGACAAGTTAAAAATAAATTAAAAGGCTTTATTTTAGCTCTTAGAACATTACAAAAATACTTTCATACTATTACTCGAAACTCAGACCAACATTTCTGTAAAATGACTAGTTAAATGAGGTTTAGTTAAAATAAGACCGGGATGGTTATCACCGGTATAACAAAAGACGCTCTGAGCTCAACAGCTCATCAAGAGCCAAAGTCGGTCTCCTTACATAACCTCTTACGTGCAATGGTCTGCCCTTGAAGCGGCAGACAGACCGCTTAAATATCCCTTCTCTCATTTACATATCATACGGATTCCGTTAGGGTAACGGCCAACGCACGTGCGATCCGTGATTGGGTCAGGAGCCAGTGACGTCGTGCTCGAGTACGACACTTCCCGACACCGCCCACCTGTTATACGTCTAAAATGTTGTCACGTGTGTTGGGACGTTAGCGGAATATGTTACTAAGAAGTGAGATGTTTAATTTATGGCTATCAGATTCCCGCAATATGTTTTGAAATCCCACTCAAAAAAAAAAAATAGTTTGCGCTTAAATTTTAAAAATCCCACTTAAAATTTTGGTCAAGTTGGGAATCCCACCAGTGTGAACCCTGCATTGTAGTGAGCTTAATAACTCATTTATTTGTATATATTTTCATTGTATGTGTAGTGTTGCTGATCTATATGGCATTAATGCATGAATTTATTTAAATGTATTACTTATTCCAGTGAAAACGAGAGTAACTTGAAATTATTAAACCTTTTCCAAGAAAGAGAAATAGATCAACAGATTCTTATAAACAACCTTTTGGAACAGGTAACATGTGCTTGATCTGTTATGAAATATTTTATATCGATCTTCAAAAGTATTTTCATGTGTTTGTGTTTATATTTTCTTTTTTGTAGGAACAATATCAAAAAGAAGCATTTGAAGCTCTTCAGTTGCAAAAAGATATGAGGCATCAAGACATTATTCATCAGGTTGTTTTTCATGCAAAATGTTCTTGCAATATTTCTTCCAATGAGTTTGGGTAGTAGCAGATACAAAAAATGTAGAATTTTGTTTTGTATTTTTTGAATTCATAAATTTTTTTTAATTTAAGATATTATAGAGCAGTAAATTATAATATTTTATGTCATTTAGTATAGCAAAAACAGGTTTGCAGGCTATAAAAGTCATGATATTAGAAACGTTAAGCCTTGGAAATGATGAAAGTGTTTCTAAAAAAATTTATGAATAGTTTTGAAATTGTTTGCGGCAATTCAATTCAATTTTCTGAAAGATATTTATGAGAGAAAAATATTTAAATTTTTGGTAGAGGTGCCTTGGAATTGTAAAAGAAAAATGTTTAGGTAAAGAATATGATTTTTAAAGAATTTTATTTTATTTATCACTTTGCTTTTTAGTGACCTTCAATGCTAATGAGCTGATAAAATTCATAAAATATTATTTGCAGTTGTTTGGTTCTAAATGAGTTTTAAAAAAATCATTTGAACAACCCTTACTGCTTAGGTTAGGAATGTAGTCTGGTCCATTCCTGCAGGCTTCAGAACCTAGAAGCAGAAAAACTAAAAGATGTAGTGAGTTCTTGAAAATTCTGTGTTGATAAATAAATATTGCACTCATTTGTTAACTTTAAAGAATTTGTATCAATATTATTTAAGAATCTCAAAACTATAATATGAAATGACAAACTTCTTGACTCTTGTGTCATCTCTGCACTCAAAAGCTATTTGGATTGGAATGGTCTCTGTGATAAACTAAAAAATAATTGCGAGTAATTAAAGCACAAATGAGCATTAAATGCTTTAATTACGTGCAGTTATTTTTTACAGTTTACTTGTGCACAAAGTTTCTTTATTATTTTGGTCTCCCTCATGTTCATGAACAACACTCCTTTTAGTTAAAATTCTACAAGTAAATTAGGATTTGGGTAGAAAATAAGAGGTATGGTGGCATGGGACCTGACATATCCTGCCATCGACCCCCTTTCATTTTGTCGATAAATATTTAGAAATAAATTTTAACCTCATTGTTTTCATCCAGGATCCTTTCTCAGCTTAGTCTCCTTTGCTTGCCACTCAGCAACATCCATGTGGGAGTCATGCATGGAGGATAGAACATGTGTGCCTATTAGCATACGCAAAAATGTGAGCTTCAGGCATAGAGTAGGAATATATAAAATTCGTTTTAGCACATTTTCAGATTTTTTCTTTTTACATGTGATTGTTTTTGTTTACATCAAAAATTATTCAGCTTCTAATGTGTAAAATTTCGTTTTTTTTTTGCCCCATTGTGAGCATGTATAATATACATTTTTTCTTTTCCACCATAGATTCATTTAATTGAAAAGGAACTTTCTGGTCTTACACAGGCAGAAATTAAAAGAAAGAATTTAAAAATTGATTCAGAAGTCGTGAGTATAATTTTTTCCAATTATTCTGAAGTTCTTGATCAATAATCAGCAATATTATTTTTATTACTATAAAAAAAGCTACTTCAAAAAATAATTAAAGCCAACAATTGCCAAGGAAAATTTTAAAAAGAAAAAATAAGTTACATCTAAAAATGAATGGGTATCCCAAAAAGTTATTGCAGCATAATTCTTCACAAATATGTTGAACTTTTGATGGGATGCTTCTTTTTTATGTTGATTACTTCTTTAAAAAAAATTGTTCAGTTTTGTGCTGCATGAGGCAAATTATACTTTGACAGATAATATTATCATGTTATTCTTTGACAGCTAGATATTATATAGTATTATGTTTGCTACTCTAGTTCATATTTATTGCAAAAGAGTGAAAATAGCATTTGGAAAAGCAACTTCCAATAGCATTTGCAATTTCTTCACAGCAACTGTAGTTTTTGTAACTTAATGAGACTTTCCTCCAAACTTTATGTGTGGAGTGGATTAAAATTTTTGGGTGGGAGAAAAAAATTACTTTATTATTTTACCACGTCACCTTTTTATGTAAACAGATCATAAAATTTCGAGTTTGTTGTCGTGTGCTTTTTCCAAAATTTTAAGTTTCTTAGTGTTTATTTGACTAACTTTAAAACTACTTCAAATTTAGTTAAAAGTTTTATTACCTAATCACGTGTAAATTCTAGTTTTAGTGGAATTGTAGAAAAGGGGAGCTTAAGTATTTTTAATGTCTTTTGGCAATTATTGTCCAAGCACATAATAAACAGCTCAAAATGTTAAGTTTAAATGACATTAAAAAAAATCATCCTCGTTTTAGGAATTAATGTTAAATTCTTTGAAGGAGAAAATTTTAATTCCTGTTACAGATGCAAAAAGATTTTGCATTTCACTTTGTAGGCATAGAAGGCTTTGTTGACATAGAAAAAAAATTGAAGGAGCATTTTTTTTTAAAGAAGATGCATGTTTTCATTTAAGAGATGCATTTTATCATTATTTAATAAGAATATATTCATACAATTCATACCCAAAGATATTTTTTAATAAATATTATTGGTAATTGTATGCAACAGTCAAAAAAGCAGAAATGCATGTTTTCACACAAATGTTTTGAATCTTCTGCGAACAAGAGTCTCTTGCCTAGACTATTTTCAAGGAGGGAATCTAAGAAATTTCAGCGAGAATCCCTCCATCCCACCTTGAATTTATCCCCTGATACATAAATACATACATATATATATATATACATACATATATATATTGGGTGGTTGAATAAGTTCTCGCTATTTTGCAACAAATGGCGTTACCAGAACTGATTGCGTCAGTTTACGATAGTGACACATCTGTTTACAAGTACTATAAGCAAGCTTGAAATTCAGTGTATGTTATTTTGTGGAAATGCTAACAACTTTATTTTTCATTGCCTTAAACGTGTCAAATTTCATTCCAAAAAAAGAGTATTTGCGAGGAATTTTACTGCTTATTTTATTTTTAAAAAACCTGCAGTTGAAGCTCGCAGAATTCTTGTTGAGACTTATGGCAATCATGCTCTGTCTGAAACAACTTGTAGAGATTGATTTAGATGCTTTAAAAATAATGATTTTGATCTTGAAGATAAAGAACGCTCTGACACTCCTAAAAAGTTTGAAGGCAAACAATTGGAAGCATTACTTCATGAAGACTCATGTCAAATGTTAGCTGAACTTGCAGAATCATTAGGAGTTCCTCATCAAAACGGCTGCTATACAAGCAGAGACATGACAAGGTCATTTCGCAGCATGAGAACGCTCGCCACATGTGGCAAAATTAGTAAAAACCTACTTGGAAACACTTAAGTGGGAAATCCTACCCCACCCACTGTATTCACCGGACAATACCCATTCGAAAACCACTTGATCCGGTTGATGACACATGGCCTGGCTGAGCAGTACTTCCATTCTTATGAAGATGCCAAAAACTGGGTCGACTCTTGGATAGCTTCAAAAGACGTGTTTTCCGACATGTAATTTAAATGCTACCAGAAAAATATAGAAAACTAGTGGCTAGTGATGGACATTACTTTCAGTAACATGTTTATTAATAATTTTTAAAAATAAAGCATTACTTTTCACAAAAAAACAGCCAGAACTTATTCAACATCCCATCCCTATAATATCTATCTATATATATATATATATATATATATTTATATATTATTTTGCTATACTACTACTTTTACTAAATTATAATATTTTTTTATAATTCCTAAATTTATATCTGGTATTACATTAACATAAACTTAGCTACCATTTTCCACTTAATCATAGACTTTGATATCCTTTTAAACTCAATCATGAACCTCGAAAAAATTAAAAAAAAAAAAAAATCATAAATGTTACCATACTATGGTATCATTGTTTAAACAATTCAGTTTCATACTTTTTTTTAAATCTAGAGGTGCATTCCATGTCACACACATACACAAAAATAAATATAAAACAGATCATGAGATGCATACAAATGCTTCAGAGTCAAAATTAGTTTTTTTTCCTAATAAAACTAATGGTAAACATAATCTGTACATATTTGAAAATTTATATTATGTTTTTTGAAGTAGCAAAAAATAAAATTCTTTGACTATAATGGATGTTACATAAAATGGAATATCATTTGGACTATAGTGTCATTAGTTGTTAAAATCTGTGAATCTATTAGGTACCTTTGCTTTAGTGTTTTAAAAATAACTTTACAAGACATGCAGGTATTTTATCTGTACTTTCATATATCAATTCAGTCATAATTTGCTGTTATAAAAAATTAAATATGTTGTGTAACAGATGTTACTGGATGTAATAAATGTTATGTTTATTTATGACAAGCATGCTATTTCTGCACTGAATGTTAAATCAATAGATAAATGTGTAATATCTTTATTTCTTGTGAACTATATACACAACAGTCACATTAAACGTTTTAAGATTTAAGAATTTAAATTATAATTATAAATGATAATTGTAATATTGAGTGGCTGAGTGGTAGCCTTCCGTGTTACTATGCAACAGGTCTGGGGTTCAATTCCCATGCTGGGCAGGGTTGACTCAGCATCTCATCCCTTCAGTGGGGTCAATAAACTGAGGACCAAGCATGCTTGGGAACTGAACACTGGTTCTGGGTTCTGCGTCAGGCCGACCATTGACCGGGTCATCTGCTTCTGCACCCCAGGGCCCTCGGTCTTGCAAGCTGGGGTGGGTACTGTAGGCCCCAATGGGCTGTTGTGCCACCGAGTTCAGTTTAATTGTAGTATTATAATTATAAAGTTTAAAAAATCACTTCGTCTAAGAATTTTAAACACAAAAGTAATGTAAAAGCTAATTTTAATTCATACAATACTTTACAAAAACAATTTGACTCATAATAGGTATGCATTGAAAAAAAAAGAATTTCATATGCAGGGAATGCAAATAGTCCTCAAACAGATGCAAGTAATGGGGCACAGATTTTTCTTTACCACTCAATGTCTGTTTTTTTAGGCCATTTTCAACTTTTCCAAAAATTGTGATGGTTCAAGCTCTCCAATGATGTATAGTACTTAGGGATATTTAAAGAAATGTTTTAAATGATTTTCCAATTGCTTTCAAGTTAGCTAGAATTCACCTAGAATTTAACTAATTGGTATTTTATCTGAACTAACTAAGTTGGGAAAACACATTTTTGTCTTTGAATTTTTGATAGTTTATTAGTATGCTTTTGTTTGTTCTTTCTTTATAAGTATAGAAATAAATTATATTTTCATTTAATATAAGCCATTAACATTTTTGTTTTAATTCCTTTTTCTTAATTAAGCTTCTTTTTATTCAAAATAGTTTTTTAAAATTATGTTAATAGAGAATATTCTTATTTTTAGAATTCCTTGGCAGAACACAGAACTGCTTTAGCATACTTGTTGACTGAGCTTCTGTCTGCAAAAGAGCAACGAGAAAAACAGCTACGAGATAGATTAGTAAATAAAAAAACTCTTTGTTTATTAGATCTATATGGATGATTCTCATGAAACACAAGAAAGTACTGTCACATCCACAGAAATTTAATACTATACTATAAAATGAAAACTTCTTTAAAATTTTTATTAATAGCATTGCTGCAAAAATTTTAAAGTGATTTTACACTTGTTAACAATTGTTTTTTAAATGAAAATTAATATACAAATGTCATTTTCTTTGCATGCCGCAAACACTGTTTGCAATAATTACTAGCTTCAAAACTCACTATTCACTTTTCTCTGCTTTGTTTTTTGTATCTAAATTGCACTTCTAAAGTATATGCACAGTGTATGATTTCTTAAATGTTTTTAAAAACAAATTTTTATATCAATAATTTGCATGTCATATGAAAATTTTTCATTTTCTTGAACACTTTGTATTTCTCTTACCTAGAAGATGCTATTGTTTAATAAGTTAGGTTAAAAGTATGATTGGAATGTCATCTTGTATTACATGGCTTCCAGCAGGAACAGAAAATCAAGTTTCTATAAAAAATCTCTTTCAAAAAGATTTAAATAGAGTTTCTGTTTTTATGGTGTCTTGTGCCTAAATCAATAAGAAACTAAACCAACCGGCTCAGAAAGATATACAGTGGCTGCCGCTTATATGAATCATGTTTGCTCTAAACAGTTTTGGTTCAATAAAGCAACTACCGTAAAGTTCCGAATAAGTGCCCCCCTGAATTTTCGCGAAAATATCAGGGGGGGGGCCTAAACGGTACAAGTGAAGAAGAGTAGGTACCAAATAAGCGCCCCCTTCCCGAATAGTGAGAAAAAGTCGCCTCAGCGATGCCGCGGACGTCAAATGCGCAAAAAACGGAGGTTATGCAAGGAGGAACGCAAAAAAAAAAAAAAAAACTCGTAACCCGAGGCGCGTAATTTTAATAGCGGAAAAAATTAAAATCAAGTAAAATCTATAAAAATTGATACGCAAAAATATTTTGCATGACCATTTATTTTTCTTTCAGCTTTTTTTAGATGAAGAACGAGTAGAGAAACGGCGCCAGCTCCACATTGACGCCCGTTTCCCTTCCTGAACTTCCCTTTTGCAGTGGCTCTGAACAGAACTGATTTCTTTTGAACAATACGTAGATTCAATGGCCAAAGATTTTTTAAAGGATATAATCAACTTGATGTTTAATAAGGTCGGAAATACGAGGGGTTTTTTAAAAAAAACTGTAGTGTGAAAAGATTTCGTTTTTGCGACAGCGAACTTTCATAAAGCCCTCGTTTTCACGATTAAGATTTCTTCTTAGCTTTTATTTTGAATTAAAATAATAAATAAAATGTTCCTATTTAATTTGTTATACCCTTACTGCCTTCCCTATTTACTACTGTCCAAGTAATCGATATTGCGAAAAATTCGCCAATCCGACATTCAGCCAAGAATTAATCATTTGATTTTTGACTTTTAAATATGGGATTTTGGTTTTAATTCTTCGTCAAATTGTTATTGAATCAATTGTTAATTACATTGAAAATAAAATGTCTTGCCATAAAAGAGAACTGTAGCAGTTATCTCAAAACGCCTGTCAATCACACAAAGAAACCCTTCCCGTGTGATGAGTATGATGGATGACAGCGCATATGGTCCTCCTAAATGACCCCCATAAAAAGAGGCCAAGCAAGCCTTGAGGCAAGGTTAACTAATGTGATTACCGGAATTCACACAAAAGCTTATCCGAAGGAAAGCATGTGTT
Organism: Octonoba sinensis; assembly: GCA_038502835.1. Lineage (NCBI taxonomy): Eukaryota > Metazoa > Arthropoda > Arachnida > Araneae > Uloboridae > Octonoba > Octonoba sinensis. The sequence goes on from CM076599.1 coordinate 10,045,056, forward strand.
CAACGTTTTTCGTGGGTAGCCACGTGAAGTCATTTTCTGTCCTCCCCTCCCCTTCCTGGGTAACAGAGAGAGCTTTTATTTAGTCTGCAATTCCCAGGAAACTTTTAATCCCTTCTGGGAACTGATAATAGAAGGCATGAGTTTCTCTTGGTCAGCGCAATGAGAATCCAAGTTTAGGGGGGGGGGGCGCTTGTTCGGTACTTTACGGTAATCCAATACAGCAATCGTTAAATATTCAAAATTTTCAAAAAAAAAAAAAAAAGAAAAACATAGAACAATATGAAAAACAATTAAAAATTCAAATTTTACTTTACTTGGTAGGTTTGAAAAATGTATCTATTTTTGATTGCTTAGAAGAGGCAGTAATTAATTTAGACACCCGTTTTTCAATGTCATAAAACAATCTGTAGTCCTCATAATCCGCATCTCTTTGCTCCAATGCCATTTGTATAATTTCAAACGAAGCATTAGTTTAGCAATCAAAAGACGTTGTCCCCTCTCCTTCGGACCGGTCACTACTCTTGCCCCTCCCCATCGAGGCCGAGGAGTGTCTCTCATTGTTTGTCCCAGCCTCTGAGCAGGTGCAAACAGGCACCACAGGAATTCCTTTAATTTCTAGTGACAAAGGACTAGAATCTAGGGCTCTGTCCTCCTAGACCAGTGGTGAGGAAACTTTTTTTAAGACGGGCCATTTGTAATAACTAGACAATCGTAGCGGGCCAAAGAATAACGCTTAATCGTTAAAAAACTTGTGTTCTATAAACATATACATATATTATTACATACACTTATTATTTTAATAGTAAAAAAGCAAAAGGTAAGAAAATTATAAGCACAAAATATAAAATGAATTTAGTGTAGTTCTTGATGTGAAGTATTATCACTTTATTTTCTGGTGTCATTACTGGTTGGTGCATGAGAAAAATGAAATTGAGACTGTTTCATCAAAATTTCATCATAGTCCGGTTCCATTTGCGAAGCAGAGATTCTTAAAACTGATGAAAGGTGCTCATCTGTAATTCTGTTTCTTAAAGAAGTTTTCCTAAGCTTCATTGTTGAAAAGATTTGTTCGCATATATAAGATGAGCCGAACATTGTCATTATCTTCATTGCATGAGTAATTAGATTTGGGAAATTATCTGGACTTAAATTTTTATAAAAGATGAGTCATCTGTTTAGGTCAGATGGATTTGTCCAGAATACTATTGTGTTTTGGATATCGCCACAGGTAGTTTTTATGTGGCCCGTCACATTACGAAGTAAGAACGCGTTCAAACATTCTCACGACGGCACTCTTAAACGGGCCGGATTAAACCTTTCCGCGGGCCGGACTTGGCCCGCGGGCCGTAGTTTCCCCATCACTGTCCTAGACAGTGTTTTTTCCCGTCACTTGTTGTTTGAAAGCTAAGAAAAGAAAAAGATGTGGTTTGTATGTGGTTGTGGGAAATGGTTAGTAAAAATGCATTTGATTCAAAAATCTGGCAATTTTTTTAATGCTAATTCTGAATTTCATTCTGTTTTTGACTATATGATTCATTAAAGCGGCTGATTGAATTACCCGGCACTCACTGTATTATGAGAAACCATTTTTTCCAACACAAAGTAAAAGTTTTAAGACCTAAAAGGTAGAAAAAAGTAAATACAGCAATTATTAAGTAATGAATTGTCATTATCCTGGCGGATGAATGCAGATAAATGATCCAAATGCAAGAACACTGACAAAAAGGCAGAAATGACTGGTTTTGGATTTTAGCTTTTTTACTATTTATTTTATAATAGAAATTATACATAATACAGTTAGATGGGGTATACAGTGGTTACATTTCCCTTATATTTAAGCGGTTTGTTTGTTTCAATTTCAATGCATATTTTGTTACCACTGATAAATTCTTAGTTACTGTTTCAGGTTTAATGATGTTACAATTATATTATATTCCTGACATAAAGGCTTTACAGAAACTAACAGAAGTTCTTTTCTTTTTTGTTAAATGCTCTTGTATGCTGTGGAGTCAAAGTGGCCGTAATGTAAAGATAACACAGTTAATATAAGTTGATATTATGCTTTTATTTTATTTGCCATTTTAAGCATTTAATGGTGGATTGTTGAAGTACAAGTTATGTCAGTGCAGATTAGTAACAAAACATTTTTGTTTCCTTTTACAGCGTGTAATGTATAAAAGAATTCACTTATAGAAGTCATGGGTCGGCAGATAAAGAACTAGAGCTTTAAATATATGTTTGTATGAAATAAAGTTCAAAATTTGGTGAATTTTCAGTTTAAGTTTTTTCTTGAGCAAATGTCAGTAAACTGAAATACTTTTTATAAAATATTAATAAGGGTTTATAAATGAATACTGAAACAAAAAAAAATATTTTGAAGACTCGAGTTTTTTATTTTTTTAATTCAAAGTACTGCATATTCTGAGAATCACCCATATACAGAGAGAGAATGAAAAACTGCTGCAGATATTTTATTTTGAAAGGCATTCATTGTGACTATGTTAATGTTCATAGAATCAGAAGAAAAAAATCTTTTTCCCATTCATAGCAACAAATGGAAATGAAGAGAGCTGATGAAATGAAGGATTTTTGGTTAATTCAGTATCAAAAACTTCTAGATCGTAAACCTAAAGGTGTTATGGATGCTGTAAGTACTTAAATTTTTACCATTGGTAAATATATTTCTATTTTTAATATTATGCGGATGTCTGTAATATTTAATATCGAAAAATATTGTTGTAATTTATCTTTGGGCATTTAAATCGCTAATCAAATACTTATAATTTCATTTCTCATTTGTTTGATTTGACCACTGATTCTGTCCCCCTTTAAATTAATTTCCTATTAATGTTATATCAATTTATTTTTAATATGCGTTATACATTGTATTTATGCCACTGATGAACATGTAACTGCTAATAAGTTTTTAATTTTGGTATAGACTCCATGCTGGATGAGTCTTTATATTTCTGCGTTTATATTCCGCATCTTAACTTTAGATGCTGTTTGCACTTATTTGGGTGTGAAAAATATTGTATTGAAAGGAAATTCCTATTTAATTAAAATTCTTATTTAATGATATGAGATATTTTTTGTAAAGCATTTTTAAAGAAATATGACAAAAGTTTATTCTAAAACTTGTGGGAAAAAGTATTATATTTTAAATAAAATTTCTGTTCTGATTTTTAATTAATTATTTTCTTGTTTCTTAATTAGGAATTGGAAATGGATGCAGATGTTAAAAAAGTTTTGATGAATTCTTTGGCAATGGATTACTTACCTATCTTTGCAGTCAAAAGGATTACCTTTTCTGAGTTGCTTACCTTTACTGTCCAAGCATTGAAAAATGTATGCAATTTTGTTGTAATTTCTTTAATACAAACCTATATTTATCTCTTATTCTAGAAATTTTTTACAGATTTACAAAAAGTTTAACAAACTGGGAGATCAGAAACAAAGTTTAAATATTAGAGGAAGTTCAAAAACTATAGAATAAGCAAAAGCAGCAACTAAATGCAAAAGTATTGCAACCTTAGTAATACCTCTTCTTACACTTGCATATACAGCGTCTTCCCTAAGCATTTTTCGGAGGGAGCTGTGCCCTGCCCACCTATTCTTATGTTTTAATTAACCTGCCTTAATTATATGTCAATGTAACTTTTGTAACATTTTACACTTTAATGTAACATTTTTATTTAATTGACATGTTTGCAATTTTGGTCAAATTCTTTAATTTTATATTTTAATGTAAGTTTTGGACTTCTAAAGCAAAGTGACCATAAACTAAAATGTGACAGTGACAGTAGTTTTAGAACTAAGTATACTTTACTAAATTATTGAATAATTAGTAAAGCATACTTAATTCTGAATTAACATTCCACAAAACTGGGCTTATATTTAAACATAAATATTCCACAAAATTGTGCTTATATTTAAAGACAATAATTCCCTCATAGAATTATAGGATCCAAAATCTTATTTAAGCTCAGATAAATGTAAATTAAAATGATAGCAATATTTTAAAATTATGGTTAGAAATTTTAAATGCTTTTCTTGAGAAGTCAATGTTAAGTTTTGAGCTAAGCACCCTGAAAGATACTTAATGTTTGGATGTGTGGGAATTCCACCAAATATTGCCATTAATGACTATCTGATAAATTTAGCAGCAACTTGCAATATTTAACCAAATGTTCGCAAAATAGTAGCCAATTTATGACGCTATTTTGAAAAAGCAACAAACACCTTCCACCAAAAACAATAAGCAGTCTCCCGGATTGCCTTAAAAAAAAGAGAAAAAATTTCTCCCGTGTATTCATGTCACTATAGATTACAAATAAGATCATGTTTTCTGACTTGAAAGATTCTGTCACTAGAAAGCAGTGAGGGTAACTTGTCTGTTTTTCAAATTAATTATATTTATAATAGCTTTATTATATTTATGAAACATGTACCATGTATTGTTCTTTTGTTTTTTTAATCCTTCAAAAACTTTCAGTGTTGTTTATTGTCATTATTTGAGCGTAACAATTACATTTAATTTTAATTATTAGTTTGGTAGATAGAATTTTAAAAATAATATTAATTGTTATTCTTATCACATAAATAGTTTTCATGACTTAGTAATACTCAATGTTTGTTCTATTTTTTTATAAATTGTGCAGCAATATCTCAGTTCTTACTTTCATATAAGAATAATATGATCTGCTACAATGACAATTTATTTTTAAGATTGGAATTTTGGATGAATCAGTATGTTTAAGGATTCTAGAAGAAATACATATAGTTCAGAAGACAAGCAACAGAGATGATTTTTCTTTGTAAGTGTGTAATGATTAATTTATTTCTAAAAAACACTAAAGATTTCATTATAATTATTATTGTAAATATAATGAAAAGACAGTTGACTGAGCTCAGATCCATGATTTCTACAATTCTTGAAAAGTAGTAGAAATTTATACACGTCCTGGAAAGTTCCAGAAAAACAAAAAACATGATACGATCATTGGAAAGTACTTGTATGTTATAAGGATTTGAAATATTTATTAGTTATCATCTTGACCAAAACCTGTGACACTTCGGATTTCCTGAAAACTTAAACCTACAATCAAAGTTAGAGATCACTTGACAGCTCATTCTTTTTTCATTTTTCAAACTTATTTATTTTGATCATTTTTATAATATTTTGGATGGTGATAGGCATAATCGAGAGATTTCAATAATCGAATTGTTCTGATTATTGAGTGCATATCTCAAGAACTCCAGCAATTATCTCGAGTTCTCAAGTTCTCTAGTGATTTACTTCTTGAGTGATTATCTTGTGATTTGAAAATTTAATTAATTATAATATAAATACATAATTTATGCAAATAACTTGTAAATAATTTTTTTTTTGTGGGGTGGGGTTCTGAGTTTTTAAGAGGACTTGGCCAATTGTTTAGCCAATTTTTAGGATCATTGTTATTGGGAGGTTCCGTAAATTTTTGGGGGTGTGCCATCGCTCTGAGGGGGGGGGGGGACCTCTGATAATACGGTAAAATAAAAATTATCTAGAGTAAAGTATTATTGCATAGATTAAAGTGAGTAATTACTAAAGGGCATCTGTTAAAAATTTTTAAAAATTAGATAAATAAATTTTTCGAAATTTAAGTTTTACAAACGCATTTCTAGGTTATCGTTAGTGTGTCATCAGGGGTAAGAGCATAAGGGGAGGGGGGTTCGGTTGCTCGTCCACTGAAAAGTTTTTTAAATTGACATTCTAAAATCAGGGTTTTAAGGGACCGTTCATAAATGATGTCATGCTTTTTTCAATATATTTGACCCCCTCCCCCCTTTTTCACTAAGTGTCCCACTTTAACATACCCCCTACAACCCTTTGTCACAGCTCACGCTATATTACATTAGCATAAAATAAGTTTTATTTGCTGATTTTAAATGTTTTTATAGAAATCAAAATGTGCGATGTCAAACTTCTTGTTACCCCTTCCTCTCCCCTTGTCACGAGCTGTCACATTTTTTTGAACCCAACTTCTCCCCTCGAAGCGTGAAATTATTTATGAATGACGACTAAGCTGTATTGCGAAATGTTAGGGCAACGGTAGGGGTTTGGAAGGCTTCGCCGGTTCTTTTACTGAGTAGGATGTGTGTTATATATTGTGTTACAATAACAAGTTCCTCTCCTCAGTTCCAAAGCAACGACTACAACGATTGAATACGTTACCACTGGGCCCTGAGTCGGATCTGAGCTTTATTAGCTTCCCTTATCAGGACTGACATTTTGAATTTTTCCAGTAGAAGGCAAGGGGTATATTCTCCTTTTTATTACATAAAAGAAAAACAAAAACAAAAAAAAAACACATGCATTGATAAATATACACTATATTTCTTAAAGCCAGGGAAAGGCAATTGCGTATTCCTGACCCCCCCCCCCCCCTAAATGACAGTCCTGCTCCCAAAAAATTTGTACCAAAAGGGGGAATTGCTAAATTTTTAGCTTGTTAATCTTATAATTTCTAATTCCAGACCTCTGTAACTCCATTTTTTGATCCTTCCCTGTATTCGCTCATGAACCATTGTTCAGAAGAACGGACTTTCACAATAGTTTAACATATTTATATATATAACTATTATTTTATAAACAAAATATTATTAATATCTTATTTATTTAATCTATTAGTTTTATATTACAAGTAGTTTTGTGAAAAAGCTAAAAAACGTGATATAGTTCATTATTACTGAAGTCTTTAATATGTAAAACATCATCAATGCATACATATATTATCTGTGCTAAATATGCAACTAAACGACATGAGAAAATTACCAAGGCTTAAATTTGATCTTCATAGAAAAGAACTGAAAAGGTATAAATATGTTCGACAAAAATGCTCTCTAGGGGCATTTTCTTTGAGCAGCAGAGATGAGAGAACCGGACGCCCAGATAACCCAGGAAAGGTCACTTGAAAAAGAAGGAAAAGACAAATACTTTTGCAAAGCCAAAGTGTCCCATTTTGCCCATCAAAGTGAATGGTAGCTAAAAAAGATGCAAGCTAAAAGGGTTGCTTTTTAGAGCTATTTATCATTTAGGAAGCATGAAAGTTTTTTCAATTCCTTTCGAGGGGCACCCCGAGGGGTGTGTGTGGGGGGGGGGGAATCTGGTAGTTGCACCAGATTTTTAGCGTAAATTTGGTGTTGCACATAATATATTAGTAACCACTTTTTCAACTCATTTTGAGGGTAGAGCTGATTTAAAACGCTCTTTTAACAATTAAAATTAGTTGAAATTGAATATTGCTTTTAGTTGCTAATAATAAATATTGATTTTACTTTGTTGTGTTTCTGACATTTTCTTATTTACACCGACGTATTTTTATGCGGCAGTATCTTATTTATTCTGAGGTATTTAATGTTGTATTTTTATGGAGCATTTAACCACGCAACGGGATTCGCAAGCGAAACGAGCAAATGCGGAGTCCCTAGTGTTTTTAAATCATACATCATTGAAACACTTTGATTTATGTCAAAAGAATTATACACTCTAAATGGATAAATGTAATAATAATTAATACGAATAATAATTTTAAGGATTTAACGTTATACAATGTTATTTCAGACTAAAGTTCGTCATACCGCCGCAGCTCTTATTGGCATAGGCTGTTTGTTTCGACTTTCACCATAGCACATCTGTGATTGTTGACATACAGTATTGAATGTCCTAATGTATAAGGATAAAACTAAATATTCGAACTTTCATGGAATTTGTGAATGTTGGCACTAACCAATTTCGGTCTAAGTTTTCTGCTGAAATATTTTTTCGTCAATAAAAAATTTAAAAAAAAAAAGCAAACTGCTGTCACTTTACTAGCCGATAAAATAAATAAAGAAACATAAAATAAACAAATGCTGCAATATGCCATCAATAAAGAACGTTACTCGGTTATTCACAAAATAATCATAGGCATTAAGCAGTAAACAGATCTAGCACAAAACAAAATGAGGAAATGCAGCCTTAGGCCAGCATATTTTTTGGGTTAACTAATATCAGGAACGTAGTAGAAATAACTCACCCTTCCGCTTAAACGTTTTCGCTACTTCCTCTTTTGCCGAAATCCCTTCAATGTCCATAAATCTGTATGCTTCGAGTGCGATGGGAGGGGGCCCTCTTTAATTTCATGCGCAGAAATCTTTTGAAATAATCATCGCTAAGGGACTGTTCATAAACAACTTCAAGCTTTTTTCCGATATATTTGATCCCCCTCCCCCCTTTGTTACAAAATGTCAAACTTTAACGGACCCCCCCCCCCCCCGTTGTCACATGTCACGCTATGTTGTAAAAGCCTGATGTCACACTTCTTGTTACCCCCTCCCCTCTCGTTGGCACACTTTGTCAAAATTTCATGAACCCCCTTCCCCCTCGATGCATGACATCATTTATGAATGACCCCTAACTTGTCGAGATCATTCCCCTTCATTTCAAAGGGGGGGGGGGGCATAAACTCGGCACATGCTACATGAAAAAAACACCCAATAAACAGCGATCTGAAGCGGAGTGCCGAGCAGCGGAGCGAAGCAGTGGAGCAACTAGTTTTTGCTTGAAGTAGGAGCGGAGCCAAAACACGGAAACTTGTTGCGCTCAACTGCTCTGATTATTTAAAATTAGAATTTCATCAAACATGACTTCTTTCTTCATTAAAACTAGTTTTAAGTAAACAACAACGTAAAACGAAACATGATTTTTTAAAAAGATTTTTTCCAAAGAAATTGTCTATAAATAAATAAATTTATTATCATTTAATTATTTAATTAAATAAATAAAGATGATTTCTATTAAAGCTATTCGCTGCACGGCGCAGAGCTGGAGCAGCGTTGGAACAAATATTTAACAGTCGGATCGGAGCAACTCAAAAATTTTGTTGCTCCAGTTCCCTGACACGAAAATACTTGCACCTACAGAGAAATACATTATATTAAGGCTTGGGTGGGGTGTGGAAAATTTTCCCTTCTGACTCACTAAATGGCCCTCCTGTTAGAGATTCATTCCATTCTGAAATCGCTCGAGAACTCGAAATAATCGTTCGAGAACTCGAAATGACCACTCGAGAACTCGAAATGATCAATCGAGAACTCGAAATGATCAAACGAGAACTCGAGAACTCGAAATGATTAATCGAGAACTCGAAATGATTAATCGAGAACTCGAGAACTCGAAATGATTAATCGAGAACTCGAAAAGATCAATCGAGAATTCGAGAACTCGAAATCATCAATCGAGAACTCGAGATAATGTCTCAAGTACTAATCTCTCGATTATCAAAACCACCCGAGTACTAATCACTCGATTATTGAAATCTCTCGATTATGCCCATCACTAGTACCTACATGAGGGGATAGGTAAAAGTTTCGGAAAAAAATTATTAGCAACAAAACTAATTATATGAATAACTTAAAAGCAGTAACTGCTATGGAGGCCATTCAAGCAACATCATTGGTCACGTGGCACCGATGAAAGCAAGGTAAACAAAGGAAAGGGTAGCATTGCTTTACATCGAGTTCGACAAATTAAAAACTAGGCCTAAATAAAGTTCTTCTACATTATATAAAATGAACACTAAATACAACACTATAATTATTGTGATAATTAATAAATTTCTTTTATAATGATTAAATTAAACATAAGTACTGGGTTATAATCAGGAAAAGCTGTGAAAATAGTCTAATTAATTTTAAGATAACTAATTTTACCTAGTGAACTCCACATAGAACTCGACTGAAAATCTTAGTAAACAAAGAGCGTATATCACATGACAACGGTGATCGCTCATGAGTCCCTCTAGCGGTGAATTGCCTCCTTTGAAAAATTAATGTCACATGAACTTAGGAGAGGAAGGTCAAAAGGAGTACCTACTAGAGAGAGTAGGTACAAGATTAAGAAAAAAATTAATAGCAAAAAAACTAAAATAACCTGAGGTAAAGCAATTAAAACTGAATAAAAAGTAGGGGAGAGTTGGGCAAAACGGGATACCATTCTTGTTTCTATTTACTGCGGAAAATCTGTTGAAGAAAACCACGCAATTAGTTTTTTTGTAACTATAACATTTATTGAGGTACCCAAAAAACATGTTTTAAACTAATTTTAATGACTGTGAAATAGCAAAAAAAAGTACTTACCAAACTCTTACAAATCCCGTTTTAGCATACCTCAAAACGGGATAGGGATTACAATGTTTAATATTTTGCATGAAACTAACTGAAAAGCATAATTAACTGACAAAAAACGGTAAAGCAAAATATCCACTAGAAAGAACAATGTCTTCAGTAATCAGAGACTTAAAATAAGAATTTTTTATATTATTAATCACAAAATGGGAAAGAAGACCTGTCATTTAGGTTTATAGCTGAACAAAAGTCACATAAAAATGTGTCGTCCTCTTCTTCGGCAACTGTTTAATTGCAGTGCGCTTAAACCCTTTTGCTCGAGCCATACTCGTGGGTTCTGGATTTCGGAGGCTGAGTTCCTTTTGTCTGCCAAGAACTGAATACAACCAATACTTTCCAGCCATTTTTTTTTTCTGTGTTAAAATTATGCTTAATCTTGTTTCTCTCGGCTAAACTCATTCAAATTTCCGTTAGAGTTTTATCAAATAACCTCTCTTCTAGAGTAATGTTAAATATTTTGGAAGTTAAAATTCTAATTCCCCTAAACATGCAAAAAAAATTTGGAATTTCACTTTGTAGGTGCTGTAAAAGAAATAGAAAAAAAAACTGACATGGAAGAATTCTGCTTTTACGAGCATAATTTTTTTCATTTAAAAAATACACATAAGTGATCATTGTTAACAATATCTATATACACCTCGCATGCGATTTTCTTCTTGAATAATATTATCAGTAACTTTATGTCCAACTGAAAAAAATGCGGCAATTCTATTTTCTTACCAAAATTTTGCGAATCTTCCATGAGCAGGAGACTCCTGTCAGGTCTATTTTCAATGAGTGTATCTGAGAAATTTGGGCAGTAATTCCACCCAGAAGTTTACACCATGTCTTAAAAATATATTCATTTCTATGTATTTTTCAATTACTTAACATCCTTGTAATGTTTTTTTCTCTCTCTCTCTACTCAAACAACTTATTAAAAATTAAAATTAAAATCTTCCTGTCACTCTTTTCAAAACTAGGCTAAATATGCAGATAGGAAATTTATAATTTATTATTATTATTATTATTATTTTGAATATCTACACTCATCAGTTACGTTCTTTCTTATAAATGAGCTTTTCATGAAAAAATGCTGAATATTAGTTTTCCCGTCTGAATTGTTCAGCATCAGTCAATCTTGAAGACCACTTAATTGAATGGCTAAAAATATCCATTGTTTAAAAATAAATTCATGTCATTTAGGATCTTTTCGTAATACTAATCTGAACTAGCATTTGATAAAATCAACGAAATCTTAATCCTGTTCTCCTCAAAAAAAATGGAAGACACTAAGACTAAAATTCAGAACTTTCATGTAGTGTTAAAAGAAAACTGTAAGGACTTTGAAAATCAATATAAACATTTATGAAACGTATATACATTTCTTCAACCTTAAAGACCATTCAAATCCTGATTTTGGGCTGCTACAATGAAAAGTTTTTTGTATATGTCATAGAATTTCCTTTTTAAATATTTAGGAGTGCAAAACTCGAATAAAATGTTTTTAAAGTTGTGAGTAGAATATTTGTAATTCACACTTGTAACATACAAGTTAAAACTTTATGACATGTAGCATTTATAAAAGAATATCTATAATTTTGCAGTTTAAATCTGCTTATGTTCCAAAATTTTTAAAATCTTATTCTTATGGTATTCATTCAGATTTGAGGATGATAGCGCACCTGAACCATCTGCACCACCTGCTTCTGATCCAAGTTCACCAGAGTTATCAGAAGCATCATTACTTACAGCAGAACTTCCTCAAGGAATTGAACCATCTGCACCTTTGTTATCTCCCGACAGTGAAATTAAACTTTGGTGTCAACCTGAATGTGTCATATGCATGGATGTACAAGTAATGTATTTATTACTTATTCAAAATTTTACTATAACAGTTGGCGACAGAACCGGGAAATCAAGGAGATATCAGGGAATTTTAGTGTTCTCAAAAAATCAGAGAAAAGGCAGGGAAATTTGCAAAAATTTCCGAAAATCAGGGAATTTTTCCATTGTTTTTTATTTATCCCGGAGTTTCAACGAACTTATCTGTAATCATTAATGTTATTCAACTTTCCCTTATTAAAATTCAATTCTAAAATTATTTTACTGAAACAAGTTCTTTTATTTGCCGTTTTTCATACATTTGTTGTCCACATAACGAAAAATGCGTTCTCTTTGCATCCACAATGAGAACTGGATTTTTGATGTTTATTGTGCTTTGTTAAAAGGTAAACAAATAAAATTTCTTTTTATTTTTATCAAAACTTTAATTTGAAATTTTTAATCGAAATTTCGTGAATTGTGATCATAAGGGCAAACTTTCAAACGTGAAAGATATCTCTAGTATTATTTTATATTTTAATTTCTTCAGATCATGAAAATTCTTTAAATAAAGAAGGAAACTGTTGTATAATATTTTTAAATTTGAAAAAGTCAGAAAACAAAAATCATTAACTATGCACTAATGGCGATAAAATTTTTTTCTATTACTCACTCATTCATCATATAAATTGATTCTGCGTAGGAAGAACATGTTAAATATCAGCAATTAATCATAAATAAATAAATAATCAAATGAAAAATTAATTTAAAAAATAGTCAATTTCAGCACTTCCCAAACTGTGGTACACCTACCAATAGTGGTATGCGAAGCCTCTCCTGGTGATACGTGTGCAGGCAAAAAAAAAAAAAAAAAGAGATTAAAACACAAAAACTCAGGATTGAAGAGCGAATTTGCCTGATTAGAGTTGGGAGAATGTTGGCTCAAAGTTAAAAATGAATTCTCGTTATTGTCAAGAAAAGCATTGCTGTTTTTATTCAGTTCACAACCACTCATCTTTGTGAAACTGTTTTTCCAATATGATATTTATTAAAAATAAATATAGAAGCAAATTAAAAGTCGACCCAAATTGGAGGTTAAAACTAACTTCTACGGAACGAGATATCACCTAGCTTGTATCTGCCATGCAGCAGCAACCTTCTCATTAATTTTTTAAAAATTTTTTTTACATGATAGGTATTTTTCACTTAAAGACACTTCTAATGCTGTTTTGGATGTACGTATTAAAAAAATATTTTATATAATACAATCGAACCCTGATATAGTGAACCGTCTGCGGACTCGACAATAAGTCCACTATAACCGGTGGTTCACTATATTCAAATTCTTTGAAAAAAGTGTTTTTTTTAAATATGACTATAGTTTTGTTAGAAATAGGGATTGCGGTAAGTACATAAATTGGTACTTATAAATACTTAATTAATCAAACAAATATTAAAACAAACATTAAAATGAAAAAGAATCAAATGTTAGTTACAAAAACTTGATTTTATTCTTACTTTCTATGCATGAAAAAAATTAGTAATTTTAGATTGAACAGCTTTTGATTCTAAATATAGTTCATCAACTTTTTTATCGATAATCAGCAAAGAGTCCAATACTTTTTGATCCACATTCTCCGTTGAAAAAAGTATTTACTGCTGATTTCACATCGAAGATAGAGGGTGTCTATATTTTGTGTTCTTCTTCAACACCATCTTCTAAACCTTCATCTTCCTCATCATTTTTTTGATTGACTTCAGAAACGATGTCATTGTCAGTGGGAGTGCCAGAAGTGCACACATCGTCATCACAAGACTCGAAATTCTCGCTGATTTCCTTTTGAAAAATATTATCACCATTCCTTTTCAACTACAATGATATTGGTAAGTTTTCTTCATCATTTTCATCTTCCACGGGAGCGTCTATTCTTTCAAACAACACATCCTTTGAAATACCTGCACGACAGAAACAGTTGCGGATTGCTGCTGATGTCACCTGTCTCCATGACTTTTCCAACAAAATTATTGCTTCTAGAAGAGAGATGTTACAGTCCGTTTTGCTCTCTCTGTAGTTTTCTAAAATACGCATCAGCAGCTGTTTCCTATAGTGAGACTTCAAGCTGCGTATAACTCCCTGGTCCATGGGTTGCAGCTCGTAAGTCGTATTTAGTGGCAAAAAGACAAGCTTAATGCACTTTAAATTTTTTAAGGGGGGATGAGCAGTGCAATTGTCGACAAGAAGAATAATTTTACGTTTTTGTTTCAACAAATCATTGTCCCATTGTCGCAATTCTTCTTCAAAAAAACTGGAAGTCATCCATGCTTTTTGATTAGCTTCGTAGTTGACGGGCAATTTCTTGACGTTTTTAAAACATCTCGGTCTTTGAGATTTACCTACAACAGTTAGTTTTCTCTTCTCTGTGCCTTTCATATTCGCACATACGAGAACAGTTATTCTCGCTTTGGAGAACTTTCTGTTTGTGCGCTTCTCTCCTTTAAATTTTAAAGTTTGATCGGGAAACATTTTATAAAAAAGTCCTACTTCGTCAGCATTAAAAAAAATCCTTTTCTTCGTACTCTTTAATTAGATCCGCCCACACTTGAGATTTCCAATTTTCCACATCAGTTGCACAAACACTTGCACTTGCTGCTTCCCCAACAATCTTTCCACAAGAAATATTGTTTCTTTTTTTCCATCGATCCAGCCATCCATTGGAACACACAAAACCTTTCTCTTCAAATTTTTCGGCAAACACATTGGCTTTAGCTTCCCCCTTGGGTCCGGATACAGGAAGGTTTCTATCCCGCTTAATTGTAAACCATTTTAATAGAGCTTCTTCTACATTTTCTCTTTTAGCATGACATAGTTTTTTAGCAGAATCCATGTTTTTTTATGCGCAGCAGGAATTGCATTGCGATTTTTCCAAATGTTGGAAACAGTAGATTTGGATAAGAAAAATTCCTTGCACAAAACTGATTGATGTGTGCCATCTTCAATCCTTTTAATAAGTTGCATCTTTTCTTCGATTTTAAATGTTTTACTTTTTTAAAGTAGTAATTTTCGCTGAAGTTGGAAAAAAGGCGTCTGCTCACCTCAAATCAAATCGAACATAATGAGGAGAGACGCTTGAAAACGAGGTAAATTCTTGGATTGATCCAGTTACCAGCTTCAAGGGGTGATTTGTAATGAATAGAGTGGTTGTAGAGATAAGTGGATTCCTAGAATTCGGTGAGAGGAGCAAGGTGGAAAGGAGCAAACAATTGGGAGTTACCGGATTGGGGGGGAGGGGAGAGGAATGTACTGCTTAACAACGTGTTTGCGCTAGTTTAAGACGATAAGCATGACAGAGTGAAATTTGACACAATAGAAAGGTATACTGGCTTTTCAATCACAACACATGCAAGTTTTCAGTTGGAGAACTGAAAAAAAAATCCAAGGGAATGAAATTTGAGTTAGCTATAAACGAACTACCAATTTCTCACTTGTCCACTATAAGCGTATAAAATAACATTAGTTAAATAGGAGTTTGGACGGGACCACTAAAAAAGTTCACTATATCCCAGGTTCATTATAGTGGGGTTCGACTATTTTATATATTTTATTTTACATACAGCTTTATTTTAATAAACGTTTTTCTCTGCAATAATTATAAAAAATGGTGTGATTGAAAGAACCTAGTCATCGTAGTATTTTTATGTAATCTATTAGTGTTCTATTCTATATAATGAAGTTACATTAGCACTGGTATGCAAATGGTTTGCAAGAAAAATGGTGGTACACGAAAAAGAAATATTGGGAACCGCTGATCTATTTCATTTCTTATTCAGCATGCAGGTGAAATCTTGGAATAAATTCTGATGCTGTAGTTTAAGAGCTTTACCTATTTCATGTGCACTGTTCAATTTTTTGACATATTAGCATTAATCCTAAAATGTTTAATTTTTTGTACACATTTTCTGGAGCTTGGTTATTTCCTAATAAACTGTTTTTGACTGCCTGTTTCTTCTTCACCATAACAATAAAATTAAATTTTGGAAAATTTTACCTGCTGTAAATTTTGTTATATCTACGATTTTAATGTAGCATTCCTTTTTGTTTTGATTAGGTCTGCCTTTTATCTTTTGTGTATTTTTATATACACATATATGCATATAATATACAAAATATTCAATCAGGAACATTTTCTGAAAAATCTCTGGAAATCAGGGAAAAGTCAGTGAATTTTGCTTCAGAGATTCTGTAGCCACCCTGTATAAGCAATTTATTTAAAGGGGGGGGGAGATATATATGAAAATAAAGCAATTTGAAAGCTTTGTCTTTTCTTTTCCAGAGTACTGCTGTTTTCTTGCCATGTGGACATGTTTGCTGCTGCAGAAATTGTTCAAGTACAATTATGCAATGTCCTATGTGCCGCACTACTATTGCTTCAAAGTTCATACTCACAGTGTGCTAAGTTTTCAAACTACAGCCTTTTGAACACTTCATTGAATGGAGAAAAATTAAAGCTGTGTGCCTTCAACTTTATATATGCAAAGAATGTTCCAAGTGGCATATCGAGTGTATGGCAGATAGGGCAGATGCTCTATGTGCTACTTGAAAATGGCACCAAAAAGCACTTATGATTCTACACTCAATATAGTTTTCTGTCTTTTAACATTTTCTTGCAAAGGGCTTTTTCAACAAAATATCTAGTCATGCATTGCATTATCTTCAAAAGTTTCTTGAAAACTACAGTTAGTGCAAGTTACAAAATACAATTCCGCCGTCCCCCCTGCCATGGATGCCTAATACCCTAGATATGCTTTTGAATATTCCAATATCATTGTATAAACCAAGTAGGTTTCAAGCTGATAATGATGACTGAGTTTTAAATATTGAAAACTGACTCACCACATTTGTGCTTTATGCAAGCTGAATTTTTCAAAAAAAAAAGAGGAAAAAATTCTAAAATTTATATGTAAAACAGAAGGAACTATTTATAAAAATGGTTCTTTCACAAAAATTTTTTGTGTTCATGTAGTTTCATCAACCAATTTTGCGAAGGTCTATTTACCTTTGAAAATTTAAGGGGGATTGTGTGGATGAACTTAAAGTAAAAAGCCAGGCCTGTCATTTCGAAATTTTACGAGTGTGTGTGTGTGGGGGGGGGGGGGGGGTATATTATAGGCAAAAAACAACAAAATACATATGCACATGTAGCAATTGCCCCTCCTGATTCCTCAAATGACAGGCCTGTAAAAAGCTTTGAAAATTGTTGGTGAAAATTAAATATCAGGCAATCATATGTAATACCATTACTGTTCCAAATTAAAGGGGAGAAAAATGCATTCTCGAAATATTTTTTTAAATAGTCGATCTTGGCTATAACATCAGAGGGTTTAAAATATTCATGAGGATAAAATCAAGGTGACATTATAAATGAGTTTGATTTTATAGATTTGGTAAAAATTATTTGAATGACATAAGAACTTTTAGGCTACCAGATTGCTTGGTATAAACTTTTATGAAACATGCTTTATGATAGTAATTTTTTTTTTTTTTTCATTTTTACTGTTTTAGTCAAGTACACCAACATATTTCCTCCGAATTATTTTCGATATCAGTATATTTTTTTACTATGTATTTATCACTTTTTCTGACTTTGTAAAATTGTGATACTCTTTTTAAAGTGTTCAAAGTTTCTGTAGGTAGTAGCTAAGTGCAGTTTCATCTGTATTGCTGATTTGGTGACATTTTATTTCGTGCTTGATCTGGGAAACCGTTTAGTTACACCTCTGGGTATTTAGACAAGGGTTTCAATTGCTGAGCACTATGATTTCTTTTCGATTTCAGTTCTTACAATTTCGCTTGAAAAAAAAAATTACTGAAAAATGATGAGGTTACCATTTAAACTATGTCTCTAAGAATCTGCTGGGACCAGCAATTTAATGATATTACAGTCAAACCCCGTTAACTCAAACACGCATAAAATGAATTACTGCTAAGATGCAACATTTGCGATCGCTGTCCTAATGTATTAACAAATAACGCTATTTTCTTTGTTTAAGACGAACATGCTTGATTCGAACTATAGGATAAGTCGAACTGTTATTTGTGGTCCCTACTGTTCGAACTTCAATCCAATACGAAACAAATAAAAGTCCATTTTTCACTTTTACCAAACAGCGAATCTGTACCAGTCTTCCATTCAGTTATTCCATCTTTAGCAGAAGTGTCTGTCACCCTAACCTTTGCGCTGGCCGCCGGTTTCTCTTAGGAAAGGATAATTCATCAGAATGTCTAAACAATTTAGATGCCATTGAAGACTTCTGGAGCAATTGTTCAGAAAAGAGTAGGAAACAATGTGTCACAACTGAGTATTTTAAAAAACAATATCAATGAGATATATATCTACGATAATTTTAAAAGATTTTCTTTAGATGTGTAACTTTTGTTAATAAACACTTAAAGTTATTGAATTTTTACTTTTAAAACTTTTTATTGAGAACCAGAAATTGTTTTCTTCTTATGATAAATCTGAAATCTAAAGCATTGATTTACATATATATATTAGGGACTTAAATCAACCATTGTGTACTGGAAGATAGAGGGAAATTCATCTTTTGCTTTCTAAAAAAAAGGATCTCATTGTTTTTCGGATAAAACGAATTACGGTTAAGACGAATTCATTTTAAAAGTCCTTTTGAGTTCGTTTTAACGAGGTTCGACTGTATTACCAATGTGCCATTACAAACGAGTTAGATTGTATCTTTAATTTGAAAATTTTATTCCTTAATAGTTCAAACTATTAGGTAATACTCATATCATGAAATCAACTTCGTTAAATGGGCAAGGGTTTCAGGCAAAAAAACTTTTCAAAAATTTATAAAGAAAAAAAAGAGGGAGACTTTATTTAACCTTCCCCTCTGAAGAAACAGAAACATACTGCCTTCTTAATGGGTTAATTTGAATTGCCACACTTTCTACAAAAGAGGAGATTTTAAATTAGAAAACTAGCAATCACTCTTTTTACAATCCCCCATAAGTAGTTTAAGAAAAAAATAGTAATGTTACTAGTTTTAAAAGTGTAATATCTGGAGTTCATTTTCAATGTACTATTTCAAACAATAAATTTTATTTTAAGAGGCATAAGTTTACCATTCTAAGTCGAAAGTTTTTTTTCTTTAACTTATTATATTGATTCGCAATTTTACTCAGCAAACTTGATACTGTTTAGTAATCCATTAAAAAGGTGACAAACCAAAAGCAAGTGCTAAAATTACGCTTGCATGCAAGTGATGTGACTCATAAATATGACCTAAAATACTATGATTTCCACACATTAAAAAAATGAATGTGTACGACATTGTTTTTAATGTGGACTCTTCTGAACAAAGGCGCAGAGAGCCAAGTTGGGGCCCTAAAGATAAAATTTTTAGGAGGCCCTTCACTGCTCAAAATGTATTAAATCTTATTTAGAACAATTATTTGGAAAAATCATTGATAAAAAATTTAAATTATTAATAAAATTAAAAAATTACCAATTAGATATTAACATAAGTTAATTAAAATTGTCATGCTGTAAGCTAATGCGTGTACATGGAATACAACATTTAACACTAGAAAGACGGAATATTCTATCTAGTCCATTCAGCGAGAAGAGATGCTGAAGTAAACAGATCGCCAACAGTTGCCACATTTAAGAGCTCCTTGATAAATGGCCGATTATGTTTGTATTGAACAACGGTTAGTTGTCCGATTTCTTTGTTTCTTGTGCGTGTTGATTGCGCCAAGCAGGCAACGGTATCGCCAAGTGTCATGTTGCTTTGCTTACTTCAACTACCACTTCTCACTGAATGTACTTCTAGAAACACCCACAGTAACAGATGAAGCCTTATTGTATTGATGTACACATGTTTCCGATCCTTCACGGTTTTTCTATTTCACCCCATGTGATTTCAAAATCGGGTGAAATCGTTCGAACTTGTTTCTCTTGATATGGGTGGAGCTCAAACTGTCAATGGGAAGCCCTTAAACATAACCTTTGCACCCCGCCCCCTTTATTTACACAATTCATGCTTTGAGAGAGGTACCACATTATCTCATTTTTAAATTGGTTATTCAAATGACACTTCCCCTCTCTACTCATTTCAGGCGAGCACGACACTTCATTGACTCGCCTCAAGGCCTATACGAGGCTAGCTATCCTTTTCACAGAACGGTCATTGAAGAAATAAGGAAGAATTACACAGAAAAACAAAAGGCAAAAATAAAACATTAAGCAAAGTAAAAATTTTGAGCTCCTAGCAAGGGATCGGATGTTGCTAAAAAAGATATTTGCTTTCAGCTGTGGGCTATGTTAGCTGATGGTATGGGATATTTTGTACAAAAATAGAATTAAATATGAAAATTTAAAAAATGTTACTTTTGTTTTCAAGTGACGTCTCATTACTTAACCTTGACAGTTAAGTAATTAAACTGTCAAAGGGGGCCCTGGGGATTTATCCCCCCCTCCCCCCTCTCTGCACCACTGCTTCTAAATCTCATATCAGCTTTTAGTAGGCTTATTTTGGAAAACCAAAATCACATTTTTTGAAGTAGTGCTGTACGATTTTTCCATGAGAGATTTGTTCCATTTGGTGACAATTGTTATTACATGCCAATTCTATGAAGAGAGAAGTTGTAAAAATTCTCATTAGTGGCAGAATTACTAAAATATTTTTGCTTTGTTTGGTGTAACATTTACTTCTTTGCCTAAAGAAAAACCGCAAACTAGACATTTTTTGTTATTTTGTTTTCTTTTGTATAAAGTTCACTTCTTTTATTTTAATGAATATTTAACATTATGAAGTGAGGGGGGATATAAATCATCTATTTTCATGAAAAGTAATGTTTGAAATAAATTTACTTAACTTAAAAAATAATGATAGATTATAGGTTGCAACATATAAGCACACAGAAAAGTTTCAACAGTTCATCCTTGATTGTGGTTTCAAAAATATAAGTAGGGAACAACCGAATGCTTTTTTAATTCAAACCTGAAATTCTTGAAGTAATTAATGGAATGTACCTATGCACATTTAGGAAAGGATAAAAAATAAGAAATTAATGATTTAAAAAACTTAACTTGTTCAGAAACCAGAATTTTTTTTTATTATAATGGCTGATTCATAAACAGCTACAGCAGGTACAGATGTTAGAAATGAAAGGGATTTTTTTAAAAAGCTGTAACGGGAGTTTATTAAGCCAACATGTCTCTGGCCTCCCAGTAGCGCTCAGCCAGGGAAGTCTGGTGAAGCACAGGGCAGTGAATCAGGTGTCCACATCCTCTCCAAGGCCGCATAGGTGCATGTTGGGGAGACACGATTTTAAATTTAAAGAGGTGTTTTCGCAGGCAGTCGTGTCCTGAGGCCAGGCGCAATTCAGCAACCGCCCTGCATCTTGGGCCTTTATGAAGAGTCAAGATAGCATCCTTCCACAGCTGGAGAGATACACGGTTAAAAAGATCCTCCTGAGCTCGAGCTTGAATAGACTTTTTAACGAGATGTCGTTTCATGGTACAGAAGGGCACAGGACGAGAGGAATTCTGTTTAATCAAGGCCCGCTTCTTAGCCAGATAGTCTGCATTTTCGTTACCTGGTATCCCACAGTGAGCAGGTACCCACTGGAGGACAATCATTTTTTTTTTCAAATGATGCCAAGCTCTCAAGGTGATGTCGACGGCTTAATATGTCCTGTGTTAAGGGATTTCTTTTTTGGAATCGAGTCATAACAGCAGCTCTCGAACCACAAAGAATAACTGCCGTTGAAAATTTATTCAGATGGCAGTGAAGTTGGCATAGTGCTGTACGGATTGCAGCAACTTCACTGTCAAATGCAGTCCTTGCTCCACGAGGGCGTAACATGAAAAAATCTCAGAGAAAACTCCGGCACCTGCGTCAATGCTATCAGATAAAATGGAACCATCAGTATAGATCCGTAGCCACTCTGGTTCAGGGTAAAAGATGTTTAATAGTTCAAGAGCCAGGTATTTTCCAAATACAAACCAGAAATTCCAATGTTGGAAGTACATTACACAATTACCCTTCAATATTATAAGGCTACCGTTACTACAAATTGCACAGAGAGATCGTTTTGTAACTACAAAATCAATTTTAGCTTAAAAGTATAAAAGTTGTGTATGCATGCTTGAAAAAATAATTTAATGACTATAAATGCTCAAAAAGACTTCCTTTTTGTAAAAAGCTAAAACTTATTCTAAAATGTATGCTTGAAAATATTACTTGACAAAGGTAAATGCTTAAAAAGATTTACTTTTTGTAAAAAACTAAAAAGTATTTTAAAATTTCCTCATATGAAGATATGAAAAAAAACTTTTCAAAATGTCATACTCAAAGGAAGAAAATATAAAAAGCAATAAAAAAAATTTAACTACTTTGAACAAAAGAGTTTGTTGCACAAAACGTACACGTGTTTTTGCAACTGGTGAATGTTTAATCAAGTATCTGATACATTTGTGGGGTAAAAAATTCTTGATCCGTACAAGGTGTCTCAATGCATCATTACCTATTTCATTCCTTTCATCGTGTCATCCTTTATTAAATAAATTTTTACTTTTTGTTATTACAAAATTTCCCTTTTACCATAAAATTTTTAAAAGAGAGAGAAATTTATTAGGGTTCTTTTCAAAATACTGAGTCATGATAACGTAATAATTCACATTGATATGGATCTAATTCATTTGGATCATCAATTTGTATATAATTTTGAGGAATGAACAAGAATGAATTGTTCTGTATATAAGTAATCTGTACATTTCCTAAGATGATTTGTTAGAAAGCTAACTTTGGATCTGTATTTTATAAGAATTTTTATACTGCATGAAACATTTTTTATTGTATTCAAGTGCCAATGTAGAAAATTCAATTAAAAATAGCTGAATAAGATAAGATAGAGTACAGTAGAGCCCTGTTAAACTGTGCCTCAGAACACTGCAATTATCATGCCCCCAATGATTTAAGAATTTTATTTTAAAATCTTGTTTTCTTTCATTCATGAAGCCTAGTCATGTGTATATGCCACTTCTCTTATAAATGTTCTTTACTTCTGCATTCCAAACTCTTTATATTTCAGGGAAATAAATGTATGTGACTCGTTTTCCAGACTCAATTTCTACAATATTTATCAAAACTTTGTGAAGTACATTTCATACTTTTTAGTTCTACCCTTGTTTCATAGAATTCCATGTCTTTAGTGTCAGGGTAGTGTTAGGGAGTTTTTAGTGATACTATTTTTATGCTAACCTGAAACTTAATTATTCTAATATAATATGTATGGGGAAAAGTTTGCAGAGTTAAAACTTGTGTTCTTAACCTCCATTTATGTTAGCTCCAGTGCAGCTGTTATAAGAAAATACAAATTCGCAACAGCCCAAAACCCTTTTAAATTAAAATAAAATAAAATTTTTTTGTTGGCATTGAGACAAGATAACACCCCCCCCCCCCACCCCCATGATATACAATCACATAATCATGCATTAATTTTTTATTTATATAAATATATTAGTCTTATTTTGATAAATTTTTACATAGTGATTTATATTTAATATCAGTAAGAGTATTAATAAGAAAGTCATTTTTATACAATTTCACAATATATTTACAACAATTAAAGAGTGGATGTTTTGTTTCACATTTCTTACATACAGAGAAATTCTAAATTAATGACTATAATTTTCATTTTTGTAATAAATACTAGTATACTTTAACAAATTTATAACATATATTACTTGATTTTTAAAGTCATAATTAAGTTTTTTTGAACTTGGCATTTCCTGAAAGGTTTTATACATTTGCTTAAATAAGCTGAAAAATCTTAAATCTGTATAACATTATTTTTCCCAACAGTGAATTGTTTAACTGGAACCAAGTGATTTTATTATAGTATGCAACTGTACTTTATAATACTTTTAATTTTAAGATGTATGATTTTAGTGTTTTTAATATTAAGAAGAAAGCACTTTACTTCATTAATTTCTAAGTTTTAAATTGCAAAAGAGTGAATAATGATTTTGAAACATATCAAAATGCATATTCATAGGTTGGGGTAATGAAAAGGTTGTCTATCTTTAAAGAGTAGCTGATGGAAAAAAATCTTTCTGAAGCCGATTCTCAAAACTGTTGTGATCTTAACTGGAAGAAAGCGGAAAATGTACTGTGCTGCATGGTAGATTTTCCCTTTCCTTCAATTGATAGGCAAATTTTCCTAGGGTAGCATAAAAAATGATGATTATAAAACCAAGCCATCTTTATATATACAGTGGAACCCTGCTATTCGTAAACAATTCGTTCTAGGAGGCAGTTTAAACAGCAAGTTGTATGAATAGCGAATTATTTTTCACATAAGATACAATGTAAATTAGATTAATCCATTCCATACCCACAAATGGTTGCTTAATTAAACCTTTGAAAAACAAATATAGAGTACTGTGTATGAAATACTACATAAATAAAAATTTAACCGCACTTTACTGGTACTGAGCTGAGCTGAATTAAGTGGAATGATGAGAGGAGGAAGAGATTTTACTGTTTGGAAGGGGAGTCAACTTCCATAAAAACATCAGGTGTTTTCCCCCTTTCTGCTGTTCTTTCTTTTTTGTCTTCTTTTGCACTAGAAGAATCCTGGGTTTATTTCTCTGAAAACCTGTCCAATGTTGTCTGCCTTTGACGATTTTTCAGAAATTTTCTAAAATGGTCAATAACATTGTCGTTGAACAAGTTGATGCTCCTGTTGATCACAGAATATCACAACGTTTCAAGGATGTTGCGTGGATGAAGTGTAACGCACGAAAAGAGAGACGAGGCTGAGCTGAAGACAAGGCTGCTAGATGAAAAGGGTCACAAGAAGCCAAACCGTTCTGAAAAAAGGCCAAAGAAAAGCCGAACTATTTTTTAAAAAAGGGAAGAAAAAATAAATTCTTCAACAAGTGGGAAAAAAAATCTTGTTTAGAAAGTTAAAACTGTCAATAAAATCCCAAAAAGTATTAAAACTAAAAAAAACCCAAAACGCCAAACAAATAATTCTCAGACAAGTTCAAAAAGAACATAATTTCTCTATTTTTTTTCTTTAAAGAAAAAAAATACTGGCAACCCTGCTCCCTGGCGCCTTACGAATAGAGAGTTGAATTTTTCTTGAAAAAGTTGCAAGGATAGCGAGGCGGACGAATAGCGGGGTTCTGCCGTATATATATACTTTTACCATATCTTTATAAGGTATATATGCAGAAATGAGCTGAAATATATTTTCAACTCTTTTTTTTTTTTTTGCTCAGTAAAAAGGTATATTAACTCCTAAACTATTTTTTTTATGGTTGCTTAATTAAACCTTTGACTTACACTTTCAGGCTAATTGAAATACAAAAATAAATGTTTGTTTTTCAATAATAATAATGTTTTGTATTTTTGCTATTACGTTTTATGATGAGTGCCCATCATGAAACAGGAGAACCTCATTAGCAGGATAGTTGTATGCATCTTATTTACTGCAGAAAACTGGGAGACATTACATGTGGTGCAAAGATTTTGTTTCTTTTCCTTGTTTTACATGCTGAAGGAGCGAAGGCACTTCTATCCATTACCTTTTATAAGAACCAGCAGAACAAAAACACTGAAAAGGGGAGGGAAAATTCTGACGCATGTATATCCCAAGCCTGTGTATTATAACCATTAGACTTCAGGATATACATCATTTTATATGTTAGGAAAATGTTCATAAGCTTTAAAGGCAGACTATACCTTTAAAAAATGCACCTTATGGAAGAGTAAGCTATTTCACAACAGAATACTATTGGGTGAGCTTTCATTTGTCTATATTCCTGTGTTTCTCTAGTGTCCTGCTTGAAAAGGAGCCCTTCATATTAAGCCTGAGGCCAAAACTATTACTAAGTTAATTTGTATTTCTTTTCACATATTATTAAGAACTATACATTAAGATCTTCTTCAGCTATAAACTTTTATACATCCAAGATTTGTCATTTTTCTTAAGAATTTGTCATACAATATCGCAGTTCTTTCAAAATGTATGTATTGCCAATTCTTGCAATTTGGCAAGCATTGAGAATTTTTTTTTTTTAAATATTAGTTTGGTAATATGAATTTATATAAAACCGAACTACTCATAAAAACAAACTGAGAAACGTTTTTACAGTCAATTACAATATGTTACAATACAATACAACAATATTGTACAATACAATACAATATGTTGTCTGCCTTTTGGCTCTTAAAATTTACGATTACAATTTCAAATTTGAAAATTTTTTACGAAGAATTAAAAATCATAAATGAAAACAATAGATTGCCTTAATCTATTTGTGGAAAACCTATGAAATATTTATTACAAAAAGCTAAATCATTGATTTATAGAACCATTTTATAATGTATTATATATTAAGGGGTCTTTAAATTATATTTTAGCCTGTTTAAACTAATAATTTCATTGATTCATTCCCGCACAGCTAAGAAAAATAAGTTCATATTCATTTTCAGAGAAAACTTGAAAAAAAAAAATAAAGATTTTAAAACTTTTAAATATGACGTGAACTATTAATTTGTCTAGTTCTTCAGTTGGACTATTTTAATCTGAAGTTTATGACACTGTATTTACTTATTGTAAGCACTGCTTTAATTGCCTTGAAAAAGCGTAAAAACATTTTATGTACATAAAAGTGTTTAAAAAGTCAAAACAATCGATTTTTAATCACTCAGTTAACATAACTTATTAGTTTACATATACACAAATAATTTCTGTTGAGTAATCACAAGTTATTCCATAAAACTTATTTTTTAAAACCAAAACCGATATGTAGTGAATAAAATTTTGTGCAATAGAATTGTTATAAATATTGTTTTCTTATATCTCATGAAGTTAGTAGTATTTTTACTGATTTATTTTTTTGTTATTGTTAAGTGCTTGTATATTGAAAAATAAACCACTAAAATAATAATGTTTTCTGTTTATTTTATATCATAACCATAATAATGCTTTTTACATGAAATGACAATTTATTACATAAATGTCATGCAAGTCACCTAGCAGAAGAAAAAAAAAAGATTGATTGCTTATTTAAGCTTTTCTTGATCTGATTTGTTTTCATGAATGTCATGCTTTCAATATCACTGTAACATGCAATTTGTTTACACAATTTTATTATTAACACAACAAAATAATATATTTAAAAAGCAAGTACAGGACAGCACCAGGAGTTAATGTTATAGTATTTTCTAAAAGAGGAAAATCATTATATTAAGTACCTTAATGTTGTGTTACGATTCGAAAAAGTAATTTGTGCCAAAAATTTTGAAATGCTATAAAAATCTCAAAAAAACTTTGATGTTTATAAACAATGACATGAGAATGCTGTAGGAATAATTTGAGATACTGGAAACAACTAGTTATGAAAAATTACAGAACATGATTGAAAATGTGCAATGAATAAGATGATGTAAAGTATTTCACAATGTTTGAGAATAATATTTCTACTGTAGCCATTATAATTTTATTCAACCACTGCTGTCTGAAACCACATTCACATCATCTTCATTTTCACTTTCAGATTCTGATGCTACATTGATAAGTTCTGGTTGTTCAACGACTTCAATTTCCATATCTTCTGCTTCATCTTCTTTTTGACTAGATGTTCTTTTATTTTCCTTTGCTTGTTTTTTTGTCTCTAAACTTTGGCGATAAGCTATGCAATAAATTTAAACAAATTATTTTCTAAAAATTAAAGATTTTGTAAGCACCACATCCCTTTTATTGCTATTTTAAACTGTTTTCAACAATGCAGTTACGAGAAAATATTCCTCACATCACTTAATTGACAACTTCAAGTTTTTAAAATGTAATCCTACGACAGTGCACAGAAAATTAAAAAATAGTTTTTTATTGTACTATCAAACAGAAACAGGTTATTTCAAAATTTATGCTTTTATTATGTGAATGAAAGATCAGGATTGCTTTTTGTTTTAATTAACATATTTATACATGCACTAATTAAGGTGAAAGAAAATTTACACTGTGGGAAAAACTATTTAACACATGCATTTTATAATTTTGAAAGTTGTACTTACCTAGCAAAGAATTGTGCAAAGGAGGGATTAAAAAATCCATGTCCAAATCTTTTAAAGCATCAAAAACATCTTTAGCAAGTAATCTCTTCCTATTAGCATCTTGAGAAAGACTGTTAGCACTGAAAGAAATAAGTTCCAAGAATAAATAATTTTGACCAATAATCAAGTTGAATTAAAAGTTCAGCAATTACAGAAGTAACAATTAGTCCGATAGTTTAGGGGCAGGGAAAATCAAGTTTAGTACAAGAAAAAGCACTTTTATAGCAGGGAGAAAATACTTTCACAGCAGATATAGCTAAATTTTGTAGCAGATTAAAGAAATTTTATTGAAACAAACTTGTAGGAATTTTTTTCCCAAGAGAAAGAAAAAAGTCTTTGAGAAATTGTAAGAAACTTTTTATTTCAACCATATTTTCAACAACAATAATAATATAATAATAAGTGCATTGTGATTCTACAAAACAAACTTTTAGCAAGATAGCAAACACGATATTGATTTCCAAGCTGTAGATTCTGAAACTTTTTAAGTGTAATTCCCAGTAATAAGAGATATTCCACCATCTTTTCAACTTAAGAAAATAAATAAATAAAACTGACAAACTTCCTCCCTCTTTTTCTTTTTTACAAGAAAGAGTACAATAGTATAAATATGGTCAAATAATCCACAAATTCTTTTTACCTGACTCGGGGGACCTTGAAAAATGTTTGAATTATTGAGAGTTGGATTTAAATAGTTCAAGATTAGGAGAGAAGAAATAAAGTGAAATTAGCAACGTCACAAGCAATTTTAAAGGTGTACATGAGTATGAGTATTACACCTCCAATCAATATGTTTTGGCTATGACATTGAGTAAGTTACTTGTGTGAATAAACATGCTTCTAGTTGTGAGAAATCACCTTCGTGCTTTTGTTTTCTTCCTCCTGCACTACTTACAAGGATGGCGTCTTTGTTCCTCCAAATTGTTGATATTGGATAATGGTACTCCAAAAATCTTGGCTGCATCAAATTTGCTATCCCAATTTTGCACCGCTTTGATCATTTTTTTCTTTTTTTAGAAATTCACAAGTATTTATTTTTTTGGAGCACTGTAATTGAGCTGAAAAAAGAACTTTTTACGAGCACTCTACAAGTGAACTAATGAGCTAGGCTACAAAGAAAAGTAGAAAAAGAAAAAAATATGTGCACCTTTTAACAACATTTTCCCCCCGGTATATTTCCTTGTCAAAAAGAAAAAGCAGACGGAGAAGTGTTTGTGCATGTTGGGGCGTACATTCCAACTTTATAATTGGAAAACAACTTTGAATTATAGAGAGGCAAGAGCCATTGTCATCAAATTATAGTGTTCACTGGTGGCTTGCAGTCATTTTCACTTCAAATTACCAAGTGTATCAAAACGCATAGGAATTATTCAATTTAATGTGTGTTTCTCAAGGTACAGATCAACTACTTTGAATTATCAAGATATTTGAATTAATGATTGTCGACTGTACATATTTTTTAATTCCTCCGCTTACTGCGCCACAAGGACATTATGCTGATGTCTGGAATAAAGAATTCTGGTGTTTTCCTGCATTTAAAAAGAAAAATCTCACCTATCAAAATATAAATTTTTTTTTCTACCTTAAAAAAATAAAATACTGTAAAGAAAAATTAACAAAATTTACATTTTGAAGCAGAAAAAGCCAAAATAATGCTTTTGCAACAGATATTTCCGTTTGGAGCAGAATTGTCACAGGAAGCACAAAAAACGTCTAAGATGTGTTAAATTTCTGCTTAAACATTTCTTAAAACGTTCAAATACATTAGTTGCCTATGACGACCGTATTTCATGAGCCCTATATATATATATATATATAAATTTTTTAAAAAAAAACCTGATGAAAATTACAGTAGCTGCGAGAAAACATAATCCAATTTTAAAGTTTTTAGAATAAAATCATACAATTCAATTTCATTTTATTTGTACGAGATAAAAGTAAAATACTCAAAGCCACGAAGAAAGATTCAAGATACAATTGTACATTTAGTTACACCTGCATACCTTGATGTAGCAAAGAGCACAAATACACTTGCAGCTTTTGACAATGCAATTTTTGCTCCATCAGTTACACGAACACCTTCAGGGATCTTAAAGAAAAATCTTCATATTAACAAGTAGTTTGGTTCACACACACACAAAATAAATAAAAAGAAGAAGAAAGATAGAAATACTTTTCAAATTTTTAGTAATAATATCTTAATCTAAAAGTTAAATTTCATGTTTATAAGAAAGAATAGTACTCACAGCATCTTTTACAATTTTTGATATTGCTGAGACTGGCAAATTGAAGTCTTCTGGTTTTTGAGCCATTCTTACTGCCTTTCAAAAAATAATACAATTTAATTGTGCATAGCATAAAGACATATAATCATAAACATTGAACAACTGATTGAATTTACATTCAGTAAATACATACCATTTTTTAAAAAAATTATAAAAATAATAATTAAAAAATAGAAATTTTTATGGAATATTAAAAATAGGGTTTAATATTCAATTTATGAATATGATATTTGAAATTAGTAGTATTTTATGAGAAGCCCAATGGCTGAATAGTAGCCTTCTGTGCTACCATGCCACAAGCCTGGAGTTCGATTCCCGGGCTGGGCAGGATCGACTCAGGCTTTCATCCCTGCAGCGAGGTTGATAAAATGAGGACCAAGCATGCTTGGGAACTAAACACTGGGGGTTCCGTGCAGGCCCGTAGCCAGAGGGGGGCCAGGTCGGGCAATGCCCGATCTGGAAAATGTTTTGCCCGTCTTAGCGTGATTAATTGGACCTTAAATAATCTATGGTATTTCTGTTTTTAACTTTTTGATTTGTTTAAACGCAAAGTCATATCGAAAAAATCTTATTCCCATGCACCTTTATCTCTTAATTCAAATTTTAGAAAAAATAAAAAACATGAACTTTTTCCTTTATTCAGCTCATTTTTTTCCCCTGTTTTCAATCTAAACCTGGCACTAATAAAAGGATCATGGGCAGTAAAGTTTTTTACTGTAACATACCGATACATGTTTTATGCTTCAATATCTTACTTTGAATGATCGTTCACATTAAAATTATCTTGAAAAAATGTTCACTTTTTTATGTTATTTCATATGTTTTATTAATTTACAAAAGACATTCTTAGAATAAGCTTTAAAAATTCAATTCTGCCTTTTGTAAGTTATAATCAAGTATTTTTTTTAAGATCAAATAATTTCAGTGTTGAATTAAATTTGTATTAGTTTAATTAATTATTTAATTAATCAATTAATAAATTAAATAATTGCATGAATTATTAAATAATTTATTAATTTTAAGAAAGCGCCCAAAATGGAGCATAAATTCTAACATGTTGGTAAAAAAATTAAACTAGTTGGCCTCTCCTGTCTAAAAGTCCCCCCCCCCCCCCCCCCCGGAGTCAGAGTCTGGCTACAGGCCTGGTTTCGTGTCAGGCCGACCACCTAACCAGAACTTCTCCTTCTGCACCCCAGGGCCCTCGGTCTCAAAAACTGGGGCTGACAGGTAGGGGCCTGGGGAAGAAAAGTAGGCCATCGCCCCCAAAAGGGCTGGCGCGCCAGTTTAGTTTTTTTTTAGTATTTTACGCACGTTTTTATTTTAATTGTTAATTTTTGGAATTACTTTTCAAAGCTAATGAATATATTTTGAAGCAATTGTCCTTTTCATTGCAAATTATCCGCTTCAATAATGATTCATAAATACCATACAATTGAAGAAAAGAGGGGTTCCACAGTAAACGCCCACCTTAAATAAGGTTCTATATATCAAAGAAATTAAGAAACGTTGCTATAATGCAAAATTATACTCATTTAACTTAGAGTTCAAATTAAAAATGAATAACATTGATTTAAAACTAAAATTTTATTTTAATGTGATGTTTAAGTTTACTTTTAACCCAGGAAAAAAGAATTAAATGGACACCGTGAATTTTATTTTGCCACTTGTTTGGCAAAAACCTATTGTGATGACACTTTTTAGCAGGTTTTTCTGCCCATGGCAACCCTGCTTTTCACAGAATTTTATTATTAAATGAGTGAAGACTAATAAAAAAACATTTTATCACAAAATATTTAAATTTTGAATTTTCACAAAATTAGATTTTTCAAAAATCTTTTTAAAATCAGAAAATAGGACCCTGTCAAAAATTCTGAATTGAGCCCTCACATTTGCTATTTTGGAGGCTACAAGTGCAACACACAACAAGAAAGTTGTGAGTTGAAGGTTTTCCATTGTAATCTCAAAATAGCTACTTGCATTATTGTTTTGACAATTTATGCTTTATTTACATCGTTTTTAAAATTTGCTCACATTGCATCCTGAGTTAAAAGTAAAAAAAGTTGGAGGACACTTCTGAAAATAAAAACGTATGGGACTGCATCTCCCTTCTACAAGCGTAAAAAAAATACACAAAACAGGGAGAAGTAGCACAAATACAAAAGATCCTCTTAAATACCCAAAATCATTCCCATCAGATTTATTTATATGGGATAAAGAAACAAACATTTTTATAAAGAATGAATTTTACAAAATTAAAATATACAGAAATAATAAATAAAAAAGACTTTATTTTGTTCAACAATGCAGTTAAAGGAGCTTTTGCGAAATAATATAAATATTATATTACACCGATTCGTAAGATTGGATTTTACAGAATTTCAACATTCTCCCGCTTTCCCATTAATATTTTTTTTCCATTAATAAAATTTAAATTATGTGGCTGTGAAAAGAATATACTGTGTAAATAGTACGAAATCCATAGTAAAAACATCTTGAGAAGCAAAATGAACAAACATTCAACATTTTCTGTCATTACGTTTAACTTCTTTTGAAAAAAAGTGCACAAAAATCAGGAATGCAGCACATTAAATATACAAAATAAATATAAATCATTCATAATTTTCAAAACATACTTTTAATTTATTAAACAATAAAAAAATTTATGCATTGACTTGGTTTTAAATTTTGCATACTTCTTACTTCATACCACTATTATTATTTTTCATACGGTCTACAGTTATGAAAAAACGAAGCCTTGTGATAGTAAATGCTATATAACTTGATTATTATATGACTACTATACGACGACCCAATGTTAATAGTTTCGTTGTCTTTTTTTTTCTAAATTTTTATTATTATTACTATTTTCATTTCTCTTTTGTTGCTCAAGTATCACCTCGTCGTATAATAACCGGTGGCAACTGGAATGACTCTCTCATATTGGTAGTCATTGTTGTTCATCTCATATTTTCTAGAATTCAGAAAAAAATTGGCATAGCGTTGGTAAGAAAATTAAAAAAATACAACGTCTTCCTTTAAGATGCAAAGCATGCTGTACATTTCTTCGTTTAAAAGTTAACTTGTCTTTCTACACTTCTCTGCAGCCACATATCTAATTAGACGTATATCCCTTGCAATAAAAAAAAGAGTACCTACCTTTGGTTTGGTGCAATAAGGAGACTGACGATCATTCCTTTAAAATATTGTTTCCTCCAAACAGGTCTGGTATATTTTTACTTTTCCTACCTGTAATGTACTTTGCATTTGAAGTTGCATTTCAGCTCTTAAAGGTTTATTAACAAATACGAATTTTACAGATAGTGAGCTTGTTTTCATATAATTTTAGTAATCAAATTGAATTTAATGCATTCTTCAAACACATTTAGTATGCACGTTTTATTCATATATTCAAGTTTTTTTTTTTTTTTTCATATGTGACATCTCTTTCCATTTCTTTTGGAGTCGCTCAGAAAACATTATTTAATAGTTGTAGAAAGATTTGTAGCAAGTCAAAATGTTAAACACTATAGCGAACACCGGTAAAGAATTTTTTAAAGAAATGATAAGTCTCTGAAATAAAGGTACATTCAAATTACTCATTTAGTACTTACGATGGAATGCAGTAAAATTACTCTCCAGATTGTTGTCCATTAAAGAGATAGCCTTTGGTGAGAATATATAGGCTTCATGCTCACTGTAAGGAATTTTGCAAATGTTTTCCGCAAACAAAATTTACTAATTTTGACAATTGCCCTTAATATTTATTTTGAAACCGTTTTCCAGAAAATATGTCCTCTCCCTACCTCCCCTCTTCTTCATGGCATTTGCTAAATCCTATTTGAAAATGATTGATTTTCTTGTAGTTTTTGGTGACAGCAAGGCAGGGTTGTTGAGTTTTTTACAAGTGACTGTTTATCTGGTTGTTTTAACAATTGTTTTATCAGTCATGTAGAAAAGCTGCTCATCTAAGTGTCATAAACTTGTTTTAGTCGTTCACTTTTGTATATTAACTATATTGTTAATTACTTAAGAGTTGTTCAAACATTTGTCTGAAGTACTTTTTTTTACTATGGGAAATTTAGTTTAATTATTAAATTATTTTATTACTAATTAATACAATTTATTAACTACTACAGACAATTTACAGAGCATGTCTTTATATGATATTGGTAGTTATAAAACATAATTCATTTTGAAATTTTTTAATTATGTTGTTCATTTATGTCAATAATGAAAAGAAAAACACAAAAATTTCATATTGTATTAACAATTTCAGGTTCTTTTTTAATGTAATTTAAATTTTCATACTATAAATCAAAAGTTCTGCACTTGGCTATTCATTTAAAAATATTGCTTGGTGCAATAATTAAGTTTAATAAATGCTTAAATATGGTAAGTAAAACAAAGAGCCAAAAAATCATTACAGTCATTCATTAAACATTGACCATAAAAACTACAGTATTCGCCTCTTCTATGGATCAGTGGTTATATGAATCGGCCGGCTATATGTATCAAAACACGATAACCAAACCCGAATCATACTTTTACATGGAAAATCTGCCGTTTCTATGGATCAGATCAGCGAGAAATTCCAAGAAACTTTGCTGTTTGTGGTCTTTTGTATTGCTTGTTTGTTACACACATTTTTCTTATCTATGGAAAGACAAGTTTTCTCACCCCCGAGAATTTTCTATTTTATTCTTCCCCATTACTAAAAATAGCTCAGTTATCCGTAAACGAGGGAGGGGAGTTGAATAGTCGAGGGGGCGGAGTTTCCACGTAGGGATTTCACATCTCTTGACGTCACGAGTTAATACTCACCACAACACTCTTTGAAAATTTTAGTTTGAAGGAAAAAGATGAACTCTTTAAAAATTTGATCCCCTCCCAAAATGCGACCAGAGGGATGCCGCTCTGAAATTGGGAATTCCACAATCATCATTGTATTGTCTTTTGAAGCAAAGAGAGGATGCGCTTCATGTAATTAGAGCAACGTTAGAACAGAGAGATGCTTGCAGTTCAGACTATGACTCCTATCACAATCTTGAAAATATTGTATTAAATTTAATACGCGCAAATACCAGACAAGCAACTTTGGATATGTATTTTAAATGAGTTTGAAACAACAGTTATGTAGTAATTTCATTTGAATAAAAAACGGATTAATGGGTTTTTGTGTCATCTTTTTGTTTTAAATGAAAAAAAAAAAAGAATATAGCTTAAAAAAAACTAAAAATAAAATAAACTTATAAAAGTATCTGTATAAACAAAAAAAAATAGTTGAAATCCATAGCATCAAAAATAATAAGCTTGTTTCAATCAAGATTTTGCTAATTTATGGCCGCCGCTAATATGGATCGGCCGGTTGTATGGATCAAGATATATCTGACCCAACAAGAACCATATAACCGGCGACTTATTTTTTTATTTGTTGATTTGATCGGGGCTTACCCTATAATGAGTTTCTGGTAGTAAATGCATTAAATTTTAATAATGAAGCAGTAATCTTCTCTCATCTTTAAATACATGAATATATATTTTTTAATTTCATAAAATATTAACATTTTTACCTTTCAAAATATCATGAAAAACTATTTCAAGCAGAATAGAAGTGCATTAAATAATGGTATGTCTTTAATTAGGTCCTCCATTGAGGTCAATAGTCTATTAAAAACTCCTTTGATTCTTCACTGATACTCATAAATATTTACTTTTTACAACTACTCTATTAGCATTGTCAAAATTTCATTGAAATACCAAGTGCTTCGTAGAATGGCCAAGTACCAAGTATAAGATGTGGTATAGAACTACAAGCAATTATAAAATATGTTAATGTGTAGCAATTAAAATAAGTTAACACAAAATATTTTGTTATGCAAAGAGGTCCATTTTACATGGATTGATAGGAAAACTAAATTTTTTATAATTTTGATTCCACAGCTGCGAAACTATTTTACATGAGTTAGTTACTGTTAATATTTCAGCAAATTTCAGTTGCCAACACATTTATCGCTTTTTCGTACTGTGTTAATGTTGTCAATGGAGGAAAATATATTTTTTTTGCGTAAGAAATTAAATCCTTGATTGTGAAATGTGTAAGGAGTCGGAAACATTAATGTTTTGCTTACAGATGTGAGAATGAGTGTACAGTACTTTGTAGACAAGATTTAAGGTTATTTTAAAATCTTAGCTTTTTCCACTAATGGGAGTAATGTTATTTCATTTTTGACCAATTTTCTAATTTTACTGTGAGATTATTTTATAAATGATTTCACTGTTGTGCATTAATTTCCAACCATTTTAAACAAAAATTGGAAGGAAATTAATTCTTCTTTTTAGTCATAGGAGTCGAGTGAAAAGCATTAGTAGAAAGATATTTTTAAAAGAATCTCGGATTTCTTCCTAAATTCAAATTTCAGTTCATATTAGTTTCAAGGTTCATAATACCAAGACACAGTAGCATCGACAAGTCGGATGTAATTTTCTATTTTCTTGAATAAATCTAAATAGGTGCAATTATATTATGTGAACAATTTAGTTACAGTAATTTATTTGAATTATGCTACTCGTATTTTGTTATTGTTATGCTGTTCTGAATGAGGTTCTTTGCTACTTTACTACAATGATTGTCTGTCACTTACACATGACTGCCACTGATTTTATTGTATCAGTTGGTGAAACCAACACATAACCCTTATAACCAATGAGTTCAATAATAACGATTCAGTAAACAGTTGCCACCATTAACCCTATAATCAATAAGTAATCCAATTTTTACTTTTTGTTCATTTTATTTATTGTAAAACTTTATTTAATCTCTTGTAAAAAATTCTGATTGTACTACTTTTAATGATTGATATGCAGCAAAAATTGATTCCCCGGGGAGTGAAGAAATGAGTTCTTCCGAGGAAGTGTCATGGATCTCCTGGTTTTGTGGATTAAGAGGAAATGAATTTTTTTGTGAAGTAAGTGCATTTATTACTGTTACAACAAAATCTAGAGTTTATTAAAATGTATCACTCACCTTTTCCTGGTGATTATGTTGTTCTGATAGAAGTCATTAGAGTATCTGTGTTCTTGAGCGTGTTGAGGAATACATGCAAAAAGTTATACTAGAGATATATAACATTTGTTAAACCATATGTACCAATGAAGTAGGTGTAAAAGCAACAAGTTTTGAGCTCAAAATTAAAATAGAAAAAGCAGTCACGTTTTAGAATTACATAGAATTCCTTTTTCAATGCGAGCAAGAAGGGAGCAGGGAAAGCCGAGACCATGCAAGAGTCCCGCCAAAAGACGAGAAACCCGCAAAAGACAAAAAGTCGAACTGGTGGCGCCATTTACCGATGATACACATCTGCAATGAAAAATAAATAAATAAAAGAAAATCAAGCCGTAGAAAAGTAAGGAATTGTCGATATATCATTAACTAAATTGGAGCTATTGCTTTGAATATGAAAAGCCTCAAAAAAAAAAAAAAAAAATAGAGATCACATGGAGATGACACTTTTTAAATGTTACTGGACAAAAAATCAATTGTTTGTTTATTCCAACACACATGATTTTCCCAACTGTTGCTTCTGCTCATAGCTTTTGTGCTTTTTCAATAGAAATATTAAAGCTTGTTTAGTCTGGCCAATGTATTCGAGACCGCAATTACAATTATAAATGACAAAACTTAAGCCGATAAATAGGATCTTCAAGAGAGGAGAAAAACTGTTTGTTAACAGGAGAGAATATAACCTATAAATGAATATGTCTCAAAATTTTAGTCACTTGATAACTAACAGAAGGAAACAAATAACGAAACAACCAAATTTTAAATAGAAAAAGTTTTTTTGGTACCATTAGACGGAGATCTTTTAGACAATTTGTTATAAATGAAATTGATTAAAGTGGCAGGTTAGCGTCTATCAATCGTCACAGCTCTCAAGATAGTTGAATTCAGATTTGAGAAGATCCAAAGCACGATGAACAAACATGTTAAAAGCAGAGTATTTTTGATTAGGAGGGTGACAAGATAACCTTGCAGTAAAGAAACAGCAAAAGGTTTACGGAGCACCGTAGTTTCAAATCCTAAATCATTATGAAAACTTGAACATTAAGGAAGGCAAGGCAGTCGTTCTGCTCTATTTCACAAGAAAATTGAATGTGAAGACGGATGGAGACATAAGAAACAAGTCTTCATCCACATTAAATTGAATATCGATGAAGTCTCGTCTTTTGACTTTTTGTCTTTGGCGGGTTTCTCCTCTTTTGGAGGGATTTTTGTAGAGGCTTTGCTCTGCTTTCTCGCATTGAAAACGGAATTCCATGTGATTCTGAAACACGTCTGCTTTTTGTAATTTTATTTTGTGGTTAAATTTGTTGCTTTTCTGTTTCATTTGTCTCACAAAAGGAAAACTTTTTTGCTTACATATGTACCCAGCTACATTGAATACACACAGATAAAACAGTAAAAGGTTGCTGTCACTTTGAACCAAAGTTTACCAGATGGTGCAGCTATAGTACCTAATAATTTGTTATGTATTATTCCTTTAAGTTAAGGGTGCAAAGCCCATAAACCACCAGTAGCCCGCCAAAGATACTTTAATGCAGGGGTGAAACTTTTCCTGGCTACCCCGAAATTCTGGGGTATTTTATAGAACGTAACTCGAAATTCCGTTCCTTGGACATGATGAATTATTACATATGTAGAACTCAATTAACGCAATAGCACTTTTCATGTTCATTGGAAATAAGCGAGGTTTTCAACTATAGGGATAAGGTGGTTTCAAATTCCAGTGAACAAAGATGTACGCAATAAGCAACAAATGGAGCAAGCACGCATGCAACCCAACCCCCAACTGCTAGCAGGGCTTCCTCTGTCTTCTCTTCCTAGGAGGGCTGATGATCCAAAAAAATAGAAGTTAAAGCCTAAATATGCAGCACAATGCAGATTCCTCCTCAAACAAATAAACAATCACAACCCCCCACTCCCCTCTTTTTTGCAACTAAAGCAAAGCAGTCTTGGATTGATCCACATGTGTAAAAAATTGAAAAAAAAAAAAGTCTGTTCCGTTCCTAGTGATTCATCTTTTGCCAACTTGGAAACTTGGACCTCTTTGTTGAATGTCATTTGAATAATTAATCCTTTGGTTTTGCTGCAAAGAAACCATTACACATTGCTTTATTTTTTGTAGCTCATTTATTTCAGATCAAACATTTTGTACATGTAAAATAAAAATATCTTGATTGCCTGTCTTAAGCTATTTTGAAAACAAGTTGCTTTTTTAAGAAATTGCTAGCGAATTAGAAATAAACATTTTTAAAAGGACGAAAATAGAATCTTAAAAAATTTGGGATTGCAGTTGCTCATTTTCGAACTATTATCCACTTTTTCAATCATGATTTTTCTTAAGATTTCGTTTTTGCCTTTGCAAAT
Source organism: Octonoba sinensis (assembly GCA_038502835.1). Classification (NCBI taxonomy): domain Eukaryota; kingdom Metazoa; phylum Arthropoda; class Arachnida; order Araneae; family Uloboridae; genus Octonoba; species Octonoba sinensis. Next base: position 10,084,926 of record CM076599.1, read on the forward strand.
GCTTCTGATCTTTGTTTATAATTTCCATAGCAATCTAGATAAGAGGCAGGAAACTAAAGGAAAAAGAGGAGGGGGCCCTTGTTCAGTATTTTACTGTGCTACTTTCATGGTAAACCTCATGGTTTCAAAAGTGAAGGCTTTTTCTTTTTCAATTTAAAAAAAAATTTTCTCTTCTTTTCTAGACATTTTGCAGTACAAATGTTTCGATAACAACACCACATATTGAAAGCTTAGATTCTGTACAAAATGTGAAGTGTATTATTAAGTATGTCTTTAAGAAAGAGTGAAGTGACATAAATCCCTCCAGAAATGTGGGTTTATTGTTATTATTGTTTTAATTGGCAATTTGTTTTTTTAGCACTGTCATTTGCTACGTCACTGCTTAATTGCAAAAAATACAAAGTAATATTCGACTTCCATTTAACCTTATTTATTTTGAATGAAAAGAGAAAATTTAAAACATAGAAGTATAATAGTTTTTAAAGTAACTGTTTTGGTAGCTGGGTCCGTGATTTTATTTATTTATTTATTTATTTATTTTTTTAAAGACCTTAAATATTTTGAATATTTATTATGTTACATTCATATAAACAATATGGCATATTAATCAACAATGCAAAAATACAATTTAAGGTATTTTCACAGCAATAAATATTTTTTAATAATTATAAACGAATTTTAATACAAATGCATGATTCAAATGAAACTTAACCCCACCAAGAATAACAGTATGCTCATAAGTACAGAGAAATAGAAACCTTCATCTAAATGATTTTGCTGTTGAAAGCTGAAAAAAGTAAAAATTGTGTTTACTTAATTTTTACATTGAGTGTACTTTAATCATTTTTCTATTTTATAAACGAAAAAGCACGAAATATTTTTACCCATTTAGTAAAATCATATGCTTACACCATTACTAAAAACTGAAACTTTTTGTTTTAATCAAATATCTTTATTGAAAACTTCTATGATAAAAAAATATTTTAGAAAGAAAAAACCTTGAACTATTAGGGGACATGGATGAAACTTTAAGGATAATACATATTCTAAATTCTAACAATTGTTTTTTTCAACACTATTGTTCTGAATTATTTATTGTGTGGCATTTATTAAATTGATCTAAAATACTATTTTAAGATAAAAAACACAATGTTCATGATTATTATGAATTCTAATTTGAATGATTGAATTGTATTTATGCTTTGCTGTTAAGATACTTGACGAATAAGAGTAATATTGCAGAGCTGCCAAGTGCTCCGATTTTATCGGAGTTTACCCGATTTTTTTTACGTACTCCGAAAACCCGATAAGTTACGGAAAACTCCGATTTTTCAAGCACTTTGCTATATACTTTTTGTTAAAAAAAAAAAAATCAAAAGTTTTCGTCCGAAATGCAGGCATGAGAGTCTTCCGATTTTTATCAGTAAAAAAAAATCCTACTTTTACCGCGGTCGCCACTCGCCAACTGCCTGTTAAAGCATTTTAAATGATGACCAAAAATTTCATTGCCGATTGCCACGTTGGCGACCAGGTTGTGCCAGATTGCTAAATTTGTACCAAATATTATATTTATTCTAAAAAATAGAGTAATATTTTTAATTAATACACTTTAACTTGTGTGCTAAAGAGCAAATAATGAGAAATATCTGAAACCGGGAACAGATGAAAAAAGATTGCAGCACGATTGCGGCAATACGCCAATATCGCGCATGACACATGGACATCGAAGAAACACAAAACTCGGCTAAAAATACAATGTTTTCAACATATAAAAGGTAAACACAAATTGTTTTTGTTTTTCTTTTTCTTTTTCTTTTTTCATTTAAATTAAAAGAAATGCTTAATGCTTTTAGCATTGAAAATTTAAGAAATAAAATCTGCAAAATGTCGCCTTTAATAATTCTTCCCGATCCTCATGGCGATAATTGGTTCCAAAACAATTATCACAAAGAAAAATAGAAAAATATTTTTTGGAAGTTGTGATTTTAAGTTATGTTACCCAAAAGCAGCAATTTTATTTATTTTTTAGTTGATTCTTAAAACTTGAAACTGCTAATTTTGTTTTTGGCCTGTATGATTTATTTTTGGGAAAACGTTAAGTTTTTAAATGAATTAACACTTAATTGCATAATTAAACAAGTACAAGATTGTTTTTCATAGTTTGACGACTTTAGTATTTGCGAAAGTCAATACAGGAGTAAGCATATATTGCTGAAAATAATTTCAAAAAAAAAAAAAATACGAATTACACAAACTTGATGCAAGATTGAATTTAATGGTCAGAAAATAGCTAGCATTTCACTAATACACTTGTTAATCAAAAACTTTAAATAAGTAGGTAAATATTTTTATGAATATGTTACACTAAGATTATTCTAATGTGTGTATGTATTGTCGTACATCATTGTAGTGTATTTAGGAGAAGTAATTGCATTTTTATTTCATTTTTAAAAATAAAAACGGTAATTACTGCTTTGTAATGTACCTGAATGATATAGCTTTTCCCCGTTCCACATACATAAAAGAAATCATGATTTTTTCCCCAGTATACCTGCTTTGCTATGTTATTCAATGTAGAACGTTTAAATTAAATTGAGTTCTTATAATTTGACAGTGAATGAAAAACAAAAAATTATTTTAGTAGTTCTATAACCAGATGATAGTTCAAAAATATGAAAAATATTACAATTTTTATGCTCCTATTTTACCCCCCTGCGCTCCTATTTCTTGCCTCTACTGCTCCTATTTTTCAAGTCTTGAGATTAGCAGCTCTGATATTGTAAAATTAAAAAAGTAGTACCGTATATATTTCTGAATATTAGCCGATCCGTGTATAAGCTGAGAGTGCATTATTCCTTCAAAAATGTACCAAAAATTCAAAACTCGTATATAAGCCAAGATAAAAATTAGAAGAAAAAAAATTTACAGTTCAAAGAGAATCGCCTAGAGGGGGCCCAAGGAGCTAGACGTCAACGGTGACAGATTGATCACTGGCAACCCTGTCTGAGGCGAGCTCCGAGGGCGGAGCAAGAGAGTGCATTTTCCCCTATTCATTCATTTTGCCCCTGCGTTTGCTAGTTTGTTTTCCTTTTTTTTATTGTTTTAATTCAGTTATTTTCTGCATTTACATTAGAAGGATGAGCGGGAATAAAAAGGCATACACAGATAGTCTTGAGTAAATTATTATAGTTGGGAGCAAATTTTGCCATTTTGTTTCAGCGATGATTTCACAAAATCCAGCTGTAAAATATATGTATATTCTTTTAAATAAAACTCTACTTATTTTAAGCTAATTATTTCCTTAATGTAGGAGAGATAAATTGTATAATTAGATCTATATTAGTCTGTATTTCACAATATATGACATTATTTTTTTTTTAAGAATATTGGACCCATATAAGACAGTCCCCCCCCCCCCCCCCTTCCGATTTAGCTTTAAAAAAAGTTCCAAAAATTCTCGGCTTATACACGGAAATATACTGTAATTATTTCTAAACTTATGAAATATGTTATGGGTCATTCCACGGTGACTGACGTTACAACTTGAAGTTTTTAACTTTTAAAATCGATACTGTCTTAAAATTTAATTTTATTTTTCTGAATTTGATCTAAAATACGATGATAGAGTACAATAATGCTACGAATACCTGTTTTTAGACAAAAAAAGCTTTTTTGTGTGGAATTATGGTAAATCAAAAATTATGGTTGATGTTACACAAAAGAGACATTAGGAAAAACAACTTTTATATTAATTGAAATTCTCCTCAAACTAAGAACATGAAGATTAAAATTATTTTTTTCCAGTCAAGTAGAGATTTCAAACTTTATGAATACACTTTGTTTCATTTTAAAAACTTTAAAATTTACACTGGAGGAAATTTTTAATTACCGTGACTGATGTTACAAACATTTTGTGACTGATGTTACACCAACATTAATTGGTTCAAATTATAATTTATTTCTCCTTAAAAGTCAAATTATCAATTTTTTTTTATAAAATTACACAAATTTACATAAATGATAAATAAAAAATAAACAATAGTAATAAATATAATTATAAAAGTGATGTTTTTAGTGCAATTCAGGAAATGAAAAGTGTTCTCGTGCATTTACTATATCTAGTGTACTAAGTTTTCTTATTATTTTTTCTTGTGAGTAATAAATTTCATCCACATTATCAGACCATTTTCAATGCTTCCCTGTTGAAATCATGACACTGACCAAGTATTTTTATTTTTCAATGGCTTTAACTTCACATGGATAGAGCAAAATAATTCGATGTAATTATGAATTTATATTTTTCCTGTAACATGGGTATTGTGGCTGCAATGAACTTGTTTTTGAATTGGGCCACCTGACCAAATATGTAAGACTTCAATTTCTTGAGGAATCTTTTCCAGCATTCTTGTTATGAGAGGAATCACAATCTCTTTAGAATGAGACAGTTCATCTGAGACTATCATATACGGATGCATTCTACCTGAGTGGTACAGTGCTGTTGTAAAAATGCATACTTGGGCTTAATAGGAGCACCCGTTTCACCAATTTCATTGTCAAACCATTTTTTTATGACAACCTTCTGCTTTTGTGGAGATGTAGGCAGTGCCTGCTCTGCACGAGTTGCAGCTTTTCCTAAAGTTTTACTATTTTGGAAAAGGGGTTATGTCACTGCTACTTGATATTTTGCACTTTAATGCCCTACATTTTTCTACTATTTTTCTAAAATTTTCTTTGATTTATCTTTTAACTCTATTTTGAACTGAACTCGGTAACTTGGCTAGATCATTTCTTTTTATATCTCTACTCCTTTTAGATTCTGCATTGTTTTTCCTTTTGTAATCTTCATAATTTCCTTCCTTCTTTAATTTATCTTGCCTCATTTTTTGCCTTTCTGCAGCAGTCAATGCCATTTGTGCAGTGTTTAAGTATCTAACTGGAAAAGAGAAAAGTGACTGATATTACAATGTGACTGATGTTACATATTTTAAAGAAGTTTTTAACTCATAAATTGAATTGTTATTAACTATTTAGGTAATTGAGATTTAAGATATTATCATGAATGAGGAGAATATGGCTTTTTGTATTCTTAACACTTATTTTCTTTAAGTAATAAAAACTTTTATAAATTTTTGTGACTGATGTTACATTACTATGAGGCGTAATTTATAAAAATTAATTTTCAATACAATAATCACAGTTTAAAGATTCTTTACTGGCCTAACCTCACATATAGACTAAATTTCAATTAAAAAAAATAGGATTTTATACATACCTGTTAATTTCTTTACGAAAACAAGATGAACTTTCTGAACCTCTTTAAAGACAACAACACTTGTGACAAAAGTAACATTGCCAAACATTGCCTATGAAACTTACAAAAAGGTACTGCTAACTTTTTAAGCATAATTTTATAAAAATTTATATATTTTTGCCTTAGAAGGAAAAAAACTGTATATGTGCAGGAATTTCTTTTTTTATGTTAGTGTCCCTCTTTTCATGGAATTGTCCTTATGCACACAGACAGATGGACCCAGGAAGTGTTGTTTGAAACAGTGGTTGTAATTTTTGCAACACTTTCTTAAGATTGTAAAATCAACGATTTTTTTTGAAAAAAAATCACTTGATTTAAATTGCAACTTAAATCATGATTTAAATCAGGCTGATTTAAATCAACGAACCCTGTATGGTAGTAAGTGTTTTGAATGTACAATAGAATAAATTCTGAAAAGACCCATTTTACCAACATAGTGGGGTTTTTCGGAAGCCCCAAAAAATCTGGGCTGCTGATGGGCCATTATCCCTTTAAAAGGACCCATTATTTGCTAAAAAAATAATTCAAAGCTGATACTATTTTTTAAAATAATAGCAGAGATTTATTTAAGTAAAAACAACAACTGTTTCAAAGATACAACGGTAACAATAACCTAAAGCCATAATATATGTAAAGTTGACTTGATTTTTATGTTTACCGAAACTAAACCAACGGGCATTTTACGAGGTCGGTACAGATGAAGAAATATCTCTAATACAAAAAAATCCTAATATGGACGATCCATTTCCCCGGGTAAAGAAGTCGAACTCCCGTCCGCTCTCCTGAGCGAACGTAAGAAGGAAGTATTAAAAGGGTTGAGAGATGACTGAGAGATCGTTGGTAGCGAGCTCTACGCTTATATACCCGAAGGTGATTTGCATATAGCGATTCGTCGCAGAGCATGTGTATGTATGTGCATTGATGACACGTGCTTGAAGAACCTTCGAGAAATTTCCCAATCGGGAAAAGGTAACACTAACAAGTGGGGGATTCAGCTGGCTAATCATTTTGGCAAGATTTTGAGTACCAGAAGGTACGTCTTAAGTAAGATGACGTTTACAGTTTACGGATATTTAACAAGGTTAAAAACTTAAACCTAAGTAAAGAAGTAAGTGCTAAAAAAATACTTTATTTTTAAATTAAGTGGCAAAAATATAAACATTTCTTAAAAAAACATTTCCTATCAGCTGCACCCACTTTAGCAAACCCTAATTAATGCCCAACTTTCTCCCCGAAAATCATCCGGGCGGGAACATCATGCTTGCGAAGATTTAAAAATTTCAGTGAAAATGTAAAGATTCATTTTTTCCACTTGTATGTAAAGTTACCGATATTATCATCCCCCCCCCCCCTTCAAGAAACTGCGATCCCTTCCATATATAAAACTTGGAGGGGAGTCTTCCCTACCCTTGAAAATTTGAAATTCAGCCCCTGATGTTTAATTGTTTTTCTTTTCTTTTATAGCTAAAACATTACTTAAAACTGCAGGCATTACCATGAGTAGCTTCATTAATTTTATAGATTTTGAACCTGTCTTGAGAACTTACTTTCAAACTTTAATCAACCAATAATTAATTTATTCCTTTTTTTCATCTTCTTATAATTCCACCCTCTGAAAAATTTCCTGTTTGTGGGAACTTTGCATGATTCCAAGAACAGACAAAGTCTTGCAAGTATTTTTTAAAAATGTTGACAATACAAAATTAGGTGCATGAAGAGGGATGATATTCATATAATTGTAACCCACCACCCGTCTTTAGTGGTACCAACCCCATTGAGAACCAATAGCAATGGCACTAATTGATTTAATGTGTTCTCTAGTTGTTTATTAGGGTCAGGTGGGGGAAAATAGGTTACTTTTTAGTTAGTTTCATATTTAAAGTTTCATAGCAACAAAACCAGAAGCATTTCCCTTTTTTTTTTTCAATTGCATCTTAATTGAACTCCTTTAGATCAGGGTTCAAACGGTCCTTAAAGGTCCTTAGAAATTCCTTATTGTTCATTTTCATTTTTAAGGCCTTAAAGTCCTTAAATAGTCCTTATTTTTTATTCCAGGTGCTTATTTTTTTTTTTTTTTTTGTTAAAATAAGAAGGTACCCATGCACTTCATTTGTTTTGCAATCTTTCGCATCCTTCACAAGAATCAAACTTCTCTCATTTCAACTACTTAATCGAACCTAAAATTTGGTTTGCTCGGGAACGGTACTATTGCAGCTTTCGGACAGACCCAAAATGGCGGTTTGACATGACCAAAAATGGCGGATTTACATAAACATCAACGCATTTTTACTTCAAATTGCAGTGCTTTCTCAACTGGTATCTAAATAAGTAACTTTTTTTTTTTTGAAAAGGTGTTACAAAAAAAAAAAAAATGTTCATGGATTTTGGTAAAATGCTTCAAATTACAACACCCAATTCAGTTAAAATAAACCACTCACATGGCAGCTCCCAATTGCTATCTCCTGCAATTGTGTGAAAAAGAAAATGAAGCTGCATCTTAAAAAAAAAGAAATATTAGTAGACAAGTCGAATCAAAGCACCAAGCATTTGTACAAAATGCAATGGTGCCCAGTAACTTTGCACCATTTAAGAACATAGAAAAACAAATCACACAAGTTCCCTCATTTTGCTTTAAAAAAAGAAAAGAAAGAGGAATAGAATTTGTAAAACTGACTTTTAAGGACTCAAGGGGAAAAAAAAATTAAGGAAAGGTGGGCGGTGCACTTAAGGAACCGATTTCATTTTTTAACATGGTTGGGTTTTCTTATTCTATCTTGGTTTACCGAGTTTAGCTCATGTAAGAAATATATCTACAAGATCTATTTGAATCAAAACTTACTGGTATTTATTGATTTAACAGTTTCTTAAATTTATATCTTTTTCTGATTTTATAACAACAAATCGGGTATTTTTGAAAAAGGGCTGAATTTTAGGATTTCAAATTTGGGATTCGATACAATTTATTAAATTTAGTTACAAAGTAAAGAATCTTTTTTTCATGAAAATTGTTACTAAAGCTAAATACATTCTAACCAATTATCAATAAAGCAAGTAGGAGCAGTTCTTAACAAGTAATCAGTAAATAAATATTGCTTTTGAAACTTGTTTTTTAATTTAGGGGGGGGGGTGTGGAATACTTAAAAAAAAGCATATTGTTGACATTTAGCTCAATAAAAGAGATACATTTAACTAATATGTAGGCAAAAAAACTTTCAGTTTTTTTTTTTTTTTTTTTGCGTTTGGCCAATTGCATGTATGATTATCACATATTTATACTGTTAAAGGTAAAAGAATGATTATCATTTTTCTTAAGTCTTACACTAATAAAGCACAGAGTTGCCAACTCTCCCGATCGCTTTTCAGCTGATTTTTTGCTAAACAGTTTGTTCTCCCATTGTTTTTTTACATCAAATAAATTCCTGTATCGAAAAAATTAATTTATTAATTTTTTAAGCAATGTTTTACTATTTAGTAAATTTTAGCGACCAATTTGGCTTCGCGATCGTTCGGTATGGGGTTTTGTTGTGTGGGGATGATGATATTTGCTGCGTTAATTAAAATTTGTATCTCGTGAATTTTCTTTATTTGCAGTAAATTGAAGGAATCGACCGCTTCTTAAACCTATACACCGTAGTTGCTAAATGCTCCGTTTTCTCCTAGTTTTTCTGATTTTATTTGTGAACTTCGAAAATTCGATTTTTTCCAAAAAGATCCGATTTTTCAAGCTGATGTGCAAGTATTTTTATCTAAAGAGATTGTACTACAAAACAAGAAAACATTTTAAGGAACTTTTTAAAAAGATATGCATTAATTTACAGGAATTTTCATAACTTATAACGCGAAAGTGTAAAAACCTATTTTTTGGAAACCTGCTAACATCTAGCACGTGCTTCGCAGAAAATTGCACGCAGATTTTGAGATTTCTATCTTTTTGCATCCTGTAAATATATCTATTATTTAAAGTTGACAGTTGTTTCAGTATTTGCAACCTGAAGTCTGCTCGTTTTATTTTTTATTTAAAAAATGTGTTCAATTTTTTGAAACTTTATTTTAGTTAAATTTTGATAGTTACCATTTGTGGGTAATGTACAAAGTTTTAAGCGAATTAGCTCCATTTTTTATTTGTATGTTGTTTCCAAAATGAAATATTTTTCTCAAGATGAAGAAGTGTTTTCTGAATTTTTGTAAGCTCTTCTAAATTTTAAAAAATTATTTATGGCAGAGATAAAAATTTAAGTAAGCCTAAATTGATATGCTGGCAACATAAGTTAAGTAAAATAAAATAAAAAACCTTAAATTAAACAAAAATTCTCAAGACAAAGTGCAGCGTGTTCTTTAACAATTTTTTTTTATTTATTTATTTATTTATTTTTCATTTAACTTGTATTTTATAGCACTAACCATTTTTGATCATTTTTCATATAAAGATAATTTGCTTATATATGATTAATGCTTGTGTTGTGTGCTTCTTATTACTAGCTCCAATAATTATTTAACTCCCTGACTGTATTGGACATTAGAAAAGCAGCAAGTCAAAGAGAGCTCTATAAAAGTGTTTGTGTTGTGTTCCTAATAAAAATATGATGTTAAATCAATTTCCTCTTTCAATAATGCTTCCTTCTGAAATAAACATGACAGTTTGTATATTTCAAAAAATTAGTGACGTCCTTAAATTTTTTTGTAGGTCCTTAAAAAGTCCTTAGAAAGTCCTTATTTTTTGTTTTGCCAAAAGAGTATGAACCCTATAGATCAATTTTGTGTAATTTTAACATTTATTTTTTACTTATGAAATTTTTCAACTGAGCTTATAAAGTTGTGATTTACTCCATCGTGGGGTAAAATGGATCATAATGCAAAATAATGCTGAAAACAGTTATTTATTACTTTGAAATTGAAAAAAAAATGTAAGTAACATATTTAGCAGCACTTTGAATTATAATTACACTGAAATGTTAAAATAATGTTGTTCAAGATTGTTATATATTGGTTCACATAACACTTCAACAACATCACTTCTCTCTACCACATCAACATGATCTTTTTTGGGGAAAACATTAAAAAAAAAATATTTTTAATTTAATTTCAATATAATAAACAACCTACATTGTTGTAAATTTAGGAACTTGCTGCAATGAGAGGTACAACAGGGTAAATTTTTTAAAAAGAATAGAACTACTTAAGCCTAACCATGACCCCTTTTACCCTATCCAAGAAAAACTGATGTAAAAAAGACATAAAGACAATATTTAATGTTTTTACATGCTTTGCTGGAATTGATCTCCAAAGTTTCTTAATGAGGAAATCCTTCAAATTTGGGCTGTTATTTGATAAAATATAGAGCTTTTCACAAGTAGGTAAACCATGTGTTTAGTACACTATCATCCAAAGTTTACAAAAAAATTTCCTTGTGGATCCATATTATAGAACCTAAGGTTTTTGAGAATGAAAAATGTTGCCAACACATTGAAATATAACATTAAAAATATTGGTTTAGAATTTTCAATTTCAAGTTCTATTATTTTGGGGTTTTTTTTATCAAATGACCCATTTTACCCCATCCTCCCCTACTTTATCAAATTTAATCCTAAATTTGTTTGAATGTTCAATGTAAAGCTAGGCAGCTTTTATATTATATATTGAATAGGTTATATGAATATTCACTACATAAGTAATTCACCAAACAAATTAGATAGATAAAAGGGATAATAAAATGTTTGATGATTTTTCTAGGTTGACGAAGATTATATTCAAGATAAATTTAACCTCACAGGATTAAGTGAACAAGTTCCTCATTATCGTCAAGCTCTGGATATGATATTAGATCTAGAGCCTGGTAAAATTTTTGTTTTTAAACTTAGTATGCAAATTGTTATCTGTCATATCATCTTTTTCATTTTTCTAGACTTAATTCTACTGTTCAATTTAAAGTTACTTATTTGCAGGGTTCGTGATTTCTAAAAAAGTTTTTTAAAAATCAAATTTTCTAAAATTTAAATCGTTTTTTATTTATTTTTTAAAAACAGATCTTAAAGACTTTGGATATTTATTATGTTACAGTTATAAAAGTAAAATGGCATGTTAAACGTTATGCAAAAATATATTTTAAGCTATTTTCATGGTAGTAGATATTTTTAACGATGAAGATAAATAAATTTTAATTACAAATGCATGGTTCAAATGAAATTTAACCCTACCAGGAAAAAAAGAATATTCTTAAGTACAGAAAAAATGAACAAATTATTCTGAATTCTTTTGCTGTTGAAAACTGGGGGGGAAATAACTGGAAATACTTTTTAACTTGCCCATTTAATAAAATCATATGCTCTCTTCATTACTAAAAACAGAAACATTTTGTTTCAATGAAATATCATGAGAATTTCTAAGATGAAAACAGGGTGCGTACGTGGCCTGGAAAACCTTGAAAGTCCTTGAATTACATAATTTTTTTTTCAAGGCCTTGAAAGTCCTGGAAATTTGGAATAGTGTACAAAAATGTCTGGAAATTCCTTGATTTTCTCATTTTTACTATTTCTTTACAACTTATCAACAGGAAAATTCACCTTTCTTCAAATTTCTACCTGCAGACATGTGATTTTTCCGTATTTTGACGGAATTACGTAGTTTTGGTAACTTTGGAAATTAAAAATTTCGCTTCTGCAAAAATTCATAATTTGGATTTCTTTTTCTCTATTTTTTTTTTTTTTTTACCCTATGAACTTTTTTGAAAGTAGCCTGCGTACATTCCTGCGAAGTTTCACAAATTACGAGTAAAATGTACACATTCGATTCGTTTTTGGCGCTTTTGTGTCAATCCCGGTTTTTCTCAGCACTTCGAAATCTGGTTGCATCGGCTTCGGCAAAACTTCCTAGTTCTCGTTTAATATCGGATTCTTCCCCTTAGACCTCAATAAATTTGAGCTTATCTATATTTTTAATCTTTCCTAAGTTTTAGCTTCTGTAAAGGGCTTGCAGAAACGTCATTTCGCCACGTCCACTCTAAATGTCGCTGATAATCAAGGAATTTTTAGCTTTTAGGTTTTAGTGATGCATCTGTTGATTATAATTATTAAATATTAGAACCTTATTAAAAATCTGTTTATTTATTTATTTATTTATTTCTCGGCAAAAAATTTTTTTAAAACAGTTTTGTTTTTGTTTCGTTTTTAAATTTTTTCTCTCTTTTTTTTTGCATGTAATTTAAGATATGTTTAAATTTTAGATTGTTTTTAGCATTAGGCTCCCTCCCCCCTTTCAAGTACTCATTTTACAATGTTACAAAATAAATAAATAATATTTATTTATATTTTAATTCAATATATAACAACATGTAAAAAATTCTTCACACTTAATTTTGAAGTTATTTCATTTCATTAAAATTTTTATAGTTATCAAGTATGAAATAGTTATTTCAATTTAAGAAGTTATTGCTCAGTAACATGTTTATTTCTTTAAAAAATGTCATGCCACTTCCACGCCTTATTTTGGTTAGACATATTGCCCCAATCATTTTTTTTTATATTATGAGTTGACTTGCTTAGTATTTAATGAGTCTATTGCATAGTAATTCATGCTTGTAATAAACTTTTTAATAAGCTTTTACAAAGTGTTATGTCGTGATTTGTCAGTATTTTTTCTTAGTGAGGCACATGTCTGACCTGACAAGCAATAAAGCTATGGCTCGTTACATACACAGCCGATACAACACATAAATCTAATTAATGTGCAATCTGATAAAATTTTATAGTATTGAATATGAAGTTATTTTATTACAGTTAGAGTGCTCTAAATTAAATAGTATTAAGGAAATCTTTCTGGTATTCGAAGTGGTAAGATTTACGTGATTTTTGCTATGAAGAGTCCTGGAAAGTGCTTGATTTTTACTCAGAGAATAGTGTACGCACCCTGTGAAAAAATGTTTTACAAGGAAAAAAATCCTTAAGCCAGTGGTTCCCAAAGTTGATTGAGCTCCGACCCATCTAACAAAAATTTTCAATCTTGGGACCCTCCTCTTAGCTGTCATTACAGTGAAACGAGAGCCTAAATAACGTAATTATCTGTGTATAGCCCGTGGGTTATTTACAGAAAAACTCCTTTTTCTACAATTTGAGGGCAATATAACAATGTGGGCAATACATAAAATTTTTAAAAAATTATTATTAAAGAGACAACTACCTTTCAAAAATATCGAAATATGTTTTCCTGCAAAACAAAATGCAGTGAATGCCCATGAAAAACGAAACTTGCCAACTTGGGAAAACTTTGTGAGAGATCTTTGCTTATCTGCAAAGTTGTATGATGCTTCCGAATTAGAATACTATTCTATTATTATGAGAGTTTTGTACTCGGTTCCTAAAAAAGACAGCTAATCTTGAGTGCTTTCTTATATTGCTCTTAAATAAAATGTAATGCACAAACGACAGAAGACCAGGGAGAAGGACCGAGATAAGCAATCTAGCTGTCATAATGGGAGCCTTTTCTTCCCCACCAATTTAATCACAATAGGAGGGTAGGACCAGAGCAAAGGTCTCTGTCCAAGAAGAGATATGCATCCGTGTTTTGGGGGGTAGCCATGTATAGACAAAATATGGTAAAGGGTAAACTTTTTAAAAATTTTATTTTAAATATTAAAAGAGTTTTGTTAATTAAACTTGTTTCCTTACAAACAGTGTACCTCACAGAGTGGTTTGATTATGTAATTGTTTTTGTTTTGGGTGAGGGTTATACAATGATGCGGGTTATACACCAAACTTAATTTTTTTAGAAAGAATTTTTCTTCCTGCGAACTATACAGGGATGCGGGCTATTTACCAATAAATACGGTATTGGTAATGCTCGGATCCCCTAGGGTGGCAAGTTGTGAAACTACTTAATGCTGTCTTATTTGTTCTAATTGAAATTTAAAAAAAATTTTGGTGTTACCAATATGAATGAAAGACTGAAAATAAGAGACACAACTTAAATTTTTTTATTACTTGCATATCTACACTTGCAAGGTTTTTTTTAAAGTTATTTCAATGGGAAGGATGTATTTGTTTCTTATTTCTCTTCATTAAACTTTTAGCATCAACTTTAACTCTAGTTACTTTTATTCGCAGACTTCCTATTTTTTTAAATTCATGTGTACAGTGGCGAGGGCCCCCTCAATATTCACTCGCTACCCATAGTTCGGGAAATACTGTCTTAAGCTATTATGGAACATGGATGAAACATCTTTAAGGTTATGTATTCTGAATTCTAAATGACTGTGTTTTAAACACTATTATCCTCGATTATTTTTTGTGTGGTATTCATTAAATAGATCTAAAATACTATTATTAAAATTAAACACACATTAAGTGGATCATGATCACTATAAATTGCAATATGAATGGTTCAATGCATTATGTTTTGATGTTAAGATGTCTGAAGAATAAGAATACAACCGTGAAATTTAAAATAATAATAATTAGTTCTAAAGTTATGAAACATGTTATGTACCCACAAACAAAGGGACCAATGAAGTTTTGCTGGAAATAGAGGTTGTAAATAAAACATGGTGAATTCCATAGCAATGGATGTCGCGCACATACATATGCAAAAATAATGTAAAACTGAGCATGAGATGCATCATATTAATGTTTCTAAATCATTTTTTTTTTCCATAATAAAATTAATGCTAAAGATAAACTATACATATTTAAAAATTTATATTAATTTTTTTTTTTTTTTTTGAGGGGGCAAAAAAAAGAAATTCTTTGACTGTAACGGATGTTACATAAAATGGAGCATCATTTGCAATAGTTCTTAAAATCTAAATCTAATATGTACCTTTGCTTAAGTGATTTAAAAATAACATTACAAGACATGCAGGCAATCAATCAGTACCTTCATATAAAAATTGTCCTATTTTGCTGTTATAAAATATTAAACATGTTGTATAACAGACATTACTGGATGTAACATAAATATGTTGTGTAAAGGCCATTTCACAGTAAATTGTCCAAACGTAGAGTACGCAACATGACACTTTTTTTGTTATAACTACGTAATTTACAGTTTAATTATCACCAAATGTGCTCAACACATTATTTGAAAATAAAATTTAGTGATAATTAAACTGTAAACTACGTAGTTATAACAAAAAAAGTCATGTTGCGGACTCTACATTTTTAGAAAATACTGTGAAATGGCCCGTAACAGGCATTGCTGGATGTCACAAATGTTATGTTTTATGTACGACAGGCATGCTATTTCTGCAGTGAATGTTAAATCAATAGATGAATATGTAATATTTTTGCTTCTTGTGAGCTGTATACACAACAGTCACATTAAATGTGTTGTAAGATATAAAAATTTAAATTATAATTATAAATGATAATTGTACATAGTATTGAGGCCCAGTGGCTAAGGGGTAGCTTTCGTGCTACCATCCACAGGTCCGGGGTTTGATTCTTGGGCTGAGCAGGGTCGGCAGCCTTTTATCCCTTCAGTGGGGTCGATAAAATGAGGATCAAGCATGCTCGAGAACTAAACACTGAGGGTTCCACTTCAGGCCGACCACTTGACCAGAATATCTGCTTCTGCACCCCCGGGCTTTGGTCTTGAAAACTGGGACGGGCCCGGTAGGCCATGGCCCCCAATGGGCTGTTGTGCTGCTGTGTTTTAAATGCAACATGTTTTATGTTTAGAACAACACTTTTTAATGCTAAAATCAATTTATAAAAAAAAATTCAAAAACTATTTAAAGCAATGATTGTTTTAAAAAACAGATTTAAATCAAGCTCATTTAAATTAACGAACCCTGTTTATTTGTACTAAAAAATATTACTGAGCAAAAAACACCTGCTTAAAAATATTTGCATAAATTCAACTGTTTCTATTTCAGTTATGTTTCTATTTTTCATTCTTTTCTCACAATTAAAATGTTGAATTTGTAGAAGTTTACTGTGCTAGTTTAATCAGATTTGGCTTTTAAAAATAAAAATTTTTGAAGATGAAACACATTTGTTGTTTTTGCAGATGATGAATTGGAAGATAATCCTAATCAAAGTGATTTGATTGAACAAGCTGCTGAAATGTTATATGGCTTAATACATGCTCGGTATATTTTAACTAATCGTGGAATTGCACAAATGGTAAGCTTTTTTTAATTTACAATTAAAAACCATGTGTAGTTGTACTTCAATGCCCCAATTCCTAGATGAGTCACTTTGATGTCATGTCTCTTTTTCAACACTAGAAATTTCATCATATAATTTTTAATTTTGAATAACTTTAGAATTCACTTTTGTGTTTTAATCTCAATCTGTAATTACCACGACGGATCAAGGTTTTCAGACAAAACTGAATTTTTAAAACCAAAATTATTTTTATACAATGCTTAAGACGTCTAGTAAGGCTTATTGTAGGAATTTCTGACAAATTCTTAGCATTGTGTGTTATTAAATGCAAGAGGGTGTTGAGTAAGCATAATAGAAAAGAAGAAACAGCCCTTGTGAGTCAAGTGAGTGGCAGAGAAATAAACAATCCTAAACCTGTTAGACCTGCATTGGCACAATGTATCGAATACAAGGCAGTTTAATTTTCGCAATGTGCAACAATGTGAAAATACCGTATAATTCCGAAAGAGCCCCCACCTCCGATTATCCCCCCATGGGGCAAAAAAGTAAATTTTCAGGGAGAAGCTAAATTCCGTTTTTCCCCCCATCCCATAAAAACAAAGAAATCCAATTTCAGTTGCCCTCTCCCTTAGAAACTACGTAGAAGTCAAACAGGGTTGCCAAAATTTCCGACAGGAAGTAATAGAAAACATCTGGGAAAATAGCCAAATAGGTGAGCTAAAGAAGTTTTTAATCAATCGCCGCGGAAAAAAGTAGCCGGATCGGCGAATTTCGCCTAATATGGCAACCATGACTCCAAGGAAGGAGGAGGAACGCGGCCACGCTCCGAAGGCTCAACCAATCAGCAAACAGTTGCGTCGGAGCTCTGTTTTCCTGCATTGTGCATCGATGCACGTGTGTTTGAGTTTGAGTGAACCACTTTAGGTTGGCGTTCAGCTGCAAATTCAAAGAGCAAATTTTCTTCTATCAAAATGCCATGCTTGTCGAGCTATGCTGTCTTAAAAAAGTGAATTTAATTATTAGTATTACCTGCATTAAATGTATTCCCTTTTACTATATATTTTTTGTTTGGAAAAAATAAAATAAAAGTGTTACGAAATCGGGTATAGAACTTCCGATTATCCCCCCATGCCATAAAGCAAAATTGCAAGTTTTGCCGAAATTCCGATTATCCCCCCCATGTGGAAAAATGGAAGATTTTCAGAGGGAAATAGGGTGGGGGGATTTTCGGAATTATACGGTACATTTTATAAATAATTACAGCTATAAGTTTAACAAATGTTTAATCAAATTTAAAGTGATTTTCCTTTTTCAAATCGGATAGAGTGATAAAAATTGATCATAATTAAAACAAAATTTTAAATGAGTATTCTTGGGGACTACCATACTAAAGGTTTCCATGCTTGGGTCTAGTCAACTTGTGCGGTAACAGGGATGAGAAACTTCCATTCATTCACGGAATAGGGTGCAGTAATTAGAAAATTCTGTGGATAATTCGCAAAATAGTTGAAAATCGAGAAAATTTTTCACAAAAGCGCATTTAAACAAACTTTATTTGTTGCAAAACTTATACTTTATGTTACATTAACGGTTTCCAAAAAATAAGCCCAAACATTTCCAGCTATCACATTTTCTAGTTGGGAGAGAAGTGTACCTGTTAGGTTTTGTTAATCTGCATATAGGGAGGTAGAATGAAGCAAGATTGTCTCTGGAAATGGACTGTGCGTAGTATTTTGTATTACTGCCCTAAAAGAGGATTCTGCATACTGCTCATTATGATGTATGTGTATATTCTTTCTACAAATGCTCCCTCCCCCCTACTTCGTACTTCTTGTTATCATTATAAAAAAAGACTGGTTCATAGGGAGCCAAGGCGTATTGAGAAAGGTAAGGTAGCCTTCCGAAATAAATTCAAGTACGAGCCCCTGATCAGGAATAATAATTATGTATCAAAAAGTGTTAATAACAAGCATTCACTCCCCTTTTCCTTGAATTTCCTGAAGGTGAAAGTAGCAAATACCACCCTCCCGTTCTACACTTGGATTGTTATTGAATTTATAAATATGGAACAAAAGCCATGACTAACAAAATTTGCAAAGGCAACTCTTTATCAAAATCACGATCAATAAAACGAATAATAGTACAAAAATGATCGTTTTCAATCTTAAATTCCTTCATTAAGTTTTGTTTATTTATTTATTTATTTATTTATTTTAATTTTTATTTCCATTTCTCTCTCTTTTCTTAAAAAAAGAACACATAAAGGTGCGAAATAATTAGGCACTAAAGATTTTTTGATTCATTTTTCCCATGACATTCATCAAAGGAAATGTCCGAATCCAAAGTCTAGGTTGCAAGAGAATAAATCATCAGAGCGCAGATGTTTTACCCGTTTCCTTTCAAGATCGCTTTAACCGCAAAAAGTTTATTGTTATTGCTTATTTCTTATTTATTTATGGGGGTCTGGGCCACCACCCCTCCCCAACGGTCGCTAAGCAGTTTCTTATTATTTCTTACTTTAGGACTTTTCTTGTAGACTTTTGACCTTTAAAAAGATGAAAAAAATGCAAGGTCCTACTTCAAATTCTTGAAGTGGTGAAATTTGAATTTTGAGAAATAAAAGTTTTGCACCGAAAATATTTGAGATAAACTGGGGGAAAGCATAAAAAAATTAAGAAATTGCTGGGAAATTTGAAAATTTCGAGATTTTCAATTTTTTTAAAGATGCATAGGTTTTAAGATTGACAGCTTTAAATATATATATGGGCCAAACCATGGTAACTAGCCCTGAAAATGACACAGGGATTTGATTCTTCCGCAAATTTCCCTTTTTTCCGGATTTTAAATTTTTTTTCCGCACAGCCAAAAGTTTTTTGCTGAACCAATTTTTTCCTAAGGAGATAAAGTGTTGAATAATGTGGTCCAATATTTCGAAGGTCATCCCAAGGTTATGCTGCAGAATTTTATGGATAAGAAATTAATAGACTTTGTAACAAAGTAGTCAGCTTCATTATTTTAAATAATGAGTTGACTTGATAGATAAATCCACAAATGTGGGAGCTTCAGACTGATTTTCACAAAGCAATAAAAATTATTCAAGGAATTGCAGTTGTTATAATGATCATGATGAAGAAAAAACTTCACTTGCAAAAGAACTTAATGGGAAAATAATACACACTGAAGATTCAAGAATTACAACTCTTGGCACAAATGAGCTATTTTGGCAGCAAAATGTGAAAAATCTAAAATTCATTAAGCTTTCGTTGTACTAGCAGGCTGTTATATCCCAAATGCTTATTAGGATCACCGACTTTCAGCCCGGTAGTCAGGGCTGCCACTCTTCCGTCCTGGAGACGGAATCCGTCTTTTTACGATGATCCAAACGGAACTTTCCGTCTCGCAAATTATGGGTTTAAAAAAAATTGTAAAATAAAAATTTTATCTTGAAAAAGTACTGAATATTTGCCCCCGTCAACTTGAATTGTTATTGAAATTAGAAAGAAGGAACGAAAGCAAAATAAAAATCGACAAAAATTGCTTTTGAAAAAACAAACCTTTTAAAAAAATCTCGATTGCAAAATTGACTGAGAGCACAAACCATTAACTTGGATTGTTATCAAAATTATAAAACAATAAACCAGAGGTGATTGTATTCCGGTTATACACCAGAACTCTGGTGTTTTTCCGCATTGTAATACCGGAAATTCGGTATTTTCAAAATTTTAATTTTTTTAAAATTGTTTTTAATTTACTCCATATTTCGACGATGCCGATTACTATTGATAATTGGAACAGAATCATTTATTAATTCACATAAAAGTAAGAAAACATTTTAAAAAAATCATGTGTCTTGTGAAAAAAAACAAGGAAAGTGGCCGTAAGCAGCGATGCCGCGGACGCGCTATAGCGCGTCAAATATGTAAAAATCGGAGACAGGGATACGGAAAAAATATATATGTTACGCGTCCCAGGACGCGTGATTTTCATCTCGGGAGAAAAAATAATTAATCGAGTAAAATATATAAAAAATCGATACTCAAAATTATTTTTCGCTCGTCTTTGACCCGCATTTTTCTTGCAGTTTTTTATATGAAGAGAAGGTGGGAAAACGGCGTTAGCTTGCGCTGTCGCGGCTTAGGTAAGGGAAATAGGTGAATAATTCGGAGATTCAATGCCGAAAGATTTCTTTAAGGATATAATCAGCCTGATGTTTAATAAGTTCGGAAATATACGTTTTTTTTAATCTGCTGGTGTGTATAGGTTTCGTTTTCGCGATTACGATTTTGCTGAGCTTTTATTTTGAATTAAAATAATAAACAAAATTTTCCTATTTAATTTGTACCTTATTGCATTCACTATTTAGAGAAAGAATGCTACACAGTTCAAGTAATCTGCATTGCCGAAAATTCGCTAATCTGGCATTCGTCTAAAAGTCAATGACTTGATTTCTAGCTTTTAAATATGGGATTTTTGTTTTAATTCTTGGTCGAATTGTTATTGAATCAATTGCTAATTGCATTGCAAAAAAATTTCTTGTCATAAAAGGTTTATTTTTGATTTATATCTCGGGAATGGTAGAGTCCCACAAATACCGGAAATTGTTTTCCTCAATCTCCCTAAATTGTTTACCCTCATTTTATTTTTTTCCCTTTCAATTGCAACCATATGTATTTCTTGGTTAAATGGAGCAATACTTTAAAAATTATGTAGGCCTAATTTCCATGTGCAAGCAAAGAAACGCATGCGTTCCTTTTTGCGTAATCTTTCTGCATCCTTTACGGGAATGTTACAGAAGTAAACAAATAAAAAATGTTCTTATTTTTATCAAAATTTTACCGTTTATACTTGCGTATAAGTAGAGTCGCATGTAAGCCGAACCTCCAACTTTCAGACAAATAAACGGAAACCCTCGGGCAAGTCGACCTCCATACTTTCAGAGAAATATCGGGAACGTTTTTGCTGCGGATTTTTAGACACAAATTATTTAAAATGAAGGGAAATGGAATGCAATGACAATCGGAAATGTATAGTTTCAATTTGCGATTGTGATTTTTGTAAAGGGTTCAATTTTGCAGTTACGTCCCTTGTTAATTGTTGCTTTTATTCTGAATTAATAAAAATAAGTTTCTGCGCTTTAATTTCTTGCAATATTACATTTAATTTATTTTTGCTAAAACAAGCTGCACTCTGTCAATTACGCAAAATTCGCGAATCTGAATTTTGTCGTTTCTGCACTTTTTGCTTAGAAGATGAAGGACACAAAAGACTGCAAGCAGTATTAAAACTAAAAATTATGCAATGAAGCAGCAAAAGCTGTGAATGATGCAGGAATTAATAAACTAAAGTGGGCAAAATAGATGTATTAAATGCATGTAAATAATTTTAATAACATTTCTTTAACATTCTGATGATTATTTAGATGTTATTGCATTATTTCGTTTAATCCACACATTTTATTAAAATAGTACACGATTTTTTAAATCTATTTTTCTGTTTGTCCTATATTTTCTACATTTTCCATTGCGACCCCTAGTTAAAATAATAAGTAGTTTTATTCATTTCTGTTTGATCCCAGTATTTTTCATAAAGTACAACCTTAAAGTACAATCACATTTCGTCTTATATGTCTGACATTACAGTACCTTAGTACCTCTTAAAAAGAATCAAGATTTCAGGAATTTTTTTTTTTAATTTCAGGAAATGCAAATCTTTACTGCTACCACCCCTGATATCTTTAAAACCATGACATGCAGTGCCGGATCTAGGGCGGGGCCTTTTGGAGGGCGGCAAAATCAGCTGTGATGCACAAAATAAAAAAACAGGCGAAGAAGAAGAAAGAAAGAAAAGAAAAATAATTAATTAAGAGAATTTAACTTTTGGAAGAAAATTAAAATACTAGTTCGGCGCTCCGATTTGATGATTGATCAGCTATTTTGCTAACGATTAAAACCAATGAATATAATTATTTATTTGTATTAACTGTTGGAAACTCTAAAATTTTAAGTAGGGGGCAAAAAATTTCGCAATGTCAAAATTTTAGAATTTAAATTTTAAAAAGTGAAGGTCCTTCCCCCCCCCCCCCTTGTAATCATGAAGCACCGTATGCTATGCTCAAATGGTACCAATAGTTTTTCTTTTACAAATTTTCAAAGCTTCCTTTTGGGAAGAGAGGGGCAAGCTTGTAAGTGTCGTTCGAGAAGGCAGACACAGGGCTCTTCAATATGGGCGTTAGAAAAAATGTGGGGTCCTGCCCCCTAGATAAAAGAAAAATGCCAATTTCGTACTGCATTTTTATGAGTAAAAACGTTAAAATTTAAAAAATGTTTCTATTACGCTTCTTTTTTTTTCCGAGGGAGAATGAACCCCCCCCCCCCCCTCCCCGAACCCCCTTCAACTGTCGGGAATTTTATAGCTCCAGTTTTCGAAGTCTAGCTGCATCACTGCTGAAAGATTAAAATATATTGTGCGCTTCTTTTTCTCTCCCTGCGAAACTGTTTGGTTAAATATATTGAATGATATTTTTACATCAGAAAGCAAGAATTTTCAGCTTTTTTGAAGGAAATATTAGTACATTCCAATATGTGTGTATCTTAAAAAAATCCGCATATTTGTAAAAAAAATTACGTGATTTGGCTATTATGTGCATGGTGAAAAGTTCAGTCTAATAATTTTTGAAGAGTGGCACCCCTGCCGGTAGTCCCTCTTGGGTCATGTATAAATAAATGAAATAATCCCTATTTTTTGTAATCAGCGAAATTTTGTTTACCGTTTTGAACTACATTATCTCTATAAAACTGCTTTGTCTCAAAAATTCAAGAGGAAAATGTGCTCTTTTTAATGATATAAAAGAAAAATTCGAGGGATCCCTTTTGAGGTATGGCTCTTTGAAAATGAGCCAAAATTGAGGCATGAAAATTTTTAATGAATTTTGAACCAGCATAACTCGGCAGTAAATTGAGCAATCAAGGTGCCACTTGCTCATCTTTATGACATACCAGTATGGTGAAAATGAGGAAAGAATCCAGTTCAGAAAATATTTCTATCAACAGATACATCCTGGCAAAAAGTGTGGTCAAAATCTGCTACATTGGCACAAATGAACTACTTTGGCAGCAAAATGTGAAAAATCTAAAATGCAGTAAGTTATACTAGTAGGCTGTTATATCCCAATGGAGGCAATTCATCGGGTGACGTGACAACGATGCTCGCTGATTTGTTTATCAAATTTTTAATTGAGTTCTACGTGGAGTTCCCGAAGCAAAATTAGCTATCCTAAAATTAGACTAGTTTCATAGCTTTTTCTGGTCATAAAGCAAGTAATTTACCTTTAATTTAATCATTATAAAAGAAATTTATTAATTATTACAATAGTTATAGTGTTTTATTTAGTGTTAATTTTATATAACGTAGAACTTTATTTAGTCCTAGTTTTTAAATAACTTAGAATTTTATTTAGTCTTAGTTTTTAATAACGTAGAATTTTATTTAGGCCTAGTTTTTAATTAGATTAGTTTAAATCAGGGTTTGCGTTTTCCCGTCCAAAACTTGTTTTTCCCATCCCACCGGGAAAAACTGGTAAATACCGGGAAAACTTCTGAATGACAATATGTAAGAAATAGTCTGGCTTTCTGAATCTGATGTGTAAAATTAAATTTAGAAATACATAGTTATTACAAATTTCTCTTAGGTTTAAAATTATTCTGTAGGAAAGGAATATAAATAAGAATTATTGCATAAAACATACAATTTGCAAGTAATAAATAATTTGTGTTAAATTTAAATAAAAATTTTATTCCTTTTTAAGTGGACAAGAATATTTTTTTTATTATTTTACAATTTTGAGGAGGAATCTGCTCGAGAATATTTGCAACCTTTAAATCCGAAGTACTTACAATACACAACACAGCTCAAGTCAAAAGATGCACCTTTTCCTAAGACATTGTTCTCCGAAGACATTACAAACATTATTTCTCCTCCATTAGGGTGGAAGAATTTAAGTAAAACTGGAAAAATGTAGAATTTCTCCAATTAATGGAACCTCCTCAGGGATGTCCTGCATCATCTGCATCTCTGGAGCGTATTTTTTCTAGTTTTTCTTTCATCCAAAACAAAATTAGAAGTAGACTGGAATTACAAAAAGCCTCTAAATTAGTAGTGAAACCTCGATAACTCGACACCCAAGGGAACACGAAAACATGTCGAGATAAGCGGGTGTCAAGTTACCGAGGTTCCGCAATTCCAATTGCTAATTTTGGTCTGTATTATTTACTTGCCATTCAAATTATAAAAGCCCATTCCATCGAATGAAATTATCCCCATTTATTATTTATCTATTATTATTATTATTTTGAAAAGTTATACATTACAAATAAATATGCAAATACACAAACACTTGCTAATTTGCTATTCTTTTTTTTTTTTTTTTTTTTTTTTTTTTTGTTCGTCGAAAGCGCAAACATCTACAGCTTTGAATGCCTGGCGTGGTAGATGGAGCTGCAGCTTGGTCATCTTCGCCCGAACTTAATCAGTTTTCAGCATTTAACAAACTTGCAGTTTGATTTATAGCTTCTAAGTTATCTCTATCTTCTAGAGGTCCTGAAGTGATCAGTTCATAGTCAATATTCACATATTCCTCACAAATGGTGAGGCACGCCAGGTACAAGGGGAATAGGGAAATCTACCAGGAAAACACTTTCCAGAAAACAATTCATTCATTCACGAAGAAACATGACACTGTATGAATTGCCTCCATTGTTTAGCAGGATCACCTTGTTTCAGTCTGGTAGTCCTCTTAGGTCCTGATCAATAAGAACACAAAGTAGACGATTTTAGTCATTTCAGTTGCGACATGAAAAAGGTGCCTTTACAAATCCTAGATAGTGGCGCAACTATACAACTTATGGAGTTGTAATTTGGCATGGCTCCATCTAAGACATACATGTACATGCTATAAAAATTTCATCAAAATTGGAGAGGGTCGAGTGGGATCTCCTGGTACACTTGATGTGTAATGACCCTTATATTACTTAAATAAGATATTTTGAAACACAATATGTAGTTTGGAAACTGGTTTTCATTTTAATGATCAAAGGTCTGCACATGAATCCTTAAAAGTATTTTGAAAACTCCTTTTAAGTGCCATTAAAAACTTCCAGACTTTCATACGCAAGAGTGTACTTGGTCCGCTCATTTTAAGTTTTTAACGATCATTGTGTCTGAAATACTTTAAAATGTTCAATAAATAAAGGGGAGGAGGTAAAATAATGTTGGAGTTGAACATTTTGACTCTTAATTGTTCTGTCAATTTGAATTTCTATTTTATTCGACAATTTTGCACCCTCCCTTCTTGCCTTTAGACAAACTTGTTAAATGAGTACTTCAGGATACAAAGAGATTCATTATATGCTATTCATTACTTTTAAAAGAGGCCGAATATGTTTTTATAATTATAACTTGTTATTGTTTTATTCATCTTCTTTCAGATTGAAAAACATCAAAATGGAGATTTTAGCGCATGTCCTCGTGTGTATTGTGAGAACCAACCAATGCTTCCAATTGGTAATACCTGCTATTGATATTGTTTAATCCCTATGTATATATTTTATTAAATTATTTAGGTCTGTTAGTACAATTGATGCTTGATTTTATTAACAGTTTACCAGTCATGAAAACCCTTCTCCTCTAAAGAATGCTTTTCTATTTTACGAACATTTTTCGTGGTCCCAAGTGTTTATAAAATCGAGCGTCAGCTGTATCAGTTTGTATTTTTATTTCAATTGAACTTATTAACTTTTTCCTTAATTGAATTAAGTATAGTTTTAGTTTCCAAGGAGCCGCTTGCGTGGAATAGTGTTTTTCATAATTTAGAACTTTATTCGTGGAAAAATTTGAACTTTAGAGATAAATTTTTTTTAAATAAAAGGGAGACTTTTGGGAATTTTACTAACAATGCAAAAGGAATGCATAATGTAATTGTTTACCATGTATAGTAATAACAAAAATTAGTGAATACATTTTTGTACAGTTGTCAAATAAAATCTTGGCAACTGCTCATATTTTTCATCTGAAGTAATCAATTACTTTTTCTTTGTCTGAGTATGATCAATGAACATCTGACTTTACTAAATTATTAGCCACCTCCAGCAACCAGATTTTTTTCCCTTCTCTTTATATAATAGCTAGCATAGTGCTGCCCGTGACATGATGAATAAAAGCAATGTCAATAAGCTCTTTATGTCTTGCTCTTCAAAACAAGTGTATGCAATTGCCACTGCAAAATGCAAACTTTACTCATGATGGATTTTTGTTTCAAATAATTCTGCTTTACTGCATTTCCTTGACAATATTAACGAGATAAAATTGATATACAGTAGCTTTCAAAAGTTTCAGGCCTTCCTATTTTTCACATTGCACAGAAATACGATGGTGAAAGAAATGTAAACGATCAGTTATAGCATATTTTCAATTATATTTAAAAAGAAGGAGATATACATTGATATTACAGTACAGAACCTCTTATCTGGCATGCTCGGGACCATATCTATCGTTGATAACTGAATTTCCTGTTTATTGGATCTCTAAAAAATGACGATATTTGGAGGTTTATCAAACCCAAATTACAATAATAAATGGTAATAATACTTCAAAATAAGTAGAAAATAGTTAAGAAATACTTTTAAAATAAGAAATATTGAAAGAAAAGGACTATTACAGATAAAAATCAATAACATTTGCAAGTCAAAACGAGAGAGGGGGGATTGAAAATGACATAAATGATTCAAATATATAAATAGTATTTATTTTTTAAACGTTTCATGAAGCTTCAGTTGGCAAAAATTAGGCCTTTGCTGTAAAAATAATTGCTGGATTTTTCGAACTGCCATTATGTGCGACTCGTAAGTCGAATATAAGCCGACCCCAACTTATTTTTTTTTTTGCTAAATTTCGCGACTTATAGGAGAGTATATATGATAATAAACAATGCTATAAATTAAGAAAATGCTCATAAAAACTTCCGGAGCAATGGGCTCTGATGCTACTTGCAAAGTTTTTTGAATGAGGACTCAAACTCCAAAACTTCTGAAATCCGGAAACATCGCAGCCCCGATCGTTCCGGATTTGAGATCCCGTACTGTACTTTTAAATTAAGAAATATTGAAAGAAAAGAACTTTAAAAGATAAAAATCAGTAACATTCACAAGTCAAAACAAGAGGGCGGGGGGGGGGGGGTTGAATTTGACATAAATGATTTAAATATATAAATAGTATTTATTTTTTAAACATTTCATGAAGTTTCAGTTGGTGAAAATTAGGCTTTTGCTGTAAAAACAATTGCTGGATTTTTCGAACAACCATTATGTGCGTTTCGTCTATAAAAGATTTTTGTTCCATTCCTACTATAGTTATTTTGTTAATTCAACGCAACGTTCATTAGATATAGCATGCAAAATTTCATTATTTTCGTCTTTGTCGCTATCTTGCTCTTAGTCATCGTTTGGGTGTAGCACCATTTGAATGATTTCCGAATCAGACATCTTTATCTGGCACCGTCGATGTTAGTTTCTATTAAAAGATCCCATTCCAGCCACATACTAGAATACTTCTGAAGTTCAATTTGGAGATCCTTTTCTTTTAAGAAGCATGTTTACATGCAGAAACACTCAAATTTCATACTTGTGTGCAAAGACTTTGGTTTTGCAAACTCTATTTTAATAAAGAATTCATTTCCACAGTCGCAACTTTTGTTGCCTTAATATCAAATGTAAATTCTTATTAATTCATTGCAGCTCTTAAATAAATAAAAAAAAAATTATAAAACAAAAATAAACAAGCTCTAATTTTCACATGATCGGCTATTACGGAAAATTTGCGAATCTGCGGTATTAGAAATTTTCCTAACTTTCATATAGTCCGTCTTTTGTTGCAATTCTTCTTCAAATACTCACCAGACAATTAAATAAATGTATAAAAGTCTAAATACAAATTTCTTTCATATTTAGTTATTGAAATAAAATGGAGAAAACGTCGAGTTTTCTCAAGTTTTGTTGGAGAATTTTTTTTTTCTTCTAATTTTTGTCTGCAAGTAAGTTTGTTCTCAATCCCCTAAAAAAATATCGTTTTTAGACTAAATTGTTCAACTTATAAACACTGAATATGTTACGTGTAACGGAAAAATGCGTATTTTTAAAAAAAATTGTATTTTTAATAAATGGGCAAAAAAACACGAGCGTTTAAAAAATGGCGGGAAATTCACGAAAAATATCCCGGTTTCTTGGTTCCTGGATAAGAGTTTCTGTACTGTACTTTCAAATAATTATTTGTTCAACATTTTTTTATTAATGACTGCAAAAGTATCGGGACACATACTACCTTTTAAAAAATCAAAAAGACTAAAGGAGAATTGGGGTTAAATGTCTTGTACTCCTTCACTCGACTCAATACTTTGTTGCCTTGCCCTTAGCAGTAATGATTGCAGCGCACCGACGAGGCATTAAGTCGATTAACCGAGAGATTCATTCTTTTGGCAAATTTCCCACTCTTGTGCAAATGGTTCCACAATTCCGTCTTCTTGGAGTGATTTTTCTGTCCAACACGTACCTTCATGTCTTGCCACAAGTGTTCAATGGGATTTAAGTCTGGTGACTGCAATGGCCAGGCTAGGAAGTGGAGTTTTCGGTTCTGAAGAAAATTTTTCACAAGACACAAAGTGTGTATTGGATCATTATCTTGTTGAAAAATCCAACCACAAGGCAAATTTTTCCTTGCAAATGGAATCATATGGTCTAGCAGAATGTTCTTGTACATTGCAACGTCCACATTGCCATGAATTTACACCATCAGCAAAAAAAGCTCCCCAAAGTTTGATGTTCCCACCAAGGTGTTTAACATAGAAGTTTGATACCTTACATTATTTCTGGTACCTGTTGGACGTCTTATGTACTTCCGACCATCATTTCCAAACAATTAAATTTTCTATTCGTCAGAAAATAGCACTTCCCGCCAATCTGATGCCGTCCAGTGCTGATATTTTTTCGCAAAGTCCAACCTAGCCTTCTTATTCTTTTTGCTAATTAATGGTTTCTTGACGCCAATCTATCCAGTCAGCCCTACAGCCTTCAGACATTGAGACACTGTACTCCGACTAACATCGGCTATATTTACACTTAGTAGTTCCCGTGGAACGTTGGCAGCGCTTTTTTGCGGATCGGCAATACTTCTTATAATTTTGTCGGCACGACTTGAAGTTTTTTGCGTCCTACTGCTCCGTTTTTTATCACACAGTAAGTTATTTGTTTTATACTTAGAAATAATACGTTTAAAAGTACTTTTACTGACAGATAAAGCCCTTGCAATGAAACATGCACTTTTTCCTTCTGAAGAAAGCTTCACCACAATTTTGCGAACCTGAATACTCGTGTGTTTCGGCATCACCGCGCCGCAAGAAGACTAATTTTCCTTTGTGTAGCATGTTTTGAAACCAACGAGCGTAAAAAGTAAACAAACAGGGAGTACAGAGACACAGCGAGTAGTGGCCCGATACTTTTGCACACTGACGGAAGTCATTTTACGTAGTACACGTAGAATATGCTATGAACCAATGTAATATTTTATGTTTCTTTGTATATTCTAACTCTCTCATATATTTCTGGCAATGAACAAGTGAAGGAATAAAAACAAATTTTCCAATCCTGGAAAAATAAGGGGGGCCTGAAACTTTTGCACGCTACAGTAAATTATCAAAAGTTACATTTAGCAAAACCAAAATGTAACTTTTACTTCAAATCTAAAAAGTTGTCTGAAGTAGCTGAAAGTAAATGAATGTTAAGGAGTTTAATTTCACATCATTTAGCAAAATTAATATGTGTGTGCAACCATAATGAGAACAATGCTCTAAACTTCATTTAATATTAATTAATTAGCATTAATAATTCATGCCAACCAAAAAATAATAAAATAAAAATAAATAATAATTTATCCTAAATAGCAGAAACGAACAATGATGGCAGGTATCCTTTATTTCTTATGCGGGGGGGACAGTTGAATAAAAAAGCCCTGTATTTGTCTTATTACTTGAAAGGGGTATCCGATTTCTTGGAACACTACTTGCATGTTTTAGCCTACTTTCCCGTAAAAGTAAAAAAAATAATAATAAAGCATGAAAGAAAGCTTAATGTATCCTGAAAATATCGTTAAAAATCAAGAAAAGTCAAAAATAAGTTAAGTAATTAAATAAAAATTGAAAAATAAAAAATTTGAAAGTAGGGTTTTGAGATGGGGAAAAAGTGTGTATGTCTGTCTGTCGGTCTGTCCCCCCCTAATAACTTTTGAAAGAATAGTCCGATTCGAAAAATTCTTTTTGCATTCGAAAGATCTCGGCAAGGACATCTCATTTCCATATTTTACTTTTTGATTTGAACAATTTTTTGTTCAATTTTGAACAGTTCAAAAAATTTTAACATTAGCGCCTATGGGTGAAAATGAAGCAAATTATGTAAACTTTGGGTACAAGATCCAAGTTCCCATGAACAAGCTCACTGGAAGAAGTTTTTGTGTGAAATATTGATTTGAACAATTTTTGTTCATTTTTGAACAGTTCAAAAAAAATTAACATACCGCATACGGGGAAATTTCAATCCTATATAATTCCTGATCTAACGGACCGATTTGCTTGGAACAAACTTTATCGGAAAGCTCTTATGACGTAAAACATGTACAAATAGAAAGTACATCCAGAACTAAGGAGCCTATTTTCCTATGAAATTTTTTGATCGTGATTTTCAAGAATATTTTTGAATCAATGAATGTATGAATAATGTTAAATGAATAAGCAAATAATATTAAATGAATAAGCAAAAGAATGAATGAATAAATGAGTGACTAAATACATGAATGACTTAATAAATGAATGATTGAATGAATATCTATTAACCGTTGAAAAAGGTATATTTGAAGCAACTAAGAACTAAAACTAAACGAGAAAGACAGAGAGAGAGAGATAGCTAGATTATAAATTTGAATTCGGTGTATACGGGAAAGTAGGCTCTTATA
The DNA here is from genome assembly GCA_038502835.1 of Octonoba sinensis. Classification (NCBI taxonomy): domain Eukaryota; kingdom Metazoa; phylum Arthropoda; class Arachnida; order Araneae; family Uloboridae; genus Octonoba; species Octonoba sinensis. The sequence goes on from CM076599.1 coordinate 10,116,384, forward strand.
GTTCTAGACGGAACTTCTTGTTTACTAACTGCACTGGCATGAGCTTTTTATTACCAGTAAGTAAATCATGAAATAATAGTGGAAATTTACAAAAGTTATCCAAAATAGGTGAATTTTTTCATCATTTTAAATTTATCTCAATTTCCGACAATCATATCTGAATCATTCATATTAATAATTTTAATCCTATTCAAATGCAATTCTAAAGCTATTTTACTTCAAAAAAGTATTTCTGTTATTTTTTATATTTCTGATGCCTATATTTTAAAAAATGCGATACTTTTGCATCCGTTACGGGAACTGAAATTTTTCATTTTTATTAAAACTTAAATTTTAATATTTCAAAACAAAATTCCAGCTTTGCTTTGAAATTTCACAAGTTAAATCAAATGTATAGGTGAAAATTAGCACTCGCCACATGGCGATTAAAGTAGTAAAAGTGGAGATTAAAAAATGTTCTTATCAATCGCCACTCCTGCACACTCTTTTTAGCACATTCTACTGTAATCCCCCTTTTTTTTGTGTGAGCAAATCACATTTTTTGGTTTTTTCCCTTGGAAACATGCCCTATTAAACACGTGCTTCGCCGAAAATTTCATTCCGTATATCAAGTTTCAATCCTTCAGCATCCTGCATATATTTAAAGCATTTTTAAAGTTGTACAACATTTTAGCATGTGCTAAATCATGTCTGCATATTTCTTGTTTTATTTCAATAATTTATTTATTTTCTAAACGATTTTAGAGTTAGTTCTCAATTCTTATTAGCAATTTTAAAAAGTGGCTTCTAACTTTAAAAAGGGGCCACTAACAAAGCTGAGTCTATTGGCCACTGGCTATTAACGAAATTTCCCAGTTTTAACCTATAGTTAAATGCTGAATCAAAGAAAAAAAGCTTTGGATATATGGCATCCAACTGATTTTTAAATATTCCGCCACTGCACAAAAGAGTCGGTTATCCGGCTTGGCAACTTTGGTTTTTAAAATTTAATTAAATTGACATAGTTTTAAGAATATGTGAAAATTACAAATTTAATACATATTTCAAAGTTGTGGGGTGTTTTATAATATTTAAAGAATTTCCAAGCATCAAACATTAGGAGCCAGATATCCAGTTTGGAACTGTTGGACAAAGGATACCAGGAATAATATCCGATCTATCACCGAAAGGTCCTGAAATTTCGCTTTTCAAAATCTGCAAGCACCCTGAAAAGTGTACAAAATAAAGAAAGCATCATAAATTTTTAGGCAAAATTTAAAAATTGGGTATTTAAAATGCAACATCTTTATGACCACCTGTGTGAAATTTCATGGGTATGCATGTAATCGATGGTTTTGCTTGATATAATTAGACAGGGGCTAAAATACAAATTTTCATTCAGAGTGGAGACTCCCTCCAAGCTCTACTAATAGAGGGGATCTGAAATTTTGGGTGGCGAGAAAATATAACACCTTCCCCCACCCAGTCTAAAAATATTTATAATATTGCCTTGATTTTCCAATTATTGCAGTATTTATAGCTACATTATATGTAAACATTATAGCAAATGTAGCATAGAAGCAGTACATACAGATCCGGAAGTTTACATCTTTAGAAAATTTGAGTCTAGCAAGCTTTATTTTGATCTCTATTTTTTATAACTTTTAATTTGTTAATCTATAGTAAATCTTTAATAAAGGTAATTTTATTATTCAACTAAATAAATTCTTACTTAAAATTTATATATTTAAAACTTTTTGAATTTGCCGACTTCTGAATTTCAAGAGACTTCAAAATTTTTGAGCTTGTACTGTAGGAATGATTTTATACAATAAAAAAATGGGTTGGTTTAATACAATAATAAAATAGATACTTTATACTTATTAATTGAAATTATACTTTTTGGGCAACAGAATAGGTAATTTTCATAAGGTACTTTTAAATGCTTTGCAGTATGTGCATTCCATTGGTCCATATGCTTAGTTAAATTTGAGCCACTTATACAGAGGTATCTAAGTTGCCCGTGTGTGGAATTTGTCATCATGGGCATTTAATTTTTGTATCAGGAATGTTTTCAGTTTAGGAAATAGATGCATTTTTACTTATTATTTTCACTTTCATAAAAATCGTTCTTGGTTTTGTTTCTTTTCAAAACTGCAATGTAGCACAGCATGCAGACTGTTAATGTCATACTTTTTTCAATATAAATGTACCCCCATCCCCTTTTGTCACAAAATATTACACTTCAACATACACCCTACCTCTCACCTCCTTGTCACATCTCACTCTATATTACTTAAGCATAAACAGTTTATAATAGTAATTATTACAATTTCTAGAATTCCCCTTCCCCCCTCGAAATGCGACATCATCTATGAATGATCCATAAAGAAAAAGAAAATATTTCCAAGGGAAAAGAATCGCAATTTTTCGGCGGGAATCCTACCATCCTGTCCTGAATTTTATCCCCTGTTGAAGATTTAAAATATACATGGCTTTGTTTTTTGCATAATGTTTAGTTTCTGTAAATTGTTATTTAGTGTAAGGTGTATCAATTTTTAAATAAAACATACATTGTAGTTAAATTTTAAATTTATGAACAGTATTCATTTTTATTTTAAAATTACACAGCATTATAATGAAGCTTTATTCTAAAGTTTTACCATAGAACAATTGTGTTTTATTAATTCAGGAAAAGTCTATTATTAAGCTACTAACATTTTTGCTTGTGTTTATGTGAAGATAATTTGGAGTGGAACATTTTTTAGGTTTATCCGATGTACCAGGGGAATCGATGGTTAAGTTGTATTGTCCAAAGTGTACTGATGTCTATAACCCCAAGTCATCTCGTCATAATCAAACAGATGGTGCTTATTTTGGTACTGGATTCCCTCATATGCTGTATATGGTTCATCCAGATTATAGACCAAAAAGGCCAACAAATCAGTTTGTTCCAAGGTATTTTGTTCCTATCTCACTCTCTTCAATAACACAAATTTTAATTTTCTGTTTTGGTGTCAACAGATTTGGTAGAATAAAAAAGGGAGATAAAGAATATTATATGTTTGAGTTTTCCTTCCAAAGTAACTTCTATTGCCAAAGGTGGTTGATTTTTGTCGCTACTAAATATTGCCATTTTCATGTTTATTTGAAGATTCATTATGCATTTAAGCTATTCATTTGAACACAGTAATATTGTCATAAAAATTAAGGCTACATTTGGAAATATTTTTTACATAATAAGGATGTAAAAAATATTTAGATACAATTAGGAATATGTACTGTATCATAGATCACCTTTAAAATGTCAGTTCTATACATATTCAATCATGATAATTCCAAAAATCAGTGGAACAAAACAATTTAACAAAATCAGTGGAATGTTTAAGAAACTTCATAACTTCGTTCCGAATAATTTGGTTATGGCCTCTTTTGATGTTAATTCTTTATGCGCTTTGACTTGCCTCAGGAAAAGGCTTTCTGAATTCCATGTTACTTCTGTGGAAATTGAGGAATTAGTTTTTCTTACTCGTGTGTACTTGCAACAGAGCACTTTTGTATTTAATGGTAAATTCTATGCTATGGTAGATGGCCAGGCTATGGGAAGTCCTCTTAGTCCTTTTTTAAGTGATTTCTATATGCATTATTTTGAGGAAAAACTGTTTCAGAAATTGCAATTTCATGTTCGTTATGTGGATGATTGTTTTGTTCTAACGGACAGTATTTGTTAGGTATTGATGATGCTCTTTCTATTATGAACTCCATTGATCCTAATATCCAGTTTTCTTGTGAGAAAGAACTTAATAGTAGCCTCGCGTTTCTTGATGTTTTGATTTCTAGGAGTCTGGTTTCACTACTTCTGTCTATCGTAAACCTTTTGCTGTTTCTTTACCTCCTCACAGACTGTCGTCTCATCCTCCCAACCAAAAATATTTGGCTTTTAATGCTCTTGTCCATCGTGCTATTAATATTTGCTCTTCTCCTGAGCTTCTCAAGATTGAACTTAACTATCTGAAAGCTGTAGCTGTTGATAGAGGATTTTCTCACTCTTTAATTGATTCTATTCATAACAAACTTTCTAAAAACACTTCTGGTCCCGATCATGTGGTTTCTAGAAATAATTTGGTTGTGTTACCATTCTTTCATTCTGTCAGTTTTCGTATTGCTAAAATCCTAAAAAGGTTTCAATTTCAAGTCGTTTTTGCTCCTAGCAACAAACTTTCCTTCTCTTCTCTTAAAGATCCTGTTGATCAACTTAACACTTGGGATATTTACCAAATTAGTTGCCGTTTCGGCCTTTCTTACATTGGACAGACAAAACGTGTTCTGAAAATTCGGTTAAATGAGCATAAATGTTATATACGAAAGCAAGAGTTAAATAAGTCTAGCATTGCTCAACATTGTTGGAATTCCAACCACTCTTTTGATTTCAATTCTGGGAAAATTATTCAAAAATGTTCTTCCCCTTTAGAGTTTGACTTTTGGGAAGCTTATCATATTAACAGGAATAGAGTTCTAATTTGGTTAATGATTCTTCCTCAACTCCTTATTTTTCACAGGTCTGGCATAAGTTCCTTTAATTTGTTGTTCTTTCTTGGTTTTCTTGTTAGTTTTCCTTTTTTGTGTCTATTTTTTTCTCCCCCCCCCCCCCCTCCCCTCCTTTACATGTCTACTTTGTTTTGGTTTTTGTTTCGGTAATTTCTGTACTTATTCTATTTCCATTTTATTCTTTGTATTTATTTTATTATTTTTGCAATTTTCATGTATTTTCACATTTTTATGCATGCTGTCGTCTTTTTTGCTTTGTTTTTATTGATATTCCTTTTTACTTCCTGTACTTTCAACTGGATTCGTTTGTTGCTCTCTTATTGGTGCCTTCCCTGCTACTTCTACTTCCACTTCACAATGCCTTTATTCTCATTGGTTTACAGTTAATTCTTAGGCTATATAAGCTTTGTTTTTGTTGTTTTGTCTGCTTCATAGGTTTGCTGCGTAGTGGGAAGCCTATTTTTCATGCTTTCATGGCATGTTCGCGGCTAAGTTGGGGGGAATTTTCAAGCAACATGGTTATGTTATGGAGGAAAAAATTAGAACTTTCCAGTTAATTAGATATTTGCCTCCTAATTTTAATAGTATCGTACAATGGGTGGGATGATAAAAAGTTTACTTTTTAAATGTAAAAGACTAATTGCTGACCGCAGAAAGCCGTATTAAATATTTATCTAAAGATTTAGATGCACAGCATAGGACAGTTGCTATGAATTTTTTCAAGCGTACCCCAGGGGAACGATTTTTTCAAAGAAAAATTTAATTTGTCATTTTTGTAAAAAGAAAGGACACATTGCTTCGCAGTGCTGGAGCAAGAATAAATTTTGTAAAGGTCAAAATTCTAATTTGGGAAAAACTAAAGAAAACCCTCAAGCGGGCATGTATTGCTCTGTATATGAAACTGTTGAAATTTCACCTAAAGTTTTGCTTTTTTTTTCTAGGCTTTATGGCTTTAAAATTCATCCTTTGGCATATCAACTACAGCAACAAGCTAGTGCTAACTTCAAAGCTCCAGTTCGAACAATTCCTTTCAATAACAACAAACGCTGATCAGAATCTCATGAACAGAACTGGCATCTTCAATATATGTTAACAGTTCACACATTAAATTTAATAAAATGACTGCATTTCAGTTGATAGAAATGAATTTCAAAATGTCTATTTTCCAATTTCTTTCAAAGTTTAAAAGCTTTCAAGTCTTGTTTTTATATTAATGTGCTTAAGTAATTTTAATGAAACTTGAAAATAATGTTCTCTACTTTGTTCTTTAAATTGAGCCAAAAATATTTTTTTTTTTTGGAATACATTTTAATGGTTTTAAATATTAAAAGTTTACTAACATGAAAAGCTTATTTCAGTTCATGCATATATTTCTTGAGTTTTTGAATTATAATAGTTCTTTTTCATATTGGTGTATTGTATATAAGAAAAACATCAGCTTGAGAATTCAAACTTCAAGTTTTTAAAGTTAGTATTTTTTAAAAAACTTTTGGTTATTAAAAATAACCATTTGTGGATATATAAAATAACTTGTCATGGCAGAATCATTTTTCAATGTATAAATCCTAAAAATATATTCTAGACTAAAATCTTGCTACCCCATTATAACTATTTATTTATTTATTTTTTTGGAAAGTTTGGTAGGAAATGAAAAGCAGTTGCTTTGATAACAATATTTCATTACAAAGTTTGCTTTAAAAATTTATTATTTAAAAGCAGCAGTATAGTATATATTAAGTAAAAAAAAATTTTAATAAATAACGATTTTTATCACATTTCTCATTGTTTTCCATTGTTTATTGCAATGAACATACAATCCTGTGTCCCAAAACTTTCTCATGGCGACTTATTTACTTCCATCTTCGCAACTGACCAAAAATGGCGACTATATTCACTTAGCTGCCATGTTTGGTCAAAGGGAAAATATAATGGCAGTGTTGGTTAATTTGCTAATGTATTTTCCAATGAAATTGGATTTAAAAATTTAATTTCTGTTATTGAAATAAAGCGTAATTTAATAAAAACAAAAAACAGTAGAGGCATTTATCTAAAAGTGAAGACAATTTTGAATGGAGCGCAAACTTTTAGCATCTACAGCAGAAATAATAAATGAGATTTTTTTTTTTCCTCTCCAGTTAAAAAAAAAATTTGATCAGTTTTTTTTCAGTGAGAAAATTTTACCATAGCTTCCTATTCAGATTATTAATTTTTCATAACTTCCAGGTCTGAAATTTCTTTATTTTTTCCAGGACTTTCATGACACATACGAGCCCTGGTAATATTGAATAAGAGATAATAAGTAGATCAAGTAAAAAAAGCCAGAAAATATATTTCTACCTGGGAGGTAGAGGTCAAAATGTCACAAAAACAAAATTTTCCTGGAATATAAATTGAAAAAAATTTTTTTTAATGATTCACTGGATTTTAGCATTTTTCGATATCAGTTTTTAAACTTACAAAAGAGCAGAGTAGTATAGCTGGACCCTGACTTGAGGGAGGAGTAACATTGTTTCATTGTTTTACAGAAACAATTTGTCAAATCTTATCAATTTTGGCCCTCCAATCTGTATCAGTGAAAGAATACTATGTCCATTTTTTTTTTTTTTTTTTTTTTTCAAAATGGATATAGTGCCAGTTACTCCCAAGGCAAATGAATAACCAAAAACTTTAAACTACAACTCTTTATTTATTTTTACTTTGTTTTTTTCTAATGATATTTACGTCAAGAAAGTTTTTATTTTGAAACAGAGCTACACACTTAATATTTTCTGAGATGAAATTTACCAATACAGACATATCTTAATTGGACGAAAGCAACTGTTTCCAAATACACGTTAGCTCAGGTGTTGATTAATTCTCAAAAAATACTGGCACCACCTGGAGCTATCTCGTATTAAGGAATTGCAGAATGATCGACTTATTGCCAATATTCGATACACTGCTGCCTGCGCAGTGCACAAGCTGGTATATGCAATTTCTCAAACATTGTGTAATGCATTAAAATTTGTGAAAAACCTTGAAAATAAAAATGATCTACTAAATCACTAACAAAAGCGTGCTTTTTTAGAATTTAGGCGAAGAATTAGGTTGGAGCGCTCGTGTTAAATTAAAATGAGAAGAGAGTAAAATGATTACTTTGAATTTGGGTAAAAACAGAATTCTGTGTGTCCTTTATCCTGTTTATGACAAAAGATCAGGGCCGGCGTGACACAGAATCAGCAAGGCTCCCTCATGGTGCAATGCCCTAAAGGGCAGCAGCTATTAACATCTAACTAATTTATAATGTAATGTATTCTAATGGAATAAGAAAAATGTATCTGCTCTATGGATATTTACTATTATTTAAATATATATGCTCAGGGTTCCCACCAAGTCACTTTTTTCACCTAAAATCACTTTTTTTTTCATTGGTCACTTAAAGTCACTTTTTGTAGCAAATTGTCACCTAAAATCACTTTTTTTTTGCATTGGTCACTTCAAGTCACTTTTTGTAGCAAATTGTTGCCTAAAATCACCTTTTTTATGGGGTTTCTCATAAAGTGATAAATAACCACCAACCTTTTCTTATAAACACCAGGAAAAGTACAAATGCCGGGAAAAATGCTAATAAAATGGTTTCCACAAAGCTACTTGCCGAAGCAAATGGAAAGTTAAAGGAGGGCATTAGAAATCAAGATTTTACAGAAATACAGCTTGCTCGGGCAATGATAGAGGGTGCTAAATCTATAAAAGCTGATGAAGATGAGCACAGAGCAAAGGGACACAAAAATTGAAAAAAAAAATTACAGAAGAAAAAAATCTTCCGTAATCACAACATTTTTTCAAAAGAAATCTAAGACTGATTAAATTGGAATTTTTACAGAATGGAGGGGGGGGGGGCTGCCATTTATATACCAGGGGTGACAGTTCTCTAAACTTGTGAAGCATTCTTTTCTGAGATTTTTATATTAACATTTAAAATTTTTGAGCATTCCTACTGTATTGAATTTCTTTTCTGATTTTTTTTTTTTTTTTTTTTTTTTTTTTTTTGCTTTTCAAGGTCTATTCTATCATATCATTTTCATTTTTAGCCTTTGAATGATTTGCAAGTTAAAAACTTTTTGCTACAGGATAAGTAAGCACTTAAAGTATACTTTTCAAGTATTTTACTTTTGGTATCTGTACTTTCTAAATTAGCTTTGGACAAAGGATTATAAAATCAAAATCATTTCTTGCAGAATGATTTGAACAGAATGCATTTAATGTAGCGATTTCCTTGCTTGATTTAACTGGGCATTGATCCTTTTCCTGTTTTTCATGCTTATAATTGATTTATTTGCTTCTTTAGTTGTCAACCAAAAGATTTTTATTTTTACTTGCTCTAAAATATGTAATTTGACATAAATATAAAAAATATTCAAATTAACTAGTAATCCCAATGAAAGCAAATTTTGAAATATTAAACTTTTTTTCTCTTTTGAGCTTTGCACTAGCATGCATTTGAAGTACAGTAAAATCTGTAAAGTTCCCCACCTTTGTAAGTTGACCACCTGTTTAAGCTGACCACTTTTTTCAGGAACGGAATCAGCCCTTCACCCTCTACCTCACCCTCTGTAAGTTGACCACTAAAGTGCTGCACCGCAAGTGGTCAACTTACACAGGTTTCACTGTACTGTCACTGTGCTTTGGTGTTTTAATTTTGGCATCAAAGAATATTCTGAATTAAATTTTTTAATAAAGGATTAAAATATTCCTTGTATATACATACCTTTAATTTATCTAATTGTTTCATATATTTTGCACATGCCCCTCTGATATTCAAAATGTTTTTATTACCTGTAATTAATTTTATTTTTGTGATAAAACATTTAAAATAATTTTTCTTGTTTCACACATTAAAAAATAAAGTTGATTCTGTAGATTGCTAGCATTATCGGTCACCCCTGGCATATATATGTATGACTGCTTTCTTTCTGTGTGTGATGAAAAACCATTGGTATTTTAAAATGATTTTTTATTTAAGATGGTAGTGATGTTATTATGGAAGATTAGTTACGGATTGAACTTTCTGCTGGTTTTAGCCTACTTTCCCAAAAAAAAAAGTGTGAAAAAGGCTTAATGTATCGCAAAAATATCATTAAAAATAAAGAAAAGTCGAAGAAGTAATTAAATAAGGAATGAAAAATTTGAAAGTAGGGTTTTGAGATGGGCAAAATGTGAGTCTGTTGGCCGCCCCTTCTTCTTCTGTGCAGACCACACATTCATGATTCTCGAATTACTGCTGAAATCCCCAGCAGCTTTTAGACTGGAAATGGACTCCTATATTTTAGGGGTCTCCAACTAATATGCAAATGATTTCCAAATTTTCAATTTAACATTACTGTGAATTAACTGCAAAATTCTTTCTCTAACTTTTAGTACAATTGAAATTGTATTTTTATAAACAATTTTAATTAAAATTGTCATCTAATCTGTTCTGCAAGATCACATTTCATTCCGATGCTTTCCATTGATTGCCGCGGTGGTAAAGTACGGGGGCTGGGTATCTTAAAGTCCTCGGCTAAGAGGTGTACGGGTGTTTGTTGGAGAAAAGTATCCATTTTTATGACGGCCACCAGCTCCCAGCTTCGGCGCACCTAAGGCCTCGGCTGAAAGGTATCCATTTTTATGATCTGATTTTTGTTCCAGAGAACAGAAGTGGTAAAATTCAAGAATTAGGTCTGATTTTTTTTAATGTCTTAGTTAAGATCTTAGAAAGCAATTTAAAGTGTACAGTGTATGCAATTGATTTCACAGTATTACTCTGAAATAGTTAGCTGTTACAAATTAAATTTCTATAGGCTGAGTTGTTGATGTAAATCCCTTAAATTATAGTTCCCTGCCCCCTCCCCCTCCCAAAAATATATATATTATCAGGGGGGGTAGAGTTCCGGAATTACCGGTTTTTTTTTTTTTTTTGCCGTAGTTCCGGGAAATTTCTTTTTGCTTCAAAACCCGAAATTTTCTGCCCTCGTTTTTTTTTTTTTTTGTTTTTTCCCCTATCACTGCCGCAATATATATATTTCTAACTAAATACAATACTTTAAAATTTCGTAGGCTTAATTTCCACGTGCAAGCATTGAAACGGACGCGTTCCTTTCTTTGCACAATCTGTCTGCATCCTATACAAAAATCGTATTTTTTCATTTGAACTTTTTTTTTTTTTTTTTTTGATCAAATTGTTATCGTATACGTATATACTTGTGTATAAGTCGATTCGCATGTAAGCCGAACCCCCAACTTTCAAGACAAATAAACGGAAACCCGCGTTTCAGAGAAGAACGGGGAACGTTTTTCCCGCAGATTTTTATCGTAAATGTTTTTAAAAGAAGAGAAATAAAATTACAATCGGAAATGTGTAGTTACATTTTTGCGATCGCGATTTTTGTAGAGTTCGTTTTTGCGGTTATCTTTTTTTTTTTTTTTTTGTTGATTTTATTCTGAATTAATACGTTTTTGCGTTTTAATTTCTTGCAGTCTTATTTGATTATTTTTTTATATACCAGAAAATGGCATTACCTATAATTAAAAAAATATATATATCAAAGTTCAGGAATTTTTTTTGGATGTTCAGGAAATGCAAATCCTTACTTCTACCACCCCTGATTATGTGGGGAAAAAATTACTGCAGATCATAATGCAGAGTAGACAAAGGTATTGAAATAAAAATCGCCATTACTTTTCAAATAGCGTCCAAATCAATAGAAACAACAAAGCAGAAAACATTACCTCCTACTCATAAGTTAAGCTGTTGCACATGGGTAATTTTGCACAGAAAAAAAATTAATAAATAAATTCTGAACTTAAATTTTCTGAAAAAGTATGCACCAAAGTTTAAAATAAAAATTACACAATTAGGTGACACCTACCCCCTGCCTCCACACAATAGATACAAGCTCAATAAAATCTTTCAGGTGACTAAATGCAAGTTCTGTAACGTTAATACCAAAAGTCAATTTTTTCCAGAAATACTTAAAATTAAAACGGGTGTTTTTGAGTCCATAAGAAAATACCTGAAATGTTTGGGGACGGGGGATCATTTCTAAGTCTCTCAATATAAAAATGTTTTGTTATTCATTTATATAAACAACTGATACACATTTCTTAATCTTTAATAATCAGTCCTAAAAACACTTTAAACAGGAGGTACAAAAATGTCAATGAGTTTGGTGATTTTGAAAAAGAAAGTAAAATCACAGACGTGCACAGTGATCTTAGAGAAATTTAACAATTTTGTTGCAGGAAATTTAAGGATGCAGCCATTTTGTAGCATACTAGCAATGTTCTACTTGGGCGATAGACGTGCTTTGTAATATATAAGCCATAGCCCCCTTAACTAGATGCCTAGCGATTTGCGGGGAAAGTTGGCCGCGGATTTTAGTTACCTTTTCCCCCACCAGGAACGCTACTTATTTGCTATTACAAATCGCGCTCTTTCCATTAGTTTGAAGGATAGAAGATTGTTTTTCATCTCTATTTCTTTTTTCCCCCTAATAATTTGGTTCTTTTGGATAAAAACGGTCTTTTTCTGAACCAATGTAACTAAATGAAAGATGGATTACTGTGTTTGTTCCATTTTGCACATCAAATTCAGTAAAAGAAAAAATTAGTTTCCATCGGACATTAGTTTGCAGGGAAAATAGTGCTACAAAAACCATATACCATGGCACATAAAGATGTCATTAAAACATTCCTTGAGGCAACCGGAAGTATTTCTAATTCCTACATTTCTGAAGTGAGGGAGTGATTGATATACCCAGTGGACAAAATTATGTCCCTTTCTGTACCTCCCCTTTGAATCATGGGTGTAACTAGGGTTGGTGAAAGGGGGGGGGGGGGGGTCACCCTAAAAATATACAGACTAAACACCAATAAGAAGTGTAAAAAGAGTTGAAAATTTACTAGTCATAAATACTTGTCTCTAAAGATATACTCCGTGTTTATTTCAGGCATCTCCTGGGGGGGGGGCTACCCCCTCGGAGCAAGTCAACTCTCCCCCCCCCCCCCCCGCCCGGTAAAAAATTCAGATCACAAGTTTTAAAAAAAGAAAGAAAAGAGAAATTACGCTTTTAAGACACTTGACTTTTAGAAACACTTTCAGGGAAAGTACATGAACACTATCACGAGCGGCACCAAAAGTAACTTAAAAGATATCAGACTTTATTTTGAAAAAAATTACGGGGGGGGGGGGGTAGAGTAACCAAACTCCTTTCTGTTTCCTCTAACATCACCTAAGTATCCCGAAATTGCATTGCTAGGAGATTTCAAAAAGTTTCCTGGGGAGAGCCCTCGAACCCTTGCCTCCAGAGTTAGCCTAAGCATTATAGATGTAAGACCAGTTACAAAAATTTAAGTTGCAGAAGCCCCAAATACCCACTTCTCTAACTTCACCAAAGATCTAAACATACATCTACTATATATAGATCAAAAAGCTATCATATATGTAAAAAAATTCATATTATCATCATTTCTAGTCATATACGAGGGCCATTCAGAAACTAACCTCCGATTGGTCACAGTGCGGGTAGTGGGGGGAGTAGCGCGCCATCTGTGCATTCACGCGCTCAGCAGGTCAGTCGGCATCAAGCCGTAGTCGAGTGAACATCGTACCTGCGCTAGTTTAGTTTTTGTGGCAGTTTGAAATGTGTGCTGCAATAGAAAATCCCGCGAAATGTGAGGTGCGTGCTGTTATAAGGTTTTTTACAGCCAAAGGATACTCTGCAGCAGCTATTCATCGTGAGCTTTGTGCCGTGTATGGACCAAAAGTTATGAGTGAAGGAGTTGTCCGTGAATGGGTACGTTTATTTAAAAGTGGACGAGAAAACGTTCATGATGAAGAGAGGAGTGGTAGACCATCATTGGTGACTGACGAACTCGTTCAGACAGTTGATGCAAAAGTTCGTGAAAATCGACGTTTCACAATGGCGGAGTTGTCTACTGATTTTCCACAGATTTCTAAGACTCTTTTGTACGAGATAGTGACAGCAAGATTGGGTTACCGTAAGTTCTGTGCACGATGGGTGCCCAAAATTCTTACCGACCACCACAAAACTCAAAGAATGGCCTCTGCATTAGACTTTCTGTCACGTTATGAGGACGAAGGAGAACCATTGTTAAACAGAATCGTGACCGGTGACGAAACCTGGATTAAGTACGTGAACCCTGAGACAAAAGAACAATCAAAGATGTGGGCACATTCAGATTCGCCTACCAAACCAAAAAAAGCCCGGCAAGATTTTTCTGCCAGAAAACTGATGGCAACGGTGTTTTGGGATGCCAAAGGGGTGTTGTTGGTTGAATTCATGGAACGTGGGACGACCATTAATCAAGACGTGTACTGTGAAACACTAAAAACATTTCGACGGGCTATACAGAACAAACGCCGTGGTATGCTGACTTCCGGTATCGTTTTTTTGCACGATAACGCCCGTCCTCACTCTGCTCGCAGAACAACAGCCCTTCTTGAGTCCTTCAAGTGGGACGTTTTCAACCATCCACCTTACAGCCCAGATCTGGCGCCAAGCGATTATCACCTCTTCATGCATATGAAGAAATGGCTCGGGTCCCAGCGGTTTGATGACGACGAAGAGCTCAAAGATGCGGTCACAGGCTGGCTCAAGGCACAAGCGGGTGATTTTTATGCAGAAGGAATTTCAAAGCTTGTGAAGAGATACGATAAGTGCCTCAATCGTTATGGAGACTATGTCGAAAAATAGTGCAAAGATGTAGTTGTAAGATGTATATATTAAAATATTTTTACTTAACTTGGTGTATTTTTTTCAATCAACCGGAGGTTAGTTTCTGAACGGCCCTCGTATATTGTAACATCTTGAGGACTTGTGTATATGCCGAGTGGTAAAGCATGACTTCGATGGTAAAACTTAACAAGATTTTATTTACATATTATTTACAGCTTCATCAAAACTTAGGGTTGGTAGACAGTGACCGAGGTCGGACGGAACACGTCCGTTTCTCTCCTCGTCAAAAGATGTTCTCCTCGAACTCAGAATTTTCTTACTTCTCCTTACATATCCGTTGGCCAGGACTCCGGAAACTGCCCAGCCCCCTTTCAGATAAAATCGAGAGAGGGCTCCGGCCGCCCCTTTTGTCGGCGGGCACACAACCCTGGGAACGGAAATAGATTTTGGGCTAAACGGATGCCAGAGGTCAGGGGCCAAATTCGGACGGACAAAGTCAGCAAGCATCTGGATTTTTGAAGTATTATTTTTCTCGACGCCGATAACATGAAAGGGGACCGAGGGGAAAGTGGATACGTCGGAACGAGGCAAAAAGGACCGGATGCCCCTTCTGACCGGATGCGGTCGCCAAGAAGACGCTACAACTCCTCCCCCCTTCAGAACTTCAAAAATCCATGACAAAAATGAACAATTTCACACGATAAAGTAAACTTAATAAACAAAGTATCCTTTCCTTATGAGTTGGCTGTGATACACAAGTAAACAATTGACTTGATTTTAAAGTTAATAATTTAATATTTTAATTGAAACTAATATTTTCAAAGTAAGTTAGTTATAACTAAATTTTAAAAATAATAATAACTGGTCAGTGCAGTTGCTTCAAAAAGTAACACATACTAATGTATATAAAACATTCAACACAACTAATTAAGATGTGTTTTTCACACAATCATTTGTTCTAACTCTGAGCTTCTCTTAAACAAAGATCTTAAATCAATAAACACAACCAATCAATAATGAAAAGTAGAACTCAAGTATATAATTTATGATTTTTGAATCATAACTAATTCCCTTACTTTACTTTTGGCTAGCGAATAACCATGACTTTCAAAACTCCAGTTTTTTTCACTCTTTAAACTAGAAGTTTTTCTTTTAAAACAAAAAATGAGTAGTTGATTAAAAGAAACTTTTCAGCAATAAATACACTTTCCTCATCATCCCTAGTGCAAAGATATGGGAGTACTTAATAATATTAGAATAAACTTCCTGACAAGTTGAAAATTTTCAAAGTTAATGATTAATAATAATAATAATAAAAATCAATAAACGAGCTGTTTATGAATTTTAACCAGTTCAAAAATTTCTGCAATACAAAACTGCTAAAGCTTTAAAATTCTATCTGTGCTCACAATATTACATCACAGAGGAATTTTGCAAATCAGCTACATCCTGAGGATCAGAATGTTGTAAACATAGACTACAATTGCAATTACACAACACAAAATTTTCGTATCCTAAACACATCAATAAAAATACAAAACAGTCGTCAACTTAAAATCCGCCCTGGAATTTTTATTCGGAATAATTGGTTAGTCACAACTATCCGGGTGGAATATATGATGTAGTTTACATACTCCGACATTTTTAATATTTGATTTTGACACCAACTTGTTATCTGTCACAAAATCATAAACACTTGGATTGAGCATAATCCCATTTACAAACCTACGGTTTTCCTTTCCTGCAAACCTTTCAACATACCGAAACCGTTTTGTAATCGGTTTTCCTTCCCTATAGCTCTTTAGCACCCGATTATCTAAACAACAACTCGGGCCTACAGAAAGTTTCTGCTTTCTTGAGGGGTCAACAAACCCCCTATTCTTCCCTGCGTAATTATCTACGATCCTCTTATTATCTGTTCGTATTTTCCTCCTTTTCCGACCCCAAGCTGGTTTCGGAGAGGGGAGACATCCCCGCCCTCTTCCATTCCTGCTAAACTTCTCTGTCCTTCTCTTATCTCTGAAACCACTGCTAGACGGTTCCTGTTTTGAAGGATGCTTCGCCCCCGTAAGCTCCCGGCCTACCGAGGGGACTTTTTCTACCCCTTTTTTGTCTCGGTTCTGACTGTCGCGGTTCATTACAGGGGGAATTTTATCTTTCTCCCTCTTCTCTCTACTTTCACTATCAAAGGAAACTTCTTTTCTCCTGCAATCAGTACTTTTTCCAGAGTCTGTGCTCTTTTCCAAAACTGCTGAAATACCATTTCCTAAACAATCGGAATTTTTTTCCTCAGAACTTATGTTCATCTCAGCGATATCTACAATCAACTTTCCTACACAATCGACACTCCTATTCTTAGAACCTGTGTTCTTTTCTGCAACACCTATCATCCCATTTCTGACATAATCTAAACTATTCTCCTTAGAACCGATGTTCTCCTTCACCACACCTATTGTCAATTCAGGAGCAGGGTGCTCTAATTTAGTCTCGGTACGACTTATCTCTGCGATATCTAAAATCAACTTTCCTACACAATCGACATTTTTGTCCTTAGAACCTGAGTTCTTTTCGGCAACACCTATCATCCCATTTCTGACATAACCTAAATTATTCTCCTTAGAACCTGTGTTCTCTCTCTCCATATCTATTATCCCCTTTTCGACATAATCGAAATTATTTTCCTCAGAACATGTGTTCTTATCTACACTATTTATCAATAATTCATGAGCAGGGTGCTCTAATTCAGATTCAGTAGGATTTTTTTCAACTAAGAGAAACTTCTGCGACTCAGTATTTTTTTCTAAAATTTGTACGTTAGAGTGCACAACGCTAACACGGGATTTGTGTGATAATCTATTTAAGCTTTTGATATATGCGATTTCGCGATATATTTCTCGCAGCTTAAACTGTCTTTCTTCATTTTATTTTTCCCATTCTTTCTCTCTTTCGACCCTTTTTCTTTCCCATTCGTTCTCTCTTTCGACCCTTTCTTTCTCTTTTTCCTCTCTTTCCCTCTCTCTTTCCTCTCTTTCCTTTTCTTTTTCCTCTCTTTCCCTTTCGAGTCTAGTCTGAACAATCTCATCAGCAAAATCCTTAACTAGGTTTTCCTCGTACCTTGCATTTCCGGTGATCAAGTCGACCAAATGTATTTTTTTTAACATGGGTGTAACCTCTATACCAAGCTCTGATGCAAGATTTTGCAAATCTTCCTTTTTTAATTTATTTAAAAATGCCATACTTAAGGAATTAAATCACTACAAAATTTTTTCACAACTCAAAATGAAATTATAAACAAAACAATATAGTACTCTAATTGTTTACCTTAGGGTAATTCCACATGCATTAAATTATTCTACAATTAACACACTGACATGATTTTAAAGCAATTCAAGAGAAAATGACTTTGACAAGCACTGTTTACCAATGCACTGTTTAATTTTAGAAAATTTAACTCACAACCAACAATTTAAGAAAAAGATACTCACGTTTGATGGTTGTCCTCTCTGCAGCATTGGTAATCCTATTTGGAACACATTTTTTTTTTTCACACACAAACACATACACGCGCACTGATGGATTCAGCGAAAATTTCAAATTCTATTTGATTATTTTTCGGAGAACCGGATATCTCCTACTCTCAGAAAATTGTTGAAAACGGATTTCTTCATATGAGTCAGGGTGACTGCAATATAAAAGAACTTCAACACGTAGCCAGGGTGGCTGTAAAACAAAATTCTTGAAACAGGTTGTTTTGAAACTGTAAAACTTTAGCCAGGGTGGCTGCAACACGAAATGACACGGGGAAACGAAAGTTTCCAAACTGCAAACTGGATGTTCGCAAAGCACAACAAAAAATTTTCTTCTTTTCAGCCAGGATAGCTGCAACACGAAATGACACGGGGAAACGGATGTTTCCTAACTAAACTGGATGTTCGCAAAGCACAACAAATCTTTTTTTCATCAAAACGAAAAATGAACGGAAGAAACACTTCTCGGAGATTCTCTTCCTTCGATTCAACGGCAAGGCTCACAGCAGGGTGCTGAAAGTCTCATTCACTCGGGGCGAGTATATCTTCTCTGCGGGGTGCAGAAACATCTCCTTTCGAAAGGCAAGCATTCGTTTGTCTTCATGGAGAAGGGAGAAATCGGATACTTTTTATCACTGTCTACGCTTCGCACCGCTGAACACCAAATTATAGCTGTAACATCTTGAGGACTTGTGTATATGCCGAGTGGTAAAGCATGACTTCGATGGTAAAACTTAACAAGATTTTATTTACATATTATTTACAGCTTCATCAAAACTTAGGGTTGGTAGACAGTGACCGAGGTCGGACGGAACACGTCCGTTTCTCTCCTCGTCAAAAGATGTTCTCCTCGAACTCAGAATTTTCTTACTTCTCCTTACATATCCGTTGGCCAGGACTCCGGAAACTGCCCAGCCCCCTTTCAGATAAAATCGAGAGAGGGATCCGGCCGCCCCTTTTGTCGGCGGGCACACAACCCTGGGAACGGAAATAGATTTTGGGCTAAACGGATGCCAGAGGTCAGGGGCCAAATTCGGACGGACAAAGTCAGCAAGCATCTGGATTTTTGAAGTATTATTTTGCTCGACGCCGATAACATGAAAGGGGACCGAGGGGAAAGTGGATACGTCGGAACGAGGCAAAAAGGACCGGATGCCCCTTCTGACCAGATGCGGTCGCCAAGAAGACGCTACAATATCTACATATATGTGTATAAAGGGTATGATTTTGAAGCATACACTGCCCTTCCTAATTCTTAACATGCTCCCCCTGCTACGGAGCCAAGGCAGTATCCAGAATATTTTTTCGGGGGGGGGGGGGCAGACTTTGACACACTTATGTTAAGCAAAGTTTCAGGAGTAGGGGAATAGTGGGTGTTCTGCGCCAAGAGGCGCAATGCCCTCAACAGAACGCCCAC
This sequence comes from Octonoba sinensis, assembly GCA_038502835.1. Classification (NCBI taxonomy): domain Eukaryota; kingdom Metazoa; phylum Arthropoda; class Arachnida; order Araneae; family Uloboridae; genus Octonoba; species Octonoba sinensis. Next base: position 10,135,571 of record CM076599.1, read on the forward strand.
TATTCCCCTACTTTCAGGGAGGAATATATGATACACTTCAAAAGATTTCTGGGGGGGGGGGGAGGGGGCGGCCCGTGGGTCCCTCTTCCCCTGTGGATACGGCCTTGATTCACAAAAACAATAAACATTCATTACTATAGATTAGTGTTCCGCAACTACTCGTCAAAATTAGTTAACTACCAACTACTAACTACTCTAAACAAAAGTAGTTGCAACTATAGTAGTTAGCTACTTTTTTTCTGAGACTAGTTGTAACTAGTAGTTAACTGTTCTCTAAAAGTAGTTAACTACTTTTAAGTATAATTCATTTGAATTTAAATTTTTAAGCTTGTTCTTAAATATTGAACCCTAATATTTTTAATCATTAAAACAATTTTAAAGAAATTCCTGTAAAACATTCAAAGATTGAATATTTCCAAATAACACTGAATATTTAATATATGAAGATAATATGAATAAAGACAAAACCTTTTTCTCTAAATTTAAACTTTTATTTTAATATGTATTTGTTTAATAAAGTTAATAATTTATGTTTTTAAGAAATAGCAATTTTTCAGCAATTGCTGTAAAATGAAAGGGTTTATCCTTAATATCAATTTAAAATTCTCCCTCTGCTCAACCCCCATTCATTAACAAAATATCATTGTAACGTACATGCTTTAGAATTAATATTATATTCTTTCAAATTGTGTTGGAGGCAGGGTTGGTGATTTTTTTTTTATTTAAAAAAAATTAAATAGGATTTTTTAAAATTTAAATCAAAGTTTTTGGATTTTTTTAAGCAAAATCTGTATGCGCACACAAATACAGTAACAAATTCAGTTAATTATTTATGTCTTCAAAGAATTTTAAGATATTTGTTGAAATAATTATTTATTACTAGTTCCAAATTAATTATTAATTAATTATATTATATAAAAAATGTATGCTTAATAAATAGAAAACAATAAGAAACAGAAGAGAAAGCTTATATTTCTAGTCTAAATGTATTATAATTTCTTGAATATATACAAATAAGTTGACTGGACTATTATAATTTTTTGAGTATATACAAATTTCTTGAACAAAAACAGAGATGGCAAATATCACATAAAATGTTTACTGCAGCTTAATCATTTTTACTATTTAGATATTTCATCAAGAATAGCAGTTTTGATGCCTTGCCTTATCTGTTTCTTAATTTTGAGTGTAAAATATTCCAAACGTAGAAAATATCCTTTCCAAAGGTATTGATGCTTTTTCTGTAGTCAGCATGTCCAAAAACAAAATGTTCTCTGATAAAATGTCATTCTTTGACACCTTAACGAAGCAGTTCCATCTTTCCCTAGAGGACCAGATGCATTATGGCTACCATATAGAGAGTTAAAACTCTAATGAATTACTTGCACCCAGAATATATTAAAATTTATAATAAAAAAATATTTATATTTTAATAATTTGAAAGAAGCTGATATAAATAGCTTTTTTTTAATCATAAAAATCAATATTTTGTCTAAAAAAGAATCATATAACTTTTTTCTAAAAGAAAATCATAAATATCAGTATCTTTCTCTAAAAAGGAAATCGTAAAAATTAGTATTTTCTTCTAAAAAAAAATCCTAAAAATCAGTATTTTTTCTTTCTTTTTGTGTTTTATGGTATCCCAAAACGCATGCATGGTACTGGAGTAAAGGTAAAGCTTCCCCATAATGAAGATTTGGTCTTTAAATGAAATTTCATTGTGCATGTGCTGGTACAGGCGCCATTTATTGATTATATTAGAAAGCTTTTCCTAATTATCGTAAATACTGCAATAAATATTATGATTTTTTATGAGTATTTTTTCATTGTATAACAAAAATATAAGAGATGAGGGAACATCTGTAAATGAGAATGCAATGCAAATACAGTTCATCAGTTTTCTAATCGGCTCATCTGCAAAACAGATTTTACCAAATTGGGTTTTTGGACAGGAAGTCATAAATAAATACAAACTGCGCTTTAAGTTTCTTGATGAGCATCCCTTCCTGGCTTGAGGGTTTAACCCATTAGGACAATTGTTGGCTAGGGGTCCTTCATTTTCAGACCCCAGTGCCTACAACACCGGTTTATCAGAAAACAAAACTCCATCACAGTAGAGAATATTTTCCACGAAACTTATCACTTGTGCGATTGTATTCCCAAATTGCTGCCTTTGGGTAAAAAAGAAATCAAGAAGGAAAGAAAACCCTCTGGAGTGATTGAAAGGATTTCTGTTTGTGTGTGGTACCGTGATTGAAGCCACCTTTCGCTGTAAACACCCCCCCCCCCCCAAGGTGATAAGGGGGTTGATTATAACCAGATGAAAAGTCCTCTTTATTATGAGCTGCATACTTTGGTCATGATCACAACCATTCAGAGAAAGAGGAAATAAAATCATATGCATATGTGCTTAATTTTCTTAGGAAAAAAAAATTAATGCTTTGCAAGGACGTAGCCAGAAATTTTTTGTGTGCCTAAATAAGTAAATACCCAATGGGGGGGGGGGTTGTCCCCCAACCCCCCCTCCCCTGGTTACGCCTATGCTTTGAATTCAAAGTCGTAAAATATCTGAAGAAAAAAAACCTAGTTCAAGGAATCTTCCATTAGCATCACAAAGCAAAAATCTATTATCATTGCTTTTCTTGAATCTGTTAATTGGTATTTTTAAGGGGTCGTTCAAACGTTTCTGTTTATGCTTCTTATGATAATTGATAAATGATAAATCAAAAATTGTTATAGTCGAGGGCAGACTCAGAGAGACGGCGACTCCCTACTTAGTAATTTTTACACTAGCCCCCTCCATTTTTTTTAAATTAGAAAATAAACGTATCCTTACTTTTACATTTCAACAACTTATGCTCGTATCTGTAAGCGTCACTCAATCATTTTTTCAGCAATACACAACTAAAGGGAAATGACCGTTTTTTTTTTTTTTCAGAATCATTAGCGATAAATATTTAACTAGGATGTAGAATACAGTCTATTTTGAAGATAACTAGTAACTAGGAATAAAAATTTTATTTTCCTAGAGCATGAGCAGTGGATAAATTATTCTGCTACCACATGCAATTTCCTTCTATTTATCACACCGAAGAAAATTGAATGTGTGAAAAAATTCTTCAATCCTAAATAAAAATGCATTTGTGCATTTATTACAAGTTTTAGAGTAATGAAAGGCAGATTCATAACGGAGATTGCGTCAAGATTTTTTGTAGGGGAAGGTGGTAATTTTCAGGGGCTTGGTCGACTGTTTGGCCGATCTGGAGTGTCCGTAGTTTTTTAAAGGGGGGGGGGGGCTACACCATTGCTCTGAGAATTGTTGACACCCCTAAATTTAATATGCCAAAATCAGTGTGACTAAGATCACTACATTTCGCATGTATAGCTTTGCTGTTAATCGATCCTGAAAATTATACATTACATCTTCTCAAAAATTTTCAAAATGTGCCAAATAAATCTTTAATTATTTTATCTATAGCATTGTTCTCAAACAAATACTAAGATTAAAAGTTTTAATCAAGAACTGGATTTTTATTTATTTTCTAACATCGGTAAAACTGCTCAAACGAAATTATGTGTATTATATTCTTTACGTATGAATTGCATAAATATTCTTTTTTTCACGCTTTTTATTTATTTTTTAAAGCATCCTATAATGTACTAGTTAAATGTTATGATCAACTACATAATTCAGTTGCAATAGGACATTCGATTGTAACAAAATTAAAATTTCGATTTAAAATATGAAAGTATTTAAAGTATTTTGTAATCGAAATTTGAGGTATTGTATGTGGTACAGGTTGGCTGAGTACGCGAGTGGTCTTAACTTTTAGAATGGTTAAGGTCTTATAAAAGAAAAATTGCCAAAGTTTTTTTTAAAATGAAAATGCTTAAAATTTCTTCTTTTAAATAAATAAAAAAATGAAGACCAGCAATAGGCTCAGGACCCAGCTAGGCTGATCCTAGTCAATTTAGCAGTCCCCAATAAATATCAAGAGCTTTCTTAAATGTTTTACCCCACTGCAATTAACAGTCCCTTCCGGTAAACTATTTGGTATTTCGGATCAGAATCACTTATGCTGTTACACTCTAGGGTGCCGACTCAACACAAGGCCGTATCTAAAGGGGGAGGGCTTCTCTCCCCCCCCCCAAATCCCAAAATTTATGTAGCTCGCAATGTAGCATATATTAATCCCTGAAACTTTCCTTAACATAAGTGTGTCGAAGTCGGTCTCCCCCCCCCCCCCCCCCGAAAAAAATTTCTGGATAAGGCCTTGTCTCTGAGATGCTGAAGTGCTTGAGCCCAAGCAGAAAAAAGATAGGAAGAAATAAAGGGCCACATATCTTTATTTTTCTTCAAAATTAAAAGTCTCACAAAAATGTTAAAGTTTTGCTTTAAAACATTTATTTTCTCTGTTTTTAAGCTACAAATCAAGCTGGTCATTTCAAATTTTTTCAGTGGAGAGGATTTTTTATTATACATTACATTCATAAAAACTGATTCTCCTAAATGACGTGCCTGCTACAAATAAAATTTCACATTTTATTTGGTTTTTGTTTATTTACTCATTTTTGACTTAATTTGTTATTTATTCAGAAAACAAACTTGATTATTACGTTTCCATAATGATAGATCCTCGCATTAAATTTTCTCAACTAAAACATAGTTTTACATTTTACTGAGATGTTTTTTTTTTTGTAGTCATTCCTTATTGCAGAAAAAACTACCCAATATAAAATTAGTTGATATTTCCATCAATTTTTTCGCATTAAAAATAAATAAATAAAAATAAAAAATACAAGTGAAAAATTTTAAAATTTAATTACTTTTGCTCCCCCCTTTGATATTCAGTTTAAGCGCTCTCGCTGATTTTCAAGACCCAGCCTCACTGGCTACACAAGAACTCAAACCCCAGTTCAGAATTTAAAAAATAAAAGTAAGAAAACACATTGATAGACACAGACAACAGATTTTACTAGATTTTTAATAAAATATTACAATTGTGATTCTCGAAAATTAAGTATAAATTGACAAAATTGTCTTTTAAACACCTCATGAAGGTTACATCACAGCAGTAAAAATGCTTGTCCGTTGAAATAGTCTTGCAACATACAAGTTCACATGCACAAATTTTGAAATCACAAAACACGAGCACTTCAACTGGCTTCTGAATTCATTTAAAAAACAGCATTGCACACTTTGTCAGTCTTTGTTACTTTTGAACGACTAGTAAAACAATACTTCAGACACAATCCCACCATGAAACACTGATGTCAGTACTCTGGTCTTTTTAATTTGATATCTTGGTTTTCACAGAAGTCCACCGTTAAAGGTATACAGTTAAGATATTTACAGAATGAACACTCATATATAGGATGCACATAAAATAAAATCAGCAAACCAATACAAAGGACAATGACAATTAAGAGACACACCCATATTAATATAACTTTTGTTGCTTTGTCGTAAGTTCCAAATGATACAAAAGGTAGTAATGCATATGATAACAAAAAACCAAATGCAAATCCAAATATATGAGCATAGTTATCAACCCAAGGTAAAAGGCCAACGAGAAAAAGTACTAAAGCTACACCACCTAATCGAAGGAGAGCCATGCCAGGATGTTTTAGCATCTTCCAACAGTGGATGACTTCTACAAACAGGCAAGCTAGTAGACCAAACTGTGAACCAGCTGGTCCAACCTACAAAAAATAAGTAAATGAAGAAATAAAAACATCAACGTGAAAATAAAGCCTGATTTGAAAACATTGGATAATTATCACAGTAAAATCTTAATGTTGTTGCACATATTTTACCAAAATAATGCCTTTATAAGTATAAATCATTGCAATTTTAATAACATGAAATCTTTTCTTATATATTTATTAGTTAACTTGGGTTATAATGATCTTTGAAAGAGAACCCAGCAACTTGTTTTAAAATGATGTTGTTTTGCATTTGATATTATAACAACCATGAAGAAACAAAACTCTGTTTTTTTATATAACTACTTGTGCAAATTCTGGCATTAGGATAATGTCTGTAAATGCCTGCTGCATTGGATATTAAAAAAAAAACTTATGCAAATTCTTATTATTTTTTAAAATTCAGTTTACTTGACATTATATTTCAATTAATCTCTTATTGTATAATATAGATTTTACAATGTGCACTACTTCAAATTGTCACATGAAATCATTACTTTCATCAAATTTTAAAACAGCGTATATCACATCTCATTATTTTTTTAATGAGTTTAAATTAGAAACTTTTCTTTAGCATAAATAATTTCATACATTTTAAGTTTACTGTGTCATTTGAGAGTAATGTTTTAATCAAAATTTATAAAGAAGAACATTAGTTTGGTATTATTATTGATTCAATTGATACAAAGAACATTGGATATAATGACCCAATTAGTGAAGTGCAGATGAAGTCATTATAACTTGAGTTGACTGTATAAGACAAAGTATGTCTGCCGGCATTATATAGACTGTTCAACCATTTTGTGTGAAATTTGGCAAAAAACTAATTCAGATAAGTATACATCTCAAAACATTCTCCCCCCTATTTATCCTAAATTTTATTGCTTCTTTTTTCATTCCAATTTTAGGTAAACTTCCAACAAATTCACTAATATAGAGAAAAAAAGTTCTTGTCGATTAAAATGTTTTATATATCATTAGAAGTCTGGATTTTTCTGCATAACATGAAATTTATTTGAAGCTGCTAAGCTAATTACACCACGAATAATAATTGTTTTTAGCATAAATTTAAAGGTCACCAGTAGCACAAATGATTTTTAATTACTTTTGTCAGGGCCTTTTTAATTTGCTTTTTGTTACTTATTTGCAAATGCATCACTGACAGTTGTTTATTCTTTTACTGAGTTTGAAACCTTCAAAGGCATAATGTTTTTGTCTAGTGTTTGAAACTTGTTCTGGAGTCTGTGCTTGCAATTGTGCACTTCTTAATTTTCTTTCTTTTCCCTAAAGCTTAACAAAAAGGAAAGTTCCTCCTACTAAATTATTTTCATTTCACCTGAAAAGTATCAGGTGTAGTATTGCACTGTTCATATTGTAACTTTTTTGAGAGAAAAGATAAATTCCAGATATAAATGGAGAAGCAAGATTCAAGAAACAATGTGGATATTCTGAATACTTCTGAATTGTGAATAGAAGCAAGGCCGTATCCAGAGGGCGCCGTATTTGGGGGTGGGGGCTAACTTTTCGCAATGTAGCATATATTCCTCCCTGAAACTTTACTCAACATAAGTGTTTCAAAGTCCCCGAAAAAAATTTCTGGTTACGGCCTTGAATAAAAGCAATTCAGAAACCCAGATTTTCTTAAGAGCATAATTATTAACCTCAAATATGATAATTGGGAATTCCTTTTCCTTTCACGTTCAAATAAAAGAACGACAAAAACCATTTTTCAACCATTTTTTAAATCTCATCATTTAAAAGATACAATCACAATTAAGCCTAAGCATTAGAAGATTTTTTACAACTCAAAATGTACACAAATCCATATGCTGGATTACACAATATTTTCTTCCAAACAAAAATTTTAAAAAGTATTGTAATACAGAGATTTTCAAAAAGTGCTTTCCTTTTTTTAAGACAAAATGAAGTTAAATATATACTAATTGTATTTTGAAACTTTACCAAGATAAATTATTTTCACGCAACAAGAAATCCTAAAACTTTTTTTGTTGATGTAATTGTGAATACATTCCATAAAAATTTATCTTTTTGATTAAATCATTTTTGAATGCTTTAAAAGGAAAAATGTATTAAGCTAGAAAATCAGCATTAGTACGCACCTCAGCTCTGTATGGCACAAAAATCGCACTTGCAAGGTTTCCTCCAACTCCAGACATTATATAAATGATGCTAATTCTCAATGCTCCTACCAATTTTTCTAAGTCAGTCATAATTAAATATTGAATTATCACAGTAATCAGCAGGTGTAGGATGCTGTTAATAAAATAATGAATGGAGTTAAAATACTAGCAAAATTAACAATCAAACAAGATTTAACTAAATAGCTTATCCGAAAGGCAGTTTCATTTAAAACATATTTATTTTGCTTAAAACCTATTTTTGTTCCTTTCAAGAAATCAATATCTACATAAGGTTAGATCCTTCTCCCAAGCAATATAATAATATTTTTTAAAAATACACAAGATTTAATATGAATTAATATCTTAAATGTACAAAAATCAAAAATTCTTTAAGCAAATTGTTTATCCTGCACACAAACCCATTAATAATGCAATGAAATAAGATTATACTTATGTCAGAGACCTGTTGAATTAAGGGTTTTAGTTGAGTCTTAAAAAATGAGCCGTTCAAAACAATTGCAAAAATCATATTTCTCAATGCTCCTACCAATTTTTCCAAGTGAGTCATAATTAAATATTGAATTCTCACATTGAAATTTTTTTTGTACAAACAAAGATGTTCAGTAATTATGATTATAAAAAAACAGACCTTTAGAAATTTGGGATTGTTAAATTTTGAAAACTAACACCATTAACCAAAATACGAGGGCTGTAAATTAAGTAATGGCAACATGAGTATAAATCAAATTTTAATGACTTGACAAGTACAATTGCATTACATTCCTTCTATGTAAGCACCAGCAAAGTGTACCACCTTTTGCCAAATGTCCGGACACCTTTGAAGACCACTGGGAAGGTGTTGATCGTTGAAGTTGGCAATGGAGGGCCCTACTGTAGTACGGAGTACAGCTGAAACGTCATGAATTCGTCAGCTTCGGAGGGGTTCCCGATACGGTAGTGTATTTTTGCTCAAGGCTTCACGTAATCCTCGATAACAATCTGTTGCATTTTTGTCACGGGCACCCTCAATTTTAAGCCAGGACCGCTTATCACCTTTTGAAAAGATGCTTTCGGGTGATAGAAAAGAAACTCTTTACTTTAATGTCTTGTAAAAACTACCCTTCTGCCTAGATCGACTGATTTTTTGCAATCTACACATCGGCAACAGCGCCACCTCACCACTCCCACATCCTATTTGCACATGCCCACTCTTCTGCGTGTTTATACATATGGTTGCCACTATTTAATTTACAGCCCTCATATTAGTTTTTTTACATTTGCATTAAATAATTTCCTCAAACTCCTCGTTTTCCTCGTTACTTGAAGACATATTGAGAAATCAGGATATGTAGTAGAGTTAATACAGTAATGCAAGCATACTCCCCCCCCCCCAATAGTATACTAGATTCATTCTTTCATGCAACTAAGGCCTGAGCTCCTTAATGCAGTTTTATCACATCAGAATTTTATTAACTGTTTAGGTGCCTGCCATTTCATAAAGAAATTACACAAGTTGAGATATCTTCTAAGCTGCAGCAATTTACTGCACGAAGTATGTTTCATCTTCCCCTATGCAAAGAACAGAAGTATGTACTTTAGGTGTAATAAATACAGAACTTGCAAGCACTATGCATTACAAAAATGCTATCATTTATTTTTTTCTTCATAATAGATAAATCATTTTTATTTTAACATTTAGAAATGACAATTTTTTTCCCTTAATAACAAAAAAATATTTATTTCAAATGCTAAATTTATTTATTTATTTACTTATATATCTAAATCCATATGTATAAATTCTTTTTTTTTTTTTTTTTTTGAGACAAAAAAAAACTTTTTTTTTAAACAAACTGAAGTTCTATGAATGATATACAAAAGGCTAGTTTCAATCTTCAACAGCAAAATCAAACCAAATTGTAACTATCAGATGGCAGAATTAATGTATTTAAAATTCACTGCACTGCATTAAAAAACAAATTTTAAAAACATACAATGAATCGGGCTGGAAAATAAAGCATTTGATATGCTTTTGACTTGCTACATATCACTGGCAGATAATAAACTTTTGAAATTTGCCATGGTGAATAGAATATTTCAGAACCAAAAATGCCAAACTCTTTTTAGTTACTTCAAATGTAGTTTTATAGTCATGAAACACATTTGTTAAAACATTTTTTCACATTAAGAAAGCACAAATAAGCATTAAAATGCATTTCTTAGGGTGAACTTTTTTTTTTTAGTTTACTTAGCACAAAGTTAATTTATAATTTTATGAAACACATCGTTTAATGTATCAATAATGTTATTCAAATCAAACTGAATTGATTTATATAGCAATTATGTAAAATCTAAACAGCTGGAAAAAAGTTATATAAGTTAAATTTTTTAAATAAATTTACAAAAAACAAATGGAAAAAAAAAGTTTCGAAAAAATAAAATTCTAATGAAAAGTTGAAAACTAATCACAGAATATAAACACACCTATAATAAAGGTACTTCTTAAAATACATTCATGGAGCACTGATGCTAAATCAATTCTTTAAATACTGTAGGAAAAACGTTAACAAAATAAAACATGATAAAAAAAGTTTTTTTTTTTCAAATGGGTGCTTTTTCAGATTATATATTAAAGATTTAGTAATCCTGCATGTGAATTTTAAATTTCAACTGACTGCTACTTCTGTAATACTAAATGCCTAACATGTTGTTGATTTAAACATTGAGAGAAAGTAAGTCAAAGCGTCCCGGATTTTGCGCCGCCTACCGGAGATAAGAAGCGTAACAATGAAATTAAGTGAGCTATTAATAATGGCATGATTTTAAAAGACGCTCGAGAGGTTAAATAGTAACTGAATTGTTAATTTTGAGAGAAAACATTTGAATAGTTTACCCTAAACTACTGCTAGATGGCGTTGATCTCCGGGACGTATCTGGCCAACAATGTGACTTCAACATTTTCAGCCAATGCGTTAGGCATTTAGTATTATGGAGGTAATGAACTGACAAAGTGATATGACACAAGCTAAGGAGTTCATTAAAAATTATGAGACTAAATTAGAAAAATAAAAATATTTTGTTTGATAAATTGAATTTAACTTTAGCAAAAACTAGAAATACATTTTAGTTTGTTCATTGAAAAGGATATTTGTATTTAGCCTTGTGCTAACAAAATGTAAGAAAAACCTTTTGTGATCAAGATGTTATATTCCATCCACATGCAAATGTATATCTTCACAAACTCTAGGGTTATTAAAAAAATAAAATACAATTTGAATGTAAATGAAGCATTCAGCATTTTTATTTCATTGATATGAACTTTTTAAGTTAAATTTTACAATGAATATTTTCCAGATTGCAGTTTTTAACAACTCACCCTGCATGTAGGAAAAGGGAAGTCCACAGTCTATAGAATTGGTCAGGCACCTCTGGATTGTGAAAAGGGATCATGCCACAAATGTCATCAAGGCAAGATACCTAAATATAACATATTAAAATTCAATATGAATACATGAAAACCACATTTCTTCTTCTCTCTCTCCCTCTCTTTCATTTTTAATATGATAATAAAGATTTAAAAATTTATGGGATTATTTTACAGTACCTGGGAGCATAGGGCTGCTTCTTCATGAAAAAATCCCTTGACAAAATCACAGTATTCTTTTGTGGTAATGTGGCACTGGCCATAAATTCCAATGCAGCAAGGTCTACCAACAATTTCACAAGACATATGAGGTTCGGCAACTTGGTGCCCTGGAACTACAGCTTTACATACCTTTTTATTAAAAGCAAATTTTAATTCAGTTACAGAAGTTCCAACACTGAAATTACAACACTAAAAGAAAATATTATAAAACAGTGAAACTCACACATTTGGTGGAAAGATAAAATACAATCTTTAAAGCTACTAGCTATTCCACCATTGCCATCTGACATATTAACCATTCAAAATGGGATGTTGCTGTTACACATTCAAATTACGAAACAGTATGCACAATACAAAAAATATGCAAAACCTAATTACAAAATCATTTAAAAATTCATTTCTCATATGATGTGCTGAATAAGAGAGCAAATGGAATGTCACTGTAACTTCAGCAGTATGCACACAATTTCAAATATTAAAACAATAAAGCTTAGAAAAACTTCTTTTATGGATTATACACTATCTCGCTACCTGAAAATATTTTTAATTTTAATGCTGTAGAACAGAACTAGAGGGTCGTCCAAAATGATTAAGTGCATTTCAAGCTTGGAAAAGAACAAAATGAGTTAGGGTCAGTTGGGGTAATTATAAACATGGGGTAATTGTAAACAAGCTTCATAACTACACTTGTGGTGGTTTTGAAAACTTAACTTCTTGTGAGTGATAAACTGGCAGCCTAAGGAAGACATTGAAACAGTTTCATTAGTTTCGAAACAACTGTTGAGGCATCACTATTGTTTGAAAATGGCACAGTGAAAAAAAATTGTTTAACTAAATTTAGTGATCTTACGTTTTCCACTCCAGCTCATCTACAAAAGCGATGTAAGCAGTTTCAACCATTTTTATTTGTCCTATGGAATGCTGCTAAAAACATTCTCCCTGTTATTTTTCATATGCAAGTTAGGGGTTTACAATTACCCCATATATTTCATACTCTGGGGTAATTGTAAATACTTAAATTTATCATATTTATAATATTTTGGGGACAATAAGTATTAAAGTATTATATTTTGATGTAAATTACACTTTTGTGTCTATTTTACATAATTGTTGTTATTGTTGCTAATGCCACTTGGAAATCTAAGCGCCCCTTGCAGGGCGACAGGGAATTAAGGAAGCTCCTACTGATTATTAATGAGCTCCGTTAAAATGCAGTACACTTGGCTCAGAGGGCTTAATGATATTTTACCAGCTCCCAGATGAGAGATCGTCACCTAGATTGGTCCCTCAGCGGAAATTATTTCTAACTTGGTGGACATTTGAAGCGACGATGTATTTTGCCTGAACAGAGCCCTTTAGCGCACTCGGTCTCCGAGTAATCAGTCGCGTGAGGTGGTCACCCTCCCAAGCGTTGACCACGGTCAGTTGTGCTACACTTTCGGTGTTCTGTGGGGTCCAAGCTTAACCGGCTGATCCACTGCGGGACAAATTTTACATAAATTTGTCGCATTACTTGATTTTTTGCAAGTTGTATCTCTTTAAATGATCCCAGCCAACTCATAACATAACTCAACGGACCATATGCGGCCTCTTGGCCGCAGATTGAGAACCATTGCTCCGAAACTTTTTAAGCCTTCAAACAGACTGTGTATGAAACAATTTTCCATTTGCATCAACTTTATTCGAAAATAAATCACTGTTTACAATTGCCCCAGATCACTGGGTTAATTGGAAACACACTAGGGTAATTGTAAACATAAGCTCATCCGCTAACAAATAGTCATAAAGTCAACATTTTTGTACACATTTACTCACAAGAAGTACAGTAGGGGCTGCAATGCTCATGATTTTATCTCTGAATTCATTCAAGAGGTAGGGAAGGATCAAAAGTTAAAACATTGAAAAAGCGTTTACAATTACCCCAACTGACCCTACTTACATATTTATTGTTTTCTCTGAAATGCAATACACAACAAAGCTTTAAATATTAAATAATTTCAACAAGATGAAACTCCACTTCACTGGGGTTTCATCATTAGAACAGAGTGGAACAAAACATTTCCAGATCATTGGATAGGTTCTGTGGGGCCGATAACATGGCTGCTCAAATCCTTGACATTTTCTTTTGAGGGTACATTAAGTCCTTGGAGAAACACTGAAAAAATCTCAGCATGAAACTGAATATTGGCTGGATATTTTGCATGCCACAAAAGGACGTCATGAAGAACTTATTGATTAAATTTTTGTTCTGTAACTCTTCCAAAAATAAAAAGCAATAACATGTACATAGCTCATTTAGTTTTTTCTTTCTTTCCAAGTATGAAATCCACTCAATCGTTTTGAACCACTCAGAGTTTAGACAAGTAAGCTTTACTACTAATTCGTAAAATTTTGAGCTGTTTCAATATAAAGAGTCTTGCTTTTAAAGTGATATATTTATTATTGTTATTCTTAATTTATTTTTGACGAGCAATTCACAATAATAATATGTTTAGAACTGAAACTTTTGAATATCTAAAAACACAAGATTGTAACCTTTTGTACTTCCTTCTGCAAAAATTAAAAATATGTAAGCTAATACAGTTGAACATACAGAGAAAGGGGGGTGCACTATTGCGGCAGGTTCAGATCATTCCATGGTAGAGAAGATGCCTTTCATATTATCTAAATGCTTCCATTTTCAAACACAATAATAGTTCTCTATTTTATATTACTATCATACACAAGTATTATCATATGTAAATGTATAAATACAAGAAAGAAAAAGCCACTCTTAAATAAAAGATCAATGCAGTAGTAACAAATTTGGAAAGAAAATCACTGTAGACAATATAGTAGGTCCTATCAAGAATCAAGTCAATTGTATAAAATTATTATTTCAGAAATAATTATAGTAAGATCAAATAAAATCAATATTTTTAAAGAGAAAATAATTAATAATAAATAATTAAATTAAATAATTTAACTTACAGGCCACTTTGTGATGTCATCAGGCCATTCATAAGGAAATACTGATGCAGGCTCATGGCAGTATCTAAAAGTAATAAGTATTTGAATATACAAAATAAAATACCGATTGCTTTAAATTTACAAAGTGTGGTGATAGCACAGACCTCAAGGAAAGACATACAGTAAAATTTGGATAACCAAACTCAGGATATACAAGATGCTTAAATTTCAATATAAAAACCAAACTTTACAGTATGGGTATAATTCAGAGGGTGAACATATGCTGGACAATTTATAGCAGTGAGATTAAAGCGCAGAACCTTATTTTTAACAAATCAGAATAAAAACAATAATTAACAAAAAAACATAAGTGCAAAAACGAACCCTTCACAAAAACTGCGATTGCAAAAATGAAACTGCATGTTTCAGATTGTAATTACATTTTATTTTACTTCTTTTAAAATCATTTGAGACTAAAAATCTGAGGCAAAAATGTTCCTGATTTTTCTCTGAAAGTAGGGAGGTCGACTTACACGAGGGTTTCTGTTTATTTGTCTGAAAGTTGGGGGTTCAGCTAAGATGTGAATCGACTTATATGCAAGTAAGTACAATAAGATTTTGATAAAAATAAGAGGAAATTTTATTTGTTTACTTCTTAACAAAAAATGATTGAAATGTAAAAAAATGCAATTCCCGTAAAGGGTGCGGAAAGATTATGTGAAGAAAAGAATGCATGCATTTCTTTGGTTGCAAGTGGAAATTAGTCCTACGTAATTTTAAAGTATTGCAGCAATTTACCAAGAAATACATATTGCTGCAAAAAAAAAATTACTGGTATTTGAGGAACTCGACCACTTCTGAGATATAAATAAAAAATAAACCTATTCTGAAAAGAAATAAAACCAAAATCCTAAATTTAAAAGCCAAAAACCAAGTGGTTGATTTCTGGCTGAATGCCAGATTGGCGAATTTTCTTCAATGTCGATTACATGGACAGTAGCACTCTATCTTTAAATAATGAATGTAATAAGGCTATAACAAATTAAATAGGAAAATTTTATTGATTATTTTAATTCAAAATAAAAGCTAAGCAAAAATTGTAATTGCGGAAACAAACCCTTTATGAAAATTCATAATCTCGAAAACAAAACCTTTTCATACCGAGATTTAAAAAAAAAAGCATATTTTCGAGCGTATTAAACATCAGGTTGATTACATTCTTCAAGAAATTTCTAGGCATTGAATCTACGTATTGTTCAGTAGAAATCAATTCTGTTCAGAACCATCTGTCTCCTAGTCCGCGGCATCGGGGAAGTACAGAGGAAGAAACGGGTGACAATGCAAGTTGGAGCAGTTTTCCCACTCGTTCTTCATATAATAAAAAAGTTGAAGGAAAAATGCTGGTGAAGTACGCACAAAAATATTTTTGTGTATCGATTTTTTATACATTTTACTCAAATCTTTTTTCCCTGCATTAAAAATTACGCGTCCTGGGGGACAGGTAAAAAAAATTTTTTCGCATCCCCACCATTGGTGGATAATTGATTTTTTGCGAAAAAGAAAACTTATTTGGAATATTACTTTTAAGTTAATAATAACAAAACAAATTATTTAACTACTATATGCACATTTTGTAAGAAATTGTTCTTCAAAGCCATAAAAAATGCTGTAAAAGTTAACAGGGTGTCTATAGATTTTTCATCAAATTTCATGATTGTTGGGCGAGATATTGGACTTTGATTCTTCCGGATATCGGATATTCAATATCACCCATATGACATGTAAGTACTGGATATCTGGCTCTGATGTTTAAAAACCTGTTGGATACCAGATATCCAGTGCCTTCTAGGAAAAGTTTCGTGACCTTTTCGTAATTTTCAGGACTTTTTAATTTTGTGACCAATTTTGAAATTTGTGACTTTTGTGACCTGTAGACACCCTGGTTAAGACTTGAAAATATCACTTTTCTACATTATATAAAACATAATGAGAAAATAACTATTTTATAATTCATAATAGAAATACACATTTATATGTTCAAAAAAAAAAAAACTATATTTTTTATTTTATTATTGAAGCTTACCAATGCTTCAGCTTCAGTACACATTGCACATTTATATGTATACCTATATGTATGCCACTTGAACAGAATGTTGGAGCTTACCTTGGATCTTGACCGCAGACGGATCCAGAAAGTCTTTTGTGTGTTCCTAACCTATCCCTTGCTATAGATGTTGGATTAGATGTCCATCTCGGAGGGCCAGGTTTCACTGTATCCCACTTTTTCCAAGATGATATCAATTCCTAATAAAAGAATACATATGTTTGATGTTTTCATGATCAATGATAAAAATACATGCTAAATAACTAATGATATTCTGAAAATAGATGAAAAGTAAAAACTAATTAAATATTGTATATGTTGAAAATATTTTGCAAAAAAGCTACAAACATATTTACTGCAAAATATTGCATGGAAAGTTGTTTTACATTGTGCTAAATAATATTTGCTTCTACTACAAAAACATTTATTGAACAAATTCTCAGATACACATTTTATTTTACAAACTATAAGTTCCTATCAAACTAGCATGGAAAAAATCATTAAAAACTTATGGTTAATAAATAAAAGTTTGATGCAGAGACACAACAGTCAATTGCTTGAGAGTGGAAAAAATACTGATAAAACATTCAAATATCTGTTTAGCAATACAGACTAAAACCAATGCACCACCTTTAAGATGCAATTTTATCGATACTTTGTGACTACTATTATTAATCCAACCTCCACAGTAGTCTCCTTTCTTTCTCATTTAAATTTTAACACTTTTATCTTTAATTTTTAGCAGTCACAAAAATGATTTTAAAAATTGGTGAAATCCTACACAGTCCCCTATTGAAATATATTCCCATCATATAAGAATTAAGGAAATGCTATAAGCGTTCAATTTATTGATGTATTTTTCAAATATATTATTCAACATATTCGCCCAAATGCAAACTGGAATTTTACAGTCATTGCAAAAACGGCAAAGATTTTTTCCTTACCCAAAACCGTCATTCAGTTTTGATACATAAAATAAAAATAGATATGCAAGAAATATAGAACAGTAAAACCCTGTAATACCGTGCCTCAGTATACCGCAAAATCAGCTTTAACACGATTGCTATCACGTCCCCCGCCGTTTAAACCTTTATATTCCAGATTCTTTGAAATTTTTGAAAAGTAAACATATTCTCTAGTCCGTGAAAGGGCTAAAACATTGTTTCTTTGAAAAGTGTGTTCCTCCCTTTCCACACAAATCTACTTTTTCTTAGAATCTCTCCCCCTTCGTAATCTCATGTTGATAACTTAACAAGATTTTTAAGCCCACATTTTCTCACAACATTATTGTTTCTGTTGCGGTTGATATCGTTTTAGCTTGGGGGTCTCAAAGAGCAGAAAAATTTAATCTGAATAACCCATCACTCGATAGACTGACCGCGCAGTTCAGAAGTGTGCTTCTTGCACAGCAATTGCAGCAAATAAAATGGCAACAAACAAGAAAAGAAACAGTTATACAATAGAAGAAAAGTTAAGAGTAATTGATGAAGTTAAAAGTGGTGCAATAGGAGCGAGCATACTTTGAAAATGGTACCGCGGTAGTTTCATTATATCGGGGTTATGTTATAACGCAAGTGCCAAACATGTCCCCTGACACCCGCATTTTAACGGGGTTTTACTGTATACCATTTGGTAGTCAGAGCTGCTTTTCTGAACTAGTTAGTAAAGTACATGTAGTCACAATAGATTAATTTTGCAGACACTTTTCCAAATCCCAATGTACTTACATACTAAATGAAATTGACTCCATTATACTTCATTTTACTAATGATGATAAGTACATTAATAGGGGAATTATGTGTAAAAACAAGGACATACAAATAATGAAACAGAACATACAAACAATACTAAAAAGAAAATTTCATTAAAATATGTATAAATCATTTTGAGTTGCAAAATTACAATATGCAATTGTGATATTGGAAATCAAAGTAAATAACTGTCCAAAGAAACATTCAGGACACATGAAGTATTGCATACAGAAAATCATGCATAGAGTAAAAAGCAAGTTCCTACCCCTGAATGAAGTCCTTGAGCCAACTTTAGAAGCAAAAGAATAAAAATTTAAAAAAGTCATTAGAAATGTAACAAATTTTTAATCATATAAATCTAAAATCTAAGTTCAGCAATACATTTATGACAATAAATCATTGATGAAAAAAACTTAAATTTAAACGACATTTTTATGAGATAAGAATTTAATAAAGTAATAATGTTAAAAATAGAACATTTATTTGTTTGATTAGAATTTCATATAAGCACTGAAAATAAAACAAGTAAAATTAACTTAAATTTCTGTATCATTTTTGTAATGCAAGATGAAAAGAAAATATGAAGTATGTTTCATTTGAAATATTGCATTTGAGCTCAATGTGCAAAAACAACATACAGATTTAGAAAGTATGCAGATCTGTTTTTCTCATAAATAAAAATTCAAATAATTCCTTGATAAAGGCAATTCTTATATAGTACATGTCATTTTTTTTATTATTCATGTCGTATATTCCAGTTTTCCATGAAAATTCTATTTATTAAAATTTCAGTAGGTTTTGGAAGGTGGGGGTGGGGGTGGGGGTGGGGGGAGAAAATAAAAAACACTATTAAAGATTTTAATACAATATTTTCCCTTAAAAGCAAGTTTATTCTTAAAGAAATGCTATTGTGAATACTCAAAATGCCAAGAAAAACAAAGACTAATCAGTTATTAATCTTTAAGCACAGATAATACTTAATTTACAGTTATTTTCTATATCATTAATGTATCTAATAAAATCATCAATAAAGCGAAATTAATACTAAGTAATGGATAAAGAAACTGGAATAAATGTTCTACTCAAAACCATCAACGTCACTCATCTTGTTACATGACTAGTGTTTCAAGCCTATTTACTATTTACACGGTTAACTGAAAAGATTTGAGCTCTTGATGTTTGGTTACAGCTTTGATTGGACTTTTACTTTGTAACTGGTTTGTGCACATAAATTACTGATAAAAAGTTTAGACACAAAATTCTCAACACTTTAAAAACCAAAAGTGCTATTTCGATATTTTGTTTTAAAAAACTTTTCAAATTGAAACACACAGTATCTATAATTACAATATTTAATGCATACAAAAAAGTTAGACATCATGTGTATATCTAAGTTTTTTCAAATCAAGAATCATACTAATGCTATAAGTTGAAACATAAAATTTACGATAACTCTAACTCACTGAGCATTTATCTCGAGAAGTCTGTACACATCCTGACTGATCATTTCGAACACAGCATGCAGTATCTCTTTCTCTTTCCCTGTCTTTAAAAATAGAATCAAAAATACTTTTATCTTTCCGCATACATGGTGTAAATTTGGCCCCTAAGTGCACCAGATCAGCCTGAAAGTTAAATGTACAATTACTAAATTAAGCTTAGTGCAGAAAAGAAAAATAACTTGATAAAGAACAAGTATTTTCATCGTTTTAATGAATAAAATAAAGTTATGTTTACATTAAACACAAATTCATTTTATTCCCTGCTCAAATGGTTAAAAATAAACACAATAAAAATTACAAAATTACATCACAAAATAAGAGAAAGAAACTAAAATGGATTTCAATTAAAAGTATCGTTACGACTTAAAACCATTTTTATGTAAAGAATAAATAAAATTAACTTACTGCTCTTGGACCAAGCCAAAAGTTATCTGGCTCTAAATAATCAACTTGTTGCAAATGAAGACTAGTAACCATAACCTGGTAAAACAAGTATAGTTATATAAATAAATGTGACACATTAGTTCCAAAATGAGGCATTTATAAAATATCAAAATGTAATTTTGAAATTTTTTCACACTTCAGCAATATGGGCATAAATAAGAAAATATGTTCATTTACATAAAACACATTAGATAAAAAGTTACTTTTGTATAAGATCAGGGTTCCCACTCTTATCTCCAAGTCAAATTTAAGGCCTTTTTAGGGCCAAGTGTAACTTTTTTAGGGCCACATTACATATAACATTTAGAATGACTTTTCTTTGAAGAAATAAGAATGATATCGTATGTCGGGTGAATATAGTCAAATGACCGACACTGAAATTAACTTTTTAAAAAAATAATAAGAATTCTGGAAATGACATAAAAATTTTGCTATCACAACTAAGGAACTCATTTTTTCTCCTCCAATGGATTCTAATGTGCATTTAATACATCTTTATGCACAATCAATTCATTGTTATGAATAAATGCCTTCCTCAGAATTATGATGAAGCAGCAACATGAACATCTCACTAAATTAAATCTTTTACATAAGTCAACTTTTTCAAATTTTATCTTAAATTTAAAGATTTATTCTTTTAATAGCTATATTTCCTTCAGAGTTATAAATATTATGCTTAGCTAACTCTTCAATCGATAAACCACAACCAGACTTTATTTTGCCTCCAACAACATTTCTCAGCACATAATCTGCAGTGCCACTGTATAACCAAATAATATGATATGTCTTATAGTTATGCCTTTTATACATGTAAATCTATGCAACTAAAAATTTTGAAAGAGTAAAAACAACATATATTACGCAAATTTTGCAAAAGATTTTGAGGCTGCAACGAACATCTTTTTCAATGCAGAAGTACACTTCTAGGTAAAAGCATCCAGCTGAAGAAGTATCCGTTTATTGCATTAAATCACACTTTATGTACTCAGAAGTACGACTTAAAATAAATGTGTCTTTTTCCTCACAAAAGCGAGCTTTTAAACCATTATAAAGCAAGCAATAGCAATGTCTTGAATCAATATTCTTTCTGAAAGCAGATTATTTAAAAAATAATTTAAGCATTGCATTTTAATTAGGCTAGAATAATGAATACTAATAATTACCTACATGATCGTCGAAAGTTTGGGTTAATAAGTTAAAGATAAGGGAAAAAATGCCAACTGTAGGTATGTTTCTTCATTCTTTTTTATTTTCCCCATAACATAAGATTTCTTAAGCAATTTCATGGTATCCTTGAGTTCTATGTGACCACTTAGCTTCTGAGATAATTTGTAAAATTCCACAACGATCGAAACATCAAATGAAAATTCACTTAGAATAGAAAATCCATACAAAATAGCCACTGTGCAGATGTAAAAATATATATTATATATCAATACATGTAGATTTTCATCCCATTTACCAGTTTTGAAAAATCCATGCCATGAATGAATCATCAGTGTTCCATGACTGTGACTTCTGAGTTGGAAAAGGAAGAGGGGAAATAAATTTAAGGCCTCAAAAATAAAAAATAGGGCCTTTTGAGAGTTTTTGGAAGAAAATAAGGCCTTTTAGGGGCCCCTAAATCAATTTCTATTGCAGCGGTAGGCTGCTCAACTCGACCAACGGGAAGAGTGAAGTGAAGTCACGGTTGTTGATGTCGATTCCTTCCCACTTGCACGCGGTTGCACTTGCTCGCTTGCACGCGTTTGCACTCGCTCGCTCGTACGCGACTGCACCAAATGTTTTCCGATAGTTAACTTGTTTTATACGTTATGTTTAACTTGTTTCTAGTCATGTTTATTGTTGCATTAAAGTTTTTGTTACTTAACCTCAAGTGTTGCTAGTCACCCGCTAAATCTGGTGTCCCGGACAATTGAAATACTTTTCTGAAATGAACTCCTTCTGTTACACGTCGGAAATTTCGCCCGTTTTCCGCTTGAGTTTACTGCAAGAGGTTAGTGACATTTGCTGTGCATTTTTTATTCTCCCGCCGAACTGAACATTGTTTCCTGTGTGCTGCTCGCTACAAAGCAGAAAAATGCCGAATGAGGATGGCATGCAAAAGACTGAAGTCGCACGTGTTGCTTTGCGGCTCCCTGCATTTTGGAAAGCTAACGTACGCTTATGGCTCGCTCAGTGTGACAATTCTTTCGCGTTCAGCGGCATAGTGAGCGATGATACAAAATATTCAGCCCTTGTTTCGAACATCGATGCGGAAACTTTATCCCACGTATCGGACATTGTGCTTAATCCTCCAGCTAGTGAAAAATACAAGGCTTTGTGTGACCGGCTTATTGCTGAGTTCGAGGACTCGGAGCAGAAAAAAATTAAAAAATTGTTAATCGATTTGCAACTCGGAGATGAACGGCCCAGCCAGCTTCTTCGGAAAATGAGGGAACTTTCCGGAGGTCAACTTAAAGATGATTTTCTGCAGAGCTTGTGGATACAACGTATGCCTACGCACATCCAGACAGTTTTATCAGCATCCTCCGAACCGCTTGAAAAATTGGCAGGTATAGCTGACAAGGTAGCAGAAATTGTTTCCCCGTCATCAGTCTGTGCCACATCTGTAGTTCCCGCATCTTCAAGCCAATCTTCCATTGATGCCCTTGTGTTGAAAGTGGAAGAACTTTCTCGTCAGGTAGCTGAATTATCATGCGAACGTGCTTCTTGTGCTTCTAATTATCGCAAGCCTTACTGGCGTCGGAATCGTTCGAGCTCTCGCCATAGGGCAAATAGTACAGACAGAGGGGAGAAAATTTGTTTCTACCATCGACGTTTTGGGGATCGTGCAATAAAGTGCTATGAACCGTGTGGCTTCAACCAAAAAAACGGTGCAGCTCAGTCATAGCTGGGATGACTGAAGTCAATCTGAAAGCCAGCCGCTTATTTGTGTTCGACCGCAAGACTGGTCAAAAGTTTTTAATTGACTCTGGAAGTGAAATTTCTGTAATCCCACGTTTATCAAATAGTCCCAAAGGTACCAGTTCTAAGTTTGAATTATTTGCTGCAAACAATACTAAAATTCCGGCTTATGGAGTGGCCATTAAAGAACTGGATCTAGGCCTTCGGAAACCTTTCCGCTGGACATTTGTCATTGCAGATGTGATCTCTCCCATAATTGGAGCTGATTTTCTGTCACATTTCAATTTGGTCATCGATTTAAAAAACAAAAAGCTTATCAACTCGGAAACATCCTTGCACGCTTTTGGATCAATTGGACATGCAACACAGCCATCAGTTGTTACCATACGTGTTACTTCAGAGTATGAGAGTATCATTGCCGAATTCCCTGAGATAACAAATCCAGCATTACTGGGTAAATCCGCCTCCCATGATGCTGTACATCATATAATAACACGAGGACCACCCGTCACAGCTAAACCAAGACGTCTACACCCTAAATTGTATGCTACTGTAAAGGCAGAGTTTGAATTTCTGCTGGAGCAAGGAATCATCCGGCCATCCAAGAGTTCTTGGAGCTCTCCTCTCCATGTTGTACCCAAGCAGGACTCAACAATTCGTCCCGTTGGAGATTACAGGAAGCTTAACTCGGTGACTGAATTCGACAGCTACCCTATTCCTTATCTCCATGATTTTGCCCATGCATTGCATGGCAAGAAAATTTTTTCCAAAGTTGATATTTTCAAAGCATTTCATCAGATCCCCATCGCGGAAGCTGATATACCAAAAACCGCTGTGACCACTCCGTGGGGCCTATATGAATACACACATCTATGCTTTGGCCTTGTGAATGCTCCGCAAACCTTTATGCGGTTCATGCATGAGGTGCTCAGAGGATTGCCCTTTTGTTACGTCTATCTTGATGACATTTTATGCTTTTCAGATAATGAAGTTGAGCATAAGCATCATCTGCGGACCCTCTTTCAGCGTCTAAATACGTATGGCCTTAAACTGAATTTTTCCAAATGTGTGTTTGGTGTGTCAGAACTTGTATTTCTAGGCCACCTGATCACACCACAAGGCATTAAGCCACTACCAGAAAAGGTCCAGGCTGTTTTGGAGTACAAGCTGCCAGACTCTATTGCTGCTCTCAGAAGGTTTTTGGGACTTTTAAATTTTTATCGCCGTTTCATACCCCATGCGGCACAACATCAATTCCTCTTAAGTCGACTGTTAAAAGGAACTCGAAGTAAAAAGCGAGATCGGACTGAGATTACTTGGTCTGCTGAGGCAGTCAACGCTTTCCAGAATTGCAAAGAGGTCTTAGCTGAGGCAACATTGCTTGCCCACCCAGACCCATCAGCTGCCCTCGCTCTGCATGTTGACGCTTCGGATTTTGCTATCGGCGGAGCTCTACATCAGATCGTAGATTCTGAGCTGCAACCTCTGGGTTTTTTCTCACGTCAGCTCAACTCTGCTGAAATGGCATATAGCGCTTACGACCGCGAGCTATTGGCTGCTTACTCATCAATTCGCCACTTCCGGTACATGTTGGAGGCTAGGGAATTTACCCTGTACAGTGACCACAAGCCCTTAACATTTGCTTTCAGGCAAAAATTTGATAAGTGCTCTCCAAGACAGATTCGTCAGTTGGATTTCATATCCCAATTTACCACTAATATTCAACACATCCGCGGGATTAACAACATTGCTGCTGATGTAATGTCTCGCATCTCTTCAATACATATGCCTAGCACTATTGATTACAACAGTATTGCAACATCACAGAAAACTGATCCCGAGCTTGCTAAGTTGTTGGCATCGGATTCCCCTCTACAACTTAGAAGAATCACACTTCCTGAGTCTGATGTTGAGATAGTGGTTGATCTGTCAACAGGAACAGCGCGCCCTTACATCCCCAAAGAGCAGCGACAACAAGTATTTTCTGCCTTACATAACTTGGCACATCCAGGTATACGCCGCACAGTGCACTTGTTAAAGAAGCGTTTTGTTTGGCCTTCAATTTCAACTGATGTCGCTCACTGGGCGAAGCATTGTGTCGCATGCCAAAAATCAAAGGTTCATCGGCACACACGAGCACCATTAGCATCCTTCCAAGAACCTTTCGGCCGCTTTGATCATGTACATCTAGACATCATTGGACCACTTCCACCATCAAATGGTTTCACGCATTGTCTGACAATGATCGACAGATTTTCCCGGTGGCCAGAGGCTCAACCTTTGAAGGAGATAACCGCCACTGCAGTTGCTGAAGGTTTTTTTACATGTTGGGTATCCCGTTACGGTGTTCCCTCCACTGTAACAACAGATCAGGGTCGTCAGTTTGAGGCGTCCCTATTCAAAGAGCTTGCCAGGTTGTTAGGTGTGCACAAGACCCGTACAACTGCCTACCACCCACAATGCAATGGGTTAATTGAGGAGTTTCACCGTCCCCTGAAAAGTGCCCTCAAGTGCTATGCTACAGAGCGTTGGACGGAAGTGCTCCCTTTGCTTTTATTGGGTCTGCGAGCTGCACTGAAAGAGGATATAAAGTGTACCCCTGCCGAAATGGTGTTTGGAACTTCTCCCAGGCTACCAGGAGAGTTCTTTAACCCGACGAAGCCAGTATCTGACACAATCGATTTTGTCACTAAACTAAAAGCGCATATGCAGGCACTTCGACCGTTGGCGCCTAAGCAACATGGAAAGCGCCCCATATTCATCCACAAAAATTTAGCCACTTCCTCACATGTCTTTCTTCGCAGGGACATGGTTAGACGTCCACTTCAGCAACCCTACGATGGCCCATTTAGGGTCATCAGCAGGACAGACAAGGTGTTCACGTTGGATGCAAATGGCAAAAATATCACAGTTTCCATTGATCGTGTCAAGCCAGCATTTGTGTTGTCCTTACCCGAGGATATGGTTGTGCAGCCGTCACCACCAGTACAACTTGAGACTGTGCCACCACCATCGCAGCCTTCAGTGCCAGTGACACGATATGGCAGAAAAGTTCACTTCCCCGATCGATATCGTTGTCACTGGAGGGGGAGTATGCAGCGGTAGGCTGCTCAACTCGACCAACGGGAAGAGTGAAGTGAAGTCACGGTTGTTGATGTCGATTCCTTCCCACTTGCACGCGGTTGCACTTGCTCGCTTGCACGCGTTTGCACTCGCTCGCTCGTACGCGACTGCACCAAATGTTTTCCGATAGTTAACTTGTTTTATACGTTATGTTTAACTTGTTTCTAGTCATGTTTATTGTTGCATTAAAGTTTTTGTTACTTAACCTCAAGTGTTGCTAGTCACCCGCTAAACTATATTTAAGGCCTTTTTAGGGACTTTTTAAGGCCGTGGGAACCCTGAAGATTGATGATGAATAATTGTTAAAAATCCTGATAGAAGATAGCATTTGAAATGAAAAACATCTTACCACAAAAATTAAAAAACTTACTAAGATAAAGAAACTAAATAAGTAGTAAAATTAATTAAAAAAAAAACTTACATAATAAGATTTCCTTTTATTTAGAGCACTAATACAAAACAAACACAGAAAATTACGTTACCTCACCGGAACGCTGTGTTTTTCTAACCCCAAATGGTCCAAATCCATACACCGCAAGAGAAATCACAGTGACAAGTATTTGGACAGTTGTAACCCAGTATGTAAAGAAAGGCCTAGAAGAAGAAAATCAAGAGATTCAGAAATAGAAAATGAACTGTTAACAATGTACAGAGTTGCATTTTAAATGGATGCATAGATATCTCAAGCAATTGATAGATATCTTATCATGAACTGAAAATTGATAAAGTACCATAATTTCCAGAGTGTTATCGACATTTAATTTGCAGGAACTAAAAATCATCCAGAAAGAGAAAAAATTATACAATCCAAATGGCAGGATTTGAAGAATGTGGAAGAACAGGAAGGGGAAATACAACAGCCTTTCAGAAACACAATATATTTATACATGTATGTATTTTGTTGTTTATCTTATCCATAATATGCATTAAATATATATCAAGTCTCGACACACCAAGTTAACTTCAATTATTAGCAAATAATATTACCAACTGATGCTCAACACGTTTAGAAGGAAGTAACAAAAAAAAAAAAACATGGATGGCCCACCGCAGAATTTTATCCATATTCATATTTGTGGTATACATCAATTCTGCAAATCGATGGGTAACAAATGAAAAAGGAAAAACAAGCTTTACTTTTTCTCTTTTTTTCAAACTCTAACAGAGCCCCATATCTGGTATAGATAATGGGCAAAATCAATACCTAGTATATCTCTAATCCTGACCTTGTGCCCCCCCCCCCCCTATCTTAATACTGGCTGTGCCAATGAAAATAATTATCACTTAATTTAACATGTTAGTGTTTCTACTAGAAGTAATTTTTTACCAATTTTGAGTGTGTTAATAATTTTCAAATTTTTTGATGTTTCAATCCATTCAGTCTTTTTAAAATGTTTAAAAAATAATAACAAATGAAATTCATTTTAAAAAGTTAAAAATAAAGGTGTGTTTTAAAAGATACCAACTCAACAAGAATGAAACTAAAGCAACTTACCTGTGATCATCGATGTCTTCCAACTGTTCTTTAACATCAGATGTTATATGATCTTGCTTTATTTTTCTATGTAAAAATTTTCCTATAACACCCATTCCATACTGTCTGCGATCAAAATTTTGAAATTCTTGTGCAATAGCCTAAAAAGGAATTAATACATATATAAATAAAGCTTAAAAACTCAGTAACTGAAATTCTCTCTTGAAAACAGGATATTTGAACAATTACTATGGAAAGTTGAATTTATCTTAACTTATCATGTAACTTAAGAGTATGTGAATATCATGTAGAACCAAAATGAGTTGACAATTTGATGACATCAAGTTGATGAATAAGATGATTCTCCCCCCCTTATTGCATGTGTGCGTGCATTCCCCCCCCCCATTCCCTTTTTTATAAATGTTTCCCACCATTCTGTATGCAAATACATAAGATAGATCCATAGCTTTTTCAACTAATTAGGCATTTTTTAGTGCCTGTAATTTCTTAATAGAGAAATTCACTTTACAAGTAACACATTTTGACTTTGACAATTTTGTTCTACATATCAGCATTACGGTAAAAATTCTTTTAAAAATAAGTTTAATATTTTTTTAATAATTAGCTCCATTTTTATGTTAATACATGCACATACATAAATTTAAACAATGTAACTTAAAATAACATCAATGTATAGCAATGTGTTGTTGACAAATTGAATTTTAATTGCTTACTTTATCGATAATTTGCTATGATGCGAAATTAAAATTGACTGGCATATCGGAATATAGTTTTTACTGTTCCAGATTGAATGGAAAAGAAGTAATAAAAAAAGGGGGAAAGAAGAAAAATCTATTTTCTTTATTTGTAAATCACAATTAAACCAAACACCGAATTTGCAACTAAATATTTTCTATGCTCTTACTGGGTAGCAAGGTTCATGATTTTTTTAAAATTAAAAAAAAAAAAAAAAAAAAAAAAAAAAAAAAAAAATCAGATTTTTTAAATTTAAATCTGATTTTTTAAAATTTAAATCAGATTTTTTAGATTTAAATTAGATTTTTAAAGATTTTTTTTAAAACAGACCCTAAAGACTTTGGATATTTATTATGTTACACATATACAAATAATATGACACGTTAAATATTATGCAAAAAGACATTTTAAGCTATTTTCACTGCAGTAAATATTTTTAAATAATAAAAATGAACAAATTTTACTACAAATGCACGATTCAAATGAAATTTAACTCTACCAGGAATAATAACGCACTCTAAGTAAAGGAAAAAATGAACAAATTTAATTTGAATTCTTTTGCTGTTGAAAGCTGAAAAAAAATCAAACAATAAATTGTGTGCACTTAATTTTACATTGAGTGCCATTTATTCGTTTTTTCTATTTTATAAATG
Organism: Octonoba sinensis; assembly: GCA_038502835.1. NCBI lineage: Eukaryota > Metazoa > Arthropoda > Arachnida > Araneae > Uloboridae > Octonoba > Octonoba sinensis. The sequence continues at coordinate 10,164,724 of CM076599.1, forward strand.
AAATATCAACTTGAAATATTTTTTAATCTACCTATTTAGTAAAATCATATGTTCATTCCGTCCATTACTAAAAACTGAAGCTTTTTGTTTTAATCAGATATCTTAATTGAAAATTGCAAGATAAAAAATATTTCACAAGGGAAAAACTTTAAGATATTATGGTACATGGATGGAACATCTTTAAGGATACATATTCTAAATTCTAAACAACTTGGCTTCAAGCACTATCATCCTGAATTATCTATTGTGTGGTATTCATTAAGTAGAACTAAAATACTATTATTCAAATTAAAAAAAAATTAAGTGGATCATGATTAGACTGAATTGCAGTATGAACTGTCAAATGAATTATGCTTTGATTTTAAGACATCTGAAGATTAAGAATAATAGTGTAACATTAAAAAAATAATAACAATAATTGGTTCTAAAGTTATGAAATATATAATAGGACACACACACAGACAGAGGGATCAATGAAATTTTGCTGGAAATAGACGTTGTAAATGCAGCACATTTTATGTTTAAAACAAACTTTTTCTAACGCTAAAATCAATTTTTCTAAATTTTTTTTCATGATTTTAATCAACGAACCCTGCCGGGTAGGGGACATGGTGCAGATTGCATTATTGATATTACCTATACCAAGCATTCAGAGGGTTTTGGGGAAAGCTTGGCATATTTGGGGGAGGGGGATCCGTAGATTTTCAGGAAGTGCGCCATTGCAACGAGGGAAGGGGCGGCGCCCCTGTTTACACATATATGTCAAATAAAAGCAGATAGAAATTGCCCCCCCCCCCTCCCAACTTGAGTGTCTGGATCTGCCACTGTGTAGAACATTGAGTTTCTACAAATGAATTTTCAAACCCATCAGTAAAAAAATATTTTTGCTACCCAACTTCCCCCCTACCAATTTTTATACCATGGGTAATAACATCCTAAATCCCCCCATCTTTCCCATACCAAGCTTAAGTTTTAAAGGCTTAAAATGTTTTGGAGCAGAAAAATTTCATTTTGGAGCAGCAAATACCCATCATTGAGCAGGTTAATTTTTTTCTTGCAGCAGCAAAATTATATTTTGAAGCATCAAACATCCAACTTTTTCTAGCATACTTTAACCTATTAGTGAGGGGGGGGATGCAACAGGTGTGTGTATATATAGATATGTACACATCAAATGTATGAGAAAATGTTAAAATTATGAGTTTGAATTACATGCGAAATGGGAGGGCTGAACTTTTTTTTAACTGTAATGCAAACAAGTAAATGACATAAATATTTATTCAAATTAATATGAAAGACAGTTCAAACTTTTATTTAAAATTTATTTCTCAAATTTTACTTAGTGAATCTTTTTGTGCCACAATATAAAAATTTCTACTGAATTTAATCTAAATCTGAGAGTTTATTAAATTATATTTACAATAAAATTACCGCATTAATGCCTAACTTTCGAGAGATTTTCAATTTGGGAATCAAAGTAACATGTTTCTAAATAAAAGATATCCCTTCAAACTCCAATCTCGAATAATATAAAATTAGATTCTTTATAATTGCTACTTGTTAGTAACTAAAAGCTATCTGGTTTTCATAATATTGTAACAATAAAATAAAAATTTTGAAATATATTTTGAGTTCTATGCAAGAACTAATGTATTTACTACTAAGCGTTAAGAATTGGGAATTCAGTCTTTTAAATATTAATTTTGGCCACAGAAAATAGTTACATGTCTTGAAAACTGTATAGGACTTAACTTTTAAAACTGCAATTTTATTACCTCGAAAAAATCATGCTAAGTTGCCGGATTAAAGAAATTAGTTGCCAAAAGAAAAAGTAAAGATCCTTGAATAGGTTTTTTTTTTATTAAAATGATTATAGCTGCGATCAAGCAACATCAATGAAGTAAAAAACCTTTTTTGCCTCTTCAAAATCAATCTGAACTTTCAGCACTTTCATTCTTCATTTTTAAGCTTAATTCACTTTTCAGTGATTGCATCAACTTATATACATTATAAAATAATTTTTCTAAAAAAACAGAACCGACTTCAAATTAAAAATTGCGCTAAAAAGTAAAAAATAAATTCATTCTTTAAACAACATCAATGTGACTTTTAAACATAGTTTTAGAAGTCGGTGCAAAATTAGGATAGATAAAATATTTTGTAATCATGAATCAATTACAAATATATAAATTTCCGCAGAATTAGCAACAGTTCCAATATGAAGTAGCAAATGGTATAATGGTAATTAGACCCATAATTTTGCACCGACTTCTAAAACTATGTTTAAAAGTCACATCGATGTTATTTAAAGAATGAATTTATTTTTTACTTTTTAGCGCAATTTTTAATTTGAAGTCGGTTCTGTTTTTTTAGAAAAATTATTTTATTTTATTCTTTTTAGTGTAAATACATTTTGTATATAAATACTCTATTTTTAAAAAATCCATATTAAAGGGCAAAACTTCTTTAAATTAATGGCACTAAAAACTAATCATTTGCATGATAAATTCCCTTTTGAAGTCTATTTTAGCAAACAAACTAATTGGATTAATTTTTTCCACAAAGAAGCCTTCAGTCAAACTCTTGCTGTAATTTCTTTTAATATATTATAGCCCATGACAACAAACATGTTTTTAACAATGCTTTTATATTTATTAATAGATTTCCCAACAAAGAAAAATCAAACCAAGCCTTTCCAATTAAAATAAAAAATACTTATTTTTCACTCGTAATGTTTTTTCTAAAAAACAAATGTAGGCAAATTGATTTGCAATATTTGAGTTAGACGACCCTCCATCGATTAAAGAAAAAATCATCAAAATCGGTTCATTTAGTCAAAAGTTAATGATGGAAAGACAAAAAAAAATACTACATTTCTGCCCATTACTTTTGTTCTAATTATCGAATATGGTCAAACGAAAGTACGGGGCCTAAGGGAAACCACCCCTGATCGATTGAAAAAAAAATCATGAAAATCGGTTCATCCAATGTGAAGTTATGAGTGGACAAAAAAAAAAAAAAAAAAAAAACCCGACATACATACAGTACGAATGTATAACGTCCTTCCTTTGTGAAGTCGGTTAATAAAACACGGCAAAATCAATATATAAGTAGCTTGTCACTCAATATTCATTTTTCGAATTTGTGGCTTTTTTGTGAGCAGCCCTTGTGCATGCATGGGAATATTTTTTAAATAAAAGAATGATTTGGCACAAAATTGAAAAAATCCATGGTATATAAGATAATTTTATATTTGCGATTTTTGAGAAAAATCAGAGAAGTCAGTTGAAAAAACATACAAATAATGATTTATTTAATTTGAAGAAAGGAAAAGGTACATTATACTTTGATTGTAGCCAGCATAATTTTTTGTTTTCTCAACAACAAAGAAGATTTAATATCACAGGCAGCTAGCGGAACCCTCATCTCTCGGTGTGGCACCCAGTTTAGGAGCCTTTGCTTTAAATAAAACTTTTGCTCTCAAAAATTGAATTATGAAAAGAATTTAACTACATGAAATAAGGAAATCTTCCAATCTATTCAATGAGAACCGATTCCTAGATTTCATACTTATTAATAAAAAAATGAGCTAAATGAAACTTTTAGTTTTGAAGTAAATCTCATAATTAATGAACCTTAAAACGCACTATTAATTCACTGTAATAAATAAAAAATTTTGTTTAAAATAAAGCAGCAACTTGTGCAGAATCGCCGATTTTTGTTTTCAGACTTTTGAACGCAAACTTATTTGTAATCAGCGTCACTCTTTTTAAAAATTTTTTTGAATGATCAAAGATATTTTGCGTGCATAAAAAAAAGTTAAATAATTGAAATAAAAAATTACATCAAACCTGGGATTCAGCATTTAACCTTTTGACATTTGAATGTTCACATGTTATTAGGCATTAAATTTTGTTTAAAAATTTTGAAATCCAAGATTTTAATGAAATTTAAAAAACATTTTATTTAGTTTCATTTTAGCAAGCCTTACAAACATCAAAAATGAAAAAATTCAAAATTCTATAGTGGATGTAAAAAAATCTAATTTTTCAAAGGGATCACACAACATAAAAGCAGGAAAGGAAAATATTTCTTTAAGTAAAATGACTTTATAGTTGCATTTTAACAGGTCTATGATAATCAATATTAATAATTACTAACATTATCATGGGAAGATACCGGAGTTCTGGTATTAAAACACACACACACAAAAATAACAAAGAATCCCGGGGTATAACCAGAACACAATTAATTGCCTTTGGAGAAAGAAAGGAATGAAGAAGGAATCATGAGTTTGGTACATTTAAAATCATGTAACTCAGAGAAATACATTTGTTATCAAAATCTATGCAGGGAAGAGGGGGGGGGGGGAGGAATCATTACTTTGTTCCATATCCTTTTCATTCCGACATTAGAGCTAGGAAGTTCTACTTGTTGAGAAGACTGCTGCCATGCTTGAGTGTTAGACCTGTAAAAAAATAAAAATTGTAATACCTAAAATATAAAACTATTAATTAAAAAAAAAAAACAGATGATCGCTTTCACCAGAAACCAAAGAAACAAATTACAGAATTTCATAGAAATACATGCCTGGCGGAATCTACAGAATCAACTCCAGGTGAACCTTGTGAAGGTGGCAAGTACAACCTTGATGCCAACAACTTTTCATTTTGAGTTTGAACTTCATTGGAGTTTGGAGGTTGTTGTTCAAAAAAGACATCGTCCACCAATTGATTAGCATCTGAAAATAACTAGTAAAAAAAACAAAACGTAAGGAAACATACTAAAACATAAATATGGAGTCAAACCTTAAAAGATTCTGAAAGGTACGAAACATAACATTATACAATATGCAGCACCTACCACTTAATAAAAACTCTAGATAATAAAGTATGTAGCTTATTCTCATCAAATAGCTGTGATTCTAATTAAATCAATACAGCACTGAGAAACTACACCTTAATAAAATCAGCATCACAACATAAGAAAAGCCAAAAAATTCTCTTAAGTTTCAAAAACTTACCATATTATTTATTTTAATTTTAAGTCATAGTTTGGGATTAACTATGCTGTAAAGTCTGGAAATCTATGCTGTAAAATGGACTACTGGCAATGGTTCATTAGTTAATTGTTACAGAATGCTTAAATTTAAAAGCACCATTGCTTCAAATTGAGAAATAAATAGCTATTTGTAAGTGAGCAAGTGTTAACTTTTATGTTAACTTTTATCTTTCTTTCTTTTCCAAAAAACATTTAAAAAAGCTAATTTTAGGTGATTGAAACCACTAAATTATTTGGCCAGTTGGGTTTTAACCAGTTAAAAACCTGATTACTACCGCAACAAGATGTTCAAGTTGAAGAATTTAATTTTGAGAGAGTGAAATTTTGAAGAAATACAATAATTTTCAAAACTGTAGATTTCCTAATCTGCTTCACGCAGTTTAAGGGCCATTTCACAGTATTTTGTCCAAACATAGAGTCCACAACATGACACTTTTTTTGTTATAACTACGTAATTTAGTTTAATTATCACCAAATTTTATTTTCAAATAATGTGTTGAGCACATTATTTGAAAATAAAATTAGTGATAATTAAACTGTAAATTACGTAGTTATAACAAAAAAGTGTCATGTTGCGGGCTCTACATTTTTAGAAAATACTGTGAAATGGCCCTTACGAAAAAAGTTTAGCCAAATTGCAGAAAATGTGGTCATGAGCTGTAAATAGAAACAGAAAACATTGAGGCAGCACATCCAAGTTAGGTCAAGCATATCTAGTTTAAGATAGTTCTCATCTCTTGCAGAATTTAAATAAGTAAATATTGAGAATTTTACTTCTACTAATGGCTGGTCGATAGCATTAAAAAAGAGAGGGGGGGGGGGGGCTATTTAAAACAACTGGATAGGGAGCAAACAGGCACGTTTCCGGTGCAGATAGCTAACTAAAAATAAGTATTGAATAGCAAAATACTGTATTTCCCCATTATAACCAGGCATGCCAACATTTGGGTGATCTTATCAGGAGCACACACAGCATAACATTCTTTGTTTCGTGTATTAGTCAGTTTTGTACAAATTATAAAAGAGCTGTATTTCATTATTTGCCTTTAATGAATGCCTGCATTTAACATGATTTTAAACAGTTTCCTACGTTCAAGCTCCCACTGAAATTTAAAGTTTTTTTTTATAATCTCTTAAAGGCCAATTGCAAGTAAGGCCCATATCACTTGTAACATTTAGAATTATTTTCTTGAAAAGATAAAACTGACATAGCAATCTCTTTTTATATACTCATTAAATAGCAAGAATTAAACTAATAATTCACAACTACATTTTACAATAAAATAAAAATTATGGGGGGGGGGGGGGGGGGGAGACACTATTTTGCCATGAATAGTCAAATGAAAAAAAAAGAAAGAATAAAATTAAAATTTAAAGAAACATATCTTGATAACAAAATTACACGATTAGATAACAATATGCACATAAACTTCTTTTCTTTTTACCAATTTATTGTGTTGAAAAAATGTTTCTCATCAAAATGAATAGAAACTAGTGCAGAAGTCCCCAATTTTGCTTTTCCCAACTTTTCTTTTTTAAATTAAGCATAATTTTATTCTTAATTAAATTTTTTTTTCAAAATTACATTAGGTGGGTGAAAAACAATAATTTTTTAGTGTTTTTTTCCGTGGCAATGACTTTTTGTTATTTTTTCCAGAGCAGCTGAAGGCAGCAATTGACATCAGTTGAAATACCTGGATTCATCAGTGCATAAGCTGCACTGTGATTTATCAGGCAAAAATTAGTGAAAAATATTGATCAGATAGTAAAGGATCAAAGTATCCATTTTAATGATAACATTTTATAAAAGGAAAACAGAACTGTTATATTAAATAACTAACAAACATATCATTGTTTATTCATTGTAAGAAATTCATCATACCTAACTATGTATATAATGTTCATATTCTAATGGCTCAAGACTTATTATCGAACTTATGAGATAAAGATAAATATTTCCCATTCTTGATGGTATTTTTTCTGGCTAATCAGCCTGCATCTTGGAGGACAGAGTTGCACTCTCAGCCCTTATGACACAGCATGATTTTCGGGAATAAAATTTCGGTATTCATTTTTTAAAAAAACTATTTTAAATGCTTAAAATTATTCAAAACATTAATATTTTCTAACATTTTCTTACTTATATATGCAAAATGAATAACAATGCCCAAACAAACGTAACAATTTTTTGGACTGAGTTCGGGAAAAAAAAGAAACTTATGGGGTTAATATCATATTTTTACTGGCACAGCAAATTAATATGACCTAGCTCTATTTACAACTCAGTAGTCATTTCTCAGTGAAGAAATGACTGTTAAAACTTATAAGCGTCTAATAACCATGATATAGAAATTTTTAAAATGGATATAAGATGGGTACTAAAAGAAATTATATTTTAGTAATATTTAGTACCTGCTGCGATGGAAGCCCATTATCCTGCTGGTCATCATTAAATGCACCATCTACATTTGTAGCTGCATAATTATTTGCTGAATGACTAGAATGAGTTGGCCAAAACTGACGAGATGAACATCTTCTTACTATTGTCTGAAATAAAAAGATACAAAATAAGAAAATTCCATGCACTTTCAAAACGCCCAAATCGTGAAGCGGACTGGTTCTTTGAAGTTGATAAAAAAAAAATGTTTGTCAATAGTTAAATAAAAGATATGATGAAAACTAACTGCTACAAAAGAGCTAATAAGGAAAAGAAACCACCATGGCCCGTACTAGAAAAAAATTTAGCTGAATGGATTCAAGTTCAATGCAGCCTTGTGCTTTCGATTTCAACAGGAAAAATTTGACTGAAAGCCACAAGCATGGCCCAGGAAATGAAAGTCCAGAATTTTAAAGGTGGACCTTTATGGTGTCAATGCTTTATGAATAGAGAAAACTTAAGTCTTAGATTTAAAATAAGGATTAGGCAACGATGGCCGGATTACTGGCAACAAAAGAAGAGCAACTTCTTAGCTTTTACTAGGGAATTGATGAAAAATGTTAGCCTCAAACAAATATTTAACATGGACCAAGTCCAAGCAAGTCCATGTGCAAGAAAAGGTGAAGTTGAAAGCCAAAAATCCAATGATTAAAGCACTTCTGTCGGTAATATCAGGAGGCCTCCATGTCCAACATCGTTGGGAGAATTGGTTGTCTAATGGACCACACAGCTACATGAAATCCGGGAAAGTTAAATGAGTTACATATTCAGAAATTGCTGAGTGGATTAAGGACTCTTGGGACGAGGTTTCAATTTCTACAATTAAAGCTGGATTTTAAGAAACTGAAATAACTGCCGTTGTCAGAAGTGATAAAGATCTTGAAGACAGCTGTTAATCCGATAATGATAACCCAAATCCAATCCATATTTTGCCAGAGGACATAATGGAACTTTTTAATTCTGAAACAGAAGAATCTGTTTTCGATGGCCATGTGTAAGTAGAATATGGTGAAATGAAGACTTTTTTTAAATTTTGCTATTTTTAATCTTAAAAGTGTTTTGTAATTTAATTAAATTATTCCTTATACCTTACCAAGTGATTTGTGTGTGTAATAGTTTTTGTTTTGGGTGTGGGTCATACAACGATGCAGGTTATGTATGCACCGAACTTGATTTTTTTAGAATGAATTTTTCTTCCTGCGGACTATACAACGATGAGGGCCATTTACAGATAATTAGGGTAATGAAAATTTGTTTTGGACTAAATTGCGAACATACCACCACTTCATCCCAAACATATACCAAGCTCGAACTCTACCCCCCCCCCCCCCCATTGTTCTTATTTTACGCTTCGTAACTTTTCAAAACCGGGCCAAAACTCATTATTAGTAAAATTCTTCTCATTTAATTTAATGCATGGTTTATACTGTAGGATCATCGAGCATTTGCGTTATGCTTCCATTACTATAGTGCAATTTGGTGATCTGCTTAATTTTAATTTTACGTAGCAGTTCAGATTAATTTCATATTTTATTCAGGTGATTTATTTCATAACATATATTTATTTTTGTACTGCATATTTGGCGCCATTTGGACTGAATTTAGTTTATATTTCATACGTCACTACTGGATTAGTACTGAATATTTTCTAACTGAAATGTGCATATTTATTTACCTTTGGAAATAATGTTTTCCCCTTTCTTCTATTTTTTGCTGACTTTAATAAAAGTGCTATTTTATTAGAATTTTCAGGAAATGTTTTGCCAATTTTACAATGGAGATTTTTTGTAACTGGTATCCTTATTCTGATGGGGATTTTAAAATGGACTGTTGGTAATTTTCAGAACATCAGTTCTTAAAAGTCTGCAGTCTAATGGGTATTATAGCCACTGACGCCTTTATTCTAACGTAGATTTTTTTGGGACTAATGCACTTATTCTAATGGTAATCTTTAGGGATTGTTGTCTTTATTCAAATAGGGGGTTTCAAGAGATGTTTTCTTTCTTCTAGCAGAGATATTCAGGGACCACTGCTTTTCATCTAATGAGGATTTTTAAAGAAAATACAGCTCTTGTTTTCTGGGAACTTTTTAGACGTACTGTTGAGTACATTGCAATTGGGATTTTTACGGAATCTTGATGTAACTTATAAAATTGAAGATTCTTGCACGGTACACGCACAAACACGTACCCCAACAACAATGTTTCGCATCATTTTGAAAATGTGTTGCTTTAAACACAGCATGGCAGTTGGAATTAATATTTTGAAAATACTGAAAATAAATTTAGGGTATAAATTTGAAATCGTAAATGAGCAATTTTCCGACATATATTTAAGAATTGCTGTCCATTTTTGTGATTGCATTTTCTGTAAAAAGGTTGCTTTTTGCAAATTTTGCTAATTCTTCTATTCCTTCTTTATAATTACAATGACTTTTCAAGATGGGGGGAGGAGGTTAGTCGGTATTTTCACCTAAAGGAAATTTGCAGAAAAGGGGGCGCTTCATTGTTTGGGGGAAGAGGGCCTTGTTCAGCATTTTACTATATTTCAATAAAAATGATGTCTACATACTTGTATATTATTTTGAGCAAAGCATTTTTTAAAAAATTAATATGAAATAAATTAAAAAATCACTTCATATTATTATTGGGTATTTTATGTGCATGCACACAATAAAAACTTAATAATAGAACCAACATACTGTTGTAATTAGTCCAAGGCTGTCAACAATAATCTTATATGCAGAATCTTTCCTTCTATGCTTTTGAAATAATTGTGAATTATGAGATGTTACACTTTCAGTTCTCCGGGGTCTATCAACAGTGTCTGTAGCTACTGAAGGTTGTAGTCTTGAAGCAGACGCTGGTTGATGTTCAGACAAGGTATGCGTCTGCTGAGGCACAGAAGGATAGCTAGTAATCTCTTCAAGATTTTGCGTTTCTTCATCCTAAAAACAATAAAATATTTCGTAATTTTAAGCAATTGATAATGTTTTAACTTTTAACAAGAAAAAATGAATAAAATTATACTCATTATATTGAGAATTGATGACTATTTCCTTCAATTTCATAATAGAAATTTATCTGAATTCTAAAAATTAAATTTAGAATTTAATAAAACTATTATTTTTTATAATTTATTAATTCATTTTTTAAAAATATCTCCTATGCAACACCACTTTTAGATATTTTTAAAGAAGATATTGTAAGTGATAATGAAAAACAGATTAAAACTTCCAATCAATTGAGTTTTTCATTCAATCAGAAGGAGCTTTAAATGTAGATGTAAGCAGGATAATTTTAATTATAACCACCACTCAACATTAAGAAAAAATTATCATTATTATCATTACTTATTTTTAAACTTGAAGATGTTCAATTCAGACCTGCCAACTTAAGAAGTCAAAACGCAGAAGATTTTTTTTCGACAATGTAGCATAATATTATTAGCAACGAACAAATTCAAATATAAATTAACTCACATACTCAGATATTTACCATTTTATGTGAGCTATAGAGAAGCTATGCAGAATTTTACATCATAGTGAAATATTGAAACAACATTAGTTTTTCCATGAAAAATATTTTACAGCTTAAAGTTTACTCACCTTCATTTCCCCCCATTTCTTACTCAATAATCTTCTTCTTCTTTCTGCCCATCGTTGATAACTATTATGTTCAGTTTCTTCATCAAGACCAAAAAAAGATGCTGTGCTTTTGGCAACATACCTATAAAGAATGATTGAATGCTTTGTTTTAGATATCTTCATTAAAAGGTACAAAATAACAATGCTTTATGTAAAGCAACAATGAAAAAAATGTTTTCAGAGAGTATGGAATAAAAAGCTTCTTTAAAAAGAGTAGCATTTACAACTCCTTTCAGTACAAACACAAAAGTGACAACCAACAACAGGAACAAGGCACAGCTATCCTGGTCTTAGTAAAATTAACAATCCCCAATGAATATCAAGAGCCTTTTTAAAAGTTTGTTTCGCACTGCAAGTAGCAGTCACTTTCGGTAAACTATTCCAACTGCCTACAACCCTATTGAAGTAGTAATTTTAACTAATTTAAAGATTAGCCTGAGATTTGAAAAGCTTTAAACAATAACCTCTGGTTCTACCTTCTGTGCATAAATGTTGCCCATCAAAATTTTCCATTTTAATGAATTTAAATAACTGAATCATATTCCCTCTAACTCTCCTTTTCTCTGGAACCAGGAATGGCGAACCTTTTTCAGACGTGGGTCAAATTTTGTTCATCTTTTTTTTTAGTACTAGCTGGTGGGTCAAGAATGCCCATTTGCACCAAAATTTAAAAATTTTTAACTGAGTATCTTTAAAACTTTTTCTACAATTTTTTTTCAACAAACAAAATATGAGTAAAATTATACACTTCATTTGATATTTTGTAAATATTTTTGCTTTATTTCAAGTACTACAAACACATTTGTCGTCATTTGCGTAAAGTTTTAGAACTGTAATGATAAAACTGAAGGTTATAGACAGCCTTTAAATTGCTTTTGTGTCAATGCAGTGATTGAAAAACTAAAAATAGAATATAAATTATCCACACAAATTATAAAATCTAAATAAACCCCCATAGACAAGGGGGCCATATGGCTCCTGTTGAGAAACCCTGTTCTAGACTATACATATTGAGCCTTGCCTAACCTCATAATCTAAGTCTGAGATACCACTAACCAACCTAGTAGTCTTTCTTTGAATCCTTTCCTATAAGGTAATATCCTTCTTTAGAAAAGAACACCAGAACTGAACAGCATACTCCAAATGAGATATCACCAAACCTCTGCATAATGGCCTACAGCAAACAAGTCATTCAGCAGATAGAATGACTCGTCTGATCGTGTTTAACATAGTTTGGAATGTGTATCCTCAATAAAATGTTTAATTTATTTTCCGTAATACCTTCAGGGATTATTTATTTGTTTATATTGTAAAATATTTTTTTATCTTTGAAATTTTCAAGAAAGAGATATTTGTTTAAAATTTAAAAAATGTCAGCTTTTAGTAATAAATTTTACAATACAGAACCTCTTATCCGGGCATCAAACAACCGGGAAACCAGAAAACTGGGAATTTTTTCATGAATTTCCCACCATTTTTGAAAAGTTTGTTTTTTTTACCCATTTAATAAAAATACGAATTTTTTAAAAATACCTTTAAAAATACACATTTTTTCGTTACAAATAACATATTCAGTGTTTATTAGTCAAATAATTTAGTTTAAAAACGATGTTTTTTTGGGAGGGAGCGTAAACTTACTTGCAGAAGAAAATTAGAAAAAAAAATTCCTCCAATGAAACTTGAGAAAACCAGACGCTTTCTCGATTTTATTTCAATAATTAAACATGAAAGAAATATGCATTTAGATTCTTAGACATTTTTTAAATTGTCTGGTAAGTATTTGAAGAAGAATTGCAACAAAAGTCGGACTATATGAAAGTTTGGAAAAATTTCTAGTACTGCAGATGCGCGAATTTTCCGTAATAGCCGATCGTGTGAAAATTGGAGCGTTTATTTTTGTTTTATAAATTTTTTATTTTATTTAAGAGCTGCAATAAGGTAATAAGAATTTAAAATTGTTATTAAGGCAACAAAAATGGCGACCGTGAAAATGAATTCTTTATTAAAATAGAGTTCGCAAAACAGAAGTCGTTGCACACAAGTATGAAATTTGAGTGTTTCTGTATGTAAACATGCTTCTTAAAAGAAAAGGATCTCCAAATTGAACTTCAGAAGTATTCTAGTATGTGGCTGGAATGGGATCTTTTAATAAAAACCAACATCGACGATGCCAGATAAAGATGTCTGATTCGGAAATCATTCAAATGGTGCTACACCCAAATGATGACAAAGAGTAAGATAGCGATAAAGACGAAAATAATGAAATTTTGCATGCTATATCTAACGAACGTTGCGTTGAATTAACAAAATAACTTATAGTAGGAATGGAACAAAAATCTTTTATAGACGAAACGCACATAATGGTTGTTCGAAAAATCCAGTAATTGTTTTTACAGCAAAAGCCTAATTTGAATCATTTATGTCAAAGTCAACCCCCCCCCCCCCCCGCCCTCTTGTTTTGACTTGTGAATGTTACTGATTTTTATCTTTTAAAGTTCTTTTCTTTTAATATTTCTTAATTTAAAAGTACAGTACGGGATCTCAAATCCGGAACGATCGGGGCTGCGATGTTTCCGGATTTCAGAAGTTTTGGAGTTTGAGTCCTCGTTCAAAAAATTTTGCAAGTAGCATCAGAGGCCATATAATTTGCTCCGGAAGTTTTTATTAGCATCTTCTTCATTTATAGCATTGTTTATTATCGTATATACTCTCCTACAAGTCGTGAAATTTAGCAAAAAAAAAACGAAGTTGGGGTCGGCTTATATTCGAGGCAAAACATTGAAAAATCTAGACTTTTCCCGATCTTTTTTAACCTCTTCAATTAAACAATAAAAGAAAAGAATTCCGTCAAATTCTGACATGATTTAAGGTTCTCTAGCCACTTATTAAAGACTTTTAATTGCAGTAAAAGATCAGACTATCGGAAAAATGCAACCATCGCCAAATTTCAATTTTGTGAATGTACTGTATCGCGCGAAAATTTGAGCTCATTAAAAAAAAAAAAAATTTAAACTACAAGAGATAAAAAAAGAGATTTAATGATATTAACTCAAAATTAAAGCAACAATTTAATAAAAACTCTAATCGTAAAAACGAACCCTTTTCAGAAAATCACGAAATAATTTTTTTTAAAAATTCCCATTTTCGATCTTAAACAATAAACATGTTCATTATATTTTATTTTCCCTCTTTTGAACTACATATTTCCAAAAGAAAAACGGTGCGAAATATCTCCAGATTTTTCTTCAAAAAAACAAAACTTTTTTTTCTTCTAAAAGTTTCGGATTTTGGGATTCTGAATTTGGGGTCCCATACTGCATTTCTTTACTATTTTCTACTTATTTTGAAGTATTATTACCATTTGTTATTGTAATTTGGGTTTGATAAACCTCCGAATATCGGCATTTTGTAGAGATCCAAAAAACCAGGAAATTCAGTTATCCAGGATAGGGCTGGTTCCGAGTATGCCGGATAAGAGGTTCTTTACTGTATTAATATATATGAGATTTTATTTATAAAATAGAAAATTATTAAAATGCACTCGGTGTAAAAAAGCATTACTAACACAACTGTTTGATTTATTTCAGCTGTCAAAGCAAAATAATTTAATTTATTGTTGTTCATTTTTTCTGTATTTGTATTATTGTTCTTAGTAGGGATACATTTGATTTTGATCATGCATTTGTTTATCTATACTGTTATCTTCAAAAATAGCTACTGCCATGAAAAAAAGCTTAAAATGTTTTTGCATATTTGACATGTCATATTATTTTTTAAATGCAACACAATAAATGTCTACAATCTTCCAAAGTATGTTTAACCAAATCAGATTTAAATTTTTAAAATTCCTTTTTTTTTCTTTTTACAAAAAAAAAAAATAATCATGAACTCTGATTGAAACCACATAAGTACATAAGACAACAACTGCACAAAACTGTATAGGTGCACAAAATAGTAAAGCACTCAATCATCTCTTACCTATTTGATGTCATTACAGGGGTGGTACTGGCCCTCCCCAAAAAATCCTGAAACTAATTTGCGGAATCTTTAAGGTTGAAACAAGGTTTTAAGCTATTATATGTATAATGTATATATACGGTATTATTACTATTTGTAAAGAAAAGTTTTATTCTGAATCGTCATTTATCACATAAAAATGCAGGTACATCTTTTGTAAGAATTGAATAAATTTTTATGTATCCCGAATGTATAACATTCCGAATGCACTGTTAACTGCATAACTTCCATCTTACAGTTCCAAACAAAATAGATAAAACCTATAAAAAATTCTTCATCACATTTTGCAAATTAACTTAACATATTTCACAAAATTTTCAAAAAACATATGGATAGCGCTAAAAAAACCTAGAAATAATTTTTTAAGATCCGGAATTCCGGACTTAAAAGCCTTAAAATATCCGGAGTTTCGGCCTACAGCCGGAAAAGTACCAGCCCTGTCATTAAAACCAATTACTTACAAACTGCATAACTATCTCAATCACATAGGAGCACATAATTTTAAAACAAAGTCTGAACTTTCAACACTAAGTTATCATGAAAAGAGAAAGTGGGGGGGGGGGGGGGGGGATTACGAAATATTAGAGTAAACCTACCCTAATTTTTTTTCAGAATTAACACATGCAGTCAATAAAAGACTCAGGTTTGTCTATTGTCAACACCTGCTTTGTGATTTTATTTTTATAAACTCATAGCAATTTGCAAACCATGTTCACATTAAAATATTCAAAAGCACATTACAAGGCCAGGAAAAGAAAAGGAATAGATTGAAATACAGCTGCTTCACAAAAATTAGATTGAGTTTTTATGACGGAAAACTACAAAACACTGATATTTCCGACAAATAATTTTTTATTTTTGTATAAAAAATTATATATAAATAAAATATAGTATTATACGTTGCATAGAGTTTTCTATAAATTTACATGTAGGAAACTATTTTTCCTTAACTAAGAATTTTTTGTAAACTCCTCAGCTTTTCTAGGTACTTGGGGAATTCTCTTTTTTTTTTAACCTTGGTTTTTTTTTTCTTATCTTTCTGGGTTTTTGCATGAATTATACAAGATATCAGCTGTCATCAGTGAAATTTATTTTTGTTAGGTAAGTCAGAATTAGACCAAGTTATATTAGGCTGTTCATGTCACTGATCTGTTATGAGCTCAGTTAAACAACTTAAAAAATGGCAGAACACTGTCCTTTTTTTTCCTGAGCAATATGTGCACATATTGTTTTTTTTCACTTCTAGAAAAAACAAACTGCCTTTCAACTTAAACTGCTGGTAAAAATATCTCCCTTGTTACACAGGCCAACCAAAAAAAGGCGTACATAATTACACGAAGGTACCATACATTTTATCCAAGTAATTTGACAATTCCTTTTTGTGCAATCCACAATGGTCTCCTACAGGGTTTGTTGATTTAAATCAAGTGATTTTTTTTCAAAAAAATCATTAAGTTTACAATGTTAGAAAGTGTTGAAAAAATGAAATATCTTGCAATTACAACCACTATTTCAAACAAAACTTCCTAGGTGCATCTCTCTGTGTGCATAACATATTTCATAAGTTTAGAATTAATTACTATTTTTTAAATTTTACAATATTTCTCTTATTCTTCAAGCGTCTTAACAGCAAAGCATAATTTATTCAATCATTCAAATTAGAATTTATAATAATAATGAACCATTCTGTATTTTTATCTTAAAAACAATATTTTAGATCAATTTAATAAAAGTCACACAGTAAATAATTCAGAATGATAGTGTTTAAAACAGCAATTCTTAGAATTTAGAATATGTATACTTAAAGTTTCATCCATGTCTCCTAACAGCTTAAGGTTTTTTAATTCTAAAATACTTTATCATAGAAGTTTGCAATAAAGATATTTGATTAAAACAAAAAGTTTCAGTTTTTAATAATGGTGTGAGCATATGATTTTACTAAATGGGTAAAAATATTTCAGTCCTTTTCATTTATAAAATAGAAAAATGATCTTGACTTGATGTAAAAATTAAGTACCATACAATTGTTACTTTTTTCAGCTTTAAACAACAAAATAATTCAGAATAAATTTGTTCATTTTCTCTATAGTTATGAGTGTACCATTACTCCTGGTAGGGTTAAGTTTCATTTGAGCCATGCATTTATATTAAAATTTGTTTATCATTATTATTATTAAAAAATATTTATTGCTGTGAAAATAGCTTAAAGTGTGTTTTTGCATATTGATTAACATGCCATATTGCTTCTATGAATATATCATAAAAAATTTCCAAAATATTTAAGGTCTTTTTTAAAAAAAATCAAAAAAATCCAATTTAAATTTTAAAAAATCCAATTTTTTTTTATGTTAAAAAAAAAAAATTTTAAATCACGAACGCTGGTCTCCTACCAGTAATTTTTTTCCCACCACTGCTTCTATTCTGAACATACACAGATAAAAAATGCTTTCAGTTGCTCATTACTTTCTAATTCACTGCTATAGTGTACATACCCTTACATGACAGCTTACCAGTGGCGGATCCACAGGAATGAATAGATGAAAGAATGAATAAATACATGAATGAGTTAATGAATGAATGAATGAACGAATGACTGAATAAATGAAAGAATGAATGAGTGAGTGAATGAATATGTATTATAAATTGCAAAAGGTATATTTGAAGCAATTAAGAACTAAAGCTAAATGAGAAAGAGAGAGAAAGACATAGCTAGATTATAAATTTGAATTTGGTGTATACAGAAAAGTAGGCTCGTATAGTTCTAGACTAAACTTCTTGTTCTATTTAAAAATGAAGAAGCCTGAAATATTTTTACACATTCAGTAAAACATATGCTTACACCATTCCTAAAAACTGAAACTTTTTGTTTTAATCAAATATCTTTATTGAAAACTCCGATGATAATATTTTAGAAGGAAAAAACCTTGAACTATTAGGGGGCATGGATAAAACTTTCAAGGATACATATTCTAAATTCTAACAATTGTTGTTTTAAACACTATCATTCTGAATTATTTATTATGTGGCATTTATTAAATTGATCTAAAATACTATTTATGATAAAAAACACAATGGTTGATGATTATTATGAATTCTAATTTAAATGATTGAATGAAATGATTGAATTGAATTTATGCCTTGCTGTTAAGATGCTTGAAGAATAAAATTAATATTGTAAAATTTAAAAATAGTAATTAGTTCTAAACTTATGAAATATGTTATGCACACAGACAGATGGACCTAGGAAGTTTTGTTTAAAACAGTGGTTGTAATTGCAACATATTTGATTTTTACAACACTTTCTAACATTGTAAAATGAATGATTTTTTTGAAAAAAAAATCACTTGATTTAAATCATGTTTTAAATCAAGCTGATTTAAATTAATAAACCCTGATACTTACTGAAATGTATGTTCATATTGACTGTAGGTTTCATATTTAAATAAAAATAACAACAATAAAAAATATTTAAAAAAAAAAACACAGTAACAGTAAAAACAAAGTAATAAATAAATCATACTCTTTAACAGTTTTGGACCGTTGCAGGCTTCGTTGAACAAAGGTCCTTCTTCGATCCCGCTGATTCTCAGACATTTCTTTTAATATTCTGGAATGGCCAGAAGCAGAAGAGACATTTCTCTCACCACTTCTTTCAAACAGAGGATTTTCAATTACACCAAGTGCTTGTGAAGAACATTCAGTAGATTTTCGAGAACCAGCTGCATCATGATGAAGACTGGTGGTCCCTGTTTGCATTGTGATAATAGGCGTACCTTTAAAAAAAGATACATGTTAAATAAATCAAGTTTTAAATATTGATAATACTTTTTCTTTTTTTAACAAGCTGAAGTAAGAATAAAAACGTTGAACATTTCAGAATTTATTTGTTACAATCATGGAGGATAAAGGGGAGGAGCGAAATCTTCGCTATCTTGAGTTGGCATCATTTCGTTCACCCTTCCTAGAAGACGCTCGTTCCAAATGCTCACATGTGTGGAGCCAAATCAATGTTAACGATACTAAAAACGGTCACTCTTTTAGGAGCTGCTGTTTAAAGCAAAAATTTTTTCCAGACTTGAAATTGGTGTTAAACATCGACAAACATTATGAACTAAGTATGGTTTTTATCCCAATAAAATCAATGCATTACTTTTGTAGAAAATGCTCAATTTATTTGCTGTTTAAAAACTCGCCGAATGACAGAGGACAGGTGACAGAAGTTGCCACGCAATTTGCGCTCTGCGAAGTTTCGCGTACTAGGATTAGGATATTTCCTATTTCGCTCGATTATTAATAGATTAAGCTTGTAGTTTTTAATGAAAATTAAGATACTTATTTTTTATTAATTAATTATTTTTTGGAAACCATCATTAAAATTGAATTAATTTTTCGCTTTAAATTACTTTTAACAGGTAATAAAAGATGCTTATAATTTTATTTACTTGATTGCCAATTATTTTTTAAATATTAGTTATCAAGTATTAATTAATTTTTATTTATGCTATCCGATTTGCAAAGTTTCGTGTACTAGGAATGAGAAATGTTCTGTTTCTCTCTTTTTAAAATAATTAACAGATCAAGCTTAATGTTTTTATCAAAAAGCAAGATATTTATTATTTTCTTTAAACCATCATTAAAATTAAAATATTTTTACGCGATTTGCAAAGTTTTGTGTGCTAGAAACAAGAAATGTTCTATTCCTTTTTCAGGTAATTAATAGATTAAGCTTGCAGTTTTTATTGAAAATTAAGATACTTACACATTTCTTTTTTAATTAATTTTTTGAAAACCACCATTAAAATTTAAATATATTTTTCTTAAGAAGTAAAAAAAAAAAAAAAATATTTAATGCAATGACAATTTGCTGCCTTTTATGCCTCTTGACATGCAAAAGTATGTTCCCATTAACTTGCTCTTCTCTTAATTATTCTCCTCTCTTTAGCTACAGCCTAACATCCTTGAGGGAAGGATATAATTTTTTTCTCATTAGCTTATGATACATAATTTTTACTAGCAAATACACATTGAAAATATGTTCTTGTTTCAGTGTTTTGTTGATGTTTTAAGACAATTCAAATATTTCTTCGCAACTCATTTATAAATTAGGAAAATTGCTGGGATGTATAAGAGGAATAAAACTTTCCAGCAAACTATTCTTTATAAAAATTGGGAAGTCTTTCATAACAGAAAACAACTAATGAAACGCATTTCTAGACAGGAACATTTAATGAGCAAAAACAAGTTCATAGGTAGCTATTTTTTCTAATACTTTAATTCGAATTTTATACACTATTTCTTATCAGTTTTTCAAAAGTAATCAATCTGAATCCAGTATTTGATTGCTGAAGATGAAGAAAAATAAC
Source organism: Octonoba sinensis (assembly GCA_038502835.1). NCBI lineage: Eukaryota > Metazoa > Arthropoda > Arachnida > Araneae > Uloboridae > Octonoba > Octonoba sinensis. Next base: position 10,185,248 of record CM076599.1, read on the forward strand.
AAAATAATACTTATCTTATAGCAGGGGAAAAAGCAAGATCTGGAATAATTATAGAAAAATAAAAATACCATTTTTCAAAAAACTTTTATTCAGGTTGAGTAAAAGAACTTATTCAGGAAACACAAAACAAAGCTGTATAACATTTGTAACAAACTGAATATAAACAAATTCAAAATTCTTGATTACTTTAATATGTAACCAACTATATTAGCGGTTGTTCACAAATAATGTCTCACTTTGAGGAAGGGAGGAAAACATGAATTAAAATTTGTTTATACGATTGAATTGCCATGTCATTCCATTTTACACATTAATTTATATGAACACTTAGAAAACTGGATATTATAGGCAGAATTTTTTTTTTGTTATATTCAAATTTGGGTTTTTTTGGTTGATTTTGGCGCCCTTTCAAAGTTGATTTGTCGCACCTGGGGGGGGGGGGCAATTGCCCCCCCTGCCCTCCCGGTAGGTACGGCCCAGAGTTCAATGCTTAAGTATCTCCCATTTTCAGGAGTGTAGTTATGCTTATGTATCTTCTTTTATAACGTTTCAACCTTTGTATTCCAGATTCTTCAGCATTTCTGAAAAGTAAACATATTCTCCAGTGTATGCAAGCTTAAAACATTGTTTCTTTGAAGCTTAAAACATTGTTTCTTTGAGAAGTGCGTTCCTCCCCTTCCAAATCTAATTTTTTCTTAGGACCTTCACAATCCCATGTTGATAACATAAAAGAGATTTTAAAGACCCCATTTTTTGGGAACACAGTTCATTTGTAACCTATTGCTTAATAGACTGATTGTGCAGAGATGCCCCTCTAATCTAAAAGTTTTCAGTAGCAACCTGAACAATTTTCAGTAGTTTTCAACGCTTATCAGTAGTTTATAATACCAGAGAAACATGGATGCAAAAACTACTCGATATTCAACTTAAAGCCAAATATTTGCCTCAGCTGAACCATGGTGGCAACAGAATCCAAGGAAAAAAAATCCCTGATAACTCCCTGATTGGGCACCAAAAATTTCCCTGAAGTTATAACTAAATTGTGAGTTACACAGCATCATTTGCCATGTGTAATGACAGTATCACAGCGGTGAAACGGTGAAACCAGAAAAAATATTTAGGGAGGGTGACACTACTTTTCCAACTGAACTTTGTGCAATTCCCCTTTTTTTTCAGTGAAGGCAGGGGTGGTAGTAGTAAGATTTCCTGAACTTTCAAAACGATTTCCTGAACCTCGAATTTTTTTCATAGGTACTGTATTTTTTTTCAAATAATTTTAATTTATCTTGTTGAAACTTATGAAAACTACTTGATTCAGACAGAAATAGAAAAAAGTAGGGTCAGGTGGGGTAAAATGCTTTTTAGCTATTTTCATATTTAAAGTTTCATAGCAACAAAAGCAGAAACATTTCTCATTTCATTTCAATTGCATCTTAACATTGAACTCCTTTAGGTCAATTTTATGCAATTTTAATATTTATTTTTTAATTATGAACTAGCAATTATGAATGAGCTTACAAAGTTGTGATCTGATTTACACCATCATGGGGAAAAATGGGTCAGAGTAGAAAATAAAGCTGAAAACAGTTATTTATTACTTTGAAATTGAAAAAAAAAAAAAAATCAAAGTAACATATTTAGCAAAATTTTGAATTATGATTACATTGAAATGTTGAAATAATATTGTTCTAGATTGTTACATATTGGTTCACATAACACTTCAATAACGTCACTTCTCTCTACCACATCAACATGATCTTTTTTTTAAAGGAAAACATGAAAAAAAAATTTTTTTAGTTTAATTTTCAATGAAATAAACAGTTAACAATCTAACAGCAAACACGAACCCTTTACGAAAATCGCGATCCCTAAAATGAAACTCCACATCATAGCTACAAATTTCCAATTGTAATTACAATTCATCCCCCTTCTTTTCAAAACATTTATGTTTAAAATATCGCGGCAAAAACGTTCACAGTCTATCTCTGAAAGGTCGACTTACACATGGTTTCTGTTTATTTGTCTGAAAGTTGGGGGTTCTGCTTACATGCGAATCAACTTACATGCAAGTACATACGGTAAGATATTGATAAAAATAAAAATGAATTTTATTTACTTACTTCATAATTAAATTTTAAGAAGAGTTAAAATGAAACAAATACGATTCTTGTACAGGATGCAGAAAGATTGCGTAAAAAAAAGAATGCATAGGTTTTCCTGCTTGCACGTGGAAAGGCCCACGATATTTTAAAGAATTGCATAAATCAATTAAGAAATATGCATTGCTGCAATTTAAAGCAAAAAAAAAAAATGAGGGCGGAAAAATTTAGGGTCAAAAAGCAAAATAAAATTTCCGGTATTTACAGAACTCTACTACCCCTGGAAGGAGAAAATAACGTAATTTTCTAAGTAATATAATCTGCAACTGCTGAGAGTTTTAAATCTATTTTTTTTTTTTTTTTAAAGAATGAAGATCGAATTTTGGGACACGACCAAAAATGGCGGATTCTAGAAAACAAACGCAGACACAGGTTTTTTATGTAAGATTGCAATGTCTTCTTAAAACAAACACAAAAACAATGACCTTTTTTATTGCTTAATCGGAGTAAGAGCGTTTTCAACCAATGGAAAATCGGCAATCGAGATGATCACGTGCAACGAAAGGAAATTCCGCAGATGAAACTCTGGACGCTTGCCGGTTTGAATAATTTTTCCTGATATTTGGAGAAAATTTAAATATCCCCTGATATTTTAAAAATCATAAAACTTCCCCGAGAATTCCCTGATTTACCGGTTATGTTTCCACCCAATAAGATTTTTTCAATATAAAATACAAATTTAATTTCGAACTGAATTCCTTAATTAATTTAGGACTAAATAGTTAATAACCAAACGAGCAAACGACGTACACAATGAAGAATGCAATAAGCAAAGACACTGCTAATGCTAAAAGGCTAAAAGCACGTGTCCTGAAAGTCAGCGAAAAAATCCGAATTTTGCCCGAACTCTCTCCCTGAGTAGAACAGGGTTGCTGTAAATATTGCTCCACGTGGGGAGAAATTCCGGTTAGAACCGGAATTTTTAGCTATCAACAGTAGCCAATCTCTTATTGTTCGCAGCTCTAAACTACTACGAATCGTCAGTAAGCGCTTGTTTTGGCGACTGTTGGTGAATCTTTTTTTTATATGCGCGCCAAGCACGAAAAGTTGAACTCTGCTAAAATATTGTATTTTCCGTAGAAAAAAAAGCGCTTTCCGTAATTCGTAGTCAACTTCAAATTTTTGTATTTTTCCGTAGATACTACGGAGAATCCGTAGCATTCGGCATCTCTGGATGTGTGGTTCTTGCACAGCAATAACAGTGAATAAAATGGCAGCAAAGAAAAAAAGAAAAATTATACTATGGAAGAAAAGTTACGAGTAATTGATAAAGTTTAAAATAATGTAACAAAAGTGAGTATTATTTTGTGAATATTGTACCGCAGTAGTTTCACTATACCGCGGTTATGTTATAACGCGGGTGCGAAACATGTCCCACGACACCCACGTTTTAACACGGTTTGACTGTATTTTAACCCCTGTATGTATTAATTTTTAGTTCAAAAATAAAAAGATTTGAGATATACTTACATAAAGAACTGTGTGGCTCTACAGCTGCACCTGTTACACAACACAGCCCAGTTATCAAACCCAAAAATACTTCTCACAGAATGTTGGCACCTGTAAAATCGAGCAACATTTATAAGATAACGCAATAGAATTAATAAACTTAAAAAATAATTTACAAGAGAGGATACATGCGACAAAATCAGATGTTTAAAATAGATTTCCTAAATCATGATATTAGTCAGATGATTCCATAAATTAAAAAAAATACAGTCAGTCTTTGATATAAGGTCACAGGCATATAAAGTCACTTTTCTACAGCCAGCTCATTAAATCGGAATTCTACATTATAAGAGCTCGATCCATCATTTTTAACAAGGTCTGGTTTCATAAATTTTGTAAAAAAAAAAAAAATTGTGAATGTCCCCAGTAGCAGAATTTTTTGTTTCAATCTGCAGCACCAGTTTCAGAAATCAAAATTTATCTGCAGCACTAAATGATGTGGAACCAAATTTACAGTCGCTGCCGTGCTGCGTGATTTCTGCTACCGGGTGAACGTCAAATAATTTTTTATGAAAATTAAAAATTTAATCATACAGTGATAACAAATTTTACTATTTTTTATGCTTATTTAATAAATAATTTTGTAAAAAGTATGATTTGGTAGCTCAGAATTTTATTAAGGTCAGTTTTGATCAGGGTTATGGTTAGCTCGATTTCGCCTACCCCGAAAAAAAAACAGGGTGGGTTTTTTTCAAAATCTTCCACTTAAAACTGTATTTTAGCTAAGTAAAACTACTAAAAATACTGCTTTATGGCAAACATGATACATATATATGTCCCATAATACATACATATGTCTTGGGGTAAAATTTCCTGTTTCGGAACAAAAATAAAAGCTCACGTGAAAAAACCCACAAGTTAGTTTGTTTTAAATTCTAACTGAAAATTGTACACCACTTATGTAAACTCATAAAAATACTAATTTAAACCAAACATTATCTATCAATCTATCTACAAATATATTTATTTATTCATATATGCATAGTTTATCATGGGGTGTAAATTTTAAAAAATGTTAGATGTGCTTTACTTGCTGTATTGATAGAAACAAATTTTCTTAAAGCATAATTATCTATTTAAAAATATATAGAAGCAGCTAAACCCCCCCCCCCCCAAAAAAAAAGGAAGGCAGAATATCTTTCAATATGAGATAGGTTTTAAGAACTCAAAAATTACACGGTGAGGATATTAGGCCATTTTTGGAGAAGTAGGAAAGTCCACACAGTGCTAGACCTATGTATTATATGCAACTAATTTAAAATTTTACCTAATGACATTAGAATGAGATTTAGTTAATTGTGGATAATCTGCTTCTAAGATTTAAAATAAAAATGGTATGTATGTATAGAGAAAAAGAGAACAAAGGAAGGAATGGTAAGAGTAAGTTACATTTATTGTGCTGTATTCACAGTAAATTTTCTTTACACTTGCTGAACAAACTTTAACAATAATTAATGTACCAGGCCCCTGGCTCAAAAGCCGAACAGAAAATGGATATTGTTGATAAATGTAGCTCTATGATGTGCTCTAATGGTTCGGAATCCACTTATCCCTGCATTGATCAGGGATTAATCCTGCTTTTTTTTAACAGGGTCCGTTTTCTTTGCGAATTTAAAAACATTTTTGTGAAAAATCAAATATGTTTGTGAAAATTCAAAATTTAACCATACAATGATAATATATTGTATGAAATATATAAATTAATATAGGAACACTTAATAATAATAATAATCGGAATACAAGAAATATGTTTCAAGACCAACTCAAAATTTATACTGTGAAGGGTTTGGTTCATATAAAAGCAGAAAAGTCCACAGCTCTAAGCCTATGCATTACAAGCAATTAATTCAGAATGTTATCCAATACGGTAATTTATTTATCTGGTTCTAAAAATTAAAAGGAAGACGATTGAAAAAAGGAAAGAAGAAACAGTAACAGGAATTTACATTGGTTGTGATCTGTTCGTAGTAAATTTCTCTTTCACGTGTTTGACAGAATTAAAAAATATAATTAGTGTGCCTTTTCCCTGCCTCAAAACCTTGTAGGGCATGGATCTTATTGATAGTTATAGTACTTTTTCCTATGATGTGCTCTAGTAATTGGGAATCTGCTTTTAAGTTGTAACTTCACCAGCGACCCTTAAAGGCACTTTGTGCTGAACTTACTCAGCCAACTATAAAGGCACAAGATAGTCGGTCATTGAGTTACAACTAAATTCAAAAGCAGCCAAAAATAAATTAAAATAATGAATATTTTTACTTCATTCTACATAAGATTCATTCTTCTTTTCCTGAAATTAAGGTCAGAATAAAATGATGGAAAGTATGAAAAAGAGGAATGAAACACATGGTCAGTCTTAAGTAAACTTTGTTACCTGCTTCTGCCTGTTTTTTAACAACATTGAGCTATATTTATAAAAACAATTAACATACAAAAATGGTAACCCAAATATCAAATTTAAAATGAAAAATAATAAATTATTTTCCTGTTGGTAAAAACTAATTCACAAAAACTTTTCACTTATAATTTTAACAAATAGTGCAAATAATACTTTAGTATAAAACATGTTTTGAACAATCATGTGTTAAACAAACTAAACAGTTTATGCGAATAGTTCAAATTGTGTTTAAAGTAATTCTTGGATAAAAATTTTGCTTTTTTTCATTGTAATATAAGCTGTAACTTCTATCATGGTAATGGTTAACACCATACCTGCTTTCGAGACAACTTGTTATCGTTATTTTAGGTAATTGTTGTTAGCTGTAGGATGTGATGGAACAAACATTAATACTGGTACAAAAGGTGGGGTCATTCCTTTGTTGAAGATAGAACTTGGTCGGCCATTACAATGGTTAATTTGCTTGTTGCATATCAATGAACAGCCATTATGACATCGTCTGCAGAAAATTGACGGTAAAACGTCCAGCCGAAAAGTACTAACAGGCGAAATAGGAAAAGCACTTCATGAATGAGAAGAGCTTCCCATGGTACCATTTTCAAAACTTGCTGTCGAATATTTACCGCACGTAAGTGCTGATATGGAGCTCAGTATGGACCAAATGCACTTCAGGGATATTTGTTACGTTTTTAAGAAGGCAACTGTTCTGATGACTTGGCAAATTGCACACCTGGACCATTAGTACATTCCAGATGGCTAACAACTGCAAGTAGAATCCTTCGATTGTCTGTTGCAACGGAAAATCCTTCCAAAAACCTCGGGACACAAGTAACATATAAAATTATATATGCTTCAGTGGTTTCTAATTAAAGAAAACCCACATTGTGATGAAGGGGGCCGTAACTTTTAGAAACTTATATCCTATTCTAGGTACTTGGATCCCAATTTAAAAGAAATAATAAGCTCTGTTCTAAGAAGAAATGGTTTTTATGCTCATCCCAAAAATTTTCTGCTTCCTATGCGCAAGGATTACAGGATACATATTAAAAAACAAGTAATGAAACTAATGCTGTTAGCAAGAAAGCAGAAAATTTCAACTCTTAGAAGTTTCAAGCTTCCTCCTCTAAACCTAGACTCGGCAGAATACACAGACATGATAAGTTGGCATGATGAAGTAATATGTGAACCACCTGTGATTACAAGCCTCTCCACAGATGACATTCAGAATTGGATTAATTCACCTACAGATGAAGTCCAAGTTGAACTTCCAAAGTTCCCCTGCCATTCTCAAGGAACAAAACGATGTGTTCATCTTATAACTGAGGCTTCAGGACATGTGTGTGATGGAAAGCAGAGACATGGATTCATTCTTGCTAAGTTTTCCTCTAGAAATATTATGACTCAGTTCAACAATTAAGAGTGCAGTAAAATTTGTGTTCAGTGGGTGTGCGTCATGGGTGCAAGTAAAGGTCAAGACTCAGAAATTTTGCAAGTGGCCAGTGGCCACTAAACTTGATTAACTTGGTGGCCACCTATGCAGCATAAAGCAAAAGTGCAAAGCGGGGGGGGGGGGGGGGGAGATGAATGGTGCATTAGTGCACTACAATTCCTTATGTGTCTTATTTGCAGTGAAGAAAACATAATATTTTGTTAAAACTATCAAGTCTTCAAAAAAAAAAAAAAATGTATATGACTTTCAAATTGGAAAAAGAAAAAACTTGCTTCCTTGGCTATGGTAAATTAAGGGAATATGAATTTTTTCAATACAGTTTTTCATGTTTAATGTTATAGAGCACAAAAGATGTAAATGCAAAATTTTACTTGTTTCATCATAGAAGCACACAAGTATAAAAAAATGTATATTTCCCGTTCTAGTTTTGTTCAGTACATTTAATTTTCATTCTTTTCAAAACTCTTTTTAAAGCTTTCACACTATTTTCAAAATGGCGCGACACTTGAGTCCGATTTTATAAAGCGAAAATGGCCGATCTGAAATGTAAGTTTGAAATGAAAGTTATGAAAAAAAAATCAAGATTAATATTGTTTCCTACTATATTTAAAAGATTCATATGGCAGAGAGAAGGAATTCAAAGAAAAAAAAATAGCGTAATCGGGAAAAATTTTCGCCATTTTTTTCTTGTGAAAGGGGAAAGAAGACTATCGGCCGAAATTCGGTAGCTTGAATGCCGAATTGATGCGTTTTTATTGTGCTTGCATACATGAAAGAAGCAAGAGTTGAAAATTCCATAGAAGGTATTTGAAAAGGAGGGATTTATTTTAGAAAATTAAAAAAAAAAAAGGAAAGGTGGCGATCGCTCCTAATTTTTTGAATCGCCACTTTTTCAAACAAGGTCGCCACGTGGCGAGTGGCGACCGCGAATCTTGACCTTTAGGTGCAAGTCCTGGAAGTTGCCAGGACTGAAAATTTTTTGCGCTGACTCACGGGAAATTTTTCATGGGGGGGGGGGGGGAGTATTTATTATATATGTACAGGAATCACGCCAGAGGAAATTCGGGTCCGCTTTAGTACCCTTAGCAAGATTCAAATCAATAAAAACACACAACTTCAGAAAATTCAAAAATTTAATTTTTACACTATTATTTATTATAAAAGTGGCAAATAATAATAAAAAAAATTCATCACTATATATGTTTAAATTTTTAATTTTCACAAAATTATTGATTTTTCACAAAAATCTCTTTAAAATTCACAAAAAAAGACCCTGTTAAGAATCGACCAGATATAAGCAATAAGATTATAAATATACCTGCACATGGTAACTTTTACTACTTTTTTTACTGATATGCCACTATTCTTTTCCTTTCAAGTATACTTTGTGAGTGAGTTAAAATTTGAAATACACAGAATGGGACCTCAAATCCGGAGCACTCGGCGCCGCGATCTTTCCGGATTTTGGATCCCAGTTGAACGAATTTTGTATGTAGCATCAGTGCGATTTAATTTGCTCTAGAAGATTTTATTTGCATTTTGCTCATTTATAGTATTTTTATTATCGTATATACTCGTCTATAAGTCGCGAAGTTTAGCACAAAAAACGAAGTTGGAGTCGGCTTACATTCGAGGCAAAACATCGAAACCATCTGGACTTTTCCCGATATTATTTTAACTTCTTTAACTAACCGATAACAGAAAAGAATTCCGTCACTTATATGATTTTATGCTCTAATTCTCTAGCCACTAAATTGCAGTAAAAGATCAGACTAGCGGGAAAATGCGAGAAGCGCCAATTTTCAATTTAGCTATCGCGCGAAAATTAGAGCTCATTTAAAAAAATAAATATAATAAAACTACAAATGAAAAAAAAAAAGCAAAATTTAATGGTATTAACTTAAAATTAAAGCAACAATTAATAAAAACTCTAATCGCAAAAACGAACCATTTTCAAAAAATCGCGAAATAACTTTTTTGAAAACTGCACATTTCCGATCTTAAAAATGTTTATTACATTTTGTTTTCCTTCTGTTTAAAATGCCCATTTCCAAAAAACGGTGCAAAATCTTTCCCGATTTTTCTTCGAAAAACAAAAGCTGTTTTTCTTCCAGCTGCCGATTTTTTTTTTGAAAAAGTTCGGGGGTCCGGTACCGCCATGTATCATTTTCATGTACTAAAAATACAATTATTATAATTAATAAATGAACACATGAATATGAATCAATCAAGAGAGTTTAAAATAAAAAATAATAATGAGAAGTACTTTTTAAACGAAAGTAAAGGAAAAACTGAGACTTGATTATAAAAAAAGGAATTCAAATATAATAAAAAAAGGGGGGAGGGACTTTTAGGCAAAAGATCAGCTGTGACCAGCTTGGTTGATTAAGAAATTAAAGAAAATATCTTTGCCTGATGCGTATTTTCCCACCAAAATTTAATGGCCGATGCAGGAAAACCGGGAACATTTTCGCTCGCCTATTTTCCCGGCATTTTTCGCTGTTTTCGGAGAAAACATTAAGCATCCTTCATTTAAAAAGGGGGTATTTGTCCAAAAATCTACCGAAAAAAAAAGAAACATTTTTCCGTAGTATAATAGCGAAAATATCTGAAAAATACTGATATAAAAACCCTTAATTCTTGCAGAAATCGGAAAATTTTGGAAGGCTTAAAAAAGTAAAAGTGAGGAAAAAAAACACATTGAATGTACTCTTTATGACTAGTTGAAGGCTTTAATGTGGTAAAAAATTATTAATTTTTCCATTCATAAAACAGGAATTCCGACAAAAAGTTTTTTTTTTTTTTCACTTTTTCAGAAATGGAAGAAAAATAAAAGGTCCGATAGCTTTTTTATCGAGCTAAATACAGTTCTGCTTTTCTTTTCATTCGCTTTTCTCTTTAAAATGAAGTAAAAATAGTAAGTGCAAATTAAAATAAACATAACATCAACAGTCACCACGAAGAGAAACTTCCGTTACGCAATCTAAATGCGTGTAAATAAAACATCCCTCTAATGATTCATCAACCAATTGGTCTATAATCTTATACTTATTGAGTCATCCCTAATTTGTTCAAAGAAACTTTTAGTTTGGTACAACTCATGCATTTCAAATAGGATATTTTCCATATTAGCTAGTCAAAATGAGGAATGATGGCGATAAACCCACAAAGTCGTCATATGTGAAGTAAAACGACGCGCGCCATTTTGAAAACACGTTGTTTTAAAAATAGTCCGATAATTCAAGCAAAGATTTTGAAAAGAATGAAAATGAAAGCTAATGATGGAATTTAATAGCGGAAATGTGCAATTTTTGTACTTGCAAATGCTCCATTGAGATTGCGATCGCGATTTGTGTAAAAGGGTTCGTTTTCGCATTTGTGACTTAATTGATGAGAGCGACTGGAAAATTCGTTTGCGGATGAAAAAAAAAATCCCTTCCTTCCCCGCGATCTTTTTGTATTTTTTTTTTCCGTCCTTCTTCCGTCCTCGAGTATTTTCAAAAGAAGGAAATCCGTCCCGTGGACGTAAGTCTTGCACCCATGGTGTGTGTCTAAATTTTTATGTTCACGACGTGCCTTAAAAAATTTTCAGAAAATATTTTTTGCAAGTCATAGTATTCGTAATTTAATTGCGATTAAGAGAGTTTCTTCTATACTTTGAGTTTGAAATAATAAGTAATTTGTATTGTTTCCATGGCAATAAATATTGTTTGACATCGTTTAGCACAAAAAATATTTCGCTTTAGTTGAAGCAGCACATTGCCATCATTCAACGCAACGATAAATATTTCAAGTGGCTTGGGGCAAATCTTAATACAGTAAAAGCTCTTTATTCGCGGGGTATATGTTCCATAAATATGCCGCGAATACAGAAACCGTGAATACGGAAAGGTAATTTATATGGGATTATAGGGGATACGTTCCTAGGTGACAAAAAAACAAATCCATAAAAAATCAATTTAATTGAAGTTTTTGAACATTTTGATTAATTACCTTAAGGCTTAGGTAATGGTTTGAAGAATTTTGTAATTTTCTCTTGCTTGGCAGTTTTTAAAAGCTCCTTCAATTCCGACTGATACGCAGCAGTCGCACTAGCAATTTGCCTCTTAAAAATAGGACTTTGTTCCATAGACGGATCAACGTTCATAAAGAAATCGCAAAGCTCATTTGCCGTTCTTAAACCTTCACAAAGGTTTTTCAAATTAAATGTCCCGTTTCCAGTGCTTGTTGAAGCTTCTTCTTCAATGGGCTGTGAATATAACATTTCCTCCAAGTCGGATTAGTCAAATCTTCATCTTGCGATTCAAGCAATTCCTGAATGTTTCTTGATTCTATCTGTTCAAACCCATCTCGTCCTATTCCATTCACGATTTCGGATATGTTTGCAGTCAAAGTTGGAACTTGCACAGATTCTTCGTCATTTTTCGCAGTCAGAGCAGGCCATATAAGCTCAAAATAATCCATCAAGTAATTAACTGAAAGGTCTAGTATTAGAGTCGGAAGTAATTTTTTTTTGCAGAGAGGCAATTGTATTATTAAAGTAGTAAAAATATTTTGGTTGTCTGAAGGTAGGAAAAAAATCAGATATTATTCATAAAGAAAAACAAGATAAATACATTGCAAAATTTTCGGAACAGGTTCTCGAAAATTTTCAGAAGTGTCAGAGATTTTCAAGTGTTTTCTAGAATGACTTCATTGTGTGTGGCTGCAGTACAGTTCCAATGATTCTTTTATGTTTACGATGCATTTTGCTATGTGAAATTTCTTCCAGCATTCCATAACATTCACATCAGGATTACATTCCATATTATCCAATATGATTTTGAAGGTTCGTCTAATGTAATAGAGCTTAAAGGCCTGGATTATTCCTTGGTCCATAGGTTGAAGCAAAGCCGTCGTGTTGGGAGGTAAAAATGTCACTTTTATATTTGGATGCAAAGTTTCAAGTTTGTGAGGATGACCTGGTGCATTGTCCAAAACCAGAAGTGCTTTAAAGTCTAAATTCTATTTTTTTAAATAAGTTTCAACTTCAGGAACAAAACAATTCCGGAACCAGTCACAAAAAATAGCACTTGTAACCCACGTTTTTTTATTTCCCTTTCTAAGCGGATCTTGGAAAATTATAAAAAACTTTTCAGCAATGCTGCCGCGATGCATTTTCTTAATAAATAATTAATTTCAACTTGAACTTCAAATATTGGGTTTGATACCTATTGGAATCATTTTATTATTATTTATGTGCTTATTATATCCGCGAATAAAGAAATTCTTAGCTGCGAATATAGGAATTGGGTCGCATTTTTTTAATCCGCGAAAAGTGAAAACGCGAATGAAGGAAGCGCGAATAAGGAGATTTTACTGTATTAAAATTCGGTACTGAAATTTTGCATGCGTTCATTTGAACCACAAAGGCACCTTTTCTGCCAATTTAAAATTCCAAAATTTTTTTTTGCCCTATAGCGTTCACTCCACCCTACTGCGTAGTTAGTAGGGAAAAGGACAGACTCCAACCCTTGGAATTTTTCAGTCCGACTTCGACTTCTGGAATTTTTAAACTCCAACTCCATTACAAATATATATTGGCACGTAACAAATATTTAGCACATTTTTAAATGACTCCGAATCCTAACTAAAAGCTTAACTTCATGGTGAAAATTTATTTAGTTTTGTGCAGTGCATTAAAGCTATGGCGTCGTAGTAGGACTGATTTGGGGTAATTCTCAGGGGAAATGTTTTTTCAGAACTTCACACAAAAATTTCCGAAAAAGCATGCCAGCATCAACTTAAAATGAAAATTTTATAATTGGATGAACTTGCCCCCCCCCCCCCTAACACATTCGTATATATACATATAAGCTCAAAATAATCCATCAAGTAATTAACTGAAAGGTCTAGTATTAGAGTCGGAAGTAATTTTTTTTTGCAGAGAGGCAATTGTATTATTAAAGTAGTAAAAATATTTTGCTTGTCTGAAGGTAGGAAAAAAAGCAGATATTATTCATAAAGGAAAACAAGATAAATACATTGCAAAATTTTAGGAACAGGTTCTCGAAAATTTTCAGAAGTGTCAGAGATTTTCGGATCAGAATCACCCATGATTTATACCCAGTTTGCGGGGGTACTTCTTGATCACCAGGGGAATTGTTGGTCACTGATCTTCTTTAGAAATTCAGAAATTTTTTATATTCATTTCAGCCAAAACGTTACTAGACCTTAGTTGCTAGTTCTATACTAGTTGTTAATATAAAATTGATCTAGTTATTTTTCAAATATAATTTATGTTTTGAAAAATTATATACTTACTCATCATAATAAACAAAGGTAATTATGGATTATGTGCATATAAAAAAACATGTTAAAGTATTTATAGCTATTTTCTACTATAAGCAGAATTGTGTTTATTTTTACTTTAACGAAAGTTTTGTTTAATTTAAATGTGACCAGAACATTCAAGATAAAGCTTCTGTAAAAGAAGCATGAAATTGTAGCTAAAGACAAAAAAAAGAGTCAAGAAAAATTCTAATGGCAAATAGTTAAAGCCATGTCTGACCAGGGTTGTCAAAAGCCCACCCTGGGTGGCTTTTATCAAAAACCCGGGTTTTTTGGGTAGAAAGCCCAGTTTTTTTGGGGAAAATGAAATCTTTTTCCAGCAAGGTAATAATGTATGGTAAATGTGTATATATATTTTTATATTAGAATATGTATAATTTAGCAAGCACTAAAAAGTGTTTTTGATCAAATTTTATTTACTTTTTATTAAAACAAAAGTAGTTTTTTTTTCAACTACCTTACTTGAATGTTGCATTTAATTTCATTTGATCTTGTTTTATGTATATGTATGCACACTTTTTAAATTGAGTGGTGAGTATAGGTAACACAATAAAAAATTAAATAATATTTACTCTAAACATTTTTCTGATTGATATCCCTTCATCAGCAGAGCATCCTAGGTAAATTATTTAAAAGTTTAAAATTACAGTACGGGACCTCAAATTCGGAAAGCTCAGGGCCGCACTTTCCGGATTTTGGGTCCTCATTCAAAAAATTTTGTAAGTATTATCAGAGCCCATATAATTTGCTCTGAAACTTTCTACTAGCATTTTGCTTATTTATAGCACTTTTTATCATATATACTCGCCTATAAGTCGCGAAATTTAGCACAAAAAACGAAGTTGGAGTAGGCTTACATTTGACACAAAGCATCGAAACATCCGGACTTTTCCCGATGTTATTTTAACCACTTTAATAAAACAATAAAATAATTCTGTCAAATTTCGATGTGATTTTATATTCTCTAGTCACTAAATTGTAGTAAAAGTTCAGACTATCGGGAAAATGCGAGAAACGCATTTTCAATTTCGCGAATGTTCTGTATCGTGTGAAAATTAGAGCTCATTTTAAAAAATAAATATAAGAAAACTACAAAAATTTAAAAAAAGCAAAATTTAATGATATTTATTCAGAATTAAAGCAACAAATTAATAAAATCTCTAATCGCAAAAAATAAACTTTTTCAGAAAATGGTGAAATATCTTTTTTGAAAACAGCACATTTCCAATATTAAACATGTTCGTTACATTTTATTTCCCTTTTCTTTAAAACGCCTATTTCCCGAAAACAACGATACAAAATATTTCCTGATTTTTTTCTCAGCTGCTGATTTTTTTTTGAAATTCAGAAAAAGTTACGGATTTTGGGTCTTCCGGATTTCGGGATTCCGAAATTGGGGTCCCATACTGTATTTATCAGGCTTGGAGTAATCGCGATTACGTAATCGTAATCGGCTGTAATCGATTACATTTTGAAAAAATCGTAATCGTAATCGTAATCTGACGATGGCATATTCTCATAATCATAATCAAAATTGTGTAATCCCGTAATCCTTTTTCTCCTGTAATTTTAATCGTAATCTTAAGGAAAAAATCCGTAATCTGCTGGTCCTGCAATCGTATAATCTTGACCTGCTGAAAGCTGAAATTTTTAGCTCTACCATTGGATAGAAGAGATAAGATTACAAGAAAAAGGATTCAATCTGTGTACTGAAGTCCTATCCTAAGCGGTCTGTAACCTACGGGCGATCATAATATAAAAGGTTCTGTGTGGCGGTCGCAGAGCCTTGATGGCAGGACGATGTAATAGTCTGCTAGAGACGCTTGTTGTCCTACTTGTTGCGGTCTCTCAGAATTCTTAATTGCGGCTCCACTCTCCACGGGGAATGGCTGGAGAGCCCGAGAAGAAAGAGAGTATGGTCTGGATAGTCACTCGCATCGCCTTGGGGCTCTCAGGGGGGGGGGGGGGGTCTCCAGTGTCCTCCAGTTTCGGTAAAAGAGCGGTAATCTGTCTGCAAGTCAAAGATTTCGGGGTAGATAAGAAAGGGGAAGGTGTCTAAGAAGGACCAAATGCATCGGTCATTTTGCTTCCTTAATTACCCCTTCAAAACATATTCAAACGGTTGGGCAATAGGCGAGAGTCTGGACGGGATCGCCGCGAGTAAAAGAGAGTTCCCCCTTTCTTCTCTCCGCGGGGTCCCGTTCAATAATCGAAGCAGGCTGCCCCCTGAAAATCTAGTGGAAAGAGTACTATCACCTACACACATAAAAAAGAGACACGAAATGCCTTTTGCGTTTTCGCTTTTCTTTAACGGCAGAAGTGAAGAATTTTTCTAAAGAATAGCACATTTACACTTTAGCAATTTAGGAGCTGGCGTTACATGATGCTCTTTGCTTAAGAAGCATGAAATCTTAACCCTGGTACATGTGATTATTATTATTTTTTTAAATATGTTCTTCGAATATTTAAAAAAGTAAATACATTTAAATCTTAAATTTATTTATATTTTAATGCTAATATTCTTTTTAATTAATAGGTATGTAAAAGAAAAAGCAATTTATGTTTAGACATTCTCCCAATTGTTTTCTACATGCATGAATTAATATTTAGGAATTATTTTTAAAAGTTAATTATTTTTTTCTTCTTAGAATTACCTCAACAGAATTTTGTATTTCCCTTTTAATCTTGTACGTTAAATTTGTGTTGTAAAATTACTTGCACTTTATTTTTTATAAAACAGTTAGTACATGGAAAAAAATTATATGCTCGTGCATGTTAAAAAAAAAAAATACCACAAAAATCATATTAAAATATTATAGTCATTCGTATTATAATTATTCTTCATATTACTTTTTAACGATTACTAATTTTGCTAAGAGTTATTTGAATGTTCATGTTCAAATTTTTTGAAATTATTCTAAAATGCAGCTTTTTTTTTCAAAAGATTATTTATCTCTTACACTATCTGAATACTTTGTTATCCCGTGCAATTCATACACATCTTATAAGTGATTTCATAAAGAATCATACAAAATTATTATTTTCAGTAAACTAATTGGTGTTATGTGAAATATTTGCACAATTTAAACTAGAAAATAAATACAATGGAGAAATTATAATATATGGAGAT
The DNA here is from genome assembly GCA_038502835.1 of Octonoba sinensis. Lineage (NCBI taxonomy): Eukaryota > Metazoa > Arthropoda > Arachnida > Araneae > Uloboridae > Octonoba > Octonoba sinensis. The sequence continues at coordinate 10,202,224 of CM076599.1, forward strand.
ATTACAAATTTTCATTTCTGCAACGACATCATAATTCCAGAACTGTGATGTTGAAATTATTTCATTATAATTGCATTCATCATCATTTCAGTTATCTCTAATTAAATCAAAAATTTAATTAAAAATCATAACTTTTTGATTTATGACACTATTGTAAAAATGAGAGTTGTATGCGTAATATCGGATAATTTTATGCTAATCTAATCGTAATCAAAATCGTAATCGGATGTCATAATCGTAATCGATTACATTTTTCAACGACTGTAATCGCTGCCGTAATCGTAATTACTTTTTGGCAAAGGATTACAATCGTAATCGTAATCATAATCTCTCAATTTCTCCCTTTGTAATCGTAATCGTAATCGATTACGTTTCTTTGTAATCGACTCCAAGCCTGGTATTTATAAAGAAAAGTTGGGGAAAAATTACTTTTTGAAAAAATAAAACACATGTACACATATTTTTGTATATACAGTAAAGCACCGTTTATACGTTTTTCAAGGGACCGAGTGAAAAAAACGTATAAATGAAAAAACGTATAAACGAAAATCACAAAATAAAACGAACATTTTCGTAATAGAAAACAAAACAGTAACTTAAAATATTATGAAAAGTAAATAATGAGTACTTTTAATAATACATTGAATTACAATCACTACGTTTCATATTCATGCAGTATGTACATCCACATTAAAAACGTTCTTTGGTTCATATTCTTTTAGCAGTTCTGGCAATTGGTTTTGAATCCAATCATCCACTGTTTCACAATCAACATCTCCTGACTCTCCACTTACAGTTTTGCCTGTTATGCCGTGTTTTAACTTAAATTTATGAAGCCCGAGGAAAATGATGCATTGCGTTCTACATTTAACTTCTTCGAAATTTCTTTTGCATTCTCCATAAGCAAAGGACCACTGATGGGAAATTTTGCACTACGACACTGATTAAACCACTGTAAAAGCACTTTCTCTACATCCGAAAATTTTCCGCTTTGAACTCGAAGTTTTTTTGAAGCACTAGCACCACTTTGATTATAAGTTTCCTGGATGATCTTACGCTTATAAATTATGGTGCTTAAAGTTGAAACTGGTAAACCTAATTTTTTGGCTAGGTCAACTCTTTTTAAATGTTGGTTTTCATTTGCTTGTTTCAAATGCACATTTTTTCTTTCAGAGACAGAGGTTTTCTACTACGCGAGCTCGAAGCCATCGTGAATGCTAGTGAACGATAGATCCCAGAATTTTATAAAGTTGGTAGGAGCAGTGTTGCTGGGTTGCCATAAAGTCCCCAGGCTACTTACTGAAATTTAAGGGCGCCTGCCGTGGCAACACTGGTAGGAGAGGAAAAGCGCTTGTCACCTGCTATTTCTAGGTAGCACCACAATCAGAATGCTTTTATCTGTGAATTTAGGATATTCGCATTCTTCCGGGGTATGTCTTTTGTTCATTTAGGCAGGTGCGTGACCACCGTAAGTGGTCACAGCAGGTGTGGGTCAAGGTCAAATGGGATTTCTAAACTGGACAATCGCTAGCGTATAATCACGTTAAAATGTGCGTTTTTTCTTTGACTTGGGGAGAAAAAAAAACGTATAAATGAAATGTGCAATTTCAGGAAAACGTATAAACGAAATTATTTAACTTTAAGTTGTAAGAGGTTTCGCCGGGGCCGTTCAAAAAAACGTATAAATGATAAAAACGTATAAACGAGAAACGTATAAACGGTGCTCCACTGTATACGTATATACACATAGAGATACAGATAAATTACATTTTGTTGATTGTATAGGTTTATTTAATGATTTTTTTCCATGTATAGTTAATACATATAACATAGTTTCCTCTTCTAATTTTAACACAATTATAAGCTATTCAACAAATCTAAGCATAATTTGAATAAAGAAATATTTAAGAAAGATAGAGGGTATTAGCATTTTACAAACTGGAAATTTAGCTTCCAAATTATTTTTACTTTTGAAAAGTACACGAATCAGTGGCGTAGCCGGGGAAAAAACCTTTAAAAGCTATATAATGAAACAAGTACCTTAAACTAGATTTTTTTTTCTGTCATTTTCCTTTCTATTTTTAACTGAGCAAGTGTTTCCTTACAAAAATACATTAGAAGTGTTTTTTTACCGCTAAATACACCATTGTCGTCAACAAATACTTTAAAAATTATAACTTCCAAGATACGAATGTTATTTTTTTTCCTTCTTTAAAATAATATATTACATTAAAATGCATGTTTCACCCTGACATGATTATTTTTTGGGGAGAGGTGGGGGTGACACGATCAATACCCGCTCTGGATGTCACCTATACTAGCAACGCCACTGGAAAGAATGTAAATTTATATATTTTCATATAAAATATATGATGTCTTGAAGGGCTTCTTTCATTTTTTTAAATGCAACTTACTAATTACAATTTTGGTTAGGTAAGTTTTAACTTACCTAACCAAAATTGCTTTTCCACTAGAGATGGGAATGGTCGAAAAAAAACCGTAAATTTTAGGAAAAAACCAGTTTTTTTTCGTTTTTTTTCCGAAGGAGTTTATTCCCACCCGGAAAAATTGAACATTTTGAAATTTCTAGTATAAAAGAATACATTCAGAAATTTATAATAGTTACATTCCAGTTTTTTTTCTTTGAATATTTTATATTTTGAAATATTTTTTCCTTTGAATATTTTTATTTTTAAATATTTTTTTCTTTGAATATTTTATATTTTTTAATATTTTTTTCTTTAAATATTTTATAGATTTAAATATAACATAACACAAAGTTTCCCTTTTGTACGAGAAAAAAGAACAGAGATATTTAGTTTCAAAGCTTGGAATTCTTTCTGATTTTCTCGGACTTTATTAAGGGGTCAGTTAAAAAATCCGAATGAAGTATTCATTGAACAATGAATAGAATGAATATTTCATTGAAAATTTTTAACCAACCCCTTAATGCAGGCCAAAATATCTTGAAAAAATCCCAAACATTGAAACTAAATATCTCTGTTTATTTTTGTCATGCAGAAGGGAAACATTTTGCGTTATGTTCCTTAGGATGGGCGGACGTCAACTTTTACGAAAATATGTCTATAAAGAATGGGTGACTGTATAAAAAGTTAATTTCTGCAATTTTCACAAAATTGATTTTTTTTAGTTTAAAAATATTATCATAAACGCTTACAATTTTTAAACATTTTTATAACTGGAAATATATGTTTGTGACCAACGGTTGCTGAGATAAAAGCCTCCTAAGCACTTTGATTTGCACCCTGTATACATACATACATATAAATGCATTAACAAACTTTGGGGGAAAAAACAACTTTGTAAAAAAAATTATTTGATAATTTACAAAAGTTACATATGCTAAAATCTACTTGCTTTATAACCATTACTTCTGTTCTGAGTTAAATACTTTTACATTAAAAATAATGATAAATCAATAAAAAAAATGTTGCCTTAAAATTTATGATTAACTTTGGATTCAAATTTAATTTTATTTTTGTGATTAACTTTAATCCGAATCAGTATCTAAATTTATTGAAGCAATGCTGCTGGTAGATAAACATTCACATTCCATTGCAATACTGGACTTGGATTCTTCATTAAAAAATCCCAAATTCCAGTGAATAGCAACCAATTTTATGTGAACTAAACAGTATTTTAAGCTTTGCTTCAGCTTTAGAATTCTAAACGTAAACCAATACAAATACTGTTTTGGTTTGGGTTTAGATTAGAAAGCTTAACAGAAACTAATGTAGTTCTGGCTTGTAAATTTAGACTGGAAAATAAATTAAAACTAAATAAAATCTTTTTACAGACAAAAAAAAATATATTGCAAGAATTTTTTTTTTTCAAAACAAACTTTTAAACAATGAAAAATTTGATATTGACGATATTTATAATGACAGCCACACTTTCTTTCTTTAAATTGGCAGCATTTATCTAGTTAAAAGGAATGATCGTGTAAATAATGGATTATGGAGTGTACATTACAATTAAATATTTCTTTCAAACTATAGTAATATTGTTACTTTTCTTTTTTGGAAAAAAAAAAGCTTTAATGGCAGTTTAAAATAGAAAATGTTATTGCAATGATTATACAAAAGGTCAGGATCAGTAAGGTTACTAAGATACAATGAAAAAAAAACATTTACACATTTTTTTTCAATAGAAACACCCCCAATCCCAAAAACTATTTTAAAAAATCCACTTTCACTTGTAAAAAATCAATTTTTCCATTTTTTCCAGAAAAAAAACCGGAAAAAAACTTTTTTTTCCACCACCTCAAAATTTCCGGAAATTTTACATCCCTATTTTCCACTAAATAAATTTTGATCTGATCAAAACAAAAACTGTCTGAAAAGTACAGAAAATGTAAATTTAAACATTTTCGTATAAGATATGTGATGTCTTGAAGTGTTTTTTACATTAAAAATAAATCCTTTTTTAACGTAACTAAAGTTTAACTTTTCCAAACATTAATGTTAATAATGAAGAAAAATTTTTGCTTTTTAATTGTGCAAGTTATTTTCCTCAACTATCTTGTAATTGTTATTTTTTTATTATGACATAATTTTGAATTATGTCATGAGTTACGGAAATTAAAAACAATAAATTAAACATTGAACAGTATGTGCAATTTTCATCAAAAAGAAATATTTTAAAAGGGATTATTTGTTTTTAAATTTTTAAAAACCCATTTTCCCCAAAAAATCCTGCCCAGTGGGGAAAATGGGTAGCTACATGCACAGCAAATCTACAGATAATCTACCATCAGAAAAAAGGCTGTGTTTTGAAGCATCAGATGAAGAACTAGAAGTATTTGAGGTTGAAATATTTGAGGTTTGGAATTGAACAATTACAAGAGAGTTCAGCAGTAGAAAATGCAAAAAAGTAGTCATGTAGTTCATAGATGTCTATCAAATCATGCACTTAAGAAACAAGAATATTCTGCTACATATTGTTACAAAGACCCTTTTTACATTGGGAAAATTACAAAAATAGTAGATAAGAAGCTTGTAGAAATGAAATTTTTCGAAAAAAAAGCAGCTAATTTCCAATGGCCGAAGCAAGTCACCTTAGAAATTGTTAATATATTTTATGGGCCAGTAATTTTAACGGGAAGTAACACTTTTGTTGTGGACACTAGTGTCATTAATAATGCTTACAAATGTTATAAGAAATTCTGTCAAGAATTGTACAATAGAAGCACTTTAAAAAAATAAAAAGAGTTCTGAGATGCAATAGCTAAAGAGAATAATAGCTAAACAATATTGCTATTTTTTTCTCCTTTCCAAAACATTGCATTTCTCTTCCATACATAAAACTTGGTAGAGGATCGCACTACTTCAAAATTTGATATTTAGCATCTCTGATGACCAGCAACAGACCCCCTCTTAGCCTGATCGTAGCTTTATGAAAAATCAACAGAATATTTCAAAGTTTAACTTAGAAATATGTCATTCTGCTTTTTAAATGAAAATTAATAAAAAAAAAACTCTTTTTTCTTTTTGCAGAACACACATCCACTAAAAGTATAAACCATTGAAATTTTTGGGGTTTTTTTTTTTTTTTGCAGATCTCTAACCTTGAGTTAAAATTTTACCCAAGATAATAACTTCATAAAATTTTGAGAAACATTTATGTTTTAAATATTTGTAATGATTATTTACTTAATTAACGCTACACATAAACGTTTTCAGAACCAAATAGTTTTTTGATGAGTTTTGAATAAAATCATATGTGCACAATATTTAAAATTTTAAGCATGTATACATGAGAATTCTAAAAGTATTATTAAATAAAAACTGTTCCATGAAACAAGATCCGCTACGAAAAAAAGATTTCTTTTCTTGCTATTTACTGAATATTTATAGCTACTTCGAAAATATTCCACTACACATATTATTGGTAAAAAGATTAACTGTGGGAGATACACCAATGCTAGAAAAAGCATAATGTAAAAATTAAAATTTAACCTTAACAGTCTGAGGATTTAAAACTGAATAAATGAAACGCGAATATTCATGCAAGGTTATTTATCATGTTCCTTAAATCTATATTTATAAGAATTAAATAGTACTTTTCATTTGGGGCAAAAAATATGATCGTTATGAAAATACGAATTCTTTGTTTACAAAAATGAAGGTAAACGCGATGCGTTAAACATAAATGTTAACAATACTTTGAGTTAAGGTTGAATAAATAGAATCTTACATGAAATATAAACCTAATTAAATGTAACACTTCAGCTCAAAAATTAAAAAAATATGATGCACAGTGTAATGATGACAGCATTTGTTTACGTTTTGAAATCTGTTTATAAATTTGCAACTTCAGTTCAAAATGTTATTATTACTCTTCTTGGTAATATCAAGCGATTTTTTTAAACGAATAATAAAAGCAAGAAGGTGTTTTTGAAAAGATCCAACAATTTTTATAATGTAAATAAAAATTTATAACTCGCCCATTATGTCAAAAGTAAGCCTAAAGTATTGAACAAATATACTTACATTTATTACGCGGAATATCTAGTATCCAACTAACACCTACATTTTAATTTACGTTCAGCAACCACACAACATAAAATCTTACATGATAAACATCACATATCCAGCATCTTTATTAATTTCACTGGGGCGTAATGGTAGTATGTTATGTTTTGATTTTCAGATACATATATAGTTAAAATTTACATTCTGATGTGAAATACTTATCCAGAATTAATGGAATATGAAAAAAATCAACATTATGGACACATTATTCACATTAAAATCCAAAAACACTGGAACAAATATTTAATTCATAACACACACATTTCCAAATTACGAGCATCTCATACCACAAATACACGATTTGAGGTACATCCACTACTACGTATACGAAGCCCTCTTGTGTTTATTGAAAAAGCACTATAGAAAAAAAATATTTTAAAAGATATATAACATTTTTAAATAATGTAGAAAAAACAAACACAATGTTTTTTATTTTAGGGCACAGACTACAATATGGATTTTTGATGTAATTTTTATTTTTAAGCAATACATAATTTTAGGAATTAATAAAGGGAATTTTTTATGAATTTGGCTGACAAACGAATATAGAGGATAATTTCAATTCAGCAAATGCACCATGGTTTCTCTTTAAAAATCTATAGTAATTAGTAAGGTGAAAATAAATTTTTAGATTTAATATTGAGTTTTGTTTCGTTTTTCGTTGAACAGTGTACTCTGAGAAGCATAAAAATAATGAATTTAAAATATGTTTTTTTTCTCTTTTTTTCTACGTAAAAGAAGCATGTTTTGAAACCTCGAATGGTATACCGCTTGAAAAATTATTAAATTCTCAAATGTCATATAGAGGAAAGGGCGTCATAACATGAGTGATTTTGGGGTGAAATTTTCGATTGATCATTTAAAGGAATCAAAAAGACAAATGATGAAAAAATTAAAAGTTATGTGGCAAATGTGTTTTCATATATAATACTAGCATTTTCGTATTAATTGTAATTCAGATGCAGGTGTGGAGAATGAAAAGAAACTCCCCGGGTGGAAAACAATATTGACATGCAAATCGCTTTGTTTTAAGCACCTCTTTCTCATTATTCACGACTATTTCAGGTCACATACATTTTTGAGCTTATTTGCTTTTCTCATCAATGGATGTGCTTCAAACTCTGGTGTAATCTGACACATGTAGAAAAAGACAAAGTTCGCTCAGCCTCCAAATAATTACTTCTAATCAAGTGCTGCCTTTGCTAGCTGTAACTTTAACGTTTTATTTACTTTTTTTTTTAATGGCGGCACCCATGTTGTTTAAATATTCCCGGTTGAATTTAAGGTATATAATGATGCAATTAGTGTTTGCCTTGTAAAATCTTGCTTTAAATTCAATGAAAGCTCTCTGATTTGTTCTTGAACAGTATGCTTATGTGTTATTGATCAAAGAAATGTGTAGAAAGTATTTAATGTACTTGTTTTTAGTTAATGTCATATTCAACTATAATTACCTAGAAGAAAATTTTGCCAGTGAGGCAGGTTTTGCCTGGCCGTCGTTTGGGCCATCAGGAGGTCAATTATCCCCCCTCCCACTTTTAGAAATACAATGTATTTATACGTGTGTTTATGTATTTTGTTTTTTTACCTGTAATGTGCATTGGATAAATACCCTTTGTCGCCCTCTCCGCAGAAAAATTTGAAATGACGGGTTGTAGTAAAGATAAAAAAAAAACTTTAAAAAAAGTTATTTAACGCTATGGAGAGAACATGTTAATTCAATGAAGAAAATGACCCAAAGCAAAGAGACTTTCAAACAAGGGAGAAAATTAGGAAGTGATATTCTGCGTTATTGCATAGTGCCCAGAAAAAATAAACAAAAATTAGTGCAAAAGGCTGGCTGTTTTCTTCATGAAATAATACTTTTCTGTCTGATTTTGAAAACATTAAGCAGTTAAAGTTCCATTATTTTTGTTTTTCACCCTTTCATTAATTTTAGGGGAAGTATACAACTATTTTTGTTTTAACAAATTTCAAAAGGAAAGAATTTCACTGAGTGCAGATTCATTTAGTGAGCAAATTAACAGGATCCAATTGACTATATTTAGTGAGGTATTCTATTATTTAATTGATTTATCACATTTTTCATAAGTAAAATTTATAACAAAAACATTTTAATTTCTTCTATGAATAATATGCCCTCATATAAAGCATGAAAGCCAATGACATACGGGTCATTCCATGCCAAATCAACCAGTCACTCAACCTGACCACTTCAGATTTCAATGAAAATTTCAGGGATCATTCTCTCTGATGATAGGAATAAGAATATCTCTTTATAAATTTTTTATATCAATTCGTTTTCATGAAATTAATTTTTCAAATTTTGAAAAATTGCCCTTTTTTATCTTACATTAACATTTTAAATCTTCAGTTTCTCAAGTTCTATAAGAGATAGAGATGTTTCTGACCCCTCATTTTAAAGATGATTTAATAAGGTTTAATTTGATATGCAACATTATTATATTTGGTAAATAGAAATTTATATTTTTAAATTTAAAATTTAAAAAATTTTTAAGATGGTGTTTTTAAAAAATTTTGAAAAAAATATATGTTTTTTGCAATAATATAATCTTAAAAATCTGAAATTTTTAGAGTGGGATCTCAATGGGATCAGGAGTTAAAATTAAAGAACTATGATATATTTTGCCTTAAATGCTACATACTTCTATATTATAAGTAAAAAATTGATTGCACTTACAAGGTATTAAGACAAAAAATTTTAGATTTTTATCTTATATTCAACATATACACTATATTAATACAAAGTGAAGCATGAAAGAAAAGGTATAACAGTGTAAAAGTGTTTTACCTGATTAAATGAATACTTTTTAAATAGCACTAATAGTTATGACAGTTCAGTTCCCTTTGTTCTTTAAATTAATAAATAATTTATTGTTTGCCTTTTTGGTTTCAGAGTCTGTAAGTCGATAAACTCTTCCTGTAGCAGTTGTAGGATCAACTTTTGCTAAAATGTCACTTTTATGCACCATGCTGCTAATCTTTTGACAGTACCTCCAACACCATCACATGCATTTTTTCCATGTGATGATGCAAAAAAATTCCAGTCTGCCTTGATGTTAAAATCTTTCTCATGATGGCAGAGATTGAGAAAGTTTGATTTATTTTTGTATTGCGATGCTGCTCCATCTGAGAAGTAATGAAGTTTTTCGGGTTTATGGGGCAAATTCTGTTTAAGAAAATGAATCATATGGCGTTGAAATAAGTGAACAGCAATGGTATCATGCATCATACAATCAGAAATAATAACTAAGCTCAGGTGCAATAACTTTTTAGTATCCTTATCAACATAGTATATAACAAATGGATGTATTGTCGCTTGAGCATTGTTCCAATGAAAGCCTTGTGCAGAATCTTGAAGTATAAATGCATAATTTTCTGAAAAATCACAAAGTACGATGCATTGGTTTTGAGGTAAGTTTTCTTTGAGGTGCTGCAAATAAGAAGATTGTTGAGTGGCAATAAAAGAGTGTTTTAAAAGTTTTGGCAAACAAAATAATCCAAAAAATAATCCAAAAACTCTTCTGTTGATTTTGTAATAGTTTCTAGAACACATTTGTTTTCAATTTGCATCCATTGTTTGAAACTTACATTACATTCTATTGAGTTCAAAAGCTTCTTCAAACCGAGCTTTCAAACTATCACTTCCTGGGCAATTATCACAATTTGCAAAGTAACATTTATGTGTTTGTGTTTTGCAGATCATGTGTTGCAACTTTATATGTTTTAATTGTGGGCTCACTATTTGTTAACTCGGGGTATTTTACACTGAGCCATCATTAATTTGGCATTTTGATGTGTTGTACACACACACACAGAATGTGTTCCACTGTTCCCAGGAAGAACACAATGTCTGGGGCGAAGCTCACAAAATTTAGAAATTCCAATTTTTTTATCAGGGTAACGCTCCTTAAAAAGTTCATATAATTCTCTTAGTGTACTTAAAATTAAATGCTTTTGAACATGTACACGTTTACCATCTTTTTTTATTGAAACAAAGTCGTTTTTACCAGGCATTTGACGACTAACCTCATAATTTTCATAGAAATCTTTAACTAGGGTTATCGTTGTACAATCTAAAGTTCTTCCAGGTTTGGGGTCAGGAGATGATATTATACCTTTTTCCTTTAATAGTTTTTTTGCCTTTCTAGCAGTAAAGTTACATACTCCAAATTCAGTTTCAATTTTTTTTAGAGTCCAACTTTTCGGAAGTGTAGTTAGAATTTGCATTTGAATATTTTTTTCTGAAGTAGTTTTAAACTTTTCTTTCAACTGATTAATAATTTCACTGTCATAATTTTTTGCTGTGTCAGAGTTGGAGTCACCAGTACTTGGATTTAAATTTAACACTTTTGTTCTAAGAGCTTCTGTCACTTTTCTAATTTTTGCTTCTGGGTATTTTTTTTCAATCAAACGTTTTGCTTTTATAGGCGTTTCTTCAATAGCTGTCAAGCTTTTGTTTAATGCTTCAAATGCTTCTAATTTCTGTGGAGATGACAATGGATTTTGAGCTGGTAGTTCAAGAATATTCACATTGTCTTGTGATTCTGGGCTATCTGAATGCAAGTCTTCCTCTGTTACACTTACTGGAAGATTTAGAATAGCTTTACGACACCCATCACATATCTTGTCAAATTTATGTAAATTTGTATTATGTCTCAAAATATTTTCATTTACAGATCTCAAGTTTTTCTTGTAATAATCATATTTTCATTTACAGATCTCAAGTTTTTCTTGTAATAATCATATTTTCATTTACAGATCTCAAGTTTTTCTTGTAATAATCATGACCAGGTTTCTTAAATGGGTTACAGCAATATACTGAAAAGGGTTTTGATGTACTGGGTTCAGCTATATTTTCATAAAGTCAATAGTAGAAAAATCAAAATCCAAACAAAAAATTAAATTTTCTGAAACAACACATTTTATCTTGCATAATAATAGGCATAAAAGGCTAAACAGAATTGACTGTATTTTTTAGACTGCAGAGAACCTCATTATTCAAAACAAAAATGTCAGAAATAATTAAATGCATTTCTACAGAAATATAAAATATTAATATTGCTTCCACTTAAAATATTTAACTTATAAAAATCATATATTTATCACTGCTAACAACTAGCTGTTCATTCACTGAAATCTCAAAGGAAACTAAACAAAAGTTTAATCAGGGAGGGCATGAGTCACATGTTTGCAAGAGTATATGAATCAAAGAAGTTGAAATTGTTTATCTCAGAACATCTGTCATTAGCAGGTGCAATTGATTTGATTATTTATGCACAATGATTCATGCTACCATCAATTTGTTTGGAGTATACCAATTCATTTTCTAAAATAGATCCTAATGTAAATTGATTAACCTACAGTGTCAATGTTTTTATTATTACTTAGAAAAGTTGAAGGCAGCAATGCAAAAATATTTAGCATTTTAGACTATCCATACTAGTTTTTTAATCATAACTCCTGATCCCATTGAGATCCCACTCTAAAAATTTCAGATTTTTAAGATTATATTATTACAAAAAACATATATTTTTTTCAAAATTTTTAAAAACACCATCTTAAAAAAATTTAAATTTTAAATTTTAAAAAATAAAATTTCTTTTTATTAACTATAATCATAATGCATATCAAATTAAACCTTATTAAATTATCTTTAAAATGAGGGGTCAGAAACATCTCTATCTCTTATAGAACTTGAGAAATTGAAGATTTAAAATGTTAATGTAAGCTTAAAAAAGGGCAATTTTTCAAACTTTGAAAAATTAATTTCATGAAAACGAATTAATATAAAAAATTTATAAAGATATATTCTTATTTCTATCATCAGAGAGAATGATTCCTGAAAATTTCATTGAAATCTAAAGAGGTCAGGTTGAAAATTGAAAAATATTGGTTGATTTGGCATGGAATGACCCATACCTAAATTGTGTGACATGACTCTGACAAACTTATAGAGTTGTGCTTCCCCCCCCTCCTGTGAACTATTCCAAAGAAAACCAACAATATTTGCTATTTATTATCTAATTTTAATAATATATGCCCTCAAACTAGAGATAGGATATATTTTTGAGTTTGTAACAGAATGGTTTTTTAAAATTTAATTGTATATTTGTTTATATTTAATACACAAATTTTATGCACTTACTGTTTTTTTAAAAAAGGAGAAAGATTAAAAGAATATTTTAAAGTAGATAAAAATGCTGTAAGTCATTCTACTTTGATTAGAAAAATGAAATGAATATAAAAAAGTAAAATTGAAAAGAAAAGTTTGTATTTGCTGTTTAATCCATTATTCGTTTTAAATTTGACTTTTGTTTTGCTTTATGAATTGTGATTAATTAGATTCTTACTTTTATGTAGGCTGCTAGCATTGAAATCACTGAAATATACTCATTATCGTCACAATTCATCAGAATTACTGCATAAACTATTGAGAAGAGGACTTATAAAAGAACTATTTCCTGGAGATCAGTAAATATGTTTCTCATTTCCCTCACTCTTTTTTTGACGGAATTTCTGTTAGTTTTCAATTACTGATGCCTCTAGCTACAGTATAGAGGAGTTAGAAACTTAGCTTATATTAATAAATAAAATCTTACGCTTATAAATAAAATCCTAATAATAATTGATAGATTATTATATTATACATTATTTTATCCAGTCCAGTAACAAGCCAAGGACTTCCATGTGCATATAGTGGATTCGATGCTACTGCGGATAGTTTACATATTGGTAATTTACTTGTGCTGATTGCATTGCTTCATTGGCAAAGAGCTGGTTATAGGACTCTTATTGTTGTAAGTATCTGAAAACCTTACTTTTTTGAATAAGGTAATCCTGCACCATGTAATTCATTTAATTATAACAAATTGATAATTTATTTCCAAAACAAATAAAAGGTGTCCCATATGTATCCAGTAAGTAGGATATTTGTCCTTGCCCTGGGTAGATACCAAAAATCAGGATATTTATTGTTTTCAATCATTTTCAAAGCATGTAATCCTAATTTGTTTTGACTATATTCCTGAATAAAAATCTTTATGTGCGTACATATAACCATACTAGAATTAGCAATATGGCATAAAACTAAAGGATTTGGGCAATGGTGTAGTCCTGGAAAAAACGAGGGGGATGTTTTCAAGTATGAGAACCGAGATCTTCCTACTATGGAAACAAAGTCTAAAAATATGGGACTCTATGGTGAAAAAGCACCAATTTGTCATGGTGAGAACATCTTTGGCTAAAAATTTAGACTAATTACCCCCATTACATTTAGCTATATATATTCCCCCCATTAAATTTTTATCAAAAACATTTAGTTGGTCGTGAATCGAAAAGTGCAGCAAGTGTTTCCGCAAGACTCCAGGACGTGTCATCCGATTGGATACACAGAAATATAATCTCGAACAGAAAAGAAGAAATGCAACTTACCGCATCACTGCACAAATATGGTGAACATATTGGAATCCACACATTTTTGAGAAAATACAGCAGGAATTTATTCACTTGTCATTCTTGATTGAACTTGGAGTACTCTGTACATAAGGCGATCACAGCATGTGAATTAAAAATTAGTTTTAAAAAAGTTGCAAAAAAAAATAGGATATCGATCGAGACATCAAAAAACTAAAAGGCAAAACTTCATTTTAAAATTAAATTTAAAAAATCCGGAGACGGTTTGGGTTACCTTTCCTCTAAAATTTCGTCTATGCTTTGCTCAAAGGCCTTGGTTGAACATTCTTGCATGGCTTCAGATATTAAAATTTAGCTGGGTTTTAAAATCATGGTTGCTGGATGTAAAACAGATCGGGCTAGCTGTAGGATAGCGGACATAAAATTCATGTACTTTTTGGGTACCACGTGTTCCATGCGGACTTGGGAAGTAATGTGATAAAACCCCCCCCCCCCCCCCCCCCCCCTTGGCGACTTTTTCGTTGGCACCAAGAAACCGTCGAGACTTTTAAACAATATTTTTATGTCGCTAACTTCAAATAGAATACAACACTCTTGGCAATGATTTTATCGCCAACAATGTCACATCATACACATAGCAAGCATGTCAAGAAAAATCACTAAAAAACAGTAAAATACCAAAAATTGCAAATTATATCTTACACACAATATCAACGCTACTATGTAAAGCATGTACAGCATTTTTCAACAGCAATACAATACATTAACGGATTGATAATTACTCAAAAAATAGAATTATTTACTTTACAAACACTCAAACTTGAATAAAAACCCTTTCTTAAAAGAACACGCAATTTATGCCCAATAATAACTATTGCAATGATTCATTATTGCATAAAATGATGTGCATTCTTTAATGAAAAACATAATTAAAATATTGCGCAATTCAACGCAAAACCAAGCTGTCGGAATTTTAAAATACCATACTAGGCAACAAAATTAATAACGGTCATCACTTCAAGTACATTTTGCATTAAACTATTGGAAGCTTATATTAAAAATACCATAAAAACCACTTTGTTGAAAGAACACGCATTTCATGCACAATAATGACTATTGCAATTAATTATCATTACATAAAATGATATGCATTATTCAACGAAAAACATAGTAAAAATATCGCGCAATTCCACGGCAAACTTAAAGTACATTTTGCATTAAACTAACGGAAACCCACTTTATCAAAACTAGCAACACCCCTAATTACTACAGCTAATATTTTAGAACAATTGAAATTCATTTTTTTTATAACCTTACAAACACATAAAATAAGCAGATAATAAACTTACAAAAATAAAGAACTCACTTTAAACCAGTTGGCTTTTCAATGTTAATCCCAAATAGCAACAAACTTGCAATCCAATATGACGAAATGGTCCGAAAATTACCACTTTATTTTTCTTTGCTTTTAGCCACAATTAACCAAACTTATGCACTTATCAACCAAAACAATTTCGTACTTCAGATAGCACAAACTCCAAACCACGTTTCTGTCAGTTTCGAAAAATGGCGCCTTAACAAACTAATATGAATTCGTTCATCTCGCCATAATAGAATACAATTGGACCAAATTAATTCACTTTAACACTTTACATTCTTCCTTTAGCAACAGGAAATATCTCCACAAACTCTAACCATAAAATAAACTACTAACAAGCTACTTATTAGTAAAAGAAAACTAAAAGTCCAACCATCACACCCGAAAACACCCATTGCATCATTCACTTAGGGTTGCCACACATTACATCAGCCAACATTGATGGCGCTGGGTTACCACTGAAGCAAAAAGATATCGCCAATCGAAAATCATTACAAATTGGCGGGCTAGCTCGAATGTCGACAAGGGGGAGGGGATTATATCACAGTAGTACCCGGACTTGTCGGTAAATTCCCTCTGAATTTTCAGTAAAAAAAACTCTTTCGTTTAAAATTGTGAATATCTGATGGACATCTTACATAATCAAAGCGGATAGTTGATATTTCCTTCATGCATTTACTCCTCGTTTGAGGATATTTTCGGATTTAGATCCGGCCATGCTCAAATGGTATCCTCCGTCTTCTTCAAAAAGAAAGCTCCTCATAGACAGTTAACGAGCTCCCTGATTATGTGTGCGTCCTCTGCTGACTCTCAAGTACCACTGAACTCAAAAAACAATGCCACATGTGCACGAAGTAGCCCGCACAGTGGGTTGAAAACAAGATATCCATCTGCCGTGAATCCAAGCAGCCAATCAAAACAGAGCACAATGAAAAACATCATGACGTCACGTTCGTAGATCAAATGAGAAAGAGCAAAAAATGGACGCCATAGCCTCTGCGGGTGAGCGGGAAGAATACGAAAGCCTAATGCATATAAATAACAAACGTGCTTAGTTCCCGTTAAAAATAAATATGACCCCCCGTTAACCCATTACCTGCTGGTGTTGCGTTGACGCACCGGCTTTTAGGAAAAATCATAAAAAATTCATTAATAAAGTTTTTGTATCGATTGCAGTTGTAGAGTACTATCAATAAAAGTGCCGCAAAAAAAAAAAAAAAAAAGCTTCAAAAATATTTTTTTGCTTCTAAAAACAAGCGCTATTTTTGTTGGGGTTTTTTTTTTGTCCAAATTTGAGATCTCGGATTTTTCTAGAAAGATTGTAAAAAACAAAAAATAGGACTTGAAAGTAAAATACTTTTGCTCAAGGTCACAGCTTATCAGCCTATTTCACAAATCAACTGTTTATATGGGGGAGAAGGGGGAAGCAAAGATAGGTGTTGAGCTCGTGCAATATCGGCGGAAAAGGGGTAAAATGTTTCTTCTTATTTCCGGGTGAAGACATTTCGTTTCTATTCTGTGCAATTTGAATGTGTGAATTTGATTCTCTTCTCCTTTTTGTAAAAAATGCTTAGAACAAAATATCTTACATTAGAAGAAGCATTGTCACGGATTTTAGATGAAAACTCCGATGACGATGCGAATGCTAAGGATGATTTTAGAAATGTTGAACCTGTAAAAAATGTTTCTCGCTACTCCAAAATCTAGAAGAGAAAGGTTTTAGTTCCTCAACCTCGTATCATTGAGCAATATAACCTGAAAATTGGAGTGGGGGGGGGGGGGGTGTTGATTTGTGTGACAACGTGGTTTCAAATTACCGAATTAGAGTTTGAGATAAAAAATTGTGGTGGCCAATATTTACAGATTATGTCTATGTTGCATTGACAAATGCTTAGAAACTTTCAAGATTATTTTAAGAAGGAAATAAGAAGGCACTGTTGGAATTTAGACGGGTAGTTGTGCTTCATCTTTTATAGACACCACCTTCATCCCCTGATAGTAATGTAAATCAGAAAAAAAATCAGCAATGGGACAGCCAAGTAAATTCAGCTTTCCATAGCCAGTAACTGGAAAACATTTCATTATAAAGTCAACCAACAAGAAAAGACTACACTACAAGCATTGCCACAGCCAAACAATTTATTGCTGCAGTGTTTGTACTGTTGCATTACAACATGACTGCAGCATATCATGGTATGAAAAATAGTTACTGTATATTTTCCCAAATGTATAATTTCTCAAGTGTGCTTATACCCTTATATTACCCTTCCATTTAATACCCTTCCATTTTAATTTTTATTTATTTTTTAATTCTTGTAATTAATTCTTTACTATGTGTTAAAATAGATTATCATAAGCTTTTTATTTGTGCATAAATAGCAAAATAATGATTTTTAGTATAGTAAGAAAAGCAGAATTATTAGAAATTCATTTTAAAATACCAAAATTATGTGCACACGTGTGTGTGTGTAGTTAAAAAATAATTCAAATTTCAAAAATTTTCTCTTGATAAAATAAGTGAAAATTTCACTAAATTGATTATTGAATGCAGTATGTTTATATATTCCTCGAGTCCGGGGGAGGGCATCCCTAAGGCATCATGCTAACTTTTAAGGGGGATGGAGGAGAAAAGTGTGTTTATATATATTATATATATATAATTGCCAGGAAATAAGTCACTTTATCTTGTAATGTATTGAGTTCTCATAAAGAAAATGCTACATATCTAAAAAAGAATTATTACTTAATTGTGGTTTATTTTCTGCTTTAAGATAGGCGACACAACTGCCCAAGTTGGAGATCCTAGTGGACATAAAACAGACAGGAATGTTCTATCTGAGAGTGTCATTAGCAGCAATGCAGCATCAATTGAACAAAATGTTAATCAGATATTTGAAAATCATAGGAAATACATAATGCCAAAGAAAAAGAACAGTTGTAAATTAGGAGAACTCAGGTAACTCTTTTTTCCTTTCCTTCCTTTATACTAATCGACAAAAAAAAAAAAAAAAACTTTTTCCCATAACTTAAATGAAATTAGCTATTTTCAACTATTTTTATAGCACAAAATTTAAATATAATTGTAATAAAGCTGTACCACATACAGTTTTTTTGTTACGACTTCTTACAGTACCACAAGGAACTCAAAAATGCATTTAAATCAATTATTTTTAATCATAATTTTTTGAATTATTAAGGTCCTTAATTTATCATCAAATTCCATTTCAATTGAGAAAGTATATATATTTTAGAGTAAATAAAACATAAAACTATCAAACTTTTATAAATGCGATAAATTGTTATCATTTTTTTCTTTATGCGACGTTAAGTCTTCTCTCCTTAGAAACTAGCAGTAGTCACCCATCATTGCTGGTTATCCTGTTTCCATAATCCCTAATGTCCTTGTGAAGTCTTTCCCCTTGCTCGTTGCTAAGTTCACCAATATTTTCTGGGGAAAAATCCAAATGTGAATGCAAAAGGGAATTTTGAGTTGCATCTGACACCCTATGGCTCGGAAAGACTTAAGAAGCTCTTCAATTAGGATTTTATTTTTTTTTTCTTGTTTCCAAAAAATCCTTTCACAACCTTCAGAAACTATTTCCAAGCTGATAACTCTTTTTAATTATGCTTTCTTTCGAAAGCGGGGTCGCAAATCACTTGTCTAATTTCAGGTTTAATAAAAACATCTTTTGTAAGTTTTCTTTCACTCAAATGTGGAAAAGTTTCTTTTAAAAATTTAAATCTTTCTCCTTCTTGCCCATGGCGTTCACAAAGTTTTTCATCAGTGCTAATTTAATGTGAAGTGGAAGGAGCAGTTTTTCCCGGTTCAAAAAAAAAAAAACGTGTATTTAACATCCCTACTTCCAGGCTGAAGAGATGTTCTGGGTGGCCATTCTTTTTTTTCAAAATGCTGTTTTGTTGCTCAACTATCTCAAAAAACATAAAAAATAAAAGTACTTAGTAAATACACCTTAAAGATCCATTAATATAGGTGCAACTTTTAAGCATGAAAGGCGCTAGGCTGAGGCGGCTGCCTCAGGGCCCGTCGTTCTTAGGGGTGCATTGGCCATAAATATTTACTGCATCTTTTTGAGTAACAAACAGTAGTTTTTATTTCAAAAAAAAATTAAATAATATTTAAACTATTTAGTTTTACAAATGATGCATCAAAACTTCATCTAATTTCATTTTTGCATCAATATGTATTACACGTTTAATTTTGATGAAATAAAACACAGAAACACATCGGGAACATCTTGAAAAGTTTCCGTTTTTCTTTCTTTTGTTGAAAGGATATATCTTTTACTGGGTTATTTCTGTTTTGCACGTTATTTTTTTCTTCTCCACAGCTACAGGCGGCTTCAATGTATCTGGAGTTTGCGCTTTATAAGTGTTTGCAGTTCCAGAAAGTGTCTTCTCTTTTTTATGACGTGCAAAACGTAATCTATTGCTTTTTCTATTTTTCTGTTTTTTATTTATTTTTTATTTTTTCTTTATTCAATCCATTCTGATCAGCCATTCTGATCCATTCTGATCCATTCATCAGCCTTTTGAAAGTTAAAATATGTATAATTAAAGTTTGTATCGATCATATTCAATCTCTATTCCTTCATAATATATAGTAGGGGCGAAAAAAGTTTTTTTGCCTCAGGGCGCCATTCGTGCTAGCGCCGGCCCTGCCTTTAAGTCTCCACAAATTCGCCTATTGAACTGTGTAAACCTTATTGCAGTTAGAATAGTCCCCATGTTAGCATAGGTTTTTTCACCAAAGCTAAATAGGCAACTGGTTTGCTCACCAAATCATTCGGTTCATTTTGACGAATAAAATAAGGTTCACTTTTTGGGTCACAAGTATCTTCAGCAACATCTGTTTCAGATGTGTCTTCAATGTCACTAATCTCTTGAGTGCTACTATCTCTCCACTTCAATGGTGCAGTAGGTACCGGTAAGTTTTCACCATGAGGAACCAGTGAGAGTGCAGATGGGATAGTCAGATGTTCAATTTCCTGTATTTGCTTGTAGAATATCCTTTTTTATTTGTAAAACAAAAGTAACAATCATCAAAATTATTTAAACATTCTCGCCACACCATTGGGACAGCAAATGGTAAAGATCTTCTTTTGCCTTTCATCCACTGGCTAAGAACCACATTGCAACTTAGACAATATCTGTGAGGTGCCAAACTTTTATCTTGGTCACCAACTTGGCACCGAAAGTACAAGAAACAAGCCTTATTCATTTCTTCTACCTTGAGATTTTAAAAGAAACCATCCACAAATGTAACAAAATGAATCTGGCATTACTTTACAACTTCTACGCTCAAAATTTGCCATTTTCAACATGAACTATTATGCAAAAACAAACAACTGTGTTCAACAAAGAATGTTTACATAATGGGGTGAAAGAAATAACTAGATACGCAGGATTGTAGGGTACCTGAAGGAACAGGGTTGCTGCATACAGCACAAAAATCATGAAAAATAAAAGCTCCAATTTTTGTTACACAAAAATGTGACGTGGTGGAACTTTTTCACTTGCAAGTATTTAAATAACAATATGAATTAATAATAAAAATAATATAAGACAAATGATCAAAATGCTTTGTGCTAAAATGTAAGTACAAAGATAAAACAACGTAAAATAGCACAAATTCAGAATAAAAAGTAACACAAATAGCTATTTCGAAGCTACAATGGAGCCTCTTCATCAGTGCAAGAAAGAAACGCTCAACACGCAGCTAGAAAGCTGAGAGTGAACAGGCAAGAACCAGAGAGACAATTGGTATTTATACCAAATGTGTCGGATTAGCGATTGACCAATCAGAGGCCAGGAACAAGGCGGGAGCAGAGCCCAAGAGGAAAAAGCGGGAAACGAACTGGAAAAGGCGGGAAACGAACATGGAAAAGGCGGGAAAGAACAGGAAAGGAAAGAAAAATTATAAAAATTGTTTCCAAATGTCAGGAAAGTATGGAGTGCTGGAAAAATCATTTACTAAAGAATGAGAATTTTTCCAAATGTGATAAGCTCCCCAAAAATCAAGTTCATAGACTGAAGAGCATTTACTGATAATTCTAGCAGAAGAAAATTCAAAACGATAATCTAAAGTCCGACAATGTTGCGCAATAGAAGAATGTGCAAGTTCTTTACGCTTAACATAATTTTTATGTCCTTTCAGACGGTGCTTTAAGGCACGTTTAGTCTGACCTATGTAAGAAAGACCACATTTACAAGAAACTGTCAGCGTTCTAGCTGCGTGTTGAGCGTTTCTTTTTTGCACTGATGAAGAGGCTCCATTGTAGCTTCGAAATAGCTATTTGCGTTACTTTTTATTCAGAATTTGCTTTTTTACGTTGTTTTATCTTTGTACTTACAAATAAAAATAATAGTTTGGTTGTTATTAGCAAACCACTGTAGATCAGTGTTATCTTTCCTCTAATTCCCCCCCCCCCCTTGATTGCATTCATTTCATTACTATTTTTCATTACTATTCCCATTTCTTTCTTTCTTTATTTTATTTTTCTAATTTATATTGCCAGAAAATTTGTAGTCAAACATGTTTTTTTTAACATAAATTAAGAGTTCAGGGATCAAAAAAAAAAAAAAAAAAATCATACAAATTATATGTTTTGGAAAATTATTTTTATTCATCATGCTGCAAGATGTCAGTGAAACGTATATATCAACACTAATTGTTTATTTGCATTAAGTAGAGTTTACTATAAACCTCTATAACAAAAAGTAATAATACTAGTTTTTTTTTTTTTTGCAAACTGTCAATATTTTTGTGTACAATTAGTAGCAGCTAGACTGGGAGGGGGAGAAAGTTTAAAATAGTTTATATTTACTATACATTCTATGCATTGTTTTGAAGATTATTTTATTTTATAAAACAACAGTTTTGTTTTTAAATATAGGATCTTGAAAAATAGCTCATGGTATAAGGACCTTAGTATAATAGATTTTTTTTGTGGTGTTGGCAGGCATATTCGGGTTGGTGAAATGTTGTCCAGAACAAGGTAATTTTTTATTAGTATTGTTGTTTGCTTTGCAAAATTTAATACTTTAGATTTGTGTTTTTAGTGCTTTAGCTGAGAAAATGGGCAGTATATTTTTTTCATATAAGGTTGGAAGGAGAAAGGGAATGGAAGGTTGATCTTTTTTCTTCAGAAAAGAAGTTTCCAAATGGTTTCAACTTACCTTCTATCCTACTTAGTGTGTGGAGATTGTCATTAGAATTCATGTTCCCAATCCAGTTCCAGCATTTTTATTTTTGTTACTTGTCTTTCCTTTAATTATTGATATTTTTGAAATGCTTTTCTAAAACACAATGTGTTGCTTGCTGTAATTTAATGTTTTTACTTGATGGTTATGCACTTGTTAGCTTGTTTGTGAAAATCCTCTTAACAGACATAGATACAGAAACTGTTTGCACATTTTGTAAATGAGTGTGGTCTTGTTCAGAAATAAATTAGGTGGTTACATAAATTATTTTTTTGACCCTCAATATGTTTGTAAAGTATAAATTATCTTCTGGCAAATATGTGCATGACGGCTATCTTGAAAAGCAGATGGCTGGATTGTTATAGTTCTGCAGTTATAAAAGAAATTTATTTGTATGCATAAACCATGCATTTTGCTGTGACTAAAGTGCTGTAAAATGTGCAGTTTTTTTCCACATCATAGAGTTATAATAGGTAATATTGTTCTTAAGACAAAAAAAAAAAAAACGTTAATGTCTGTCTTTCGTTAAAAAAAATGTCCAAAACATGTACCAATCTACAAAAATGAATTCTGCTAATATTGTTGAAGAGAACGTTTTATGAAAGGATTCATGATAGTTACTAGTTTTACATATAACCGCAAATTAAAGATAACTAAAGTAAAGAAAATCTTAAGATTCACTTTTTATACTATGAGACATATATTTCATTCCCAATATTCAAGCATCAAATAATATGTCTTTACTCTTAGTGCAATCAATCTGTTGAACTGCATCAAGATAAAGCAAGCAGCCACACATCAGGATTCTGAATAAATTTATTGGAAAAAAATGGAAAGAAAAATGGCTATCAGTGCCAAAATTTTTCACCTGATGAGTTCTGGTGTTACCCAAGTAAAACCTTAAAATTTTCCATTAAAGTTTGTTCTAGTTTTTCAAGCTATTAATGCAGTGTTTTGATGCTGGTTTTTAAAAGTCTTTAGGATTTTGAACTAAAATATTAATGGAGAAGGGAGAGGGGGTTGGGTTCCGACATATTTTAGTGGTTTCCTCAACTGTTATACATAAATAAAAATAAATAAATAAAAACATTGCTAAATTAGATATTTAGTTTTTAATCACTATAGGATTAAAAACTAAATACCTAATTTAGCAATTATGCATAGATATTAGTTTTATCCCAAAGGGATTAAAAATATTATATGATCCAATATTGGTATTACCATCAAAAGTTAAAATGTTATAAATTGTGTTGCACTATTGTTCTTTTTTATTTATTTTTAAATCTTTATGCATTAATTGTAACTTAATTTTTCAATGAATACTATTTGCAGTGTTAAAAGTAGAATGGAATCTGGTGCTGGGATAAATTTTGCAGAATTTAGTTATCAAGCTTTTCAATCATATGATTGGCTACATTTGTTTAAAAATTATAATTGCCGCTTTCAAGTAAGTTATGTTCATTAAATAACCGTTTTTTTTAATAAAATTAATTTTCCATAATTTTCATTATATTGAATGCAAATATAACTTATAAAATACGTCAAAATCTTATATTGCCATTTTTTATATTGTAATAATTTATGTTTAAAGTTGAACCTATAAAGGTAGCATTTGGTGATTTTTAGGAAATAAAATTGTGTCTTTAACAGCTCCATTTTGAAAAATTTCTTGATGAGCTCCCTCTCGCCCCCCACCCTCCAAATTTTTTTCATTATTATTTGAATTTTAAAACAACTTTACAAAAAAAATAAATATTGCTTTCTTTAAAAATCCAGACAGTGGGCATAGTCCCCCCACCCCCGCTAACATCTATGGAGACCTGCAGCTTTAACTTCCTCACATCCTTAATCAATTGGACTCTGAAAATTTCGTCTAAAGATTAAGCATGAAAACACTTTAAAATTTTTAATAAAATTCAAGTGGTTAATGAAGTATATATTTTTGAAAGAGAAAAGGTTTTCTGACACAGGAAGTTTTAAAAACTAATCTATGTCTGAGGTCTGAGACAGCGAGGATTGATTTTTGTTTCATATTCAAGAGTTTGATTTCTTGTTTTTGTTTCTAAAAACACTTTTCATGTTATGATAATGATGTATTTAAACCTTAATTTTCAGATTGGTGGCAATGATCAACTAGGAAACATCATTTCCGGATATCATTTAATCTCTGGATGCCAGTATCAACATGTGTATGGTACAATTCTGTATAGTTGTTATATGTAATTTCATAAATGTAATTGTTTGTAAGTTTTATATAATTAAATGACCATATATTGTTTTTAGGGTGCTTACTTCCACTGATACAATCGGAATCTGGAGATAAGTTTGGTAAATCCGCCGGAAATGCTGTTTATATTTCTCAACAACGGACATCTTTTTTTGATTTTTACCAAGTTAGTAATGAATGTATATTAAAGAATATCTTGTATTTGTTTGGTGGCATAGAGAAGGGAGTTTGGGTGAGTGTTGGGGGGGGGGGGGTGAAGGCATTACATATTGAAACGCATACATATCTGTGTATGTGTTATGAGTGAACCTCTCCCCATGAAACATTTCTTGCTATGCGACTGGATTTGCTAAGAAATTATGTTTAGAATTAGAAACATCTGCCATTAGAAAAGGAATAGACTCATGTTAATGTATTTGTCCATAATACAACAATATAGACACACCTACAGCATTTACAGTCGTGAAATTTGGCACATGAAAATAGTCTGAAAACTGAAAACATGCTTCTAAGAGCTTGAATTTTGAAAGAAAACTGGTCAAAAATATCTTTTCCAATTATTTTAAATTAATTATTTCCTTCTGAAGTAGTATAATTTTTTTCTTCACAATTTTGGAGCTTTTCCGCAAATTTTGCCCATTAGCTTCATCATTTTCCTATTGATCTTAGAGTATCATTTGACATGAATTTAGTGTGGTAATGCAACTAGTTTAAGTTCTTCAGTTTCAGTTTAAAAAACGCAATTTTACTATTTGCGAGGACATACTTTTTCATAAAAATTATCTTTGCCCTAGTTTAATTCTAAGAAATAAAATAGAGTAATAGAAATAAAAACAGTTTTGTGTACAACATAAATTTTACATCTAACCATTTAGAATCAAGTTTCTCAGTTGTTTAAAAATGTATAACGTTTTATAACATATTGTTTCATAATTTGTCAGTGATGCCTACATATTTCACTTCAACTCCCATCAATGTTTTTATGTTTTAATTCAAATAGCATACAAAAAGTTAGGTTTCTGAATTATACGAAGCAACATTTGTTTTGGATTGCTTTATTGGTATATACATTATTACATTTCTGAATTGTTTTAGTTTTATTTATTTTTTTTTCATAATTACTCCTTTTTTTTCATTTTTGATTTTATAGTTACAGTTTTGTGCCGAAACAGCTGTTTAATAACAAATTCTAGGAAATGCAATTCTCATCCCTTCCAAAATTTTTGCCATTGTTTTATGGCATCCAATAGTTACATTTAAAAGATCATTTGTGTAAAGAATCTAGGGTAGTTTTATGTGATCAAAACAACTTTCGGGGGTGGGGGGGGGAGGGGCATTTTGTAAATTCCAATTTATTTATTGGTTGTTCTCACTCTTGAATAGATCAAAAGTTGCTTTATCAATTGAAAAGATTTAGGTTATGCACATATTTTTTTAATTTTAAGGTTATATATTTAACATTCATTTTTGAAATAAGAATTACTTTACCATTGTGCAAGAAGCTTTCATAATTACAAGGTTTAACTGTTTTTGTTATTGACCTCATAATTTTACAATTGTAATATCATTTTTATAGTACTCTCAATAAAAATCTATATTATTGTAAATTTGCAAGATATTGAGTTTACTTACTTATGGTTTTCTTTTTAATTTTATTATATTACCTATTTGGTTTATATACAACTAAGGCACTTTTTTTCCCACAACAAAACTCTTTTTATGTTTATAACAAAATATGTATAAATAGGAATTACTTTATGTTGCATGAAGGATTCTTTTTTTTTTTACTCTTTATTAACATTTTGCACATATTTTAAAAAATACTCCATTAATAAACTATATTCCCCCCATGGTTTATTTCACTTACAGTGAAGATTCAGCAACCAAAAAATGTGTTGATTTCTATTCTTGTAATTCCTTGAAATAGAGCATACACCTATAGCATGTTGTGTTATAGGCAAGCTATAAACAAGAAATATCCCTGCTTTACCTGTTCATTTTAATACACTAAAGGTATGTATAAAGCCCCTATTGAAAAAGAAACCTCATTTTTTCACTTTAGTCCCCTAGTACAGAAAAAAGAAAGAGAGAAAGAAATTAATATAATCTATTCAGTCTAATCTTTTAATAAGAAGTAACCAAATAGAAAAAACGAGGCAATACTGCTGTGCATAAATGTGGTATCTGCCTCTGAGCTCATAATGAGATATTGACGATTAAAGTTTTGTCCCTTCATGTTATTGATTCAGATACCACTGTTTAAGAAATTTAAAAAAAATACTTCCTATCCAAATATAAAAATGTATTTAGGTAAAATAATGTGGAAAAGCATTGCTTGGTGGTAATGACTCAATTTCCCCAAAAAGTGCAGATATGACTCTTGCGCTTAACACAGCAGTATTGTAAAAACTCCCCGCCCCCTTCTTTTCATAACTCAATGGTTTTTCAATGTTCTTGTCACTATTAACTAGACCTAGTTTTTATTACTCATATGGTGAAAACTGCATATATCTCATCACTTAAAAAGAAGTCTTGCATATATCTCATCGCTTAAAAAGTAGGTGCAAAGTTATCGAAATGTGTTGTCCATGGGATATTTTGCAAAATATGAAAATTGTTATGATATTGATACATAAAAACTGGTTAAAATCCCACTTTTTTGGTACAATTTACATTAATTTTAATTCAATGTGTATTTTTCTTCCAGTTCTTTTTAAGACTTCCTGATGCTGGCATCGAGAAGTATTTAAAACTTTTCACATTCTTGAGTTCAAATGAAATAGAAGATATAATCCAAAATCACATGGTAATTCATGATGTTTAATGTGGTGAAAAATAAAAATTTAGTTTTTGTTAAATTATCATTTTTATGTTGTGCATTTAAAATGTGTGTGAGGTTTTGAATGTGTTTACTGTTTAAAATTTAGTGTTTCATGGGAAATGAAGGGGAAAAACCTTAGATTAAAAATAAAGCATACACTGTCGACTCCGTTATAACCTATTGAAGGACAACCAACTGACTTCCGATTAAGATAATGTTTTTTCACATTGAACATCACGACCTTAAGGAAATACAACTTTTGATTTAAAACCCTGCTTAATGTGTCTGAGCCAGACAAATAGCCATTTTCTCGTGTTGCAAATTCGGAAAGTTGCATTTATCTAACAGCAAGAAATGAAAAAAAATATTGACCTTTGTTAAAATAAAATTGATAACCAATTTATTAAAATAAAATTGGCATATTTTCCTCCTCCACTATATACAATGACGAGTGTGCTTTTCTAAAGCACACTTCATTCTTGATTTCTGCATTTTGCTTGATTTCTGCTTCACAAGCATTCTTGATTTCTGTATGTACCCAACAAAAATTGTAAAATTTTACATTTTGTCATAAATTCTTGTTTTTAAATTCAGCTTCCTTGAAATTCTATTTTTATTATAAACTCTTACTAGTAATATATTTTACAATGTATTTAATATTGTTTCAGCCACATGAAATCATTACTTTTATCAAATTTAAAGAAGAGTAAATCATATTTTATTAATCAATATCTTTAAAAAGTTTTAAATTCAAAATTTTTATTTTTGTAACAAAATTTGATATTGTTTGTTTACTGTGCAATTTAAAAGTAACATTGTAACCAAATTCTTAAAAAACAGAATTCTACTTGAACTATTTTTAACTATGCTTGTACACTTGTTGTGGCAGGAAAAATTCCCTTCTTGCTACTACGGTGATTGATAAAGTAACATATTCAAAGTTTTTTTTTTCCCTCTGGTAGAATTGCTACACAGACATAGATATTGTTTTACAATAAAATATGACAAAAATCTGTACATTAAGTAGTTTATTACAGTAGAAATACAGTGGAGTCTCCGTGTGGATGGGTCTCAGACAAGCATTACAAATAAAATAACGCACGGTCGTTGGCAAACTTTTCGGTAGCTTTCTCCCGTGTCAGACATGGATGAATGCAATAAGGGGTTAAATAATTGATCAAGTTACTGCTGACATAGAAATGTTTAACAGATTGAGAGTGATAACTTATATCATCAGCATGATACTACAGCTTTAACAGATTTTAAGACACGGTTGCATCCTCAATGAGATTGGAACAATACTTTACCTTTCTCACGCACCTCAGTTACACTGCATAATGCATTCCGCCATGCTCTCATAATTCATATTAAAAGTTAATATGCTAGTACTACTTAATTTCATGCATAAGTATTCTTATAATTTCCTTTTAAATATGTTTCAATGATATTACAGTATTGGGTCATCCAGAAAATTTTGCTGTTTTTTAAAGCAAAGTGCAATTTGGCTAGTTATTTTGTTCTTCTTGTTAAGGACAGAATTACACAAACATATCTTCATATGTTTTAGAAAAACCCTGATGTCCGGAGAGCTCAAAAAATACTTGCTGAAGAAGTAACATTATTAGTTCATGGAGGTACTACATATTTATTTTTATTAAAATGGAAATATTTGATTTATTTATTGTAAACAATAAAATCTTTTAAAAACTTCAAAAATATTTTGCAAATTAAATTTCTTATTTTTGTCTTTTGTATTAAATAATTTGAATTTTAAAACATTTTTCAATATTGATTTGAAAACACTTTGGTAACTATCATATTTAATTTTAAAAAAAACTTTAATTTCAGAACAAGGATTGGAATTAGCAGAGACTGCTACAAAAGTGTTATATCAGTCAGATTTATCATCTTTAGCAAAACTAAATATTGAAGAATTAAGACTTATATTCCCTTCATCTACTGTCTCATACATTCTGTATGTACCTGGAATATCAGTTTTAGATGTATCAATGAAAGTTGGATGCTTTATATCAGAAAGTAAGTGAAGGCATAAATAATTCCATTAAAAATTTTAAGAATTCCTAAAATGAAACATTTATCATAATACAGGGGTGATTGTAAGTTCAATAATGAGAACTAATTCCAAATTTTTATACCTAGAAGTAAGCCAAATAAAAGTTTTGTTTTGAGACTTTCATCATTTGGACAAAGAATGAATGACAAAATTTTCAGAAAAACGAAACAAAAGATAACCATTCCGGAAATGTGCACTTGGCTCCAAATTAAAGACTATTGAGACTCATGCAAATGTATTCTTTATCGCCTTCACTCAAAACTCAAGAATGTTTTCTCAAGGGTATGTTTTACATCGTGTCAAAAAAATGTTTTAACAAAAATTCATACATTTGGAAAGTTTATCCCTATGGCCTTCACAAGTGATTCTTTTTCTTTCTCTGGGGAATCATCTCGAGTGCCATCAAAAATAAAAAATATCCAAATTCTATAGCTAAAAAGATCACATTGAAAAAAAAAAAAAGGCACCACAGTGTAAAAATGGTAAATGAAAGACTTTTTTTAAGTAAAAAAAAATTTATAATGCGTTTTAACTTGTCAACGATAATCAAAATTAGCAATTACCAGAAAGATCGTCGGAACTTTGGAGTGAGCTAAAAATATTGAAAAAAAACTTCCCCCACGTTTTGTACCTGAAAATGCTGGAATCCAGCTTTTGACAACGGAAAATGCCGGAATTTTTACATTTAACTGAAACACAATAACTTCTGAAAAATGTTTTTGTATTTTCATGCATCATTTACTTGGAAACAGATTGCTTTTATCAAATCTGATAATAATTGGGATAGCTTTTTTTTCTAGTGTCTAATATTTGCTAGTTAGTATTAATCTTTACCTCTATGCTTTTTTCCATTGAGCATGTAGTTTTGATACAATGGTTTTGTCTAAAATATTTTCAAGATTGAATTTTAAGCTTAACTGTGGTTGCACTTTTGATATCAGGTTTTTAGAAGCCTTCTTCTTCTACAAATTTGGGACAGTTTTTTAAATTTGTTTCTTTACTAAAAGAGATTTCATTTAAAAATAGTTAAATGATGAGAATGAAAAAAGAAACTGTTGTTAGATGAATGGATATCCCATTTAAATTTTCACCAAAGATTTGACATCTGGTTTATGCCATCTAATTATTAGGGATGTAACGAATAATGATTGAATAACTGAATGTTCGGCCATTTCTTCCAGGCCAAAGCCGAATATTAAAATTTCTAGAAAATCGTTGTAATAGAAAGTATTTGTCAGTTTAAAAGTATTGATGAAGTCAAACTCCAATTCCAAACATCAATCTATGATGCATCATTTAATTCTGTTTGTTAAGAATCTAAAATTAATGTATTTTCTGTATTACAGTGAAACCTCTCCAAAGCAACCACCTCTTGTTCCGCCGAAAAGTGGTCGTTCAGGGAGGTGGTCGCTCAATGGAGGTTACTTGAAAATATTCAATAATAACGTTAAACATATCCAGAAGTGTCCAAAAAATAATAATAATAAGATAAATAAATGAACATAAACACGATTTTAAAGATTTTGCAATCATAAGAGCGTTTTCTTTCTCACCAATGCATTCACTCAAAAAACTAAAGTTAAGCATTCTTTCGATCCCCCACCTCTTTTTTGCATCCTCCGACTTTTCTATTAAACTTTCCATTGGTTAAAGCACAAAAAATTATTCCGCAATTATCAAGATTATAAATGCCTTTACCACCATAACCTGCAAAATGATGAAAAGAAAAATTTTCTAATCTCAACTCTTTTTGACTGTGCCCACTCTTTGATGAGCCTTTCCTAGTTTTTAAAATTGTCATGGATTTGAGTTTTCCCGCATTTAAATTTTTCTGCCGATTTCCTTTCAGATTTACCACTTTCATACTCCTTTATCCTATCTTCATAAGTAAAGAATCGCTTTTTTGTTAGATGTCACTTATAAAATGTTGAAAAAATGTTCTTTCAATATCGATTGTTGGTTATCAAAATGAATTCTCCACTGAAAGAAAAGGCTTGTGTTCCCACCGCTCGATCACCAAAAGGGTTCTGGGAAATGAGGTAAGAACAGTGCACCCCAGGGTTTGTCGGTGAAAAAACGGGCATATCACTCTATCCTTATCTCATCAAGGGGACAATGTGGCAGGCCTGTTTGTTTGGGCTAATGTGTTTCTGCCCAGAAGGAGTTATTCAACGCACATGTGTTGGGAAAGCTAACTTCCTCGAAGACTTTCTGGAAAAAATGCCCAACAATTGACAGCTGAATTGGAGGGTTACATGTTCCTCCAGGGGAGTAGAAAGTGACACAAAAATTAAAGCACCGTTCTTTACTGATTGTAGCAATTGAATGATGCAGAAATAATGAAAGTGACAGTAGTTTTTTTTTTTCCTCGAAGAAAAAGAAAGTGGTCGTTTCGAGAGTGGAACTGTTTAAGAGTGGTCACTTAATGAAGGTCAAGTTAGCATTAAATGAATGCGGTGAAATTCTGTTCCAGCAAATTTTGGTCGTTTAATAGAGGTGGTCGGCTAGAGTGGTTTCACTGTATTTTGAATGCAATAAAACTGAGAATTTCACCCAGGTATTGAACAGAAATGACAGGTTTTAATGTAAGCATTAGCATTATTTTACTAACTATTTAATTCAATTTAAAGAAATACTATTGCTTAGTAAACTTTTACCTTGCTCAAAATAGTTTTATAAAGGTATTTTAAAAGTTATAAAAAGAACTATTTTTATTTTATGGGTTTTTTTCAAGGCTCGACCGATGCATCGGCGCCCGTTTTTCATCAAACATTTTTTTATTTTTAACAATGTAAAAGCAGAAAACGATTTATACAGTAGGTTTAGAAATCGTTTGAAGGAGAACGGTATTCATTCCATTTTCTTATTGGTTGCATGAAATAAAGTAGTGCAAACCTGCGAAATTGCTAATTCGGTACTAGTATTTCATCAGTTTGTCCACTGTGAAATTGGCATGATTGTGTGATTAGTGATAGTGTATTTTATTCAAATAAAATCGATTGTCGAATGTACTCGGAAGTTCATTCTCCTCTGCGTAACTTTTGTCGCAAAATAAACTGGAGCCTCGCTCAACTTGAACTCGTCGAGTTCGCTGAGATAGATGTGGCATCAGGCGTATCACGCATTGATGAAAGAATCGCAGTGTTCATTGTGGATTGTTAACGAGCCCTTTTGTAAGAACGAAGTTCTTTTAGGTCCTTCGCCTTCAAACTCCTTGGCGATATGCCATAGCATTTCTACTGTGGCAAGCGAGATATCCTTCCTTTGTTCCTACTAGTAGTTACTTCGCTTAATCATGAACATATTCAGGGAAGCATTTCTCCCTCTGAGTTTTGATAAAAGGAATTTCAGTTTTTTGGCACGAGTAAAGATTTTTGTACCTATGAAAGTGGAAAGTGCTGCAACCGCTTTTCCCAGCTAGTTCCTTTCCGTGGCTGTATTATACAAAAGTGGTTGAAACGTTGTAGAACGTTTCAGAAAAGAGGCGGGGAAAGTTTCGATTTTTAAAACTTGTAGAGAGGCACTAAGTATTTATTAAGGCTCGACCGATGCATCGGCCTCGCCGATGCATCGGCGGCAATTGTTCAACGAAGTTGCCATCGGCCATCGGCATCGGCGGCAGATGTTAACTTTAGAAAAACATCGGCCCATCGGCCTTAAAAAACATCTAAAAGCCGATGCAAGGCCGATGTTTTTCGCAGGGACAACTTTCCAGAAAACATTCTGTCTTTCACTTTATTTTTTTCTCTATAGCTCAATTTCTATTTCCATACAATAACAGGCAGCACATAAGTTAAAAAGAAAAAAACACAGAAATAATGTTATTCTATAAAGTATTTGATAAAAAATTCGGAAAACTAGTTTAAGCGATCGCTGCCCGAAAACCTTCATTATTAAAATAGTTCTCTTTGAGCAGAATGCTCACGAAATAGAATATGTTAAAGTAAAAGTCATAGAAGCGTCTTATGAGTGCTATTTGTTTTTCGCACTAGGTTAGTTGCCTCATTTTTGTCCGTTTTCCTTTTAATAATGACTTAGTGCATTAGATGTCATTGTGCAATAATATTACACCATCTGCTTTTAGTTTGTCATGTTTCTTATTATTCCAAAATTGTAAACAATAAAAAGTCAACTTAATCAAAGTACGATAATAATTTTAATTTTTACCAGAGTAAACTTTTTTCTCTTTGCTTTTTTTTTTTTTTTTTTTTTTTGCTTCTTCGATCCCACGTGTTAGAGTTTTTCTACAATTGTGGAGCAATCTTGTTGCATCTGCTTTTGGTGTGCGGTTGTTCTCATTATTTCATTTTTAGCCTACTTTCCCGTAAAAGTAAAAAAAAATAATAATAAAGCATGAAAGAAGGCTTAATGTATCGTGAAAATATCGTTAAAAATCAAGAAAAGTCAAAAATATGTGAAGTAATTAAATAAAGATTGAAAAATAAAAAATTTGAAAGTAGGGTATTGAGATGGGGAAAAAGTGTGTCTGTCGGTCTGTCCCCCCCTAATAACTTTTGAACGAATTGTCCGATTGGAAAAATTCTTTTTGCATTCGAAAGATCTCGGCGAGGACATCTCATTTCTATATTTTACTTTTTGATTTGAACAATTTTTTGTTCAATTTTGAACAGTTCAAAAAATTTTAACATTAGAGCCTATGGACAAAATTGAAGCAAATTCTGTAAACTCTGGGCACAAGAGCCAAGTTCCTATTGCAAGCTTATTGAAAGGAGTTCTCTGCGTGAAATATTGATTTGAACAGTTTTTGTTCATTTTTGAACAGTTCAAAAAATTAACACAG
The DNA here is from genome assembly GCA_038502835.1 of Octonoba sinensis. Taxonomy (NCBI): domain Eukaryota; kingdom Metazoa; phylum Arthropoda; class Arachnida; order Araneae; family Uloboridae; genus Octonoba; species Octonoba sinensis. The sequence goes on from CM076599.1 coordinate 10,236,737, forward strand.
AGCTTACAGGGAAATTTCAACCCTATATAAATCCTGATCTAACGGACCGATTTGCTTGGAACAAACTTTATCGGAAAGCTCTTATAACGTAGAACATGTAGAAATAGAAAGTTTATCCAGAACTTACGAGCCTATTTTGCTATGAAATTTTTTGATCGGGATTTTCAAGGATATTTCTCAGTGACTCAATGAGTGAAATAATGAATGAATGAATGAATGAATAAATGAAAGAGTGAAAGAATAAATCAATGAATAAATGAATGAGGAAAAGAATGAATGAATAAATTATTGAATAAATGAAAATATAAATAAATGAGTGAATAAATACATGAATGCGTAAATGAATGAATAAACACTTGAATGAGGTAACGAATGAATGAATAAATGCATGGCTGAATAAATGAAAGAATGAATGAGTGAGTGAATGAATATGTATTATCCGTTGAAAAAGGTATATTTTCAATAATTAGAACTAAAGATAAATAAGAAAGAGAGAGAAAGAGATAGCTAGATTATAAATTTGAATTTGGTGTATACGGGAAAGTAGGCTCGTATAGTTCTAGACGGAACTTCTTGTTAATTTCTATTATAGAAAAGATTGGTCAAAAATAAGAAAAAAATTTAATAAATATTTATTGATCGAAATTTCATGTGTCCAAGTTCGAGTTGAATTTTCAAAATGCGAGTTTGCGTGACAACCTTAATAACATTAATAACATCTTAATAAAAATGCTAAAATTACTTTATTTTTTAAGATTGATCAAAGCATATTTTTTTTTTTCAAAATACATCTTAACATTTTTTATGCGATAATAATTTTAATTTTCCCCGTTTATACTTCGTTTTTTTAGCTTCTTTGATGCCACGTGTTAGACAGTTGACAGTTTTTCTGCTATTGTACAACAAACTCGTTCCATCTGCTTTCAGTTTAGAATATTTCTTGTACAACATAGAACATATTGATAAAAATATGAATCAATTTTTCAGTATAAATGTTTATGGGCCGTGGTATCCTTGTGGTTACCACGTCGGACTTCCACCTGGAAGGTCGCGAGTTCGATACCCACTGAAGACCACCATGTATACTTGGGGATATGTGCATGTAAAATCCGTAGACCCCACTACCTCTCCCCGTGCGTAAGCAATCCTAAGGCCTCGGCTAACAGGTAGGGGTCTGGTGGAGAAAAGTATACATGTTTATTGATCGAAATTTTATGTGTCCAAGTTCGACTTGCAATTTTCAAAATTTTAATTCTTTAAAAACAAGTTTGGGATATAGGGTGGAACAATACCTTAATAAAAATGCTACAATTTCATTAATTTCCAAAATTGTCAACGTATATAAAAATATATATATTTTTTTTTTTTTTTTTTCAAAATACATCTTAATTTTTATAAACGATCACGTGTTTTCAGAAGATTATTTGTCAACAGAAAACTGCTGGTGCTCAAAATATTGGTTTATTTCGGTGACCTTACATATTGTGCTCATGAAAATATAAAGAACATGTCAAGTATTTCAGAGTAATTTTCAACTCACAAGAAAAAAAAATCTAATAAGATTAGTTCTTAAGACCCAGCATTCATTTATTTGTAATGACAAAAAAATCTCAAGTCTATGTTTTTAAAGCAATATTCAGCATGTCTTAGTTATAAACAAGGGATAATACTGCGAGCGAAATTTTTTAATATTTTATTTTTATTTCAGAAAAAGAGCTCAAAATAACTTTTTTAATGAAAAATAAACATGTAATCGTTCCCGCTTTTCTTTTAAAAACCGGGGGGGGGGGGGGGGGGGGGTATCATGAAAAAAATGTGAGAGGAGGGGGTTGACAGTTTCGTTAAAAATACAAACCCACATTATTTGTTAGTCTGTGTGATAACATCAGCATTCCTCTCCATGAAAAAAAATAAGAAAATAAAGGCAGCTGCACTTGGCATTTGCAGTGCAGGTGTGATAAAGAGAAAATGTTGAAGGAAAGGGAATTAGACCCGAGCCGATCCAATAGATGTTGAGTATTTTTCTTTTGCAAACATAAGAAAAAAGAATTAAAAATCCTCTGATATAGCATTTTTTAATTTTTTTAACCTCCAAATAGTTGTATTACTTTACTAGAATCGCGAGTGATTCTTTCAGTTTTAATTACTATGTAAACTTCCCCCAAACAGTTTTACGGTGCTTGAATAATGCATTTATGTTTTTATAAACATTAAAATAAATAATAAATGATTTAAATGACATTTTTGACAAGCATTCTACACGTTTTAATGGTTTAAGGCGACTTTTTTCCCCATCGGCCATCGGCCGATGGAAGAGGAGAATAATCGGCCATCGGCCGACCGCGGAACAATCGGCATCGGCCCATCGGCCAAAAAATACCATCGGTCGAGCCCTAGTTTTTTTACATACCTATTTTTAAAAGATCTATTAAAATGTAATGCATTTAACAGAAATATATTTTTATTTTCAAAAACCCCAAACTTATGCTATCTTAATATTCATGATAAATTCTGGGCTTTTCACATTTCTCTCTTACCCAATATTCATAATAAATCAGTCTACCCAAACTAAATCTGATTTCCACTTTGTAAATAATAACAAAAAAAAAGTCTCATGTTCTCAATCATAATTAACTATTGCCAGCTTTTGGGAGCAAATGCTAAGTATAAAATACAATATTATAAGTTAAAAATCCGTTTTTGTTCAGCCAAACCTAAAAACAGTTTAAAAAGAGTATTTTTTTAAAAAATATAAATAGTAAGTATATAATTTCATTATACAATAAGTATATGAATTCATTATTTTTTTAACAGGTGATGCTAAACGTATTATATCAAGTGGTGGATTATACATAAATTTTACTAGAATAACTTCACCTACTGCTATTATAATCCCAGATGTTCATATTTTACCTAATAAAACATCATTAATTAGAGTTGGTAAGTAAAAGTTTCTCTTTGTTTAACTCATCAACTGCTTTTAGAAATATATTTTGTTTACAAATTGTTTTTATTTATCTTTGAATTATTTTACATAACACGATTGATAGTTCAATTATTTCATGGAATTAAAAGTAACTGTACGTACTTATGTATAAAAAAAGTTACTTAGTGTGTAAAAAAATGCTGGCTTGTGTTCGTTAAAATTTTTCTATCTTCTAAAATTAATGCAATTCAGTTAATTAAAAGGCATGGGCGGCAAGAGGTTGAGCCAGCATTGCCTCATGGCGCAACGCCATTAGGGCGGCTGCTATTAAAGCAAATTTATTTCTTCTAATGAATAAGAAAAATAAAATCTGTCAAATGGATATTTAATATTATTTAAATAGGTACATTAAACAGACAATATTTTCAGTCCTTACACTCTATAAAGTGCATATAATAGGGGCACAGAATATACTTGCACTGGTCTTGTTAAAAAGTTACAGATAAATCTTGTTGGTAGTTCCCTTGATAATTTGTAACTCTTGAAAAATTAAGTCTAACTTGATAAAATTTAAAACAAATATTTATTTCAACTAATAAATAAAAAAACAATTTCGAACAGAAATAAAAATGCATATCATCTAAAACACATCTCAGTCAATATAATACTATCACTATAAATCAACTAAATCAATACTACATTGAACTAACAACCAACTCCCAACTTGGAAGCACATGGTTTTATACACATCGGCTAGGCACGTGCCGCTCTCTGATTCGCGATGTCGTCAATCGCGTCAGCACGCCCCCAACCGATGTACACAAACCTAATCTGCATGGGAATTGCAAATGGAATGATATCCAACAAATCTTACACATTGTGAAAATGTGATTGGCAACTGAAAATTTTGGAGTTTTGCTTGATTTCAGCAAATGAATTTGTCATTTGTAACCAAATAATGTAATGCCAAATTCATTGAACTTATGTAATTTTTGTTCGCATGATTTTATCCTCACACCCCTCCCCTATGGGTAAGAAACAATGTTCTAAAGCATTCTACGGGGGTCATTTTTTAAGTAAGAACCGAATGCGCATTGTGTCTGCGCATCAAGTCAGGGGACGTCAATTCAAGGTCAGCAACTCTTGGCCGGTCCCCCACTACACAACCATTCCGTTTCAGGTCTCTGCCAGTGCTGGTTGTGTAGTTATATAGCGTAGTTTTGTCGCCATGTCTATCAGTAATCCCGCCGATTGTGAAGTGCGTGCCGTTATTCGGTTTTTGAATGCTAGAAACGTTCGTCCTGCTGAAATTCAAGAACAAAAACGCAACTGGACAATTTTCACTGGGAAGGCACTGAATCATCCGCCTTACAGCACAGACTTTCATCTCTTTCCAAAACTTAAGGCATTTCTCGGTGGGAAGTGCTTGGAAAAGGATGACATGCTTAAAAAAACAGTTACAAACTGGTTTAATGGTCAGGCGGCAGAGTTCTCTGATGAAGGATCCAAAAGCTGGTGCCACGGCTTGACAAATGCTTGAATGTTGATGACGACTATGTTCAAAAGTGAAAAAATGTTCATATTTTAGTTTTTGATGTAATTTGTGTTATTAAATAAAGTTTCTTTTACTCCATTGCAAAATGGTTCTTACTTAAAAAAAGATCCTTGTAGCATATTTGGTCAGTATTATTGTCGACAATAATAAAAACTGATACTTTATAGACAAAAATTGAAATATTATATTATAAAAATATTATTTATTAAAATAAAATTTTAACTAAGTAAATATTCTATATATTTGTATATTGTTATATTTTAATATGTTTTGTTTCCAATAAATTTAACATGCTTTACTTTTACAGGTAAACGAAATTATTATGTTGTATTATGGAAATGAAAACATTTGTTCTATTTGCATTTCAGTAGACTAAATTAAAAAGAAAGAAGTTTTTATGGAATAAATAAAATTGCTACTAAGTAAAACATAACAAAACATTGAGTTATTTGTCTTTGATTTTATTTTAAAGCAATAAGCATAAAATAAATATAAAGAAAATATTTCTTTTTTGTGAAAGGAATTTCATGTTTAGGGATAAATTAACAATAATTAAACTGATAATGTCCTGAATGATATATCTTCAAAGTGGCCCAAACAATGGGGAGTACAAGAGGGTTCCACAGTAATGGGCCCAGGAATGAAAAGAATAAGATTAAAACTTATTTTTATAGACTTATCTCTAAACTTGCCAGAAGTGGAAAGAGTTTGTAGCATGTGGCAAGCCCGCTTCGTAATAAATGTGGGGAACATGAGATTTACAATGTCTTAAACTGCTTCAAAATCATATTATCATTCGAGTCTTACATGCATTGCCGTCGCTAACAGGGGAGTGAGTGGGGTGTCTCACACCTCCCCTCCCCCACAGCGACTTCATCCAGTCGGCACATTAAGTGCTTTTAAATTTTAAAGTTTGTAACTAAGAAAATAAAATGGGTCAGCAGACTTGCATAAAATTACATTTCTTCTTACATTTTAGTGAAATTTGGGGGCACCAATATTTAACAGTCGCAATTGGTGATTTCGTTCACTCGGAAAATTCTCATAAAATCGTCATTTTTGACTTTTGGAACGGATTTTCGATTCATAAAATCATTGAGTAAAAAAGATAAGTGCATAGTACACAGATATTTATGTGTATGTGTACGACGCACTTCTTCAATGTCCGAAGCTCACTTCAACGGCAGCTCATTTTGGCAACTCAAAGACTAGCCTCACCCTGTTGACAAATTCAGCTAAAATCACCTTTTTTAATTTTTTCAATTCATTTGAGATGCAAAAACTTAGAGTAAAAAACTGCACCTGATTTTGCAAACGCACTATTTAAATTATATATATATATATTTCAATAATTCTCTCTCTCTCTATTCTATCTATCATATATATATATATACAGTAGCATCACTACAGGGGTGAGTGGTCACCACAAATTTCCATCCCGGGTGACACCCATGCTAGGAACGCCACTGATTATATATATATATATATATATATTTCCTTTTTCTTTTTAGTCGGCAAAATCAACCCCCAACACTTCCCCAACCGAATTTACCTTACAATAGTCCTGTTTAAATAGGACTCTTCTGCACTATGTATCAACAAGATATAAATGCCAATCATCTAATTTACATTGCTGTCAAATACGTTCAAAAAGGTTACAATTTATCACCTCAATTTCTCTAATTGTCAAACACAGTTAGCCCTTTGTAATATATATTTATTGCACCCATTATTGGAGATATATTTTTGAAAAGAAAATGGAATAATTAATCAAGAATGATTAAATGTTTCATAAAATAATTGTCAGTCGTTATATAATTTTTGTTTTCTTCCTCACTTGCAAACAATTTATGAATTTTAATAACAATCAGCTAAATTTCATTCTTTTTCATGAGGGTCCAAAATAGTTTAGTATGTCACACATGTGATATGCCAAAAATAGTTTAGCAGTCCCCTATTCAAATTAGTAATACAAATTAGAATGGATAAATAGCTTTCTACTTCTTACAGGCTGCTAACGGAATATATTGATCTCTGAAGATACATAATATGTTTAGTACCTTAATATCTTCTGACAGGCCCACCCAATTTACTTGTACTTTTTCAGTTATTTCTAATGGCATCGGTTATATCACGCATTTGGATGTGTCTTTTTGCTGTCCCCCGACAAGCGCGATATACCGAGGGGCTACTGCAGTGATGGGATTCAGACGGTATCCACCAGTTTGTGCCTATCGGTTCTTAAACCTTTTCAAAGCGCCGTGTACCGGTTCTTAAAATTTCTGAAGTTCTGTATACCGGTTTAATTAAACGAAATAAATTTAATGCAAAGGTTTAATTTATTTTCTTTTTTAATGTTCATGTTTCCCCCCCCCCCCCCTCTTATTGGGAAAGAAACAACTATGTATTTGTGGGGTCGAGTCGGACCCAAGTCCAACACGCACTTTATGACCTCTTATCAGGTGGCTTGGTTCCTCGTAGCTTGAGTCTTCACAGTTCGAAAAAGAGCATTTTCTAGATAGGAATCATTATATGATAGGTGAGGGAGAGTACCGTCTTTTGTGAAGCTATCTGGGGATGTTTTTGGGTATCTTTCTTTGATTGGTGTCATTTCATGTTTAAAACATCTGTAAACAAGTCTCTTTTCTCCATTTTTGCCTCTTTTATTTCCCACAATTTGCACGGACAAAAGAAGCTAAAAAGTGCGATCCACATCATTATCATTCATCCCTATCTTCGTCAAGCTGCTTTTGCCATATGTCTTTCTTTTCTGACCATTTTTCCCCTCCCACAAACTCATTAACAAGGGAAGAAAATATTGTTCAGAGTCCTAAGGAGGGGAACATAAAAATTACAAGGGTTTCCATTTGCCACTTGTTGTGCATCGCATTCGTATGTTATTACATTAAGACTGAAGAACATTTTCCAAAGAACTGCAACAAAGCAACAAGTAGGACTGAATCTGCTTGTTGAAGTGTGTTATTTTTAAAGTGTAGATCTGAGAAGTCCGAGCTCAATTTATTTTTTCTTAAATTGTTCATTTGCAATTGTTCTCTAAATGTGCTTTTACGGCTCACAGTTCATTTTACGTAGCTTTAGTATTCCAACCAGTAACGTTAAACCAAAACCTTTTTCCTTTATCATGTTCTTGTCTCTGTAGCAACAATGATAAGGAGCAATCATTATAAGCAAGGGCATAAAAATCTTTGGATGGCTGCGCTAAAAAGTGTTGTTAAAATGCATTCATAAAATAAACTTTGAATATCATATTAAAATTATTGCCCTAAACTTTAAAAAATATTGAATAAGTTTAGAGCATGTAATAAAACATCACAATGAAAAATGTACTACCATTGTTTGATATATTTTTGAGAAACATTTTGTCGCACTTTTCATGCGGAAAATAAATATTTATTAGTTGCAAGATGCAATAAATTTATGATATTATTTATTTCGAAATTTTTTTAAAAATGTAATATTTATTTAAAATGTTTGTTTTTAATAATATTTTATAATGAAATTCATAGTTACAATTTAAACCTTTGTAAGTGGGCATTTCTATAAATAATTTCTACACTAAAAAAACTGGTGCAATGAATTTTGGCATCATATATGTCGAAGACCTCTTACAACTTTTTCCATTTTTTGCAGACCCTTTTCATGAGTGTCAATCTAACTGAAGTCAATTATGATTGTATTTATATTTTAAAGGTCCAAAACAGAGCGAAACTGAGAGTAAAGTTTCGCCCAAGTAGTTCGAAAGCAGTTGGGAGTGAGCAAAATGCATGGAAATGTCGTGAGAAAATTATAAAATTTAACTTAAAACAAAATTAAACCTTTTTTTAAAAAATTTTCTGTCGGGCAAAATTTTAGTTAACACGTCAACATTTTGAGGAGAGCCCCCCCCCCCCCCCCCCCCCGCTATGAACTTACTACTGATATCGCAAATCAGAAGTACAAGTTTTTATTAGTTCCAAACACAAAAAAAATGAGTACCTTCTTTGTTTGGAAACTAACGTTGAATTGGATATTTAATCATTTACTCAATAAGAAAGCATCAATATAAGCTTTGCCAACTTTCAAAAATGAAAACTCAAAACCATTCCAGGTAGTTCTGCTGAAGCTGAAAGAAGCTTCAGCTTAATGAATATAATTTGTAGAGAAAAGAAACCGATTGACTGTCGAAAATATCGCAAACACTCGTATAATGACGATAAATTAAATTGGATTACCATTAAAAAATTGGAATCCGGAGCCATTGGTAACAAAATCGTTAGTGAATAGTAATCACATTGCAGATGATCTTTGTGTCAAAACAAAAAAACATATGAAAGAAGCCAGTGAACACGAAAAAGCTATCAGGAAATATTTTAAAAATAGTAGTTAATTATTTTTTGTCAAAATAAATAGGCTTGAAGACTGTGAGAATGTACATTTATTTATTTATTTATTTTGATGTTTCGTTATGATTTTCCCCTATTAAAAAAATCCCAAAAATATTTCAAGCATACCAGTTCTTGAATGATTTGAATCCCATCACTGAGCTACATATTAAATACTGCAATAGGTTGTTTTCAGCACATTTGCAATGCAAGCACGGAAACAAATAAATATACATTATGGAGTACTTAAAATATGTTCCTAAATAAAATAAGTATGTGTATATGTGCCCAGATACTATGAAAACATACATTTGCTTGAAGAATAAAAAATATTAAGTAACAGTTTAATGCTAAGCAGAGCGAGAAACATGCAATAATTACTATTTAACAGAAAATTGACAATATGTATTTAGAAAGCATTTGTTATATCATCATTAAAATAATAATAATAAAGAACACTTTCTATTGATGGAGAGTTTAATTTTGAAAAAATGTCTCCAGTGTGCAGTTGTGCTTTGCTGGTCAGACTCAAGCTACTTTAATCATTAGCTTGCTTGGCATGACAATAGCCATGATGTATAAAAAGTCTTGCAGCAAATATAAGTAACATAATTAAATACAAATCAGTGCAAATACCTATTTTATATTGATTGATAAATTCACATATGTGACAACATACTACTGAAGTATGCAATAAAAAGCAATTTTATAATCATTCCTTTAACAAAAATGGTCAGATTTTGATAGTATGCTTCTTTCAATCGAAAGACATTGGTTATTATGATTGTAAAAAAGGAAAAATTAATAACATGATTCAAAATAGCACAGACATGACTTTATTGTATTATTATTTATATATATGTGTGTAAAAAAAAGCTTTCCAGAAGTTCTCTCTGAATTATACCCCCATAGAAAATTTATCATTGATTTCATCCTGTCATATGTTGCCTGCAAAGAAAGGGTGGGTGGGGATGTATATACATAAACGTTAAATATAAAAATGCTTGTTGTCTTTCTCCACTATGAGTATTCATATGAACCGTTTAATATGATGAATAAGTAGAGCAAGCTTTAGTCTGTGCTTGTGCTTTAAAAATGGATTTAGAAAAAAAAAAGGTTACAAGTTATTAACTTCTGATATATTTCTTCATTATTATTATCAAATAATTATTAATTTTGCTTCTGAAAGTAAATTACTTATCAAACTAAAAAGCAGCATGTAGTATCAACTATGAACTTTCATTTGTGTCTCTTAAGTTTTGCATTTATTAATTTTTTTAAAATTGAAAACCATTCACAAATCTACCCAGTTTGCAAGTACAATTATGAAATATGTTTAGAATAATGTTTTATGCAATTAATATTTATTTCTTCTCTTCTACTTCAATGTAAGGAAAAGATAAAAATCCTTTTCCTTACATTCATTTCATGAGCATTTCAAATTTCATTGAGCATTTCAAATATCTGCTTAAATGTTTGTAAAATCAATTTCAAGAATACAAATACAAATACAAAAGTGACGACCAGCAACAGGCTCAGAGCCCAGCTAGGCTTTTCCTAGTCAATTTAGCAGTTCCCAATGAACATCAAGAGCTTTCTTAAAAGATTTTACCCCACTGTAATTAACAGTTGTCTCCAGTAAACTAACCTGCCTACAACCCTATTGAAGTAGTAATGTTTCCTAATTTCAAGATTAGCTTGAGGTTTGGAAAGCTTAAAACAATGACCTCGGATTCTACTTTCAGCAAATAACTGAAGCCCATCAAGATTTCCTATTTTAATGAATTTAGACAACTGAATCATGTCCCCTCTAACTCTTCTTTGCTGAAGACTATACATATTGAACCTTTTAAGCCTGCCCTCATAATCTAAGTCTGAAAGATCATTTACCAACCCAGTAGCCCTCCTTGGAACCCTTTCCAATAAGGTAATATCCTTAACAATAAGGAATCATTCACTATATAAATGTTCACTCAGTTCTATATAAAAATACAAACATGTAAACAACAGTAACATTTTTATTGCTTATTTTAATATATTATATATTAGTAGAAATATTTTCTACAAAGCTACAAAATTGCAATGATATAAAGAAATTTAATACTTTAAGGATAAGTTCTGTATAAAATTTGTTCAATGCATAATAAACATATATAAACATGTATGACATAATTAACAAACTTATGAAGGATGACTTAAATATTATAAATTGTAGGATATATATATACACATAATACATAATTTAATACTTGTATCATCTTATTATGAATGTTTTTAAAAGTGAAGATATGTAAGATTAGTAAAAATTTCTAATTGTTCAATGGAATCTCCAAGTTTCCGGCCATAGCTTTAGCATAAATCTTTGTACCAAACGATACATTTTCTTTGGCAACATACAAACTTGAAAATGAAAGAAAAACTGTCCACAATGTTTCAAATAATCTGTAACTTTAGTTAAGGATATAATTCATTATTAATATATTATTTCAACATAAATGTATAAATGTAAAAAATTAAATGATATGCATCATATTTCATATTTGAGTTTCAATGGTGATATATCTCTAAATTTCTGAAAATAATGTAAGAGACCCGATATTCTGAATTGAAAACCTTTGATTTATTCCAAAACCAAACCAAGTTATTGCTTGAATAAAAGTATTATATTCGTTTAGGATGTGTCAATTGGTATCTCCTTTCAATTTTTTGCATTTACGAATTGAAATATTTTAGTAGATTATTGTTGTAATAAAATTTAAGGCACCATAAAATCTTTTAACAAATTTTGAATAAAGTTAGAAGTGAAATAAGACTTGACCAATTGAGAAAGAAAGTGGTTCTCAATGCACATTAGAACCTTTTCTGTGTGGAATCTTGCAGCTAGTCTAGCACAGTCATTCCACAGTTTGTTGCCACAGCAACTCAGTTTTGATCAGATAAATAATAAAACTAAACTTAGGGGCTTGACAGCCCATTAGGGGCCATGGCCTACTGCGCCCATCCCGACTTTCGAGACCAAGGGCCCTGGGGTGCAGAAGCAGATGTTCCGGTCAAGTGGGCGGCCTGTCGTGGAGCCACGAGTGTTTAGTTCCCAAGCATGCTTGGTCAGATAAATAACGCTATAGATATATCTCCAAGTTAAGAAAGTGGGAAGAACCCTTCCTCTTCAGTTGAAGGTGTCCTTAGAATGCAAGTTCATCGAATGTAATATTTACTGTTTTATTTCTGGTATTTATTTACCACTACTGGGGAAGAGTTAACAAAAAGGAATACTTTCTTCAGCAAATTTTTATGGGTAGCATAATTTCCAGAAATTGATTATTTAGTGTGTGTATCCAGTGTTTTTATATTATATAATTATTTACCTTTTACGAATTTTGTTATAATGAGATTTTCGTTCAATCAATATTTTCTGCAATGGAATTCCATTCTATATAGTATTTGTGCATGATATTAGAAATGGGTTGTTTTTTTATGAGCTGCGCAAAGTAGGATTGTTAGGAAATGTAATTGGGGGAATTTAAAAAAAAACTGGAATGTTTATTTCAATATTATATTTATTCATTTTTGATTTCCAACACTGTGAAAGAACAAATTTTAAAACTTGATTGCCATACATAACAGTTTTTTTTTTCATAGCTCTATTCAGTATAGGGATATTTGTTCAGTGATTACTAAAGAACTAAAAAATAAGTAGTATGTATTTAAGGGAAAGATTTGCAAAGCTAAAATGAATATAAAATTATAATGAACAATTGTTTGTTTTAAATTTTCAGAATAAATATAAACTTGTTTTTGTTTTTCAACTGTAACAGTATATTTCCTTACTTCACCTTGTATTTTTGAATTCAAACTGAAATGACTGCATTGAAATTATCTAGCCTACTATAAATAGGGCCATGGTAACATAGGGGTTAGCACGTCGGACTTCCACCTGGAAGGTCGCACGTTCGATACCCACTGAAGACCACCATGTATACTTGGGGATATGTGCATGTAAAATCCGTAGACCCCACTACCTCTCCCCGTGTGTAAGCAATCCCAAGGCCTCGGCTAACAGGTAGGCGTCTGGTGGAGAAAAGCCTACTATAAATATTAAACTAAAATTTTCCAGTGCGAGTGATGTGTCGATCGATTTGAAATCTCTGCCTTTTGCTTATCTTTTATTTTGAATAACTTCTGAAAAATAATCAAACTTGATTTATATCTTTAAATTCATCAGAAATTAATTTATTTTTTGATGAAAAAAAAAATCTGTCAAACTTTCAAGATTTTGAAAATTTAATTATTCTTGAAATTTGACATAGCATATAGCACCATATCTATCATGTTATTCTAACAAAGGTAAATTTTCACCTCTATCTTTCCACAATTTAACCTTTTAGATTGTTGCATCGCCTGTAGAAGACAATAAACAACTTTCAAAAAATGCTGCCTGGTAAATATCAGGCATCAATATTGCTCAGAATAAGTTAATATCTTTGTTCATAGATGGAAGTACTGGAAGGAAGGTTTCTCATCGAAATATTTTTATTCATAGCTTGTTTACGGTGAAATGAAATGGGTGTTTTCTAAAAAAATGACCTTGGGTCCGAAGAGGTTAATTAACCAAGAATATATAACAGTTCAAAAAAGTTTGCAAAATTTTTATTCATCATTACATCCAAGTTTGAAGAAAATATTTTTATTTGTTCTAAACTTAAATTTTCCACTGTTACTTTCTATTCAGTATTTTACTCGTGAGCTGTCAAAATATTAACTTAATTCTCTTCCTTTTCCTTTATTTCTAAGTTAGATGCGTTACTCTGTTACTGCTATTGATAGTTCATTGTACAAGATTTCCATCAACATAGGCGATGGCTTAAACTGCTAGTTGTGAAATAAAATTTAATATATTTGCTTTTGATTCATAATTATTTTTGAATTGTTAATCAATCAATGAAACTAATTCCTTTCCTTGTATCAAATAAAAATAAAGTATATTAAATTGTAAATTTAAAAATTAGTATCTCAATCAGGTAACATAAATTCTGTTTCATGTATTACAACCTATTCTGCTGCCATTACACTTTCTGTCAAGAAAAGTGTATTTGTTCTGCTACAGTTGCATTGCAAGAAAATATTTTAAATATATATATATATGAATAATAATAATAAATATTAATTGTATAGTTTAAATTTATAATAAAAAATTAACCCTATTTGGAGCCGTTGCTTCTTGAATTCAATTAAAGTAACGTGTTTTCATTGGCTCTTAAGAGAGATCTACTATCGAAATGAGTTATTTGACTTTATTGCTGTAGTTTTGTAATTAAAATAATTTAAATTATTTAATAAATTATAAGCTAAGCGAATTATTTTCGTTTAAGTTAAAGAGCTAAAAATATTGGCAATCTTGAATTCAATGCAAAAGAAAGAACCAGAGTCCTCTGTTAATTATCTTTTTCAATTTAAGTGTGCTAAGAAAAATTCTGTAATATCATTATAAATGAATGAAATAATTTGTAAAAAACTTTGTAATGAGATGGATAGTTTGCTAAATAATTTTTCTCTGCATAAATTCCTAGGAGCAGTTGTTGGTCTGAATGGAGGCTTCCCAACTTTTTACCAGCTTACAAACTCTTTTATAAGAATAAAATTTATTTACTGATAATACAAGTTTTACTAAACTAATCCAGATTTATGAAGTTTATGACAATTTTTACTTAAAAAAATTAAAATGTTTTTGTACCAGTGTTTCTTGACAGGTTGGGAACCAGTGGTTTACATATTGGTTGCTGTTATAGTCATATTTTAAAAAAATTCAGAAATATTGGGTGTTTTGATCTATTGCAGCGTTTCCCAACCGGTGGTTCGCGAACCCCCAGAGATTCGCGTGGTGTCGAAAGGGGGTTCGCGAAAATAATAATGCAATGGCGGAATATTTAATTGCTAACGTAAAAGAGAAACGAAATAATAAATTGACATAGGCATTAGGGCGGAGAGGAAAATGATACATTTTTTAATGAATTGTTTTTCTGATAAATACGTAAAAGTTGTTGACTGGCATACGTACAAAATTTGAAATGCACTCATTTCTACTGTTTCTTGATTTCGAAAATTTAAATCTCAAAGTGTTATCGGAAGATATTCATAGATTTTTTTAAAAATTTTGAACGATGTTTCGCCTACGATTTCGCACTTTTTCTTTCCTAGCGCTAAGAAAGAGTGGGAAATTAGGAAAATTTACTAAAATGTAAAAGTTTTGCCTCATTTTCGGCTAATTTATATACAGACCTCAAAGTGGAATCGGAAGATATTTATTCATTAATTTTAAATTTTTGACTTATAAAATTTTGTTAGGAGCTATTGTGCAACATGGAAAGTAAATTTTATAGTTTTGTTACCCATTTCTAACGACTACAAAAGGGGGTTCGCGATTTTCTTTCGGATCTTAGAGGGGGTTCGCAAGGAAAAAAAGGTTGGGAACTACTGATCTATTGTATTTTTTCCAGTGATTTTGGAGACATTTTACGCAAAGATAGAACATAAATTGGCGATGTATTGCATTTTTGCTAAATATTATGCTCAATAATCTTCTGTCATCTTTCCAAACTTCAGACTGATATTTTCAAAAAAAAAAAAACATATGGCTTGGACCAATTTTTTTAATAGCATCATATAAAGCAAAGATTTATTTTCTACTCATGGTATTTTGCAAATGATGAAATAAATGGAAATTTAATTTGACTGTACAAGATTTGTCAAATAAACACATCCTAATCAATTTCCAAAAAATATATTATGGTCTCGAAACTTTTTTAAAAAACTGCCTTGACTGAATAACAAAACTATCATTCTTGGTCAGCTGTGTGCTGTCATTCAATTATATTGCAAAGTGAAGTTTTATCAAGAGTACATTCTAATGAATTGTAGAGTTTATAAAACACACTACACCTTTTTATTCTCATCAAACCATTACTGATGTGACGGCTTCACCATGAAATTTATGCAATTGTTTCCAAACTTTCACAACATTCTTTCTTTTTTCAAATTAATGAAACTCGATGAAAATGTTTCTGCTGATTCACATTTCAAAAAGGTGTTATAGAAAGAATAATGATAGATTGCTTCATAAACATTTTACAATTTCTTCTTTATCAAAGCTATAAATCACTTCGTGAAAATGAATATTGTATTTTTGACAATAGGTAACATATTTTTCAAATGTTTTTACATTTCTTGCATGCAAACAACAATGTAAACCTTATTTATCTCATAAAAAAATTACCTCCTTAACACATATCTCTTCAAACATATTATATCTTCTTAAAAACAAACCAAAGAGTATTTTTTCACTCCTTGTATCTCAAAGCTATAGAAATTGGAGATAAAAACTTCCATTTTCATGCAGCAAAGAAACGCAAAATTGCTTCTATCTTAATAAAACTCTATGCTGGTTATTTTTCAAAATCAATTGACATGATTAATTTTGATTTCTTCAGATGATACTTTTATGCATGCTATTTTGATCTTTTCATTTGAAACTTTTATTTTTATTCTGTTATAGTTGTCAAGATAGGATATAATTCATACCATATTAAATTCATTACATATAAAATATCTGAACAGGATGCTTGAAACTTTTTTTCAGCCAAGTTTTAATTATTTTAAATAGATCACAAGGAGGAAAACAGGCGGTTGATGCATTTGTTACACTTTGAAAGTCTCACCTTTTTTGGAGAATTTCTAATTATAGCATCTTATATTTCCTGAATGTAAAGAATTTGATTTACAGTATCTTACATCATAATGACCGTCAGGTATCATCTTTTTTCCAAGAAGTATATTTTAACCAAAAGATTTCAAGATCCTTCACATTGCAAATAAAGTAATGTTACTTTTTCTTTCTTTCAGTGAGGTGGGGGGCAGTGGGAGATGTAGATGTTAATGAATGTTCAAAACATGTATAATAGGATGCTTGATATTCACTAAAAAATCACCGACTGTCCGCAGGCAAATTAAGTGTACTGCATGTAACAATGGGCAGTTCTGTCACACCAACTCCAATGACAAATAATGCAAATTCATTTCCCTGTGACAGTAGTAGTACATATAAGTTTAGTTCATACTTCTATGTCTCAAGCTTTAAATACAGCTAACATAAGCTGAAGTAAATTTGCAAGGTGTTGTAATTTGGAGCTGGATATGGAATACTCGTTGCCAGCTATTGATTCGTATAACACATATTTGAACATTACTTCATATTGATATGTTCTTATAAATTCAAATTATCTTGTACATTACATGCTTTTAAAATATTTTTTTTAAGTAAGAAGAATGGAATGCATTGTAAGTAAAGAAATCAATTACTTTTGTAATGAGAAAATAATTACTGAAGTATTTTTTTTGAGGGGGGGGGGGATTGCTATATGTAAAGAAAATAAAAGCATTTGGAAACTCATATAATACAATTAGCAAGGAAAAAGAAGAAAATCCAAGAAAAATTTGTTTCAACCACTCTGCTTAACGGGGGTGCTCACACCCTTCGGAGTAAGGGCATCCCCCCCCCCCCAAAAAAAAAAAATCTACAAACCCACCTAAAAACACCTCCCTCCAAAAATTTTAATGCTGCAGTGTGTGACATGTTCCCTTGTGCTTTATGTATAATTCTCTGTGGGATCCTATAGTCCAGCAATTTCTGCTCATAACTTATTCTGTGATTATTTTAAGAATGGCCATTGTTATATATTAAAAAATTAAAATAACTATTTCATTAATCAATAAAGCGAGTTTTTTTTACATTATTTTGCGGTCCATTGAAGTTTTCTTAATGTATATGAAGACACCCTGCCTGTTAACCATCAGAATCATAAAAGTGTTTGGAATTTGTTGAAAATATTTTATTTTCTCTGTCCTATTTAAAAAAGAAGTAATGGTTGAAGTGTGTTAAAAGACATGCTCAAACATGTTTACTCCCAAATTAAAGTTTAAGAGATAAACAAATCTCTCGCACAATTATAATGCATAAAAAAAAAATAATAGTAGTAACATTATTTCAGTGCATTTTTAAAACACAGTGGGGAGAGGCACAAAATGATTTAACAGGATCATTTGGGGCTTCACATGACTAACCAATTATCTTTTCATAATGCATCTGAAGTAATGTTTAGCGTGCAACAAATTTTATGAAGTAAGTTAAATTCTCTTGATCAGTCAGATGTATTTCTCATCAGAAGGTTATGAAATAATTAACATAATAAGGGTAATGTTAAATCATCTGGTCCATTGTTATACTCCATTCAGCTGGGTGCAAGTTTGATGGTAACTCTGGGAGACTTAATTAAGTGCCAGCAGTGACTGATGAAAAGTTAAGAGACTCTGCCTAGAAGAAATAAATTGGTATAACCGGTCCTGATTTAAGTTACATAAAACCTGTTTGGAGTTCAAGTACCATCTGAATCGGGCCATACTGTAAGTTACAAATTATACTATGAAGGAAAATGTAAGTTGCTGATATTAATATGCTGCATTAAATAACTTTTTTTTATCCCTAAGTAATCAGAAACCTAATATCTGTTCGCAATTTCTATTGAGAATTTTGCTTCAGTGCTATTTTTATAAAACTGTAAGTAATACAGTCGAGCGCCATAAATCCGCCAACGTCCGAAATCCGCGTTGAGTTTGTCCCTAACTGGTTTTGCAGAAAAGTCATTTTTGCAAACGTAAAACTAATATTTTTTTGGGCCACAATCTGCCGATGACAAATTTAGGCATGTTAAATCCTCAACTATGGAGTAAAAAGATACTCACAACGTTATTACGGTACCGAACCCCAAATTCAGAATCCCAAAATTCGGAAAATTCGGCACTTTTCCCGAAAATTTCTGATTTTTTTTTCTTGGCCAATTTAGAAAAATATTTAATCTAAGAAGCTGTTAAATTAATAAATACCAGTAAATTTTGATTCATATAGAAGCAATATTGTAGATATGTTTCTGATTTACATGAACTAAACTCAGGAAACCAAGATAAAATCAGAAAACCCTACTATGTTGAAAGATGAAAATTGATTTCTTGAGCTCAGTTAAATATCTTTTTTCCCTATAAAAAATTAATTTTTTTCCCCTTAAGTTCTTAAAAATTCGTTTTTCAAGTTTTATTCATTTAAAAAAAAAGAGAAAGGAAGATAAAGGAATTTGTTTCTCTGCGGTCATAAATGGCGCCCAGTAACTTTGCAATTTGTACAAATGGCGCTAGCGTTTTGGTTTGTGTGATATAATCGATTGTAAATCGATATCAATGTAATCGATCTTATGTTAAAAGCATTAAGTATTGCCGGATGGCAACATTAATTTGTGTCTTGTGTATGTAGCGTGTTGGTTCTGTTCCCGTATTAAAGATAGTTTGAATGTCTTCTGGTATATCGTAATATCCACAGCAATACATGGTGGCAGATTGAATACACGCCTTCAAAATGTATCAGATTCCAGTGCCCAAACAATTTTCCTTTCGGCCGGATGATTGGAGTAAGTGGATAGATCGATTCGAACGATTTCGATCGGCGTCAGGTTTGAAAACAAAAGACAAAGAAGAACAAGTAAACTCTTTAATATATCTTATGGGTGGGCAATCTGAAGATATCTTAGTGTCATTCAATATGACAGAAGCAGAGAAAAAGGATTTTGACTTAGTTAAAACAAAATTTGAATAGCACTTTGTTCCAACACATAACGTTATTTACGAACGTTATAAGTTCCATACCAGAACACAAGAAGAGGGCGAATCAGTTGAGCATTTTATTACTGCATTATATTCGCTAGCTCAAACGTGTGAATTTCCTGCTTCGTTTCGCGATGAGATGATTCGTGATAAAATAGTTTGTGGTCTTAGAGATAAAAAAGTGTCGGAAAATTTGCAACTTGACACTAAACCAACATTGGAAAAAGCCGTTACGCAATCTCGCCAGGCTGAAATAATCAAAAGCCAACAAAGCGTTATAGTAAACGATACTTCGTCATTTAAAGTTGCTAATCAAATAGCCGTAACGCCGAAAAATCAGACGTTCAAACATAAACAAACCAATGATAAATTTCGTTCTGTACCTAAATTTAATAATCATTCCCAGTCAGTAGTGTCCAATAACAAAGAAGCTTGTTTTTGGAGTGGGAAAAATGAGAAACATACTAAACAAGAGTGTCCAGCGCGTAAAGCGATCTGTAATAGATCTAAAAAAAACCGGGCACAATGCCAAAGTTTGCAAATCGAAACTTCAGATTAATCAAGTAGAGGGAACAAAACCATCTGCATTTTTGGGTTATGTTTTGAATGCGATTAACAAAAATGAGAAGTTATTCGATCGATGGACTACCCAGGTTGTAATACATGATACTTCCATGGATTTTAAGATTGATTCAGGAGCTGAAGTAACGGTCATTCCGAAAGACACTTATGAGGCAAAACTCAAACATATTAAGTTATTTAAGTCCAAGAAAGTAATCTGCGGCCCTGACGGAGGAAATCTTGACCTTGCTGGTGTTCTCCGTGTGGATCTGAAGAACAAAGATCTAATCTTTAAAGATGAAGTGTATGTTGTTAGTGGCTTACAACATTCTTTACTAAGCTGCACGGCTAGTGAACATTTAAACCTTATTCAGCGAATTTTTCAAGTGAATTCTGAATTAAACCCTGTAGATGAATTTCCAAAATTATTCAGTGGTCTTGGAAAAGTAGAAAAGCCTTATAAAATTAAATGAAAGGAAAACGCAAAACCTTATGCTATAACTGTTCCGCGAAGAGTTCCTCTGGCTTTAAGAAGTAAATTGCAAAAGTTATTAGAACAAATGACCAAAGAGGGTATAATTGAAGCAGTTGATGAACCTACGGAGTGGTGTGCTCCTATGGTAATAGTTCCTAAGCAGTCGGGTGACATTAGAATTTGCGTAGACCTTTCAGTTTTAAATGATAACATAGAAAGAGAATATTTTCCTATGGCTTCAGTCGATTATACGTTGAGTCAGTTTAGTGAAGCTAAAGTGTTCAGCGTTATTGACGCTAATGCAGGGTTTTGGCAAATTAGCCTTGAAGAAGAATCAACAAATTTAACAACTTTCATTTCGCCTTTTGGGAGGTATAAATTTAAAAGGTTACCCTTTGGCATAAAATCTGCACTAGAAGTATTCCAGAAAAGAATTAGGGAAACGGTTCCAGATGGTCCAGGAATTGTCGGACTGATGGATGAATTTGTGATATTCGGGGCAACGAAAGAAGAACATGGTAAACGGTTAAGGGAAGTGTTAAATAAACTCCAAGCTGCAGGTTGGACTCTTAATGTCGAGAAATGCCAATTTAAAGTTAAGGAGGTGAGATTTCTCGGACATGTAATTTCAAGCGAAGCGGGCTCCAAAATTTGGAAAATTCCGAAATAAGGCCTAGCACTACTTTGTGGTTAAAAAATAATGTTCTTAAACATGTTTAAGGGTGGGGGAAAACAAAAAGATATCCCATTATTTGCTTATAATTCACACCTGGGAAACTTCTGAACTTTTTTTAACATAGTTAACTAAAGTGGCCTGAAATCCGCAAAATCCTGAAATCCGCACGACCACTTCCCCCAAGTTGTGCGGATTTTTGACCCTCGACTGTAGTTATAATTGAATTCAGTGACCTCTACAAAATGAATTTTTGGGATGAAGAATTTCAGGAATCAAAAATACCCAATTAAATAAGTTTGATATTGTATATGATTTGTGTTTGATTTTGATATTGTATACACTACAGGGTTAACAACAGTGGTGACAGGCTATAGAAACCGACCCTGGCATGAGAGAGATATTGTGATCCCATAATTCCTAAAGTACCACTACAAACTAGAGTAACTTAAAATAAATCCTATTTTCTTTACACAAAATTCTAAACATATGAACAACATCCATATAAAAAGATATACAGTCAGACCTCGATATAAGGTCACCCTAAGGGACATCGCAAAAGTTACCTTATAAGCGGGGTGACCTTTTAACCGATTCATTAGCAGTTCATAACTAAGCACGTAAATACACATTATGATTTTTTAAAAATTGTAATGCAAACGAAAACATCAGTTACTTGGTAAATATTTAAGTCAATAAATTTTAACAGTAAAGAATTAAAGAAAGTTATATATATTTTTTTAAAATTTAATTTAAAATAAAGCTGTTTATAAATTTCCTCAAAGTGTACATACATACATAACATCTTACCTTATTTAAAATAATCATTCATGCAGGTCTGTCTCGTTTTTGGTTTCATTTTTCGAACAATGTTTTCTAGATTTTGTAATTTCTCAAAATGTTCGTTAACTCCCTCATGGTTTGTAAAAAAATGGCGTATGACATTTATTGCATTGAAGGCTTCTGCTTGGGTTGCAGCTACAGTCTCAGAATCACTGTCACTGTCCTCACTGTCCACAACTTGTGAAACAATTTCAGAATTGTAGCTTCAGAAGTGGTGGCAATTTCCTCATCAATCAAACCATATTCTTCTTCCCCTTGAATGGCATGGCCACGATTTCTCAGATCTTCCATCAGAACAGATAGCAGAATAACGTCTTCTTCTTCGGTTTCGTCATCCACTATACTCAGAGAATCCTCAAAACCAGCATGACGAAAACAATTTGCTATGCATGTTGTGGACACCATGTTCCAACTTTTGTACACATAAAAAATGGCATCAGTAACGTGAAACTTCTTTTTTTGGTCGATGACAGCGATAAGGTCCTTCAAGAGGAGCTTACGATAGTTCACTTTTAGGTTTTGAATAACTCCTTGATCCAATGGTTGGAGAACGCTGGTCACATTAGGAGGCAAGAAAACAAGCTCAATTGAGGCTAACTGTGCAATTGTCTGCTATGAGCTGTGCAATTGTCTGCTATGAGAACAACTTTTCGTTTCTTCTTCACAAACTGCCTGTCTAAACGTCGTATTGTTTTCTCCCAAATGGTGACGGTCATCCACGCTTTTTTGTTAGCGTCGTAATCCACGGGTAAAGATTTAACGTTTTTAAAGCAACGTGGCTTTTGGAATTTACCAATAACAAGAGGTCTCAATATTTCAGAGCCATCTATATTGGCCCCTAAAAATACTGTAAGTCTTTCTTTACTTTTTTTGCCACCTACACATTTTTCATTTTTGAATGCGAGAGTTTTGTCAGGCAAGACTCGGAAAAAAAAGACCACATTCGTCGATGTTGAATACATTGCATGGCTTATACCGTTTCAAAATGTCATCTTCTTACACATATTTCTTCCTGTCATTTAAAACAGTTTCGTCAGCATCTCCAGCTTCACCACACACTGTCTTGAAAGTTAAATCATGTCTTACTTTAAATCTCTGAATCCATCCATTGCTCGCCATAAAATCAGGTTCTCCCAATTCCGTGGCTATTTGCAGAGCTTTTTCTTTCAGTACTGAACATGATATTGGCACATCTTGTGCTCTAGCCATTTTTTTCCATTGGAGAACGGCTTCTTCAATTTTCTCATAAGGGGAAAAACGCATCCTTTTTCTTTTCCCATTTCCATTGCAATGAGAAGACAGAATATTGTTTAAGGTGGTGCGTGGTATACCACGTTCTTCAGCAAAACGTGCTTTCGATAAATTTGAATTTTCAAAATCTTCAGCAATTTTTTTTTTCTCTGATAGAGTCAACGTCTTTCTCTTTGCCGACATGATGACACGATAAGAGTGAGAAAGGTGCGAATGAAATTCTTTCCTCTGGTCTGGTCAGCAAATGGTCACGTGACAAGATGGGAAAACTTGTCCTTTGTTCTCGTCCGAATGGCGAAAGCTCCCCCCTCCCTAGAAGTGTGGACAGGGACGAGGAATTACTGGCATCGAAGGCGGGGGAAAATTCTTTGTGAACTGGGGAGTGGAAACTCTCCAGGTGTGTTTGTTGGCTGCAACCTTTTCCTAGAACTCGAGAGGGGTAATTACCTTGTAAGGAAGTTAAATAGGCTTTTGTTAGAAAAGAGCTTCCCTCGCCTGCATGACGATAATAAAAGATCATATACACAGAAGAAATTCGTACATTTGAATTAGCGTGGCCTTGAAATTATCTGAAAGTGGTCAGATAAAAATGACCTTATAAGCGATAATGATTTTTAAAACTTGACCATATATCCGATAATCTGTAACAAAGAATTCCTAGTCAGTGAGCCGGGACTTTGGAAAAGTGACCTTATATGCGGATGACCTTATATCGAGATCTGACTGTATTAAGTTATTATATTTTAATGGTAAATTATTTTGTAAAGAAAAAGTTTTGGAACAGCATTTTTCAATTCAATTAAATATGCTTTAATGCTGATAGTCTGATTAAATATATCCATTATATAATTAGGGGCACCGATAACATATGAGTTCTGACAAAATACAGAGTGAAAGGCCGCCCTACACCCAATTCTTGAGTAGAAACACCTCTATGTCGAGGACACCAAAGGGAGACATTTGCTGTTATTCCCCGAGTTCCCGATCCAGGAGTATTTGCTTTTGCTCCCCTCCCTCTTGGCGGCCCTGAATACTTATACCTTTTAATGTGATCTACTTAGAATCTCTTTTGATCTTTCTCTCTCTGTTTTTTCTTTCTTTACATTCATTAACCGTAGTTTCTAATATGAACTGCTGCGAGATCCTGAAATGTTTGCTGCAATGGGACTATAGCCAGGGCATGCAGCTAACTTCTAACCACATGTAAGCAATATTAGCAGCATGCAGTCTTCATGCTGGCTCACTGATTGGTCCTTTCCGCACAACACATGACAGGCTCACTGGTACAGCCAGTTGTCTAGTAGTAGTTGTTCTTCTTATATTCTTGATGTTTTAAAAAATTACAAGTTTAGTAGCTGCCTTGATATTCAGGATTTTCCTGATAAAAAATATTTTGTACTAATTTTTAGCTTTTTGTCCTGATATTCCTGATTTTTAAAAAATATTTATTTCATTTCTTTCAACCAGAATGCCTTTTTATGCCGAAAAAACAAACTTGAATTTGTGCCATGCCAGCACCAATTTTTGATTCTATTGAACTTCTCATTAGAATCGGACAAATAAACGTTTTTTTGTTGTACAATTTTTTACTTTGTCAATTAAAATTGTGCAGTATTGAGCTAGCAATCTCCACCAACCTTGTTTTGTCATGCTTGTTTCTGCCATCAGTGCCAAGGCAAGATTTAAGCTTTTCAGAAGCAGAAAACATAACTTATTTCACAAGTTTGAGGTTGATGCCACTTTTTTTTACTTCATTTTTTTTCCTTTTTTAAATCATACAGTAATGGAATAAATTCATGAATGAAACTACTAATGTACTGAAATATTGTGCAGCAATACCAAGATAATTCAGGGATTTTTTTTCCTGCCCCAGTCAAATGCGCATGTGAGAAATATCAGATTAGAGGTTGCCAGAAAGGGAGTAAAATGCATGATCAAAGTAATTATTAAAAGCAGTGAAACAAAATTAAAGGATGATGAAAAGGAATTTAAAAATCATTTCGGTTTATCACAAACAATGATGGAGCTTAACATCTTTGTGCATGAATTTTCTTAGAAATATTAAAATTATAAGATGATTAAAGTCATAAAATTCTGACGGCAAATGGGTAGTTCTCTAAAACTTCTTAAAACTGCTTTAGAATATTAGTTTTTCTGCTCCAAAACCATGTTTTCTAGTATAGTAAAATTTAGAAGATGCATTCTCAATTTTTATTTCTACATCCAAAATAAAATTCGAGAACACTCGGACTAGTAGTTTGCGTTGAGTTACTTCTTGCTGTGTAAATCTATCACAAAATACATAATTCGCAGGATTTTTTTAAAATGTTTTAATGCAAAAGCATCATTATGAATTTTTGCTTATGTGTAACTGTTAAGTGAAATAATGAATGCAGTTATTCACAAATACCTAATTTGCTAAGTTCCAACAACAAGTTGTCTTCTCATCTTATTTCTTAGCATAATCTTATTGCAAGTTATATATTGATTAATTTTACTATTGTACACCAATTTGGAGGATAGTCTTCAGTTATATTATTGAAATATTAATGATACAGCTCTACACTAAAACAGTTCACTTTAGTACATAAGAATATAATACATGCAAATAGATAGTGAGGGGTGTTTTTTTTTTTTTTTTTTTTGAGATGCTTTACAAAATGGTACTTTCAAACATTTTTATCCATTACATTGAAATACCACTTTAAAATTTTATAAATAATAAACTACCATAAATACAATTTAATCATTTTTTAAACAAAACAAGTGACCTAAGCAGAACAGCATAGAATTTTTCATTGGAAGTTAAGTTTTATTTCATAAAGTAATAGTACAGAACTTCAGAAGATCAAAAGAGATATAAGTGGTAGTTAAGACACTCTGCTTTTAACTTTTAAAAAAAATCAGCATTTCCCTAAATGATAGTTAATGCTTTTTTAGTTTTCCCAATGTGTAATGAATAAATTACAGTCAATAAGTTATCCATATGAATTAAATAATTTGAAAATGTAATACAGTAACTCCTTGTATATCATGCCTCATTATATAACTCATTTGAAAATCACATCTCTCTTTTCGTCTGTCTCCTGAAAAATTAAAAGTTAACAAAATTTTGCTTTAAGTTTCAAACCAATAAAGAATTTTTTTTTAAATGTTGGTCAGCCATTATAGATGAAGAGAGAGAGCAATGAATACAGGCCTATGATTCTATGGATCTTTTAGAGGAACCGACAAAGTTAGCAGGTTTACCGACTACTGAAGATGAACTTCAACAATGGGTTCATATTGATGATGATAACTGAAACTTTCTGATGCAGATAACACTGCACATTCAACGGCCGAAGAACATAGGACAGATAATTGCAGTGATCAAGCATACTCACGGACTACTGTCAGCATGAAAACATTGTTTGAGATGTAAGAAAAAGCCTTGCATGGTATTCAAACAATCAAATTTTAATCACATAAGTGAATTTCTTAAATATTAATTGTACATGGGAAACAAGTCTTTAAAGATAAAATATGACAAATGACTTTGGCTTTTCTCCTCATCAAAAAATATCATTTTTAACTTTTTTTTTTTAGATCTACATATGACAACAATGGTAAATTTAATTTTCTTGTTATTTTTAATCAATAAACTTGTCCTAATATAAAAAAATATCACATTTTTTGTATTGTGTGCACACATGATTAACTTGTATGTTGGATGGATAACTATTTTTAATGATCTCAGTTATATTGCGCTTTTTCTTTGTCCCCTGAGAAACATAATATAACGAGGGATTACTGTATAGTAAAATGAGCAATAATCAATTAAGATATGAAAAGGATATAGAACTGTCCAGGGTGGGTGACCGCCATTTACATACAAAACGTAAGAATAGCCATCTTTAGCAACTCCATGAACTGAGTAATATAAGGGCAAATAGGAATGAAGAGAAAAACTTCGTCGTTCATAAAATTGGATAGCAGTTGTATTTGAAGTTAAAACGTGTAAGTAGATTGCTTTACAACTATTCCCTTCTGGATTTTTGGTCAGGTGATCAACTAAGCTGTTTAGTAATAAAGTGGCTAAAAGGAAAATAATGATTAACATGAGGTATAAATTACAATAATAAAGAATCTCTTTTTTAAATGATGTACAGTCGAACTTCGATAACTCGACTTCCTATAAGTCGAAGAATCTGCTAACTCGAACTTTTAATCAAGTCCCGAATCATTTCTATACTTTTCTTTAAAAAACTGTCTCGATAACTCGAAGTGAACATCTTCTAAGTCGAAGTTTTTGCGATAGATTTCCCCGGAAAAAAAATGATTCAGTTCAAAAGTTCGAATGCCAGTCCACTCATGTCTTCCTTCTGTGAATTGCAATGGCATCCACTACATTCTTGGAATACCCTTCACCCCCTCCCCTCCATTGTCCGAGAGGATAAACAGAGATAAGAGATTGTGGAGGGAAGGGGGAAGGGGAGGTTGGAGTGGACTGAACAAAGATGGTCACTGTCTTGGGGGTGGGTTCCCTTTGGAGATTGTAGGGGGGGGGAGCACCTGTTTTGTAAGGTTGGGTAGGTTTTCACCTGTTTTGTGAAAATTGGGTCCTTCCCAGCAGGGTGTAGAAAGAGTTGCACATTCCTGATCAGGGTTCCCAGCTGGCTGCTCTTCTTTCTTTGACTCCCTGACGTTGCAGTTGCGTTCTTTGAATTGCGCTTGTTGAATTAATCAGCATTTTGTATCCGGAATGTCTAAACGGAAATTGATCACGCTTACTTTAGATCAAAAAGCAAAGTTTATTTTGGAGATTGAAAAAAATCCTCAGTTGAAAAAGAAAGATGTGGCTTCTAAGTACGGCATACCTCCAAACACTTTATCTACGATTTTGAAAGATATTGTCCGCGATTAAGTTGCTCTTCCTGCCGGCCAAAACAACGGCAAAACTTCAGCCTGCAGATCAAGGAATCATCAAGTGCCTGAAGCATGCCTATCGAAAACGCTTAGTGTGCCAATCCATCGAGGAAGTGGAGAATGGCGTAGAGCACAAAATCAATGTGCTAGATGCCATGCGCCTCATTTCGCGCTCCTGGGAGAGTGATGTTTCTCAAACGGTGATTGAGAACCGTTTCAAGAACTGGTTTCTTCAGTTCAAATGACAATGTAGCGAAAGACGACAATTGCGATCCCCTTTTAAAAAAAAGGCACATTGGGGGTGATATGGACTGGGAAAAAGATTTCATTTGCATTGATGACAACATTGCAACGTCAGAACCCTTGTCTGACGAAGCAATAATTAATGCTATTTGCGGAGAGCCCGAAGGAGATGAGGACGAAGAGAAAGCTGAAATCCCCCCACCTCCAACAAGTAAGCAAGCACAGGATGCTTTTCACATCTTACAACAATACCTGGAGACCACCGAAGGTACAGACAACAACCTATTTAACTGTGTTCAAAAATTAGGTGACTTTGTGAATGCCAACAACTTTAAAAAATGCAAACAACAAAAATTAACTGCGTTTTTCAAATGAGATTTACATGGTATGTATACTAATATGTAAGAGGCCAAATATTGTGACTTTTAATAAACCTTTTCACCCCATTCTTCTCTTGTTGTTTACATAGGCTATCACAAAATTGAAACGCGTACAACTGTAGTATTATGGCACATGTCAAACCACTTAAACCATGTCGAACATCAAGTGCCGAGGAATGGGAGGAAACTTCGATAACTCGAACATTTTAGGGGGTCCCCTGGGACTTCGAGTTATCGAAGTTCGACTGTATTTTTAACCAATCAGCATCATTAATTTGTGGCACAAAATAAAAATTTTCAACATCTAAAAATAAAATACATAAAATAAGTTGACATGAAGTCTTTATATTCTCAGAAAGTGTAGGTGAAATGAAAACACTTATAATTTATAGGAATTTTAAAAATTCATTTGCACCCAAATATTTCTTTATGTAATGTAATTACAATTGCAAGTGCAACATAAAATTTTTCTAAAATCGCCAATTTATATTTTGAGAAAGATTGGTGGCTGAAGCAAGGCCATAGCCAGAAATTTTTTTCGGGGGGGGGGGGGGGGGCAACTTCGAAACACTACTGTTGAGGAAAGTTTCAGGGAGGAATATATGCTAAACTGCGAAAATTTTCGGGATTTCGGGGGGGGGGGGCATCGACCCCCTTCTGGATACGGCCTTGGGCTGTAGCTATATATGCTATGCCATAGAAATAATTTCTCAAAATTGATTAGAAAGATTAAATAGTCTTTTTGAAAAATAACCGATTTATTGAAATTACGACAAATATTCACATTTTAACTCTCGTTTTTCTTCAATACTAAAAGTAAAAAGAGTTAAAATGTGTTCATTGAATTGGTTATTTTTCAAAAGACTATTTAATCTTTCCAATCAATTTGATGGGTAGTCTGTATGGCATTTTTCTCAGATGGTACACTAACCAATAAAGGATGGTCACTATTTTCTGTTCTTATTAACAAGCCAGATCCTACTCCTTCCTAACTCTCTGACTGCTTTTCCTGTGTTTTCCATGTGCAGCGTAAATGTAGCGAAAATTGCTCATCCCGCAATTTCCACAGGAATGAGATTTTTACGTGTATTTAAAATATTATCTCGCTGTTTCACAGTTAAACGTTAGTAATGCAATTCCTCAAGTATTTGGATACTAATTGAAGTTTTATTCCAGAGATGGCTTTAGTTGCATAAAGCATACCAATTTTATGCCTAAAACTGATTTTTCAGAACATCTGTTCCTATGATCCAAAATAATAATTTAAAAAAATCTTTGTTGCAAAAATATATTTCTGATTTAAACTCCAAATACAGTGCCAGCAGCAAGGCCAAAAAAATATATAGGACATTAACATTAAAAATATAGGAAAAATTTTTAATTACTTGAATGCATAAAAAAAGGCCCATTAAACTAAAGTAAGACTTAGTGCATTCATTCTAAGTCTATTTACGGCAAACTTAAATAAAAAAATAAAAAATTGAGACAGAGAAATTCAAATTTAGACAAACAGCAGAGTGTCTTTAACCTAGTAGAAAGGTTAAAGACAGTTAGCTACCTGCTGCTGAAAGAAAAAAAAAAAAAAAAAAATGTGTAGAAAATAAGTAACTTAGTTTGTTTTGATTTTGCATACATAATGCTAAATTACTGGTGTTTTCAGTCATTATAGATTTTGTCCCTATGAATGAATGTACATTACCAATTTTCAAATTATTAAATACACATTATTTATAATAAATTGTATTTTGGAGACTATTTTGCTTAAAAACTAAGGAGGGGAAAAATATCTCTGAAGATGTAAGTTGAAGAAGGTTTATTTTACTCTTTTTTCCCTATGAAATGTTTTTCTTTCACCAATTGGAAACAAACAAAATTCTAAAATGTCAGCACACACACAATGAACAACTAAAATGACATACACAATTTTTTTTTTTTTTTTAATGTTCATTACAGCAGTATTTGATAAAAATTTATCTTTGAATGTTTGAACAAAATATTTTCTTGCAAAAATATTTTTTTATGATAAATATATGTTCTCTAGATTTTCGTTTGACAGCATTGGACGAAACTCGGTTCCACTTTACAGAAAACGCATTACTTTGCCGAATGCACAAAATCCCCAGCATTACATTAGTTAAATTAAAAAAAAAAAATCTCAAAAATACTAACTTACATCTACACCACAACAATTGAAACAAAATATCATACCACGTCTAGTGTACACTTAAGGAACAAATTATTCTAAAATAGTAAAAAAAAAATTTTTTTAGCCATTTTTTAATTATATATTAAATGAAAATAGGAAGTAATTTTTTCAATTTATTTTGCAGCAACATATAAGGAGTAAATAACAAGGGGGGGGGGGGACACTAACCATAAGACTGTGGGGAGGGAGAATGCATTTGAAATTCCATGCAAAAAATATTTTTGAAAAAAATATTTTTTAAACATGGTTATTAATAAGGATGCAATATTAATAATTATAATTTACCAATTTGATCACCAAAATTTTTTAAAAAGCTAAAATTTGTCATTGCAATTTCGAGTGGGTGTGGCAAAATGACAAAAGCAATAGTAGAGTGCAATTTAGTACAAAAAAAAAAAAAAAAAAATTTATTTATTTATTTAAAACTAAACAATTTAGTATAGCGCAAATTCTCTACTAAAGAGGCTGAATCGAAAAAAATATCAAAAATAATGGTGAACCGAAAGTTATTGATGTCCAAGAGATAGAATCAGATAGTAAACAAGAACTAAAAAGCTTTACTGAAGCGGATGCTATCGGATTTCAAAAAAAAAAAGTGGACTGACCCTTAAAAGCATGTAAAAAACAAAATGCGGAAATTTAACTGCTAGTTTGTAAAAGTTTTGCAAATCAAGTATGTACGCATGCTGCTTCAAAATTTTGTCATTAGTCAAAATTTTGTCAAAGAAAAAATAAAATCTTCCAAAATTACGAATTTTCGCGGAACCGAAATTTTGACTTTTCAGAATTTCCAAAAATACGGAACTTTGCCAAAATACAAGAAAAATCACATTTCTGCTACTAACATCGGCAAGTAACTACGATCACATGAGCCATCAATTGACAAAAAATGAGGCTTTACTTATTTATTTTAAAAGCGAAAATTACTAAAAACGGGGTAAAATTACGATTAAACGGAAGATCGGGAGATAGACGCAAAAAACGGGACTCTTCCGTTAAAACAGTAGGCTTGGCAAGTATGCATCAATTTGTTTATGTGAAATAAAAGTTATTTTTAATGGTCAAAATTCATACAAGCAATTCAACAATACTCTTTCAAAATACGAACAACATAACTCGGGGAACGGAGCACAAAGCGTGCGCACGTGTGGAAGTCGCAACGATGGGCAGGGTTGCCAGCTTTTCCAGAAAGCAAGCGTTCAACTCTTTGTCTCTATGTTTTTCTTTTTACATATAGTATAACTTTAGTTCTTCTTGAACGTTATTTTAAAAGAATCTATGAATATTTGTTTACAAAGTTCAAAAATAAGAAAAATAATACTTAAGCAAACAGTCGGTTCACTCAAAAAAGTAGCCCACATTGGGGATGTCTTGCCAAATATGGCAGTAAATGGTTATTAGTCTCTTCTATTGAGCGTGCTTGGCTTACTGCCAAAAATAGGTGTCTTTTTTTTTTTTTTTTGCATTGTCAGTGCTTATCTTTTGCCACGATCCATAGCTTTTTTTGTTTGGAAATTTTCGGGCTGCATTTCCAAATCGCGCATTCAATTGTCAGAAAAATAGGACATGTTATAGCTTTTGCAAATATAGGACAGTTTTGGAGGAATTTCTCAAAATATAGGAAAAATAGGACGGCTGCGAGCACGGCAAATATACGTAGATTTCAAATATGCAATTAGAAAAATGCATATTTTGAATCAAATTTGCTAAAAACAATTGAGCAGTCAGAAACACCAACTATACATTTACCTTTTTGCATTGACATCAATAAAAGTGTTGTACAGTTTAGGGGGGGGGGGGCAGAACCACTCTTTCGTATTTGGACACTATTAGCACTAGTGACGAATGAAATCAGAATCATTTTATCAGAAAAAAATGTAGTCTATAAATTTCTGCTATTAGAATTTTGTTAAAGGGTCATCTTCACATCAAAATGAGCATCAACTTTGAAATGTTCAATGAAATACGCACCTTTTTTTCCAGGACTACACCACTGCTTAATAGTAGTAGTAGTGATAGCCCTTAAAACGTTTTTCGTCAATATCTTGTTCTAATGAAGATAATGCAATCAAGTTTGTTATACAGACTAATTTGAACACGATAAACTTATTTCTGTTGTCAAATATAGGGCATTTTACTTGAAATTCCAGAATTAGCATTTATTTTAATATGAATAGAGTAATTTTGAGTGTTTTGTCATCCCTCAACCCATTGTACCAGGAAAAATTCTGTTTTTTGACCTTTTCCATAACAGCTCTTTCAAAATACAAAAATATGACAGAAGGCTTTCAACTGTATAAAAATATTGCTAAAAGCAAAATGAAGTTAAAAATAATGATAATAATAAATATAAATAGTAATGGCTTTAAATTTTTTTTTTTTTTGAACTTATGGATACGAGCGATTTGGTGTCCAAAATAGTGAAAGAAGTGATTCCAGCCTTGAAATGGTGACCATTAAGATATAACACTGAATAGAACCCCCATAATTTATATAACATGTGTGCCACTGGAGAAGTTTTTTTTTTAAAAGGTTTTAAAAATACTGTGTTAATGTTTAATTTTCGAAATATATCCGGCTTGTGATCAATCTAAAGCTAATATTTATTGAATTTCTAAATAAAAAATGTCTTTCAAACCGTAATCCTAAATATATATTTGATTTTCAAGCAATATATATAATAATAATTTTCAATTGCAATAAGAATTTGCAGATGTGTTTGGGGCTACAAGGGGCTTTTTCAATGTAATGTTTTTTAATTTTAATTTTTCTGCACTAAGGTAAACTTTCTAATTTCAACATTTTCTACTCTTCTAACCATATACAATTTTATTTAAAGAGACTAAGGCAGAAAGATACTGTAGCAGAACTACAAATTAATTTTATTACATACCAATTCCATTTCGCCTAAACTCCTCAACAACTCCCAAAGTAAGAATGTAAGCTACTTTTGTATTTTTGGCAAAATGCGACGAAAGTAATCCTTGGTCCTATAAAAAAACAAATGATAAAATTAGGAAGCTAAGATAAAGAATTATGTACCACAGTAGAGCCTCGATCAATCAATTCTTACAAGACACTTTTTTTAATGATACATATGGGAAAACAATGAATGCAGGTCAGCATAAAGCAAAAGCGAGATGATATGTTTAAACAGTTAAAACGAGACATTACATATAGGAAACAAAAATGGCGAGACAATGAATCGAAGTTCTACTGTGTGTGTATATATATATATATATATATATATATATATACAAGAACCAACTCTATTTCTTTATTTTTTAAGTAAAACTAAAAAGAAATGTATTTCAGCAAAACATTTGAATTACAAGTCACTTTCTGACCCACTTATACTGATAAGATTTTTTTAATGTTCGAAAAATTTATTTGTCTTTGTAGCTTTGTATAAAATAATGACAATAAAAGGAAAGTGATAACTTCCATACAAAACTCTACATTTAATTTTTCAATGTAAACAAA
Organism: Octonoba sinensis; assembly: GCA_038502835.1. Lineage (NCBI taxonomy): Eukaryota > Metazoa > Arthropoda > Arachnida > Araneae > Uloboridae > Octonoba > Octonoba sinensis. The sequence continues at coordinate 10,271,321 of CM076599.1, forward strand.
GTTGTTAGATTTAAAAGTAAAGAACTTTGCCTTTTATCGATGAATCAAGAAGTGATAGATACCAACTCTGATACTTGATATGGAAATTAATAGAAATGATGTAGTTTTAATTTGAAAACAAGAAAGATTAAAAAAATAATAGTTAGAAAAATATTTTACACAGCTGCCCAAAAATCTCCCTTATTTATTCTATTTCTCTGAATTGGAGTGATTCTTTTAGGACAATATTAATGTCCTTACAGTCTGCTTAATGGACATTTTAGGCTTAAGCATTCAACTAAGGCATGTCCGATATACTTTTTCAAAACAACTTTCAACTTTTGGTTGCTTTGAGCAATCAGTCTGTCTGGTTCAAATTTGACATCATCTACTGACCTGGAAGCAAGAATGTGATTGCTGACACTCTCTCTCGAATATCAGCGGCTACAGGTTTTATCCCAAACCTAAGTCAATTACATGTTTACATGATGCTTTGTGTCACCCTGGAGTGACCCGAATATATCTTTGGGTAAGATCTAAAAATCTGCCCTTTTTTCTTACAGACATCAAGCGAGTTACAAGTTCTTGTGCAATATTTAGTGAATTAAAACCTCAATTTTGTAAAAATGAAGGAAAATTGATAAAAGCAACATCTCCATTTGAAAGATTAAATCTTGACTTCAAGAAGCCCTTACCATCAAAATCTAGAAATTGTTTTATTCTCATCATAAATAGATGAATACTCTAGATTTTCTTTTGCTATACCTTGCTCCAATTTATCAGTAACTACTTTCATTATTAATGTGCGCAAAGTTCTCTATTTTCGGTATGTCTGCCTACATTCATTCTGATCGAGGATCATCTTTTATGTCACATGAACTGAAATCTTTTCTAACTTCACTAGACATTGCTACCAGTCACACAACAGCATGCAATCTGGAGAGAAATGGCCAAGCATAAAGGTACAATGGAGTAATATGGAAAACTGTTCAGTTGGTACTTAAATCTAGAAAGCTAGCTATAGAGAAATGGGAAGAAGTACTGCCAGATGCATTACACTCAATCAGATCACTATTGTGCACCTCAACCAATACCTCTCCTGATAAAAGAATGTTTACACATGCTAGACGATCCCACAATGGGCAGTCTTTGCCTACCTGGCTGTTCCATGCAGGTCCAGTGCTGATGAGAAACAATAATCGTTCCAGTAAATATGAACCACTAGTTCATGAAGTAGAGCTCATTGAAACCAATCCTGAATATGCCTATCTCAGATTCCCTGATGGACGTGCAATCAGTGATTCAATCCGTCACCTAGCTCCAAGATGAGAATCTGCTATTTCTGAAGTAGAAAACCAAACAATAGACTAACAATCTGTTGAGAAAGTTTCTGTGCAGCCGAGTTATCAACCGCATCTCCCAGAAAGGGCCAACTGCCAAACACTCATCTCCGAGTGGCCAGATGCTATAGAATCTCCCTTGGGCATACAAGAGACTTCCTTTTGACTCTTAACATGCTGATGTTGCTGGTCATCCAGTACGTCACGTCATAAACAAAAACCCTCCTACTTAAAGGACTATATTGTGAACTGATATGAACTGTTTGGGGGGGGGGGGGGTGATTGTGATAAAATATTGGCATCACTATGTTTTGTAATTGTGTTTTGGCAATACAACCTTGTTTACAATTAGCGACTATCCACTATGTAGCATTTATCAACCTAGTGTTTTAGCTTTATAAAACTTCTTAAGTTTTCTAGTATTTAGCAACGTCGTTTTTTTTTATCACCATTTACATCCCCCCCCTCTTCAGGATCGTCCAGAACACCGGCTTGAGTGTATTGTATTTCATCAATAATTATTTTCAATGTTTTTAAATACAAAATGAATATAAATACATTTATATTCATTCATATTGTATGTTTACTGAATCATTTAAAAGTAGTATTTTAACCAAATTTAAAGAAAAGGGAACTATTTGAGAATTATTATTGATTCATTTGTAACGAGCCAAATAATGAAGTTCGAATGGGACCACTATAACCTGGGTTGACTGCCTCACTTTTTTGCTGTTATCCTCTTAATAAAGACTTTAGATGCTTTCCTCCTCCAGTATCAATTAATAAAAATTTTAAAAGGTAAGAAGTTTTCTAATTTGTAAGGCATGATTTAACAACAAGGCAGAATGTAACATGGCTAATGTTCTAAAAAAGGAAAATGGCTCACAGTTTCCTCCCAGAATGAATTGTAGAAAAAAATTAATACTTACCTCTTTATTGCATTTTGATTGAGCCTTTATTTCTGCGACAACTAGTCCAATAATTTGTACCCTGTAGACAGCAGCTAATGAAAAAAACTTGTTGCTTGATGTTATGTCTTTATACCAGCTGTCAGGATATCTTAGGGAAGAAAATATAGATGGTGAGGTGAGAGAAAGTGAACTCAATGCACAAGAACACTTAAGATTAATAGCTAAAAATGTTTTTTATTTGTCTCAATGTAAATTTTGCAGTAAAAATGAAAAGGAAAAACAAAAGGACAGAATGGATGAACAAAAACGACAAAAATTTCTTTCTTCTGTAAAATTTAACGAAAAATGCAATCTTATTGAGGAATGATGGAAAATCTGTATTATTATGATTACCTAACAAAGGGCTGCCAAAATGCACGTTTCAAACCTTTCTTTTTAAGGGGGGAAAAGGTATTCAATACATTATAGAAACATATGGCAAACCCGATAAGGAAAAAAATAAATAGACAAAGAATTGATAAATTTAATACTCTGGCTGCCAACCATTTTAAAATTATCTCTGTATATCTTTCATTTTTTAAATCAAAATATAATTACAAAAATCACAGCAAAGTATATAAAAATACATGGACCATCAAAGTACATTTCAAACTAGTAGAGAAAAAAGAGAGAGGGAAAGATTCAAAATATTGTAATGGAAAAGTCACAGTAACAATTTCTTTGAAGGTAAAAAAGCAAAAGCAAAACTTCAAAAGTAAGCTTTAGGTGGTATGATATTTAAAATAAAACAAATTGGAAAATATTACTTAAAATATCTCTGCAAAGTAACCACAGTTCGAAATGTTACAAGTTTTTTTTCAAGGGCCACAGACGTTTGTGTTTCAAACATATAAGCAAATACAGTAAAAATTTCATAATAAAAAATCAAGAAATCAAATATTTTTCAAAAACGAAAAATCAGGAAGGGAGTGCTACTGCATTTTTATTTGAAATAAAAGAAAGAAGGCAAGGATGCAAGACAAGGTGGTTTGAGAGATTAAGAACTCCTTTATCTAACCCCACACACACAATGGACACAATTTTTTTTCTTGATTAGAGTTTTTCGCTCAGATGAAGGTGGATGTTTATGTGCCCCACTCCCCAATTTCGCAGAAAAAAAGATAATTTTACAAACACAGGAAAAAAAATAGGCTTTTTAAAAAATTATATATATATATATTAAATTTAAAAAGAAAATAAAACCTTTTAACTGTAATTTAAGGATGTCGGAGAGTTTATATTATTCAGAATAAATTACTAAGGACCGTCAAAATGTATTTCAAAAAGATTTTAGCAAAAAAAAAAAAAAGTTTTCTATGCATCATAGAAACCAGCATTTATAATAACTGCTAGATATAGGAAGTAGCTTTTGAACTCATTATTCAAAGTTAAACTTCAAAAATAATACTAAAAAAACCATATACATAAACGTGATAGCTTCATTGGGGCCACTGATACATTTATATTTCAAGAACACTTTTTTATAAATAAATCAAAATATCATTATGAAGGTTACGGTAAAATGTAAGAACTATATGTATGGGCGGTCAAAATATCCTTTAAATTGTCACTTGGAAAAAAAATAGAGGGGGGGGGGGGGGGAGAGATTCTCACACAGTATGTATTGCAATGAAAAACCCAGCAGTTCTGAATGTTTGAAGGGGAAAAACGAGAGTAAAACTTCATAGAGATTCAATAGGCATCATGCTACAAAAAAGAGGATGGAAATTCACTGAAAATATCACTATAAAATACTGCCATAGACAGAAATATTAAAAGCTTTTTACGGCATCCACAGATGTTTATATTTTTTTAAAAAATAAGAATATTACAATGAGAATTGAAAATTTCATTACAAAAAAAAAAAAATGCAATAAAATGCTGGTTGAAAAAGAAAAACAGGGCCAGGTTTGTTCCATTTTTTGGTTAAAAATAATAAAAGAAAATAGGTACGTAGCTAAGGTGGGGGACTTCAATTTCAAACAATTTACTGGAACAGTATCTGAACCCCATCCCTTCTTCTAACATCGCCAAAGAAGGACTACAATTCAAGATTTCTTTTAGGCATTCAATTTTTAAAATTTTTTGGAGAAGAGCCTTGGAACTAATTTTTTGACTACCCATACTTTTCTTTCTTTTGATGTCGCATAAAATAGCACCAACAAGCTTTTGTAAAAACTCGCACATTTCAAGAAATTTCCTGGAGAGAGTCCTCGAACATATCCTTTTTTTTTTTATGTCACCAAAAATAGCTTAATATGTGTTTCAGGACTTGAATTTCCAAAAATTTCAATAAAAAGAGGCTCGAAATTCTGCCTCCCCTCCCCCCCCCCCCCCAGCCTGATCAAAAGGGGTGCTCCAAATTGAGAATTTAGAACTTGGATTCCGAAAAATTTCCCGTGGAGAGCCCCTGAATTAATGGTTCAGATTAGCGGTCGCCACTCGCCAACTGGCTACCAAAATGTTCTAAATGACGACCAAAAATTTCATTGCCGATCGCCACTTTGGCGACCAGGTTGCACCAGATCGCTATATTTGTACCAAATATTATATTTATTCTAAAAAAATAGCTAAATATTTTTGATTAATACACTTTAACTTATGTGCTAAGGAGAAAATAATAAGAAATATCTAAAACCGGAAACAGATGCAAAAAGATTGCATCACAATTACGGCAAAACGCTAACATCGCGCGTGACACATGGCGATCGAAGAAACATAAAACTAAGCTAAAAATACAACGTTTTCAACATAAAAAAGGTAAATGCAAATTATTTTTATAATTTAAATTAAAAGAATTGCTTTTAGCATTGATGAAGTTTGAAAAATATCAAAATCCGCAAAATGGCGCCTTTAATAATTTTTCCCGATCCTCAAGGCGGTAATTGATTCCAAACCAATTATCACATTCAGATGAAAAATATTACATTGCAAGGTTGTAAGTGATTTTAAGTCATGGTACTCAAAAGCAGAAATTTTATTTTTTATTCAATTTACTTTTAAAACTTGATACTGATTATTTTATTTTTGGCCTGTAGTATTTATTTTTTAAAAAGTGCTAAGTTTTAAATGAATTAGCACTTAATTGCATAATTAAACAAGATTCCCCTTTGAATTTAATATTTGCTAAAGTTAATACAGGAGTAAATAGATAATGCTTAAAATATTTTTTTTTAACGAATTACACAAACTCCAAGCAGGAATTGCTCATCTATTCACCAACCTTGTTGGGCCTAGCGCCTGTTGTTGGTGTAGTTTTTGTATTGTATTGTATTGTAAACTTGATGCAAGATAGAATTAAATTTAATGCTCAGAAAATAGCTAGCATTTCACTAATACTATAAACTCACAGTGCCAGTAGCAGCTGTCAATTAGAACTTGACAGCTGGTGGTTCAAGGTGCAAAGATTTTGCAGCCTCAATCTGAATGACAGATTTTTGTTTAATGTTCTTCCAATGTACTCAATTTTTTAACTTTTAAAACAAATTCTTGTTGCTCTTATTTTTTCACTAAATTTTAGATTTCTTTGACTGCTTTTGTAATATTAAATGCCCTGTGTTTCCAATAATCTTAATTTTAAAAACACTTTTGACTTGAAGTTTAAAACACTGATATTTACCATAAAAAAATTTAAATGCATAATAAGCATTTAATTGTTGAATGATGAAATAGATATACCTTTTTTATATTTTGACTTTATTTTGGTATCAACAGGGGTACCCCCCTAGAAGCCTAAAATTTTAATACTACGGTGCAAAAGTTGAGACAGGAGCAAATATGTATGTTACTTTAAAACATTTTTTAAAAATCTTGAATTAGAAACTAAAAGCAAAATTGAAAATTGAATTTAATCGTTGATCTCATCAACGCTATAAACTTGTGGTGGCAAGTATCAATTAAAAATTTGTAGCTCAAGGTTCCAGACTAAACCTGACCCAAGTCGGTGGAATTTCAAGATGCAGAAAATCGTTTGCGCCCATGTTGTATGATTATGCGGCATGTAAAAGATCCCTTGAGTGGACATTTGGCTTGGATGCTCTCTGCTAAATTAAACTCCTAGTGCAATTTCGCATCAACAGAGTCCGGGTGCTCGGCCTTTCCAGTGGAGAAACCGGATGTCAAAATTATCATACGGCGATGGTACCACACTCATTGTGGTGCCGGTGAAAGCGATAGTACCAGTACCAATATCTCAGGAACGTACTAGGTCTGCAATTGGCAGAAGTCAACAGCAGCCCATTAGAAAAAAAAGGTTGCAGACTAAATCTGAATGTCAGATTTTTGTTAAATGTTATTCAAATTATACTCGAATTTTTAATTTGAAAACAAATATTTTGTTTTACTGAATTTATTTTTTGATTAAACTTCACTTGTTTTGTTTTGTGATGTTGAACATCCTTCTTAAAAAAATAATTTATATTAACAAACAAATTAATTTATTAATTTTGTTTTTTAATTAATAAACAAAAAATAATTTATTAATATTTCTTGTTTGAATTTTAACAGTTCTTTTTGACATTACTATGATGCTTTATGTAATGATTGGTTCTACATATCAGTCGTGTAACTAGCACTAGCAGACACTTAACTGAGGAGGGGGCACAGGAGATTAAGGGACACTTTGGGGGGGGGGGGCGGTCTTTCAAGTACATAATTTATGACTGAGGGGGTGCAATATTTCATACCCAAGAGGGAGGTGCTGCAAAGATGTCATATTACGCCACTGGTGCATAATAAATCTTAATTACTTATGACAATTTAAAAACATTTCTTTTTTCTACTTTAACAAAAAGGGATCGGGGGAAAACAAACTTTGATTAAAAGTGACTTCACTACTAAAATTTTGTAGTATACACCTATACGTTTTGTATAACTTAAAATTAACCATTATCAAATAAACTTTTTTATATATCAGACGTATAGCTTTGTGCACAGGTGGCAAGATAATTTACGAATTTAATCTTGTGGCTACCTTATATTTTAGTTTTAGTCCAGCAAACCAAAGAAAATTCCTGGTTAAAAAGTGCACTTGATGTGATTAGAAAATATTCCCTGAGAATGAGAATATTCTGCAATTGAAATTTTAAATTTAAGAAAATTCTTTTTTCTCATAAGTACATGAAAACTTTTGTTGATATGATTAATGTCTTAAAATACATTTATTCATTATTAACAAAGCATGATAAAAAAAAATTTTTGGCCATACATATTTTTCAATAGTGATTTTTAAGAGAATTTTCTCTTAAGAATGAAAAATAATTTAATTTCCCGTTTTTTTAGATGAAATCCAAAAAACCACGTTAAACCAGTAAATTAATGTTGTGGCTACCAAAGTTTTTTGGGTTAGTAGCCACTGGCTACCAAAAAAAAATCCTAGTCGACACTATTACCCTGAATCCAGCTGTTTTTTGACGACACCAAAGTTAGTCTAATATGCATTTTTAAGGCTTCAATTTTTAAAAAAATTACGGAGGAGAGTGCCCGAAAACTCCCTCATCTCTTCAAAAATCAATATTGTATTTTAATCATTTTCATTTTGACAAAATATAAAACTCACAAGTACTCCCTTTTTATGAGCAGTTGATTTTGTTAAAGAAAAATTTTTGAGTTATTGTTTTAGAGTGCCTTAGTTGTAGAAATCATCAGAGAACAAATAGATTTTTTGAACACTTAATTTGCTTCAATCAAGCAAATACCATGTCAGATTGTAAACCAACTAATATTGCATTTTTATCAATGTATAGAATCGAAAATAGTTTTGTCAATTGTGTTGAGAAAATATTTCCTTTCCAACATTAAATTTAATATTTTCCCCCTAAATGAATGGGTTATTTCAAATCTGCATGAATGAAGTTTTATTATGTATGGACAATTTATATACGATGCAGCAATGAATACATTACTCGATAGGAAACCATTCTGTGCATAATTTCTTCACTTCTGGCACATCATCTGGGCATAAGAATCTCAGTTGAACATTGCTATCATTGCACAATGGTACTTGCTTGCTCATCAGCTATCCCATCTTGAACATACAACTTGGCACTTGACTCTCTAAGGAAACAAAAATAAATGTTTTAGTGTACTGAAAAGTTATTCACGATACATTACTTTAAAAAGAATGGAATGTTAAATAATTTTTGCATCTCATTAATATATAATTTGATTATAAGTTTTAAAATACTAATTTATTGTCGTTGATTTAAAAAAAGGATATTTAAATGCTCAATGTTTGGAACTGTGATAAAATTAGTATAATATTCTTTATCTCTACCTTTTTGATTTGGTATTTTGCACAAAACATTCTACGCTCAGAGGGCTTCATTTGTCGTTGGTGGAGTTTATTTTTCTTGTCATCCTTTTTTTCTGAATTAATATCATTAAAACAAGAATTTTATAATTTCTAACTCAATATCAGATTTCCTTGCTGATGTTCCCAAATCAACATTTCATTGATGGAAAGATGTCTTACCAGAATTTGATGAAACACTTTTCTTTCATAGTTTAATTAAAGGGGTTTGAAATAAAATCGTTAAAAGTCTACGTTTTTTCAATGTTTTGCCTCTACTGTAAGTTGATTAATACTTTATTTTTTGTGCTAAATTTTGTGACTCATAAGGAGTGCATATACGGTAATGAAATATGGATGCTACGAATGGGTAAAATGATAATGGAAAGTTACAGAACAAATAATATGAATTCTGATGCTACATATAAAAGTTTTTTAATGAGGACCCAAAATCTGCAAAGATCGCGACCCTGAGCGTTTCAGATTTGAGGTCCCATACTGTAGTTCTAAAAGTCAGGGGAGGTCGACAGGCTTGTACAGGACATGGAACAACTTCTCAAAGTACAGGACTGTTCCATAAAATCTGCGATGTTTGGCCACCCTGATGCTAAAGCTGCAAGCATTAAAACAGTTAGATCTTGTCGAAATTAAATATCAACTTTCACAGAAATGTAAATGATATGCACTAAAATAAAAAGTCTTTGTGACCTCAGTTTTCATTTTAAATAAATCAAAGTAGAAAACTTTAGATTTTAAAAGTGGCGATATTGATGCTATTAACCTATTAACACATTTGCCCGTGTCTGACACGGGCGAAAGTTACCAGAAAATTTGCCCAATTAATGTCATTAAAACAAGAATTTTATAATTTCTTACTCAATATCAGATTTCCTTGCTGATATTCCCAAATCAACATTTCATTGATGGAAAGATGTCTTACCAGAATTTTATGAAACTTTTTTTTTTTTCATTGTTTAATTAAAGGGGTTTGAAATAAAATCATTCAAGTCTAGGTTTTTTCAATGTTTATTTTATTTCTAATACCCGTCTGGGATCTGTTCATATTTTGTTTGTATAATATTTTTTCTCTATGAAACTTTTACCCCCTTCCTCCCACTCCCTAGTCACCCCCGCCCCCTCACAACCTGAAATTGCAAAGAATAACTTACACATTATACTAGTTTTTCAGAAGAAAAAACTCTTGCTTTAAGGGATTAAGAAGTGATTTCATAGAGGTTTCATTGATTTGAAACTGTTCCTTAAAATTTGATTTCAATAAACAGCTAATTTTACTAAGCAGTGATTTTATTAGCAGCAGGTATTGTATCTTATGCATCTTTCCAACTTTTTACAGTACTCAACTGCACTTTTTTACAAGTTGCCATTTATACTTGGGTATGATAATAATGAAAGTTATAAATTACATCTTTCCAGCATGTGCAGTAAAAAACTATTTTTGCTAAATGCTCATAATTTTTCAAATATTCAGTAGTTTTAACTTTCATCATGTTACTCTGGTATGAAGTAAGTAAAAAAGCAACAACTTTAAACACAAAATTAAATTTTAAAAAGCAGACGCATTTCAAAATTACATGGAATTCCTCTTTTAATGCAAGCAAAAAGCGACCAAGGAAAGCAAAGACCATATAAGAGCCCCGCCAAAAAGAAGATTCCCACCAAAGATAAAAAGTCAAACAGGTGGAGGGTGGAGGCCATCTACCAACAATGCACTCAAGCAAATACAAAAAAAAAAATGACTAAGAAATTTTAAAAAATGAAGCCTGAGAAAGTAGGGAAATGTCGAGATAACATGTACTAAATTGGAATTATTACTTTGAATATGAAAAACCTCAAAAAATCAAGATCAGACAGACATGACATTTTATGAATGATGTTACTGGACGAAAAATTAAAAGTGTGGTTGAAATTTCAACAATGTTGAGCAATGATTGATTTTCCCAACTGTTGCTTCTGCTCGGCACACAGTTTTGTACTCTTTAAAGCCTGCTTAGTCTGGCCAATGCATGAGAAACCGCAATAAGAATTTTATTAGTACCAGAGCTGTTAAGCGGATGAATACGATCCTTAAGAGAGGAGAAAGCAATTTTGTTATCCGGAAGAAATATAACCTGGAAATGAAAACGTTTAAAAATTTTACCAATTAATAATTGAAAAATCAAGTGTTTCTTAAGATTACTGGAATTCCAACCACACTTTTGATTTTTTATCCAGCAACATCATTCAAAATTTGTCATCTTGATTTTGTTGAGGCTTTTCAGTTTTCACACTCTAAGCAATAGTTCCAATTTATATCTTTGCAATTCCTTACTTTTCTCAGGCTTAGTTTTCTTTTATTTCTTAATTTTGTCTTTTTGTGTTCACTTTCGTGTATTTTAGGTAGATGGCCTTTTTTGTCTTTGGCGGATTTCTCTTCTTTTCTACTCTTGTATGGTCCTTGCTTTACTTGATCAAAATGGAATTCCATGTAATTCCGAAATGCATCTGCTTTCTAGAATATAAATTTGTTGCTTTTTTACTCACTTCATTTGTGACACAAAAAGGTAAACTTTATTGCTTACTCTTGTATGCTGTCAAGTTTTCTAAAAGATTGATAAAATTATTTGAAAAATTCTGTGTTATACATGCAAAGGCAGGGAGGTAACTAACAAATGACGTAACTAATAGGGACATGACAGTGCCGTTGGTACAGATTTTAGGGGCGCTAAATTAACTAAGGCTGAGTTGATGCTGCCCAGCCCGGAAATCAAACTCCGGACCTGTGGCATGGTAGTCCAGAAAGCTACCACTCAACCACTGGGCCTCCAGGTGAGGTCGATAAAATGAGAACCAAGCATGCTTGGGAACTAACACTGGGGAGTCGCCCGGTCAAGTGGTGTTAGGCCGACCACTTGACCGGCACATCTGCCTCTGCACCCCAGGGAACGGTCTCGAAAGATGGGATGGGCACAGTAGGCCATGGAGGGAACCAAAACCCTCCAATGATTTTTTTCAAGTATAGGAATATCAAGGAGGGCCAAGTCCACACACTAAAGGCACGTTCTGACGAGCGAGAAAACTCACGCGAAAATGTCCGACAGTTGTTGCTAGAGTGTTCACACTACAGCAAAAATTGCAAGCAAGAACTCGCAGCGACAGTCAGCGGAGGGAAAAGTCATGCAATTCTCGCATTCAACTGTCGGAGTTGGTTCTCACGTAGAAGAAAGGTTTCTTCATTCTGTGCAGTACTTGAGACGCTGTTCCGAAAAAATTGAGGAGTCGCAATGTGTTGTATTTGCTGCTGATTTTTTTTTTATTTACTTCTTTGTTTTTGTATCTTCTTAAGCTACATTAGATTTGGATATATACTGAAGTATTATCAACATATTAATTATGGAAAGTGCAGATAATACTTCAGTAAAAAAGGTCAGAAAATTTGAATGATTATTTAAAAAAATAAAGATTAGAATTGTGCACAAAATTAATAAATGGATATTTTTATTATGAAAAGTTTGCTGTATAGTTCCTAAAATTGGATTTTTAAATGATCACAATTTTGACAGTAAAAGATTAAAATTATGACAGGATAGATTAGATTTTTTTTTAACAACCTAACACAAAGTTTTGTGTGTGAGTGCAGTTAAAAGTTACTTGCACGAAACTAATGTAGGCTTTAAAAAATATATAACATTTTTACCTGAAGTAAAATGAAATGAAAATAAACACTTTACAACTATACACCCTTTTATAGCGGTTTCATCTACAAAAGTGTTTAATAAATTTAACTGCGTATCAATAAAGCTAATTTCTAAATGTTTTAAAGGAAGTTTTAATCTTTTTTACATATAAAGGTTTTACATGAATCAAAGTTTGATGTTGAATTTTCATTGGTAATAAGTACAAGATGAATTGCAATTCTATAATTGTGGGCTACCTTTTGCTAAATCATGATAGCATAATAAAAAGGATTAATTTAAAGTGATTACAATACAGTAAAATCTTTATGCATTGTACCTGCATCCATCATTTTAACGTAGATATTGTCTTGTATTAATGGTTTAACGATTTCTTCGGACGTTATTCTGACCCACGTTCATCATTTTTCCATATATGAAATGAATATTCCCGTGAAAATGGCCGATCGAGGTTGTACTGTATATTATTTCCCACATATTAAACACAGATAACAATAAAAAGTTTTAAAAAATATTAGTTAAAAGGAAGCTATAAATCGTTGACAGCTTTAAAAGTTTATCTCAAAATAAATGTTTGCACTTGACAATATTTCTATTTAACGAAGAAATAAAAAGGATTTTTGCATTAAATATTTGTTTTGAAGCGCTAAATAAAATTAATTACTTATTTAATGTATACTTCAATATGAGCACACAAGTAAAAAATGTGTTCCACATATAATTGCAAGTACTGATAACAATAATCAGTTTTTAATATTAATTTGAAATTTTGACATTGGAAGAGGGTTAAAGTACTAAGCGTTAAAAAGTAAAGTAAATAATAAAATTAAATAAATAATCCGTTTAAAGCCATGCATTAAATTAACTTTTTAATTCTGAATTGTTTTTTTTTCTTTGACCTTCAATATAATAGATAAATTTGTTTCTACTAAACTACACATTTATTAAAAGCATAATTTTCTGGATTTTAAACCAAGAAATACAGGTTACATTCATTTCTATCAGATTAAATCGCTAAACAGAAATTTCAGAACAATAATGCAATTAATTGAACGTTTTCTAGGACATAAGTCGACGCAATTGCTGTTTTTCGCGAGGAAAAAAGAATATATTCATTAATATCCAAATATATCAACCACTAAACAGAAGTTTCAGAACAATAATGAAATTAATTGAACTTTTTTAGGACATTAATCGAAGCAATTGCGTATTTTTCGCAGGAGTCAATGTCAGACAGTCGGGAAAAAGTTGCAAGGACTTCAACTTGGTCTGAGAACTTGCGACAGTAGCTCTGAAAAGTGTCCGCCTGTGTTCAGACGTGACTGTTGGCTTTAGAGAATTTAAATTACATTTAAATAAAAATTAACTAAGATATGCCAACGAAAATTTAGAGTGGACCTTTTGGCCTTTCCGAGAAGAATACATGACAAATATTTGTATAAAAAAATGAACATTTATTAAACAAATGACAACATGTTAAACGACCTCATAATGTTAAAATACCGATAGGTAAAAGAGTCAACATTGAAAAATAGAGATAAAATATTCACCACGTCCTTGAATAAATTCACAATAAAGTCACCGGTGTCCAAGATAAAAAAAAATCTAAGTGCACAAGGTTTCTTTGCTTCTTTCGATTCAGTTAAAGGTGAGCGGAAGAAAAACAAACTTGGCATCAATTAGACATCCTGATGATATCCTTTCGGGACAGGAACTGGTGGCTCATATGCGTTGACAAAAATATCGGCAATTTAACATTCCCCTTGGTCAATATTCAACCAAGTAAAATAACATTTCATTTAAAATATTTGTAAAAATTAACACACGTCTGCAGAGAGGAATTAACCTCAAATGAAAAAAAAACAACGGCTTCAACTGAAGCCCAACACGATGTGCAATCACATCGGAGACGTGAGAGGTCGGGGAAGTTGAATAAAAGTAAGCACTTGATGCCAGCTGCCGCCTGCCTTATATACGAGTTGCGATCCCCACGCAAGCACGTACGTCACACGTAATTTGCATGGGGAATACGCAACTCAACCTCCGGCCGTAAATGGAAATTTTCCTTTCTTCTTTCGGCTTCAGCAGCAAACTGGCAAAAGTAAGACATCTCAACAACATCAATTCGCTTTGCGTGACAAGGCAGAGATGTCTGATGGGGAAAACGTGCAGGCAGTGAATAGGTACAAAAGGTGAGCTTTTGATTTCTCCAAGAATTTATATTTAGTTCAACAAATTCCCCCCTCTTGGAGACAATCAAATGCTAGTACACTATGAAAATACAATGTAAAATACACAATAAATATAAATATAAAAATTTAAACAGTATTTACAAAATTATCTTTAAAAATTATCCTGCACAAACTTTCTAACCTATTTCGCGATAACGGTTTTGTAAAAATATCCGCGGGGTTTAAATCAGTTCTAGCAAATTCAAGTGGAAAAACGTTTTTATCAATAAGATTCCTGATAAAGTGATAACGAATATCTATGTGTCTAGTTCTACAGTTTTCAATTGGAGAATTTGAAAAATCTATTGCTGCTGTATTATCACAATGAGCGGTTGAGCTTTTAAAGTTAAAACCTTCAACTCCTAATTCCGTTATTTCGTCGAGGACTCGTTTTAACCAAACACTTTCTTTTACGGTTTCACCTAAAGAAACGTATTCAGCTTCCATTGTGGATAATACTACGCATTTCTGCTTAAACGTTCTCCAAACAACAGGAACTTTATCTATAAAAATGATAGACCCACCCATAGATACTCTATCCTCGCGGTTAGCCGCAAAATCAGAATCTGAATAACCTTGGATTACTATTTCATTGATAAAACCTAAATTTAACTTATATTTGCTAGTATATTTTAGATAACCCAAGAGTCGCAGTAAAAATTTCCAATGTTTGATCCCTGGGTTGGCTTGGAATTGAGAAAAAATATTCACTGCGTAAGAAATGTCTGGACGAGTTTTTCCAGCAATGTATGAAAGACACCGCAATAAATTTCGATACGGCAATTTCTCCATTTCTCGAATTTGAAAATCGTTTTTAGGACAATCGTCCTTCGAGAAAGTTGTGCCTTTAGCAATCGAAAGTGCAGACATTGGAAAATTAAACTCTGAGAACATTTCACATACCTTACTTATATAGGAATTTTGATGAATAAAAATTTCATTATTTTCTTCTAAAAATTCAATTCTTAAAAGTTTTCTAGTTTTTCCAAGCTCTTTAATATCATAGACTGATTTAATTTCCTCAATAACATTTTTAATTAAAAACCGGTTCTTAGCAAATATTAAAATATCATCCACATAAATTAAAAGAAAAATTTCGCCCTTTCTTGAATACACGCAGTTGCACCCTTCTAATTTCTGAAAATTGAAGTTTTTAAGAACGCCGTCTATTTCCAAAAACCAGTTCCTTCCAGATTGGTGCAACCCGTAGAGCGATTTCTTAAGTTTACATACATAATTTGGATGATCTTTACTAATAAAACCTTCAGGTTGGCGCATGAAAATTTCTTCCTTTAAATCAGCATAAAGATAAGCATTTTTAACATCTATTTGAAAGTGGCACCATTTTAAAAAAGAGACAAAAATTGCGAAAAAGACCCTTACTAGCGTAAAATCCACGACAGGGCTAAAAACTTCGGAGTAAGAATCACCATAAATTTGTCTGTTACCCATCGCTACAAGTCTAGCTTTAAATCGGACAATTTCATTATTTTCGTTTCTTTTCAGGTCGTATACCCATCTATTTCCAAGTATGGATTTCTTTTCTGGTGGGGGCACTAATTCCCAAACTTCACGATCCTGAATGACTTTGAATTCTTCCGACATCGCTAGCCCCCAGTCATTTTGTTGTGGGGATTTTAAACATTGCTTGTACGAATTCGGAATATACACTTCAGCCATGCTGGCTTCTGGTATTTCCTCATTTTCGCTTTCTTCAGACACTCCGGGACTCTGGTTCCCCCCCATCCCCCGGAACTTCTCCGGTTGTCGGATTCTTAGGGCTGAAATTAAATAAGTCGGGTTTAAACTCTATTTTATTTTCATTGCAGTATTTTCTTACATCATTTCGAGACCTCAGACGAATTTTCTTTTTCCCCGCAATCGAGTAGTAAATATCAGTCCTGGTCCCAGTTTGTCTTTTAACTGCTTCCCTTATCCATTTAATTTTTTCACATGGGGTCCCCCGGATGTTTTCCTCTATTTGCTTATCTATTTCAATTTCGCTTAAAGGTTTTACAAAATTAAAATTTTTATCCCCCTTTTTTACATTTTCAGATTCCCCCCATTTTAAATTTTCACGGAAATCTACATTTATTGTCTCAATTACTTTTTTAGAATTTGGATCCCAAAAACGATATCCACGCGTTTAGATGGCGTAACCAACCATGATCCCTTTCTTTGTCCGCATGTCTAGCTTTTTTAATTTAGGTTTTGGAATTCCGTAGTATGCGATACTGCCAAAAACCCTTAAATGTTTTACCGACGGCTTTCGGCTGCAAAACCTTTCAAAAGGAGTTTTTCTTTCCGTTTTTAAAACGGTCCTGTTCCTTACGTAATTAAAACATAGGGCAGCTTCAGCCCAGAATTCCTGTCCTAAATTTGAAGCCTGTAACATTGCACGAACGCCATTCATTAGGGTCAAATTATAACGTTCAGCCACCCCATTTTGCTGTGGAGTATACGTGTTTGTACGTTCAATTTTGATTCCTTGCCCTTTTAAAAATTTAACAAACTTTTCGTTTGTAAATTCGGTCCCGTTATCGGATCTGACCGCTAAAATCTTTTTGCCTAGGAATCTTTCTGACCTTCTTTGAAAATTTACAAAAAAATCGAACGCTTGATCTTTTGACTTTAGGAAATAAACGTAAGATTTATGCGAAAAATCATCGATTATTGAAAAAATATACCGTTTTCCCCCCAAAGATTCTTTTTGAAGTGGACCCATAATATCCATATGGAGCAGCTGTAGGGCTTCTTTCGACCTTATTTCAGGTAAAGATTTAAAAGAACATTTTCTTTTCTTTCCTAATTTACAAGGCTCACAATCGGGCCTATTACCTTGTTTTATATCTAGTCCATATACGCAGTTCGATTTATGGGTACTTAAAATAGAGTCCACATTAATGTGGCCAAAACGGCAGTGCCACAATCCCAAATCTAATTTTACATTATTAACATTAGAATAATTTACTTTGGGAGAAAAAACTGTATTTGCATTTTCACAATTCAAATAAACATTTGGCTTGACATAATAAAGTTTCTTGATTAAATTTGCAGTGAACAATTTGACATTTTCATTATTATAAACACAGATTTTTCCAGGGTACCACCTCAATTTAAAACCATGCTTATCTATACATGAACCAGACAGCAAATTGCGTCGCAGTGCTGGAGCATAGAAAACATCATTTAAAGTAATAGTCACCATTTTATTATCCGATTCAATTTGAAAAATTACTTTACCAATGCCATCAACTTTACTTTTAATACTGCCCACAGCGACTTCCATTTGGGTATTTTGTACCGTTCGCATTTCCGAAAACAAATTTTTATCTCGGCAAAAATGCGCGGTGTTCCCTGTATCTAGAAGCCATTCCCCGTTTTCATTCTTGGAGCTCGTGCTGTGAGCTGAAATTTCAGTATTTTCATTCACCGAGCAAAACATGCCCGCTTGAGGGCTTTCTTTAGATTTTCCCGAATTGGAATTTTGACCCTTATAGAATTTGTTTTTGCTCCAGCACTGCGAAGCAATGTGTCCTCGCTTTTTACAAAAATTACAAAATTTCTTTGAAAAATTTCCCTTATTCACTGCCTGGGGTAATTTTGAGAAAACATTCATAGCAGCTGTTTTATCATGTGCATCCAAATCATTTGATAGATATTTTATACGGCCTTCTTCGGCCAACAATTCATCTTTAACATTTAAAAAGGTGAACTTTTTATCGTCCCATCTATAGATGGATTGCACAATGCTATTAAAATTTGGAGGCAAATATCTTATTAATTGAAAAGTTCTAATCTTTTCCTCCATGACGTACCCGTTTTCTACAAACTGCTTGTAAATTCCCCCTAATTTAGCCGCGAACATTCCTACCGATTCCCCATCGGACATTCTTCAGGAAAAATATGCTTCCCACAACGCGGCAAACCTGGCCAAGGACGGGGACTCAAAATTTAACTTGAGAGCACTCCAAGCGTCAAAGGGGTCTTCTAAATCATCAATTAGTCTTTTTAAATCAGTTTCTAAATTGAGATAAATTACGGCTAAAGCTTAGCCACAACACTTTTTATCCAACGTACTTACGGGCGCTTCAGCTTTAGCATGGGTTATCCAACCAAAGGTCGCGCTCTATCAAGACCATTTTTATGTCCTTGGACCAAGTAGCCCAGTTATGGGAATTTAACTTTTCTATATGCCTATAGTCCCTGTCCATTCTGGACAAACATTAAAGTCAAAAATTCTCTCGGAAAAAAGGCCACGTACTCTGCTACCACTTGTTGGCTTTAGAGAATTTAAATTACATTTAAATAAAAATTAACTAAGATATGCCAACGAAAATTTAGAGTGGACCTTTTGGCCTTTCCGAGAAGAATACATGACAAATATTTGTATAAAAAAATGAACATTTATTAAACAAATGACAACATGTTAAACGACCTCATAATGTTAAAATACCGATAGGTAAAAGAGTCAACATTGAAAAATAGAGATAAAATATTCACCACGTCCTTGAATAAATTCACAATAAAGTCACCGGTGTCCAAGATAAAAAAAAATCTAAGTGCACAAGGTTTCTTTGCTTCTTTCGATTCAGTTAAAGGTGAGCGGAAGAAAAACAAACTTGGCATCAATTAGACATCCTGATGATATCCTTTCGGGACAGGAACTGGTGGCTCATATGCGTTGACAAAAATATCGGCAATTTAACATTCCCCTTGGTCAATATTCAACCAAGTAAAATAACATTTCATTTAAAATATTTGTAAAAATTAACACACGTCTGCAGAGAGGAATTAACCTCAAATGAAAAAAAAACAACGGCTTCAACTGAAGCCCAACACGATGTGCAATCACATCGGAGACGTGAGAGGTCGGGGAAGTTGAATAAAAGTAAGCACTTGATGCCAGCTGCCGCCTGCCTTATATACGAGTTGCGATCCCCACGCAAGCACGTACGTCACACGTTGCATGGGGAATACGCAACTCAACCTCCGGCCGTAAATGGAAATTCTCCTTTCTTCTTTCGGCTTCAGCAGCAAACTGGCAAAAGTAAGACATCTCAACAACATCAATTCGCTTTGCGTGACAAGGCAGAGATGTCTGATGGGGAAAACGTGCAGGCAGTGAATAGGTACAAAAGGTGAGCTTTTGATTTCTCCAAGAATTTATATTTAGTTCAACAGTGACTGTCACAGCGAGAAACCGGTTCGGCGAGATACTGTCAGAGAGCGACTGTCGGGTTCGTTCAGACATGGACAGTGACTGTCTCGACAGATATTGCAGGGGAAAACTGTCTCGTCAGAACGCGCCTTAAGAGGTCGGGAGGCTGGGCTGGTGGGGTTGTTGTACACAGTCCAGCAGACCTATCTTGGCGCAAAAATAGGCCCACCGTACTCGACAGATGGCCACCAGCTCCCAGCTTCGGTGCGCCTAAAGCAGCCTTTACACACACGTTCTTAACCGCGGTCCGGACGTCGAGCCATTCAGATCTGCGGTCAAGAGCGTGCGTGTAAATGCAATTTTAGGACGCTCAAGAACGCAGTTAAGAATGACACTCAGATGCGTGCTCAAGATCGCGATCCAAGAAATGATGCATTTTACATACACATTCTTAACCGCGGATCAAAGTGGGAGGATTCTGCAGCCTGTGACTTCTGTAATAAAAAATGCCTTTTGCTCGGTTTTGTGTCTGAAATTTTTCTTTTATGTATTACATTTTATTTTGTGTTAGAATGTTACTACACAAAGAATTAAAATTATCTAACCATTAAAAAGAAAATGTGCATACGTTACTTTTAAAAACTATAAATGAAAAAAAAAATGATGAAAGCATTCTTTGTTTCCTAGAATTTTCGTTTCAAATATTTGATTTTTTTCACTATGGAGGATTGAAGTTTAATACAGGCAATGTTAAATTTGTTTCTTTGCAGATTCGAAGCAACTTATGTTATATGCATTTCTAGTGCAGCAGACGACAAAATTATCGTTGCTAGACTTTTATTAGATTAAAATTATCTTTTCTTTCCAGAAGCAGACAATAAACTTATATATGAAATTATCGTTGCTAGATTTTTAGGACTAAAATTGTTTTGTCCTTTCAAAAGCAGACGATTCAACTAAATAAAAACAATTATTCTTTTTGGTTAACTTTATTTTATAGCATTTCCAGTTAATTTGATCAACGAATAAATTAGGTTTGGCGGATTTTTGATGATCAGAATTTTTATGCGAGTTCCTAGCTCTATATAAGGAATTGTCTTACCTTTGGAAGATAAAAAGCAAGGAATATAGCAACAAATAAAAAATGTGGCTTACTACAAACTAGTACCTTTATGCAAAACGGCTTTCTCGGAAGCGAATCGCGAGTGCGTAGTTAAAAAAAAAAATCAAAGTATGCGTGGTGCTTTTAGGAAAGAATTAAGAAAAATATCTGAGAGTAAACGTATTGTGCTCTTTACAAAAGACCAAGAGACTCCATGTGAAAGCATCAGTAATTTAACAACCGATGATCTGCGGAAGTGGAAGTCGGTATGAATGAAAGTTAAATGCAAAGAAAGTACGAGTACTCAGGGCCTGATTACCGCAAAGGCCAACTAGGCCTCGGCCTTGGGCCCCCAAATTTTAGGGGGCCTCAAATATTAATAGAAAAATCTCCAAGCTTATTTAACTTTATACATTATACCCAGTATTTTTATTTTTCGTACGATAGGGGGCCCCAAAATAATGTTGTGCCTTGGGCCCCCGACTGTCATAATCAGGCCCTGCGAGTACTAACGAATATATTCATTCTTGTACACCGATTGAAGGGGAACATCAAGAACAAGTAAGAATACTTCATTTGATGCATTATTTGCAATATTTACGCGTTTATACAGCAAAGATATGCAATTATATTTTTCTCTACTTTTTTCACCCAAATACGTTGCTTCGGTTTCTTTTCACCACTTAAAGTAATTGCTGCAATACATAATGCCACAGCAATAGTACGATTTGAAAAAATGACTTTTATGGAGAACGAGGAACTTTGTTAGCTCCGAAATTCCGCACGCCACTCTGTAGGGAACATCAATGAACGCCCCGCATCTGAACGCAATCTTGTGCACGGTTAAGAATGTGGTGCATTTTTCGACACATTCTTGAACGCCACGGTTTTACTTGCGTTCTTGAGTGTGGTTGGATGCGCCACGATCAGTCGCGCGGTTAAGCGCGTATGTGTAAAGGGCGCTTAAGGCTACGGCTAACAAGTTTATGGGTGTCTGGTGGAGAAAAGTAGGCCATGGACCCCAATGGGCTGTCCCCCCAGAGTTAGTTTAACGTAACTAAGTGTGCATTTTTTTACTGTTTATGGGAGGTGGGGGCACTAAAGCAGTCTTGCCCCTATTGAAAAACGACCTAGTTACATCCCTGTGCGAAGGAAATTGACATTTGAAAGAAAAATAGCTATCTTCATGAACATAATATATGGTTTTCTACAAAAATGCATTGTTTAATAGTGCATGGCAAAAAAGCTATTCTGTGAAATTAACAGCTTGTTTCCACCTTTTTATGTTGAAAGTTGCAAAAAACATGTTTTCTATTTTTCAATTTGTTATTGGTTCTCTTATTGCATGCATGATTGAATATTTGCTGGAAAGTAAAGATGGGCACCCCTGCTATATATAATGTTGACATCTCAAGATATTTTATTCACAGAGAAGGAATCTCTAGATTTAAAATGAAACACACTTTCTCACGAACATTATACAATAAAATCTGCGGAGATTAATGATGAGTTAAAGAAAATTCAATAACAAAAACTTCGCGTTGAAATTTCTCTTTGACAAAGCCCATATATAACACATATTTATTGCTTGTTTTGATGGAAAAACATATAACTTGGGGAAACATCAAGAAAACTATTCAGATAAACGTTTCAAGAAATTTAAAAAAAAAAATTTTCTTTAAGGAAGCATCTATGTTATTAAAAATCTTAGTTTACCTCCTTACGCAGAAGTAGAAGAGTAGAATGTAAACAAGACATTAGTAATTGCCAAATCTTCAAAAATAATACTATTTCCATTTTTAGGTTACATTGTTACTTGTTCGGTTCATGTGAAACTTGCGTACGCAAATTTTATCACGTGTCTAACGTAGTGACGTTTGTATATTGCCCGATTCCACTGGGTGGTAGGTTTCATAAGGCATGGCTTTTACTGACGTTTGCCATTTACATTATGATTCTCTCGCCTACGCTAGATGGCACCACTGGATTATTTATTAAAGTTTCCTGAAATTTACATAAAAAAAAAACAATTAAATAATAATAATAGCTAAAGCGTAATTCTGTACCCCCTCTCTCAAAAAGGAAAAAAAAAAAACCATATAGCAGTTCGCCCATCTTTGTATATTTTTGCATTTAAATTCGCAAAGAAATCATTTTTTAACTGTTCATGCAGGGTTCGCGCTAGGCCGCGCGATTCCCGCAATATTTTTTGAAATCCCACTCAAAAAACATTTTTTTTGGGCTTAAACTTTAAAAATCCCACTTAAAATTTTGGTCAAGCAGGAAAATCCCATCTTGTATTTTCCCCCAGTGTGAACCTTTTGGCTCATGATGTAATGTAACTTGAAAGTTGATAAAAACGCTGATTTAATTTTTAAAAAGCAATATTGCAATTATTTTTTTTTAAGGAGCGGGCATCTTTTCCATTATAAAAATCTATTATGTGCCGACAGGTTTTTTTTTTTTTCTTTTGTAATCCTCTATATCGAAAAAGATACTCATTGCGAAAGAAAAAAACAATTCGGAATCGGAAATAAATGTTATGGATAGTTTTTTGATTATTAGCAAATGCTGTAGAGAGGTTGGTATTCGATCTTAATAACCACAGTTCAGAGCGTCAGATTCAAAATAAAGTACAGGAGTTAATAAAATGTCGCAACTCAAACCATTTAAAACAAAAAGGATGCTGATCTTAAAATTATACTGAAAATGAAATACATGTGTGTGTTCAAAAACAAATTTTGGAAGGTCCAGAAGACCAAAATAATCGGACAATCTCCTTTAAATAATTCCACTTGAACCAAGAAACGCATAGACGTGCTTAGCCGCCGTGGTGATTTAATTGTCACTCGTTCTCAAAATGAAATAAAGTCACGAATCGTGGCAGCTCAAGAAGAAGACGAACTTGTAAAATTTATTAAAAACATTTATTAGCTTCACAAAAGTGAATGGGATGATTATTTTGTCAAAAATAATTATATGTGCAAAATCAAAATGGAAGAAATTTGATAGTGGTACCGGTAATAATTAACAACGGTCAAGAACAATTTTTCATTCCGCGATTGAGAAAGCAAGTACTGATGGTTTCTAAAGGTGTAAGCTAGGGATTCTGGTGAAACGATGTTTGCACAACTTTTCTGCACACGCAACTCTGAAAATTTGCGTATTTCCACCCCTCTTTGGTCAAATGGGATTCCGGTGAAACGTTTGCACGCGCAGGTAAATATGAGGTTGAGCTCGGCGCGACTAAGCGATTTTACCAAAAGAGATTCGGAAAACATCGGGAAATGACAATCGTAACCAATCAGAAGAAAGGATTCGTTTCTGTTTCGTCTGCTAGCTTTTTCGAAAAATAAAGCAATGTTTTCCGTTTGTTTTCGTGTATGTTGCTGTATTTCTTTTTGGATTTTATCATATAGAATGGAAAATAATATAAACATTAGTTGGTTAGAAATATATTTTTATTTTTCAATGAATTTATACTGATAAAAGGGATGGAATTCACAATTTGATTCTGCACACAAATCGTAAAATTAGCTCAAAAACATAATTTTTCTAGTTAGGATATATGTATCCCGTAAGCTATAAACGATTGACTTTGTGAATATGTAGAATTATAAACGAAAATGTTCTTTTCTTGTAACATTTAAATGACAATTTGATTGAAGTCATACAGGTGTGATGAAAAGTATTTATACTTTTCATGCATTTTTTTTTCCTCACGATTAAAGAAATGCAATTAACTTAATGTTTCGACACACACAGCAAGATGAAAATAAGTTAGTCAGAGTTGTAACATCAAACCAGAAATATCAGCTATAAATACAATTTTTATATAATGGTAACATTACCCTTTTTTTATAATGTGGTTATGGAATTCATCCAAGAAACATTAAACTATACTTGAAATAACTTCTAATTACTAGAAGATCCACACTGAAAAATTTTATACTTAATGCATTACTACTGACAAAGTTTAAATATAAATGACTAAGTAAAGAATGCAAAAAACATGCACTGATGACAAAATCTAAATCCAAATAGAATGTTTTATCCATTAAAGTTTTCAATTTTATTCGTGTATAGTAGTAAGTACCCTGTGGAACCTGTTTACTTTCCCGCAAACTTTTCAAATTCATTTTATTCCTGCACTCTACATTTCAATATTCAAAATTTCTTACACCAAAAAATATATAATAATTTCTTTCTGTTCCTTTTTCTGCATTACATACAAAACCATCAACAAAAAACTTGCTTATAAATTTAGTCATTCATTCTCACTTTGTGCATCTTATTAAGCCTATAACATGCCCCAATTCTAAAAGTTCACAGTAACACAGTTGTCTACATTGAATTTGCATGCAGATAAGACAACCAGAATAAGTTAATTAATATATAACTATTTCTCCTTCAATGAAGTGAATAGTTTTTCAACAATATTATAATACAAATTACAAAACTGAAGTTTCAGTTTGATGTTTGTTCATCGAGAAGATCACTTCTTCGCCATTTACTAGAAGGTTTCCTTGTAACCTCTAAACGCACGTCAACAATCTTTTAAAAAATCTGTGCGCAATATACATTGTAGTCCGCTTTCTACTATTAAACAATATCTACCCCCCCCCCCTCCCTTTCATTCAAATCATTCAACAAGAACTCTCTTATTTGAAAGAACAATTTTTTTCACATTAGCTTAATAACATTCCATTTCAATTTTCGACAACATACAATTTAGTTTGAATTGCTTTTTAGTTTAAAGACGAATGTAATTTAAGACAATGCCTGTTAATAAATTATTGTTGATTTTCCAGCATTTACTAAATTTATAATTATTAGTCATGCAGGGTAACTTTGAAAGATGGGGGTTAACTCTGAACAGCATCATATTTTTTAGTATATTTGACTTAATTTAAGAATCAAGAGTAGACAACTGATTTAGTAATCTATCCAGCAGTGCCTAGCACTAGAACTTCTAGTTCCTTTTTTCAAGTCAAATATACTAAAAAATATAACGCGGTTAAAAGTTACCCAAAACATGATTGTAATGTAAACAAACAAAAGAGTTTTAAATAATTTTACAATCCCTTTACTTAGATCTATGAACTATAAATAAGGAGTAAAAGCAAATCAGTTGGATGTTTGTCATCTTGAAGCTCATTCTTTTGCATTGAAAAAGAGCTTGTAACCTCGAAACATGTGTTATAAATACTTTGTATAATGTGCAATGTTAAATAAGCTTGGGGGCCCAAGGTCGCAGCCTAGTTGGCCTTTGCGGTAATCAGGCAGTGTTTACAACAGGAAATTTAGTTCATGATTTTCATTTATGCAATTCACAATATAGTGCATTTAACAAGACATAACTCTTGATAAAATTTTCCACCAGTATTGCACATATTAATAGCTACCAGCAAGATCATTCTTAAGACGGAATAAAATTCAGCCAATAAAAATGACCCAGCTAGTTTGAGAAGTCAAATGTAAAACAAATAAAACACTTTTAGTTCCAATATTTCAAACAATTTTGACAAGAATAAAACTCTAATATTACAACATATACAGCAACTATATTTTCTTAAAACAGATAATTCTAAATATGATGGACTTTTATACACCTATGAGATAGCATAGAATATCATATGAAAGCTATAACTCATTTAATGTAAAATTGCTAAATAAGCAATCTATAAGAACATCAAATTTTCCCTAGAGCCACAATAATATTGCAAACCTGTACATACCCTCAATGGCAATCATTAAGCAAAGTTTTACAATCTTGAAAAACACTGATTATTGCACTTTAATTAATTAGACAAAATTTCAATACAGCTCTTTTCGTCACAGCCATTTTATACATGCATCACACATTTAATGGAATAAACATCTAATACTAATACTACACATATAGCACTTTTTGTAATATCACGTGTATGTGTTTACATACTTCCTAAAATGAAGGGCAACATGACATAATTAAAAATGCTGCCTTGTTTTCTTTAACCCATGTAGATAGTAATTAACACTCATCATACTATTTATTAAGATACTTAAAATAGTAATTATTTTTAACATTATAAAGGGAAAAAGCATAAGACAATTTGATGTTTTAAAATAATAAAAAGAACTTGCAACTACCATAAATTTCTTTAAAGAGAAAGTGTTATTACTACAACCCATAATATTGATCACATTCAGTCAACTTTAATGATCTGAAGCTTTTAATTGATTTATAGCAACTATTCAAACTCTGACTTCTATCCAAGCTTGGATAGGAAAACTAATGCAGCCCACTACATGATGAGTGCTCTATTAAGGGACCAAATATTTAGAGCTAACTAACTCACACAACAAAATTTATTTTGATAAAATATTAATTTAAATGCTGTGTCGAAATATGATGACAATACTGTTATGCAATATTATTCAGTAAGAATTCTGCTTCAGTAAGTTAGTAATAACAGAAAACTCGACAATAACATAAGAAACATGTTTAATACTTAAAGGATTAAAAATAGGTTTCTTCGCTTATCTATGCAGTCATGACATTCTAAAAAAACACACTTCTGAGAACAAAATTAATGAGCATACAATCACAATATTTACAAACACAGTGCAAGAAAAAAAATCAAAATAGCTGTACATATCACTTTTAGTTGTGCGTCAATTAACAAAAATACTTTTTAATAAAATTTTACAAAACAAAATAAAATCTGGACAGATTTAGAACTAAAATTTAAACAACAGTTATGATAACATATTTGTGTTTTTTTTTTTGATAAAGAAAGTATAGCATTGGCACAAGGACATTACCATACTTAAGTATAGTAAGCATAATTGAGGCAATTCAAGCTATTAATTTTTAGTGGTGGGTATGATTGCAAAGTTGAAAGCTTACATGCCTGTAATAATATAACATATTGCCATACAAAATACGCTGTAGACTGATAGATAACTAGAGAATTAAATATTTTATTTCCATTCTTATTGGGCCACAAGCATTCGTTTCGGAATATTTATTAATTTACGAGCAATAACAACTCTACATTCTAAAAAAATTACACGAACACTCTCCATAACAAGCGAAGAATATCAGATAACAAATTTTTGAATACAAATTTCAAAAGAATTTCATTCATAAGAAATAAACTTTGAAATTCTTTAAAAAATACTTTCGCCCTAGCGCGATAAACAGAACACTGAACATACACACAAAACCACATACTAACTATAAATTTTAACTTACGAAAGGACATGCTATCTGTTCTGTTCTAAATAAAATACAATTTGATTCATTCACTTGGCAGGGTATTCCTCAAATCTCCAGATTTTTATACGTAAACAGAACAAACGAAAAAGCACTACTGCGGGCAGCCATGACACTTGCAGATCTTGCGTGAGGTAAAAATGTGCCGCAAATCGAGGGGGAAAAATTGGCGAAAATGCATGCGCATCGTTACTCCAGAATCGGAATCTCGACAAATCGGAGGTTTGCAGGCGCATTTGCGTAAACATCGTTACACCAGAATCCGGCCCTAAGAGTGTCTGCGTGTCACCAAAGAAGATATTGCTGTTAAAGAGCTTTTAGATGAAGAAAGCGAGAATTACTTTATGAAAAACCTAGTGCAATTAGTGAAGAAGCTAAACATAATATCTTAAAAATTCCGGAAAGGAACCGTAAATCCTACGGCAGGGATAATAGAAAAAAGGCGAACCAATACAAATCGGGAGACTTATAGTAGCGACGAACAGAACCTAAGGGCCGGATTCTGGTGTAACGATGTTTACGCAAATGCGCCTGCAAACCTCCGATTTGTCGAGATTCCGATTCTGGCGTAACGATGCGCAGGCATTTTCGCCAATTTTTCCCCCTCGATTTGCGGCACATTTTTACCTCACGCAGGATCTGCAAGTGTCATGGCTGCCCGCAGTAGTGCTTTTTTGTTTGTTCTGTTTACGTATAAAAATCTGGAGATTTGAGGAATACCCTGCCAAGTGAATGAATCAAATTGTATTTTATTTAGAACAGAATAGATAGCATGTCCTTTCGTAAGTTAAAATTTATAGTTAGTATGTGGTTTTGTGTGTATTTTCTGTGTTCTGTTTATCGCGCTAGGGCGAAAGTATTTTTTAAAGAATTTCAAAGCTTATTTCTTATGAATGAAATTCTTTTGAAATTTGTATTCAAAAATTTGTTATCTGATATTCCTCGCTTGTTATGGAGAGTGTTCGTGTAATTTTTTTAGAATGTAGAGTTGTTATTGCTTGTAAATTAATAAATATTCCGAAACGAATGCTTGTGGCCCAATAAGAATGGAAACAAAATATTTAATTCTCTAGTTATCTATCAGTCTATAGCGTATTTTGTATGGCAATATGTTATATTATTACAGGCATGTAAGCTTTCAACTTTGCAATCATACCCACCACTAAAAATTAATAGCTTGAATTGCCTCAATTATGCTTACTATATTTAAGTATGGTAATGTCCTTGTGCCAATGCTATACTTTCTTTATCAAAAAAAAAAAAAAAAAAACACAAATGTGTTATCATAACTGTTGCTTAAATTTTAGTTCTAAATCTGTCGAGATTTTGTTTTGTTTTGTAAAATTTTATTAAAAAGTATTTTTGTTTATTCATGCACAACTAAAAGTGATATGTACAGCTATTTTGATTTTTTTTCTTGCACTGTGTTTGTAAATATTGTGATTGTATGCTCATTAATTTTGTTCTCAGAAGTGTGTTTTTCTAGAATGTCATGACTGCATAGATAAGCGAAGAAACCTATTTTTAATCCTTTAAGTATTAAACATGTTTCTTATGTTATTGTCGAGTTTTCTGTTATTACTAACTTACTGAAGCAGAATTCTTACTGAATAATATTGCATAACAGTATTGTCATCATATTTCGACACAGCATTTGGTTATGGAATTCATCCAAGAAACATTAAACTATACTTGAAATAACTTCTAATTACTAGAAGATCCACACTGAAAAATTTTATACTTAATGCATTACTACTGACAAAGTTTAAATATAAATGACTAAGTAAAGAATGCAAAAAACATGCACTGATGACAAAATCTAAATCCAAATAGAATGTTTTATCCATTAAAGTTTTCAATTTTATTCGTGTATAGTAGTAAGTACCCTGTGGAACCTGTTTACTTTCCCGCAAACTTTTCAAATTCATTTTATTCCTGCACTCTACATTTCAATATTAAAAATTTCTTACACCAAAAAATATATAATAATTTCTTTCTGTTCCTTTTTCTGCATTACATACAAAACCATCAACAAAAAACTTGCTTATAAATTTAGTCATTCATTCTCATTTGTGCATCTTATTAAGCCTATAACATGCCCCAATTCTAAAAGTTCACAGTAACACAGTTGTCTACATTGAATTTGCATGCAGATAAGACAACCAGAATAAGTTAATTAATATATAACTATTTCTCCTTCAATGAAGTGAATAGTTTTTCAACAATATTATAATACAAATTACAAAACTGAAGTTTCAGTTTGATGTTTGTTCATCGAGAAGATCACTTCTTCGCCTTTACTAGAAGGTTTCCTTGTAACCTCTAAACGCACGTCAACAATCTTTTAAAAAATCTGTGCGCAATATACATTGTAGTCCGCTTTCTACTATTAAACAATATCTACCCCCCCCCCTCCCTTTCATTCAAATCATTCAACAAGAACTCTCTTATTTGAAAGAACAATTTTTTTCACATTAGCTTAATAACATTCCATTTCAATTTTCGACAACATACAATTTAGTTTGAATTGTTTTTTAGTTTAAAGACGAATGTAATTTAAGACAATGCCTGTTAATAAATTATTGTTGATTTTCCAGCATTTACTAAATTTATAATTATTAGTCATGCAGGGTAACTTTGAAAGATGGGGGTTAACTCTGAACAGCATCATATTTTTTAGTATATTTGACTTAATTTAAGAATCAAGAGTAGACAACTGATTTAGTAATCTATCCAGCAGTCCCTAGCACTAGAACTTCTAGTTCCTTTTTTCAAGTCAAATATACTAAAAAATATAACGCGGTTAAAAGTTACCCAAAACATGATTGTAATGTAAACAAACAAAAGAGTTTTAAATAATTTTACAATCCCTTTACTTAGATCTATGAACTATAAATAAGGAGTAAAAGCAAATCAGTTGGATGTTTGTCATCTTGAAGCTCATTCTTTTGCATTAAAAAAGAGCTTGTAACCTCGAAACATGTGTTATAAATACTTTGTATAATGTGCAATGTTAAATAAGTTTGGGGGGCCCAAGGTCGCAGCCTAGTTGGCCTTTGCGGTAATCAGGCAGTGTTTACAACAGGAAATTTAGTTCATGATTTTCATTTATGCAATTCACAATATAGTGCATTTAACAAGACATAACTCTTGATAAAATTTTCCACCAGTATTGCACATATTAATAGCTACCAGCAAGATCATTCTTAAGACGGAATAAAATTCAGCCAATAAAAATGACCCAGCTAGTTTGAGAAGTCAAATGTAAAACAAATAAAACACTTTTAGTTCCAATATTTCAAACAATTTTGACAAGAATAAAACTCTAATATTACAACATATACAGCAACTATATTTTCTTAAAACAGATAATTCTAAATATGATGGACTTTTATACACCTATGAGATAGCATAGAATATCATATGAAAGCTATAACTCATTTAATGTAAAATTGCTAAATAAGCAATCTATAAGAACATCAAATTTTCCCTAGAGCCACAATAATATTGCAAACCTGTACATACCCTCAATGGCAATCATTAAGCAAAGTTTTACAATCTTGAAAAACACTGATTATTGCACTTTAATTAATTAGACAAAATTTCAATACAGCTTTTTTCGTCACAGCCATTTTATACATGCATCACACATTTAATGGAATAAACATCTAATACTAATACTACACATATAGCACTTTTTGTAATATCACGTGTATGTGTTTACATACTTCCTAAAATGAAGGGCAACATGACATAATTAAAAATGCTGCCTTGTTTTCTTTAACCCATGTAGATAGTAATTAACACTCATCATACTATTTATTAAGATACTTAAAATAGTAATTATTTTTAACATTATAAAGGGAAAAAGCATAAGACAATTTGATGTTTTAAAATAATAAAAAGAACTTGCAACTACCATAAATTTCTTTAAAGAGAAAGTGTTATTACTACAACCCATAATATTGATCACATTCAGTCAACTTTAATGATCTGAAGCTTTTAATTGATTTATAGCAACTATTCAAACTCTGACTTCTATCCAAGCTTGGATAGGAAAACTAATGCAGCCCACTACATGATGAGTGCTCTATTAAGGGACCAAATATTTAGAGCTAACTAACTCACACAACAAAATTTATTTTGATAAAATATTAATTTAAATGCTGTGTCGAAATATGATGACAATACTGTTATGCAATATTATTCAGTAAGAATTCTGCTTCAGTAAGTTAGTAATAACAGAAAACTCGACAATAACATAAGAAACATGTTTAATACTTAAAGGATTAAAAATAGGTTTCTTCGCTTATCTATGCAGTCATGACATTCTAAAAAAACACACTTCTGAGAACAAAATTAATGAGCATACAATCCAATATTTACAAACACAGTGCAAGAAAAAAAATCAAAATAGCTGTACATATCACTTTTAGTTGTGCGTCAATTAACAAAAATACTTTTTAATAAAATTTTACAAAACAAAATAAAATCTGGACAGATTTAGAACTAAAATTTAAACAACAGTTATGATAACATATTTGTGTTTTTTTTTTGATAAAGAAAGTATAGCATTGGCACAAGGACATTACCATACTTAAGTATAGTAAGCATAATTGAGGCAATTCAAGCTATTAATTTTTAGTGGTGGGTATGATTGCAAAGTTGAAAGCTTACATGCCTGTAATAATATAACATATTGCCATACAAAATACGCTGTAGACTGATAGATAACTAGAGAATTAAATATTTTATTTCCATTCTTATTGGGCCACAAGCATTCGTTTCGGAATATTTATTAATTTACGAGCAATAACAACTCTACATTCTAAAAAAATTACACGAACACTCTCCATAACAAGCGAAGAATATCAGATAACAAATTTTTGAATACAAATTTCAAAAAAATTTCATTCATAAGAAATAAACTTTGAAATTCTTTAAAAAATACTTTCGCCCTAGCGCGATAAACAGAACACTGAACATACACACAAAACCACATACTAACTATAAATTTTAACTTACGAAAGGACATGCTATCTGTTCTGTTCTAAATAAAATACAATTTGATTCATTCACTTGGCAGGGTATTCCTCAAATCTCCAGATTTTTATACGTAAACAGAACAAACGAAAAAGCACTACTGCGGGCAGCCATGACACTTGCAGATCTTGCGTGAGGTAAAAATGTGCCGCAAATCGAGGGGGAAAAATTGGCGAAAATGCATGCGCATCGTTACTCCAGAATCGGAATCTCGACAAATCGGAGGTTTGCAGGCGCATTTGCGTAAACATCGTTACACCAGAATCCGGCCCTAAGAGTGTCTGCGTGTCACCAAAGAAGATATTGCTTTTAAAAGAGCTTTTAGATGAAGAAAGCGAGAATTACTTTATAAAAAACCTAGTGCAATTAGTGAAGAAGCTAAACATAATATCTTAAAAATTCCGGAAAGGAACCGTAAATCCTACGGCAGGGATAATAGAAAAAAGGCGAACCAATACAAATCGGGAGACTTATAGTAGCGACGAACAGAACCTAAGGGCCGGATTCTGGTGTAACGATGTTTACGCAAATGCGCCTGCAAACCTCCGATTTGTCGAGATTCCGATTCTGGCGTAACGATGCGCAGGCATTTTCGCCAATTTTTCCCCCTCGATTTGCGGCACATTTTTACCTCACGCAGGATCTGCAAGTGTCATGGCTGCCCGCAGTAGTGCTTTTTTGTTTGTTCTGTTTACGTATAAAAATCTGGAGATTTGAGGAATACCCTGCCAAGTGAATGAATCAAATTGTATTTTATTTAGAACAGAATAGATAGCATGTCCTTTCGTAAGTTAAAATTTATAGTTAGTATGTGGTTTTGTGTGTATTTTCTGTGTTCTGTTTATCGCGCTAGGGCGAAAGTATTTTTTAAAGAATTTCAAAGCTTATTTCTTATGAATGAAATTCTTTTTAAATTTGTATTCAAAAATTTGTTATCTGATATTCCTCGCTTGTTATGGAGAGTGTTCGTGTAATTTTTTTAGAATGTAGAGTTGTTATTGCTTGTAAATTAATAAATATTCCGAAACGAATGCTTGTGGCCCAATAAGAATGGAAACAAAATATTTTAAATTTTCTAGTTATCTATCAGTCTATAGCGTATTTTGTATGGCAATATGTTATATTATTACAGGCATGTAAGCTTTCAACTTTGCAATCATACCCACCACTAAAAATTAATAGCTTGAATTGCCTCAATTATGCTTACTATATTTAAGTATGGTAATGTCCTTGTGCCAATGCTATACTTTCTTTATCAAAAAAAAAAAAAAAAAAAAACAAATGTGTTATCATAACTGTTGCTTAAATTTTAGTTCTAAAACTGTCGAGATTTTGTTTTGTTTTGTAAAATTTTATTAAAAAGTATTTTTGTTTATTCATGCACAACTAAAAGTGATATGTACAGCTATTTTGATTTTTTTTCTTGCACTGTGTTTGTAAATATTGTGATTGTATGCTCATTAATTTTGTTCTCAGAAGTGTGTTTTTCTAGAATGTCATGACTGCATAGATAAGCGAAGAAACCTATTTTTAATCCTTTAAGTATTAAACATGTTTCTTATGTTATTGTCGAGTTTTCTGTTATTACTAACTTACTGAAGCAGAATTCTTACTGAATAATATTGCATAACAGTATTGTCATCATATTTCGACACAGCATTTAAATTAATATTTTATCAAGATAAATTTTGTTATGTGAGTTAGTTAGCTCTAAATATTTGGTCTCTTAATAGAGCACTCATCATGTAGTGGGCTGCATTGGTTTTCCTATCCAAGCTTGGTTAGAAGTCAGAGTTTGAATAGTTGCTATAATTCGATTAAAAGCTTCAGATCAGTAAAGCTGATAGATATTAAAGTCGACTGAATGTGATCAATATTATGGGTTGTAGTAATAACACTTTCTCTTTAAAGAAATTTATGGTAGTTGCAAGTTCTTTTTATTATTTTAAAACATCAAATTGTCTTATTCATGCTTTTTCCCTTTATAATGTTAAAAATAATTAGTATTTTAAGTATCTTCATAAATAGTATGATGAGTGTTAATTACTATCTACATGTGTTAAAGAAAACAAGGCAGCATTTTTAATTATGTCATGTTGTCCTTCATTTTAGGAATTATGTTAAACCCATACACGTGATATTACAAAAAGTACTATATGTTAGTATTAGTATTAGATGTTTATTCCATTAAATGTGTGATGCATGTATAAAATGGCTGTGACGAAAAAAGCTGTATTTTAATTTTGTCTAATTAATTAAAGTGCAATAATCAGTGTTTTTCAAGATTGTAAAACTTTGCTTAATAATTGCCTTGAGGGTATTTACAGGTTTGCAATATTATTGTGGCTCTAGGGAACATTTGATGCTCTTATAGATTGCTTATTTAGCAATTTCATGAATGAGTTATTATTAAATGAGTTATAGCTTTCATATGATATTATATGCTATCTCATAGGTGTATGAAAGTCCATCATATTTAGGATTATCTGTTTTAATAAAATATAGTTGCTGTATATATTGTAATATTAGAGTTTTATTCTTGTCAAAATTGTTTAAAATATTTGAACTAAAAATGTTTTATTTGTTTTAAATTTGATTTTTTAAACTAGCTGGGTCATTTTTATTGGCTGAATTTTTTTCCGTCTTAAGAATGATCTTGCTGGTAGCTATTAATATGTGCAATACTGGTGGAAAATTTTATCAAGAGTTATGTCTTATTAAATGCACCATATTGTGAATTGCATCAATGAAAATCATGAACTAAATTTTCTGTTGTAAACAGTGCCTGATTACCACAAAGGCCAACTAGGCTGTGACCTTGGGCCCCCAAGCTTATTTAACATTGCACATTATACAAAGTATTTATGAACATGTTTCGAGGTTACAAGCTCTTTTTTAATGCAAAAGAATGAGCTTCAAGACGACAAACATCCAACTGATTTGCTTTTACTCCTTATTTATAGTTAATAGATCTAAGTAAAGGGATTGTAAAATTATTTTAAACTCCTTTATTTGTTTACATTACAATCATGTTTTGGGTAACTTTTAACCGCGTTATATTTTTTAGTATATTTGACTTGAAACTAGAAGTTCTAGTGCTAGGCACTGCTGGATAGATTACGAAATCAGTTGTCTACTCTTGATTCTTAAATTAAGTCAAATATACTAAAAAATATGATGCTGTTCAGAGTTAACCCCCATCTTTCAAAGTTACCCTGCATGACTAATAATTATAAATTTAGTAAATGCTGGAAAATCAACAATAATTTATTAACAGGCATCGTCTTAAATTACATTCGTCTTTAAACTAAAAAACAATTCAAACTAAATTGTATGTTGTCGGAAATTGAAATGGAATGTTATTAAGCTAATGTGAAAATAAATTGTTCTTTAAAATAAGAGAGTTCTTGTTTAATGATTGATTTGAATGAAAGGGAGGGGGGGGGGGGGGAGATATTGTTTAATAGTAGAAAGCGGACTACAATGTATATTGCGCACAGAATTTTTTAAAGATTGTTGACGTGCGTTTAGAGGTTACAAGGAAACCTTCTAGTTAATGGCGAAGAAGTGATCTTCTCGATGAACAAACATCAAACTGAAACTACAGTTTTGTAATTTGTATTATAATATTGTTGAAAAACTATTCACTTCATTGAAGGAGAAATAGTTATATATTAATTAACTTATTCTGGTTGTCTTATCTGCATGCAAATTAATGTAGACAACTGTGTTACTGTGAACTTTTAGAATTGGGGCATGTTATAGGCTTAATAAGATGCACAAACTGAGGATGAATGACTAAATTTATAAGCAAGTTTTTTGTTGATGGTTTTGTATGTAATGCAGAAAAAGGAACAGAAAGAAATTATTATATTTTTTTGGTGTAAGAAATTTTGAATATTGAAATGTAGAGTGCAGGAATAAAATGAATTTGAAAAGTTTGTGGGAAAGTAAACAGGTTCCACAGGGTACTACTATACACGAATAAAATTGAAAACTTTAATGGATAAAACATTCTATTTGGATTTAGATTTTGTCATCAGTGCATGTTTTTGCATTCTTTACTTAGTCATTTATATTCAAACTTTGTCAGTAGTAATGCATTAAGTATAAAATTTTTCAGTGTGGATCTTCTAGTAATTAGAAGTTATTTCAAGTATAGTTTAAAGTTTTTGGAGGAATTCCATAACCACATTATAAAAAAAAAGGGAATGTTACCATTATATAAAAATTGTATTTATAGCTGATATTTCTGGTTTGATGTTACAACTCTGACTAACTTATTTTCATCTTGCTGTGTGTGTCCAAACATTAAGTTAATTGCATTTCTTTAATCGTAAGGAAAAAAAAAAAGCATGAAAAGTATAAATACTTTTTTACACACCTGTATGACTTCAATCAAATTGTCATTTAAATGTTACAAGAAAAGAACATTTTCGTTTATAATTCACATATTCACAAAGTCAATCGTTTATAGCTTACGGGATACATATATCATAACTAGAAAAAATTATGTTTTTGAGCTAATTTTACGATTTGTGTGCAGAATCAAATTGTGAATTCCATCCCTTTTATCAGTATAAATTCATTGAAAAATAAAAATATATTTCTAACCAACTAATGTTTATATTATTTTCCATTCTATATGATAAAATCCAAAAAGAAATACAGCAACATACACGAAAACAAACGGAAAACATTGCTTTATTTTTCGAAAAAGCTAGCAGACGAAACAGAAACAAATCCTTTCTTCTGATTGGTTACGATTGTCATTTCCCGATGTTTTCCGAATCTCTTTTGGTAAAATCGCTTAGTCGCGCCGAGCTCAACCTCATATTTACCTGCGCGTGCAAACGTTTCACCGGAATCCCATTTGACCAAAGAGGGGTGGAAATACGCAAATTTTCAGAGTTGCGTGTGCAGAAAAGTTATGCAAACATCGTTTCACCAGAATCCCTAGCTAATTTGCACCAGGGACTGGAACTGCATGCTCATTATTTAGGACCTTACTGTTAATTCGCCGATTCTACGCACACATTTAGCTAGGGATTCTGGTGAAACGATGTTTGCACAACTTTTCTGCACACGCAACTCTGAAAATTTGCGTATTTCCACCCCTCTTTGGTCAAATGGGATTCTGGTGAAACGTTTGCACGCGCAGATAAATATGAGGTTGAGCTCGGCGCGACTAAGCGATTTTACCAAAAGAGATTCAGAAAACATCGGGAAATGACAATCGTAACCAATCAGAAGAAAAGATTTGTTTCTGTTTCGTCTGCTAGATTCATCAAAAAATAACGCAATGTTTTCCGTTTGTTTTCGTGTATGTTGCTGTATTTCTTTTTGGATTTTATCATATAGAATGGAAAATAATATAAACATTAGTTGGTTAGAAATATATTTTTATTTTTCAATGAATTTATACTGATAAAAGGGATGGAATTCACAATTTGATTCTGCACACAAATCGTAAAATTAGCTCAAAAACATAATTTTTCTAGTTATGATATATGTATCCCGTAAGCTATAAACGATTGACTTTGTGAATATGTAGAATTATAAACGAAAATGTTCTTTTCTTGTAACATTTAAATGACAATTTGATTGAAGTCATACAGGTGTGATAAAAAGTGTTTATACTTTTCATGCATTTTTTTTTTCTTACGATTAAAGAAATGCAATTAACTTAATGTTTGGACACACACAGCAAGATGAAAATAAGTTAGTCAGAGTAGTAAAATCAAACCAGAAATATCAGCTATAAATACAATTGTTATATAATGGAAACATTACCTTTTTTTTATAATGTGGTTATGGAATTCTTCCAAGAAACATTAAACTATACTTGAAATAACTTCTAATTACTAGAAGATCCACACTGAAAAATTTTATACTTAATGCATTACTACCAACAAAGTTTGAATATAAATGACTAAGTAAAGAATGCAAAAAACTTGCACTGATGACAAGATCTAAATCCAAATAGAATGTTTTATCCATTAAAGTTTTCAATTTTATTTGTGTATAGTAACCCTGTGGAACCTGTTTACTTTCCCGCAAACTTTTCAAATTCATTTTATTCCTGCACTCTACATTTCAATATTCAAAATTTCTTACACCAAAAAATATTTATAATAATTTCTTCCTGTTCCTTTTTCTGCATTACATACAAAACCATCAACAAAACACTTGCTTATAAATTTAGTCATTCATTCTCAGTTTGTGTATCTTATTATGCCTATAGCATGTCCCAATTCTAAAAGTTCACAGTAACACAGTTGTCTACATCATAGCCGTAACTAGGGTTGGTGAAAGGGGGGGGGGGTCAACCTAAAATTGTACAGACTAAACACCAATAAGAAGTGTAAAAGAGTTGAAAATTTACTAGTCATAAACACTTGTCTCTAAAGATATACTCCGTGTTTATTTCAGGCATCTCCCGGGGGGAGGAGGGGAGCTATCCCCTCGGAGCAAGTCAAAACTCCTCCCCCCCCCCGGCAAAAAAACTCAGATCGCAAGCTTTAAAAAAAGAAAGAAAAGAGAAATTACGCTTTTAAGACACTTTACTTTCAGAAACACTTTCAGGGAAAGGACATTGAACACTATCACGCGTGGCACCAAAAGTAACTTAAAAGGTATAAGACTTTTATTTTGAAAAAAATTGCGGGGGGAGAGTAACCAAACTCGTTTCTGTTTCCTCTAAGATCACCAAAGTATCCCGAAATCGCATTGCTAGGAAGATTTCAGTAAGTTTCCTGGGGAGAGCCCTCGAACCCTTGCCTCCAGGGTTATAGCCTAAGCATTATAGATGATGTAAGACCAGTTACAGAAATTTAAGTTGCAGAAGCCCCAAATACCCACTCCTCTAATTTCACCAAAGATCTAAACATACATCTACTATATAGACATCAAAAAAGTATCATATACGTAAAAAAATTCATATTAACATCATTTCTAGTCATATATATCTATACATATGTATATATAAAGGGTATGGTTTTGAAACAAACACTGCCCTTCCTAATTCTTAACATGCTCCCCCTGCTCCGGAGCCAAGGCAATATCCATAATTTTTTTTTGGGGGGGGGGGGGGAGGGGCAGTCTTCGACACACTTATGTTAAGCAAAGTTTCAGGGAGGAATATATGATACATTGCAAAAGATTTCTGGGAGGGGGGGGGGACCGTGGGTCCCCCTTCCCCTCTGGATACAGCCTTGATTCACAAAAACATTAAACATTCATTCTAGATCTTAATTCAAACGCAATAGAAAATTCAATGTTCAGCGCTAAGCAATTTTCTATGTCCAGGCATTCATTATATTAAAACTGGGAAATAGTGGAATTTTAGAAAAAATCCAAATTCCCCCAACAAAAAAGCTCATCCATACAATGAATTTCTAAAAATTTTGTTAAATTTGTAACAAAACATACCTCTGAAGTGGAAGAATCTGAATCAAATTTTCTTTTCTTTTTGGATGACGAACGTGTCCATCGCTGGAGTGCAAACATTATTATGTAATGAAAATAATTAAAAATTTAGCTAAAATATAAATAATACTTGATTGTAAATTAAAATGCAGCATTAAACCGTAGCAGTGAGATTGGAAGCGTTGAACGGATGATTTCCAGAGTCTTAATGCAATCAGTGATGGACCATAATAAGAAGAAAAAAAACATTTAAAATATAAGAGATGAGAGAACATCTGTAAATGAGAATGCAATGCAAATACAGTTCATCAGTTTTCTAATCGGCTCATCTACAAAAAAGATTTTTCCAAAATGGGTTTTTGGACAGGAAGTCATAAATAAATACAAACTGCTCTTTAAGTTTCTTGATGAGCATCCCTTCCTAGCTTGAGGGGTTAACCCATTAGGAGAATTGTTGGCTAGGGGTCCTTCATTTTCAGACCCTAGGGCCTTCAACACCGATTTATCAGAAAACAAAACTCCATCACAGTAGAGAATATTTTCTACGCAACTTATTACTCGTGCAATTGTATTCCCAAATTGCTGCCTTTGGGTAAAAAAGACATCAAGAAGAAAAGAAAACCCTCTGAAGTGATTGACGGGATCGCTGAATGTCTGTGTGTGAAGGTGATTGAAGCTGCCTTTCGCTGTAACCCCCCCCCCCCCCCCAAAGGGGATAAGGGAGCTGATTATAACCAGATGAAACGTCCTCTTTATTATGAGCTGCATACTTTGGTCATGATCACAACCCTTCAGAAAAAGAGGAAATAAAATTATATGCATATGTGTTTAATTTTCTTAGGGAAAAAAAAAAAAGGGGTTTGCAAGACCGTAGTCAGAATTTTCTTTGTGTTCCTAAATGTGCCTAAATAAGTAAATATCCAATGGGGGGGGGGGTTCAAACCCCCCCCCCCGGGTTACGCCTATGGTCTACATTTAATTTGCATGTAGATAAGACAACATAAGTTAATTAATATATAACTATTTCTCCTTCAATGAAGTGAATAGTTTTTCAACAATATTATAATACAAATTACAAAACTGAAGTTTCAGTTTGATAAAAATAATTTAACTTTGTGCAAGTAAACAATAATAATAAAATTACACGTTAATTTAAAGCACAAATGAGCAATAAAATGCAGACTCTTGCTTTCGTACATAACCTTTATGCTCATTTAAGCGAATTTTCAGAGCACGTTTTGTCTGCCCAATGTAAGAAAGGCCGAAACGGCAACTAATTTGGTAAATACCCCAAGTGTTAAGTTGATCGACGGGCCCCCCTTAAAAAGGGGGGAAAAAAAAGGGGGAAAGTTTGTTACTAGGAGCAAAAACGACTTGAAATTGAAACCTTTTTAGGTTTTTAGCAATACGGAAACTGACGAATGAAAGAATGGTAACACAACCAAATTCTTTCTAGAAAGCAAAAAAAAAAGGGATTCCAAGCAATCCCGAAAAAAAAGTCTGCATTTTATTGCTCATTTGTGCTTTAAATTAACGTGTAATTTTATTATTATTGTTTCAGTTTGATGTTTGTTCATCTAGAAGATCACTTCTTCGCCATTGGGGGGAAAAGGGTTTCCTTGTAACCTCTCAACGCACGTCAAAAATTTTTTAAAAAAAAAATTTGGGCGCAATATACATTGTAGTCCGCTTTCTACTATTAAACAATACCCCCCCCCCCCCCCCTCTTTTATTCAAATCAATCATTAAACAAGAACTCTCTTATTTGAAAGAAAAATTTATTTTCACATTAGCTTAATAACATTCCATTTCAATTTCCGACAACAAAAAATTTTTAGTTTGTATTGCTTTTTAGTTTAGGGACAAATGTAATTTAAGACGATATCTGTTAATAAATTATTGTTAATTTTCCAGCATTTACTAAATTTATAATTATTAGTCATGCAGGGTAACTTTGAAAGATGGGGGTTAACTCTGAACAGCATCTTTTTTTTTTAGTATTTTAAAAACTTAATTTAAGAATTAAGAGTAGAAAACCGATTTCGTAATCTATCCAGCTGTGCCTAGCACTAGAACTTCTAGTTCCTTTTTTCAAGTCAAATATACTAAAAAATATAACACAGTTAAAAGTTACCCAAAAAATGATTGTAATGGAAAAAAACAAAGGATTTTAAAATAATTCAATTCAATCCCTTTACTTAGATCTATTAACTAAAAATAAGGTGTAAAAGCAAATCAGTTGGATGTTTGTCATCTTGAAGCTCATTCTTTTGCATTGAAAAAGAGCTTGTAACCTCGAAACACGTGTCATAAATACTTTGTATAATGTGCACTGTTAAAAAAGCTTGGGGGGCCCCAAAAGGGGGGGAGCCTAGTTAGCCTTTGGGGTAATCAGGCAGTTTACAAGAGGAAATTTAGTTCATGATTTTCATTTATGCAATTCACAATATGGTGCATTTAACAAGATTTACCTCTTGATAAAATTTTCCACCAGTATTGCACATATTAATAGCTACCAGCAAGATCATCCTTAAGACGGAATAAAATTCAGCCAATAAAAATGATCCCCTAGTTTAAAAAGTCAAATTTAAAACAAATAAAACATTTTTAGTTCAAATATTTCAAACAATTTTGACAAGAATAAAACTTTTAATATTACAACATATACAGCAACTATATTTTCTTAAAACAGATAATCCTAAATATGATGGACTTTTATACACCTATGAGATAGCATATAATATCATATGAAAGCTATAACTCATTTAATGTAAAATTGGTAAAAAAGTAATCTATAAGAACATCAAATCTTCTCTAGAGCCACAATAATATTGCAAACATGTAAATACCCTCAATGGCAATTATTAAGCAAAGTTTTACAATCTCGAAAAACACTGATTATTGCACTTTAATTAATAACAAAAAATTTCAATACAGCTTTTTTTGTCACAGCCATTTTATACATGCATCACACATTTAATGGAATAAACATCTAATACTAATACTACACATATAGCACTTTTTGTAATATCACGTGTATGTGTTTATATAATTCCTAAAATGAAGGACAATATGACATAATTAAAAATGCTGCCCTGTTTTCTTTAACACATGTAGATAGTAATTAACACTTATACTATTTATTAAGATACTTAAAATACTAATTATCTTTAACATTATAAAGGGAAAAAGCATGAATAAGACAATTTGATGTTTTAAAATAATAAAAAGAACTTACAAGTACCATAAATTTCTTTAAAGAGAAAGTGTTATTACTACAACCCATAATATTGATCACATTCAGTCAACTTTAATATCTATCAGCTTTACTGATCTGAAGCTTTTAATCGAATTATAGCAATTATTCAAACTCTGACTTCTATCCAAGCTTGGATAGGAAAACTAATGCAGCCCACTACATGATGAGGGCTTTATTAAGGGACTAAATGTTTAGAGCTAACTAACTCACATAACAAAATTTATCTTGATAAAATATTAATTTAAATGCTGTGTCGAAATATGACGACAATACTGT
Organism: Octonoba sinensis; assembly: GCA_038502835.1. Taxonomy (NCBI): domain Eukaryota; kingdom Metazoa; phylum Arthropoda; class Arachnida; order Araneae; family Uloboridae; genus Octonoba; species Octonoba sinensis. The sequence goes on from CM076599.1 coordinate 10,315,332, forward strand.
TATGCAATATTATGCAGTAAGAATTCTGTTTCAGTAAGTTAGTAATAACAGAAAACTCGACAATAACATAAGAAACATGTTTAATACTTAAAGGATTAAAATAGGTTTCTTCGCTTATCTATGCAATCATGATATTCTAGAAAAACACACTTCACGGAAAAAAATTAATGAGCATATAATCACAATATGTACAAACACAGTGCAAGAAAAAAAAATCAAAATAGCTGTACATATCACTTTTAGCTGTGCATCAATAAACAAATATACTTTTTAATAAAATTTTACAAAACAAAATAAAATCTCGACAGATTTAGAACTAAAATTTAAAAAACAGTTATGATAACGTATTTGTGTTTTTTTGATAAAGAAAGTATAGCATTGGCACAAAGACATTACCATACTTAAGTATAGTAAGCATAATTGAGGCAATTCAAGCTATTAATTTTTAGTGGTGGGTATGATTGCAAAGTTGAAAGCTTACATGCCTGTAATAATATAACATGCGTTGGCGCCATCGTGGATTTTTTTTGGCGGCGCCAAACCCCGGTGTTGGCGATGTTTACGTTCCAGATGTAAACATCGCTAAAATTTTTTTTTTTTTTTCCCGGACTTTATATTTATTCTTAAAATAGTGATCAAATACTAATGTTTTTTTTCTGGACTTAGTTATTTTGCAGCATTTTATGATAAAACGATCAGAAACTTAGGTTTTTTTTTTTTGACTTAGTCATTTTTTCGCTGGAATCGGCGCTAGAAATGATAAATTTGTCATTTTTTCGATGGACTTAGTTATTTTGCGGTATTTAATGATAAAACGATCAAAAACGTAGGGTCATTTTTTCGATAAACATCGTGAATCGGCGCTAGAAAAAGCTTTTCACTGCAAATATATGCATCTTTATGGCACAATAATAACTCTAATTAGAAAATTAAGTATTTCAGTATAAAAAATATAGTAAACAAAATATATAAACAATGCAAACTTTGAGAATCAAATTAAGTTCCCAATTTATTTATGCTATGCACTAATGCTAGTATGGTAATAATAACTCTAATTGGAAAACTAAGTATTTCACTGCAAAAAACATACATAAACTAAACAAGGAGAAACAAACTCCAAGTAGAAATTGTATGAAGTATTTCACTGCATTCTACCCTTCCGGACAATTTTTACATTAAGAGCCTTTACGTTGTTGATGAAAAAAAGTGAGGATTCAGTTCAGGTAATTAGCACTCAATTAAGGAATATCAGGCGAAATGCTAAAACCCTATCCAGCACACGGGACGTGGACCCACCTCATATTGTGCGCCATGTTTTTTTAAGTGGTTGTCTCCACTGAGAAATAGTATAAAATTATAGAAAAATGATACATTTAAACAGGAAAAGAAGGATAGCATATAATAGCAATTTTTGCATTGCATTGCAAAAAAAGAGATGAGGGTTCGGTTTAGATAGCTGTATCAGTTTAAAGCTATCTTTATCCAGTGCACGGGAACGGGGACCCACCTCATCAAGTGCACCAAAAATATTGATTTTGCGGTGGTTTACTCCACATGAAAACTTTGATTTTGCGGTGGTTTTCTCCACAATATAATAAACATTCTGGAAGAAGAGAAAAAGAAAAAAGAAGTGTTACGAATTGTATGGGAAAATATGGGGACATGTAAAATATAACTATAACTAAATACTAAAGAATCTTACTACAAAATAAAATTATGGTTCAAAATCTGGATCCTTAGGGTCAGGGTCCTCAAAATTATCACACTCGACGAACTCCACCTCATCAACAGGATCGGGTTTGGGACATTTGTAACGAGGCATTAGGTCCTCTATCCCCTCTGACTCGGGCGTCGGCAAAACAAACTCCTTCAGCTTTATAGGCCTTCGCTCTTCCACCCGGGATACACAGTGGCGAGGTCCTCAAGAACTGGTCAATCTGAGCCCCGTATTCCGAAAGGCCGCTGAGTCGGAGCCTCTGATAGTAATGGACAGCCATATACTGGTTGATCAACTTCTTCGAGGTTCGCGACGGACAACCTTCCTTAACACGACGGTTCAGACTTTCCAAGTCATTTGTAGTATTTGTCACATCATTCCTGTCCACATACTGACCTTTGCTGTGGTTAGTACGTTTGTGCCACAGTACGTTTACGCCACACGACACTGGTATCCGGGTGGCAATACTTTTTAACTAGAGGCCACAGGTCACGCTTCTTTTTGCCGTTGACCATAAAAAATAGCCCCTCCTTATCCTCTCTGCATAAAAATAACAAATCATGGAAATGATACAGTATAATTTACACATTGAAGGATTTGAATTATCCGTGAAAATACCTGCAATATATCCCAAACACTGTATAAGTCATGGGGGGAGTCTCTCGGCCCCGTCCATACTTCCTCGTCGTCAGGAAAGTTTCATCCATTAATATTGTTTTCCCGGGTCCCCCCAAAAGGCCAGAATGGTGGGAAGCGAAGACTTCCGCGATCTCCCTCAAGTAACTGAAGAAATTCACAATTGTTTCATTGGACATGTTAGGGTGCTTTTCGCCTATTTTGCGCCTGTAGGCACATAATTGCTTTTGCACCATCATCATGGGGAGCTTCATCACGAAGCACGCCACCATCAGAAAGACCTCCCGGAAAGGAACCCGGAGATTCTCGAAGAATGTATTACGCCCTGGATTGATCTAAAAAAGTATATATCAGAAGTTGCAACAGGTAACTATCGAAACAAAATTATTTTTCGTTGATAAGAATAAAAAAATGAACTAATACCTTAATATTACACTTCCCGCAGACATAGCGAAATCCAAGTTTCACACTAGAATCCTTTCGCGCAGTCATTTGCCTGCCGCAGGCACAAGGTGGACACTCCTGTGGGCTGGGGGCTACACAAATCTCAAAAAAAAAACTGCCGGGCAGTTTCCTCCGACTCTACAATGCCACCCCAATCGACAAAACTAAAGTCCTGCAATTTAGGGTGGATTGCGGAAGCGGAGGAGATGGGCACAGAAGGGCGTGACCCCGAGGGGCCAGCAGAACCCTTTCTCTCTTTTTTCGACATCTGAATTACAACAATTTGTACAATGGTTAAAGTAATTATTCCAATTAAACAAATATATATAGTGATGCAGTGCAATATTTCGCTTTCAAAGTAATACATAATGATAAATACTATATAGATAAATAAAAATAAAACTTACACATAAAAAACATGCATTAAAAGCATTTGGAAAAAAGCATGTGATTAACATCTCCCCGGATCTTTAACATCGGCTATATTTTGGTGTTTAATATTTAATATATGCATAAAACTACATATAAAATATATGTTATCAAATAATAATAACATTTAGGTTTTAGTTCGGCATGGTTTAATTTGTTAATTAGTTTAAGTCTTTTGGTTTCTCTTCTGATTTAAAATAATTAATAAATAAAATAATTAATAATATGATTCAAATAATTAATAGTTAATTAATTATTTAATTAAAACAAAGCGTACTTACGATTAAGAAATCAGCAAAAACAGCAGAAAACGAAATACGATAGCAAACGCGATCCGAGGTCAAAGGCCACGCCAATGAAGGGGAAAGCAAGATTCAAGGGAAGGGTTGCAATCGGCGACGGATGCAAGATTGGCAATGTTATCGGCAAAGACGCCAAGCTTGGCATCCTCCTTTCCTCGCCAATCAGGGTTACCATAAAAGGAAGGGGGTTGCCAGAAATGGCGAGTTATCGCCGCGCCCAGATAACCGCAATCCTACCATATTGTTCACTTCAAACGTTATATTGAGCTGAAATTAGAATGATAAATTTTGAAATTACCTCGGTTCTAAGTATTAAGGCATCGTTGCATAAAAGATACCTATCTAATTTTAAGCTTTAGTCATTATCTAATTAAAGTTCACACCACATAGGGTGCAAAGTATTCAATTCGCAGCTAATATGCTTTTTTCAGCAGGATATTTGAAATTGCATTACACTTAAAACACTTAGGAAGAAACTGCACCTATATTCAAGAGAACATCCTATTGTGGCGATTAAGCACTTCAACTTCTAAAAAATAATAACTTTCACGATATCCAGTGAACGATCCACGATATCCAGTGAAGAACCATCTGAATTTGTACAACAACTCCGGATAATTATGCAAAATCTCTCCCCGACACCAGGATCTGCCCATAATAAACAAACACCTTTCATCAACCCAAGTTTACTCAACTGCACCCATGTTTTTGTTCGGCACGGTGGAGTTAAGAAGCCGCTACAAACACCTTACGATGGCCCCTACAAAGTCATAGAGCGCACTCCTAAACACTTCACCCTGATAATCAACAACAAACCAAGCACGATTAGTGTTGACCGTCTCAAGCCAAGCTTTTCCTTAGCTACTGACGACCTGCCTACTGCAAGCAACTGTGCGCCCTCAACGCATAATCTAGCTGACGTCCCTGTTGCTCTCCCAATGAGCAATGAAACCACCGACATCCAGCAACCCGTTCCAAGAAATGAAACCACAGACATAGTACAACCTGTCCCAATAACCACTCGCTCAGGAAGACAAGTTCGCTTCAACAGAAAATACTTGTAACATCAGTGCCCTTGGCACTTGGGGGGGGGGGATACAGTGGCGATTAAGCACTTCAACTTCTAAAAAATAATAACTTTCACTTTCACCAAAAAAAAAGAACTCTAATAAAAGTTGTTTAATTTAGCGGTTGTTGGAGTAGCGATGTATGTCGACGCTTGTTGTTCGGAAGCCTCATTCTTAATTGTTTAATACTGCATGATTGTGTTTATTCTTTATGTAATAAATATTTGATAAGATGACAGAGTTATCATTGTACGAGTGACACGCAATTTTAACTTCAAAACCTTGACTATAGTTAGTATGGAATAGACTTTACTACATTGGTGACCAAAGAACGTGTGAACTTTTACGATGATAAGTGCAATCGAAAAATATCTAAGCTGCGTAAGTTACCGCACGATTTTATTTGTCTAAATGAATTTGGTTTTATATTCACGAGTTGGTACATTGCCTTTCGATGTTGAGTGACATAGATTCTCTTTGCTTACTTATGATAAATTGTAATGTCGTTTATGATAATTGTCGCCTTGATGATAACTTTCTTTTTGAGTGCTACTTTAATGTGTGTTTTTTTACGTGTTAATCCCTAATGGAATTAAATTTGTAACTCAAGTTATATATAATGTCGACATCTGAAGATCAAATTTTCAACGAACCACAAATTTCTCACGTTGCGGTGAAACCACCGCCGTTTTGGAAGAATAATCCTAACCTGTGGTTCCTCCGCTTAGAAGCACAATTTTCCTTGGCACATGTGACGACTGACGAAACCAAGTTCAATTATGTTGTGGCAGCTGTTGATTCGGACATACTAAGCTCCGTAAGTGATATCATTATGCGACCTCCCGAAACCAACAAATATGAGCAGTTAAAAACACGTTTGGTTGAATTACACTCAGAAAGCGAGTCGTCTAAAATAAGGACATTGTTACAAGGGTTATTAGAGCTCGGTGACCAACGTCCGTCACAATTGCTTATACGCATGCGTGCTCTAGGTGGCGATTCCGTAGGTGAGCCATTGCTTAAATCACTCTGGCTTGGACGACTGCCCAACAGCACGCAATCGATTTTGGCAGCGTTAAATGAAGATTTAACGAAACTCGCATCTATTGCAGATAAAATCCACGATTTAACGCCTCAATCGTCCATTAATTCTGCACAAGTCTCTATTGCACCACAAAATATCGCGCTACAGGCGCAAATTGACCAATTAACCCTGCAAGTCAAACAGTTAACTTCTATAGTTCAGGAGCGAAGTACACGGAGGGACAATTACATTAGAAATCCTAGACACCGAAATAACTCTCGCTACCGTAGCAATTCTCGCAATCGAAGCTATAAAGAGCCAGAAAATGGTTTATGTTTCTATCATATTAATTTTGGTGAGAATGCCAAAAAATGCAACCCTCCTTGCTCTTTTCGTCATTCGGGAAACGTGTAAGGCGATCGCTTACCGGCCATAATGCTGACCGCCACCTTAATCGCATATTAATGGCCGATTCAAAGTCTAAACTTTCCTTTTTAATTGACACTGGTGCGGACGTATCAGTCATTCCTAAAACGTACGCTCCGCACTCTAAATCGCAATATTTAACGTTGTATGCCGCCAACGGCACAAAAATTGCTACTTATGGAACAAAGCGCATGACCATCAATTTGAATTTGCGCCGTGATTTTATATGGTCCTTTGTAGTAGCAGACGTTAAACAACCTATTATCGGCGTAGATTTTTTAAAACACTACAATCTGCTAGTTGATGCTAAAAACCATAGAGTTATTGATGCGAATACTCGACTTTCCTCTAATGGACAACTACCTTCACTTAACTCTCCTGAATCGAACATCGCTATATTGGTTGGTGATGGCATACTGGATAAAATCCTTAGTGAGTATCCTGAGTTATTAAACCCATCGCAACCCATGAAAGGTAGTAAGCAAGATCAAATTTACCATCATATCGAAACAAAAGGTCCGCCTGTATTTTCAAAACCTAGACGACTAGCTCCCGACATTCTTAAAGCTGTTAAAAAAGAATTTGAATATTTATCCGCTCAGGGCATCATCCGACCATCTAAAAGCCCCTGGGCAAGTCCTTTGCACGTTGTCAGAAAACCTAACGGTGAGTATCGTCCTTGCGGTGACTACCGTCGTCTCAATTCTACAACCGTGCCTGACCGCTATCCCGTTCCGCACATCCAGGATTGTACCCAAAGCTTGCATGGAAAAATAATTTTTTCTACTTTTCGACTTAGCAAGAGCGTACCACCAGATCCCTATAAACCCTGCTGATATACCCAAGACAGCTGTAACCACACCGTTTGGTTTGTTCGAATACACTGCTATGCCATTCGGATTGCGGAACGCAGGGCAAAGTTTTCAAAGGTATATACACCAAGTTTTATCCAATCTTGACTGTTGTATTCCCTATTTCGATGAAATATTAATAGCTTCTTGCTCAGACGTTGAGCATGCTAAACATTTGCACGAGGTGTTATCACGGTTAAAAAAGCATGGGTTAAAATTAAACCCTGACAAATGTGTATTGGGAAAACCTGCCGTAAAATTTCTCGGGTGCCTCATAACTGCTGCAGGCGTTAAGCCGCTTCCTGATAAAGTTGAGACCATCATTAACTTCCCGAAACCGAAAACTATTTCTGAGCTGAGACGTTTCTTAGCGATGCTAAACTTCTACCGGCGGTTCTTGCTAAAAGCCGCAGAAACGCAAGCGTCTTTAAATGAATTTCTGAAAAATTCTAAAAAGAACGACAAACGTCCTGTGCCTTGGGATGATAAATCGACTCTTGCATTCGAAAATTGCAAATCCGATTTGATTAATGCCACAACATTGACGTTTCAGTCACCTGAGCATCCACTGGCCCTCATGGTCGACGCCTCAACCACTTCTATTGGAGCAGTTTTAAATTCCCAGTCTCCTAATGGCCCAAAACCGCTCGCATTCTTTTCTCGTAAATTATCGACTGCCGAAGCCAAGTACAGCACATATGATCGAGAACTTCTCGCTATGTACTCTGCTGTAAAGCATTTTAGGCACGCACTTGAAGGCCAATGCTTCACAATTTTTACTGATCACCGTCCCTTAATTTTTGCATTTACTAAAAATTCTGACACCTGTTCCCCTCGCCAGCTCAGACATCTCGACTTCATTGCACAATTTTCAACCAATATCAAATACATCGCCGGAGAAGATAATGTCGTCGCTGACACATTGTCTCGCATTCAAGAGATTTGTCCAACTCCAATACAGTTTGAATCTTTATCACAAGCTCAAGAAACCGACGCCGAATTACAAAATCTCTTAGGCACAACCAACCATTCCCTAAAACTGAAATCCGTGCCAATTTCTCCAACGTTGAGACTTTGGTGCGACATCACAGACGATAAGGTGAGACCATTTGTACCAAGCAATTTCAGAAAGCCAATTTTTAATTCTCTCCATAACTTATCTCACCCAGGTATCCGTGCTACTAAACGACTAATACTGGACCGTTATGTGTGGCCGTCTGTGGCTAAGGATGTTGTTACTTGGTCACGTGCTTGTGTGGACTGCCAGAAATCTAAAATAAGCAAGCACACTCACAGCCCTATTCAACCATTCTTAAAACCAGCACGAAGGTTCGACCATGTGCATGTTGACTTGGTCGGTCCATTACCACCCTCTGATGGATTCTGTTACCTCATGACTTGCGTCGACCGATACACCAGATGGCCCGAGGCTATACCCGTGACTGATATATGTGCAGAAACAGTGGCACGTGCAATTGTGAATCACTGGATTTCACGTTTTGGGGTACCATCCATCATTACAACAGACCAAGGTCGGCAGTTTCAATCCACACTTTTTGCCTCTCTTTCCCGACTATTGGGAGTTAAGCATATAAGAACAACCCCATACCACCCTGCTAGCAATGGAATGGTCGAGAGACTTCACCGTACCCTCAAACAGGCTCTTAAATGTTACCATAACCATCGATGGACTGAAACATTGCCTCTTGTGCTTTTGGGATTGCGTTCCACCTTCAAGGACGATCTCCAGTGCACTACTGCAGAGCTGGTATATGGCTCAACACTCCGACTGCCAGGAGAATTTCTCTCTCCGTCCACGATATCCAGTGAAGAACCATCTGAATTTGTACAACAACTCCGGATAATTATGCAAAATCTCTCCCCGACACCAGGATCTGCCCATAATAAACAAACACCTTTCATCAACCCAAGTTTACTCAACTGCACCCATGTTTTTGTTCGGCACGGTGGAGTTAAGAAGCCGCTACAAACACCTTACGATGGCCCCTACAAAGTCATAGAGCGCACTCCTAAACACTTCACCCTGATAATCAACAACAAACCAAGCACGATTAGTGTTGACCGTCTCAAGCCAAGATTTTCCTTAGCTACTGACGACCTGCCTACTGCAAGCAACTGTGCGCCCTCAACGCATAATCTAGCTGACGTCCCTGTTGCTCTCCCAATGAGCAATGAAACCACCGACATCCAGCAACCCGTTCCAAGAAATGAAACCACAGACATAGTACAACCTGTCCCAATAACCACTCGCTCAGGAAGACAAGTTCGCTTCAACAGAAAATACTTGTAACATCAGTGCCCTTGGCACTTGGGGGGGGGGGGTACTGTGGCGATTAAGCACTTCAACTTCTAAAAAATAATAACTTTCACTTTCACCAAAAAAAAAGAACTCTAATAAAAGTTGTTTAATTTAGCGGTTGTTGGAGTAGCGATGTATGTCGACGCTTGTTGTTCGGAAGCCTCATTCTTAATTGTTTAATACTGCATGATTGTGTTTATTCTTTATGTAATAAATATTTGATAAGATGACAGAGTTATCATTGTACGAGTGACACGCAATTTTAACTTCAAAACCTTGACTATAGTTAGTATGGAATAGACTTTACTACACTATCATGTACGGGATTTAGCAGAAAACTTACACATTTCTAAGATATTTACGATTTGAATACAATTCCTGGTTACACAAACAAAAAAATCCTGAAATATATACCAGAACAAGAAAGAAACTTGAACAATAAAATGGAAAAGAAAAGAATTATGTTCAAAACTGGATCACCTGATTGATTAAATACACATTAATTGAAGAAAACATTTTAACATAACCTACTTCAGTATCTCAATTACACAAAAGAACACGTGCAGAGGAATAAATCCTTTCTCCATGATTGCAGCAAGAAAAAGGTTAATATAAGATAGCAGTAAGTTTGGCGAGAATTGATTTGGCGAGTTTGTTCCTAGCGCATGCGCATAGCATAGGGGAAATTTAAGAATTCAGACGCTCGTTAATTTTCACCAATGTTCAGTTCAATCTGCACGCCTGCCAGCTAGCGAGTTGCGATTGAAAATTGTTGTATCATATGAACTTAAAACGATGTGTTTTGTGCTAATTTATCATTGAATTAAAATGTGTTTAGGAAAAAGCGTCGCTTATCCCGAAGGCTTGACAGATCATAACTCGGATTTTAGAGGAATTTTAGTTTTTGTTTACATCGTGGAAAATTGTAAATAAAGAATGCCGACTTTTAGGCAAAAAAGCGCCATCAAGACTTTTAAGTCACGAATTTTAAGTAAATTTAAGAGTGTAAAACAAGAAACTGACCTTGTATTAACATGTCTAACTACATGTCTTGCACAGGTATGTTTTTTTTCTTCATTTATTAATCGTATGAAGGTGAAGTCACTTTCTTATTTTTTTGTGTTTACGTGATTTTATTATAAATATTTGGGGCCTTATGTTTCTGCAATTTCTCTTACGCTGCAGTAGTTTATTCTAATAATTCTGATTATAAATGCCAATATTTGCCGATATGCACAAACGAATCAAAATTTTTGTTGTCAAGTTTGTAATGAAGATAGCCTGCACGTGTTTGGAATTACAAGTAACCCTTTTTTCAATGAAGGAAAATGGAACTACATGAGTAAAAAATATGTAACACGCAGTCTAAAAATTTTTCTAAACCTCTATAAAAGATCCATTCAATAAATTGTTGGGAAGAAATTACATTAGGGCCTGGGAAACTGATCACCTTTGTAAAGTGATCAAATTTTTGTGTGTGTAAGTATAATGATTAGGGGACATAACCTTAGCAACCACCTGTTTACAGTGATCAATTTAGCTGGTCCCAAGGTGTTTGGTGCATGTGGACATTCTCCAATTTTATTTTACTATATGTATTTCAAATACTCACCTAAATAGAAAACCAAAAAGAAATGTAGAAGTAGCAAAAATAAAGGCTAAACTGAAGTGGAAATAAGGTATGAAAGCTAAATCATTAGCCGCACTTTATGTTCTAATTGTTTAATGAAAATGTATATTTTCTTTGCTCAATTGTAAGCCAGTTTGTAAAACGTTTTACCAATTTTAATTAGCCTGTATTAATAAAAAGCTTGCTGGTTGCTGAATTAAAACCTTTACTAAATAAAAAAATTATTAGCATACCTACTCAGATATGAGCAGGGTTGGAAAAAAACCAGGGTTTTTTTGGTTTAAACCAGGTTTTTTGGTTTAAACTAATGCAGCACTTTTAAAGCTTAAAGAAATTATTGAAAAGATTAGTTGTTGTGTGTTATGTTCTATTTGTCTCTATTTAAAATAAATAGTTAATGTTTCTTTAAAATATCAATTAATTTTAATTAATTTCTTGTCAATATAGTAAAAAGAATCAACTTTATGTAATACCAAGCCAAAAATTCTGTGTAACAATGATAGCTAATTTTTAATATTTTAAAAGTTCATGTTGATTAATAAAATTGGGAATAAATAAATGATTATTCATTACTTCAGTTTTAACTATAGGGATGTAACAAATAGTGATTTGGCCGAATACGGAATATTAAAATTTCTGGAAAATCGTTGTAATAGAAAAAATTCGTCAAATTTAAAAGTATTTACAAAGTCAAACACCCATTCCACGCATTAAGTTGTTCTTGTTTGTTAATAATCTAAAACTATCTAAAATTAATGTATTTTCTGTATTATTTTGAATGCAATAAAACTGAGAATTTCACCCACAAGTGGAATGGAAATGACAGGTTTTAATGTAAGCATTAGCATTTATGTACTAATTATTTAATTCAAATTAAAGAAATACTATTGCTTAGTGAAAATTTATCTTGCTCAAAATAGTTTTATGAAAATATGTTAAAAATTATAGAAGTTAATATTTTTATTTTATGGGGATTTTTTACATACCTGTTCTTAAAAGTTTTTTTAAAATTTAATGCATTGAACTGGAATGTACTTTTATTTTCAAAAACACCAATAACTTATACTATCTTAATATTCATGATACATTCTAATGCACGCTTTTGCAATAACTATAACACAATTTTAAATGTTTAAAGTCTACTACTTTCTTTAAATTTTACATTTCTACCGTAGCAGAACTATTCTGCCGAAAAGTCCATCAATATTTGGCCAGGCCGAATTTGATCTTACCGAATATTTGACTTGATGATGAAATGACTATTCGGCCAGGTCGGAGATTCGTTACATCCCTAGTTTTAACTTGCATTTTAATATTCATTCAAGCTGGAATTATCAGGAACATAACATTTCTCCATGTGTTTCTTCATTCGCAGAACCTTGGCCTTCAATTTCTTTATTGCACATTTTGCAAACTGCTGTTGTACCTTTCCTCTTACCTGATTTTATTTCAGTAAAATTAATCCAAATTTCATGTTTATTTCTGCCTGACCCAGACATTTTTATAATTTAATCTTTGTGAATTTAGCTATTTGCATGGGTGAAAGTAAGAGGATTTCAAAGAACGAAATTTAAAATAAATTTCCGTAACTCCAAAAACATGCATTTTCTAGAAATTTTGTTTCTGCATTGCATGTATAAATTAATTATCTCAACAAACCCTCTATAATAGATAAATATTAGCAACAACAATATTTAATAATTAAGGTGGGAACTCAAGTCGAACATTTTAAAAATCATTCCTCAAGTATTTTAATGAATTACTAAATTTACTATAATTAGCAACATCATCACATATTAAGCTTTTAAATGAAGAAATCAGAAAAACATTTACAGCCCATTTAAGTCTGTATTAAAATACTTTAGTTCTAAGTATTCTGTCCTTTTCCATCTAACAATTTACAAAAACAAAAAAGAGACGGAAATCCGTCTATAAACCAAATACTTTACCCATGGCTATTTGATTCAGAACATAGAATGAATGTAAATTGTTTGAAAATAATACTACATGTTCTTGTAGAATTGAGATGTTTCATGAGAGTAGAAATTCAAACAAAAAGGTTTTATTTAAAATACCAAAACTATTATAATATATTTTTTAAATAAATGTGGGTTTTTTTAAAAAAAAACCATGTGGTTTTTAAAAAAAAACCATTTGGTTTAAACCGTGCCAACCCTGGATATGAGTAGAAAATTTTTGATGGAAGGTGCTTCAAAACCAATTGTTTAATCAGTTATGTGCTCTCTGAGCACTAGGCCAGTTATTTAAAAAAAATTTGTGTTGGGGGAGGGGGGGGGGGCAAAAGGTATATATTCAATGCTTATTATATGTGTAAAAACAGCAAAATACATAAACACGTACAATGTATTTCTAATACTCATGGGGCCACAGTTGACCCCCTTATCACCCAAATGATGGGCCATCTGAGCACCTATTTTTTGTTACGGAATTATGTTGATGGGCAGCCCCATATAATATAGACAAACAAGCGAACGCTGTTCACAGAAAATTTTCAAAATTTGTGGACAGTTTCGATCATTTTTCTTTCTTTCTTCTTTTTCTTTTTTTTTTTTTTTGGGGCAAATCTCTTTAGTATTAAATTTTTAAAAAGTAGGAAAAAAATCAAACTTGAATTTTGATTAGCACTCAAACAAGGATTTCAATTGTCTTTGTTTTTAAAAACTCATAAAGTTTCTACCTTATTTGCAACTTTAGTAAAATTTCGGATTGTTTTATTCATTAAAAGTAATTTTTCCTGCACTTAAATATGAATTATATGCATCACATTGTTTAGATGCATGGTAATGAGAAATAACTTATAATTTAAAATATTTTTTCTATTATAATGCATCTCAATTTTGTTGATTGTGTTTAGTGATGTGGCCTGGAGCAGGGCATTTATAAATCGGCATTTGCCCAAAGCATTTTTAAGCTCCCAAGATCTGGGCATTTATAAAAATATATTAAAAAAATATTTTGACATTTTTAATGAGCTTATAAGAAAGATTAGTTACTTTTCAATATACATTTCATTGATAAAAGTATAAAGGGCTTATAAATCGCTACATTTGTATCACTTTTGTTTATAAAACATGGGATCATTCTATATCTATTCAATGCAGGGCCAAAATCTCACCATTTCGTCTTTTCTTGAGAATTAGCAGGAGGGGTTATAACCTTTTCTCCACCAGCTCCTGACCTGTTAAGCTGAGGCCTTAGGATTGAGAGGTGTACTACCGTATACCCAGTAGCAGAAGTTTCAGTATCAATCTGCAGCACGAGTTTCAGAAGTCAAAATTTATCTGTGGCATCAAATGATGTGGAGCCAAATTTACAATCATAAAAAATAGCAAACAATGCATTTTAAAATAGTTGACAATGCATGCAGACAATAAATAAAAATTATAATTATTCAATTTATAAATAAATTAATAAAATCTAAAATTGACATGCAATTAATGCAAGCTAAGAGAAAATGAAGTAAAGACAATACAACACAGTTTAATAGTTGTAAATTATTTATTATATAAGTTAGTGAAAACAGGGTAAACATTTATCTGAATCATTAATACTTAACTAAGGGTCGTAGTAGTAAAAAACTAACTAGTAGTAAAAATTTTTATTGTTAGGTGGCTAATTAATTTGCAAGCTTTAAGATAAATCTGCAGCGCTCGCTGCCGTGCTGCACAATTTCTGCTACCGGGCCTCTATAGACTTGGGGAAACGTGCCTTTTTTCTAAAAAATTGCTCTGGAAACTTCGTTAAAAAAGATGGAAGATATTTTTAATGTTAGCAATGTAATTTTCACAATGCTCAAAAAATTAAGAATGTTGCAAATGAAAATGTAGTTTTAGAGTTCGATGAATTGGGTATGCACAGGTCTGACAGCAGTAATAATAAGATGAAGCCAAGGAAAAAATAAGCAGTTTTGATGCATTTGTGTGTGTGTTTTAATTTTATTATTATTATTAGGTGGCAGTGGTATGCAACCTAATACATGTTAGGGGTAATTGTTAGCCTATTTGTAACGGAATATCAAAAACCAACTCGAATGCTACTCAAACTAAAAACATTTTCACCAAAACAACAACAACAAAAAAGACATTTTATATCTTCAAGTGGTAATATTAATAACTCCTTCTAACAAATAAATTACATTACATTTATCAGGTTTGTGTGAAGTATTTTCAATTATTAAGAGATTTAGATTATAAGATATTATAATTTGTTTGACTTTTTAACAATGATCAGAATTTCTATAAAAAAATGCATAAATGCCCGGGTATTTATTTATTTTGGGAATTTCCTCAGGCATTTTACCTCAGTATTTGTCTCAATTTATTAATGCCTGGGCATCTTACATCGCTAATTGTGTTGCATTTAAAATTGACACATTAATCCTGTTTTAGCAACCATGCTGTTGAATATGGATAAACCTTTGAATGATTAAAATAAAATAATGAACACACGTGGCATGCATGCCCATGAGTTAAGAAATAGAAACTGTAATTAGTAAGTTAGAATTTGAAAAGAGAAATGGTAGTCTTGGTTTTTGAAGCCTGCTAATGTCTAATAATAATTAGCTCATTTAGAGTGGAACGGCGGTAAAAATATAGTTAAGAAATTTAATGTTTGAAGGTTTATGCCAGCTGAAACTAGTCATATAAATGTTCTTATGTAGTGCATGTTTAGTGTTGTGTAAGTTTAATGTAGTGTGCTATTCCAAGTCAAATAAAATGTTTGTGTTGTCATGATTGTGCCTGGATTAATAAAGTAACATACTACTCGGCCACCATAAAAGAAACATAGTGAAAAAACCAGGTAAGTCTTTAGAAATGAAATTTCAGTCTAATGCTTGTTGAAGTCAGAAAAATTCCCACACATGCTGGTCACATAGTTACACTCCACTCGCATAGTTTTATTTGTTTTTTTTTTGTTTTTTTGCAGAAATTTTTAAAACATTTTTGAGTTTGTAAATAGTTTTACATTTTATCTAAGTCTGTTCTGTTGATGGGGTAGGTTGGGTAAATAAGATGAAAAACAAAAAGTAGCTCCAGAGATCTTATTTAAATTCCAGGCTTGTTATTAAAATAGTGGAGCTCTAAATATTAGGAATGATTTCCTGTGTATGTAATTGTATAAATTATGCATTTGTATTTTATTTTTAATGATGGGTACTCTTGGTGATTACATTTTTAATATTTTGTTTTCAGTATGAGAAACAAATCTCTGAAGTTTTAAAAGCTGATGATGAAGAATTTTTTCAACTGTATCAGAAGTTAAATCAAGATTTAGAGTCCTTTCAGGATAAAATTATTGTTTTGAAAGCATCTCTTGATATTTGTAGTGAAGATGATTCAGACGTAGAAAGTGAGGTAGTATACATTTTGTATTTTTTTTCTAGTTTTCATTTATTTATTTAGTTTATGTATTTATTTTGGGGAGAAAAATATTAAGGAATTTTTTTTTAATAGTGGTATGTTACAGGTTTGCTGCTGAGCAGGGTTCATGATTTTTTTACACTAGATTGCCCAGACCAGTCATTTTGGCTGTTTCAAAGCTTCCATTTTGTATAATTTGTTACTAATTATAGTGCAACTTTAAATTGCATTGACTTTTCCTAATGCATGATAAGTAGGACAAGTTAATGTGACGGACAGTGTTTTTGTAATTACAGTCAGTATCGGCTATACGGTCACCTCTGGGGCCCAGAAATATATGACCTTATAAGCGGGGTGACCTAACATGCGGAAAAATATAGTTAATATGGCATAAATATATTTCTGGAATCAGAACTTAAACAAATAAACTTCCTAAGACGTTTTAAACAGGGTTGGGGTTTTGGACGTCCAAAACTAGTTTTGGACAGGACAGGCGGTTTTTACCGTCTTAAACTGTCCAAAACTCCGAAATTGGGTATTTTGCAAATCTTTCTGTTTTTAATTGCTGCACACTTTATAAACAATGTTAATAAATATTATTTTTGAATTAAATTTTATTATTACTTTCATTTATACTATATTAAAATATTAAATTTAGCCAATAGTGCTGATGTATGAAAACTATCATTTTTACTATGTTAAAAACAAATTAAATTTAGCCAATAGTTCTATTGTGTGAAAACTATCATTTTTATTACGGTTAAAAAAATTAACTTTAGCCAATTCTGTTGAATGAAACTATTTTTTCAAGCACTTTTAAAAAAGTACCAATTAAAAGAGAAATTCATGATAATGTACCACAAAAATAAAACATATCAGTTTTGTCTTATTACTAAACACAATGGATGGAACATTATATATAAATTTTAAATTACAGAAAAAGAAAGACATATGTTTAATTTGTTCAAGAATTAACATTGTTTGAAGTTTAAAGAAATTCTGTTTAAGTAATGCTTTACTTTAAAAAAAAAAAAAAATCATAGAATAAATTTTATAAAATAACTGACAATGTATGTAAATGGCCAATGACAAATTTATATTTTTAAAGCTGAGGAAATTATATTTTTCTAATACATTTACAAAGATGTATTATGCAAATAAAAACAATAAGAAAAAAAATAAACAGCTTATTAATAATATGCAGATAAGAGTATTAGCATTTTTCTGAGCCAAAACTTGTGATAGCATTTGCAGTTTCAGATCAAGATAAGATAACAGATAACATCCTCCTTTATAACAACTGAAGTAAGGGTACACCTAAAACTGAACAAAGAAAGGCTACTAAGAGACTATAAGGAATATCATTCTCCATATCCCTGGGGAGAGGGGGGGGGGGATGGCTAACCAGTAGCTGATGATAGTATTCAGGGTCACAAGGCTAAAACAAGAGGAGGGGATAGGGGAAGGAATGAGGCCATTGGCTATTCAAGTTTTTGGGTGCAACTTTGCAAAAAGAAATCTATTCTTCTCTGTCTTGTGAGTTACTGTTACTAGTGATTTCACTACAGTGGCATAGCCATTTTGTCTGCGGCTGTCTTTTCCATAAAGCTAAAGTTGTAGAAATAAATTGATTTATTCTATTTTTAAAATATCTGAAGTTACAAACTGAAGATGAATAAAGGTGGTAGACCAGCTGATAGTGTGTGGCAACATTTTCTTAAAGTGGAGGGGAAAAAGGCAAGTAGTATCTATGCTAAGTGTAAACAATGTGGAAATATTCAGCTTGGCAAAGCAGATAGAATGAGAAAACATATTTTGACTTGCAAGCCACAAAATATAGGCAATGAAAATGATTCACTTACCAAGAACTCAAAAACTGGATTTTGATTCATCCAGTAATGAGAATGAAATAGAAAGGGAATCTTTGGTACCAGCAAAAAAGATGAAAATTCAACAATGTCTAGATTCCAGTATTTTCAAAACAAGCAAGAGTGTTGCAAAAAACTTGGATTTGCTTGTTGCAAAATTTTTTTTTGCTAACAATATTGCATTTACAGCAGTGGAACATCATACGTTCAAAGAATTAGTGACAGCTCTGCGTCCAGGATATACTCCACCAAATCGCAAGGCTCTAGCAGGAGAACTCCTGGATAAAGTATCAATTCAAGTCAACAATGAAACAAAGAAAAAGGTTGAAGGAAAACAAGTCACTCTTATTGAAGACGGATGGAGTAATATCCATAATGACCCCATAATTGCAACTTGCATTCACAGTGAAGGAAAATCATATTTTTTGAATACTGTAGAAGCTGGAACTAATACAAAAAATGCAGACTATCACAAATCTGTTTTGAAAGATGCAATTACTAAAGCAAAAGAAGAATTTCATTGTGATGTCAAAGCTATAGTCACTGACAATGCCAAAGTTATGGAAAAAGCAAAAGAATGTTTGTATAATGAAGATAACAGCTTGTTGGTATATGGATGCAATGCCCACTACTTAAATTTACTGGGACAGGATATCACACCAGTTCAAATAATATTAAACATTGTGAAAGTTCAAAAATATTTTCGCAACCACCATATACCCAGTGCTTTGTTAAAAAAAATTCCTAATTCAGTTAAGCCTCAGCTACCAGGCGACACAAGATGGAAGAGTCAGGTGGCTTGTATTGAAAGTTTTCATCGCAATAGGCAACCATATCAAACAATAGTTGAAGATAATGATCAAGACATAGACAAAAACATAGCAAATCTTATCAATAATTATAATTTGTATAAACAATCTAAAGATTTATTATCCCAATTGAAACCAATAGCAGATTCTCTCGATTGTTTACAAAGAGACAATGCTACAATTGATGAAGCATGCCGTATTTGGATAACTTTACTGAAAGACCAGTCTTTACAGCCTCACACAGCAGAAATTTTGAAACGATTGAATCAAGCTATGCGACCGTTTCACTTCTTGGCTTACTTACTAAACCCAAAATACAGAGGAGAAGGTTTAACCATCCTTCAAAAAGAAAGTGCCCGTTCGTACATGATTCAGAAATATCCAGAAAGCACTTCCCTTTTAATTGCATATGAAGCTGAAGCTGCTCCATTTCCGTGTACTTATTTTACTGAATCAGGGAAAAATGTAAGCCCTGTTACATGGTGGACTGCAGTGGGTAAACTATTGGAACCAGAAGGGTACTCTAAAGAGTGTTTACAATACATTTCGTTTTTATTATCATGTCCTGCAAGTTCGGCATCTATAGAAAGGATGTTTTCAAACTTTGGAGTCATCCATTCAAAACTTAGGAATCGCCTAGGCAATAACACAGCAGCTAAACTGGTCATGTGCTATCGGATGTTAAGAGGACCGACTGAACTAGATTACTAATTCTTTTTTTCCTATTTTGTTGAATTTTCTTCTTAAATGTTATGTATATTTTTCATTTTCATGTAATTTAATTATTTAGTAAATTTCTTTATATGGTACTTTTACGAAATTAAATCCAGTTTGATCTGAATCCATTGAGTATTTCTTTTTTTTTTTTTAAAGTGTAATACTATAGTTAATAATCCATCACTATATCTTAACCCTCTAATTGTTTTGTAAATGGGCAAATTTGTAATTTTTTTCTCTGTATTTTGAAATATCACTCAATGATTTCAATTTGCCTTAATTTATAAAAATTATATTAGTTATATTATATATAATATTTCTTATTATACCTCTATGCACACAAGTTCATATCAAAGTTTGAAATTTTATGCCAATAACTAAGAGATTTTTGAGATTTTAGAACCATGATATATGTATTAGCTTTTTTTTAAAATTAAACATACTTTTTTAAAAACTATTCACATTCAGTAAATAAAGCTTTAATAAAAATAAAATATTATATTTTAATTAATATTTATTGCATTAATTTGTTAATTATTGCATTCCTTTAATTAAATACAATTATTTTGAAAAATATAGTTTTGGACACATGGGTTTTGGACAGGACGGTAAAAACCATGGTTTTTACCGTGGATTTTACCATAGTGTCCAACACTTTGCCAACCCTGGTTTTAAATGTTAAAGCACACATATACATATTTTAGAATACGTTAATTCTTTACCTTATCATTTACCTTATATTTAAAAAAAATATTCTATTAAGCAGGACTGCTGTTGCTTTTTGCTTGTTAACACAACTTTTTCTAAGTCTCTAAGAGTCTTCAAATTTTCATTTGCTGCAACAGAGTTTGTAAAAATGCTTTGCTTCCTGTCTCAAGAAGTGCTTTTTTTTTCTAAAGAAAACAAAATGCCAAACTAAGGAAAAGCGACCATACAACCGATAATTCTAAAAATTACATGACTATATAAGCAGTGTACTTTAACACGCGTTCCCTATTAAGTTAAACGGGACTTTAGAAAACTGACCATATAAGTGGGGTGACCATATAGGCGGTACTGACTGTATTAGCAACTTGGTGTAAAATGAAAGTTTAGAAATGGTCAGAACAATGATCAAAACAGCCTGGGAAATCTAGTGTTAAGCAGATCTTAAATACTTTTGATATTTATTATGTTACACTTATAAAAATATTACGACATGTCAGGGGTGCGCCAGAGGAAACTCGGGTTCGTTTTGAACCCGTCACAAAATTCCAATTAATCGAAACAGATCCTTCACAAAATTCAAATCAACTAAAACAGACCCTTCACGAAATTCCAAGCTTCCAAGTCGTACATTTCAGACCATTATTTAAATAAGAACTTGAAATATTTTTTAATTTACCCATTTAGTAAATTCATATGTTCGCTACATCCATTACTAAAAACTGAAATGTTTTGTTTTACTCGGATATCTTTACTGAAAATTTCTAAGATGAAAAAATATTTCACTAGGAAAAAAGTTAAGCTATTATGGAGCGGGTATGAAACATCTTTTTATTAATTAACTTTTAAACCATATTGTTTTAAGCACTGACAAAATCTCTGGCAATCCAGAATGCTAAATTGTGGTTACTAAAATTTAGTTAACTAGCATGCTTCAAAAATGTTTTAAATTGCGAACTTACTACATATTTGCAAGCTGTGGGGATGTGCGGTTTTGGTTTTGAAAATATGTACAGAGTTCACAGGCTCTAAACATTAGAGCTGCATATCTGGCATGTATTCATCAAGCAAGGGATATCGAATATACAGTATCCCGAAAACTGGGGGAGGGGGGCACTGCTGATCAGAGATCTGGAGCAGCCCACTTTTTTTATTTACTCTGCTCCGACTTATAAGTATTTCATACGGCACCCCTCTAGCTCAGCACTGCACCGCTCTCCAAATAAGTTAAATGGATTATATTATTTATCTTCTTTGTTTAAGTTAATTAATTTTATTAGCTGATAAATCAAAACATTTTGAAAAAA
This sequence comes from Octonoba sinensis, assembly GCA_038502835.1. Lineage (NCBI taxonomy): Eukaryota > Metazoa > Arthropoda > Arachnida > Araneae > Uloboridae > Octonoba > Octonoba sinensis. The sequence continues at coordinate 10,336,965 of CM076599.1, forward strand.
ATCGAGCAGTCGAGCACAATAAACTTTGCTCCTGCTCTGTTTCAGTTTCACACAATCTCATAGATCCACTGATCTGCTCCAAATCTTGATCATATTGGTTCAGTAGTTCTTGATTATATTGGGACCCCTCAATGGAGGCCCTAACGTATACCATCTGCCTCATTCTCCCAGAAGGTCTGGATGTAGGAAAAGGAAACTCCCTATTCGCTACCAGATTCTATGTATACAAGCACTTGAAACATTTTGCTTTTACAAGCACACACTCGGTGTTATCAAAAATAAAATGGACATTTTTTGCTTTTGAAACTCATGTTGAAATAAAATGCTTCTTGAAGCAGAGCTACAGAGTTGTTATTCTTTCAAACTTTTTATGTTATTCTTTCAAACTTTTAAAGGCTGTATTTTATTTTCCATGATCACATTTATTTACTTGTAATTGGTTTAATAAGTAGAGTTTTATTAATTGGTTTAATAAGCCAATTTTGGAGTTACATTTTGTTATGAAGTTAAGCCATTGTATTGGAGACTAAACTTCTATAAAAGCCTTTTTTTTTAGGAAAGCAAAGCCTAATTTGATCGATATGTATAAAGCTTAGTCTTGAATCATTTTGCTCATTCTCAATAACTCAAATCTAGAGGGATGGAAGGAAAACTTTGGCTTACCGCAAGTTTCTGTTTCCAACATTTTACTAATGAAAATTCCCGGTATGGTAGCATCGTGTTAAAGCACGGGACTGGTACTCCCCAGTTCATCCGATCGAGCCTGGCACAGCTGTGCCCATGGCGTACGATTGTGGGGCATGTCAAAGATCCCTTGAGTAGATATTTGTTTTGGATACTCATGGCTAAGTTAAATTCCTAGTGAAATTTTGCACTAGGAGAATCATTGTTGAAAAAACGTTGAGTTAAAAAGGAAGTAAACATAGATATATTAAGAATAATTAAAGTGAAATTGAAGGGAAAATGGTTGGAATCTGATAAAATTCAAGTTATAGGCCTTCAAATTATTGCAAATTGACTGTATATGCATAAATCTTGAAAAATTTTGCTTCTACACCCATCAAAAAAAAAACAATATTATCAATTATTAGAACCATTTTAATATTGATGTATTTTTTCTTTCTTAGGAAAATTTTCAAGATTCACTACTTGAACTGGGTGCCACAGCTAAGTCCATAGAACCTCAACAATATTCCTTTGTATCACAGCAAAGTTCTCAAAGCATTATCAAAACTAATGTATCCAAAGATATTAATAGGTCATCTTCATCAGTTTCGTCATCTAATAAGCAGAATAGTTTGTTTCATCCTACAAATATACTAAAGGATAATTTAGATTTGATTCCTGTTACTAATCTTGAAATTGATGCAAAGTACTCGTGTAGAAATTGTCATTCATCGGAAAGGAAGTCTATGCAGTCAAATGAGGAAGAAAATAGTCATCCTATTGGAAACTATTGTTTTGCAGAAAAACCTTACGCATCTAATTATGAAAAAGAAGTATGCAGCACTGCTTTTAGCATAGAGAAAGCAGAGTCTGTAAACTCGGTTTCCTTAAGCTCATGCTATCGTTCACTGTCATCAAATGTTAGTGATTTTGACCAAACTCAAATAACAGGTGCTGTGAGTAACAATAATGTATGTTTTGAAAATAGTCAGAGTAGTGTTTATTCAGGAGAAAAAAAGGAAGTTTCAAAAGCTTCTTTAAGTACTTGTAATTTGCCACTGTTACCATCAAAACCTTTGCCTTTATCAACTAAAATCTTTGTGACTCTTACATGCATAACAAACCCTAGTGACTTCTGGGTGCAACTGGAAAACACACATAATTGTGTTAAGTTCCCAATGTATGTTTTCACTTAATAATTTATTTTATTAATGGTTTTTATATAAAAGTGTTTTTCTTAATGACTTTTTTTGAACTTGACTTTTTAGTATGCTTTTTTTCTTAATAGCCTGAAAATACTCTAATGAAGAATTTTGTTAACAGCTTATCATATCAATCATAAGCTAATCTTTTGTTTATTTATCAATTTTTTAAAAACTTATTTTTTCATTTTTGCTTTTTTTACTGTACATGTTTTTTATTTATGGCATTTTAATAAGTAATTTGGTTTTTTAATTGTGTTGAACTCATCATAATTTAAGCTCTATACATATATATTTATATATATACAATATAACCTTGAAGAAATAATTGTTGAATGCTGTCGTTAAATCAAGGATATTGATATATCGGGAACATGTTAGAATAGTCAAAACCTAACCGGGACTTATAAAATCTATCCCTACTTTGAGAAAATTGTTAAATTGAAGATATACTGTATATTTATATATATATATATATAGTAAATTGTCGTTATTAATTTGAAATACAGAGGGAAAGTGAAAAATCTCATGAGTTAAGGACCTCCATACACTCCATATACAGGGAGGTGAAAAAATTCTTCCAATTTTTAAAAAATCTTTTCACTATGTGAGTATTGTATAAACAGATAAATTCAGATAATTAAACTAAGAATGAAAATTAACATTAATTAAACATGAAAGTTATGTTAAACGTAAAGAACATCCAGTCTTCGATTGTTCAGCATTGTTAGACTTCTGATCATTGTTTCAAATTTTCTTTTGCTAGAATTATGAGTAAATGATCTTTGGTCTTTGATCTTGATTTTGGGAAGCTTATTATATTTGGAAAAATTCTAATTCTTTAGTAAATGGTTGTTCCTTTACTCCATTTTTTTCCTGATACTTGGAAACGTTTTTTATAATTTTTCTTTTTTCCATGTATGTGTTTCCCTTTATCCTTCTTTTTTCAAGTTCCTGGCCTCTGATTGGTCTTCTTCATTCCTTGTCGTCTTTGTTTCCTATTGATTAATCTCTTATCCGACCGGATATTTGGTATAAATACCCGCTGTCTCTCCTCCAATTGTTGCCAGTTCACTCGCAACTTTCTTGTTGTGTGTAGGGATGTAACGAATATTCGGCCACTATTCGGTATTCGGCCTATTTTTCAATACCTAGCCGAATATTCAGCCTGGCCGAATATTGATGGACTATTCGGCCGAATAGTTCTGCTGCAGTAAAAGTGTAAAAAATGAAGAAATTAGTAGATTTTAAACATTTAAAATTGTATTATAATTATTGCAAAAGAATATATCAGTATATAGTTTTAATAAATAAAAATAATTTAGAAAAAACTACTTTTTTAAACCTTGTTTTAGGCTTGACTGAGCAAAACCAGATTTTAAAGTAGTAATATTGTATTTTATATTTAGCATTTGCTCCCAAAAGCTGGAAATAGTTAATTATGACGGAGAATATGAGAAATTTATGTTGTTATTATTAACGAAATGGAAGTCAGACTTTGTTTGGGTAGACTGATTTATTGTGAATATTGGATAAGAAAGAAATGTAATTTGTTATTTATATATAAGACCCCAAGTATATCTAGATAGCATAATTTATTGGGGTGTTTGAAAATAAAAATTTATTCCAGTTAAGTGTATTAAATTTTAATAGGTCCTTTAAAAATAGGTATGTAAAAAAACTCCATAAAATAAAAATATTAACTGTTATAACTTTTAAAATATCTTCATAAAACAGTTTTGAGCAAGGTAAAAGCTCACTAAGCAATAGTAGTTTTTTCATTTGAATTAAATAATTAGTAAAGTAATGCTAATGCTTACTACCATAAAACCTGTCATTTCTATTCCACTTGTGGGTGAAATTCTTAGTTTTATTACATTCAATACAATAAACTAGAATAATTTTTAATAGTTTTAAATTCTTAAAAAGCAGAATTAAAGCCTACATCATAGATTGTGTGTACAGTCGAGCGCCATAAATCCGCCGACCTGAAATCCGCCAACGTCCGAAATCAGCGTTGATTTTGTCCCTAACTGGTTTTGCAGAAAAGTCATTTTTGCAAACGTAAAACTAATATATTTTTGGGCCACAATCTGCCGATGACAAATTTAGGCATGTTAAATCCTCAACTATGGAGTAAAAAGATACTCCTAACGTTATTACAGCACCGAACCCCAAATTCAGAATCCCAAAATTCGGAAAATTCGGCACTTTTCCCGAAAATTTCCGATCTTTTTTCTTGGCCAATTTAGAAAAATATTTAATTCTAATAAGAAGCTGTTAAATTAATAAATACCAGTAAAATTTGATTCAAATAGAAGCAATATTGTAGATATGTTTCTGATTTACATGAACTAAACTCAGGAAACCAAGATAAAATCAGAAAACCCTACTATGTTGAAAGATGAAAATTGATTTCTTGAGCTCAGTTAAATATCTTTCTTCCCTATAAAAAAATTAATTTTTTCCCCCTTAAGTTCTTAAAAGTTCGTTTTTTAAGTTTTATTCCCTTAAAAAAAAGAGAAAGAAAGATAAAGGAATTTGTTTCTCTGTGGTCATAAATGGCGCCCAGTAACTTTGCAATTCGTTCAAATGGCGCTAGCGTTTTGGTTTGACTTCTCTGTTAATATTTTTTTAGATGTTGATGCAGCTCCTATTTTCTTTTTCATGCAATTGCAGGTGATTAGTGAAATGGTGAACTACCATGTGGGTATGGTTTATTTTTGCTGAATTGTGTGTTGTAATTTGGAGCGTTTTACTAAAATCCATGAATAAGTTATCTTTTTTGTTTGGTAAAATATATTAACACATGGATTTACTTATATTACCTTTAAAAAAAAAAAGTTACCTATTTATCAACCCTTTGACAAAACATTCCATTTTGAAGTAAAATGCGCTTATCAATGTCGATGTTTACGTAAATCCGCCATTTTTGGTTCCGTAAATCCGCCATTTTGGGTCAGGCTCCAAAATTCGGAAAATTCCGAAATAAGGCCTAGCACTACCTTGTGGTTAAAAAATAATGTTCTTAAACATGTTTAAGGGTGGGGGAAAACAAAAAGATATCCCATTATTTGCTTATAATTCACACCTGGGAAACTTCTGAACTTTTTTTAACATAGTTAACTAAAGTGGCCTGAAATCCGCACAACCAATCCAAGTTGTGCGGATTTTTGACCCTCGACTGTAATTGGTGTTTTACTTTGTGAATAATTTTAAATTTTACAAATTCTTTCCATTACAACGATTTTCTAGAAATTTTAATATTCGGCTGCCGAATATTCGGTATTCGGTCTTAGACATTGGCCGGATATTCGGCTTCGGCCTAGAAGAAGTGGCCGAATATTCGGTATTCGGCCAAATCACTATTCCTTACATCCCTAGTTGTGTGTTGAGCAATTTTCTTTCCTTGCACTGATAAAGAGACTCCATTGTAGCCTCGAAAAAGCTATTTGCATTATTAATTTGACAATTTGTGTTTTATATACATTAGGACTGGGCGATATATCGCAAAATACCGGTATTACACATTCATCGCGATGTTCGATTTCACATTGCTGTATCTTTCGATATATCGTGATTGGCGATATGTCACGGTATATCGCGGTCCGATATATATCACGGTATATCGCGGTCCGATATATCACGGTATATCGCGGTCCGATATATCACGGTTTATCGTGACTGACGGTGATACCGGTTTCCGATACATCACGGTTAATCGTGACTGACGGTGATACCGGTTTCCGATACATCACGGTTTATCGTGTCTGACGGTGATACCGGATTCTTCGTAAGCTCTTGTCCTTTGCTTTTCCTGACGCGGGGGAAAACATGTGCTGCCGGCGTTTGCCGATGAAATCATTGCGGCGCGTCTTTGCGTGACCTTCGAGAGGAATCTCGAAGGTCACGGTCTTTGTCCAGGAAATCGTTGTCGGCGCTCCTTCGTGTGTTGGTTCTTTTTTTCGAAACGTTAGCGTGGCGTGTGCATTCCTAACTTCTGACCTGGGTCTGCTAACGGCAATAATGGGAAGTGATGGGGTTCTTTATGATTAGGAAAATATTTCGTTTCCTTTGCTTTTCATTAATTGAAAAGTGGTAAACGCTCGCTAAAATGAAATGTTTTTTTTTTCTTTTTACTAAAATAGGCTAAAATCTGCAACATGCCTTAAGCCTTAAGTGATTTATTTATTTATTTATTTTTTGTATTTAAGTTTGTAAATGGTATTTAAGACTTTCTAAATGCATGAAAAATATATTTAATAAGTTTGAAAAAACAAGATGTATGTTTTTGAATTAATCTTAAAATAATTCATTCATTCTCTTTTACAACAAAAATGTTGTTCAGTTTCTGAAAAAGTTCAACCGAAAACAAGTTATTTCCTTTTACAAAATAGGAAACACTTGTATAGTACATTTTCACAAACAGTTTACTAATAGTAAAATTATAAATTTGTGTTCGTTAAATCTGTGTAACGGCACTTTGTCCAGTTTGTCTGTATTTTTTTAATGTGTGATTCTTCTAAATTCATGAAATAAGTAGACGTTTTAGCTATTATTATTAAAAGAAGAAGATGGAAAACTGTTGTGTTTTTGAATACAATGCGATAATATTCTCCGAGAGTTATTTTTTCGTGAACATCTCCCCCCCCCCTTTTAAATAGTGAAGCTACAGCAGTGGCGTACTCCAGCATGGGTGTCAGCACTCCCCCTTCCACAAAAAGAAAAAGTGTTGGGTTGAATAACTTGTGGTTTTGCAGTTTATATAAAAAATCTGGAGCAGCTACTTTTTCTGCGTTGCCTCACTCCGATGTCTAAATACTTTTCTCTGGATCCACTGCAGCTCCGCCCCCCCCCCCCGCCCCGCCCCGCCCCCCCCGTAGTAACGTTACTGATATATACATGTACATAGACATACGTATATATTTTCCGTAAATTCGGTAAACCCCCTGATTTGGTCGATCTACGCGGGGAGAGGAGGGACGAAATAAAATCGTAGGAAAATAAAATGCTGCACAGTTTAATTTGAGAGGTCGTGTTTACTCGTTAGAACTAAGATTTTTGAAGTGCCATTTCATAGTAAGGATGTTTAAAAAATCTTTGCAATTGCCTTAAAAACGTAAGTACCTAACCTAATATAATACATATAGTTGAAAACGAAATATTTAAATATCTTTGCTAATTGATATGAATAGTTGGCAAATTTCAATTTCGCGATGCGAATTTCGCGCAATTTCTGTATCGCTCGAAAATTAGTTCATCTTAAAAAATAAATATAACTACAAGAAATTTAAAAAAGCAAAATTTGATGATATTAACTCAGCATTAAAACAAACAATTACTAAAAACTCTAATCGCAAAAACGAACCCTTTTCAGAAAATCCCGAAAAAACTTTTTTTGAAAACTGCACTTTTCCGATCTTAAACAGGTTCATTACATTTTATTTTACTTCTTTTTAAAATGTCTATTTCCAAAAAAAACGGTGCGAAATATTTCCCGATTTTTCTTTAAAAAATAAAATCTTTTTTTTTTTTGAAAAAGTTCCGGATTTTGAGTCTTCCGGATTTCGGAAATCCGAATTTTCGGTCACATACTGTACTGACACATCGCGATACATCGAAATATCGCAATATTATTGTGACGATATATCGCGGTATCAAAAATTAGACATCGCCCAGTACTAATATACATTGATCATTTATATTTTAGCACAAAGCTTTTTTGATCATTTTTCTTAAAATTAAACTAGTCACTCACAACGTTTTTATTGTGTATTGAGCACTTTTATTTCTTTGCACTGATGAAGAGGCTTCATTGTAGTCTTGAAAGAGCTATTTGTATTATTGATTTGACAATTTGTGTTTTATTTATGTTGTTTTTCCTTGTACTCACAATTTTAGCACAAAGCATTTTTATTAATTTTTCTTACAATTAAACTAGTTAGAGTAATATTAATAATGTAGCAGTGCGAGAATTAAATAGCCCAACTTCTTCCTTGGCCATTAGGTCCCTTTTGGCAAAGTGTGGAAGTATGTGGCTTCCACTAAGAAGATCCTAAGTCGAATCTCAACTCCGCCTTGTCCACCACCACTGTATCCCCACACCTGTCCGCTGCATGTAGTGATCTGGATGTGTTTTGAACCTTCGGATACTGGGGATTTTGTGTTTTTCTCTCCTCCTCCTCTCTTATATTTTCTGTTATTATTTTGCTATTTGTTAATTCTACGTGGCAATGCATTCAAATAATAAACTTATGTTATTTCAGCTGTGAACATATCAATAAAATTCATCCCTCTGAAGTAAAAGAAAACTTTCTGTACCTTGCTCCGTTTAAGACAGCCTCTTATTATTATAGAGTTCAAGCTTTAAATCAAGGTTCAAAAGGTATGATTTTGTTAGTGTTATTTTTTTTTAATATAAAACTTTTAGAGATAAATTTTCCATTTTTCCAAAATTGCCAAGTAATGAAATTCATCTTTAATTTCAGAATTGTAGGATTTCTTTGTTCTTCAGATGTTTCAAGGGAATTCATATATTTTCATTTATTGCTGTGTTTGATTTTATTTTGGAATTAAGAAAACTTCAAAATAAGAAATACTATTAATCTTGATGATCCTTGAAAGCTGTATGTGATGCAATAAGATGTAAAGGGATGTAAGTGGCAAAAGAAAGATTTTGAATAAAATGTGGTCAAAGCTCAAATTTTATGTGGGGGAGGGCCGTAATGTAATTTTTTTAGAAACCTCACTGCTGGCAGGACCTGTTAAGGCTACCGCTAACGTCTTTTGCCACACAGCAGAAAAGCGTTTCTTATGTCATTTGCGCCAATTTTATCCAAATTCTCAATTTTGTCACTTACATGACTTTGTTTCTCAGTGCCTTATATTGTTGTTTCAATACTACAACTTAACAACTCTATATTTGTAATTCTGTGATAAATGCATTTAAAGTATTTTCAAAAGTGCAAGTTTATTCTTGCTGTTCGTGAGAGAGAACTTCAAACCATAGTTCATTCACATATTCTAAACATTATGACGCAAAAATATTTTACTTATAAATAAAGCTTATGTAACATTTTTATAAAAGTATTGTATATATGCTTCAACAGCTATGTGGAGGTTTAAGGTGTAGAAACATCTGACTCAACACACAATTTAAAACCACATTTTAATTTAAAACACTAGATGTTACACAACAACAAAATAATAATTATAATGGTAAAATCACCAACATGGCTTCACAGCTCGAGAACAATAAAATTCCAGCAGTCATTCCCCTTTGAGTACGAAGGATGATCATAAGGCAAATCTGACCAGAGGCAGACGTGAGCATAGACAAGAACATGTACAAGTTACCTGTTGATTCAAAAGTTCGTCAAACTGAGCAGTTGGTGTGCTTTTGTTAAGCACATAAGCAGATTTCAGACAATCTATTGACACTGCCCTTTTTTCCCTTTAACGCCCAAGGTGTAAAACTTGTCTTGTCTCTTTAAAACACAGAAAAGCCCTTGATAAGGTTATTGTAAACTTGTACTTGAGAAATGTCTTTATGCACAAAAATGTTCTGAGAGCTTATAACCATTGTTGATACAGATTACAAGGATCATCATGTCATCAAAAATCACTGTGGGTTCCTGCTGCAACCTGTCCTAAAGTTTATTAAACTATGTTTTTTTTCTGTAAATAGGTGAAGATAAAGTGAAAATGTTTTATGTGGATCATGGATCAACTCATGAAGTTCTTTTAAAAGATATTCGCCCATTACCATGGATTGCATACGATATTCCAGTACAAGCTTATCATTGCTATCTTTTTGGCGTAAGTTTGCTGTTCTCTTTTTGTTATAACTTCTTAAGTAAGTTTGGCATTTGATGTTTGATACTGTCTGTTAAAAAAATACGTGTATTGACTGTCTTAAAATTATATGGCAAAAAAAATTTGGAATTTTAATTTGCATACCATGTCTTATTGGGACATTTGGCTTAAATAAATGTCTTGCAAAACTTTAACCGATTTGAAGCATATTAAGTAACAGCTCAATGCATTCCGTTTTTAAAAGTATGATTTATGTGTAGTATTTAAGTTTCGTAAAATTTTATAAAATTGCATAAAACACAAAAATATGCATTATATGTTTTTTTAGAGATAATTAATAATCACAATCACAAAATATTTTCTTGCTAGGGTTACTTAGTGTTTTTTTATTTTTGTTTGGTAATTACATCACTATTCGATGATATGTCTTTGGAAAATCAGTTAATGCTGTTCTTCATCACAAGCAAACTGCAAACAAAACTTCCCTACTAATTTAAAAAGCTCATTTAGTACCTCTAATAAAAATACTACTTCTGCATATGTATAATAATTTTTTTGAGGCCAAGTTATAAATGTCAGGTAGCAAAAACTTACATTTAATATGAATTCCGAGCCTGTTCGCTGCAACCCTTTAACTGTCAAGTTATTTTTATAATTTGGGTACATAAATACTAATCTTTTTTTATTGGAATGAACATTTGTTTGTAAAACCAAATGCTAAGTACGAAGTAAAATATACTTAGTAGCTAAAAATTGATATTTTGAATTACATGCATCAAAATTTTAAGGATTTCTTGCCACTGCATATTCGCTTGAGGTGGCTGCCTCTTAGCGTGGCAGTGGGAAAGTTTGCTTCTAATGGAGCATTATTTTCTAAAAATTAAAAAAAAAAGTTAGTTTAATTATTTTTAAAAAATTTAAATGACTACCTATTAGTAGTTCAGATTTCAGTTTTATGTGGTATAACTGGAAACACTTTTCCAAGCACAAACTAACTCCACATTCAGTACACCATTGTGTTTCCTTCCTTATCTTTTCCCCATTTGCATCCTTTTTTTGAACAAACTTTGCACTGTCTTGTAGGCTCAAGTTTCCCAGGAGTAAGAAGAATATGGGATATAAAGTGTCATTCAGTAAGATGGGATGGTTATCTATTGTAGGTGGTCTGCCTAAATTCTTTTGTCCAAAAGCTGCATCACAATATTTTTGTTAAAGCTCTTCTACACCTTAGATTCAGAATTCTTTACAGACATGTAACTTTAAAATCAAAGAAGCCAACTGGTATAAACATCCCTGTCTATTATCATAGCTGATTTAACTGGTTGAAACATCATTCATTGTCACTAAGTTGAGCCTATCTCTATATTTGGCACCTAGCATTTTTAAAAATATTTGTTTATAATGGAGCCACATCAACAAAATGGCAATCTATTTTTGTTTGCTTAAATACCTTATAATGATAATAATATAATAATGAAAAAAAACTGCAATTTGAATTAATTTATATGTGTTAAACCTAAGTGTGTGCCAGCAAATATATACTTGCCATAATGTATTTATTACTGTAAAAAAAGTAACTTTATTATATATCGTTTCTTTGTTTTGACAGCTGCTTATGTAAATTTGGTGGAGGTACAAATTTTAATTTCACCTTACATTAAACTGAAAAAAATAAAAAGAATCACAGTTTTATAATAAATTGCATGCATAACTCTTTAAAATATGTAGCTCTAAAAGTTTGATTATCCGTGGAATTGGGTGGCCATTTGCAAGTGGCTGTGTAATGGAAGAAAAGTTAAGCATCAAATTAATGGAGAAAAATTCTGTTCTATCTAATTTGAATCAATTTGAGAGGTGTTTTTTAATGAATGTGTTTAGTTGGAAAGGGTTCACTATATATGTATATTGTATTAAATTTAATTTTTAAATGTGCATTCAAAAAAGTCCTTTATTACAGACCTTGCCAACTGATGATGAATGGTCAATTAAAGCTATTAGTAGATTCAAGGAATTTCAAAACTATTGCATTGAAGCCATTGTTAAAACAGAAAGAAGCAACAAGTATGGTGTACAGCTGTTTGCTAGAGCATCTGCTGAATTAAGTGAAGATTTCTCTAGTGATATTGGTCTTATTCTTCAAATTGAAGAATTGGCTGTGGATGCAGAGGTATTATTTGTTTACTCTTTATGACAAATAGACAATGTGTTGGAGGGAAGGGGAGAGGGACAAATTTCAATCATTAATTTGAAATAAGGAAGGAAAGTGGAAGGGGACCTGAACCTAAAACATTTAGATTACCGTTCCAATACTCTATCATCTGAGTTACTGAGGCTCAGACCACATGCTGCAATTTCATCTTTTCCTGCCCTTTCATGGCAGACTATTATATATGTGGGTCTTTTTCAAAAAGGTTGCGAGTTTGATGTACACATTTTAAAATCTGAAGTTTATATAAAACTATTATTCTGACATCGTAAGTAAAAGCCTGTACGGTAGCATCATTTCATATTTAATCCAATGCATTCATTACATTTTTTTTTTAAATTGAGAAATAGTTGTCTTCTATTATTTTAGATAGTAAGTAATAGAAATCTGCGTGTTTAAAACAAAAAATTCACATACCTGAGTCTTTTTTTTTATTTTTAGCATTCCAAATAACTGTTTTATTAAATATAATTTAAAACGGGGAATTATTTGGGTCTATTTAACAAGAATTCAAATGATTTTACTAAAATGTTTATCTAATATTTCAAAATTTAAATAAGTTTCTGTCTGAACATGTAGCTTATGAGTGTTACCTCGAGAAAGTTCCTATTATTTAGCTGTCAAAATATTTGAATATTTTAAATATTTACTGCATTGTTAGAGTCTTGTATGTTTCCTTTTGCCATGTACCACCTAGAACGAGGTATTTTTATTTATTCTATTTTTATTGTTTGTACAGTGGGGCTACAATCCAACATTTTTATTACTCATCATTAGTGTTACCCATTTATTACCAAATACGTTTTACAGTATAAAAATAAGCAATTAAGCAATAGTGTATTTCTTGTGGAGGAATAAATAGACCCAACTAAATTTTCAAGAATACTGTCTCAATTTATTCTAGTGAAGAACTTTGTAATAAATGTCATAAGCAGGGTTCACATTGGGGAAAAATACAAGGTGGGATTTTAAAAAGTATTGCGGGAATCGCGCGGCCTAGCGTGAACCCAGATGAGTGAGTGTTACTCGGCAGTGGTAACTCATGAGAAGTATGTAACAATCATGATTGAAAACAACCAAATAATAAATAAATCTACAGATATATTTTATGAGCTTTAACTCAAGCTGATATTATTTTTTATTCAAGTATTTATTTTGTCAGTACATATATATTTTATTATTTACTTAAAAAGGGACACCGTGGCACAAAATTTTAAAGTTGGCAGAAATGATTTTTTGTGCTTTGTTGAAGATATGTTTTATTCATATGGAGAAAAAGTAAAAATTCCCCTACCTGTAACCCCCCCCCCCCCACACACACAAAAATAAATAAATTAAATAAATAAACATTTGTTAGGGTGTGCCAGTTGTTACCTTATGAAAACAGAAATAAAAGTGATGTGTTGCAAACTATTATCTGAAAGCTGACACTTTACTTTAGATTAAATTAAAGATATGGCTTGCCAAATTAGAACTATTTATTTCCATATTTCTACTGCTTACTTTAAAACAGAAAGGAGATGGTATTTTTATTAGTTCTGTTCAAAAACATCTATTTCTTGATCAGCATCATGAGAGTTGTGATGTTTTATTACATTTTAAATGTAACATAGCTGTTGATGGGATAAGAAAAATTCAATTTTGGTCCTTTTTATAAGCATTGTTATTATTATTTTTTTTGTTATATTATTGCAACAGGATTGTTTGTTTGTCTCATGAGTGTAACTATCTCTCATGAGTGTTACTGTAGCTAAAAATTAGAATTACATTAATATATTTGTTAGTTACTAATTAAAAAATAGTTTGCTAATTAAAACTTTCCAGTTATTCCATATACCGGCAGTGAAAACATTTTACTTCCAATAAAATACATGTCTGTTGAAAGTCTCAAGACACTCTTTGAAATATATAAGATATAAATAAATTAACTCGAAAAAAAATCACCTGCTCAGAATGCAGTATGTTATAAAGAATTCATACCTACGCTAGTTTTTATGTTTAATGCAACAAAAATTTTCAGATTGTGTCAAACCAAATCTGTCAATGATTTGAAGATCACCCATATGTATATTATACACGTTAATACATGAAGAAAAACCTTTTTATCCCTATTTAAGCACATTGCACTTACAGTTTTGGCATAGTTAGAGGGGTACAGAAAGATAAAATTTAATGTATAATAGGGTTTCAAATGCATTAAATTGAATTTTAAAGAGGAAGAAAGACTTGGTGGAAAATATTGGCAATAAAACAGTAATCCTCTTTGTTTACTCTCGACTTTCATAACACTAAATGCCCAACATATTGTAGATTTAGTATAGAAAGGAAAGGCAGTAAAATGCCACAAAACTGTGTTCCATCTATAGGAAGTAAGTAGAAAATTAGCTGGATAAATTCAAAGTAAATTTGGAGTGGTTTGAAATTGATTTATTCTCTCCGCAATGAAATCCACTTTAAAGGGGAGTTTATTTAGATTATTTATTTAAAAAAAATATTTCAAATTAAAATGCAAAATGTGGATGATTTAGAGTTTTCAAATCTCAAATTTTTAAATAATTTATTTAAATTCTTCCTTTTGATAATTTAAACAGCTCTAATTTTTGTTATTGAGTCTGATACAAAATGCATTTGAGAATAATTGTACGAAATGTGCAGTTGTCCATGTACATTTTACACAGTTTCATTTTTCCAGTCTATGATAACTTCATAGAACTGACATATTATATTTAAATTGATAGTTAATGTTGCAAAATGAAGGAATAATATTTGTAGTTTGTTAAATTATGTGAATTAGCTGTAATTGTAATTTTTGATTGTTTCATATGTTTAAAATTTTTGTTATGTATTTTTTTACCTTAATTTATATGTATCTTTGATTCTTTTAATTACACTTAGGAATATTGTGCCATTGATGAAACCAGTTTTGAAGATCCCCAAGCAGTAACTATTAATTCAAATAACTGTGATGGCATTGAGTTATCCTCAAAGAATGAAAATTTTTATATCAATGAAAATAAAATAAGCTGTGATTCTGGCGTTAGTGTGTCATCTGCCTACAAATCTAGTTATCTTAGTCAAGAAAATAATTTTAATATTTTTCCAGAAACTTGTACAAAATTTGTCAGTAATATGCTAGAACAGAATGTAACCTCTGTAAATAGAGAAAATTTACGTTCTGAGGTTAAATGTGATGTATTTGCTAATAATGCACAAGTACAAACTGACCTAATTTCATTTGAAAGCATTGAACAAGTGGAAAGTTGTTCAACTAAATTAGAACCATTCTGTGGTATAAAGTGTGATATGAACATGCTTGATTCTGGGAAATTAAGGAAAGAGTTTACACTAAATTTAAAAATACCATCCCCAGTAGTCACTTTTGTGAAAAAAAACACTATGCTTGTAATGGTTTCTTTTATTCATTCTCCAAGTGATTTTTATGTAAATTTGGCAATGGAAAGTAGTGAAAAATTTGATGAACTTCGTGAACAAATGGCTGCCATCTATGAATCAACTCCTGTCTCCAGTAATGGAATCTCTATTGATAACATTTTTGAAAACATGTTCTGTGCTAGTCGCTATGAAGATGAATTCTGGTATCGTGCAAAAGTTCTTCAAGTTCACAGAAAGGTATTTAATAAATTGTTGAATAGGCTGTTTGTTTAGTTACTAATTATGATGTAAACTAACCTCCATTTACAGTGAAACCTGTGTAAGTTGACCACTTGTGGTGCAGCACTTTAGTGGTCAACTTAGACAGGTGGTCAACTTATAGAGGGTGAAGGGCTAATTCCATTCCTGACAAAAGTGGCCAACTTGGACAGGTGGTCAACTTTACAGGTTTTACTGTATATGTTAACGGCTTTTGGTGGCTAACTGCTTAATTTTTGCATGTCATTAATTTCAATCAGGTAAGTTTTAGATTTCTTCAATGGAAATATAAAGCAATAACTGCCTTCAGCAACATGCTGATTTGTCTTTTCATGTTATTGTTAAATCCAATTATCTCTTCCCTCCCTCCACCTTTCCAAATTATTGCAGCACTGTGCGAGTACTAGGGGGAAAATGTAAAAAAGCACTTTTAACTATATTCTCAATAAGGCACTTTCAGCAATAAATGGTTACACTTACAAAAAAAAAAGACTCTTCTAGTCAAATTACTTAGGGCTAAATTAAGCTTTCCTTAAAAATATGTGGTTGAAAAAGGGTTTTACCTGGCTAATACAATTTTTTAAAGTTCAATTAACTGATTGCATATTTGGGAGAGAAAAAAAATACTTCAGAAGAAAGATAATATTTGGGCTGATAATAGCAAATGATCAAAGACTAGACTTTTGTAGTTCTGTCCAAGTGCATCAATAAAAATAGAATTGCATCGTTTTGAAAATCCATTAAAAGCAGTAGAGTGCTCATTACAGAAGCTCCAGTTAACGGAACTTCCAATCATTGAAACACCTTATCTGTCTCTCTCTCTTTTTACTTTTTGTGAAAAAATTTGTTTATTCCTCTTAGTTTGTTAAAGAGGAACGTAAAAATAGAGAAAAAAGAAATGAACATACATCAAATCAAAAACACTGCCACAATTAGTGTTAGTATAATTGGGAGCAGTAACGAAAGAATCATTTGCTTGGCAAAAGGGGGGGGGGGAGGTGAAATCAAGGTCAATGCAACAGAACTCCTGTTTCTCATACTCCTTTTTACCACCCTCCTCAGTGAATTCTTTCAGAGTCCTTATGATTCTTAGAATCCTTAAAATGTTCTTATTTTCATTCTTCACATTGCAAAATAAAAATAAAATTAATAATTTATTAAAGAATATGAATAAAATGTTCTTATTTTTATTCTTTAAGGTAAGCAGTATCAAGTACTTTTTAATACCATAGGTATTAAAAAGTACTTGGATACTGCTTATTTTTTCACTGCTGTCTGTATTTTTTCTCTCCTTTGTATCTGTACTTTAAAAAAGTGCTTCAATACCATATTTTTACTTACAATATACTTCGGCAGCTAAGCCGAAATGAAAAAGAATGGAGATTTTATAACAAATTTCGTAATGGCCTTGAAAGTGGACAAGGAAGTGTGGAACAAAAATCTATGAAAAGACTTAAGCGGATCAAACTTGATACATGTGGATTTTACATAAATTCTCATTTCTGAATCCCTTTTCTATAAAAAACTAAATAGAGAAAATACATTTCAAGCAAGTTCTGGTTGACTTTATTTTTTTTTATTCCAGGGTATATGAGAAGTTAGATTGTTTGGCAAAAATGTATCTGCACGTAATAAATTTTGAAAAAGATTTTAAAGAAATTATCGAATTTGAGAAGTGGGTAGAAGAATTTAATTACAGTACAAATGAGACTCGTAAATAAATGAATAAATAAATAAAATTAAAGAAACATACACAATAGGCCATTATGTTTTAGTCCTAAGCTTGGATAAAGTGTGAAGGCAAATTTTGCATTCAATATTTTTTAAAAATGTTCTTATCCATCAGTAAATTTGATAAAAGCGTACATCTGCTGCATTAAAAATAGTCGCTTTGTAAAAATGAATATTTCAGCCATCTTTGGTATAGTTAGGTACATCCCTAGTCCAGTTGTTGGAATTTTTGTTTATCTGAATTTCGTCCATTCTTGGCAGATTCATAGAATCGACCTGATGACTGTATATAAATATTATTCAGTTTGCATTTTTTTTTCGGTCTAATCATATTTAAAACTTATTTTCCTAATATTGAGTCAGGAGACTATTTATTTAATGTAATTTAATTTGGAGGTCTATGGAATATTAAGTTCTCAACATCAGAAAGTCATGAAATAACTATTTTTTAAATTAATTGATCATCAATTGGAACCTGAGGTGCACAATTCCAGCAAATAATATTTTGTTTTTAAGTTTTCTTGTTTCCCCAATAGGTTACCCCAAATACACAAAACAGCCTTTTTTTATTATGTGTTAGATTTATTGTTATTTTTGCGTGTATAGTCCCCCCCCCCCCAAATCATCACAAAAAAATTCCTCTTCCCTTTAATTATCTAAATGAAATAAAATAAAATAAGTGTAAGCGTTTAATATTACAATATTTAGTTAATTTTAATGAAGATTAATTTTTGTCTGTGAATTTTGTCTTGATAATTTCGGTGGCATTAACCATAATCGCGGTGAAAATCTTTCTACACTTTTGGAAAATTTTCAAAACTGATTTTCTGTTAAAGCAGTCGTGTTTTTAATATGCCTTTGCTTAAAAAACTGCTTAATGATAAAATCTAGTGAATACAAGCCGTTTTTCCAGCCTAAAGTTCTGCCATTGGTTCTGTGGTATTGCAGCCAATAGCAAATTATGAAGTAGATACTTTTTCAGGAAAGAGTGGGATTGGCAGAGGACAATTTTGGGATTTCGGCTCTTTTCTTGCTGTTCTGTCTTGATTTATGAGAAACCAAAACTAAAAATATTGTGTTATTTAAATTAAAAGTTATGACTGGCAAAAAATCAAAATACAGTTTAAATATATATAAAAAAATTTTATTGCTAAACTAGGTGAAATTTAGTGACAATATAATATGACGCGTTTATTTCCTTTTATCATATTTTATTACATTTGGTAACATATTAAATTTTATTTCTTTACCCTCAAAGTATAGTTATTTCATAATGTTGCTGTGTTTAATAATGATATGAATTATCGTAAGACAGCTTGAAATCTAATGCAATTTCTGATTCAGTTATGTTTCCTAAGAAATTCAACAGGTTAAGATTTAAATGTAGTTTAACTTTGATTTGAGAAATATATTTTTGACTTTTCAAGGTATAATTTGAAAAGAATATTTTATTCCTTTTTTTTAATTTTTATAAAATTGTGATGGGAGAATTTTTGTTTTCTTTTGTAGAGTAAAAAAGTTACAGTTCAATTTGTTGATTATGGAAATAAAGCAACAGTAAATTCATATGATTTAAGACCTTTGACACCTCATTTTGCAAGTTATCCTGCATTTGCTATTCAGTGCTGCTTAACTGGAATTGCTCCTGTAAAACAGAAATTATCAGACATTGCATTGTATGTATGGAATGAATATGCTATTAAGGAATTCAAAAACTTAGTTACTTTTGAAAGACCTCTTACAGCTGAAGTGTATGACAATATTCAATATAAAGATAGGTAAGTTAATGTTTTATGTGTTTAGTTTGATTTTTTTCCCTTTTGTTGCATATTGAAAAAATAAAAGGAAAAGCATCAACAGAGTTTTTTCTTATAAGCAAAAGCGAAGTACTAATTCTTATAGAAATATTAAAATATTAGCAATAAGAAACCTCCATTTAAAAAAAATTATTAGTCTGCATAAGAAAGATACTTTCTACAAAAGAGATTTTAAAGGTTCTAAATTATTGCACATGCTATCATGCATTTTTTATTGCATGTTATGCACTTAATTTTATTGTTTATTCCTTATAATGTACCACATTTTCTAGTCCCTTAACAGTACTTTATAACCACCCTGAGCCCGGGTGAGGGCACCCCTAAAGCCTTGTGCTAGCAGGGAAGTGGGATGGAGAGGAAAAGTACTTTGTAACTAGGCTTGCCATATTTTTGGTAAGTGAAACCGGGACACATTAATAGGGGATGGGCATATCGGGGGGTCTGGGGAAATTTTTAAAAAATTAAAAGCAAAATGGTGGGTTTCAATCCTTTTTTTAAGCTTCGCAAGTAACGGGAGTGAGGAATCTGGAACCCTAAATTGTTAGTCTACCCACCTTTTAAAAATAAAAAAGGAATTTTTGCTACTTAATTTACTTAAAAAGATTTTTTTTCCTTTTTAATGAGAATTTTTTCTGGTCTACCATCTAGAAAGAAGTGTTAATAAAATAAAGTATAAAATACTTCATAAAGTTGTTTAATTGAACAATTAATTACTGAGTCTTATTTTTTTAAATTACAACTTTTTGTCTAACTACAAAAACCATTTCAAAAAAATATTTTTGTGAAACTAAAAAAGCAATTAATAAGTTAACAATGTTATTCTTTGTTTTCAACCCAACCCACTCATATTTCTGACTTGAATGTACATTTTCCAAGATGTCTTGTTAAGCTTCACTGTTCATAAAAGAAAATGCCAAAGTTTATTTTACATACAATCAATGCTCTTGCAGTGGACTTCCTCATTAATACTCTGTCATCTTAAAGATTCTTAATGTCTTCCTAAAAGATTCTTAAAAACATAAATTCATTACTTTTTACATCTTACAGCCGTTTCTGGGACATTGATAAAACGGGGCGGGACACCGGGACAAGAGCAAAATCCCGGGACTGTCCTGGTCAAACCGGGACGTATGGCAAGCCTATTTATAACCGAAGTTGACTGTACATTTGTGTGTGTGTGTATATATATATATATATATATATATATATATATATGTGTGTGTGTGGGGGTTGCGTAAAAAAATATAAAAAATGTAAATAGTGTTCTGATATTTTTGGTATCTTGATTTTTTCCTAGGCCACTATTAGAGCTCATATCATTCATCAGTCATAATTATGTTCTAACTCTTTATTTAATGCAACTCTTGCTACAAATTCAAAAATGTTGATGCTGAGGTCTTGAAATGTATGCACAGAAAATATATGTAAATTTTTATTTACATTTTCGTTATAAATTAGTAAACACAGTAAAGCTTTTATAATGTCGTTCAAGGCCCTGTAATATTTATTATCGTCACTTGACTGTAGCCAAGTGATGTTATAGGTGAGCGTCATTACTGTCAATAAGCAAATTAAGTGATTAGAACTCTTGACATTAAAACCCTAGTGACACTAGAAACAATCATTATAAACCTAGTTCAACTGTATTTAGAACATGGTAATTTTGGTATAGTATATTTGGTTAGAGTTTGGTATATATTATGAAAATTTATTTTTGTTTGCGATATTTTGTTGGCATAAAGCCATTTATATCAAGATTAATTTCATTTTGAACTAGTGCACCTTTACAAATTCTACTTTGGGATACAACGAGTTCAGAAGATGTTTTAATTAATTCTCTAATGATTGACAAAGGATTGGCTGATATTGACAGTAATATTTTGCTTGAGTATTCAGAGAAAGGAGAAAGAGAACAAGATCTAAATGGTAAGTTTTCTTTTTTTAATTATCTAGTCATTTGTATTAAATTTTACTTTAATAATAACTAGTTGTAAACTTGTAATTTAGTCCATATATTTTATGCTTTAACTATATAAATAAAACCGAAAGTTTGTGTGTGTATCCGTCTGTCTGTTGATTGCTTCCTGGCGAGATGGAATGGTCTAGAAGTACGAAATTTTGTTTACCTTGGCTCAGGTCCTCGTGCATCTCGAAGCGTTTTTCCTAAAATTTGAATTTGTTCTTTTTTTTTATTCCAATTTTAAGCAAAACTGTTGATTTTGGGTTTATCTCATTGAAGAAGCATCCCATGTTTTCGATTTTTGCAGCGTATAAATGCCTGTGAAAAACTGCACAAGATTATTTCTTTCTGAAGTTCGTAGAACAAATAGAACACGAGCAATATTCATTTAAAGTAGCTTTCGAACTTTAAAATGAGGCTTACCTCTGAATTTATCTTCCCAATTTGCGTGTTTTCGCAAAAATAAATACTACTTTTGTTGTCAATTAGATGATTTCTGTTAACGTAAGATTGAAAAAATGATGTTTTATCATTATTCATGCTTTTTATGAGTGAAACAAATTCTAAAAATTAATTTCATTTTTTAGCATACTGCAGACAATTTTTAATTACTTCTTGAGGTTGATTCTTCTTTGTTTTTGCCGATTTAGTATTATGGTACCAGTTCGACAATTTTATGAAACATATTATTTCTTATTTTATTATTTCTTCATTTTATCAACGAAACAAATTCTAAAAATTCATTTCATTTTTATGCATATTTTGTGGATTATAAACTGCAGACGATTTTCAATTACTTTATCTTGAGGTTGATTTTTCTTTCCATATTTTACTCAAGTGATTTATTTTATAAAACATTTACTTAATTTTTTTTACTGTCTATTTGGCACTATTTGGACAGCATTTAGTTATTTCTTTCTATCAACTTAAATTTCACACGCCAGGATTGGTTCAGTACTAAACATTTTCTAACTTAAATCAGGGTTGCCACGCACCGGGAAAACCGGGAATTGTCAGGGAAAATGAAAATGACCTAAATTGGTCAGGGAAAAGTCAGGGAAAAAAATATTTCACTGAAATTCCTGGAAAAGTCAGGGAATTTCTTTCATTTTCTGTTAGTGCAGCGTTGTTTGTTGCTAAGAATAAAAACAGCTATTTATTTCCTGGCGCAATTCGTCGCTCGATTTGTAGTTTCGGGTACTGCGCATACGGAAAGTAACAATGCAGGGGCACGCCACAGCAGTCGGCTCTCCTGAATGGTTGCTGGGTTGGAGGACATGCGCAGAAGCTGTTTTTCGACTTCATGACATCGCTGAGCGGGCTTTATCTAAACTGCTGATCCAAACACAGATTCATTAATGTGACGTTTCGTTTTCGTGGCCGAAATTGTTTTGCCAAAAACTGATGCATCAGAAGTTCTTCCTGAATAGTAAGTACTACTTTTATATTTCATAATTTTTTTTTCTTGGAAATCAATGAAATTGATTTGCTTTTGGGAAATCTTTTGAATTTAACAGAAGATGATGCTAAATTTAAACAACTTTTTTTTTTTAGAAATATCGTCAATGCTTTATTTTGTTATTAGTGTTCTTTAACGGATGTAAAGTCTTTCGCATGTTACCGAACTCCGAATACTCTGAATTCAAAGAGAATTTTTTAAAATGTATTTTATTTTTCTGAATTTTTATTTTTTATGTAATCAGTGTTGAAAATCCGAAAACTACTAATAGTGAGTAACCATGCGTGTGAATTTGCGCGGAGCCTACTTTTGTGTTTAAAAACCTGAAGTTCTATGGTATTTTTTTTAATTGGTCAAAGTCTAAAAAGCGTAATAAAGTGATGAGGTAGGCAATGATTGAAAAGGTTTCGATTTCGTCAACTTTGGAATTCAGAATGTTAGTTTATCATTCCATCACTCCTGGAAGGGGGAAGGACTACATGCTACATTTGCGCTATTCCTTAACTGGATTTTATTTATTTGAACATTTTTAAGTATTTAACATTTTTTATCCTCTTTTTTTTTTTTTGAACAAATATTTTGGTCTGAACACAAACCTGTTTGAATCGAGAATAGCAGTTTTGTGTTGAATTCATATTTTTAATCATTGGCGTGCGATTTTTATTTTTCATCTAAATTCTGATCTAAGTTTCTGTATCATTTATTTTCTACTGTACAGGTGTTAAAGAACTATTGTTTGTATTTATTTAAAAATTTTATTGGAAACTATTTAAGAATGACTCAACAGATAAATAAACCTGCAGATATCCGATTTTTTCCATATTTTGACGAAATTCCGTATTTTCAGTAATTTTGGAATTCGAGTTTCGTTTCCGCGAAACTTCTTACTTTTGGAAAACTCTCCTCTTTTTTTTCTATGAAAATCTTTGAAAGTAGCCTGCCAATATTTCACAAAATACGAGTAAAATTTACGTATTTTGTCCGTTTTTTGAACTTTTAAGTGTCGGTCCCGATTTTTTATGCATTTCGAAATCCGATTGCATCGGCTTCGGTAAAACTTCCTAGTTCTCATTTACTGTCTGATTCTGTCTCATGGACATCAATAACTTTCAGCTTACCATTATCTTTATCTTTATTAAGTTTAAACTTCTATAATAGTAAACAATTTGCAAGGGCGCAATTTTGCCACGACCACTTGAAAATTCGGCCGAAAATATAAGGAATTTTTCAGAAGTTATTTTAAGTTTTAGTGATCATATCAGTTTCTTATAATTATTAAATATTACAGCCTTATTAATAATCTAGTTAAAAAATATTTTTGCCCGAAATTACTTAGTATCTAGTTTAAAAATAGTTTTTTGAATTTTTAGCCTGAGTTTAGCGTTAAGGTTTTTTCCTTACAAGTACTCATTATAATACTGTTACAAAAGAAATTAACAATTATTTGTTTTTATTCAATGTATAACTGAATCATTTATCTCCAAAAAGTAACATCTCCGTTTTGAAAAAAGAAGAACTCTCCGTATTAATTTTAAAAAATTTATGGCATAATTAATCAAAAATTGTGTTAATTTACCTCCTTTTTTCAACTTTTTATTTCTTGCTCTTAATATCTTTGTGTGATTTAAAAGTTGATTAATAAAAGTATGTTTATATATACACACATATATATTTGATTATTTTT
The DNA here is from genome assembly GCA_038502835.1 of Octonoba sinensis. Classification (NCBI taxonomy): domain Eukaryota; kingdom Metazoa; phylum Arthropoda; class Arachnida; order Araneae; family Uloboridae; genus Octonoba; species Octonoba sinensis. The sequence continues at coordinate 10,361,156 of CM076599.1, forward strand.
TTAAAAGTTCCTTTATTACTTTTATTATTATTTATTTATTAATTTATTTATTTTTTTTGAATCACTGCCTGTACTTATTGACACTAAGCATAAAACTTTTGAATTCTTCACCACACTTTTGTATTAGATTTAATTCAATGAATTTTACAATGTTACCTTATGTTTAGCAATTTATCTTGGGTCTTCTGATTTTTGATAAATTTTAGGTGTTTAAAATGAGTAAGAAAACAACATTTAATGTGGATTGGGAGGATGCTGAGCTAAACCCACAATGGAAAGGGTGGCTGAGAAGTGCAAAAGATGTTTATAAAGCAACCTGCATGATATGCGCCAAGACATTTTCAGTAAGCAATATGGGAAGACAAGCCATAACTAGTCATGAAAAGAGTTCGAAACATGTAAAAAATGTTAAGGCTTCGACAGGAAATCTGACAAATGTCTTCAAGAAAATACCAACTGCATGTGTTTCAAATGAACTTGAAAGCAATGTTTCTGCAGTAGTAGTTGTGGAAGAAACTGCAGATTATACAACTGGCACTGTTTCTGAAGTTGCTGAAATAATTCAGCCGCAAGTTGGTACTGAAGTTGTAAAGAAAAAAATTAATTTTTTTCTCTCAAAAGATGAAATTCTAAGAGCAGAACTAATTTGGGCCATGAAACTGGTACTGTCCCATAGTTCTTTTCATGGTTTTAAGGATGCATCAAATGTATTTAAAATGATGTTTCCAGATAGCAAAATTGTACAGAGTGTGACAATGAGTAGGACTAAAGTGACTTATCTTGTGAATTTTGGCCTTGCTCCTTACTTCAAACAGTTGCTGCATAACGAAATTACTGGCTGTACCAAGTATGTAATTTGCTTTGATGAGGCACTGAATCAGGTTTCCCAAAAAGGTCAGATGGACCTTGTACGGTATTGGCATGAAGCTACAAACATAGTTGTTAGCAGGTACTTAACCTCGGTATTTCTCGGCCATTCCACTGCGAAGGATTTACTTGAAAAGTTCAAAGAAGGTATGGGCAGTATTCCTAGTAGCAAGTTGATCCAAATTTCTATGGATGGCCTAACTATCAACCATAAGTTTTTAAAAGCCATTCTAGAAGATGAAAAAGAAAAAGGAAATCACATATTTGATTTAGGAACCTGCGAACTCCACATTATTCATGGGGCTTTTATGACTGGACACAGAGGAAGTGGATGGGGTCTAAATACAGTTTTTAGGTCAATGTACCAGTTGTTCAAAGACAGTCCAGCAAGAAGAGCAGACTTCATTGCTATAACTGGAACGTCAATCTTTCCTTTAAAATTCTGCCAAGTGAGGTGGATTGAAAATGTTAAAGTGGCAGAAAGAGCAATAGAAGTATTTCCTCACTTAAAAAATTATATTGAAAACTCGACACTGCCCAAAACTACAACGGCAGATTCTGTAACGACTGCTGTAAGTGACAAATTGGTGCTTGCAAAAATAGCTTTTTTTTCATCAGTTGCTGTACTTTTGGAACCTTTTCTGACCACTTTTCAGAGCACATATCCTTATGCTCCATTTCTTTATGATGCTTAGTTAGATATTATCTACCAGCTGATGAAGCGCTGTGTAAGAGCAGAATTAATAGAGGCAGCAGTAAGTACGTACAAGTTGTTGAAAATTGATCTCACTGATACGAATAATTGGGCAAAAATATCAGATGTTGACATTGGAATTGTTGCTAGTAGATATGTAAATAAAGGTAGCATTAAGGATTTTGAAAGAAGAACCTTTAGAAAGGAGTGCCAGACATTTCTTATTTTCACTGTAAAAAAAATAATTGAACGCTCACCATTGCACTTTCCTATTGTCAAAGCAATCTCATGTTTGGATCCAAAGTTGATTCTCTCCAACACTTTGATATGTGAAAAACGGATGGGAAAATTTTTGGAACTTTTGAATGAAAAAGGACATGTTCCTGGAGTGCTAGCAGATAAAGCCAAACAACAGTTTGACTCGCTCTGTTTTAAAGCCACAAATGAATGGAAAGAAAAATTTTCCTCCTTCAGCCGAAAAACAAGATTGGATGATTTTTACACTTCCTTGCTTTGCCAGGAAGATTTATTAAAAGATGCGTTTCACATCATCAAAATGGTTTTAATTTTTTCACATGGGAATGCCACAGTTGAAAGTGGATTTTCTATCAATAGGGATATGTTGGTCGAAAATTTACAAGAGAAATCTCTTATTGCATTAAGAACTGTGTATGATGCTGTTAAAACGAAAGGGGGGCTTGAATCAATTGGAAATTTGTAAAGAAAGGATTAATCATGCAAGAATGGCACGTACCAGATATCATCTTGCTTTGGAGGAAAACAATAGGTTGGAAAGTGATGAAAAGAGGGAAGGAAATGTCAAGAGAAAAGTTTTGGATGAAATAAAGTGCTTGAGAAGAAAAAAAGCTAAACTTTCCCATGATACATTTGCAGAGACAAAAAGAATTGAAATGGAAATTACTGAACTCTCAAAGCATTTGTAAATTGTAAAACTTAAATCACTTATCCATAAAGGGGCCATTCCATCCTCACTTGGGGGACAAATGGACTCTTTAACTTTTATGCAAACATCCTTTTGACATATACTTATCTTTGATTAATCTGTTTAAAACTTTAATGAGTAATGTGATAATGTCAATTACACATATAATGGTACTAGATTTCATTATAAATGCATATTAAAAAACCTTTGAGTAACTGAAAGCACAGAAAATTATGCTAAAGCGAATCTTAGTTGTGCGAAATATTTCCGACTGATAATCAATATTATTTTGTGATTTGAAATTATTTGTATTCTGGAAGTTTCTTATTTATTATTTTTCTTTTACTGTGTTCCAAATTTCATTGACCATGTTTACAAGTCAAGTTAATTGTTTTATGACAATACTAAAATCTATGAAATATAAAACTTTGGGCTTTCAAGGTGTATCAACATTTTCTACTGCATTCCAACTTTTACTCATAACAAATGTAAGTAAACTTTAGATTATTTCAATGTAACCAATTAAAATTTGGTAATCATTATTGGTAATTTTTCATAATCATTTTTGAAATAATAAGGTAGGTAGGTTTTTATTCACTAAAACATAGTATATATGTTAATATTTAATAATGTTAGTTGACATCGATTAACCTGGAATTTTTTCTAAAATTGCCTGGAAAACCTATCCACAATACACACACATAAACAGCTGTTTTTTAAAAATATGTACAAAGCTGAATTTTAATTGCTAAATAAAGCTATATTTGCAGCAAGAAATTACCAGCCATTTCAGGGAATTCTGTAGCTTGATGTTCTGTTTGTATTGTAATTAGTATATTCCCCCTCCCCGCCCCCTTTTTTTAAAGAGAAAAAACAAATTTTAAGTTATATTGGGTTATAAGGTATTTATTTTAATTTAATATGATTATATTAAAATTTTAATTAAGGTATATTTATTATATAAGTTATAAGGTAAAGTTTTTTTTCCTTTTCAGAAATTGAGATTTTAAATAGGTGGGATCCAATGTCTGAACAATACAATGATATTGAAAATAGCTATGGAGTTGATTTTGAGGATATTCAAGTAGTAACGACAGGTTACAGTAAGTATTGTGCCTTTTACTTTGCCTATAATTTTTGTACACACACTGGGCCTCATTCCTAAGCCTTAAACTTAATTTGGGTGGTAGGTCATAACAATTTTCTTGGAAATGAGCCAGCTGATATAGTTGCTCACTACAGATTGTCAGAGTTCCTCTGCCCACCTAACTCCTAGGAGGATATTAGTAATTAGATAAAAATAAACACATTCTTGGATTGTAGGTGCTTCAGAATAATCCTTTAACATCATCTGGAACTCACAGTAGATTGTTGCATCTCAGTTGCATTATTTTATGCCAGATACTTTGGATTATTGCGAGAAACCCTAACCTGAATAAGCAGTTTGCAATTGCACATACATTGACTCTCCTTTATATCTGTATGCAGTTTGGAAAAATGAAATGCAACTTTATTTTGTGGACCAACAAATGGTTCTCTCATTTTGTGGCAGCAAATTCGTATGATTTCAAGCAATCAGCTTTTGTTATCATAGATCTATTAGGCCTTAACAGATTTCTTAACTGCATGTAGCACCTTTTGGTTTCATGTGTGGATACAAAGGTATACCAAATACACTATGCAAAATAACTGCAGTTGAAGGCATTGAAAAGTATGATTAGAAATATATATATGTTGCGTGTCAAAGAATGTCAATACAACTCATTCCTAAATTCAAACCCTATGGGGATTAGATAGCAAAAATTGCATAAGTACCTGAATCAAATGATTGAAATGCATTATATCTTTATCGAATGTGTGTCACAATCATGAAATAAATTACTGCATTCTTTCACGCTAATGATTATTTTATCAGTTGTAATATAAACTATGTCTTGTGTTTTCTATGTATTACTGTTGCTGTGGATCAAACCAAAAATGAAAAATTAGTTTTATATCAATCTTGATGTTTTATATTTAGAATAGTTTATTTTAACATTTTAAAAATTTCTATGGAATCAGGTTTTGCATGATTAGGAGACTTTTTAGCACTTCATAGCATGTTTTTTAAAATTGAAACCTTTCCTTACAGGTGCAAAGGATGGTGATTATACTTGTAAATACTTCTCTTTGCGTGGTTTTTGTCCTCGTGCAGATTGCCCATATCTGCATGTTGAAGTAACAGAATCAGGTATGAATAAAAATAGTTTTTCCCAAGATCAATTGCTACGCAATTGGTTAATCTAATAATCTATTGGTTGAAAATGTAGAATAAATGTATGAGTCCCGTTTTCTCAATGTAATGGAAGGTTAACTGGGTGTGGTATTAACTGGGGTGTTGTTAAAAGATGTAAGTATTATAGCAACTTTGATGTGAAGAATGTCTGTACGTTTATATACCATTGGAACATATGTATTATTGCACATTTTTTGCAAAATATATTAATCTATGAGTTTCTTTTGATACTAATTAGAGATGATGGTATAGTGTTTGCAATTTGCATTAAAATATTATTTTTCGAAATGTTAAGTCAGTAGAATATATATTCATCATAGTTTTAGCTCTAAAAAATGATTATGGAACTTGCACAAATGTTTCTTGTACTACAGAAGTTATTTCAGATATTATAGTTTTTATGTCTGCTTTTCCTTTGTAGTACTCAAAGCTTTTGTTGTACTTTTATTTCTTTATTAATTTGTTTTGTCACTACTCACAATTCTACAAGATTGCTGATTGTTCTTGCATTATATATGAACGATCTTAAAATGCATACACATTTTAGTTTTATTCTATTTCTTATTACAGGATTATGCTTTTATACAGGCAAACATTTGTATAGTCATACTTTAAAAGTTACAGCATCTATTTGGGGGAAAAAAATCATTCCTTATTAATTCATTTATTTTTAAGGCATTACTAGAGACCAAGAAGAAGTATACTCTTTTGATACAATGCCTCTTCTTCCTGAAACTGAACAGCAAATTTTAGTAGAGGTGCTAATAGTGAAGAGCCCTGGAAATTTCTATGTTGTTTTACCTTTTGGAAATAAAACAGTCGACAACATTGATCATTATATTTTAAATGGTAAATATATATTTTAAAAAATGCTGATGTGAACTTTTTTTTTTTACAAATTACAAAATTGTCTAATGTGCTTATACATTTTTTTCCCTTTATCTTCAAAATAAATATGTGTAAAAATCCAATTTGTGTAAACTTGTAAAAATTATCTTTAATGCAAAATTATATTTTTTTATTAAATCCGTTGAAATGGGAAATAAAATAATTTATATTGTTAGAATCATAAATATGATAAGAAATTTTTCTTAGTCCAGTTCTGAAAGATATTTAATAAACAAAATTAACTGTAACCAGATTAGAAATTTTTTAGTTTAACTAGTAGAAACACATTTATTTCTATATGTTAAAATGCTACACCAATTCTATATATTTCAATATTATGAATTCTTTAAATTGTTATTATTTTTACCAACAATTTTATCTATAACTCACAGCAGTAGTTTACATGCATCAACCAAGTTAACAAATTTAATTACAAATTATCGATAAATAAAACACTTAAATGTACAAACTCCTATAAAACAAAAGTAACCAAAATTCCTACATACTGTTTGCAATTCTCGAAATTCTTTCATATTCTTTTAGACTAAATTATTGTAATGTCGTTACTGTGCACATCCAAAAGATGCCTTTCACCATTCACTTATAAATTACACTGTGCAACATGAAAAATGTCCTTTAGATGAAAATATCTGTTTCTTATGTATTTTTGGCTGAAAATTACGAATCTGCAACTATTTTTTGCCTACCACGTACCATTTTCCCAAAATCCCACATTTTAGCTTTTTACATATTTTCTGGATAATTGTGCCTATTTTCGTAATTTATCCACTTAATTTATTATAAATTATATTTTTCTCATTGACAGTGAGATTTTTGCTATTCTAGAAACCTTTTTAATGAACTTTAGCAATATTTTTGGCAACAAAAGCTTCATATACTTTCTCGAAGTTTCGAGTCATTTACAAGACGACAAAGACATTTTGTAGAATTTTTGCTCAGAAGGAAGAAATAGTATGCTGCACTGATGTGAATGTACTAGTTCAGGCATTAGGACATGAACACAATTCAGCAGAGTGGGGCTTGTTTATCAGTGCCCCTCCATCTAAGGATTTATTTCCTATTTATTCCTGTAGCATATTCTGCAAACACAAAGGAAATTTCAAAATTATAAATGGTAAAAACAAATCAAATGAGCGACTTGTAAATCCACAATGTACCTTTTTTCCACAATTGCACATTAAACTTCGTTTATTAAAATATTTGTAAAAGCTTTGGACACAGAAGGAGGGATTTTCTTGCATCTCAGGAACAAATTCAAAAATTTAAGTGAAGCAAAAGTAAAAGAAAGGATTTTTATTGTGCCACAGCTTAAGGAAGTCCTTTCATGGTGAAGAGTATAAAAACAAACAGTCAGAAGCCGAAAAATCAGTCTGGCTCGCCTTTAAATCAGTGTGTTCATGTTTCCTTGGAGATGAGAAAACTGAAAACTACGAAGATCGTGTTGGTGATATGATAAAATGCTTTTATATTATTAATTGTCATATGTCATTAAAACTGCACTTTTAGAAGTCCCATACTGGCTTCCTTCCTTAAAATTTTGGTAGAATTAATGATGAGCATAGGGAAAGGTCTTATCAGGACATCTCTCTGTGTGAAAAGCGTCTCAGCGGTCCATGGAATGGAAGTATGCAAACTGAATATTGCTTATGTTATCAGGGCACACCAACAGGTGCCCACAAGGTGAAACGGCCTAAAAAAACATTTTAGGGTTTGTGTTTTCAATAAGTAAGCCTCAGTTGCATTCTTCTACAACAAAATTGTATAACTATGAGAAGTGGGTCTCCAGCAAAAACGGTACGTGATGGATCATTTTGGTTTGGATATTTGAATCAAGCACCTTTTTTTTATATAGAATCACATAGTTTCATCTAAAGGACAAAAAAAAAGTTCAAATTTGTTGCACATTGTTGTCTGCTTCTTTTATTGTTCAAGATGTGTATCTTGTATACAAAAGTTTTGATGTTGGGAGAAAATAACTTCTTTCATATAGATAATTCACAGATAAAGAATATTTTACAAATGCATTCCAATCAGTAACTCACAGCCTCGAACAACCTTGCTACTCTGAATATTCACATCCTATTGGTGTTCCTCCAATTGGGATTCATATTTCATACATTTATGAGAACTGATATGAAACATTGTTAAGACAAAAAGGAAACATCTTTCTCTCTCGACTAAAAAGAAAACTTTCTTGCCAGAAGCTCTTTTTATCCAAAATTTGCAAAATATTCACTGTTTGAAAAATTACCCTAAGACTTCGAGAAGCGGCTGTTTTTTTTCGGCATGAAGAATCAAAAAGTGCTTCCGTGTAAAAAAAAGTGCAACTCTTTTTTTTTCTCTAATGATTTAAATTTATACCAAGTTCTCAAAGCATTATTAGCAACATGAATTCATAAGAAATCAATTTTTTAAAAAATGATTTAAACTACCAAAATCCAAGTTCCAACTCCAAAATCGGAATATAGATGACTATTTGAAGTCTGCAGAGCTTGGGACCAAGCAATTTGCAGATTTTAGAATTTTGCAGATTTCAACTCATTGATTTATTCACACATTTTGTAATATTGTATTGCAAAATTATCATAAAAAAGATATTGTTATACCTACAGAAACTGTCCTAAAGAGCAAGTTTTTTCTTATATCTTTTATTTCATGAATTCTTAAGAATTTTTGTACAGTTTTTGTTTTCTGTTTTTTTTTTTTTTTTTGGTAATGATTTATGTTTTTATTTAGTTATTTACTTTTCACGAACATATAACTATAGTCCCATGCCAAACATATTATTGATGCACATATATCAGATAAAATGCAAATAGACAAATAATTAAAATAATTGTTATACTAAGAAGTAAACATGAAAGAATGAAAATATGATATTTAAGTTATATTTAAGCAAATAAAACTTTAAAACAAAAACTAACATAAAAATTGGTTCCTCCTTTCTATCATGTACCATTCATGATAGTACTTCCATTTCAGATTTTCATTAATTATCAGATTAATTGTAAATGTCATTGTTTATGTTTCAAATCTTGTGAGGATTTTAGAAAATTACAGATTCCAGGTTGGCAGAATTAAGAAAATTGACTATAATACGAAATAAAAATACAAAGTAAAAATTTAACAGATTGGCATGAAAAGAATATACTTTCAGACAAAAAAGTATGTGTTCACGCACACACACACACAAAAGAAAAAAAAAAGCAATGAAAAAAAAAAGAAAAGCGAAAGGAAAAATTATGTAACAACTCTTTTTGTTGTGGGCTAGTACAAAAATTTTAATCTGAATTGTGAGACATTCAGTGCCAGAGGGACCTAAGCAACAAAATTTTAAAATTATACTTTTTTGGTTCATATGAATGCTATAATACATATAGTTCAAATGCCATATTGTTTTAAACCAATTTTGTATTTTTAACATTTACAGCAGCATTTCTTTGCTCTTGGCATAAAAGTAAAATAAATAAGCTAGTATGCCAGAGTGGTCTATCTGCCAACAAAACATTATAGACTTAATTTGGCATTTTTGTGAGTTGTAATGTAATGTGTAATTATAAAGCATTAGCATTAATAAAACCCCATAAAAAGTTTTAAATAATATAATTATTTACTCCAAGTATTCTTTAGAATGTTAATTTCTCAGAATTGTGTTCCTTTATAAAGTATTTATGTGATTTGTTTGATATTAAAATCTGATTGCATTTTTTAACTGTTAATGGCATATTTCAGAAGTAGTCTGCTGTTAAATATATCAAGCAATCTTTGTTATAGAACTTGGCAACTTTTTATTTTTTTATATTTTGAGAGTTCTAAAATCTGAAAGAATATGATTTCTTATACAAAGTCCTAACAAACAAAATGAAAATAATTCTGATCTGAAGCAACAATGATTTTGATCCAAAATTTGATGATTTTAATTTTTTATGAAAATGCTTACATTTACTATCAAAAATGACCAATATTACTTATTGAAAATTGTTAATTTCTGTGTTTAAAGGACTTAAAATGTGTTTGAGTTTAGCAGTAGTTTGACTCTATTTTTAAATAAACAACATGAGTTCATTATGTTTTATTAGCGCTGCACCCAGCGGCCCTTTTCAATCTTTTTTTGCGCCCGGCGGCCTCTTTCTTCCTTTTCCTATGCGCCCTGCGGTCTATTCAGACCATGACACATCGGCCGAACGGACTTCAAAGCAGGAAGTGCAATGAGAAAACTTCAATCCAGGTTCCCCCCCCCCCCCCCCACACACCTTTATTTGTCCCCACTAGTTTTCTCACAACGCCAGAGAATTATTGTTTTTTCCCCTTCAGCTTCTTGGAACTACTGGGGGTATTGAGGGGGCGCATCACGTGCCTTTTTTTCATTTTACAGGTGTTTATAGCCCTAAACAAATATGAATATCTGCTAGTTAAATTATGCTATTTAGAGTCAGGATGGACTGCTTGCGGCCCGCTACCTGCAGATGATGTGCGACAGTTTGGAAAACTACCGATTTAAAAAAATAAATAAATACAAAATCGTGCAAAAAAAACATTTTTTTATGTTAAAACATAATTAGGGACTTCAAATCTGGAACGCTCAGAGCGGCAATCTCTCCGGATTTTGGATCCTGATTCAAAAAATTTTGTAAATACCATCAGAACTCATATTTGTCATTAGCATTTCATTCATTAATAGCATTTTTTAAAACTGTATATACTCACTTATAAGTCGAGAAATTTGGGACAAAAAACGAAGTAAAGGTCGACTTACGTACGTGGCATAACATTGACAAATCCAGACTTTTCCCGTTTTTTTTTATTAACTTCATCAATTAAACAATACAAAAAAAGAATTTCATCAAATTCTGACATGATTTTATATTGTCTAACCGCTTACAAAAGATCAGATTATCGGAAAAATAAAAGAAAGCCCGAACTTCGATTTCACGAATTTTCTGTATCGCGTAAAATTTAGAGCTCAGTCTAAAAACCAATAATAATAAATATAATAAAAGTACAAAAACTAGAGAAAAGCAAAATGTTATGATATTAACTTAGAATTAAAGCAATAATTAATGAGAACTCTGAATCGCGAAAACGAACCGAACCCTTTTTCAGAAATCGCGATCTCTAATATGAAAACTTTTTCGGACTCAATAATAAAAACTGTACATTTTTATCTTAAACATGTTCATTACAATTCATTTTTTTTTCATTTTTAAAATGTTTATTTCCAAAAAAAAAAAAAAAAAGCTAAAAAATGCTTTCCAATTTTTCATTGAAATCAAGAGCCGTTTTTTTTTTTTGAGAATTTTGGGATTACGAATTGGGGGTTCCATGATGTGTAATTGTTCTGGGTTTAGCATTTAGCCTCACCACTGAAAAAAAATTAAATAATAAAACAGTAAACGGCGTCGGCGTCATTTCGCAAAATCAATACATAAGACAAAACAGTTAAATTATTTTCAAAGCCAAATAAGCATTTCTTTTCTTTTCAATTTAAAATTTTAATTTCTACATACTAATCAGTTTATATGTGCTAAAAATAGTATTTGTGTCTCGTGTATATGCTTTTCTTCGTTTGCACGTGGGAAACGGTCATATGCTAATTAGCGAACTGCGTATAATCCGGCAGCAATCTTTTAGCATCTGCTTTAGGTTTGCAATATTTCTTATTATTTTCTAAACAGTGAACAGCAAAATGCTTATTGAAAAATTTTTTATAAATTAAACAAGATGTTGAATACAAGCATAATTTGCACACTATTTTCCTCTCATAACATTTGCTCATAGAAGAATAAAAGAAGCAAAGAATGCACTAGCATGTGGCTCTTATTTGCCTGTGAAAAATTATCTTATGTAACTGTAGTGTTTTCTTGCATATAATTGTGCAGCATTTTTTAATCACCTGATATAATTTCTTTTTTAATGGTAAAAAGGACAAAATATATTGAGCCAAAATAAAACGCTATTTTCTTCAAAGTTTTTCTTAGAGTTAAATGCTCTCCTCTACAAAGAAAAAAAATGTTTCAATTAGAAACAAAATGATTATGGGAAAATTTGAAAGCTCTATGATTGACGTTTAAAATGGCACTAAGTTTGAAATCCTAGGTTACCGTCACCTGAAATACTTGTCAATAATAATCAAAGCCAGCCTTAAGACTTGTGCGGCCACGTTGGGAGTACTTTTGTGGGGGTCCCTTCCGGATTTGTTGCAACTTTGGTAATCTCCTCCCAAACCTGGAAATGCCACCAAGACCTAAAATTTTCTTTGTTGAGTAGTTCATAATTTTGCAGCAGAATACACATGAAAATGTGCATAAGTGATACATATACACGGATATATTTTTCGAAATGAAAACCTATATTTTGAGGTACACATGCAAAGTTTGCAACCTTGAGTAACCTTGCAAGCTTCTTTTTTTAACGCTTATTTTTTTTTACATGGAAAACTTTCAGCAAATGCACTTTAATGCGGGGGGGGGGGGGGGGGGGGGGGTAAAAATTTAAAGCACAACTCAAGGGTGCTTTTTTTGAAGAAAACATAGTGCCCTTTTCGGAGTTCCCCCTGGCGGCCCTTTTATCCTGGAGTCTGCACTATTTATGTAGTTATTTGTCAGTACGTACAATGAAGTCTTTATATCTACATTTAAATTACAATTACTTTGGCCTATAAATTATAATATTTCACTGTGCAGCATAAAGTTAAAAATGCCAGAATTTTTAAAAAGAATGTGTTATTTATGTTTAAAAAAAATAGCTACTAACAAAAGAAACATTTCTTGAAACGGAAGTCGATAAGTTAAAAAAAAAAACATTTATGGCAACAATTGACCAAAACTGCATTAAATTTCATTTTTATTTGTAACAAAAGAGGTTGTTTGCACTCGGAGCCCTCTGGCGCTGAAACACTTCAAGTAGAAAAAACATTTGTATGTGTACTATTGTTCCTTTTTGTCTTTCTTACGATATAAAATTTACTGGTTATTCATTATTTTACTCTAGGTGGCTCTTTTGAAGACATCATAGACACAGAAATACGAGCTCTTCACTCAGCTATGAGGTTTATATCTTTTATTAATTTTGGTATTATTTATGTCCCTATTACATTTGTCAGATGATTTCGTTTCCTATGAAGTGTATGTTTTACTTTTTTGTAATTAAATGCTCTTGATGCCTATCCGTTTTCAGAAATTTTAGATATCTAGTGATGATACAATTAAAGCAGTGTTCAAATTGGAAAACGTACAAGAATTTAAAAATAATAATTGATATTAAATAAGTAAATAAATCAATGAAATAAAATAAATAAAAAATGCAACTTCGTTCACTTTAAAGTTTATTGCATTGTTCGGCACAAGCAAGTACATTATTGTATTCCCCCTGCAGAAAACCAAACATTTTAATGCCTTCAATAGTTAAAACGTGTCTAGTAACTCTCCTTTATTGATGCACATTGTAAATACCACTTTAATGATAAAATATTTTTACACAAGTATTACTTGTGTAAAAGGTTGATATTTCTAGTTGGTGTATTGTTATATTATGATTCTATCTATTTATGTACAGACATAATTTCATTAAAAACTCCCCCATTCTTTGTAAAAATCCTTCTGAACATCAGTCTACACACACGTATATCAAGTGAACATAAAATTGAATTCATAAAAAATTCTGGATATTTTCCCACTTTAGGATTTAAAAAAATAGATTTTTTTCTGTCAACAGATTTGTCAAAATACATGACATTCAATGTCTAAAAATCCCGAGGAACCAAAAGGAATGGACCATTCATAGCATGATATCAAATACTCAGGGGTCGCATTCCCCCTAAAATTCCTAAAATTCCCAAAATTTTTTGCAGCACCTAAAATTCCTAAAATTATACTAAAATTTTGCTCATGTTCCTAAAAAAATGCTTTTCCTGCCGCTCACTTAAGTGGGACTCAAAGTTTTCCTATATCCCCTATATATTTTTTTTAAAATTAGGGGAAAACCTCTGTATTTCTGCTGTAGACACTAAAAACTTCACTGAAAATCGTCTACGCAAGCGAGAGCGCCATGTTTGGTCCGCAATTAATGCCTTCATTACTGCATTAGCTGAATGCCTTGCTTTATGTTTGTTAATTTTTTTTTCAATAACAATTATTTTCAAGTCCTCAATTCTATTTGAAAATGTAAGTTAATTAACCAATGCTGTCTTATCTCCAATATATTTTGCATTTTCCCTTTCATCAAGCATGGCGGCTACGTGAACAAAGTCACCATGTTTGGTCATTCACGAAGCTTGAAGTAATAAATAAGACACCAAGTGCATAAGTTTTTGGAAGGAGGATTGCGTGCTTATTGCAATGAAAACAATGTAAAATGGAATAAAAAATTGTTATTTTTCTGCTTAAAAAAAATAATTGACGTTTAAAATTTTTAATTTTTTTTAAATTAAGAAATTTTTCCCCCTTTATTTCTATTTATTATTAGTTTTAAATTTTGGATAATAAGCCTAAACTACGTTTTGCCTTTTGTTCTTTTTTTTTAAATTTAAATAATAGGCACTCTATAATTCCTTTTTAAAAAGGCAAGTTTCTTTAATTTTATTTTTCATGAAGCAAATAATTTAAGCTAGGGTTTTTTCTCTATAAGCATGTGATTAGAAAATTCTATTACTGTTCACCTGGGGAAATAATGCTTAAAACGTTTTTAAATTACAATGAAAATATGCCGCAAAATACCCCTCCAACTGAAAAAGTCCTTCCCGAAAATTAAAGCAAAGACCTTATCTCTTTTACCTAGCTGAAGTTTCACAAGAATCCATACAAAAAATATAAAGCTCTGAAGCACGAAAAAATAATTATAATGATAAAAATTCTATCAATAACTAATTTTATGGCAGCAACAATTTGAGAAAATCAACTCCAGTTGAAACTCGTATATCAGCCAAGACCTTTTTTATTTAGCATAGAGCCAACAGGAAGATATTTCTCTTTAATGTTGGTTCTGCAGTAATTAAAGTAATTATTTAAAATCTTAAACGGTCCCTTTTCTGACCATTTTTTCAGGACTTTAAATTTTTTGCCTGGAATAAAATTGTATAATTTCTCCCAAAGTTTGCAGGCAGTAAAAGTAATCACTAGCACTCTACAGACCGTTGTTGTACATTTATTAAAATTCAGAATCAAATCACTACAGTGCTCTTCTTGGTTTCTATTACATTGTTAAAATCTTGCAATTCATTGCGCAATGTTCCCGCAATATTTTTTGAAATCCCACTCAAAAAAAATTTTGTTTGGGCTTAAATTTTAAAAATCCCATTTAAAATTTTGGTCAAGGGGGAAAATCCCACCTTGTATTTTCCCCCAGTGTGAACCCTGTTGTGAGCAATTGAAAGCAAAGCACAATTATTTAGGCTTGCCTCATTGGTTCATTAAAGAATCCTTATTAATAATTCCCCCTGCGGAATGCTGGTTCCCCTTCAGCAACTGTTGTAGGAATTGTGTGAAAGATTCTGATCACTGTTTGTTCCTAAAAATATTCCTTTAAGTCTTAATTTTAAAATGTTGTTTAAAAATATTTGGGCCCTTCCTGTCTTTCTCCAATGTTTTTAAACATTGTTTTGTGCACATTAGGGTCTTAAATGAAAGTATAGGGGAAAATATTGATTGCACTTACATACTGGTGGCAAGTTGAGAGATAAGTGTGTCTAAATGTGCTAAGAGATGTAAAAGAAATAATACAACAACTTGAACGTTTTATATTAAATGGTTTTGATTCATGTATTAAATCAAACTCCCCATTACTACTCCTGTCTACAGATCATGAAATAAATTCAAAAGTCATTAAACTAGAAATAGATAATGAAATTTTACAATAAATTGCCCCTAAAATGTTCCTAAAATTTTGCGAGAATGTTCCTAAAATTCCCCTAAAATTTTGAAAAACTTGACTGCTACCCCTGAATACTGGTAAAAAAATATTCAAACACCATAATTAAATGTTAAATACAATGAATTAGATGCAAAAAAGACAGTTTGTTTGCTCTAGTGACCTTTTAAAATAGACTTCAAAACGGAATTTATTAAATGATTAGTTTTTAACGCCATTCACACAATGAAGGTTTGCCCTTTGATATGGATATTTTAAAAATAGCATGTGTATATCAAAAATGTATTTACACTAAAAAGAATAAACTAAAATAACTTTTAGAAAAAAACCCCGACTTCAAGTTATAAATTGCACTAAAAAGTGATAAATAAATTAATTCTTTAAACAACATTGATACGACTTTTGAACATAATTTTTGAAGTTGGTGCAAAATCATAAATTTTGATTCATGTTACTTTTGTGGTCAGGAATCAGTTAAATAAATGGCCTAGAGTTTGAACAGTTTCAATGTAAAGTTCAAACTCTACTTCAAACTATCTCCATGGTGTAATGATCTGGTCATTAGACTCATTATTTTGCACCAACTTCAAAAATTATGTAAAAGTCGTATAGATGTTGTTTAAAGCATTAATTTTTTTTTCACTTTTTAGCACAACTGATAATTTAAAGTTGATTGTATTTTTTTCCAAAAAATATTTTATAGATAGATAGTCTTTTATAAACAATTTTTTTTGAGATTCAAGATAAAAATCTTTATTGTTCTGAATTGTTTTTAAAACAATTAATTTCTTCAGGGAAAAATGTAAATTTAATCGTAAGCAATTGAATAAAAATTGCTTAGTTGAAAATTGCTTTTCAATTTGAAGTTGAAAGCTTCCCCCCCCCCCTCTGTTTATAATAAAATGTTGCAATCATTTTTTATTTAAAATGTCTAACTTAGTATATTAACAGATCCCTTCCTATTATAGGTTTTTACTTATTTTATTGCAAGCCAATTGTGTGGATAACAATCACCCATAAGCTCATAATTGTCTTGATTAGATAGTTAAAGATCGTAAATATGCTTGATATCAAGTATTTATTATTGCTATTAAAACAGTTGCGTCTGTTGGATATAAAGTCGTATGTAACAAATTAACAGATATAACGTGATGATTTCAATCTTTCTTATTTTTTGGAGAAAAATTCATTTTAAATAGTTTATTTATAATAAAATAAAATTTTCTTTTACTGATATAATGAAATGTTGCTTCATTTGGGAAAAGAATGAATGATATAAAAGTATGTGAAAAGCGGAACGAAAGGTGACCATTCTTGAAATACGTATTATATGTGCTTGGCTCCTATTGAGACGCATGCATATTCTTCACCCCTACCCTAGAAACAGACCTCCACAGACAGTGACTGATCTTTAGGAGATTATCTCAAGTGCTTGTTTCCATCATTCCCTATTATTTCACTTACTTTCTGAAAAAATTTGCAAATAAATATGAAAAACATAAGAGGAATTAATTTTTAGATCCCTCTAAGCTCCCAAGTCAGGATTTGAAATCTGATTTGTTTAGAAGTTTTCTTTTGCTTATCATAAAATGCTTCATTTCCTTTCGTGTGATGCATCAGAAGCGTAAAGTTCTAAGGTTCTTATCTCCACCCAATATCTACAAGACTCTGGACACTAACAAAATTCTATATTTCATATATTAGGCATGATTTTCTCAAAACTGAAGGGGGGAAAAGTAATGTTTTGCGCTACACACACAAAAAAGAAGCTAAAAAGCTTTTCAGATTGCAAAATAGCAAAAAAGTAAGAAGACTAACAATAATTATCTTTTTATAAAGTATTTATGCTTATTTTTCTACAAGAAGTTATGGCTATAACGAAACTTTCATTCTGTTAACTTCACTTTGTAGGTGCTGCAAAAGAAAAAAGATGAAATAGGAAAATTCCGTTTTTGCAAAAAAAAAAAAAAGTCATTTTAAAGATACATATTAAATGATCATTACTAACAATATCTAAGTGCACCTCACAGCAGATTTTTTTAAAAATAATAATATCGGTAACAAACAAATGAAAAAAAAAAATTCAAATTTGTGCACTTTTACCAAGATTTTCGAAATTTCTGCGAGTGGGCTACTGCTTTTTTCAAAGAGGGGATCTGAGATTTGGGTCAATATCCTGCCATCCTGCCTGAAATTTTAGCATCTGTGGGCATCACAATTGAAAATAATTAGTAACAATTGTAAACTGCATGTGTTAAAAAAAGTATAAAAGGTTTAAAACTTCAAAAAGATTAGACATGAGGGGAGACAATTAAATCTGCTCATGAAAAAAGGATTAAAAATTTTCTACGCTGCAATATGAATTCAATGAATAATCAATCACACAACCTCACATTAAATAGCTGATTCAAGGATACAGGGGAGCCTCTTTTATTGTATAAAAATATAACCATTGGAAATTTTTCATTTTTTAGATAATCCAAGTTTTCAGAATTCTGAGGTGGCATCGCCCCAATCACCTCAGATTTTCAAGAGACTACTGGATCTTACTTTGTAACAATGTCAAATTAGGCAACACAAAAATGCACTTACGATAGGGGTTGCCCTAACAAGCAGACGGGCTGAATATATAAAAGAGCAATGTCTGTCGATCTGTCTGTTCGCTGTAGAATCCTAGGCCGTTTTACCGATCGGGATCACATTCGGCACTGTTAATGTTTACAACCCGAGAAACTCATCGCTGCAAAAATGAAAGTTGTGACTCAATTAGTTTTTTTTTTTAATTATTTTTTTCATTTTTCAATGATTTTTTGTACTTTTAGATCTTTTAAACTATGTACCCTTATATCTTTAAAACTACGTAACAGATTTTAACGCGGTTTTCATCAATAGACAGAGTGGTTCAAGAGGAAGGTTTATAGACCCATTAGAAAAAGATCCTAAAGGTAGTTCTTTTTTTATTCCAATTCTACGCAATTTTCCACTTAAATTCCCCAATATGGGCGTGATAAATACGTTGTACATATTAATGTAATATATCAATCAAAAGCCCTTTTTTTTCTGCACAAGATGATATTTGTTTTAAGTTTCTAAGTGTATAAGAACGCCAGTTATAAGCTTTTTAGTTCGATTTCTTAAGGCTTACCTTGACCCAAAAATGACAATTAGCAGTTTCCTCAACTTTGGCAATGTCTTTTGATTCGCTCATATGTTTTTTCAAAGCTGAACTTGATCGTAACCAGGCTGTAAACTGGATCAAGTTCAGCCTTGGTTTTGTGATTCGTTCATGTATTTTTCAAACTTGCTATTTACAAATTGGCAACGTACGGTTGCTATTGACATTTTGTTTGCATTTTTATTCATATCCATATCTTTCATAAATGCACTTACATCTGTTGGGGATATAAGTAATAGGTATCGCTTTGGTTGAATTTTGATTATTGTTTTCGTACATTTTTCGTTGAATATGTAATTTTATTGTGTTGTGTGGTTAAATTTGTACAAAAAAAAAAAAAAAAAACAAACACTTTAAATAAATTATAATGTCACCCAAAAAATGTATTTCGTTTGGTAAATCTTCGGATGCGAAACAAATGAAGACCCAAAGAACACGGGAAACAGAAGAAGAACGCAATCAAAGGCTTCAAGAGGATGCTGTAAGACACGCTGTGCGAAAATCATTGCAAACAGAAGAAGAACGTAATCGAAGGCTTCAAGAAGATGCTGTAAGACACGCTGCTGGTAGATCATTGGAAATAGAAGAAAAACGTAATCGAAGGCTTCAAGAGGATGCTGAAAGACACGCTGTACAAAGATCGTTGCAAACAGAAGAAGAACGTAACCAAAGGCTTCAAGAAGATGCTGTAAGACACGCTGCTGGTAGATCATCGGAAACAGAAGAAGAATGCAATGGAAGACTTCAGGAAGATGCCTTACGACATGCTGCTGGGAGATCACGTGCCATGACTACTAACCAGTGGAGTTTATGTGCTTTTAACTACAATCCAGAATTTGAATATGTATGTCAGAATCAGGTAAGCATTGGATCAATGTCAAAAATTTGTGACAGTTGTGGTGCTAAAAAGTGGCCTAGAGAATCACATGGAATGTGTTGTAGTAATGGAAAAGTTGTATTGCCTTCAATTCAAGAACTTCCCGAACCTTTGATGACATTACTCACAGGCAGTACATCTGATTCAAAACATTTCCTACAAAATATACAAGCTTACAATTCTGCATTTGCAATGACCTCTTTTGGAGCAAACATAATTACTGAATGAGGTTTTATGCCTACTTTTGAAGTTCAAGGTCAGATTTATCACAGATTAGGTTCACTGCAACCCACGTTAAATGAACAAGCAAAATATCTTCAAGTATACTTCATTTCCGATTGGCAACAACAAACACGAAACAGATGTACCACAAACCCAGCAACAAAATTTGAACTCATTCTGCAACTTCAGGAGATGCTCCATGCTTCGAATCATTATATTCAAAGTTTTAAATATGCTCTAGAAAACGTTCCTACAACTGAACACAAAATTATCATTGATGCTGACAAGAGACCACCTGCTGAACATGCTAGACGATATAATCTGCCAGAATGTAATAAAGTGGCTGTAATTATTGCTGGTGAAGAACATGGGAAAAGAGACATTGTACTTAAATCTCGAGACAATGCTTTGCAATTTATAGATGAAACTCATCGATCTTATGATGCCATGCAGTACCCTTTACTGTTTGTAGATGGAGAAGATGGTTATCACTTTAATATACCCCAAGCAGGTGTACATTCCAACAAAAAGGTTTATTTATGGTTCGTAACGATTCTTCAAATTATTTAAAGTTGACAAGAAATCTTTTCCACCAAGTTGTGCAAAAGCAGAATCTGAAGGATTACGCTATGTTAGAACTCATCAAAAAGAATTAAGATGTGATCAATATGTTCATTTAAGAGATGCCATACATAATGATGTTGCTGGAACAGAGATTGGCCAACTTTGCATTCTTCCATCAAGTTTTACAGGAAGCCCACATTACATGCATGAAAGGACTCAGGATGCAATGATGTGCGTTCGAAATTTAGGACGACCTGACCTGTTCATTACTTTCACATGCAATGCTAAATGGAAAGAAATCAAGGATGAATTACTACCTGGACAAACCTACATTCACAGACATGACCTTACAGCTAGGGTGTTTCGATTGAAATTATTGAAAACGATGGATTTCATCATAAAATTTAAAATTTTTGGACCAGTAAGATGCCACATGTACACTATTGAATGGCAAAAGAGAGGATTGCCTCATGCTTATATTTTGCTTTGGATGACTAATAAAATTCAGGTAAATAGTATAGATTCGGTTATCTCAGCTGAACTTCCAGACCCTAACGTAGACAAGAATCTCTTTGAAATTGTAAAAACTCAAATGGTACATGGACCATGTGGATCTTTAAATTTCAATTCACCCTGCATGAAAGACAACATATGTAAAAAACGCTACCCAAAACCATTTTTAAAAGATACTCAAACTGGAGAAGATGGATATCCCTCATATCGTAGAAGAAAACCTGAGGACGGAGGCTTTACAACCCAAATTGGACACCATGAAATTGATAACAGATGGATAGTTCCATACTGCCCTCTCTTGGCTAAAATGTTTAATGCTCACATTAATGTCGAATTTTGTAATTCCGCTAAGTCCATCAAATATGTATGCAAGTATGTTAACAAAGGTTCTGATGCAGCTATGTTTGCTCTACCAGACACTGCATGATGAAGTCACTACTTTTCAACAAGGTCGTTACATAAGCAGCAATGAAGCCTTCTGGAGAATTTTTTCTTTCCCCATTCATGAAAGGTATCCCTCAGTCCAGCAATTAGCAGTCCATTTAGAAAATGGACAAAGAGTTTACTTTACTCAGAAAACAGCTGCGCAACAAGCTGTGGCTCCTAGAGAAACCACTCTCACTGCTTTCTTTAAATTATGTCAAGAGGATATGTTTGCTCAAACTTTACTCTATAACCAGTTGCCATCTTATTACACATGGAACAATAAAAAATGGAGTAGAAGAAAAAAAGGAAACCCTGTTGAAGGTTATCCAGATGTTAAATTTGACAATGCTTTGGGTCGAGTTTTTACTGTTCATTAGGGTGGTGCTTATTTTTTGAAGTTTTAAATTTTCAACCTCTTACCCTTTTAAATTTGTTCCATTATACCAAAAAATAAATATGATAAAATTTTATCACCAGCAAACAATATTTAGAGGTAGCTCAAAGAGTAAAGTTTCATAATTGAACGAGATTTTGCGATTTTTTTGAATTTTTAAGCAAGATAAAAATTATGATTTGCAATTATGTTTATTTTATGTAATTATATTAAAAGGTAACTTCTCTATGAGTAAGTAAAAATTAAACATTTGTAAATTGCATAAAGTAGTTTTCTTGATAAAATATAGAGTATTCAAGTTTACCTCATAGGTGGCAAACTGTCTAAACAAGTGATCACCAAACTTATGGAGCCACTGAGCATAAAATTGCTGTAACAGTTGCCTCTTCCGGCATAGCTGCTACATTGTTGCCTAGAGGTCGAGCAGCTCATTCAACATTTAAACTTCCCTTGGATTTAGCAACAAATGATGAAGCTGTTTGTAAAATAACCAAAAATTCTGGCAAGGGAGAGGTTTTTAAAATATGTCAGCTTATAGTCTGGGATGAATGTACAATGGCCCATAAAAGAGCATTAGAAGCATTGAAAAAACTCTACAAGATATGAGAAACAACAATCATTTGATGGGTGGTTTAACTGTTGTCTTATCGGGGGATTTTCGTCAGACTCTCCCAGTCATTCCTAAGGGCACTAAAGCTGATGAAATTAGAGCATGCCTTAAATCCTCCTCTTTGTGGAAACATGTTACAGTCTTCAAACTTACAACTAACATGCGAGCAAGAATTTATGGTGATCAACATTCTGGATTATTTGCTGAGAATTTACTACAACTTGGAGAGGGAAAAACACCTGTCGATTCTCAGAACAAGATCAATATGTGTTCAATTAGCACACTAGTTACAAGTGTTTCTGAATTAACAGAAAAAATATTTCCAAATTTTATTCACTACGAAGACGTATCCTGGTTGTGTGAAAGAGCGATATTGGCGCCAGAGAATGTTACAGTTCATTCCATCAACGAACAGCTTTTACAAAAGATTCCAGGTGATCCTATAATGTACAATTCTGTAGATACTGTCATGGATGAAAATGAAGTTGTCAACTACCCTATGGAGTTCCTCAATTCTTTAGATATTCCTGGACTGCCTCCTCATACGCTACAATTAAAAGCTGGAGCTCCTATAATACTTTTACAAAATTTAGATCAGCCTAAGCTCTGTAACGGTACAAGATTAATAATAACAGCTTTACATCTTCATGTCATTCAAGCACAAGTTCAAACTGGTTGTGGCAAAGGGAAAATTATATTTATTCCTAGAATACCTTTAATAACTTCATTTCAATTTAAGTGTTTACAATTTCCAGTCAGATTAAGTTTTGCAATGTCTATTGACAAATCACAGGGACAGACATTACAAGTTGTAGGCCTACAATTACAGGAGGATTGTTTTGCTCATGGTCAATTGTATGTAGGATGCTCAAGAGTAGGAGCAGCAAACAAACTTTTCGTTTATTCTCTTTCTGGGAAAACAACCAATGTTGTATATAAAGAAGTACTTTAGACTCACTTTCCTCTTGGTTTCATGCCTACTTTTGAAGTTCAAGGTCAGATTTATCACAGATTAGGTTCATCAAATATGTATGCAAGTCCATCAGATATGTATGCAAGTATGTTAACAAGGGTTCTGATGCAGCTATGTTCGCTCTACAAGATACTGTGCATTGATGAAGTTACTACTTTTCAACATAGATCAACCCGGGCAACGGCGGGTAATACTGCTAGTTTTATATAAACTTTGGCTTATTTGCATAAATTATTCTTTATGTTGCAATTTTAATGAACAATAATGTATATTAATTGAATTTAAACGTTAAGTATGTTTAATTTTCCAGTGAGCATTACTCATCAGTTCCCTTTGATGAAAATACGACTGTGGCATTGGCTTGTGGTAACATTGTGGCTGCTGTAAGTAAATTAGATAACCAGTGGCACAGAGGCAGAATTATAGATGTAGTTGATATCTCCAAGCCTGCAAAGGTACTACTAATTTTATTTATTTTATTTTCAAAAATAGTATTTTTATCAATGCCTGAAAGGGATTATTTTGAGATTCCCTTAAAAAAATATCACTTAAATTTAAAAAAAGAGAGAAATTAAACTACCAATATTGTTCCCATTTTGCAGTTTTGAAAATTAAAAATAACAAAGTGGTGGCAAAACCAAATTCATTTAAGAGTTTTAGATGTCTGAAAAAATCAAGGTATCATTGGTGATTCTGTAAAAGACAGCAACAACAAAATAATATAAATAATAATTTCCTTTTCATTTTCCAAAAAATTAGGCTATCCTTTGCTCCAAATATTCAATGATTAATGTTATTTGCCCTCTTAAAAATAATTCTACAATCAATTGTTCAAAGAAAAAAAAAAAAGAAAGAAAATGCTATTGCTTGTTTTGCATTTAACATTATACAGCACTTCTAAACTTTGTAATTTTTTTACCTATGAAGAATAGACTCTTTTTCATTTACACATGTTTAATAAACATTATTAGTGAGTAAAAAAAAAGAATCTGTTTTTTAGTAAAGCATTAAAATGTAAAAAAAAAGTTATAAACTTTCCTCTGCTTAAACGGAAATTGTAAAAATTCAGGAAACATTTCTGATTTTTTTTTCTTAAAAACCATAAAACTAATCAATTTGATTTAAATCTTTTATGCCATTTTCATTACATTACATATTTTACTAATGTGTAGTTACGATCAAGTAAAATATATTATTATTTTTTTAAATTATAGTGTGAAAAAGCAGATGTTGTGCTTGATGCACTATTCATTATTTCATTGTATCCATAAACAATTATGGGAAAAAATATTTATTACAGTCAGTTAACTTCAACTTCAAAATATCCCAACTTTTATTTTAACTTGTTTCTCAGTTTAAAAGTAGTGAATTGACATCTTTTCTTAGTCATTAATTTAGAAAATTTACCGGTTACATTATTTTTTGTTACAATTTCTAACAGTTGTATTTACTTTCATTAAAATCAAATACATCTTTTAAAAAAATATATCCTTTTTTTATAATTCAACCTTCAATCACCCAACAACTTGGGTTTATTTGATTTTTGGATTTGAAATAATAACCAAAAAACATAAAATACACATATTTCAGCATTTATAATTAATATTTTTTTTTCTTTTAATTAAATCAGGGTTCATACTCAAATAGCCAAAAAAAATTCCATGACTTTTCCAGGTAGCTCAAAGCAGAATTCCAGGTTAATGTTCTAAGTAAAAATATTTATTAGCAAACGCCCTACTTGTACAATAAATACGCCCGCCCACCATAACATTTTATACATATAATTATATTAACCTCATATTAAAAAAGTCCACACAGATGCTCATTAAGATACCAAACTTATACTATAGAATTTCAAAAGCAAAATTTTATGACACACCACTGCCAACAGCTTTTATATTTGCATCCATCTTTATATATTTTTTTAAATTTAAATTTTAGAAAGCTAATTTAAAACTATAAAACATAAAGGATAAATAAAATAAAATTAAAATTAAGATGATCCCATTGGGGACAAATCAGCTCTTTTCATGAAAACAAATATTTAAAGTAGGGATGTAACGAATATTCGGCCCTTCGGCCTGGCCGAATAGTCATTTCATCACCTAGCCGAATATTCGGCCTGGCCGAATACTGGGTACGGTCAAATTTGGCCTGGCGAATATTGATGGACTATTCGGCCGAATAGTTCTGCTGCAGTAGAAATGTAAAAAAATAAAGACATTTGTAGATTTTAAACATTTAAAATTCTATGATAATTATTGCAAAAGAATACATTAGTATATAGTTTTAATAAATAAAAATCATTTAGAAAAAAACTACTTTTTTTTTATCTTCTTTTAGGCTTGGCTGAGCAAAAACAGATTTTAAAGTTTCAATATTATATTTTATATTTAGCATTTGCTCCCAAAAGCTGGAAATAGTTAATTATGATGGAGAATATGATAAATTGACTTTCTTATTATTAACAAAGTGGAAGTCAGACTTTGTTACGGTAGACTGATTTATTGTGAATAGTGGTATGAGAGAAATGTGAAAAGCCTAGAATATATCATGAATATTTAGATAGCATAAGTTATTGGGGTTTTTGAAAATAAAAATATATTTCAGTTAAGTGCATGAAATTTTAATAGATCTTTTAACCCTTTCGGGACGGGTGTGACGTATACGAACCGCCAGCGAGAGTCACCTCACAGCCGGGTGTGACGAATACGTCTCGCTGTTCTGATAGAGTCTTGAGGACGGGTGTACCGTATACGGGATTTCAGACGGAATGAAATATTAGTATTTTTCTTTGATACTAGATGGGGCCCTATGACTGTTATGGTGTAATATGTCGAGACTGGAGAATGTTGACCTTCATTTCCATAGCTTTTTTTAATTCCTTTTTCCTTGGTTCGGGTTGGAGGGATAGATTTATGAGAGAGCAGCGGCGGCAATGAGTAATGAAAATAAACAAGCTGGCGCTGCAACTGGGATTAGCTGTTATAAACACATGCAAATGATTCGAATCATTCCAAGCACTTTTATTTCTTTTTTTGTCGATATATAGATATTCAGTGGTTTGCTTCCTTGTCTTCATTTATATTCGGATTTGGCTAGCGCTCAGAGGAACTTTTCTTGTATCATTTGGCAAATGCTTTATTAAAACGGCAAAGAGAAAACTATGTTTAAAAAAAGAGAAATACAGCCAATTAGTGAATGATTCGTTCTTAGATAGTGATGTTAGTTTTGATAATTCAAAGGAACTGGAAGGTGAAAGTGACTCTGATACTGACATACAACCAGACACAGAACTTGCAGCATGCATGCCTTCTACATCTCGTGACAGGAGGGATAATTTTTAGCAATAAAATAATTTGTATTATTTTATTTGTATCTATATGCTGCGTAAACTAAATTCTGTGAATGTTTTTTGGATATTTTTCGTATATAACTTTTTGAGGTAAGTCAAAAATTTCATCATTCTAAATCTATTTTATAGAATTTTTGCGGAAAATGTTATGATGAAGTTTTAAAATTAATCCTGATAGCTGACAACAAGTTTTTGTTATAATGTTCCAAATTTTGAAGCAATTGAATAAAAAATTAATTTTTTATGAATTTTTTTCCGAAGTTAGGCTTAGCAGCGCAAATCGCCCGTCCGCAAGTGACAATGTATTCTGGTAGAACCCCGGCTGGTGGCTGCAGCTCGCTGACTGCGGCGCCCGTCCCGAAAGGGTTAAAAATAGGGACATAAAAACCCCCATAAAACAAAAATATTAACTTTTATAACTTTAAAAATATGTTCATAACACAGTTTTGAGCAAGGTAAAAGTTCACAAAGCAATAGTAGTTCTTTCATTTAAATTAAATAATTAGTACAGTAATGCTAATTCTTTCCTACCTTAAAACCTGTCATTTCTATTCCGCTTGTGGGTGAAATTCTTAGTTTTATTACATTCCAGACAATAGAGAAAATAGATCTATTTTAAATAGTTTTAAATTATGAAGAAACATAATTAAATTATATATCATAGATTGTGTATAATTTGTGTATGACTTGAAAAATTTCAAATTTGACAAATACTTTCTACTACAACAATTTCCTAGAAATTTTATTATTCGGCCACCGAATATTCGGTATTCGGCTTAAGACATTGGCCGAATATTCGGCTTCGGCCTTGAAGAAATGGCCGAATATTCGGTATTCGGCTATTCGGCCAAATCACTATTAGTTACATCCCTAATTTAAAGCAATGCTGATGTAGGCACTTTTATGCCATGACAATATAATAAACACCATTATATAAAGAAAAAGACTATATAAGAAAAGGAAGGCGAGTTAATTGAGGACTTATTCTTTTTTAAAAATGATCTGATAATAAAATCCATTGAATGACAACTGCTCTGACAAAATAAATTTGAAACTCAAATAAAAATAACAGTTACTAAAAGAAAGCTTAATTTTCATTTTTAAAGAGCATTTAATAAAATATTACATACATATAATATGTAAATAAAAATATTATGAAAAAATGGAATCAATCTCCATGTCAAATCGAATCAAAGTCAGTAGACCTCATACATTTTCGGGCAGTTCAGAAATTTGGCTGTTGATATTAAGGTTTTAAGTTATCTGCACAGAAAGTTTATATTTTTCTTCTCTTTTTCTTTTTTTTATTTGTTCCAATGCTTTGCATTTCTCAGTTTCTTTTTTGTTCAGTTCATGATGTTGTGCCGAACGCATTTTTTGAACGATTATTTATTTTTTTGGTAATCTGAGGTCGCGACGAGCATAGGTTCCTTCCAACAGGGGAAAAAATCCTTGACTTTTTCAGGTTTTGTCAAAAATTAACGTTTTTCCATGACTTTCCCAGGTTTTCCATGATTTCCAGGTGGAGTATGAACCCTGTTAAATGATTTTTTTGGATTCGAAATAATAATGATATACCGTAGAACATCAGAAATCTGAAAGAATTGGGACTGAGCCCTGCCCAGATTCCGTAAAGTTCAGGTATACTGGCTGGCCTGTTTAAACTCTTGTTATTATCTCAATAAGCGATCTCAAAGTTTTTGTTTTAAATTAATAATAATGCAATCCCCTCCCCCCCCCCCAACGATAAAGCATAAGTGTGTAATACGTCATCTATGTTATAGTGGCAGGAGTATCATTGTAAGTTACGTACAATACAATATAAAGAAGTACAAAGCAGTTGTACGGACGCTAAAGTTTATATTAACGTTAAAAACATGAATATGCAACTTTACCAGTTTCCCATAGAAATAAAAAAAGAGGCTTGGATGAACTGACCTATTTTAATAATGGTTTTAAATGCAATTTGTTCCTTCAGTTTCAAAACTCAGTGAAGCAAATGGGTTGCCTACCAAAGCCTTGCTATTGATTGTCAATGCTCCCTCTGATACAATATTAGTAAAAGATGACATCAAAGCTATTTTTCTGCGCCTGTATATGACCCCATTTTTGGCCCATAGACCAAGGAGTTTTACAAAACATCCGAACCAAATTTAGTTCTACATAATAAGATACAGGGTTATGTTATACATTCTATTTAAACATTTGCTCAAAGTAGCTGTCATTAAAAAACTAACAACTTTTGCATCCTAGTTATTGATTTTTTCTTTTTTTAAAATCTAATATTAGGCCTTCACTCCATAAGCTGTTCAGATTACCCGAAATTTTGGATCTCTGGTGTTCAGATTTCTAAGGTTCCACTGTACATGTCTTTCAGAAATTTTTAATTATTTATGAAGAAAATTACAAAAACAGCTATCGGTATGTTGCCCTTGGCTATAGTCTACACTATGATACAGTGGGTTTAATACTGGCTCTGAAGGTGAAATTTTCCATATTTTATTTAATAATTGATCCCACTGTTGCTTTCAGTGATTACCTGAACAAGTTGATGAGTGAGATTCATTTTCGAATTGCAGGAAAAAGAGTGTAAAAACATCATCTATATAATAAACATTAGGTATCCCGGAAAGTCATAAGTGAGCATATCCCAAAGTATCCATGTTCTCCAGCAGCCTTATGAATATTTTAAGAAGAATGAATTTATCCCTTCTATGATTTGACTGCAGATTATTGATAATGTGTCAAATTTATCATGTAGTTTCTGCATACCACACAGGATTTAGATTTTCTTGCACATGTGTATCCACCGATGAATGAACAGCACAACATAACAGCAATCATAACTGATAGATGGGCAACTGATTATCCAAATGGCATAACAATAATGTGTTGCCAAGTAAATGTATGATCCAGAATAATGCATAACCATCTGACTAGGCCATGCCTGCTACCAAGTCGCTTGGATGGACATTCATCCCTTCTGTCAGAAGTGTTGCCAGAATTATTAATTTTTACTATTGATTTTTCTCACAACTTTTACAAAATTTACGAATATTGAACATGCGTTTTATTACTTAGATGTTTTATTGCTAATTTATATTTTGTCAATATCTAATTCCTTTATAAAAATATAATAATTTTGTCTAGGTTTTCTTTGTGGACTATGGTAATGAAGAATTAGTTGACAGAAAATTAATTCGGAAAATTTTGCCTCAATATCTGCATACACCATTTCAAGCAATTCAGTGTTCTTTATCAGATGTGGAACCTAAGGATTTTGACAAGGGCATGCCATGGAGTAAGAGTGCAATGTAAGATTATTTGCTATACATTGTGTCTTTTTTTTTCTTCTAAAAATAATATAGGAGTGCTATCATAAACTAAGTGTTAGAGGGGTTTTTTTTATTGAAGGAAAAAAACCTTAAGATTTGAATAATGGAGTTCCCTTATGTATAAAAGGCATTCTAGATTTTTAAACAATATTTACTTCATTTGTTCTTTTTAATTCATTTTATTTGGAATATTATTTCATTCGTGAACTCTTATTGTATAAATTATATTTTACAATATATTTAAAAGTACAAGTATTTCAAATTGTTAGAAACAATACCTCCATCACATTTAAAGAATATATCATGTCTCAGTAATTATTATTTTTATATTTTTAAATTCAATAATTTTATTTCATATTATGTCATAGGTTTATTGTATCATTCAAAAGTAATATATGTATATACATAATCTATTTTTTTTACAGAGATGTTTTTGAAAACTTGGTCTCTGGTTCTCTGTTGCTAGCTGAAATCTCATACAGGTAGTTTTGTACAGATTTTGCTCTCTAATTAGTATTGACTATTATAAACTTTTTTACCTTCTATTTTATTTTGATGAAAAATAGCTTTTGAACTTATTTTTGTACTTTCACACTTGTTATGTATTATCGCAGTAAATGTATTTTGAAATTAAAAAAAAAAAAAACAGTAAATATTCATTTAGAAATCATCATATGAATTCAATTTGGGAAACATATCGCATAAGGAACTTGTGGGTGGTTGTAATTTAAGTGATTGTTAAAACTCCTCCTCAGTCCCCCCCCCCCCCCCCAAAAAAAAAACAACGGAAAATGAAGGGTTCACTGGAAAAACAACCTAAGTGACATACTACTTGATGAACCTTGCTTTATGTTAAATATAAATGCTTCTAAATCATGTATTATAAATGAATATAAATTATGTATTATAAATTTCAATTTGGGTGTTACGGGAAAGTAGGCTCGTATAGTTAAAATTGATTTATGTTATAAAATGAATGAATAAAACATAAGCAAAGTTCATCAAGTAGTATGTGACTTAGGTCGTTTTTCCTGTAGACCCTTGAAATACATGCAAAATTGCGGTGTATCGCAATCTACTGGATGTTTTCCTCAAAATGTTCGCAGGTATACATTTATGCTAAAATTTTAGTTTTGTAATGAAAAAGTTTTAAATTTCAATAATTTCAACTTACATTTTGTATGCATGAGACACTTTTAGTATCTAAGCTTAAATGGTAACGCATGTTTATCATTAAAAAGTTAAACAGTTAATACACTATATGTGTATGCATCAATTTATGAACCTCCGAAGAAGGGACACCTCTATTTAAGGGACAAAATTTCCAGCCCTCTTCGTGTCCCTTATTGAGAAGTTTTACTGTATTTATAGTCTTCAAATTAGAATGTACTTAAAAGTGGAACATATGTTGCAGCACAGAACAAACAGCATTGCTGTGGAACAATTGCTGCTATATTCATGAATGATTTAAAATGGATCATGAGCAGCTCTAGATTTTTTCAAAAAGCAAAGCCTTCTTTCTTTCTTCAGAATGATGCGAGAATATGTGCCATTGATCTGGAGATTGTGCCCCAAATAACTTCACGTTTTCTTACATGTTTATCACAACCTGCAATTATCCTGCAGAACATTTTTTAATCATCTGAAGGTCCATTGTAAAACCTTACAAAACATTCTGCTATTGGGTTTAAAATCTCATTGTTTTTATTGCTGTAAGAAATTGAGCTTTTCATGCACAGCTTCATGTGAGAACATCTGTGTAATATTCAAGGATGGTGAATTGTCAGTCATTCTAGGTAGTTTGAAAACCGTTTTTTTTTTTTTAAATTTCAATGAACTAAAAGGATCAAATGTGAAATTGATTGACATATTTTATCAATGCAGTTGGTGACTTGCTAAACAGGCACTAAAATTAATTCAATTACACAGGAGTCCCCCTAGAGAGCATCGTTTTTGTGGTCATCCCTAAAAACCATGACCCTCCCCCCTTCCATGAATCCTTTCATTTTCTTTTGAATTATATTATATTTATTTAAGATGCTGCATGAAATAATGATTCTAATTTTTTAAATATATATATATTTATTTAAAAAATCCACTTTAAAAGCTTGCATACAAAACTAGTCAGATCTTTTTGTCAGTACTGCTAAGAAAATATTTTCTTCTTCTTAGTAGCTTTTTGGCTGTATATTATTTAAAAATGTAAGCTATGCTTTTAAAAAATTTAAATTTTCTCCAAAACATTTTTAAATTCTTTATTTTTGGATTTTGAATTATGCTGTGAATGAATGCATTTTAGTTTTAAAACAAAATAACCTTACGGTTTAGAAACCGAACATTTGTTATTGAGCCAAATGACTATTTGTTGCATCACTATTACAAAAGTGTATTAAAATAATGTTGGATGTAAAACGAAACCTCATTCTATTTAATGAACAGTAGAGATAAGAAGGAAACAATCTATAAGCTTAAAACATTTATTAATGTACCCACACAGTTGAAACTTATATGTTTCTTCTCTCTTGAAGATAGGTTTAGTTCCCTTTTTCTGATATTTTTTGATTGCACTTGTGTAAAATATTTTGAATGATTTAAAAAAAGAATGTTAGATAGATATAAAAATTGCAAAAGTAGATAAACATGACTGCTGGAACCAAAATTTAATAGAGCTAGAAGTGTTGCCCACGCTTAAACCTGTTTTATTATTAATGTTTATGTTCAAAACATGCTAATTCATTAAGTTTTTTAAATTAAATTTTTGTCTAGGAGCAAAACTTTTTTAACCTCAAGTTTCTTTTCCGGATATCTGTCTTTACTGCTAGATCGGATACCAGACTAATTGTGTGCGTGTATATATAATTATACATTTTTTTGTGTACATCTGCGGGGGAGGGGGGAGGGCTAAAGCCTGGTCTTGCTTCTATTGAAAAATGACCTAGTTACGACCCTGCATCTGTGCAGTTTCCAAATAGCCAATGCATCCCTGAAAATAAATTTAATCAGGGCAGAAAATAAATAGATAAAGAAACACTGCAATAGGTGCAAAATTTTTTAAAAATGCTTTCTGATTTAGAAAGTGCACATTTTTCAGGTTTTTTATAAATTTACACATTTTTTCCTCTTTATTTACATTTGCAGCAGTGAAAAGTGAATTTTAATTAACTGTATAAAAGGAGATTTGTATGTTAAATGCTTTTTTTTTTCTTTTGAATCTAATCAACTTTCAATTTTCTGTAAACAATTTTAAATGTTTAACATTTTTGCCATTCTTAAAGCTTTATTGTATTTGTAATACTTTATTAGTCCACAGCATTTTTTTAACAAAAAAAGCTTATATATATGTATATATATGAAATTGATTTTTCAATCTAATGCTAATTTCTTTTTAGATGTGGAAATGTTCTGCATGTAACGTTAAAGAGAACTATGAAGAATGATCATCGAAATATTAGCGAAATTCTAGTAATGGAAGAACATGCACAGTATGTTTCTAAAAGTGCTTTTCAAAAAAAGGAAACGAAGTATGTGCCGGGTTAAATGTTGCATTCAATGAAGTCGTTTAGATCTGTGTAAATAAGGAAGTGCCTGTCATTTGTTTTAATTTGCTGTTAAAAAAACCCTTCAAAGTTTGGTGGTTTGCAATACTTTTAAATTATTGTTATATATAAGTGCCTATTTATTTTGTTATAAAATATTACTTTTAAAAGATGCTCGACATGAAATTTGTTTTTCAATAAAGTTATTTAAAACGTATGTGTAGTATTTGTATAAAATGTACTTTGCAGTGAAAAATAATGATTCATCAAAAAAGCTATGAATAAAAAAATAAATAATACATACAATAGTGTAAAAATGGGAGGAGGGGCATGAATAAATAATCATTTATTTTCCTTAAAAAAAAATTTCCAAGGCGGGTTTCTGCTTTAAGCAGAAATTACTTAATAAAATCACTACATTGAAGTACTAATTTGGCATATCATTTATGCATTAAGGCAGAGCATAAAAAACTCTTTTTAGAAATTGTTTTCGCGAAAGTTGTGGAATAGCATGAGAAACATATCCAAGGTGTCTACAGGTCACGAAATTTTTCCATCCAACGGAGCCAGTCCCTTAGATGACATTGAATGTCCGGTATTCAACAGATTTTTAAATAGCCTACGAAATTTTTTTTAAGAATTTAGTCTCCACAGAATTTTGAAAGCAAGAAAAGAAATGGGCTTTGTGTGAAATTCCTAAACTTAAGTTCAAAACTAAATCTCACTTGAATTTTGTTAACCAGCTGAATTGCAGACTAAAAGAACATCCTATTACTCCTATTGAGCAAAGCTATAAAACAATGCTGAAGTCTGGCGATCCTCCAAAGTCGGTATTGGAAAATATTCTCTTTTCAAGCCACTAAATAGGCTCCAAGAGCTGTAAAACTACCAATAGAAAGTTCTCTTGTAATCATCAGTGAATGCAGACAAGATGGATATAACAGATCCAGAAGGTATGCCATGCCAATGTTTGAAACAAAAATCAGTGAAGTGCGAAAAATAGGGAACTAAGTGAATGAAGTATTAATGCACATTTTCTTTTATGCTTATGAAATGCACCTTTTTCTAGAGAGTCTGTATATTTTATAAATGTTACTTTCCACACTTCTTGTTTAATGATATAATAAATAGTTATTATTATGAATGTCTTTCTTTTGCGATGCTTAAATTATTCAAAAAAAAAAAAAAGTTTAAGCAAAATTAACCCTTGTTACTAAACTATTATCTTCACATAAACTTTTGCCTGACTTAAAATTTGTACAGCAAACTGAAACCAGAAGATATCTTTTGTTTTATGTTGAAGAATTTAGAATTTGTTTCTCATACCATTCCCCAACTTTTCCATGCTAGAGGAAAATAAAAGTTGGAAATTTACTAAAATATAAAATCTTACATTATTTTCCGCTGATTTCGCATATTTTGGCCCCAAAGTTGAGCCGGAAGATTTTTTTGATCAATTTTAAACATTTTTCATATATTCTTGCAATATTTCTGCACTAGTGCAAAGAGAAATTTAGTAAAAACTCGAGTAGTTTTAGACAAAATTTTCATATTTTGACCCTTAAGTAGGACCAGAAAATTTTGTATGCATGTTTCTCATTGTCATAACTTTTCTACACTTTCGAGAAAGCAATTACTGAAAAAAGTTTTTTGCACTCTGCCCTATTGTACACTTATTTGTAGTGGCAGATCATCGCACAGACGCATGCCTGGGGCCTTGAAATTGTCAGTCTCATCCTCAGAACCAAAATTGAATCTTAATTGTCTGTTAATATGAGAATAAAAAAAATAATTGTAGGCAAATTTCCTCTCCCACAAAAGAGACGGCGTGTGTGCATTATTTATCTTCTGGCCAGGAAATAAAATACATTGTAACATTTTCTTTAAACGGATTTTCTAATGGATAATGTTTCAAAGCATACCTGGTTGATAATTTTAAAAAGACCTGGGATTTTATTAGTTTTTTTAAAAACTAAGCTTAACATTAAAAAGCACTGTATCCTGTGTAATGTTTATTTTTTTTATCTTTTGTTCTTCTATTAGTGCAGCCTATGCAGAGCAAAAAATTACCATAGTTCAGATTAAAAATCTTAAATTGAAAAACTGACATGTTTTATAGTTTACTGCATTCGTCATGTATGCTTGCAAATGATTTGCCATGTTATTTTCAAAACTAACTTATGCTAGAAAACAGAAAATTCTCTCTTCCTTTTAGTACTACAGGTCTCGGACAAAATTAAGTGCAAGAGCTCATACATTGCTCAGTTCATGGCAAATAATCTAAGTCATTGCCTATGTCATTGAAAATCTTGTACAATGAAAATACACTATCGGTTTTAATCAGTAATTTAATTATGATGGGTACTGATGAGAACAGAAACTCATGTAAAAGTAATTAATATTTTTACAGTTTGCGAATAACATACTGTGTAGTTACAGCAGAAAGGAAAGGTTAAGTTTCCACTTTAAGCAAGGCTCAATTTATTTTTCTTCCAGTGCAAAGTATATTCTTGTATGGTTAAATGGTGAAAAGATGCAGTTGAAAGTTCATCTTTATTAGAATATCATTATAGGATTTGCCTCTTACTATAACATCTTTTAAACACCTACTGCTATAGTGTTTTGTTAAAGAGTTGAAAATATAGCTGCAGCTTGAAATCAAAACAATTATTTATATACTTTGATTTGACATATGTTCTTTTTTATAAATAGAAATAAAAAAATCTAATTATTTACAATTTAGTTTAATATATATATAATTTTGATTATTAACAAATACTACAATGAGAAAATGCATTGCACTGTCATTCAAATTAATGATAAAATTACAGTTAAAATATATTTTTGCATCATTTATAAATATAGGCAAGATTATTTTAGAGAGCCCAATTTGATGACCATTACAACAATGCTTAATTTTACATACAAATTACGAATGTTTTACATCTAGAAACACCCTACAGTAAAAATACTAAAGGAATAATACTGTAAAAAAAATTATAAGGCAGCAGGGAAATATTTCCCACCAAATTCAATTAATTTAAAAACTAAACTTTTTTTAAATAGCTTAAATGAATAAACCAATCCAAAAATATAAGTATTTTTAATATAGCAGTAATAGATAAAAATGGCTTTTGAAAGGGTTAAAAAGGGATTGGTTTACCAAAAACCTTAATACTTGGTTGTTTCATCAGCCTGCAATATCAAAACATTTTTATTATACTAAATTCATTTCTGCATACTAGTAAATTCATTTTTGCATTTGTTAAAAAACTGCAAGAAAACAATTTAATCTTTAAGTTTAAAAAGAATCTTATAATTAATACACAATTTAAGTATCTCTAAAAAGACTTATTTGACATTGCATAAATTCACTTTAAATGATGGCTAGAGAACAAAGATAAGATGCATCAAAGAGGTTGTCAAATACTAGTCAAGTATAATTTCTAAAATGACATGATTTGTGCATTTTTAGGAAGGAACGAAGTCATTTTGAAATGAAAATTTTTGGAGAAGTTTTATTTTTTGTTTTGTAAACCCCTGCTTTTTTTCATCATGAATAACAAATTTAAAAACATGTTGCATATTCTAATTGCTTCAAAAATTTTGTTTACAAGATACATCTAAATTATTTTCGAAATGTATGTAATATTTTTAAAATCAATAACATGTTAGCTCTCCTAATAGCAGGATCAAGTGTATACACACACTTAATGTTAAACTTCACCAGCCATCTTGAATACATTACAACTTTCAATCAGAGTTAATCATACAAATGAATTATAAGAAATAAATTTCATTTCATGAAAATGACTTAAATTTTAATTATTAAGAATTTTTTACTTTATACTTTATGTAGACATAATATTCTAAGTAAATTTTGAAATATTTTTAACTTGCATCTAAATCATATTTTTCCTTTTTTAATTAAAAAAATGTATTCAATTAAAAAAAACTCAAAAACATAATTTTTTAAGCAATAATTTAGAGGGGGAAAAATATGATTACAAAATTAAAATAGTGCCTGGACATGATTAAAGTAGAATTATTTTAAGTTCAAAAACCATGTGCATGCCTTACTTATTGCTGGGATTTAAAAGCGGTTTCAATTTGCAAAATGGTAAAAGATAATTATATATATGAAGGATAGACCTTGCAGAAATGGCCACTATGTAATTCATAATTTTATTATGATACATTTAATTTTATTTTATAATGTTGAATCTATTTGATATCTTCAAAGATAACAGCCGTTTCAAACTATCAAATGTTTAATATAATTATTAAACATTTTTATTTATCAAACAAGTTTCATGGAAGCCCTAACAGATTTTTTGTGATTATATTATTGCTGATATTGCATTAATTTGATTCCATGTACCTGATAGCCAATATAAGAAAATATCTACAGATTGTGTGGTTTCATGAAAAAATACCAGACATATTTGAGAAACTGCAAATTACACACACACACATATATATATGTATGTATGTATGTATGTATGGTGTGTAAGTATATTAATAGTATTCAAGCTTTGTTTATGTGAGGACCCAACAATTTCCATTCTCTTATGGAAAATCCTTGAAGCAATTGTGAATATTCAAACAAACAAGCAGAACAGAAAACCAGGTTTATCCCTGTGTTCCCTGTCAAAAAGATGTGTACATGAATACTGATTACAAAGCAGCAAAATATCAAGATATTATGGTAAACTAATCTTAAAGTAAAAAATTTATATAGCCACAATTGACATTATGTCATTTTTATTATAGTTTTATATTTTTACATATTGCACTATTTTTTTTTTTTTTTTTAGTTCAACAAAGTAGCAGATTTCATACAAACATTTTCAAAATTGTAAAAAGGCAAAATGAAATTAAGAAAAAATATATAAAAACAACAAGAGCACAAACTCAGCATAAATAAAAAGAGATAGTAACACACAAACTTGAGTTTAACAAAACTTTTGTCAAGTATAATGGAATGTTGGATATTTATAACTTCAAAATGACATAATTCACAGGTTCACAAAAGCATATGGATTTTTTTTTTTCAATCACAACAAAATGTATGTCTTTTTCTAAAAACAAAATGATATGTGCAAAATCACAGGCGTTTAAATATCAGTGCACAAATTCAAACCTTTAAGAAAAGATGTAAAATAATTTTATGATTTAAAAACATATTAAAAGCATTTCAAAAACTGAATTAATAAAAAGCCCAGGAAAGGAAAACTGAAACACTTACGTGCCAGTTATAAATTGATTTGGCACAAAGAACAAAATAAAAAAAATTAAAAAAAAGCTAACATCATTAACACAATCACATAAATAAATTATCAGTTCTATTCAGACTGCTATTTTAAAAGATATTTTTAATGAAAGCCCAGAATCATAAAGCAATTCAAGGGGGGAAAATATGTATATATACATATAAATCTTTATTCACATATCAACAATAAATTTAATAATACTCTTTTACAAAAATGATGAATGTAAATTCACACAACAATCTATACAAACAGTTTCAATTCATGTCCTATGTAACAGACTGGCATAGACATAACATGCCCAAACATGATGGAATGATGATCAAACTTCATTACCGGTAATCAATGATTTTATTTGGAAATTCAAAATAACAATTAGTTGTGCTTTGCTTGAACTTGGGGACGATCGGGAATTCTAGGAGGAATTAATGGTACAGGCCTCCTACATAAAACAAAATCAATTTTATTTAATGTTCTTATTACATAATGGAAATTATTCTGGATACACTTAATTTTTAAAGACTCTCTACAAAAAGTTGAAAATATCATTATAAAAATTATAGTATGTTATATAAATTTCAGAGTGATTTGGAAATTTTGTTTCTAGTGTTTAACACAAACAGCCAAAACACTAAAATTTACTTTAATCCAACATAAAAAATTTCTTTGATAAGACTTCTTTGAAACTTTCTCGTTTATTGTAATAATAAAGCGTATAAAAATACTAAAGTGATTTCCAAATTAATGAGTTTTTCTCACATATGCATAATCTCATTCAGTCCTGTGTTTTTACCTTCACTTTTTTACCAGTTTTTTCTGCCACAAAAGAACTGAATATTTACAGTTAGTAAAATTATATTGGTTTTTAGTAAAAATTAATGCATGCATGAAAGAGAAGACATTTAGAATAAGGAAAAACCCACTAAAAATCTGCAAGGTCATAAAAATAGAAAACTATCAATCAACAATATATAACCATATTGCATAATAATTTGTTGCACATTTGAATTGTACAAATTAGAAAAACAGTGAAAAGAGAAACTTACTAAAGCCATATAAATAAAAACATATCAGTTGAATTCTATACCAGAAATTAACAATATTTTTTTGCTCACCTGTGTTTGCCTGCTAGTAATATTTTCAGTAAGAGAGAAAAAAAAACCTTTCAAATCGACCATTAACATACATTTTACAGCACTTACTTTTAATTTTTTTATTCAAAATGGCATTAGATTCAAAATAAAGTAAAACCAAATTCATTATTTTTGTTAGGTACACCAAGTTTCTCAAACCATGTAACATGGTAAGAATTCTTGATAAGTCCAAACTCATTATTTTTGATAATTGACTTAGAAGATCATTTGCAGTTTACGTAGATGTGTAAAACGTGAACAAAAAGAGTCATTAAGGGTAAAAAAAGGCTCAGAATAATATAATTTTCGATTTACTTTATCTATTTCTTTTTAAAGAAAGAAATTCAGATTTGCTAAAACATTTTTTTCATTTTACATGTTTTCACTATTACAACAGAATTTAAGGGAAATCTGTTATTTGGCTCTAACAGAAGTTTTTATCATATAATTTTTAAGTAATCTATGGCTCTTTACTCAGATGCACTACATTCAACTTCACTTTTTTCAGGATTTTGTATTATGTGATCAATGCATCAAGTCAATTAATAAATCAAGGACTCATTTATACTGAGAATGTTTAATCACCATTTTTTGAAAATGTAAAGTTTACAATTACAAACTAAAAATACTTTCATCAAAGATCTTCGTGAACAATATAATGTTCAAGAATGCATTATGGCATTGGCATTAAGAATATTATATGCTTTGTGCTAAATGAATCGTTTGACCACAATGTAATTTTCACCATATAAATGATCCTAAAGCTCTAAGTTGAAGCACCTTTTGTAAAACATGCACCCCCCCCCCCCCAACTAACAAAAACTGATACACCATTTTTATGCTTGCAACTTTAAAGATACTATTGATGTACGTTTTCAAACATCTGCTTATGTGTACATTTTAGATGAATTTTATCTACTTTAATTTATTTTGAAGAAGGATAATTCAAATACTACATGAAGTGAACTACAGCATAAACTATATATTTTTTAAAATAGATATTTTAATGATTTTTAAAAGCATATAATATCTGAATTTCAAGTAAAATTTGTATGAATGATTCATTATAAATTAATGTATAATTTAAATTTCATCCACCCTTTAAGCATAGAAATTTAATTAAAAAGAAAAGTTTAAAAACATTTGTTATCAAATTGCTGATAGTTCTTAATAATGTAAATACAGAAAAATACATTGTTTTATTAGGTAACTTACTTATAACTAATCTATAATGTGAAATTTGTTTAAGAACAAGTTTAGTATTTGGATGCACATTGATTGCATCAAGTCTAAAAATATTTTTTCCCGTGAAAATTTGATGAAGATATCTAACAGTCATTCAAGCAAAAAGTTGATACTTATTATTTCAGAACAGTTTAAAGCAGCATTCACTTGTTAATGCTGAACTAAATCTACAATCACATAAAATGCTCACACTTAAGAACAATGTACACACCTATAACTTCTATTATATATTTTATTATTAACAACCCTATATTAAATTCATCTCTATTTTATTACTTTACTTCAAAATGAATTCTTCATATTCTCAGATATAACATACATTTACCTATATGACTCTAGATTACACACCAGTTTTTAACATCACACACATCAATAACAATCAACAAAGTGCAAATACACCAAAATGTCTAACAAAAAGTTAAAAAAAGCTCAAATATTGCTATAACCTAAAACTCTTCAATATAAGCTTGCAACAATTCCTGCAAAATATTTGTATCCTGTTTGTTTCTACATGCATGAGAAATACAGATGATGTTTATATAAATATTAATTTATGTAGAAAAGGGAAATATTTCAAAAATAACCCAACTGATTAGTCTAAGAAAATAAAAAATACTTGGAAAATACAATCTAGCATAGGTTTCTAATAAATTGATCAAAACCTTCAAAATGAACGATATGTTTACATCGACCCTATTAGTATCCTTACATTCATGAAGATTGCACAACATTCATATGCAAGATAAAGATTCTACAAACTATAATCTAATGCAGTTCTAGCAAAATGATTTAAATAAAATATAATACACACATATAATTATTATACAGGACCCATCGTTAAATAGGAAAAGCTTCCTATTGTACTCTTATACATAAGAGAATAATATATTTCTTTTCTTTATATATATATATATATACATATATAATTAAAATGTATTATGATTCACTTAATTTTCATCTTTCAGTTTAAAAAATTAGAGTCCCCCCCCCCCCCTTTATCACAAAGAAGATTGTTTTTCCTTCAATCATTCAAGAAATAGTTAGCTTTATTCCATGTAATGAAAAGAAAAAAAACTTTCATTTCAGTTCATAAATTTAATAAATATATTTCTTGAAGAGTAAATGTTTTGCTAAATATAAGCTAACAGATGAATCAATCCAAATAGATACAGCATTTACTTTCATCAATATTTAATTAAAATCCTGTATGACGCATTTTAAATACATCAAAACAAGGTTGGAAAAGGGCATTTAAAGTTTTCCACAATGAATACAAAAATAGGCAGAAGTGGGACAAGCAAAAACTAATCAATAAAAAAGTTACTTGGCATTTAGTTAACTTTTTATGTTTAAACATAGAATAGACAACATATTTACAAGGCATCTAAGAAAAGTGTAGGGCCCTGATATAATAGTATAGAAAAGCAAATAGAAAATAGACACAAGAGAAAAGCTACTGGAAGTGCTGAATTATTCGGCAGTGGCAGGGATCATCCCACCGGGTGCACCATAAGAAGCTTTGATTTAGGTTCGAGGAGGAATGGAAGGTGCATTTCCACTTGGGCTACGACTGCACACAAAGAAAAGTAGTAAAAGAGAAGAGAGAAATTAGAATACAAGGTATACAAAAGAAATAGAAGAGAGTAGTGTACAAACACATTAATGTTCCTAAACCTTGACAATAAATTATGATTTGTAAAAAATCGTGTACACCTTTTTACTGCTTGGCACATGCAACAAAATATATTTTTGCCTTAATTTTGATCCTTGTAACGTCTGAATGATTACATCATCTTCTAAAAATACCATTAAAAAAGCATTCAAGAATAGTTTAGTTTTTCTTTACAAAATACTTTTTAGCACTTAAGGAACAGCAGGAAATTAGGGTAACAGTACAGGAACTGCACATAAATTTTTAGTAAATGCAGGGTTGCCAACCTTAGAAAAACAATTTAAGGAGCATCTGCGGTAATTTTGTGGAGTATTTTGTAATTTTGTGGAGCAGTTCAATATTCAATTTATAAAAATTATAAAAGAATCCTGCATTTTGATACCTTACCTCATAACATACCAAATCATTCACCCCCCCCCCCCCTCCCCGGGTGCGTGTTTTTTAAAATTTAAATCAGATTTTTTATTCTTTTTTAAACCGACAAATATTTTAGATATTTGTTTTGTTACATTCATTGAAATAATATGGCACGTTAAACAATATGCAAAAACACGTTTAAAGCTATTTTCACAGCAATAAACATTTCTTTAAAATAATAATAGTGAACACATTTTAATACAAATGCATAATGTCAAATGAAACTTAACCCTACCGGGAATAATAGTACACTCAAAAGTACAGAAGAATAGCACTAATTTAATCTGAATTCTTTTGCTGTTGAAAACTGAAAATAATTGTGTGTACTTAATTTTTAAATTGAGTGCATTTATTTTATGAAGATCACCCCCCTCCCCCCCCATCATTATTTTATACTTATATTACTTTATTTTCTCAAGATGCATATTGTTCCTGTATTGAGTAAAGAAAAGTTTTAAAAATTCCAAATCATCACGCGGGGGGGGAGCATGGCTCTCTGCGTCCCGACAGAATAATTCACAGGACCAAACCCCAAATTCGGCACGCTGGAGAACGGTGTTAGGCCGAATTTAGGACACGACCAAAAACGGCGGATTCTCGGAAAGAAACGCTGACACGCGTTCTTTTATGTAAGATTGCAATGCCTTCTTCTCAAACACAAAAACAGTGACCTTTTTCATGGCTTAACGGGCCGTTCATAAATGACGTCACACTTTTTTCCCATATTTTTGACCCCCTCCCCCCTTTGTCACAATATGTCACACTTCAGCGGACCCCCCTTCCCCCCCTTTGTCACGCGTCACGCTATGTTGCATAATGCATGATGTCACACTTCTTGTTACCCGCTCCCCCCCTGTCACAATTTCACGAACCCCCTCCTCCCTCGAAGCGTGACATCATTTATGAATGATCCCCAATCAGAGAAAGAGCGCTTTCAACCAATTGGAAATCGGCAATCGTGCTGAAAACGGGCAACGAAAGGAAATTTCGCTGACGAAACTTCGGACGCTTGCCGGTTTGAATATTTTTCCCTGATATTCGGAAAATTTAAATATCCCCTGATATTTTTCAGAACATAAAACTTCCCTGAGAATTCCCTGATTTCCCGGTTATGTTTCCACCGAATAAGATTATTTTTCAATATAAAATACAAATTTAATTTCTAACTGAATTTGTTAATTAATTTAGGACCAAATAGTTGAGAACCAAACGAGCAAATGATGTACGCAACGAAGAATGCAATATGGTAAAAAAGCAACTTCAAATGCTAAAAGGCTAAAAGCACTTGTGTCGTGCAAGTAAGCGAAAAAATCCGAACTTTGCCCGAACTCTCTCGCCGAAGAACAGGGTTGCTGTAAATATTGCTCCACGCTGTGAAAAATTCCGGTTAGAACTGGAGTTCTGAGCTTTCTACCGCCGCCATTCTCCTATTGTTCGCAGCTCTAAACTACCACGAATCATCAGTAAGCGCTCGTTTTGGCGACTGTTGGTGAATCTTTTTTTTTCATATTCGCGCCAAGCGCGAAAAGTTGAACTCTGCTAAAATATTTTATTTTCCGTAGAAAAAAAAGCGCTTTCCGTCAACTTCCAT
Organism: Octonoba sinensis; assembly: GCA_038502835.1. Classification (NCBI taxonomy): domain Eukaryota; kingdom Metazoa; phylum Arthropoda; class Arachnida; order Araneae; family Uloboridae; genus Octonoba; species Octonoba sinensis. Next base: position 10,406,016 of record CM076599.1, read on the forward strand.
CAACTTCTAGTCAACTTCAAATTTTTGTATTTTCCCGTAGATACTACGGAGAATCCGTAGCGTTCGGCATCTCTGCACACCATAGTAGATGTTTTATTAATATATATGTGTATTAATGTGAGCTACTTGACTAATGAATTTCTAAGATCAAAAAGAGGCAGAGTTAAAAACATTAGGATTAGTATTTTGTCGAATTTAATGATCACTTTATCTATATATATAAAAATGAATGTATGTGTGTTTGTCCTCTATGCATTACTACACCATTCATCCAATCGCCATGAAACTTTGGGAAGTCGTTGAGTACACTCCTGCGAAGGTTTCTAGACCCGTTAGAAAAAACCCGACAGGTAGTTCCTTTTTTATTCCAAAGTTACTCAAATTTCTACATAAATTCTCCAATATGGGGGTGGTAAAAACCTTGTACATATCAATATAATATATCGATCGAAAGCACTGATTTTTATGCACAAGATGAAATTTGTTCGAAGTTTCCAAGTCAGTAAGAACACCAGTTATAAGCTTTTTAGTTCGATTTCTTAAGGCTTACCTGGATCCAAAAATAATAACTAGCAGTTTCCTCAACTCTGAAATCTATTTTTATATTGAAATTAGTGTTTGCTTAATTTCAATATAAGACTTATTCTTCAAAATAGAGAGACATGAGTTTAGTTTTCAACGGAAAAACAATAATAAAGCATACCTCCGATTGAACGTTTTTCTCAAATTAGCAATAGGTTTTAAATTCGAGATTGAACTTGATAAAAGTATTGTTTCCCCGATTTAACGATTTCCTTGACTTAGAAATATCATTTAAATAAATATCGCCAGAAAAGGAATGCGTTTGGTTTATACTAGATTTCAAATAACGTGACGAATATGACACTCTACAATTTGACTTTTTAATGAGTCATTGGCGATAAATCGGAAAACACTAACGAAATTGCGCTTACATTTTTTAGGTACGGTTAAAATTCAGCACGAGCAGCCCCGTGCGGATACCGCTAGGTTTCAATATGAAACTTATTTTTAAAAATAGTTCAGTTCAATAATAAAGAATATTTTCGATTTAAAGTTTTTCTCAAATTAGCAATAGTTTTTATATTCGAGATTGAACTTGATAAAAGTTCCGTCTCCCCGATTTTACGATTTCCTTGATTTAGCAATAGCATTTAAATAAATATTGCCTCGAAAATTTTACGGACGTATAGTTTAATCTAGACTTCAAATAACGTGGCGAATGACGGCACACTTTAATTTGACTTTTTAAATTAGGCGTTGGTGATAAACCAGCGATAAAGAATACTAACAAAATTGTGCATGCGTTTTTCAGGTATGGTGTGTAGTATCATTTAACTATATAAATATTATCACCTACTATTTTATCTCTATGGTACCGCTAGCGAAGCTTCATTTCATCATAAAACTTATCTTTCAGTTAGCGAGACAACAGTTCACCATGGCTGGGAAATAAAATAAATATGATACTGCAATTTCATTCTTGCAATCAATCTAAGATCATCGCCAAGACTAAGACTCATTCCAGATGAAAAGTAACGCAACAAATGATGCCGTGCTGCAATTTGGCAGTTTTAATTACCCTCTGGTGACAAATCCGACCCTACTGATGGAATTGTTCCCAAGTTTTCTTAATTGATCCTTCTACATGTTATATTACTTTTTCAAGCATTGCATTGACAATGTCTAATGTTTTTTTTTTTTGACAAATAGACACACGATGTTTTTGAAACAATGCAGGCTTTATACCGCAGGAGATTTTTTTTATACTCTTAGCAAGAACAGTGCCGTAGGCGACGTTTTTAAAATTCAGCCCGGGCAACGCCGTGAAGGCACCGCTAGTAGTATATGAAAAACAATTGCAAAATTGTTTACATGTTTTAAAATTATTAAAAGAAAACAGAAAGAAATGCTATTTATTTTGTAACAATATATAATGAGCACTTGAATGGGGAAAAACCTAATGTTTAAGGCTACTCCTTAATTTGATTAAATTTCGAGGGGGCGCAGCAAAATGACGTCCGTGCAAGTCCTTTACTACAGAAGTTGAAACTTGAGAAAGATTAAAAATAATGGTAAACTCGAAGTTATTGATGTCCCAGAGGACGAATCCAATAGCAAACGAGAATTAGGAAGTTTTACCGAAGCCGATGCAACTGGATTTTGAAATGCGTAAAAAATCGGCATTGACCCTTGAAAGCTCAAAAAAACAGCAGTGCTCCCACCAGCCTCACAGAGTTTGTATCAGATTTTGGAGCAGATAAAAATGGGCTTTTGTATCAGTTTGGAGCAGATAAAATGGGCTTTTGTATCAGTTTGGAGCAGAAGAAATCGACTTTCGTATCAGTCTAGGAGCAGAAAATATCAACATTGTACTATTTTTGGATGATGTTTTTTTCTTTATTTTTTAAATATTAAATGGCTGTTTTAAAGCAATGTTATTTTCATACATCAAGGGCAAGAGCAGTTTCAAGTCTTCAAAATGATAGGAAATGTAAATGAGTCATCCTTCAAAAACTGGATTATTTTTATACTTTTTAAGAAATTATTCATAACCTATTCAAAAAGTAAGACTAATTAAACCTATAACCCTTCTAAAGGTGTTTTTCAATACCTTTTTCAAGAAACGGATTATATATAAAAAAAGTTTTCTTGTTTTTCTCTTCATCTAATAGTTAAGAATAGTTGGAAGAAAGCTTAAAATTTTCTTCTTTCATTTAAAAATCATTGCATTCCTTCCTTTATTTTGTTTAATAGCTAAAACACTATTCTTTCAAGAAAATAAGCAAAAACAAACTAATGCGAAAGGTTCAACTATTTTTAACTATTTATCAATTAAAATTTGTTTTTTAAATGGTACTTATTTAGGTTTAACCATTGTGATTATAGTAACAGTAAAATTTTGAATGAATTAAATATAATTTCATATTTTATCAAAAAATGTTTGAAGTCTATCCGATTTTCTACCTGCCAGTAATATTTATTATTTTTCTGATTAAGAAATATTCTTTTAAATTTCAATCTTAAGTACTCCCTTAGATGTTTTTTAAGTAATTAATGGCACCGAAAGTAAATTGCTGAGTTTCATAATTTTGCAGCAAGAAAATTCAGGAACCAAATTATATTTTTCAATTCTATAATAGAGAAGCAAAATTTATTATATCATGATAATTTAATGTCTCATTATTTATTTTTTCCAACAATTTATTTTTATATTTTTAAAAAATTGTGTAATAGTTGCAATTAAATTTTAAGAGCCCTAGGGTTACAGCAATTGGATGCTGAAAGAAACTAAATTGAATTAAAAGAAAAAGAAAAACCATGATAATTTCATAACTTCCAAATCTAATTTAAAAATTGAAACTTTAAGCAAGAGTACTTTTATGAGGTCGTTCATCCACACCAAAATTTCCATTTCTTCTAATAATATTGCTTAACATGTTAGCTAAAGATCATCAATTCATTAAGATATTCATGCTTTTTTTAATGACTTTACTAACTTAACTGTAATTTTTTTACTTATTTTGTTCTTTATATTTACGTTTTCTGTTTTTTAATTGCTTGTGGTTATATGAAAAAGGTTACAGAGATTAAAGAGTAATGAGAAAAAAAAAAAAGCAGCAATTTAACGTTTAATTTTGCAGCATTTGAAAGCCTACCTCTAAACACTTATATATATTTTCAAACAATGTTTTATTTAAAATAAAAATAAATTTTATTTATTTACTTTGAAAACAAGCATTATAAATGGTTGAAATTTAAAAAAAATCCGTTTTTTGTAGCGGATGAAAAAAAGATTGCAGAACGTATGCGCTCCTTTGCTTGCACGTGAAAAGTAGGCTTAAGGAATTTTAAAGAATTGCTATAATGGAGCAGCAGTTATTTTAACATCTGTTCTGTTATTGATTTTTCAGATTGATTAGTATTACCTAAACATTAGAAAAACACAGTGCACTGAGGAAAAACGCCAAGTTGTTTTTTTTCCACATTCCATGAAATTGCAAACTTTTTTATCTATTTCAAGTTTCAAGAAAAACTTACTAAATAAAAGGTTTAACATAAATAGCGATAAGAGGAATGATTTTTCTCTATATAATACCACAAAATATTAGAAATTGTCACTGTTTCTTCTACAAGCGTGGGGTGGGATACATCACTCATTCTGCTCATTTTTCTCATCCATATTTGATGTTCTTAAGAGAGGGTAGAGCTAATATTCATTAATAAACTACTTCAAAGGTAAAAAATTAGTTGACTAAAGGAAAAATGTAACAAACGATGTCTATTTTAATGTGAAAAAAATAATATCTAAAATTTTCTCGATTTTTTTCCCGAAAATAGCGATTTGGCGCAATTTTCCCCAAAAAACGCATTTTGTAGCAGAAAAATTGTTTTGGTGCAGTTGTGCACAATTGGCGCAGCCATGGGAGCCCTGAAACAGACTACTTGTGCAAATTTTACTCGTGATTTGTAACATTTGGCACGCATGTACGTAGGCTACGTTAAAAAAAAGTCATAAGAAAGAAAAACTTCCAAAATCACGATATTTGTGAAAACGAAATTTTTAATTTCCATTTTCACAGAAAGTACGGAAAAATCACACGTCTGATAATACGAAAGTGTGAAATGATTTAAAATATATGTTATATCTACCATCTACCGCATTAATCAACCCAACTTTCAGTTCTAAAAGTAGCTGCGCCGCGAATTGCGGCGATCATTGGGCCGAGAAAAAAATTCAGTGCCGTCGAATTTTTTCGTGATCAGTTATCCAGTTTCGTTACTTTTTGGGGACTTCCGTGACCCCTTTTCCGATTTGGTGACTTTTCGGGGACTTCCGTGACCAGTAGACACCCTGAGTTGGCAACCCTGTAAATGTATAACTACTAAATTCATTTTCTTTAAATTCTGAAATACGTCACAGGAACAAGAAGGGGGGGGGGGGGGGTCAAACCATAATTTTGAAATTAACATAGTTTTATTTAAATGCAAAAAAAGCATTTATTTAAAATTAAAGCATGACAACATATTACTTTACTAAGATTAATGTTAAAAATCCCTTTAAAGCGTCAAGTATTCTTCAGTTAGGGTTAGTGCAAATACTGAATTAACATGATTTTTGTAGCAGCATGCATCAGTAAATTAAGATCAGGAAAGAAAGAATAGCACAAAACTAATTTAATGTTATAAACATTTAACGTAATTGTATTTAAGAAATAAAAATGAAAGCTGAACTTACGATGGTAGGAGAGGTGGAGGTAGACCTGTTCCACTTAATGGTCTCGGTGGTGCAGTTGGTGGTGGCATTCGATTCGAGCCAGCTGGTGGCCCTGGAGGCTGGCGATTGCTGAGAGGAGGAGGAGGAGGGGCTCTACCACCAGTTGGATTTCTCCTACTGCCTCCTGGAGATGGTGACGATGGCCTGTACACGAAATGTATGTTGCACTTTAATATTTGTTCGTAAAGTTATAAAACAAAATAATAATGGATTAGAGTTAACTATATCAGGGTTGCCACTAAACTTACAGAACAAAGTTTCCAGACTTTTCCAGATTCTTCGGGTGATTCTAGAAAAAATTCTAAGTTGACCAAAATCAACCTACATAATATTACAGCAAGATATTTTTTTCTGAATATCTATTGACTGCAGTTCCAGTGTCATCATCTATGACTCATACTTTTGCCCAGTTGCTCTTATCATATTCAATAAAAGTTACAACGTTGAAACAGTCGGACCTCTATTTAACGAAGTCACAAAATTAAGCAAAAAAAGTTCATTAAATAGAGAAATTTGTTAAATAGAGACTTACATTTTTTAAAACACTTTGGCGACATAACAACTCATTTTAAACTAATGAGAGTTCTACATTAGGGTGGGCCGAAAAAACCTTTTTTTTTTATTTTGAAGTTGTAATAGCGCGGAAAACTTGCGAAATGTATAAAAAGTAAAAATTAAAAAATTATCAATATCGGTTGACATCTTCCGGTCACGCATAGGCTCTAAAAGCTGACAAAATATGTAAAAACTTCATTTTTGCGATAATTTTTTAAATTTTTTGAATTATGTGTTTTTGTAATGTAATAGTTTGTAACGTCTTCAAATAGAGCTTAAAAACGTTGTATTTTAATTTGGTTTAGATCAGTTGATATCTTCCAGTCGCACATAAGCCCCAAAATTTGCCAAAATATTGAAAATTTTACATTTTTACAAGTTTTTGGTACTTGATAAATAATTAATATTTAAATGCAATAGCCATTGCATTTTTTTCACACAAACTGATAATGAGGTAGAAAAAACTGCCAGATGCCTGTTTACTGTTCATCAAATGCACTCAAGTTTTTAACTTTGAAAACAAATTCCTGTTGCTTTATTTTTTCACTAAATTTGAGATGTCTTTGACTGCTTTTGTAACATTAAATGCCTTGTATTTCCAATAATCTTAATTTTTAAAATATTTTTTACTTGAAGTTTAACACTGATATTTACCATACAAAAATTGAAATGCATAATAAGCATTTAATTAAACTGTAAAAAGTAATTGCACGTAATTAAAACACAAATGAGCATTAAAATGCATTAATTACGTGCAATTACTTTTTACAGTTTAATTGTGCACAAAGTTCCTTTATTATTTTAAGTATTTAATTGCTGAATGTTGAAATAGATATATAATTTTTATAATTTGACTTTATTTTGGTATCAACAATTTGCATACACTCGCCCCCGCCCGCATACACAAAGAAAGTTAAGGACTGGCAAGAACAATGACCGCTTAAAAGCTAAGAGAACACCTGAAAACAATTCCCTAAAAATTTCAATACCCCAGTGCAAAAGTTGAGACAGGGGTAAATATGTAGTAATATTAGTTAAAATTATTTTAAAAAAATCTTGAATTAGAAACTAAAAGCAAAATAGAAAACCAGGGTTGTTTGGTTTAAACCAAATATTTTTTCATTTATTTTGCACATTATTAAAAATTGCAAAATTCAATTTAGGCAGAATTTACAAGCACAGCACTGGATAATTAATGAATTTGTAAATTAACAAGCTTTTTTTTAACAGTACAAATTTTTCTCATCTCCTATCTACATATCAGACTATTTGGGTTTTTCTAAAATTACCTCTGAAAAAGCTAATTTGAGAAAAACTCTTCTCAGTCATCATAAAAATTGAATGATATTGCAATTGTAATACCTGGAGGTAAAGAATATATATTAGAAATAATAAAGTATCTTCTTAATGACCAATTTGCAAATGTATGTTACAGATAGCAATTTTTAAACCAAACCTTTTTTTCATTTATTTTACGCATTATAAAAAATTCCAAAATCCAATTTATGCAGAAATTACAAACACAGCGTTAGATAAATAATGAATTACAGAATTTGTAAATTAACAAACTTTTTTTTTTAATCAGTGCAAATTTTTCTTTTTTCTAAATTATTCTTTTCTTTTTTAAAAATATATTTAATCTTTAATCTGGAAAAATAAAGTTTGTACATTGTACTACTTTTATAAAATTGCTTTTGCTTTTATAAATATATTTAATCAGGATAAATAAAGTTTGTATTTAAAAAAAATAAAAATAATGGTGATAATTTCTAGGCCAATGTTGATGATTTCTATAAGTGTTATCATTACTAAATCCAGTAAGTTTAAGGATTTTTTTACTTTTAAAGTAAAATATATCTACAGTAAGAGACTTGTAATCATTTTTTGATATTACTGATACTGTAAATCAACACACATGATTTTTAATATATGTTTCTTTTTTGCTTATTTTTTATTGATTTTGTAAAATATGCTTTTGTGAAAACTTAACCCGCATAATAATTATTTCTTTAATAATTTACTGAAAGTTCTGTATAAGTAGAGTATTATAATATATTAATACAGTAAAACCTGTAAAGTTGCCCACCTCTGTAAGTTGGCCACCTGTCTAAGTTGACCACTTTTGGTCAGGAATGGACTTAGCCCTATATTATTAAATGTAGGGAAACCTTTGTAACTTGACCGCTTCTCTATATTGACCACTTATGTACACCAAATTTCGGTATGAGTATTATAAAAAACCCTTTGTAAGTTGGCTGCCTAGTTATTACTATATTTATTTGTCTATCTATGTTTGCAAAGATAAAAAAAATACTTAAATAAGCTCTAAAGGATAATATATTTTATGCTATAATGTTAGACTAGTATTTGTCTGGATGGATGAAACAACAATATAAAGTTTGCCTAAACCTTTTTGTAAGTTAACCAGTCGAGGAAACTATCTATGAGCACTCTTTTGTTCTCTAAATAAGTTTCTTCTTTTTCTTCTAATTGATCTAGCCATTTCGAAAAATTATGTATTTTCAGGGAATCTCTACAATCAACTAAGTAAAGTAACATATTTATCTTTAATTAAGTGCTTTAAATTTAAAGTTGTATAGGATACATTGTAAGTCGTTCAGATTAAATTTATATAATAATATTTTAGATAATTTTTAAATAATAGATAATTACTAATTTTAAAGTAACGTTAATACATGAAGTTATATTTTAATTAGTCACAAATGAATAAATGCTTAGTGTAAGAAAAAAAAAATCTTCACCCTCTATAAGTTGACCACTAAAGTGGTGCACCATAAGTGGTCAACTTATGCACGTTTCACTGTAGGTAACTTTCTGGAAAAATAAAAACTACATTTATAAGGTAATTAAAATTCAAGGTTTTAACTTAGTTATTTAATTAATTATCAATAAATTAATTACTAATGACATTTATTCACAATTAATGATCTAAAATCCTCATGATTTTCCAAAAGTTAAACTGTTTTTCCGGAAGATGTTAACTTATCTAAACCAAATAAAAACACAATGTTTTTAAGCTCCATTTGAAGACGTTACAAACTATTACATTGAAAAAACATCTAATTCAAAAATTAAAAAAAATATAGTAAAAATGAGATTTTTTTCATATTTTGTAAAATTTTGGGGCCTATGCGCGACCAGAAGATATGAACCGATTTTGATATCTTTTTTCTTTTTTCTTTTCTATATAATTCGTAAGTTTTCCGCGCTATTACAAAAGATTAAACATAAAGAATAATCATTATAATCTAGGATTAAACTTATTCACTACTCTAAAAATTAAATGTTGATATTTATGTTAAGACATAGTGTACAAAAGGCTATTACATTGATAGACATTCCTCTGCTGTTTATTTTAGTTTATTAAAGAATTTGTTATAAAACTGTATTCCTTCCTAATATGTTTTGCATCTTTTCAATGTTTTAAAAATTTCCTGTGTTAAATGTTAATGTCTTTTGTGGTAAGCACTGAAAAAGTGGGGCACTTTTGTCCGCATTAAAAATGTTTTCTGGCGTGTACTTCTCTAGAATTTTTCTCAATGTACCTGTTTTCCAGTTTTCCCTAAAGTTATAAATCCACGTCTTTATTTTCTCCAGATATTACTTTTGCTACAATCCCATGCCTTCTTTTCAATTTTTCAAGTCAACCACTGCTTCCCCGAAATTCTTCATGACCTAGTTTTTTGCAAATTCAAGTGCTTTCTTCATCATGAAAGGTTCAAACACAGGAGCATTTTGATAGGAAATGTTATTTTTAATTCTCACCACTTAATTTAAAAGTAAAATATATTTTATTAACTTACTTCTTTATTTAGGTTTAAGCCTTTAAATCTTGTAAACAGTAAACGTCAGTTTAGTTACGACGTACCTCCCGACGTTCAACTTTTTTCCCCAAAATGATTAGTTGGTTGAATCCGCCACTTGGGGGGCGTTACCGTTTTCCCGATTGAGAAAATTCTTGAATGACCTTCACGTGTCATCGACGCATGTGCATACACGTGCTCAGCAGTGAGTAGCTATACGCAAATCACACTCTGGTATTTAAGCGTAGTGCTCGCTCACTTCTCTCTCTCTCAATCCTTTTAGGACTTCCTTCGTTACGTTCGTTCGGAGAACAAACGGGAAGTTGACGCTTTTACCCGGTGACATGGATCATATACCTTAGGATATTTTTATTAGGGATAGTTGTTTCTTAAGCTGCACCGACTTTGTATGAAATGCCCGATAGTTAGGTTTTTCGTAAAATATAAAAATCTAGTCAACTTTATTTTATTATGGCTTTAGGTGATATTTTTAATGTTGTATTTTTGAATTAGTTATTGTGAGGTTTACATAAATAAATCTCTGCTATTCTTTTAAAAATTGTATTAGCTTCGAATTACTTCTTAACAAAATAATGGGTCCTTTTGAAGGGATAATGGCCCATCAAGGGTTATGGGCCCAGATGCCCTTCCCTGTGCATTGTTGACTAGTGCATGTATGAAAGTAAAAACCGGTGCTCCGAGTTGGGGAGGCCAGCAAAGAATTTTTTTTTGAGGTAGTAAGAGGAAGATCTGTCTTTGGGTAAAGAGTCAATACGTTGTGTTTGTAATTGTGTATTTTTATGTCAAATTTTAAAATTCTTCTAGAGCAACTTCGTCATGGCAAGTCCGTCATTCCCAATCGAAAAGTTGAACAGCGCAAATTATATCGAATGGAGTAGAAATATGAAATTTCTTCTAATGGAGAAGGACTGCTGGGAAATCGTTGAAGGTACAGAAAAACTTCCAGTGGTGAGCAAAGAAGTCGAAATTACCAAGAAGGACGTGAAGGAATTTATTTCCAGAAAGTGAATGGCTTTATCCTTAATTTTTCTAAATATCGAGCAGGACTTAAGGAAAATAGTTGAGAATATAGACGACCCTTCAGAATCCTGGAAAAAGTTAAAAGAGCATTTTTATCCCGACAAACGGTGCATTCGTATGCAACTTTACGCAGAGTTGAAGAATTGTAAATTGGAATCTGGCGAAAAATTAAACCTATATGCAGCCCGCCTCAAGCGTATTTTTGAAAAAATAAAAATCGCTCATAAGGATTTTTCCGAAGATTTCATCATATATCAGCTCTTGCGTAGTCTTCCTGAACAGTTCGATCATGTCGTACAAGGAATATTGTTGCGACCAGACGAAACTTTTAGGTTCGATAAAATCATTGTTGACCTGATAGTTGAAGAGGGGCGCCTAGAATTACGCGATAGTAATCGGTGTAAGATCGAAGTCTCGCATACTGGAAAGAAGAGAAGTATCGAATGCTACAAATGCCATAAAAGTGGCCACATCAAAAGGAACTGTCCAGCCTGGAATGATGCTTCCCATCAACGGACAACAAGGAGCCCGGAGTCTACTGACGATAGATACAGAGGCCAACGTGGGAGTCCACAGCGGAATGCAAATTTCTCCAAGGAGCGAGCCCATTCCCCATCCAGTACACGATGTGAGTACCATGACTTTTTTATCTCAGAATCCAACATTAGTGAGATAAATGAAAAACCCTCAAAATGGATTTTTGATACGGCAGCTTCACACTATTTTTGTGCTAATCGAGATTGGTTCCAGACTTTTACCCCTGTCAAAAATGTAAAAATTGCGGTCGCAATTAAAGACCAATGTTTTCCAATTGAGGGAAAGGGGGAAATAAAAGTTAGATTTGGCAATCGATCTGTTGTTTTACAGGATGTCTTGTACTCTCCACGCTTGAGAAGAAATATATTATCAGGTATAAAATTTGACCAGGGTGGTGCAAAATTTTGGGGAGAAGGAGGTTTTGTGAGAGTTTCCGACAAAAATGACGAGTTAATTTTAAAAGCTATTTTAAAAAACGGTGTTTATATTACAGATTCTATTAAGTCTAGTCAGCTCCCTTTAAATTGTAGTCAAGTTGTTATAAATTCTAGTCATATAAATAATGAAACTCCAGTGAAAAATAATCAAATGGATAATTTGAAACTTTGGCACAAACGCCTGGCTCATGCTAACGTTAAAAGTATTAAGAAAACTAGTGATCTAGAAAGCGTTAACGGCTTGCCTAAATTTAAAAATTCAAATATATTTTGTGACGACTGTAAAATATCGAAATTTAAAAGAGTCAGTTTCAAATCATTACATGGTATAAGATCAAAATACCCGCTCCAACTTCTTCATGTAGACGTTTGGGGTCCTTGCAACGTTGAAGGAAGGAACGGGGAAAAATATTATTTATCCATAACAGATGATTTTTCACGGAGATGTTCATTGTACCCGTTTAAAAATAAAGGCCAAGTCTCTGAGATCTTTAAGCAACATATTTTACGATGGGAGAGGTTTCTTGGCAGAAAAGTAAAATGTATTAGAACTGACAACGGGACAGAATTTGTAAAGAGAGATTTTGATAATTTTTGTAATAATCATGAGATAAAACATGAATTAACGAATGTCTATTCACCTGAAATGAACGGAGTTGCCGAAAATCTTAATCGCACCGTTGCTGATTGTATCAAAGTTCTAATAGAGGAAAGCGGTTTACCAAAGAAATTTTGGCCAGACGCCGTATTATATTTTGCCTATACATGGAATTGGGTCTGCCATAGTAATTTGGATAAAACCCCATTTGAATTATATGGAGGCAATAAACCATCAGTAAAGCATCTTAGACCTTTTGGTACCTTAGTTTTTGCAGGAATTCTCCGTCAACGTAGATATAAATTAGATGCTAATGCACGGAAAGGCGTTTTGGTGGGATACGCATTTAAAACTAAAGGCTATTGTATCTGGATACCAGAAACGGGGAAAATTTTGGAAACCATCAATGTTTCTTTTAAAAAGAATTATTTTTATAAGGACGATTTCAATAGTAAACCTGATAGCAATGTTATAAATTGGTCTCTAACAACCCCTAATAATTCTGACGAAAGTGATTCGGATTACGAAGAAGCAAGGCAGAATCAGAAACCTGAAACTTCGGACGATTCTCGTAAAGAATCTACTTCTGAGGTAGATTCAAATTCAGAGGGAGAATCTTTTGATGAAGATAATAGTATTAAGAGTAAAAGGGAAACTATATGGTTTAGAAAGGTGGTTCCAAGACCGGATGGATCGCGAAACGATATCTATTATTTTGAAAAAGGTCACACCATCTGTTTAAGAAGTCTAAATGATGTTGAACGGTACTGTAAAAATAAGAATATATCCTACGATCCTCAAATTTTTTCTCTTAGTGGACGGGATACTTTTCAAGGGGAAATTCCAAGTAATTCTGTTAGTTCAAGTGTTAGCGAGTCCTGACTAGACCGCGAAACTAAAGTGCCTAATTCTTATAAACAGTCCTTAAAATCTACAGAACGGGAGGAATGGCGTAAAGCAATGGAATCGGAGATTTCAATTATGCAGGAAAGGAATGTTTGGACTTGAGCCAAATTACCGGCAAATGCTAATCCAGTAGGAAGTTGGTGGGTTTGCACATTAAAGAAAAACAAAAAAGGGGAAGTTGTCAGATTTAAAGCTAGACTTTGTGCTCAAGGGTTCTCTCAAGTAAAAGGATTAAATTTTGAGGAGACCTTCAGCCCTGTTGTCAATTTCAGTGTTATTCGTTTTTCTTTTCATTATTAGTTGTGTGTCAAAAATGGTTAAATGTTCAATGTGATGTTAAAAATGCTTACCTGTATGCTCCTATAGATGGTCAAATTTTTATGTGTGAACCCCCAGGTTTTGTAGAAAAAGGAAAAGAGAAATTGTATTGTAAATTAAATAAGGCAATTTATGGCTTGCATCAAAGTGGCTGCTTGTGGTTTTATGAGATTAACAGTGTATTAATTAAGTTAGGTTTTAAAAAGTTTTCAAGTTGCAATTGTGTTTATTTTAAGTCTAACGTAATTTTATTGTTATATGTTGATGACATTGTAATTTTTGGAAGAAAGGATTCGGACATTAGTAATGTTTTAAAATTATTGAATGAACAATTTGACTTAAAAGTACTGGGAAAAACGCAAAGATTACTTGGAGTAGAATTCGGAGAGGACGAAAATGGCCTACACTTACATCAGACTTCTTACATAGAAGAAGTATGTGAGAGATATAAAAATTTTCGTATTCCCAACGAGTCTTTACACATTAGTAAGGGAATTGTTTATTCTTAATTAAATTGTCCGAAAACCGATGAAGAAATTAAAGAAATGTCAAACATACCATATAGAAATTTGTTAGGATGTTTAACTTTTACTGCAAATTAAATTCTGCGAACCAGACCTGACATATATGCAGTAAACATTTTTTGTCAATTCCAGAGCAATCCAGGATTTTTTCATTGGAATGGACTGTTAAAATTATTAGGCTATGTTTGTCAAAGTAAAGATTTAAAACTTTTTCTAAATTGCAATAAAGTTCAAATTATCACGTTTACTGATTCAGATTACGCGGCAAACTGTGATGACCGAACTTCAATCGGAGGTCAGTTAATTTTGCTTGATAATTCACCCATTGAGTGGCGAACTTTTAAAGAAAAGAGTGCAAGTTTGTCCACCATGGAAGCCGAATCTATCGCAATGACCGAGGCCGTAAAGTAATTAATATGGTTCGACAGAATTTTGGACGAATGTTTTGAAAATAAAATGATAAATAGATCTAAAGCTAAATCTTTTTTTTTTGCTAATAATCAAGCTTCAATTGAATTTATAGTCACAATTAGAAAACCACCGAAGCAAGCATATTGAGTGTATAAAAATATTTTTAACATTAGACATGTTTCTAGTAAAGATAATTTGTGGATATTTTCACGAAACCGACGACCCAAGCCGAGTTAGAGAAATTTTTTGAAAATTTTTTTTAAATAAGTGCAATATAATATAAATTTTTTGTATGAATGTTCTAAGTACTTGTAAAATATAAAAATCTAGTCAACTTTATTTTATTATGGCTTTAGGTGATATTTTTAATGTTGTATTTTTGAATTAGTTATTGTGAGGTTTACATAAATAAATCTCTGCTATTCTTTTAAAAATTGTATTAGCTTCGAATTACTTCTTAACAAAATAATGGGTCCTTTTGAAGGGATAATGGCCCATCAAGGGTTATGGGCCCAGATGCCCTTCCCTGTGCATTGTTGACTAGTGCATGTATGAAAGTAAAAACCGGTGCTCCGAGTTGGGGAGGCCAGCAAAGAATTTTTTTTTGAGGTAGTAAGAGGAAGATCTGTCTTTGGGTAAAGAGTCAATACGTTGTGTTTGTAATTGTGTATTTTTATGTCAAATTTTAAAATTCTTCTAGAGCAACTTCGTCATGGCAAGTCCGTCATTCCCAATCGAAAAGTTGAACAGCGCAAATTATATCGAATGGAGTAGAAATATGAAATTTCTTCTAATGGAGAAGGACTGCTGGGAAATCGTTGAAGGCACAGAAAAACTTCCAGTGGTGAGCAAAGAAGTCGAAATTACCAAGAAGGACGTGAAGGAATTTATTTCCAGAAAGTGAATGGCTTTATCCTTAATTTTTCTAAATATCGAGCAGGACTTAAGGAAAATAGTTGAGAATATAGACGACCCTTCAGAATCCTGGAAAAAGTTAAAAGAGCATTTTTATCCCGACAAACGGTGCATTCGTATGCAACTTTACGCAGAGTTGAAGAATTGTAAATTGGAATCTGGCGAAAAATTAAACCTATATGCAGCCCGCCTCAAGCGTATTTTTGAAAAAATAAAAATCGCTCATAAGGATTTTTCCGAAGATTTCATCATATATCAGCTCTTGCGTAGTCTTCCTGAACAGTTCGATCATGTCGTACAAGGAATATTGTTGCGACCAGACGAAACTTTTAGGTTCGATAAAATCATTGTTGACCTGATAGTTGAA
Organism: Octonoba sinensis; assembly: GCA_038502835.1. Lineage (NCBI taxonomy): Eukaryota > Metazoa > Arthropoda > Arachnida > Araneae > Uloboridae > Octonoba > Octonoba sinensis. Next base: position 10,421,745 of record CM076599.1, read on the forward strand.
GAGGGGCGCCTAGAATTACGCGATAGTAATCGGTGTAAGATCGAAGTCTCGCATACTGGAAAGAAGAGAAGTATCGAATGCTACAAATGCCATAAAAGTGGCCACATCAAAAGGAACTGTCCAGCCTGGAATGATGCTTCCCATCAACGGACAACAAGGAGCCCGGAGTCTACTGACGATAGATACAGAGGCCAACGTGGGAGTCCACAGCGGAATGCAAATTTCTCCAAGGAGCGAGCCCATTCCCCATCCAGTACACGATGTGAGTACCATGACTTTTTTATCTCAGAATCCAACATTAGTGAGATAAATGAAAAACCCTCAAAATGGATTTTTGATACGGCAGCTTCACACTATTTTTGTGCTAATCGAGATTGGTTCCAGACTTTTACCCCTGTCAAAAATGTAAAAATTGCGGTCGCAATTAAAGACCAATGTTTTCCAATTGAGGGAAAGGGGGAAATAAAAGTTAGATTTGGCAATCGATCTGTTGTTTTACAGGATGTCTTGTACTCTCCACGCTTGAGAAGAAATATATTATCAGGTATAAAATTTGACCAGGGTGGTGCAAAATTTTGGGGAGAAGGAGGTTTTGTGAGAGTTTCCGACAAAAATGACGAGTTAATTTTAAAAGCTATTTTAAAAAACGGTGTTTATATTACAGATTCTATTAAGTCTAGTCAGCTCCCTTTAAATTGTAGTCAAGTTGTTATAAATTCTAGTCATATAAATAATGAAACTCCAGTGAAAAATAATCAAATGGATAATTTGAAACTTTGGCACAAACGCCTGGCTCATGCTAACGTTAAAAGTATTAAGAAAACTAGTGATCTAGAAAGCGTTAACGGCTTGCCTAAATTTAAAAATTCAAATATATTTTGTGACGACTGTAAAATATCGAAATTTAAAAGAGTCAGTTTCAAATCATTACATGGTATAAGATCAAAATACCCGCTCCAACTTCTTCATGTAGACGTTTGGGGTCCTTGCAACGTTGAAGGAAGGAACGGGGAAAAATATTATTTATCCATAACAGATGATTTTTCACGGAGATGTTCATTGTACCCGTTTAAAAATAAAGGCCAAGTCTCTGAGATCTTTAAGCAACATATTTTACGATGGGAGAGGTTTCTTGGCAGAAAAGTAAAATGTATTAGAACTGACAACGGGACAGAATTTGTAAAGAGAGATTTTGATAATTTTTGTAATAATCATGAGATAAAACATGAATTAACGAATGTCTATTCACCTGAAATGAACGGAGTTGCCGAAAATCTTAATCGCACCGTTGCTGATTGTATCAAAGTTCTAATAGAGGAAAGCGGTTTACCAAAGAAATTTTGGCCAGACGCCGTATTATATTTTGCCTATACATGGAATTGGGTCTGCCATAGTAATTTGGATAAAACCCCATTTGAATTATATGGAGGCAATAAACCATCAGTAAAGCATCTTAGACCTTTTGGTACCTTAGTTTTTGCAGGAATTCTCCGTCAACGTAGATATAAATTAGATGCTAATGCACGGAAAGGCGTTTTGGTGGGATACGCATTTAAAACTAAAGGCTATTGTATCTGGATACCAGAAACGGGGAAAATTTTGGAAACCATCAATGTTTCTTTTAAAAAGAATTATTTTTATAAGGACGATTTCAATAGTAAACCTGATAGCAATGTTATAAATTGGTCTCTAACAACCCCTAATAATTCTGACGAAAGTGATTCGGATTACGAAGAAGCAAGGCAGAATCAGAAACCTGAAACTTCGGACGATTCTCGTAAAGAATCTACTTCTGAGGTAGATTCAAATTCAGAGGGAGAATCTTTTGATGAAGATAATAGTATTAAGAGTAAAAGGGAAACTATATGGTTTAGAAAGGTGGTTCCAAGACCGGATGGATCGCGAAACGATATCTATTATTTTGAAAAAGGTCACACCATCTGTTTAAGAAGTCTAAATGATGTTGAACGGTACTGTAAAAATAATAATATATCCTACGATCCTCAAATTTTTTCTCTTAGTGGACGGGATACTTTTCAAGGGGAAATTCCAAGTAATTCTGTTAGTTCAAGTGTTAGCGAGTCCTGACTAGACCGCGAAACTAAAGTGCCTAATTCTTATAAACAGTCCTTAAAATCTACAGAACGGGAGGAATGGCGTAAAGCAATGGAATCGGAGATTTCAATTATGCAGGAAAGGAATGTTTGGACTTGAGCCAAATTACCGGCAAATGCTAATCCAGTAGGAAGTTGGTGGGTTTGCACATTAAAGAAAAACAAAAAAGGGGAAGTTGTCAGATTTAAAGCTAGACTTTGTGCTCAAGGGTTCTCTCAAGTAAAAGGATTAAATTTTGAGGAGACCTTCAGCCCTGTTGTCAATTTCAGTGTTATTCATTTTTCTTTTCATTATTAGTTGTGTGTCAAAAATGGTTAAATGTTCAATGTGATGTTAAAAATGCTTACCTGTATGCTCCTATAGATGGTCAAATTTTTATGTGTGAACCCCCAGGTTTTGTAGAAAAAGGAAAAGAGAAATTGTATTGTAAATTAAATAAGGCAATTTATGGCTTGCATCAAAGTGGCTGCTTGTGGTTTTATGAGATTAACAGTGTATTAATTAAGTTAGGTTTTAAAAAGTTTTCAAGTTGCAATTGTGTTTATTTTAAGTCTAACGTAATTTTATTGTTATATGTTGATGACATTGTAATTTTTGGAAGAAAGGATTCGGACATTAGTAATGTTTTAAAATTATTGAATGAACAATTTGACTTAAAAGTACTGGGAAAAACGCAAAGATTACTTGGAGTAGAATTCGGAGAGGACGAAAATGGCCTACACTTACATCAGACTTCTTACATAGAAGAAGTATGTGAGAGATATAAAAATTTTCGTATTCCCAACGAGTCTTTACCCATTAGTAAGGGAATTGTTTATTCTTAATTAAATTGTCCGAAAACCGATGAAGAAATTAAAGAAATGTCAAACATACCATATAGAAATTTGTTAGGATGTTTAACTTTTACTGCAAATTAAATTCTGCGAACCAGACCTGACATATATGCAGTAAACATTTTTTGTCAATTCCAGAGCAATCCAGGATTTTTTCATTGGAATGGACTGTTAAAATTATTAGGCTATGTTTGTCAAAGTAAAGATTTAAAACTTTTTCTAAATTGCAATAAAGTTCAAATTATCACGTTTACTGATTCAGATTACGCGGCAAACTGTGATGACCGAACTTCAATCGGAGGTCAGTTAATTTTGCTTGATAATTCACCCATTGAGTGGCGAACTTTTAAAGAAAAGAGTGCAAGTTTGTCCACCATGGAAGCCGAATCTATCGCAATGACCGAGGCCGTAAAGTAATTAATATGGTTCGACAGAATTTTGGACGAATGTTTTGAAAATAAAATGATAAATAGATCTAAAGCTAAATCTTTACTTTTTGCTAATAATCAAGCTTCAATTGAATTTATAGTCACAATTAGAAAACCACCGAAGCAAGCATATTGAGTGTATAAAAATATTTTTAACATTAGACATGTTTCTAGTAAAGATAATTTGTGGATATTTTCACGAAACCGCCGACCCAAGCCGAGTTAGAGAAATTTTTTGAAAATTTTTTTTAAATAAGTGCAATATAATATAAATTTTTTGTATGAATGTTCTAAGTACTTGTTTTTACATCAGTTTATTTTACTTTTATACAAGGTTTAATATAAACGTAAAAGTATATTAAGTGTAAATAACTGATGTATACATTTTTTAAAATAGAAATGTGTATAATATGCTGATTTGAACTGTTACTTGTAGTATTTCTTATTGTATTGCAGATTAAGTGTGCTTATCTACATTCATACCCTGGGACTTTGCGAGTTTGAAATTAGTGACTCTAATGATCATGTTGCTGTTTGTGATCGTCAAGTGCTCATGTTTTTTCAATATATTATGAATGTTACGGGTCATTACAGTGTCGATTCAGCATTTTTTAACAGGTTCCGTTTTTTTTGTGAATTTTAAAAGAGATTTTTGGGAAAAACCAAATTATTTTGTGAAAATTTAAAATTTAAACACATAGTGATGAAAAATTTTACTATTATTTGCCACTTTTGTAATAAATAATAGTGTGAAGGCACGATTTGATAGCTCGGAATTTTGTGTAGGGTCCGTTTTGATTGATTTGAATTTTGTAAAGGGTGGTTTTAATTAATTGGAATTTTGTGAAGTGTTCGTTTTGATTAATTGGAATTTTGTGAAGGGTCCGAAAACGGACCTGAATTTTCTCTTCCCCGATATAAATGCCGAATTTGCAGCAATAAAGGTAAAACCCTAAGTTTAAATTCCTTAGAACATTACTAGTAAATAGCTAAGATATTTCTTAAAATAGCCTTTAAAAAAATGTTTATTTCCCTTTTTTTTTCTGTTAAATAAGCCGAACAATCATGTTCTTGTTCTTTTAAAAGTTAATACTTTTCCAAAAAAAAAAAAAAAAACTAACTTAATGGTAACTCAAATCAAGATTCATAAAAAATATAAATAAATAAATTATTAAATGAAAAAAATAAATAAGCCATTCAAACATAGCAAATTTCAAAATAATTTGCAATTTTCAAAATTAATTGAAACTTTTGCTGGACAGACTGAACTCTAAAGAACAGCAAGCAATTTTTTGTGAAATATACAAGATGTTGACTTGGTTCCAAAAAGAGTGGTTATTATGAACACAAGTTAAAATAGTAAAATTCAATTTAAGTACCTGAGGCAATCCTTAAATATTCAAGACTATTATTTAGATTGCAAAAATTAATATAAATTTCTTTCTTTGTTCAACTGCGAGATGGTTTAAATAATAATGGGGAACATCAAAGAGGTTTGGTGGGTTCTAAATAATTGTCGTCAATTCTTTGAATTTATCAAATTTGTTGGCCATTCAACAAAACAAGTTTATAAGAAATCTCTAAAGATACAAATTTTAATAGAGGTTGGTGGTGGAAAAGAATGAAATTGAAAATTTTCTGCCTGTAAATATTAATAAAGTTGCATGAACTGCAGGGGTGCTCCCCCTTCCCCTCCCCCCCCCCCCAAAAAACTAAAGAATCCCCCAAAAATTTATGAAAATCTGCTTACAACAACCAACCCCTCTAAAAATTTAAATTCTACAGTCTGCTCCTTGAAACCCCCCCCTCCCCCAGTGGGCAACCCTGTGAACTATTAAATAATCATGATTTATCCTACACAAAATTTTAGGTCTTGCTTTGGGAGATGATAGGAGGACTCTGCCGAGAAAGTAAAGGAGGGTGGGTATTATTATGCAGCAAGTTTTTGGCAAAGTGAAAACTATAACACAGCAAAAAGTTAGTTGATTTACTCATCCTTAGCATTTAATGCAGTTGTGCTAACAAAAGTGTGCCGAAAAATGAAAGGAATTCCCCGATTTTCTAGAAATTGCCAAGATTTGCGAGTTTTCCCCACTTTTCCGTGACCATTTTTGGTCATTTTAGTTTTCCCTGGCAATTACAGGTTTCCTTTATTTTCAAGGCGTGTGACAACCCTGTATATTTTTGAAGACAATTTATGCCAAGACAACATTTTCATCAAATTCAAGCAAATATTTATCAGTATCATAATTTGTTAGTTTTTAAAAATAAATATTGAACAAATGTTTGCTGCAAGTAGAAATAATACATAAATTAATATTTAGAAATGAAGAATATCATACTAGAAACATTTCAGCTTCGCAAATGAAATTAAAAAAAAAAAAAAAAAAGAAAATGGGATGGGGGGAAAAATGAATATTACTATTATTAAAGGAAAAATATTTTATCAAAGAATGCATATATCTTAACTTCTAGGAATGCAACAAATATTACGTTACTATTTGACATTTGCCAAATTACCAGAATATTCAAATTCAGAAAATTATAACACTAAATCAAACAGTAGTTGTACTTGAGCTAACAACTGGGCTCAATAGCGTAACTAGAAACCCACAGACCATGCATTTGGGGGAGGGGTCACGGGCGGCCTCGCCCTGGCTTCTGACTTTTTCAATGATAAAGGCAATGCAAGAGGAAGAATATGCATTACAGAGACACTAGTAATAATAAATAATTTGTGATTTTAAACTTTTTCAAGAAATAAACTTTTAAGAGCCAATACAGACTTCATTTATTTATTGATATAATATACAAATATGTTCTTACCCTCTACTCCATTCCACTCGTATACCATGCAAATGATGTTTTTCAGTTTCAAAGATTATACGTAAAAAAATCTTTTAAATTCTAACCTTGACCAAGATTTTCTTCAGGATTTGTCTTACATTGATTCATGTGGAGAGGTAATATAATTAGGATTATGAGCAAGTAAGAGATAGCAGTTTCCACTTAAACAGAATTATCTCAGCTACCTGCATGCTCAAATGTAAAATTAATCCTCCTTATTTCAATGGCTTAATGATGAATTCGTGGTTGTAATTAATTGCATCTCTGTAATTAAAATTAACACTTAAATTTTAAAATTTCATATCCTTTGTAAGTAAAAAATAAGTTTGAAGTAAATGTCAAAGTTCTAATTATGACATACTGCACACATGTGTTTCTTGTCACATGTGTTTCTTGTAAATATTTGATATCATCCACAGTTGATGTAAAAAGAACTATTTTTCCCTATGGGGTAGTCAACCAAAATTGCATAACAGACTATGTTTGGAAAGTAGCCAAAATTTGGTTTTTTATTCAAAATGCTAAATCCGAATTCTCTTTTGCAAGAATATCTTCAAATGTACTTAGTTATTTATTCCATTACATGCTCCAACAATTTAATTTTTTACAAAAAGGTTCTCCACCCCAACCCTAGTATTTTTACATTATGTGCTGCTGGTGTTCTTTAACAGTTTGAAAAATGCAATAAAATAAAAATTCAATGAAGTGTCATTTCATCATATTTGCATAATTTTAGCAATGTATAACACATCTAACAGTTGTAATATCTGGAGGTATACAATACCTAGGGGAATCTGGTGTTGAAACCTTTAGCCAATCATCTTTAACCGGTGGTGGCATTGGAGAATAAGAAGTATACATAGAAACATCACCAATAATATTTAAGGCTTCTTTACAGGCATGGTACATTCTTAGTAATTCTTCTCTTTTATGAGCTTCTTCAGCTGATTCTTCCATCAGAGAACTCTGAAGTAAAGAAAGCAAGACTAAATTAGTAAGGAAACAATTACTATTAATTTTTCAGCTGAACAATAGTTTCAGTGAACACCTAGTCAAATTCAGAATGTAAGCACTTTCTCATAATCCTTCAACTTGTTGGTTAAGCCTTTCCATGTTCTATTCTTGTTGGATAACAATATTTTCTTTTTTGGTACAAATTACTGAATCTATACATTTGGTATCCAGGTACAGCAAAATAAACTTAAAGACTAACTAAATAAACTAAAGCGGTTAGAGCGTTGGACTTTTACCCGGAAGGTTGCGCGTTCGATACCCGCTGAAGACCACCCATGTACACTTGGGGATACGTGCATGTAAAATCAGTGGACCCCAATACCTCACCCCGTACGCATGCAATCCTAAGGCCTCGGCTAACAGGTAGGGGTCTGGTCGAGAAAAGTATGTAATATATTAATTAGCTGTTAATAGCTGCCACCCTTAAGCGCCATGAGGCAAGTGCCGCATCGTCTCAGACTTCTGCCGGCCCTGCCTCCGGCGAAAAATACTCGCTTGCGATTTTCGACAAACATTTTCAAATGCTTTATTTCCTGAACGGTGCAAGATATTTTGAGGCAGTTCTTTTTGATTTAAAAGATAAATATATACTGTTTAAGATAAAAGGCTACATTTTAAAATATCGGTTCAACTTTTTTTTGCTGCAGCCTTCTGAAATTTTTTTTTTAAATATCTTTTTTATTTTTTCTCTCAAAAAACCCCAATCTTAAAACTTTAATTTTTTTTTACTTTTGGTCAATACCATTAAGTACTACACTCCCTGAGAAGGAGAGCTTCCACTTTTGCATTCAACAGTTTTTAGAAACAATTTAAGATTTTGCCACATATTTTATTGATTTTGTTTATAACATAGTCATATTTTGGTCTCATAAAGTCAAAATTATATTGATTTAATTTTCTTAATAAATATTATAAACATATCTCCCCCCCTTCCTACAATCCTTTGAATGTAAACTAGGTAATTTATACTTTAATGGAAGTTTTAATAGCTTTTGGGTGCTTTTTAAGATTTAATTGTCTGTGTTATTTGCAGTTATTTCTGGATATTGAATTGAATCGTTATTACCAAGCAGAATGTGACTGAAACCGCATCGATCTGACCACGTTGTTAAATCAGGGCGTTAAGAGTTTTGAACACATGTAAAAGGCTTCTTTTACTCATGTTTTCACCTGCTGATAATCGCATTGAATTTTTCTAAAGAAATTTTGTTTGGTCATAAATATGTGGTTCAGAATAATCACAAAAACACTTTAATATATCACATGTGGTTATATAACATATGTGAAGGTAAGAAATGTGAAATATAAAAGGAAACTTAAAACTAATTTCCACCTCTTTCCTACAGGGTTTCAAATTCAAGTCATAAATAAATATGACTATCATTATTAATTTTCTAGCCATTAAAAAGTTAATAACAAAATTTTTGTTCCTAATACTTTCTTTTAAGGTCTATAAAGAGGGACTTTAAATCAAAATTAATCTATGGCATTCCTCTTTTCTCAGTTGGCTAACTTAGAAATTCTGTGCATTCCATTCATTTTTATGCTCTTACAGTAACAAATCATTGGCATTCAGGTATAGATCACTAAGTCTTAAACTCCAGTTTTGAGACAATTTATAGTATTGAGTCAATGCAAAAAAAAAGGACAAAAATCCTTTTAAAAGCATGCAGTAGGTTTACGAATGCAAGTTTTAAATTACATAATTAGTTCTTATCATGAAATAAATAATTATAAACTCTAATTCACTACAGTAATCAGGATTTATTTATTTATTTATTGTGGACATAGTGACATTCACTAGAATGATGACAATATATTTGACATTTACTATTTTGTGATTTTAAAGAATGCAAATTTACCTGATCTCCAGCAGAATAAAGACTTGCCAGCAATTCAGAATAAATAAAATCTTTGGTCTAAAAAAAAGTTAAAGGAAAAATATTTTTTAAATTTAAAAATTAAATATGTTTTGAAATTCATACATACTAACAATTCTACATACTACTCCATTTAAGAACATACAAATACAGTACAGTTCCTATAATTTAAGCTGATGAGACCGAAAATTTCAGATTGAAGAAAATTCAGATTGGTCAAGTTTCACACCCATTTTATTCTTCATGGAATAAAAATTTATTTGTAAAGTGAGACCTAAAACTTATTACCAATCAAAGAAAAATTTAAAACAAAATCCGACTTAAAATTTATAAATACAAATGCAATTTTTGCTAGATTTTTATCGAGAAAATGTTCAACAATGAAAATCTTAGAAACAAGAAGTGTAGGCTAACTAACAGAAATGGAAGGGGGGGGGGGGGATGTCATTCGACATCAAGAACTGAAAAGTAATGCTTAAATTCAAATGATTTAATACATTTAAGGGGGTATTCTAGTGTAGAATTTTGAAAAACCGAAAATTTTTTTGCTCATATTACCAAAGTTTAGACATTCAAGAATATGCTATTAAAAGGATTTTTAAAAATTCTTGCTATTTCATGAGTAATAGCCGTTTTAGTGACGTGGCATCGGTTACGGTCCAACCACCACAAATCAACAAAAGACGGTAGGCGTTCCAGAGTCCTACAGTAAAATCTTTATTGTATAGTATCCTTTTTAAATCTATATTTAATAGAAGGACATAGAAACTTGTTTTGTTGGAATATTCTCCATTTAGCTTTATTTTAAGTTAGTTTTGAGCCAACCATCGTACCAACCTTCGCAGTTAGTATTTATAATGAAGGTTTTATACCCATATTAAAAATCTTAGATGTTATAGGAATCACGATTGGCCCAGAAGCTAATGCTTTTGCAGCGAGATGGGACGAAGCGCGTATCGAGCGCTCGAAACTCCGGACTTCAGAGGCGTTAAAAGAGGGTAGAACTGCTCGTCTTCACCAGAGAACATCGGAGAATGAGTATTTTGAAGTAGAGGAAGGTTTTGTTATATGGAGCAGGAATCGCCAATTAAAAATATTTAAGTATTCTGTACCATTCTATAAGTAAAACTGCCGAAAACGTGTCTCAAAACTTTGAACGCGTTTTTCTCGAAACTACTTTTTTCGAGCTGGCGGTAAGGATATCTCCAGTTCTAATGGACCGATTTACTTCAAATTTGGAGAGGTGTTCTTTATACATCCCTTTATCCTGTGAACCTTGCCCAAAACTGTAACTTTTCATTTAGTATTTTTAAAAAATTCGTAATTGTTCAAAAAAGATGCAAAGAATAAAATTTTTGTTCAAACAGCCGCCATTTTGTAAAAACATTTTTTAAAAACTTGTCCGAGGTTCATACAATAGCAGCATCTATAATAATTAAGAATCCCTCTGTTTTTTATTTTTCAGATCACCAGGAGGGTTGCAATAATGCACGCCAGGACACCCTCTTTTTTTGGAGCCCCCATTTTGACAGCTCATAACTTTGTCAATTTTAAATATTTGTTTTAGGTTAATTTTTGTATGTAATAATAAAACATCAATAAACAAACGATAAAAAATTGGATGGTAAAAATATTTTTTGTTTTCTTTGTACGGCGCTTCAAAAACCGGGCGAAATTCATGCCTCTACACTAGAATACCCCCTTAAGCATCATAACCAAATGATGAATTGGCTTCAAATTGAAAAATTCTTTTAAATATCTTTTGATAAACTTTCTTCTTGGACTTCTAAAAATACTTTTCTAAAACAGAAAATACAATAAAATACTTCTTGCTCATTCGTTTAGTTTACTTTTTTTAGTTCATAACTTTCTTTTCTTTAGTTTATTTTTTCATTCTTTTTGGTTTCTAAAATAATGTGTACTTTTTTTGAGAAACTACTCTTTCTCTGTAAAAATACATTGTATTCTTTGAAGAATACAATGAATTTTTACAGAGAAAAATATATACAGGGCACATTTACAATAATAATGACTTACAAACAGATTTAAAATGCAAAACAAAACAAAGAATAAATAAAAAAAGGGAGGAGGGACTCGAAATTTAAATTAAAAATTTTTTTGAAAAAAAAAAAAAATGTTTTACTTGGCTTCCTTTTAGCAACATTTATGCAAAATTTCGTGATGGTTTCCTGTCGCCTCAATTCTATCAAAATCTTCCAAATGATAAAATTTTTGTGATTTTTGTATGAGACTGGGATACTCTTGAAAAGTTCTTTTGAATTTATTTTTTCTATTTATTCCCTTCAAAGCTATTAGCAGCAAGGGGACAGACAGACACACTTCTTCATTGCATTGCCCTACCTTCAAAAGTTTTATTCAAATTTTGTGTATGGAATTAATTTACAACATTTACTATTTTCTTTACAGCAAAATTTTGATGGGACATTAAGCCCTATTTCCTGCTTTTATTTACTTTTTCTCTAAGAGGGGAGGAAAAAAACTTTCATGGATAAGTTGGCTAAAATGGGAAATGCAAAACATATGATTTTGAAATGTAATAAGTGTATTTCAACAAATTTTGTAAAAAGTTTCTTGGCAAAGCAACGAAAAACAAATAGTTATCAATTGTTGGATATTTTTTCTGAAACAAGCTCCACTGATTAAAACCTCTATGTAGTACCCCCCTCCCCAAAAACAAAGCATGAAAAAAGCATTTTACAAAAATAATTGCCAATTCAAAACTTGTTAGTTCTTTTTTAATACATTTCCTGAGACTCCAAAACATAACTGGGACTGGGATTAGTATTTTAAATGTGTTAAAAAAACATTTTGCTCAAAAAAAAAAAAAAAAAAAGGAATTTAACTAATACAAGAGCAATGTTTTATGCTAGTTATCTTTAAAAAACATTTTTTCCTCAAAAAAAAAAAAAATCTACATGCAATTTGATCAGAATTATGGTAATCGAGCTAGTAAGAATTCATACTTGCATGCAAATATCAAAGAGAAAATTTTTTTAATATACAGTACTGTCTTGAAATTTTGCTTGTTGCTAAAGGCTAAATAAGATATACTTTTTACAAAAAAATTGAGCGGTACAACTTTTATCTTTTTAGGTCAAATAGTTTTTAAATTCAGCCATCAAAAGATTACTAAATAATGCAAAATTTAAAAAAATTATAGCTGGAAAACAAATGAATAAAAAAAACCCAAAACTTGGTATTTTCCACCTATTTTACAAATACTCCATTTGAGCCACAAATAAATAAAATCCAAAGACGTTACGTTTTGACCATTGGTTGATTTGATATATGAGAAAAGGTTTAAAAATCATGTCTCTGGTCTCAAAATGAATGTAATGTTTAATACATTATAGAGAAATGAGAAAAATAAATAGGCATTATTTGGGTAAAAACATTAAAAGCGGGAATACAGTGACTACAGAGACGTAATGTACAGGAAGAAATAACACTGAAAGTATTAAAAAAAAATTCATGACAAACGAGAAAAAACTAACTACGGCGACACATTAAATCGGGGTTCTGCTGAACAATTTTTTTAAATGAAAAAACAAAACAAAAAGAACTATGATTTTAGTAACGTATAAAAAATCAAAATCCCTTTGCAGGGCTGCTGGATTTTAGTCGGACCAAAAAAAGCCGGCCGGCTTTTTTTGGTTTAAACCGCTTAAAAAAGGCCGGCTTTTATTAAAACAAATTTTTTACAAAAAGTATTAAATAAAACATTATATTTAAATCATTTATACAATTAAATTATTACTGCAATAGCAAAACGCTTGAAATAAGAATGAAAATTATTTAATAGAATGGTACATTACAAAAATAGTAGAAAGAAAGTGCTCCTTATTAGAAATTCATTTAGATTCAATATAATTGAAACAATTTATTTTCAGATTTTCACTAAGAATTCAAAAGTTCACTTGACACTACTATGTGAACTAAATATTACCAATCATTTGCCTTAGTCTTCAACTAATAATCTTTTGCATATTTTAAAGCACCTTTTATTTGTTTTATGCTTTTTCAGAACCTTAACAAGTTCTCTGATCCAAATTTAAAAAAAGCTATTTGTCAAATAAATTGCATAAAATAAAAGATGCCCATCTTGAAGCAGACCTTCTGGTCAAAATTGTACTAGAATGATATGGATCTTAAAAAATTTTAATGCTATGTATAAAAACAAATTCCTTATATAAAAACGAGCAAACTACTCGCCATAGGCGACTTCTTTTAAATTTTTGCTATGAGTCGTGCTGCTAACACTAGTTTATTTAATTATGATTATGTAAGAAGCATTTTGTTATAGGAAAGGAGGTACTTCAAATCACTATTTTTTTCCCCCTCTTCCTCGCCTTGAGCAAAAGACTTTTTTGTTTGTAGTGTAAAATACATGATAGAAAACAATGAGCGTAGTTCTTTATTCCAAGTTTCAGTATTCTGAATTATTTTAAGGTAATTGAATTCTTAACATTAAAATATCAATATTAAGTGAGAAGTATGTACTTGAATCTAGTAGGATAGCTTCTCATATGTATTAAGATAAGGTACTGTGCTCGATTATAGCAGCCGAATTTGATTCCTCTCCCAACCTAGATTTAATTTCCTTCTCCTTTTGCGTTCAAAAAAATCGATTGTGTATAGCTATAATATTAGGCGAGGGTTTAGTAAGCACGTCTCATAAAATTAAACCCACAAACTCAAAAATGGTAACCAGTATTGTAAAAATACATTCAGGTCGTGTAACAAAATCATTCTGAATCTAATTTTAAATAAACTCCATTAAAAGAAAGATTTGAGCTTCCTTTTACACAAATTAACAATTGCAACATAAATTGACATAATATAGGTGCAAATTGTAAATAGTATTGTGTTTAATTGAAAAAGGCCAATAAAGACCGGTCTTTTTTTAATAAAAGCCGGCCGGTCTGGTCTATTTTTTAAAAAAGAGCCAGCATTTTTGCAGCCCTGTCCCTTTGCTTCTTACAACAAAGTAATAACCACTGAATAAAAATTTTCATGGCTCAAAAATTTAGATTAACAAATAGTAAATTTTTCAAAAATCCAAAAAGGAATGGGTATCTTAATCACAAAAGCAGAGGAGGAAAAGGAAATCATTTAGAGTTCTGAAATTTTCGTTAATTAAAATAAAAATAATAAAAAAAAAAGATTAGAAAATATTGTTATCTTTGCAGACAAGATTGAGAAATAAACTAAAGCAAAATTTTCTTTTTAAGCAAAAGTTTCTTTTTATGCTTTTTATTTATGTTATATATTTTTAACACAGAAGTTAACTTGTGATGGATATTTTCTCCACACAAAGGTTACTGCTTCTGATGCACACTGCATTGTCAATCGCTTTTATGATTTTCACACATTTTGCCAAAATAATAATAAAAAATATTACTCAGTTCAAATTTCATTGAATAGGCAATAAAATTTAGCACAGAACATTTAAATTTGAAATCCTATACTTAATTTTCTTGTCCTCAAAAAAACATGTCTTTTTTTTTTCTAAATTATGTTTGCAGTTTTTCCATTTTCAATCTGAAGCAAACAACAGATGACAAAAAAAAAAGTATTTATTAAGTATTTTTTCCATTCAGAAAATGTTTATTGAATGCAATAAATCAAACACAGTTCAAACCTCTGGTGAATTCAAAAATATATCAATTTTTGGACACAAGTGGTATAAAATACATGATGGAAGAAAAAAAATACTTTTTGCAAAAAATTTAAGTTAATTATTAAAAGAAAACAAATACAGTGAAACCTGTGCAAGTTGACCACTTGCGGTACAGCACTTTAGTGGTCAACTTATAAAGGGTGGAGATTTTTTTTGGGGGGCATTTCTTACACTATGCATTTATTCATTTGTGACTAATTAAAATATCACTTCATGTATTAACGTTACTTTAAAATGAGTAATTAGCTATTTTTTTTACAACTATCTGAAATATCATTAGATAAATTTACTCTGAATGACTTACAATGTATCCTGTACAATTTTAAAATTAAAACACATAGTTAAAATCAAGATAAATATGTAATTTTACTTATTTGATGGTAAAGATTCCCTAAAAATATTGTACATAGTTTTTCAAAATGGCTAGATCAGTTAGTAGAAAAAGAAGAACTTTATTTAAAGAACAAAAGAGCGCTCATAGTAGTTTTCCCGTATGGTTAACTTACACATAGGTTTAGGCAAACGTTATATTTAAGTTTCATCCATCCAGACAAATACTGGTCTAACATTATAGCATAAAAATATCCTGAAGAAGTTATTTAAGTTTTTATTTATATTTGCAAAAATATATAAACAAATAACTATAGTAATAATTAGGCGGTCAACTTACAGAGGGTTTTTTACAATACTCTCACCCAAATTTGACGTACATAAGTGGTCAATATAGACAGGTGGTCAACTTGCAAAGGTTTCCCAACAATAAATAATATAGGGCTAATTCTGTTCCTGACAAAAGCAGTCAACTTAGACAGGTGGCCAACTTATAAAGGCGGTCAACTTTACAGGTTTTGCTGTACTTGAATTTTTGAAAAATTATAAATCTTTCTAAAGAATTCTATTATTCTCTTATTCCGTCCTCAACCTATTAAATAGGCCCTAAAAATGGATAGAAGCTAATTTTATTTTAAAAGCAGAAATAGATTAATACATATACCTACACTATTAATAGTCAAATGCATTAGAGTCTTTGGAACAAGGTCACGGAATGTTTTTGTAATGATCTTCATGTAAGAATCTACAAGGTTGCGAATAGTTTCGACTTGTCTCTCGAGCTGTGGATCCATAGATTGTGTACCTTCACTGCTTCCATCTTCACCATTGGTAGTTTCTGAAGATGCCCTTTCTGGATAAACACCAGCTCGAAGGAAGGAAGCTTTCCAACTATCCACTTCTTCTAAACTTTCACATGAGAGTTCTAACTGTTTGTAGTCCTTGTAGACATTCCTAATAAAACAGGTTCCGCTTAAAATAACATATAGTATAGAGATCAATTTTACATCCGAATTAAGGTTTAAAAATTTTAATTTTAATTCAATGGCAAAAATGAAACATTGCTATCTTGGATTGGGAAATTTTCTACAAGATTTTGACGCAATTTTATATGCAGTAAAATTATTTTGGTATAGGAAAAAGACAAGCAAGCAAATATAATTCCATTACAGATTTAATGCAAAAAATAGCAATATTTTATGTACAATTAACTATTAACAGTTGCATAATTTTTCACAAAATGCTAAAAACACTGCTTATAACCAAAAAAGTTATTTGTGTAAAAGTTGCATGATTCATTGAACTTTAGGCAGGGATTCAACTGAAACACTTTCGATCATTTTCCAGTTTTCAATCGAATGTTTCAATCAAAATCAGGCAATTCCAATTCAACTGAAACCCGGCGATCATTTTTAAACACGTGAGCAGCACGGTTGCTTTCATTTGGTCATTTTCACGATTCGATTGATTTTCTTACAGTAATGGCGGCCATTTCGGCGATCAGAGGTTGCAGAATGCAAAGAGTTCCATGATATTTGCAAATCCAAAGCAATCCCATTAAATTTGAGTGAACGAGAATTTATTCAAAGATATCGCTTAGATAAGAGAGACATTTCTATTTTTGTGCGATAAGCTGGAAGGAAAACTGGCACACAAAAAATGTCAGGTTATCTATCCCGTAGAGTTACCGGAAGTTTTTTCATTTTTATTAATGTATAAGAAATAAATAAATGCTGAATAAATATGTATAAAGAAGTAAGTAAATAAAGCTGTAACTTAATGATTATCAATCAGTTTAATAAAATCTAAACAATCGAATTTCAAGGGACTATTTTTTAACTGTTATGCAATTGAGTAATTATTTTGGAAAGTGCTTTTAAAAGTTCAATACTTTTGTTGACAGGAAAAAAGAAAAAGAATGTGAATTTGTCATTGGAAAAACAAAGTCATTAAATCGTCTGCAAGCGTCTTTTTTTTTTTCTTTGCCCATGTTTTAATAGCCTATATGTTTTTTGAATTAAATTATTCTAAATGTGTAATACCTGCCCAACCTCCTGCTATTTGCCATTCGTATGATTACTGGGAGGAAATATAAAATAGAATTAAACGAATTTACCGAGTAAAGAAAGGTATATATTCTCGTCTAGAAAGATACAATTCAGTAAGAATACGAACTATTACCTTTGAAATATACACTACATATTATAATCAACAGTATTGAGGAAAATTGCCAGAGTGACAATGGCACTTGTTGATGTTCTGCCAGAATACGATTGCCCCCCCCCCCCCTCATTAGGTCAGTAGACTTAAATTATCAACAACCGAGACTGTATTAACAATCAGCAGAAAACAACACAGGGAACAGCATAGCAAAACAAACGGATCAAACCAAAACAATAAACAAAACACCAACAGATAATGTTACAGTTAAAATAGCTTAGTTTTCTCATTCAATTTTTTTCATTGGTTCCGCTTAAAGTTTAAAAGACGAAACGCCGAGCAAGAAAAGCAGTCGATGACCATGTAGGGTCCAAAACCCTACATGCTTTGATTGAAGTCCAGGAAACAAATTGAATGTCAATATTCGATCAGTTTGAAAATGGTCGAATTCGAGTTGAAAATTCGATCATTTTGGATTTGAATGAACGCGTTTCAGTTGAATCTACCCATTAACTTCAAATGTTTTAACACAAATACAGGGGTGGAAAATCAAAAATTGAGTGTTGTATTAGTAAAAATACCAGTTTTGTGTCAGGTCAATGACAGTTTTGTATCAGAACTATGAGTTTTGCATCAGGTTAATTCAAAATTTTAGCAGTAATGCTGCTTAAAGAAAATATTTTCTAAGGAAGAAACATTGTTGCAGTGTACAATAAATCACAATGTATTTCAGACTACTACTAATAATTTAACTTGAAATAAAAAATAAATAAACAATCTTAGTGTCATAGACAACATTAAAAATAAGTGGCAAGTTATTTTTACAAAACAAATTACTGCAATTCAAAGCTCAAAAAAAAAAAAAAAAAACAATGTATTTACTAGCAACAAAATTTTTTCACTCATTATTGTACAAAGAAAATTATGCCATATGGATGTGAAAAGATTTTTTTACTTCTGTGAAAAACAAATTTCCTTGAAAGCATTTGACTTTTTAAACTATAAAAAATAAGCTGTTTGAACAAGCCAAGTAGGCTTGTATAGTACTAGATGCATTTCTTATTTTTTCCTGTATTATAGTACGGTTTATTATTATCGTTATTGTTTGATTGAAGTAAAGTCCTTTCTGAAAAAAAATATCCCCTTTATATGGGCAGTGGTGGGAAGAGGGTGAAACTATAACTTTGTTTTAAGTGTATGGTCCAGGTGGTTTCCTCTTTAAATTTTTCTAAACTGAAGTTCTAAATATAGTTTTTGGCTATCTTCAATCTGGTTAAAGGATGGAGGAAGGTTATGACCACAGTTGTCCACTTCACAAAGTGAGAAAACAGAAGATTTTACGACACAAAAGATCAGTTTTTAACTTGTGTGATGCATGAAAGTTGTTGGCTTTAAATGCACCAAAATGCATTTAAAGCCCCAATTAGGAATTTTATCATTTGAAAAAATTAAGGACAGCTTATTCAGGGGTCGCACCAGAGGAAATTCAGGTCCATTCCTTGGACCCATCACAAAATTCCAATCAATCAAAAAGGACCCTTCAAAAAAACTCCAACCATTTAAAATGAATACTTCATAATATTCTGAGCTGCCAAATTGAGCTTTTTACAGAATAATTAAATAAACAGTAAAAAATAATAAAATTTTTTTATCACTGTACGCTTAAGTTTTTAATTTTCACAAAAATGTTTGATTGTTCATAAAAATGTTTTTAAAATTCACAAAAAGCATACCCTGGTAAAAATGCTGGATCGATCCTGAACTCTCAATGATGCAATATGCACTACGAATTTAATTTAGCCGAGAGCATCCAAGCCAAATGTCTACTTAAGGGATCTTTTACGTGCCGCATAATCATACGACATGGGCGCAGACGATTTTCTGCATCTTGAAAATCCCCCGACTTGGGCCAGGTTTTAACGCCGCGATCTTGGGTGTACGAAGCATGCTCCTTACCACTACGCCACCCTGTCGACCCGACGCCCCGTCAGTCAAGAAATAATGTTATTTATTTTATAATACAGTGTGTTGATAACATAGCCCTTTCCAGCAAAACAAAAGAAACGAAACAACAACATCAAAATAATAATAATTAATAACATGAAAGGCTGGCTGATTTCCTTTCTCTAAAGTTTTGAGCTGAAAGGAAACCTTAGTTTATACTGTTTTAAATTTTACATAAAGTTCCCTTATTTACTCTTAGGCATATTTTCTACTTCTTCAGAACCAACATAGATTCAACTCCTATATGAATTTTAGCAGACATTAAATTTTAACAGACAATTTAACAGACATTATAACTTTTTACAATTTAACAAACATTTAAAAAAGTTAAAATATAAACATAACGCTTAACCTTTACAAAAATCATTTATTAAAAAAAATTAGTATATTTGTTTAAAAGTTTTTTCCCCCCAAAAATTAGCAACTACACTGGTGTGCAAAACTTAAGCAACAGGCGCTTTTTTTTGCCATAACTCCTCGAAAAATCATCTGAGAGACATGAAATTTAGAAATGAGAGAGAACAGTTTTATACTTAAAGGATAATAAAAGCATAACTGCTTGAAAATAAATACAATTCCTACAATGTGGAATCAAACAAAAATAGGCTTTATTGAACTCATAATATCGTTACACATGATTGTCTATCCAAGAAGAAGAATAGCACGCAGATGTTCCTTAGTATGGGATATGTCCTCCCCATGCTGCAATGATTGCTTCGCATCGTCTCCCCATACTCAGTGCCAGATTGTCCACCAGTTTTTGGGGTAAGAGTGCTCATGCCTCAATCAGTATCAGTTTCAGTTCTTGGGTGTTCCCAGGAGGATGTAATCGCGCTGCAATGCGTCTCCCTAAAGCATCCCACACATGTTCAATAGTATTTAAATCAGGGGAGTACGCTGGCCAATCCATTCGAGTGATATCTTCCCTTTCCAGTAGCTGCTGAACAGATTGGGTACTATGTGGGTGTGCACCGTCATCCATAAAAATGAAGTCTGGTCCAATGGCACCTCTGAACAGACGCACATGGGGAAGGAGTAGCTCCTAAAAACAGTGATCTCCTGTTACAGAACCTCTGTCGAAAATGTGGAACTCAATTTGCCCATTCAACATAATGCCTCCCCAGATGAGATCTCCAGGACCACCGTAAAGGTGTCTTTCCACGATGTGAATGAGATGAAACCGTGTCCTGACCTCTTTCCAAATCAACTGGCGTCCAGAATCGCGTGTGGCACTGAAACGACTCATCCGTAAAGAGGACATGACTCCACTGATGAGGTCCAGTTTTCGTGCTCTTTACACCACTCTAAACGGCGGCGCCGAGGGTCTGTTGTCAAAGGGATGCAGTGTTCAGGAAGAAGAGCGAATAGGATACCTTTGTGAAGGTGTTTGCCCACAGTAAACTATTACACTTGCTGCCCCGTTGCTGTACACTGTTGCTGAGCAATGGCGCTTGCCAACTGGTTCCAGGGTTGACAGCTGTACCTGTGGTTCGTGTTGGGCTTTTAAGAAAATTTAAATTTTAAAAATTTAGAATAAAGATTCTGAATTCAAATCCCAACATGAGCTGTCAGAGGTGGCGTCAGTTGGAGGTAAACATGAAACAATTTTAACAAAATTTGGATTTATTTTAACATTTAATAATACAGTAAAATATACATTACCACAGGAACATCCGATGGATATCACAACACAATGTCTAGTCAGACACAAAAAACCATCTTGAAAAACTTCTCAAATTTCAGAATTTAAATATCACAGTCTTTTACTTGGTCATGAGTAGAATCACATCAAATTCACAACTGTTGAGAATTAGTCCATGGTATAGCGTAGTTACACTGGAACGAACACTAGTTCAGTTGAATCTATCAGTCAGCATGTAGACAGTCCAAGAACTTAACATACAGTTGTACAAATTTCAGATGAATTCACCGGCAACTCGAAGATAGTAAAACACAATTATGAAGATAAAATACTATTTTGATGGTTGACATTCCGACTAGAAACCCGTTTAAAATGAATATAAAAATAAACTTTCTAGTCTTCTAATAGCAAAACATCACTAGATTCTAAAACATTTTCACAATCACTGGAACGTGACTAGCGGGGAGAGAAGACACTTCAAAATTTCAAAAATTAACCACGGTCTAACATTTCAACCACGTTCAAAGTCTATTGTCAATCCAGTAGCTTCATGGCAAGGAGAATAACTCCATGAGAGGGAGCAACGACCAACAGGTCGACCGGAAATGAAACCAGTCAGAGACTGAATCCAGTGAATCAAGTGAATCAAGTACGCACTCATCCTCCCTTTATACTTGCCAAAACCAATGACGCGATGATGACGTCATTTTAATAACTTCTACTTCAACCTCATTTACATATACATTGAGGTTGACCCTATCTCCACGCAAGTCACGCGTTCCTACAAAGTTGCCACAGTTTGGCAACACCGGGCTAGCATCGTGGCTATGTTTACATCCATCACATCCGCCATTAAACTTGGCGCGTGTGGTTTGAATGCCTGAAGTACCCCAAGACCAGTTAGCTTACAAGCCGTCCACAGAAAAGAAAGTAGGTACTTAAAATACATTCAAACCTTACTAGTGGGCTGAGAATTAATAAAATTATGGGTTTCTACCCAACAGTTCGGAAGGCTTTCTAAGCGTCAAACGACGCTTTTGTTGATTCTGAACTCTTCAGCTACACTTGTCACAGAGCGACCCTCCTCCAACTTTCCAATCATTCTTCCACATGTGAAGTCGTCCAGATGACTTCTTCCAGATATAGTTAATGAAAAAACTCACTTGCACCTACACGGAATGTCTTTAATTGCATTTACATCCTTCCTTTTATTGTACTCTTAAGGTGCGCGCGCCAACAGCATGCGTTTTGCATAGGCTCACATTGACTCTGACGCTTCGTTCCTAATATTTGCATCCGCATGACCTTTTTACTGAATTACATGTTCATTGTACTAATCGCAAGAACTCTTTTTCTGCAATTTCATAGCTATCTGCTGAAAATTTACATTGTTGCTCAAGTTTTACACACCAGTGTATTAACAATTAACTAACAAGAAAAATCACATTATAAAACAATATTAAAATGAAAAATAAAATAAACTGATTTAAAGCAGCTTATGTTAAATTAACTTTCAACTTGGAAAATAAGTGAAATGTTTACAGGATGCAAAAAGATTAATCTCAAACATGGCACGCAGTTTTCGGTGAAGCACGTGTTCGATGCTGGCATTTCCAAATAATAGGTTTTTACCTTTATTTTATAAAATTAATGAAATTTTAATTAAAGCACTAGAGAATGCACAGGTGCAGTGATAGAAAAAGGCTTAAAAACCAAATGAAATTTGAGTAGCGGTTTTCATAATACTTCAATTAGTAACCCTAAAAATGCATAAAACTATCAAGAACTTCTGTTTTTAAAGTAGCTGTCAGTGATGAAAACTGCAATTTACTGCTATTTGTAACTGTTTAAAGAACATTTTAAAGCATTAAAATAGCAACTTTGGAGCAGAATTCAAATTTAAGTCTTTTTGTATCTGATGTGTCAGAAATTGAAAATTGGTACAATTCTACCACCCCTGTAAATAGATTCAAAATGCATATTTAAAGATTTATAACCTATTAATATAGTTTTAAATGTACCTATTTTCAGGATTGAACAAGGCAAAGGTGTGACGCTTTGACATAAATCCAGATTCAATGTCTTTAACTTGTAAACCATCAAGTTGTAACATGTATTTTTTCTCTTTTTCCTAAAAATTAAAAAACTTATTTTTAACTTCAAATTAGTATAAAATGCCTAAACATGAAAGTATTTTTAAAAAGTTATTTGAACTCTTGCTTTTAAAAACTTTACTTTAAAACAAACTTCTTCAGTGAAACATTCACTTTTCACACACACGTTTCTGCTTTTTCTTTTACTTCATAAATAAATGCATGCGCATCTATTATTTTTCCATTGCTAAATTTTATTTTGTATTGGTTGATGGTGAAAAAACATAGTTAAAGTTAGATGTTAATAAGGGTACATTGGTAAATTAAAATTATACGTCCCACATTTGCAAGTATATTGTAAACAACAGATTCTCTATGAGTTGTTTCGAATTGGGTAGATATGTGTTTTGTAGTGGGTTGCAAAGAATATTTCTGCTATAATAATTATTTAAAACATTACAGAGGCTGTTCGCACATGTTTTAGACAATTTTGGTTAGCAGTAATAAAAAATTGTTTGCTGCAAAAGAAATAATTGCAATTGTACTATATGTTTGTAAAGGTCAATATTATTGTTTGCATCCTTGAGAGGTTTGATTGTATTCAAAATGGCCTTTTTAACGAAGCATTGGTTCAAAGGCTATATTTATGCTCTTTCTGAAGAGAGATATTCATATTCCGTTATCCAAAAACGATGCGAGAGTCATGGTTTTGTCCACTGTAAATTTCCTAAAAGAAATTTAACAAAAAACTGGTATCCAAGGTACCCTTCATTGATATCCCTACTAAATCTCGAATGTATCACCTAAGGAATTTTGGGCTTTCGGACTCTTAATATCTGCATTATCCTAGTTCAGAATACGGGCTATCAAATAGAACATTTAAAACACAAGAATTTTATGTAATTTAATTTTAAGATTACAATATACATTGTCTAAAAGTGTGTGAACAACTTCTGTATATTTATTGAATAGGGTAAAACAACATTGTGATGCCTTGTACAATGTATTGCATATACAAGCTTTAAGGTAACAAGGAGCCACTTTATCTATGCATAATGAAGAGAGATTCAAAATGTAAAAGTCATCGGAGTTATCTTCAGTCATATCTTATATCTTGTAGGTAATAAGAGAATACAAATTAAGAAAATCTTAATATTAAAATAAAAATTAAACTAAACCCAATACAAAAAAAAAAGTGTTTTAAGTTTTCTTTACTGATGCTTGTAAATTAAACACAAAATCTTTGTGTTTATTCATATGATTGTACAGTATGGGACCTCAAATCCAGAACGCTCAAGGTCGTGATCTTTCTGGATTTCGGAATTTTCCGGATTTTGGGTCCTCATTCAAAAAATTTTGTAAGTAGCGTCAGAGCCTATAATTTGCTCTGGATGTTTTTACTCTCCTTTTTCTCATTTATAGCACTTTTTATTATCATATATACTCTCCAGTAAGTCTTGAAATTTAGCAAGAAAAACGAAGTTGGAGTCTGCTTACATTCGAGGCAACATCTAGACTTCTCCCGATAATATTACAACCTCTTTAATTAAACAATAAAAGAATTCCGTCAAATTCTGATATGATTTCATATTCTCTAGCCACTAAATTGCAGTAAAGGATCAGACTATCGGGAAAACGTGAGAAACTCCGTTTTCTCACGTTTTCAATTTTCAATTTCGCGAATATTCTGTATCGCATGAAAATTAGAGCTCATTTTAAAATATAAATATAGCAATAAAACTACAAGAAATTTTAAAAAGCAAAATTTAATAATATTAACTCAGAATTAAAGCAACAATTAATAAAAACTCTAATTACAAAAACGAACCTATTTCAGAAAATCGCGAAATAATTTTTTTGTAACTGTACATTTTTTATCTTAAACATGTTCATTACATTTTGTTTTCCTAATTTTTAAATGTCTATTTTTAAAAAAACGTTGCTAATGATTTCCCGATTTTTCTTCAAAAAACAAACTGTTTTATTTTTAACTTCCGATATTTTTGAAAAAGTTCTAAATTTTGGGTCTTCCGGATTTCGGGATTCCGAATTTGGGGTCCTATACTGTACATGCAAAATATTATATTCATGCAAAGATTTGATTGATTCAAATACTTACTTCTTCATCTTTATACCAGGACAGAGTTTCAGAGGTGAGAACAAACCAGTAGTCTCGAGAACCTCCTTTCATTATTCCTAAATTGTGAATACACATCCAGCCCTTTCGAATAACCTAAAACACAAAATCATTATACTTTAATTAAAAAGTAATTGAACAGTTAATTAAAAATAATTAGAAAAATGTATATTGATTTCATGTCTTAGCATTAAGCAATCACAATGACTTAGGATTTTGAACATAAATAAAGACTAAACACATCTGAAAACTGTGCTTCGAAGGTAAGACTATAGGGTGATTCCATGTCAAGTTATCCCAAAATATGAGAAAAAAACTACCTCACCTTTTCAGATTTTTTTTTCAAATTTGGCTCATCAGTTGTACTCAAGGTAATTAAAAATCCAAATTTTTAGATTTTTATCTTGTTGCAATTTTATTTAAAAAAAATAGATTTAGAATATAAGCAAACTCCAAAAAAATGATTAATAAGCCGAGACCCAACATCCATTTTAATCAATGTTTTTAAAAACAAGTTAACACTACAAATATTACAATTTTGTGTTCATTCTTTATTTACATCTAATACAAGATGTCAAAAGTGCTATAAATATTATGCACCAACACTGAAAATTAATAACAGTAATAAAAAAATAAAAACTCACAGTAGCTTGTAATTGTTTTGTGTTTTTTAGTCACCCTGACATGTTCTAAATAAATAAACTTTGTCGTGAGATTCCAGGAGCTAAAATATAATTTCTGGTTCATCCACTATTACGCAAATTGCAGTTTTTGCTTAGCAGCAAGAAAACCTAAAGCAAATACAAAAGTGATGACCAGCAACAAAGTATTCTGACCAGGTACAGAGTTCACACACACAGCTACGCTGGTTCTAGTCAATTTAAGTCAACAATGAACATCAAGAGCCGTCTTAAAAGTTTTTACCACACTGCAAATAACAGCTGCTTCCAGTAAACTATTCCAACTGCCTACAACCCTACTGAAGAACTAATAAGTTTTCCTTATTTCAAGATTAGCCCGAGATTTGAAAAGCTTTAAACAATGACCTCTAGTTTAACCTTCAGCGCATAACTGTAACCCATCAACATTTTCCATTTTAATGAACTGAAACATGTCCCCTCTAACTCTCCTCTGCTCTAGATTATACATATTGAGCCCCTTTAAACTTCACCTTATAATCTACTAAGTCTGAAAGACCACTTACCAACCTAGTAGCCCTCCTTTGAACCCTTTCAAATAAGGTAAATTCCGTCTTTAGATAAGGAGACCAAAACTGAACAGCATACTCCAAATGAGGTCTTATCAAACTTCTATATATTGACAATTCAACTTCCTTAGACATGTTCGAAATAGTTTTATTGATAAACCCAAGCATCCTCTTAGCTTTGTTACTTACTATGCTACACTGCTGACTAAACTTGAAGTCTCGACTAATCAATATTCCTAGATCAACAACTGCTTCACTAATGATGGAACCTTGTAAATAATATCTTGCATGTTTATTCCTATGACCAAAATGAAGCACTTGACATTTCCCAATATTAAAAGACATAGCCCACTTAATTGCCCACCTAGAAATTTGATTTAATAATGATGATTTTGGTAAAATAATGATGTTCCCAGAAATACTTGTAGTAATATCATTAATAAAAATAATAGCAAGAAAACTGAACCTTGTGGAACACCACTTGAAACATCAATCCACTGAGAATAATTGCCCTTCACTACTACTGTTTCTTCCCAGTCAGCCAATTTTTAACCCAAATTAAAGTTTTCCCACCCATTCCAATATAAGCAAGTTTGCTAAGCGCTTCATGCTGTACTTTAAAGAATGCTTTCTGAAAGTCATTGTAAACAACATCTATGCACTTTTTATTATCTAATGCCATGGTAACCTAACACAGAACTGTCATTTGAGGAGGATAAGATCAGAACCCCCGCAGACGGAGCCCAATAGATTAACAATGGCAAAACAACTTCCTTACACCTGTTCAAATTAGCCTTATTGATAAACCGAAGCATCCTGTTTGCTTTGTTACTTACTATGCTACACTGCTGACTAAACTTGAAGTCAGGACTAATCAAAGCTCCTAGATCAACAACTGCTTCTGCTTTACTAATGATGGAACCTTGTAAATAATAGCTTGCATTTTTATCCCCATGATCAAAGTGACCATTCACATTTATTCCCATTAACTATGAAAAATATTAAAGCAACATCCACTAATTCCCCTGCACATTCTACAAAGATTTTAGGGCAAACATTATCAAGTCCTGGAGCTTACATTTATTTCAATGGATGAGAGGCCTCAGGAATATAAATAAACTACTATTTAATAATTTGGCCTTCCCAAAAACACATTTAATACATACCACATAAAGCATAAATATTCTTTTTACTTTTTAAATAAATTATAAGTATTTAAGAAAAATTTAAACATCACATGATTAGCAAGGTTTTGTGTTTAATTGAGATAAAACTGGTATGGGTCCAAAAGATACATTTTTATATAGTACAACCTCGATTATACGGACTAACTAGGACCAAAGACAATCCTGAGAATAAAGTCTCGGTAATAAGCAAAACAAATCCTAAAATAAGTAGGCTTTTCATTTATTCTGCTTAAAAAGCAGTAAAACACATAAAACAATAAAAGTGTTCAGAAAACATTTCAAGAAAAAAAAAAGCATAGTTGTGTATGCTTATTTTTATTCATTTGCATTTTTAAGTTTCAGTTATAGCAAATTTCTTAGAAAAAAAATTTAAGTATGATATAAGAAAATTAACACTTTATATTTTAATTTAAAAATCATAGTCATCTTTTGTTAACATTAAATTTTAAAATCTCTACAAATTTGATAAAGATTATATGGATCAACGAGGGACGGATAAACTATGTTGTACTGGGTATAGTCGAACTTGGTTATAACAAGAGTGAAGGGATCGAGGTAATTGTTAAAACCGAGTTCTTGTAATAACCAGCTTACTATAAATCAAATGTTATTGCATGAAAATAAAATTAATAAAAAGTGCTATCAGTGCAAAAAAAATTTTCTTCCCATTTTTCATCATTTATTACACAAGGGAAAATTGCTGATGCAGTTTGGAAACATTTTATTTTTTAACTTTTGGCAATTATCGGTGCCAACACTGTAGGTGAAAATAAATCACTTTCTGCAAATTTCAGCATTTTTTATGCAGTTACTCAATTTTCATAAAATTTTGCAAAACTTTTTTCTAAAATGAAAATTTTGAAAAGACGTTCTCATGGAAAAAAAGATTAATTAACGCACATGTAATACAAAGGCTTATAACATTATATCAAAAATTCATTTTAATTTCCCTTGTTAAATTGGGCTTACAAAAAGCAAGTTTGACTGTATAAATTAAAATATTTTATTACTACTTTTTTTCTTTTTTCATAAAAAGTATTGTAATTATAAAAACAAACAAATTTTGTAGGATGAAAATCAGACAGAAATATCAAATAGCAGAAGTCCTAGAGAGTCAGGTCCTCATGGATAATTTCTTTTATGGTGAAGAGAATCATACAAATGGTTTAGCCTGCAGGTTCTCTCAAGATGAATGCAATAGAAAATGTTTGTCTCATTCTTGGTTCTTGAGTTGTAAATAACAAATAAGCCACCAAAACTTTTATGTTATCCTGGAAAATTCTTTAATAACCTTAACATTCTTCAACTTTTCTGTATGTATTCTTGAGTTGATGTATGTCTTCTATCCCATAAACAGTTCTACAGCTGAAAAGAGCTCTCCTAGAGAAGTGGAACAGAACATCGCAGTCATGCATTGATAACTTTGCATGGATTTTGTAAAAGAAAAAGTTTCTGTTACTTAAATACACATGTTATGTATTTAATTTATACCAAAAAGCTTAATAAATGTAGTTTTTCTTTCTCTATAGATAATTTTGTTTCTCACAGCACATTGTAATTGTTAATAACTTATAAGACTCCAAAACTATTATGTTATCTTGGAAACTTTATAAATAACCTCAATATTCTTCAATTTTTTTGTATGTAATGCAGCCGTCGGTACCCCTGCTTTCATCAACACTTTCAGAACTTTCCAGAAAAATGTATTTTCCTCTTTTTTTCTTTAATTTGTTTACACTTTCAAAATAGGTAAAAATGCATCTTATGATGCATTCATCTTATGCCCATTCAACAAATAAATAGACGCATATTTAAAACAAGTTTTTTTTTATTTAAAAAAAAAGCACATTTAATACTTTTACAAAAAAAGGGAAATTGAATATGAATGCCCATAAATGAAAGATTTAAACACAACATATGTCTTTCTTAAACTTGGGAGGAAATTCTGACATAAAAAAATGAAGAACTGAATTTGGTTTGAAATGCAAATAAATATATCTATTTAGACTGATGATAAAAGGTATCTTGTGCGTATGTTATACAAATGTGTACCTACCGGAATAGTATCCTTAAAAAAACTCATAGAATTCTGAAAAGTAAGAAAACCAAATAAATTAAACAAATGATATAGAAGTTTTCTTCAAAAAAAAAAAAAAAAAATAGCTTGTCAACTTTAAAAAGTTAAAATAAATTTGTATAGCTTACAATTTAATTATTTTTTTTTGTTTGGAGTTTTAAAGTAAGGATTTATTGTTAAAATAATAAATTAAGGATCCCTCAAGAGGTAAAATTAAAAATTCTGTGACAGTGAAACCAATATTTTCCTCCATTACACTATTTCAAAATTAAAAAGAAAAGACAAACATTAATAAAGAAAACAACAAAATAAATTACTTTAGAATTATAATTATTTCCTAAACTTTAAATTACTTAAAATATTTAAAACTTACAAGACAGTTTTTTTCTTAGGGGGGAAGGGAGAGTAGGTTAGGGTATAGTAAAATAAATAGATAAAACAAGTCCAATGATTTCAAAACAGCAAAAATAAAAAAGAAGTAAAATAA
The DNA here is from genome assembly GCA_038502835.1 of Octonoba sinensis. Lineage (NCBI taxonomy): Eukaryota > Metazoa > Arthropoda > Arachnida > Araneae > Uloboridae > Octonoba > Octonoba sinensis. Next base: position 10,451,887 of record CM076599.1, read on the forward strand.
TGAAATCTTGATCCATTTTTCTAAAATTCCAAAAACAAATTTCATAAGTTCCATTTAGCTACAATAAATACATCTCTTCTAAAAAGTCTCAATCTTTCAGGTAAAAATTTGAAAATTTTCTATGTCATCACAGATAGAATTTACTTAGCATGCTCGCAGCAATTGAACTTGAAAAGCTTTGTTCCATATGATAGCAGCTAAACAAACTTCAGGTAATTAAACATTTTGTAGAAATCTAGACAAGAAAACAGGTTTGCGCCAAGCCTGCTTGGCGTAGTCGTGCGAATTCCTACTAAACGCCTTTTTCTTTTTTTTAAGGGCACCTCTTGATTTGCAGTCCTGGTGCCTTTTAGACAAGCCAGCGTTGTTTACTGCAAGATTTTGCATATATAGATGGTGCGGGCCTGCAGAAGTCCATAAAAATGATGTTGATGTTGGATTCATATTAAAAGACGTTCCAAAAATCTGATTAAAACTAAAAAAATTTATAAAATTCCCTGGCATCATTTAGGGTTAAAGTAGGACCTGGTAGTTAAAACAGGACCTCCAAACATAGTAGGCCAAAATCAATTTTAAAAACAATTAAAAGCTTAGGTCATGGAATGAATTATGAAAAAACAATCAGAATATTGAGGTTACTTTATTCCAGACACAATTCAAGGTAAAACCTAAAATGACAAGATTTTTTTCTTTTTGTTTACATGGTGTCATAAAGGTTACTCAACAATTGTAAAGGGAAAAATTTCAAATCCCAAAATACATATATTTTATTACTATTATAATTTATTTATTATTATTATTCTTATTTTATTATTATTATCTTGATTCAAAAAATTAAATAAATTTGTGCTCATGAGTTCAATATCTGTTTTTGTAATGTTCTTTAATAATAAAACCCTTTTAAATCCTAAAATAATGTATTGTAATTATTATTATTGTTATTTTATTTATATTTTATTATTATTTCAAATCAAAAAATCAAATAAATCTGAAATTATGAATGATAGAGGGTTAAAGCATTCTGTAAATATTTTTAGCATCAATCATTAAATTTAACAACCCAATAATTTTAATAGATCAAGATTTCATCAAAAAATTTTGTTTCGTTTTTTACTTTCCATTTTAAATGATAAGTGCAACATGAGTCTAAAACATGACACAACTAGAAAGTTAAAAGTGTTCCGTTTAAAAATTGAATAATTTTTTATTACTATTACTTCTTATATTTTTTAATAAGACTAAAATTAGACAATAACTTAAAATATTAAAAACAAAACAGACAACAAATGAAGAACTAACACAAGAATACTTGAGTTTTGACAGAAATAGCAGGAGTTCAGGAAAGCTCATGACATTTAGGCTGCTTAAAAGAGAAGACACATTTGATACTTCTGAAATGAACAAATTACAGAACAATTTTATTTGTTATAAACGTTTTTGGCATCGATAAATTGATGAATGGCTAATTCCTAAAGATCCCTTAGTCACTCAAAATTGTAAAAAAAAAAACCTTATAGGACAAATTTAATTATTAAACAACTCTTCAAACTTCTAGATAGACATGAGTCAAATAAGCTCCACGGGATAAAATTTGTTGACCAACAATTAATAATTTACAGAACATCAAAATTTTACATTTGGTAATGGGGAAAAAAAAAAGGTGAAAGAGAAATTTATATTTTAGATCTGAAGCAGAAAAAAATGTGTATAAGTGTTGATCAATTCAAAAAATATAGCTTTTTGGATGTCTTTTCTTGTAACTTGCAGAAGAGTAAATGCAGAAGAAAATTACCAATAGTTAGGGAAACATACAGCTTTTAATGAACATAACATGTGCTTTGCATGGACTGCTTGCTCTATTTGATATTTCAATCCTTTTATCATCCTACAGAAATTTCCACTCTTGTACTAATTTACAAGAACAAATGTGATTGTTTATTGTGCAATAATACAGAGTAATTGCAAAGAAAAACATTGTTGAAAGTGAATTTAAACTTACTTATTCCAAAATATATACTGACCAGGCTTGGAGTAATCGCGATTACGTAATCGTAATCGGCTGTAATCGATTACATTTTGAAAAAATCGTAATCGCAATCGTAATCTGACGATGGCATATTCTCATAATCATAATCAAAATTGTGTAATCCCGTAATCCTTTTTCTCCTGTAATTTTAATCGTAATCTTAAGGAAAAAATCCGTAATCTGCTGGTCCTGCAATCGTGTAATCTTGACCTGCTGAAAGCTGAAATTTTTAGCTCTACCATTGGATAGAAGAGATAAGATTACAAGAAAAAGGATTCAATCTGTGTACTGAAGTCCTATCCTAAGCGGTCTGTAACCTACGGGCGATCATAATATAAAAGGTTCTGTGTGGCGGTCGCAGAGCCTTGATGGCAGGACGATATAATAGTCTGCTAGAGACGCTTGTTGTCCTACTTGTTGCGGTCTCTCAGAATTCTTAATTGCGGCTCCACTCTCCACGGGGAATGGCTGGAGAGCCCGAGAAGAAAGAGAGTCTGGTCTGGATAGTCACTCGGATCGCCTTGGGGCTCTCGGGGGGGGGGGGGGGGGGGGTCTCCGGTGTCCTCGTGTCGTCCAGTTTCGGTAAAAGAGCGGTAATCTGTCTGCAAGTCAAAGATTTCGGGGTAGATAAGAAAGGGGAAGGTGTCTATAGAAGGACCAAATGCATCGGTCATTTTGCTTCCTTAATTACCCCTTCAAAACATATTCAAACGGTTGGGCAATAGGCGAGAGTCTGGACGGGATCGCTGCGACTAAAAGAGAGTTCCCCCTTTCTTCTCTCCGCGGGGTCCCGTTCAATAATCGAAGCAGGCTGCCCCCTGAAAATCTAGTGGAAAGAGTACTATCACCTACACACATAAAAAAGAGACACGAAATGCCTTTTGTGTTTTCGCCTTTCTTTAACAGCAGAAGTGAAGAATTTTTCTAAAGAATAGCGCATTTACACTTTAGCAATTTAGGAGCTGGCGTTACATGATGCTCTATGCTTAAGAAGCATGAAATCTTAACCCTGGTACGTGTGATTATTATTATTTTTTTAAATATGTTCTTCGAATATTTAAAAAAGTAAATACATTTAAATCTTAAATTTATTTATATTTTAATGCTAATATTCTTTTTAATTAATAGGTATGTAAAAGAAAAAGCGATTTATGTTTAGACATTCTCCCAATTGTTTTCTACATGCATGAATTAATATTTAGGAATTATTTTTAAAAGTTAATTATTTTTTTCTTCTTAGAATTACCTCAACAGAATTTTGTATTTCCCTTTTAATCTTGTACGTTAAATTTGTGTTGTAAAATTACTTGCACTTTATTTTTTATTAAAACAGTTAGTACATGGAAAAAAATTATATGCTCGTGCATGTTAAAAAAAAAAACACCACAAAAATCATATTAAAATATTATAGTCATTCGTATTATAATTATTCTTCATATTACTTTTTAACGATTACTAATTTTGCTAAGAGTTATTTGAATGTTCATGTTCAAATTTTTTGAAATTATTCTAAAATGCAGCTTTTTTTTTTCAAAAGATTAATTATCTCTTACACTATCTGAATACTTTGTTATCCCGTGCAATTCATACACATCTTATAAGTGATTTCATAAAGAATCATACAAAATTATTTTTTTCATTAAACTAATTGGTGTTATGTGAAATATTTGCACAATTTAAACTAGAAAATAAATACAATGGAGAAATTATAATATATGGAGATATTACAAATTTTCATTTCTGCAACGACATCATAATTCCAGAACTGTGATGTTGAAATTATTTCATTATAATTGCATTCATCATCATTTCAGTTATCTCTAATTAAATCAAAAATTTAATTAAAAATCATAACTTTTTGATTTATGACACTATTGTAAAAATGAGAGTTGTATGCATAATATCGGATAATTTTATGCTAATATAATCGTAATCAAAATCGTAATCGGATGTCATAATCGTAATCGATTACATTTTTCAACGACTGTAATCGCTGCCGTAATCGTAATTACTTTTTGGCAAAGGATTACAATCGTAATCGTAATCATAATCTCTCAATTTCTCCCTTTGTAATCGTAATCGTAATCGATTACGTTTCTTTGTAATCGACTCCAAGCCTGATACTGACTAAGTGATTTTCAAACAATCTACAGAAATAAAGACACTAACTTTTTTTATATATATAAATCTTTCAGCATTTTTAAGTTTTCTGCCTGACCCAGCCCCAGATCATCACAGGCATAGTTGCAGGGCTACAGGCATGCTTGTAATGAGCATGACCACGATACAAGAAACTTAAGTAACCACTTTTATTGTAAAAGTTGCAAGTAATACCAACATACATAAAATATGCAGAATTTCTACAATTTTTGTGTGCTCTGAATGAGAATTCAGGAATTAGAATGGTTGCAAAAACTTTTCAGTAACGGTACTGTTAAGTTCAGTGCTCTGCTTATGTGAGTAATATATTCAAAGGTGCTTACAGAACTTCAAAATTACACTTTCCAAACATTTCTTTAAAATATTTTTACTACTTATGACCAGTCAAGAATGTTGAAGACATAGGTATGATAGAACATTTTTAGGTATACAAATGAAATTAACTAAAACTGATTCTTTGCTAGAATTTAAATATTTTTTAATTTTAATCATAACCAAATGAAATAAAAAATATCCTGATTATTTCTTTCAAGGATTAAAAACAGCTCAGATCTACAGAACTGGTTCAATTAAGTGAATTACAAAATACTTATTTTTGAGATGTGGGTTTTAGAAAATATTATTTTGATAGGCTAAAAAGCCAAGATTTTGTACTTTACAAAAATAAATAAAATAATAATCAGAGTCCGACAAAAACACGAAAATCTTAAGAACCAGCTTTTCATTTGCAAACTAGGCGCCAAGGCATTTTTTTTTAGTCGCCCGGGTGACCTGCCGCCCGGGATTTGTCAGACCCTGATCATAATAATCTATCAAGAATCTCTGATTGGGTTATTTTGGCATCAGTTAAACAGTTCAGGAAAAAGCCTTAAGGCTTACCTCCTTACCTTATTAATTAAACAAATATTTTCCTAAAATAATAAATTAACTTTGTGCTAAGTAAACTGTAATAAAAAATAATTTCACGTTAAGCACAAACAGGGCCGGCCCGACGGTATTCGGCACTCTTGGACTTTTTAAAAATAGTTGCCCCTAGCCCTCTTTCATCATACAAACTAAAATACTATAAATTCAATTATGTATAATTTTATTGCGTTTTCAATTATTTTAAAAACTTTAATAATTACATACATGAAATGAATAACTTATTTTTTTCTTTCCAATGGGCTGCTGTTGCCTTCTGGTAATTGCAGACCTTTTGCGTTTCACAGGGATTGATACCATATAACCATCTCTATCAAGCACCACAGAGGGTGTAGAACCAACGTCACAAGTGAATTTTGACGCTAAGTTTTTTCACTTGAAATATGGAGTACCTGGGAGGAGTCACTATCATTGGGTCTGCTTACGTTAAGACAACTAGAACTGTTGAATTAATTGTGTGATACAGAGATTGGTTTTTTCCCCCCTTTTTACTCCGACACTGAGGCGCCCCCAAGATGCTGGCGCCCTTGTATTTTGCACACTTTGCACATTGATAGGGCCGGCCCTGAGCACAAATAGCCTTAAAACAAATTAGCATTAAATTCTAGATGCAAAGCATCCACTTGGATGTTTGCAATCTAGAAGCTCCCTATCGCATCGAAAAAGGGATTCCAAGCAATCCCGCAACATATGTCTGCATTTAATGCTAATTTCTGCTTTCATAATGTGAAATTATTTTTTATTACAATATTTTCCTGTCATCTTGCAATCATCTGTGAGACATTAAAACTAAAAAAAAAAGTGTGGCTACACAACTCAAAAAATTGGGCCGACATTTTTTACATTTCTATGATTTAATTCTACAGGCAGATATTATGAGCAATAGGTTTTCGGTTCTGTAAATGGTATTGCTTCCTTATGGTATTTCTCATTTCAGCTATGCTTGCTTACCCATGATAATTATTGGAGACATTTTGTACTGAAAATAACCAACATGTGTATACAAGTTTTAACAGTTAACAAGAGACTCGTCAAAACTTCATTTGAATGTTTTTGCATCCAGAAGCTCCATTTTTGCATTGAAAAAGGAATTCCAAGCATTTCCCGAAACATGTCTGCATTTTAATGCTTATTTGTGCTTTATTAACGTGAATTTTTTTTAATTACAAGATACTCTTCATTTTATTTGGAGCTGCATATAGCCCACTATAATTATTGTGCATTACTTATTCTGGAGAGTACACTATTTGTTCCAGAGAGTATTTATACACTTTATTTCTTTAATGACAAAGAAAAATACTGCTAAAGCACTTAGTTGCTCAAAATACAAATACAAAAGTGACCACTAGCAACTGGCTCTGGGCCCAGTTAGGTTGGCCCTAGTCAATTTACCAATCCCAGGAATGAACATCAATGTCTTAAAGCATCACACAAGAGCACTGGCGAGCTATCAAGTGCCACTTTCACAAGATTTTACTTCACAGCCGTTTACTTAAAATATTTATAGTACATATTTCTTTTTAAAAAATAATAAATTTGTAGTGTAGAAGTTTCTTATGCAATGCATGTTCTTGAACTTGCATCTCTCTTTGAGAGTTTTTGCATTAACATAAAATTCACAACATACCAAATTGAAAATCGCTCTTATAGTAAAGTTTTTGGTGTTTGATAACTATTAGCAAATAGTTATCAAACACCAGACAAATAATAATCTTATATTAGTATAGTAACTAATATAAAATGCAATTATTACAGATGTTTCAGTTACTTTCACGTAGAAATCAATAGTTGAGCAATACTTCAGTATTATTTAGCATTTTACAGTAGTATTTCAAGAACAATTTGAGAGCATTCGACACTAAATTTTAAATTTAAGTTGCATTTTACAATTTTCATTGTTTATGTAATTTATATTGTTTTAGAAAACTGCAATCAAATAAATTTAGGTCATTAGCAGTAAAAAATGCTTTTGCGAAGGTAAAAATAACCAAGAAATATTAAGTCAATAAAGTTTCCTCCAAGTTGATCTTGGGAATCTATCATACAATGTAGAATATACAGTGTGAGGGGGGAAAATGTTCCGTTTTGGCATTGCGTCATTTGTAGTAAAGGAATGTATCTTTTGATTTGCTTGGGCAGGATACCTTTTATTCCACTTATGGCTTCGAGTGGTGCTTTTGTTGCAAAAGAGTTTGCAAGAGTTCGAACAATGAATCTGTGATAACGACACAACAGGAATTTTGAATATGCACTCAGCTTGGCTGTCATGAACCAATTCCAACTGTACCTACAACTTGTTTTTTGAATGCAAACTTTTAGGTGAACAAGTTCAGTTAAAAAAAAAAAGTTCCGGCCGCCCTAAAAGCATAACTAAACTGAACGATGTGACAGCTGCTGGAGTTTCCATACACCAGTCTCCAAGCGAGCTAGCAACCAGTTGTATTAAATGTCTGGTTGTAGTCTCCACAGAATTTAAATAGTTGGCTCCAAATTCATCCCTAGAAAATGATTAGGCAGAAAGGAGTTTAACGTTATGGACTATCCAATCCATGAAATATGTCAGGATAACTTTTCATGAGGAAAAGGGTTTAGAGGTTGGTGTTAACGTCAGAGCAAAAATAGTAAATTGCTTGAGAATTTTCTCTATCCAAAAGTTAATGCTTTACTCAACTATCATCATTCAGAAAATGTATGGTTTCAGCAAGATACCCCCAGAAGGTTACTTTCAGAAACTTGTTTCTAAGTCATCTTGTTTCTTTATGGACTGAAAATGGTTAGTCATTACCTTCATCCAATATTGTCACATTACTATTTTCTGTGAGGCTATCTCAAGTCAAAAGTGTACAAATATTGACCAATTTAGAAGCATTCAAAAAAGTAATCATGCAAGAAATAATTTTCAATTTCGTGGCACATGGCAAAATTTACTGATGGTCGCCATTTAACAGATGTAATCCTCAAAATTTAATGGATGACAATGACATACTGTGTACTTCTCCTGTATAGAAATTTTTCCTCTATCCTGCTATTTTTTCTTTTTTTTAAATTGACATTCCAAATCAGGACATTTTTTCTGCCACACACCCCCCCCCCCCCCTGGATGTAGAATTAAAATATAAACTTTTAAAATTTCATTTAAGTAAAAATAAAGTTTTCAAAAATTGAAAAAGCATGCAAGATGCAAAAATTGCTTTGAAAAAATGTGTCGCTTTTATTATTGGTACAAGGATGCCCTCTTCCTCCCTCCCAGGGTAATAGTTTTCAATAACTATCCTTTAATGAAGAGTTAATGATAACATTTGGTATCTGAACAACTCAGGAAACAAGAACACAAACATACAATGCTTAGGCAACATAATGAGTAGAGCACATAAGCAAAATGTTACTAAAAGCTGCATGGACAAATGTCTTTTGTTAAAATTAAAAATAAATGTATAATATTATAAAATAAAAACCTTCATAAATAGTCTAATTTTTTTATAAAAGTACCTACTATCAAAAGAAAATTGCTCATTTAGAACAATAATAAAATAAACTGTCAATACATACCAGTCTAATAATATTACACATAATAGTTTGAAGACTATTTTTTAATTAAAATTGCTATCCAGGGATCGGTAAAAATTTATCAGTTTCTCAAAATAACAAGACAGGTTACTTAGAAAACTAAATTGAATTATGAAATTCCAAATTTGGGTTTGCTTTAATATTTAAAGGATCAAATGATGCTTGTTAAGGTAAATGTTAAGGAAAAGCAATAGACAGCTGAAGACAAAGACTACAAAGGAATAAAAAGAATACACATAGAAGCACAAAAAACTAGTTTCATAAAACTTTTATATTGAAATTATGGAACTAATTAAGGAGTTGATTAATTTTTCTTTCTAATACATTATTAAAAATGAAACAAGCCAATAAAGTAAACTGCAGGGGGGAAACTACTTAATAAGCAATTAAACATAACAAACATTTTAATACTTAAGAGAATAATTCAGAGCATTTAATGCCCTTAGAGTAAAACTGGGTTCTCTTTTTAAAATATTAAAACAAAGAGAAGTCTATAGTTTCTTGTAAACAGCCAAACATGAATTAGATATTGCTATTAAAAACAAGTCTCACTAAGACTCTTAAAAATTAGGGATTAAAACAATTTTACAATTAAAAATTGAAAATCTTTTACGAATTGTCATATGTTACAAGTTCTGGATTGAATATTCTATAAAACCCTAAAGTATGAAAATTTATACATACTTGATTTCCTAGTTTTCTCTTGCCAGTGTTAACCTCAGCAGTTTGTTGAGCACTAAAATATAATAATAACAATATAATAAATACAACAATAATTGAAATAAGTAAATTTAAAGTTATAATATTCAGCTCAAAATTTAGAATTTTAGTTTACTATGGTTAATATCTCTTTATTTATAACTTATGAATTTTTCCTTTAACTGTTTCTACATTAGAGTGAAAATATAAGTTTATATAAAAACATTTATATACATACTTCGTAAAACCTATGAAATCTTCATGATTGGTATTCATGTATGCCAATTCCACTTCAACCAATAAAATTAGCTGCTCTTTAGTTTTTTGCTCTCTTTCTCTGATGAAGGACATTATTATACGCTCAGTTTCTTCTCTCAAACAGGGATATCTGCTCATCTAAACATATTGAAAAATGCTGCTTAATAAGCTATAATGAGTACATTAAGCAATGCCGAATTGCTGCAGATGGCAATGGCAACAAAATATAATTGTTGCAGTACACTTTTTATGGATATCACATCAACCAGCAAGGACATATATTTTATATTACATTATTGCACAATCAATATATCTTGGTCCTCGGGGTGAAGGCAGTTCTTAATGATAGAATAAAAAATGAAATTCAGTAATCATTCAACTACACATGAATGTGTTAATTAAAATTTCGTTAAGCCAATGACATGAATATAAAGTCTACAACAATGTTTTGTTGCCGTCATCTTCTGAGCAAATCAGCATAGTTTTAAAATGCAAAATCAGTGATACAAAATTTAAGTGGGATAAACATTTTGAAATTATGTAAAATGGCATTTATGACATGACTTTGTGTGGCAGGAATCAAGTCATGTTGTAACAATAAAACTAAAAGCACAACTATTATGAATTTCATAAAAGAATTAACAGATTTATAATTCCTGCGAATTAAAACTTAATAACTTATATTACACATGTAGTTCAAGAGAAGATATGTAACTCAATTCCTAGTAACCGATATATAACAAATTGTATTCATAAATTTTTGTTACACTAATTAACCCATTAATGCCTACCGTCCTTTTTTAGAGACAGTCTGAAAAGTACGTCTGAAGCACCCAAAAATAAACATTTCAACAAAAAATTGTTTTAATGTATTCCTAACCTTAAAATAACTGGTTAGGAATTACATTGAAACAATTTTTTGTTAAAATGTTTATTTTTGGATGCTTCAGACGTACTTTTCAGACTGTCCCTAAAAAAAAAAAACGTCAGACATTAATGGGTTAAGTGCAATGAAATTGGAGAAACACATGCCATCATTAGATTTACAGTAAAAGCTCGACTCTTGACAACCTAGAGAAAAAGGCACAGATTGGCAAATTTTGTTAGATAATTGAGCATGTGAAAATTTAAGCTCATTTAAAAGTATTGAATATAATAAGGTTACAGAAAACTATAAAGCAAAATGCTCAATCAATAAAAATCACAATCACAAAAACAAACCCTTTACGAAAATCACAATAGCAAAAATCAACTCTTAACAAGCATAGTGATTGCAAAAACAGGACACTCTCATATACAAGAAGGAAAGTTGTATATTACTTATCTTAACTCTGCCCATTACATTTTCTTTTTCTTTTCCGCAAATAGTTTATTTTTTTCTAAGATTATAATTTTTATTTCATTTTTATTTGTATGGGAAACTTTCCAAATATGCAAAATGCTTACAGCTACATTTAGCACATTTGGAAATGTCTGGGAAAAGGAAATAAAGGTCATTGGAAGAAATTGCAGGTACTTGAGCTTTTCAGTTGCCTGAATGGAAGATAGATGAGCGTCTACTGTATTATTAAGTAAAAAACAGTAAATTATTTTTGAAACTAAACTGTTTCATATTGTTATCTGTTTCATAAATTGTACAATAGGATAACTTTTAAAGGGTTTTTTGAAACCTATTATAACACGATTAATTATTGTTTTTTTTTCAAAAATTAAAAGCAATACGACATTAAAAAACACAAGCTTGCAGTCATTTTGCAACAATATCTAGAATAGACTTAAAATTTTATGAATTTATAACATAATTTAGTTTTATTTACTTTATCAGTGCATTTCCTAACAACATTTCCAAGCTCAGCAACAACAAGATCCACACATTTCAATGCTGGTTCCTTCAATTTTGCAATTTGCTTCTTTACTATAGCTTCAAATGCCATGTCTGGAGTGAAAAGACCAACTCTAACATAGAGAAAATATAATTTTAAAATTATTGCCTTCCTTTGCTCTGTAAAAAAAATACACATGAATACACACAAAACATTTTCACAACCCCCCCCCCCCCCATACTTTCTTAATACAATTCAATTAACTACTTATATTAATCTCATAAACTAGTAATACCTTTAATTAATATTTAAAATAAGGTTGACACACATCTACAAGCCACCTTCAACAGTTAATAGCAAATTATAATTAGAAACTCAATTTGGAATCATCAAGAAAAGAAAAAACTTCTTGGTACTTACTTAGCAGTTATAGGGACCATGTGTTAATGACCCAGGTTTTCCAAGTTGTCACCAGCTCATGCATTGGGGACATGCAGGGTTGTAAAAAACCCGGGTTTTTTGTAAAAAGCTCACCCCGGGTGGGTTTTATTAAAAAACCTGGGTTTTTTGGGTAAAATGAAATTTCTTTTTCGAGCAAGTTAACAATGTATGGTATATATGTATATATTTAAATATTAGAATATGCATAATTCAGCTAGCACTACAAAACAGATTTGGTCAAATCTTATTTACTTTTTATTAAAACAAAAGTAGTTTTTTTTTTTTTTTTTCAACTACCTTACTTGAATGTTGCATTTAATTTCATTTGATCTTATTTCATGTATATGTATGCACACTTTTTAAATTCAGTGATCAGTACGGGTGACACAGTAAAAAATTAAACAATGTTTACTTTAAACGTTTTTCTGATTGATCCATTCATCATCAGAGCATCCTAGGTAAATTATTTAATAGTTTAAAATTATTTATAAATAAAAGTTGATGAAAAATTAATGTTTGAAAAAATAAAACACGTGTATATTTATATATATATATATATATATATATGTATGTATCTTACGCACACAGATACAGATATATTACATTGTGCTGCTCATATAGGTTTATTTCATGATTTTTCTTCTACATAGTTAATACATACCACATATTTTTCATCTTCTAACTATCGCAATTATAATCTATTCAACAAATCAAAACATAATTTTAATAAAGAAATATTTAGGAAATATAGATTGTATTAGCATTTTACAAAATGAAAATTGAGCTATGAAATTATTTTTACTTTTGAAAGGTACAGACTGAATGTAAATTTATATATTTTCATATAAAATATGATATCCTGAAGTGCTTTTTTCATTTTTTTTAACATAACTAAATCTTTAACTTCTTCAAATCTAAGCCAAAACTGCTTTGGTCTGAAAAGTACAGAAAATAAATTTATACATTTTCATATAAGATATATGATGTCTTGAAATGATTTTTTCATTAAAAATAAATCCTTTTTTAATGTCACTAAAGCCTTTTCCAACTTCTATGTTAATAATAAAGATAAATTTTTGCTTTCTAACTGTGCAAGTTGTTTTAATCAACTGTCTCGTAATTGTTATTTCTTTTTAATTATAACATAATTTAATTTTTTTTGTATACCTAATTTTCAATTATGGAAATTAAAAACAATAAATTAAATATTGAATAGTATTTACATATGTGGAATTTTCATCAAAAAGAAATATTTTACAAGAAATTATTAGTTTCTAAATTCTTAAAAAACCCATTTTCCCCCAAAAAACCCGCGGGTTTTTAACGTAAAAAACCCAGCCCAGAGGGGAAAATGGGTAGCTACCCGGGCAGCAAATCTGACAACCCTGGTGACATGAGATGATAAATGGCACCAGATTGAAACCATATGATATCAACAGATAACTGATGTTGAAAATGTGTCAACTATTTGTTTTATCGGTAACCACTGTAAACGAGAATTTGATATTTGTACGTTTAGGCAAGTTATATGATTCCCATAACCTAGCAATGAAGAACCTATGATACTCATGTCAAAGTGATATGCCAACACATTTTGAAGGACACACACGGGCGTAACTAGAGGGGCAACAACAAATTAATGTGATTTAAAAACAAATATGATGTTTTGTATGATATCCCTTTTCTGCTGAAAGTGAAATTTATTAAAATTAAATTTTTTCAAATAAATTAAACATAAATGGGACCGTTCTTAAATGTCACATTTTTTCAATATATTTGACCTCTTCCCCCTTTGTCACACGCCATGCTATATTACATTAGCATATGCACTTGCAGTGTTGCAGTTCAGAAACAAAGCAGTGCATTATAGATCATTTTTAATTTTATTTTTTAATTTTTAATAACATTTATGAGAATAATAATAATAATGATTATATGTGTACTTAAATTTGTATAAAATGAGACTAAGTTTACTACAAAAAAGGTAATTAGTATATAACAGTAAAAAATATCAATTGTTTGATTTCAATATTAATTGTCAAAATGCCCAAGATTTCCTTTTAAAATTTTAACCATCAGTAATTAAATTTAACCCTTAATCAGCATTGGTATTTTTGATACCAAATGAAATCAATGACATTTTAAAATCAAATTATGAAAATAAAAAGCTTCCAGTTTAATGACTTTTCCAGATACTGCATATTCGTTATTGCAGCATGACTAATATGTAAGACATAATCAGCTCTGATGTTTGAAATCTAAATTCTACTTATATTTTTAAACACCCTACAGCTCAAAGTTGTAAATACATACCAAGTTTGTTATTTACATATATTTTCAGAAGATATTAGTGAATTAAATTTGAAGTGGCTGGATAGCGCCAAATATTTCGTGCAATGACTGAATCGAATTCCAGATAGTTGGAAATTTGCTGGATACCAAGATATTTGACGCCTACAAGGAGGAAAAAATGTTCCAAAAAAATCCCCTCCTCCAAAACTCTGATGGCACAACTTGAGCTGTTATCTCCCCCTGTAGGCATCCCTTGTGATGTCACACTTCTTGTTACCGTTCCCCTTGTTCAAACTGTCACTTTCTAGTACCTCTCCATAATTTATTAATGATCCCAATGGCTTCCCCAAGACTTATTTTTTTCTGTGATAAAAAAAGGATATCCATCAGGTTCAAATCCACGTATAACTTTTCTACCTACAAAATCTTTGATTTTCCTACAGTTTCTAATTTCCCACCAAATTTCCCGAGTGTTTTCTACATCTTAAAATTTTCAGCTTTTTTTTAAGCAGAATGCATTAAATATGATAGTCTGACTAGTAACATTGAGAGTCAATATTAAAAGTGTACGAAATATTTCAGCAATAATTTGGTATCTAATTTTTTTTTAAGAAAAATCATTGAGAACTAATTTGCATTAACAATCAGACATTTACTTATTTCACAAAACACTTTTTATTAAGCAGAATATTTACAAAATACAAAAAAACAAGTAGTAAAATTATTGGTATGGCTCTGTTTGGTTTTTTTAAGGTTTTTTTTTTTCTTTTTTGTTAGATTAACTGGGGTTTGCTCCAGCTGGAAAACAGCCTAGTTACGACCCCAGATACATAACACAGGAGTTTAAATCACTCAATGCAGACAAAAAAATTAACAATAAAAAAAATTGAAAGCATACTTATATATGAAAATCAGCTTCACATATTTTTCTCGAATGTTTTAAGTTATGCTTAATGGAAAGCAAATGTCTCATTTTTAAGGCTAAATTTTCACATATTTCAATTGTTAAAAAATACTTTTTCAGTCGTTTCTATTTGTGATGCTCCAACAGAGTTGAGGTAATGGTTTTTTTATGAATTCTTGACATGCCAAGCTTAAAAGGTTTGCCATAACTGATAAGTACCCATTTCTCTTAAAGGAAAAGAAATATTATTTCAGTTGAAAGAAACGCAAATTTTTTTTACATCAAAACCATCCTTTATACGAAATTTCAGGAATTAAAACAATTCTATGCAACCATAATTTAGAGCTTACTAGACTCCAAAGAATGGCTACTATATTTATGACAAGTGCCGTGAGGACTACACCCTCACAGACCCTAGCGTTATAACTAGACATCCTACCACTTCATAAGCAGGTAGATATGAAAGCAATTCTTTGCTCCCAAAGAATAAAATTTCTAAAACTTTGGAAATTTTCCTCTGAAAGTTCCTTATACAAATTTAATATATTGATCAGAGAACACCCACTGCTTTCCATGATTTCAGACTGGATGCTCAAATGTTTTGATTTCAAGTCAAAACACAATGTCATTTTCCCTTCTAGAGCAGAATGGGAAAACCCTACTAAGCTTATTGGCCACGCTGATAAAATTTGGTTCACTGATGGCTCTAAGACTTCCCATGGCACAGGCTATGGAGCCTTTTGCCCTAATAGAAAAATTAGCATCAACTTTTTCCTGTGAAGACTAGCAACTGTATACCAGGCTGAAGTGATAGCCATCCTGGCATGTGCAAATAACTGTCTGGATAGAGGCATCTCTGGCAAATCCATCAAAACGTTCTCTGATAGCCAGGCTGCCCTCTTAGTGCTACATAAACACTGCTTCTCATCAAAAATTGTATGGGAATGCTATCACACTATTGCCAAGTTGGCTGCAGTGAATAAAATGACTCTTTATTGGATCCCTGGACACCGTGGCACTTATGGCAAGGAAATAACTGACCAACTTGCTAAATTGGGCTCTGAAACTCCTTTCATTGGCCCAGAACCAGTTCTTGGTCTGCATTACAACATAATAAGAAAAACGATAAAGGAAGTCCTTCTAAAAGAGACTCACAATGCTTGGCTTAATTCCAACAATCAAAGACAAGCTAAGGAGCGCAACCAAAATTACCCATGCTTAAGATCAAAAGAATTGCTGAAACTCAGTAGAAAAGAGATAAAGATGATCATTGGTTGTCAGGTTAGGCCTAGGCCGGCAAACCTACGGGGCCTACATGACAGGACGAAGGGGCTCACACGACAGGAAATGGTGCACGTGTGTCCCCTTGCCCTCAATGTCGGCCTAAGGTCAGGCACCCCTTATATAAGCTGCCCTCAAAAGCGGGGGCGAGAAGATCGACTTTCGCTTGCCTACGAGGTTGCGGTCGGATGAGAAGGAGATCTTCGAATGCTGGACAGGGAGGAGTTGCGCCCGTCCAGACGTAACATTGCGCGGGAGAGCTTGTGCCCGTGTAAAGAAGTACCTATGGAACTTTAGAACGTTTATTGTGCGGGAGAGCTTGTGCCCGTAACTTTTAAACAGCTAAGAACTTTAGACCAATGATGTGGAATTTGAACCATTGTAAATACCATGTAAGATAGTAATGTAAATAGGCAGCAAATTGAATAATGTTTAAAAAGAAAATATAGCCAAGAATCGTAACTGGCGCAGCACGGCAGTATCCGACCCAACCTGAGAAAGAAACTACAAGTGATAATTGTCCTCATCGAAGAAATTGAAGAATAGCAAGAGTGACGGCTGGTGAGCTGATTATTCTCGGAGAAAATGCCGGAGATTACCCGAGAGAAAGTTACTACGAAGCTGAGAGACCCTGCAGAGAAGGCCACTGACGACACCGGAAGTAACGCCTGGAGCAGGAGCGGGTAGTGAAAGTGAAACCCATCACCGGGGTCAACGTGCAGAGAGCGTAGGAGATCCAGAGATTGCTGTTCAGGGTAAGTCCCCACAATTAAACTGTTTCCATTTTTGGGGTTTGCTTTGCATGTCACCTGTACTGAGAAGTCAAAGTAAGAATAGCAAAATGGATGGGACTAGTGAATTAGAATTAAAATTAAAGGAGCTACAAATTAGGGAAAAAGAAATTGTTTTAAGGGAAAAAGAGTTAGAAATTAGAAAACTAGAATTAGAGCAAGAAAATAATGGTCATTTTAGACAGAGGGAAAATCCAATAATGGATAATTTGGAAAGATTTCATAAGGTTTTGAAATCGTTAATCCCACCTGTACCTTCGGACGTTGGAGATCTACCCTTATTCTTTGAAACAGTAGAAGGGGTTTTTGCTTCGCAAAAGGTTCCAGAGGAAGTGCAGGGGAGGTTGATTGTGCCATTGCTAGGTCACTTAGTGAGGCCGTTATTTGTGAACTGGAAAGCTAAGGAATTAAATCAGTATGAGAGAATTAAAGAGGAAATTCTAAAGCATAATAGATTAACTCCTAATGATTATAAAAAGAAGCTTGATCAGGCTAAAAAGAGACCGACTGAGTCATGGACGCAATTCGCGGATAGAATTAATTCCTTATGGGCATTTTACAGTAAAAGTAAAAATGCGGAAACGGCAGAAGAAATTAATAACATAATAGTAGTAGACAGGCTAAAAGCCGAGATGCCACTAGAAACTCAACGCTATGTAGGACTTCAGGAGAAGGAGCAAGTTTTTAAACTTAGTGAAGCGGCCTACTTAGCGGAAATCCATGAAAAGACTATGGAAAATTCCTATTCAGTTAAAAATAGATACAATCCGGAATCAAAGGAGAGGAATAAGTTCAAAACGGAAAGATATGATGCGATAGGGAAAGTAATTTGTTATAAATGTAAAATGGAAGGTCATATCACGGAAAACTGCGAAGAAAATAGGGATAATGTAATTGTACAAAAGGTGAAAATAATTAATAAAAATCCAGAAATAGGGAAACTAAGGCAGAACCAAGGCAAGGGAATAGCCAAAGTAAACAGAGGATTGTTGAGGGATAGTTCAAAGGGAAAAGAAAGGATTGTGGCGGATTGTATGAAAGTAAAGGTTAACTATAGAAATAAAGGAATAGAAGGGATCATCGACAGTGGAGCCCAAATTTCCGTAATAAATCAGAGTTTATTGCAGAAAGGGGATATAAAACCAAGGGGTAGAATATTATTAGAGCCGGCATTTGGCGAGCATATAGAAGCTGATATTATAAATATTCCTTTGAGTTTAGAAAAGGAGCAGTTTGAACGAGTAAAGCCTGAAGTTTACGTAACGGTAGCGAGCACACCGAAATTAAATGGAACTTTGTTGCTAACCCCTAGAGATCACAAAATACTTAAAGCGCAAGCAGCTGATAGCCTTTGTCCGGTAAATGAAGAAAGCTCAGAGAGAGAAAGGGGTAGTGAAAAAGGGGGACGCGGAGTGTTCGCAGTGGGTTGTGACTCGCCACCAGTAAAAGGGAAGGAGGAACCCCTGCTGAGGGCAGAGACCGAATTAAGAGCACAGTCGGAAAGAGAGGAATGAAAATTTCAGCAGCGCAGTTATGAGACGTTAAAATTCAACTGTAATAATGTCCCGTTAGGAAAAGGGTCATCGGGATTGTTAGGTGAAAAACTCAGAAAAGTGACTGTAGGGGGAAGCAAAGAAAGGTTAAAACTGATAAAGGAAACAAAATTGAATATGTCTGTTATTCCTGAGATTAGCGGGGTGAGGGCAAAGGAAAATTCGAGGGTGCGAAAGGAGAAATATACTATTATGGGTTCAAAGGGTCATATGGAAAATATGAAGTATAATTACAGAAGGGAAAATCTGGATTATGATGAAATAAATTTAAGTGAAACATGCTTGCCGATATTTGGATCAGATTTAACTCATGAAGGTAGGAGTAAAGCCGAAGGAAATATGTCACTGGGGGGTCGAATTATCAATCGGACAAAATATCAAGGCAAAATGCAAATGACAAACCGAGGAAATTGCCAGGGGAAAGCACTGCTGGTGGGTCCGGTTAAGGATAAGGAGTCATCAAAAGCTCATAAGGTAGGCCAACGAAAATTCCAGGACATAGAAAATTACAGGGGCAAAACTCTTAAGGTTCTAAGTCGAACGGGATCCGTAAAATTTTCGGGAAAGGTTTGAGAATCTAATTTAGTAGGAGGTAGATGTTTTCAAAGAAGATCACCGAAGGTGTTAGGTAGAGCCAAAATCCGATGGGAGGCAACGGGTAGCGAGGAATTTAAGGAATTGCGAAAATTAATTGGACCGGATAAATGCTTGGGAGCTATGGAAAATTTAAGTAATCCTGAGGTAAACTTACAAGTAGATCCTAGATTTTTGAGACTGGAAGAAAAGGAAAGTGGGAAAATATTTTTTGAAAGTAAAGACTTTCATTTGGAGTTAAAATTTTGTTACAATGAGATAACGGGAGTGGTGTGTTTCTTTCCAAACGAATTGGAAAAAGAAAATCCTCTCACAGCTGTCTGAAAAAGGGGCAATGAAGGGGGTCCATTTCCTCCAAAAGGAAAGGAAGAATCGCAGGATGATGAAAATACTCGGGATTGCAGTGTCAGAAAACGCGGGAGGAATAAGATGAGAAAAAGGGGGATGAAGAATTGGAGGGTCACTTCGACGGTGGCTCACTGTGATGATAGTCAACATGTGGACAATGGAAGGGCGATAGGAAGCAGCGTTCTTGCGGTCACTCGGATACAGATGGGCAAACAGGGAACTGTTAATGAGGTGCGAAGTGTTTTTGATACGGTGTTGTGAAAGGGCCTACAGGGGGCGAAAGAAGGCAAAATAAATGAGAGTTCTGATGAACGGAAAACAGCGGTTATTCGGAAAAGCAGCAATTAAGACTTTTGTCATTGCGTGGTTCAAAATTCGAGTGCGGAACAGGAAGCCTATGCCGTGGTATGGCCATTGAAAAAAATTGATATCTGGAGCTTTGGGGCTGAGGTAGAAGTAATTACTGCTCAGAATCCCCTAACTTTTATTGCACAGAATGTATCTCCAAGTCCAAAGCTACAGAGATGGGCCCTCGCGTTACAAAAGTATAAGTTAAAAATTACCCATCGGGTTAAAAATTACCCATCCAATGGGGCAGCGCATCAGAATGCCGATGCGCTTTCCAGGTTATTTTTAAATGATGAAGAGAGGGATGGTGACATCCAAGGTATGCTCTCGGAGGGAGATGGTTTAAGGGACTCCCAGGGTACATCTGCGGGACTGTCTACAGAGCTGTTAGCCCAGTAGTCAGTTTTGGGCGGGGGGGGGGGGGGGGTGTCAGGTTAGGCCTAGGCCGGCAAACCTACGGGGCCTACGTGACAGAACGAAGGGGCCCACACGACAGGAAATGGTGCACGTGTGTCCCCTTGCCCTCAATGTCGGCCTAAGGTCAGGCACCCCCTATATAAGCTGCCCTCAAAAGCGGGGGCGAGAAGATCGACTTTCGCTTGCCTACGAGGTTGCGGTCGGATGAGAAGGAGATCTTCGAATGCTGGACAGGGAGGAGTTGCGCCCGTCCAGACGTAACATTGCGCGGGAGAGCTTGTGCCCGTGTAAAGAAGTACCTAAGGAACTTTAGAACGTTTATTGTGCGGGAGAGCTTGTGCCCGTAACTTTTAAACAGCTAAGAACTTTAGACCAATGATGTGGAATTTGAACCATTGTAAATACCATGTAAGATAGTAATGTAAATAGGCTGAATAAATGTTTAAAAAGAAAATATAGCCAAGAATCGTAACTTTGGTCTTCTAACTGGCCATTGTAATCTGAAGAAACATCTCAACATCATGGGCATTCTAATTGACCCGCTATGAAGAGGATGTCATGCTGCAGAAGAAAGCTCAACACACATTTTATGTGAATGCAACTTTTTCTCTGCACAACAATTTGAGTATCTTGGATATCATTATATCGAACCCTGGTAACTACTCAATTTCCCTGCTAATTTATTGCTGAAATTTGTCTCAGCCACTGGTCTGCTTCAGACTCACTAATTGGGGTTGTTAGTACAATAGACTTGCGATAGCAGTGCTAGTGCTCCTCAGAGCCACCCCTAAAACAATTCATTCATTCATTCAACCATAATTTAATTTTCAGTTAGCTTTTGCAAAAGAAATTGTTTAATCAAATTATTTTAAAATTATCTATTTATATTTTATTACAAAATTCTGCTACTTGGTAAAAAATAGCTAAAATGTTTGTAAAGTAAAAGTACATAATAAAATAACGACAAAATTTACTGCATTAATGCATATTTCATGACAGCGTACACTTTACTACTTTAGAACAAAGTATTAGAATACAGTTGAACCTCGTTTTCACGACACCCAGATGACACATCAATTCGGATGTCTCGTGGATGAATTTTTTAACCCGAGATATGATGGTGACAAAGAGACAGTCGGACTTTACTGCAAAAAGCTCTGATGCAAATTACAAAATTTTTTGAATGAGGACCCAAAATCCAGAAAATTCTAAAGTCAGGAAAGATTGGGGCCCCGAGCGTTCCGGATTTGAGGTCCCATACTGTATATGATTGATATTCCTCAAATATAATAACTATTTGTATGAAATGTTTTTAAAAACTCTTTCTGATTAATAAATTGTTAAGAAATAATTTCACTAATATGTTGCTTTACTGTTCATGAATTACATATGTTGGCTAAATGCATGTTCACTGCAATCATAAATTGAATAAAGGTAGGTAACAAATTTGCAAAAAAAATTGCAGACACAGATCTGTTCTTAAGAACAGAGCGTTAGGGATAACAGGAGATGTTCCAAACCAAGCTCCCTTCCTTTCTGCATTCAGAAAAATGTTCCTTGAACTGCAAAATGCAAGTAAAAATGCATTTGTTTTCACAAAAGCTTTGTACACTATCTTTATTAGATTTACACTTCTCTTTTTTTCCGGGCACCGCAGAAAATGGCATATATGGTACATATGGACAGCGTAAGACCCTGACCTTCTGACAAAATTTAAAAATTTGGGCAAAGGACGAACTCATTCTGCTACTAAGTTTGAAGTAAAATACCTTGAAAAATCCCCCACTGAATTCTCCCCTTAAATGGAAAGAGAAGCCATCAATTGTCAACTCAGCTTTCCCAGGGCCGTGGTAGCCTAGTGGTTAGCACGTCGGACTTCCACCTGGAAGGTCGCGCGTTCGATACCCACTGAAGACCACCATGTATACTTGGGGATATGTGCATGTAAAATCCGTAGACCCCACTACCTCTCCCCGTGCGTAAGCAATCCTAAGGCCTCGGCTAACAGGTAGGGGTCTGGTGGAGAAAAGCTTTCCCAATATCTATTGTTCATTGTTAACGACCCCATCATTTTATGCACACCGACATTTGTAGACGAAAAGTGATGAACCAAACCAAGCCCGCCCTGGAAAGCCCCTAAACTGACACCCCCCCCCCCCCGCCCAGAAACTTTATATAGGTACCCCTGATAACTTTATATAATCTATAAATACCCATTTGTTTGTATAGTGTCTGTAAAATGTAGAAAAAAGTTCAATTCAGTGATGAATAACAAATTCGTAGAGTCATAGCAGGTTTGCTCATGTTTAGAAAAAATATCCTTGGAAACTATGTATGACAGTTGTAGTATCAACAAAAATTTCAGTAAGCTTTGCTGCTTAAAAAAGTTACACAAAATTCTTGCCCATTTCATATTTGAATTTAAAAAATGATAAATGATAAATAAAATTGAATTGTTCTTACTTACCTAATACCATGAATGTTACGTATAGCGAAAGCTATTTCTCGTCTTAATTCCTTTTCATCAAATTCCATCTAAAACACGTGAAATTGTTTTTCAGCTTTAACAAGCATAAATGTAGTTTAAACTATTATAAAATAAAATACAAAATGCAGTACATACCTTTACTATCTCAAATGGAAATCGTTCATGGAACAACCTATTAATTCTAGCACCACCTGAAAGTTCACTTGTATTTATCGATGCAGATCCAGAACCTTCAATATTACGTTCAAAATCAGTCTGTAATTGTTGAATCATTCTAAAAGACATTTTTTTTTTAATTTTAGGGTTTAATTATTTTTACAATGCATCAACTTATTATTCATTAATTCAAAATTTATTGAAAAATATAACTTCCACCAAAAAACAATTCAACACTTTTCATAAAAAATGTAAAGAATTTGCAATTCATTAAAGAGGCTCAAAAGCCAATGTCCAAACAAAACTAACAATGACACTGAATTTATATACAATGGCAGCTTGTCTATATGCACACATAAATACATGAACCCCCAAGCAAAATGCAGGAACAAATTTATTGAAAAATTAAACAAAATAATATATACATCTCCCAGTGGTGTAGTCCTGAAAAAAAGTTCGGGGGACGCTTATGCATAGGAAGATGAGCAATTGAAATCAAAAGTGAGGGGACACTTATGTTAAAATTTGAAAAATATGGGGGGGACGCTTGTATTAAAATGAAAAAGTTAGGAAGAGGCCGCCCCCCCCCCCCCCTCCCCGACTATACCACTGACATCTCCACAATTTTGTTAATTTCCAGGATGAATTTCCTCCACCCTTTGCACAATGTACCAATACGTAGCTAGTGTATGTTGGTTACAAAATCACTTGCATTTCTCGATTGCACATGTGAACAACTAAAATCAGCCTGAAACCAACAGGGTGGACGAAGCGTGGTGAGGGAAAATTAATATTGTCCGATCACACATTTTGAGCTGTGCTCCCAAGTTTAGCAACTCGGCAACTTACGAATGAAGGTTTGTCATATTTGGCTACCTATCAAATTAATTTGGTAATTGGCTCTTCACTAAATTTTTCCAGAAACGTTGCAAGGAGAATTGTGTGAAAACAAAGACAAAATTAGCTTATGCATGGTAAATGAATTTGTGTTTATTGCTTCAAGGGCTTGAGGGATATATTAACTCACTTTTTAGTTTTAGTTCATTTATAGAAGTCATTCAGAAATTTAAAAGAAGCTTCCCAGATATTTTTTCAATTGAAAGTGATTTATAATATTGACATGATAAATGACGTAATTGAATTCAATGAGTATATTATGAATTTTTTAGCCTTAAAAGAAAGAAAGGAAGGAAAGAGGGCGGAAAAAACAGACAAGTGGATTTAATAACTATAAGTACACAACTATTAACTATAAGTACACAAATAATTTCAAGGAACTTAAAAAGTACTTATTCTAGAAGAACTATTACTACATATAGACATTAATTCAGTCTTGAGAAAATTTTTAAAACTTCAAGGTAAAAAACTAATCTCATCAGCTGAAAACATACAATTTGCACAAAATGGGTGCCTAGTAAATATTTTCCATGACATTTTTGGATGCAAACAACTATAACCAGCTATTGTTTATGTAACTTCATATGGACTAAAAAGCAAATAGTAAGATTTAAATGGGGGCAGTACATTGTGCACCGGTCTCCCCTATATATATATACAGAACCGAACCCCAAATTCGGCATGCTCGGGATCGGTGCCAAGCCGGATTTCGGAATTTGCCGACTTTCGGAACCCGACCAAAAATGGCGGATTTACGAAAACATCAACGCTATTTGCCCCTTTTTTCTTCAGAGCGCACTGTTTTCTTAACTGGTACATAAATAAGTAACCTTTTTTTGGAAAAAGTAATATAAGTAAAGCCATGTGTTACGATATTTTTACCAAACAAAAAAATACCTTATTCATGGATTTAAATAAAAGCTTCAAATTACAACACAATTCAGCAAAAATAAATCATACCCACCATGGTAGTTAACTGTTTCACTGAATCGCCCGCAATTGCATAAAAAGAAACTAGAGCTACATCTAAAAAAAATATTAGCAGAAAAGTCAAACTAAAATACCAGGCTATTTGTACAAATTGCAAGGGTTACTGGGTGCCATTTATGACCACAAAGAAAAAAAATAGAGCAAGTTTCTTTATCTTTCTTTCTTTTTTCTTTTTCCAGGGAATAAAACTTGAAAACAAATTTTTAGGAATTTAAGGGAAAAAATAATTTTTTTATAGGGAAAAAAAAAAGGTTAACTCAGCTAAAGAAATCAATTTTCACTTTTCAACATAGTAGGCTTTTCTGGTTTTATCTTGGTTTCCCGAGTTTAGTTCATATAAAGCAGAAATATATCTACAAAATTGCTGCTATTTGAATCAAAATTTACTGACATTTATTAATTTAACAGATTTTTACATTAATATTTTTCTGAATTTACAAAAAAAAAAAAATCGAAAATTTTCGGGAAAGTGCCGAATTTTAGGATTTTACGAACTTTGGGATTTCAAATTTGGGGTTTGGTACTGTATATATATATATATATATGTGTGTGTGTGTGTAGGATGCGAGTGCGAAGAGACATTGACAGCAGCGCCCTCTGGCGATAGGGAGCGCAAGCAGTTAGTTTGAGTAAGACTCCGTTCAGTGTGGACGTAAGCGCTGCGGTGCTCGGATGATGTTGTTCGTAATTGAAGCTGTTCTGTATATAGTTTTGTAAATAGGAAAGTGTAAATATAGTCAGTTTTTATATCTTTATAGTGAGTTATGATTTTAGAAACCCCTAGACACCCAAGACAAGAGCCTATATATATACATACATAGGAAGACAGATTTGAAGAGAAAAGGTCAAAACGGAAAAATAAACACTTATCACCTAAACATGCTCAAAAGCAACAATAATTTTACAGCAATATATAGCAGAAATGTAGTAAATATTTTTGAAAGGTTTACAAATCAAAAAAATTTTTTTAAAGGTTTGAGAATGAGACAAGGACTCAGTGTTGGTTTGTCTCAAAGAATGAATGATGCAGAGCACCTCACAAATCCCAAGCAAAAACATACTAGACGTGACAGCAATATAGGCCAGAAAAGTTTTCTAACCTATATTGCTGTCAACTCTATGTGAGGTGCTCTGTATCGCTCATTCTCAAACCTTTAAATAACCTTTCAACCTTTCATATATATATATATATATATATATATATATATATATATATAAGAAAATTGAAGTTAAAAAGGTAGAAAACAAACTAAAAATAACAGAAATGAGACAGAACTCGTGGTCATCTCTCAAGGAAGGGTGTACTAACACCAAATCCAAAAAGCTCACTCCATTAAACTTACACTTAACCACTTAAATTTTCAAGTAATACTAGTACAGTAGAATTTCGATTATCCGAGGTAATGTGGACCGAAGGTCCCTCGGATAATCGAAAACTCAGAAAACATAGACTCTGTCCAAATTGAGAGGGAAACATGGGTAAACGGGTGAAATGAATGAAAAGGTCGTCAAAGATGGGGGGAAAAGGTATTTCCTGTACATATTATTAAATAATGTATATTCCACATCTAAATTTGAAGTTCTTTTTTTAGTCGTCTCTCCTTTATCGAGTCGATTGATGGCTTTTCATTTAGTCTAGAAAGACAACAGTTCATTTGCGTTTAGCACTCGGCACATAAGCACTACAGTATGGTACAAACAAAGACAAACAAACCGTAAATGAACTGTTAACTGGCAAAATGAAAAAGTAGCTGACCGACATCAGTCGGTGATGGCGCCATTGGCAAATTAAACCGGGACTCGGTTAGTCGGGGCTCGGAAAGAGGCTCTACTATATTTTCAAACTTAACAGCTATTTCTCATACAGTTGTAAAAATTAACATATACTTACTGCAACATTGCTTTGGTTTTGCGAGATGGATCATCTGGATGAAAATGCTTGTATTCTTCAACATCTTTCTCCATGGCAAGCATTTGGCGCTGTAATTTATCTCTTAAGGCTGGCAGAGTGTCTCTTATATGATTGGTTAATTGCTGATTTAAAACATGCTGTAAATGAGCAGTTCCCATACGGTCAGCCATATGTCTATAATTTTAAAAGAATATCTTTTAAATGAATAGAAACAATTTTAAGAACAAATTTCTTTCGGTATGTATGTCGATGATTTCAAGCAAATATGAATCAATAATTTAGGGCAAATCATCAAAGCAGGCAAAACTGAATGTATCTAAAATTACAAAATAATCAATTCCATAAAAGTGAAGTTCTAGGAAACTGAAAATGTATGCCTCAATAAATAATAAAATATTTATATTAATATTAAAACAGTCAACAATTAACAAAAGTTGAACTATTAAAAGTTTAGAACAATCATTTTTCATAAAATATAACTAATTTTCTGTAAAATATACTTATAGTCGATTTAACCTTAAGTTGGCAGAAACCTAAATGTCACACTACATTCAGTGCCATTTTTATTTAAAGTGATACTAAGTAAAAATTTAAAGATAAAGAAATAACAAATACTTATTTATGTGGTAATAACATATGAAGAAACAAGATTCAGACAGAAGTGTGAAAATAGTATAGAAAATCAATAAAGAATTTGTTAAAATAACAAGGCTTTTGAATGAATACCTGTAACTAGGATGACCAAGAAAAAATTTCCTCTCTGCTTCTATTGCAACTTTTATATCCTTTCTACCTTCTATATCTTTTTGACTTCTATTTACAACTCCAATGTAACCTGAGAAAAGATGTGAATAATTAATAACATAATAAAGCGTTTAAGACAAGAAATACAGGGCAAATTTGTTACAAAAATCCAAACAGGATTTTTAGGCCCTACAGTAAACAGGAAACTCCTACTTTAATATAATCTAATTCTAATGTAACAGACACATAAGAGAGAGGGAGGGGAGTAATTGCAACACAATTTTGATAAAATTTTAAAACAATTGATACCTACACTTTAACTGCTTCTTGGTCGAGTTCTTTTAAATTTCTGCTCCCCCCCCCCCCAAAAAAAAAGCCTTTCACTTCTTTTTTAATTGTTGAAAATTTATATGTGTTGTGTCCTAAATACAAAACTGCAAAATATTTTTGACAGTAAGCAGTCTTTTGTTGGACTCATGGGCTGGGACGTAACTAGGTCATTTCCCCAACAGGGGCAGGAATAGGCTTCAGCACCCTTGCTTTGGCTATATACAGTAAATATAACTCAGTATAGACTCAAAATAAAATTTTTAGAATAAAAGCTTGGAGAAGTAGAAAATATTATAGTACATTTGGTGAAACTAATGAATATTATTGCCCAAACATACAAGACTGTTGAAACAAGAGCTAAAATTCACAAATGCATTGGACAACATTCTAATTTAATAAGGAAATAATGTTCCTATTTTTCATTTTCTTTTATGTTCTTCTATTTTTGTGAGTGAGCACTGAATTCTAAAACAGTAATAATTATAATATTGAAAGCCAGAACTGAAATGATCAATTTCATTAAACAAAAAAAAAAAAAAAAAAACTTAAAAAATCATGAAAATTATGAAATAAAAAAAAGATCCACAGCAGAATAGTTTCATGCTTTCAAGATAAAAAAAAACACAATACTTACCTCTTCTTAAAGGCAATAATTTGTTTTCCAAAATATCTCTTGCATCAGTTCCTTCATCCATCAAGTCTAATTTTGTTATTACACCAATTGTACGTAACCCTTCAAAATAAATAAAAAGTATTACTTAATAGAAGTTAAACTTAAGAACCTGAAACCCTACAACATACAGCAGTGGTTCACACGGTTAGGAGCCATGGCCTCGTGCAAGAAAAAAAATTGTTAAACAGAATCTTTAAATTTATACAAAGCTGCTGTCTTTGCATAATTGTTCAGAAGACTGAAGTTTGGTTCATTATAAAATAATGTTAACATGAGATAAATTTATCCTTATTACATTTTATGAACAGCAGTACAATTTGCATAATATGTCTATTTAATTTATTAGTTGTTCTAAACATTTGTTTTATTTTGAAATAGCATCTTGAAGTTAAATGATAAAAGTATAAATAGTGACCTTTTTTTTCTTGCTTTTTTTAAATAAAATCTCTTTCAGAAAATATAAGAAATGCAAAATTACACACTGAAGGAGCTGCTCATGTCACTTTTTTTCAATGTTTTTACCCCCCCCCCCCCTCAACTGTCACAAAAACCATACTTTACCATACTTTCCTATCCCCTCTTTGTAGCCTATAACACAACATGACATAAACATATGCTTGCAGATCAGAAACAAAGCACTACATTGTGTCATATTTCAGGTTT
This sequence comes from Octonoba sinensis, assembly GCA_038502835.1. NCBI lineage: Eukaryota > Metazoa > Arthropoda > Arachnida > Araneae > Uloboridae > Octonoba > Octonoba sinensis. Next base: position 10,481,166 of record CM076599.1, read on the forward strand.
TATTTTTAAACTTACACTATGTGTTTTAATAATATTTGCGAGCATAACAATAATAATGATTACAAGTCATTCCACAGTATTCATTGACCCATACGTAACATTTCACAGCAATTTTTTTTCACTGTAAGAACAATAATAAAAAACATTTATCAAACATTTTCATTGCCTTTTTATATTTTTAATCTTAAGTAGTAGTATCTTTAATATAAAATTTCTACTTAAGACAAATAAGTTTTTGTTTAGAATATACTTTAAACACATTTTATTTTCTTTAATTTAAGTATTACACAAAACTTTACCTTCAGGGTCAACTTCTTTTGCAAGTTTTAAAGCATCGGATGTCGCTAAATCTTGATTTGCAGCAGTTACAGCCAAAATTAGGCATGTTTCTCTTTTAATATATGTTAATAACATATCTCGAATTTGTTGTTCTATATCTGCTGGTTGATCTCCAACTGGCACCCGAGTCATTCCAGGTAAATCAATAAGAGTAAGATTTAAAACTGAAATTGAAAAATATTTTAGAATATTTACTGTAATGAAGAAATTCATAAAAAAAAACCAGTTCATTAAAATTTTTTAAATAGTTGTATGTTATGTATGTATAGATGAAAGCAGCAAAACAAAAAAAATATTATGCTTTTTGGAACGCTGTGCCTCACTATAACAGTTTTCAAAATGTGACAAAATAAAATGACATCAAGTTTTACAAGACAAAAATTTCATTATCTGTTCAGGGATGCAAAAGATTGTTTAACTGGGCGGAAGGGGAACTGTAACAAAAATATTAATATTGAAATTTTAGAATTATGTTCAATGTGCAACTTACAACAGCAATAGATTTTTAAATTATTTCTCCTTATAATTAAACACAAGCGTCATGCTTTATGACTTCAAGAGTAAAAATATGAGTAACATCCTTATGAGTAAAGATAAAACAGCATAAAAAAAGCACAAATTGTCAAACAAATATCGCAAATAGCTATTTCGAGGCTACAATTGAGCCTCCTCGTCAGTGCAGAAAAGAAGTGCTCAGCACACAACTAGAAAGCTGTGAGTGAATGTTTCCTGTTCATTCAGTTGATCACGTTAAGGGGTCATGACCCACTGTTAAACACTACACTTGATATTTGAAATTGTCACTCTCAGAAACTGGCGCTGCCCTCCCTCTAGATATGAGGCTGCTTGAAATCATTTATTCTTTTCGAAAATAGATAGTATATATGCGTGCATAAGCTCTCCCCTCGACTTTGAAAGTCGACACATTTAGTAATTAAGCCTTCTGAAGAATCCGAATCCAAACAAAAATATATTGATGGCTATTTTACTCAAAGTTATAATGACAAATTCAACACTCTAAGCGAATTTGAAGAAGTGTCCGAAAGCTCCGGCTACAAATAATATTGGAACAACGTTTTTATTTTCTGTGTATTCATTTGTCTTTCAAATACAAGAACTTCATATGTTACTTCCTTTATTACCATATGCCAGGTCTCTATTCCGTAAATCAAATCTTGAAATTTTTTAACCCATGTGTAAGCATACCCCTAAGTTTTCGTCAAAAAAGTAGGCTTATACATAAGGGTCATTCCATGTCAAATGGGCCACATTTCGGAAAGTTCCCCACTCGACCCCCTGCGATTTCGATGAAATTTTTATGGCATGTGCATCTATGTCTTAGATGGAGCCATGCCAAATTACAGCTCCATAAGTTGTATAGTTGAACCACTAGCCATGGTTTTGCAAAGACGCTTTTTTTCATGTCGCAACCAAAATGACTAAATCGCTTACTTTGTGTTCTATTCGATCATGACCTAAGCGGACTAACACTGAAACTTGGTGATCCTGCTAAACATTTGGGATATAACAGCCTACTAGTACAACGAAAGGCTCATGTATTTTAGATTTTTCACATTTTGCTGCCAAAGTAGCTCATTTGTGCCAATGTGGCAGATTTTGACCACATTTTGCCAGCTTGTATCTGTCGATAGAAATATTTTCTGAACTGGATTCTTTCATCATTTGCACCCTGTTGGAATGTCATAAAGGTGTGCAAGTGGCATCTTGATTGCTCAATTAACTGCCAAGTTATGATGGTTCAAAATTCAGTTAAAAATTTCACGCCTCAATTTTGGCTCATTTTCAAAGAGCCATACCTCAAAAGGGACCACTCGGATTTTGTTTTTCTTTATATCATTAAAAAGAGCTCACTTTCCTCTTTAAGGAAATGTCTTCTGAATTTTTGAGACAAAGCAGTTTTATACAGATGTGGAGGTTCAAAACGATATACAAAATATCACCAATTACAGAAAATAGAGTTTATTTCATTTATTTATACATGATCTAAGAGGGCTACCAGGCTGAAACTTGGTGATCCTGCTAAACAATTGGGATATAACAGCCTACTAGTACAAAGAAAGATTCATTTATTTTAAATTTTTCACATTCTACCAAAGTAGCTCATTTGTGCTGATGCGGCAGATTTTGACCACACTTTGCCAGCTTGTATCTGTCGATAGAAATATTTTCTGAACTGGATTTTGTCTTCATTTGCACCCTGCTGGCATGTCATAAAGGTGTGCAAGTGACGCAGAAAATACTTCTATCGACAGATACAAGCTGGAAAAGTGTGGTCAAAATCCGCCACTTCGGCACAAATGAGCTACTTTGGCAGCAAAATGTGAAAAATCTAAAATACATTAAGCTTTTGTTGCACCAGCAGGCTGTTATATTCCAAATGCTTAGCAGGGTCACCAGCTTTCAGCCTGGTAGTCCTCTTAGATCATGTATAAATAAATGAAATAATCTTTATTTTCTGTTATTGGGAATTTTTTTTTATATCATTTTGAACCTCAACATCTGTATAAAACTGCTTTGTTTCAAAAATTCAGAAGACATTTCCATGAAGAAGAAAGTGAGCTCTTTTTAATGATATAAAGAAAAACAAAATCTGAGTGATCCCTTTTGAGGTATGGCTCTTTGAAAATGAGCCAAAATTGAGACGTGAAATTTTTAACTGAATTTTGAACCAGCATAACTTGGCAGTTAATTGAGCAATCAAGATGCCACTTGCACACCTTTATGACATGCCAGCAGGGTGCAAATGATGAAAGAATCCAGTTCAGAAAATATTTCTATCGACAGATACAAGCTGGCAAAGTGTGGTCAAAATCCGCCACATCGGCACAAATGAGCTACTTTGGCAGCAAAATGTGAAAAATCTAAAATACATGAGCCTTTCGTTGTACTAGTAGGCTGTTATATCCCAAATGTTTAGTAGGATCACCAAGTTTTACAGTGTTAGTCCGCTTAGGTCATGCTCAATAAGAACACAAAGTAGACGATTTAGTCACTTTGGTTGCAACATGAAAAAAGGCGTCTTTGCAAAACCATGGCTAGTGGCCCAACTATACAACTTATGGAACTGCAATTTGGCATGGCTCCATCTAAGACATATATGTACATGCTATTAAAATTTCATCAAAATTGGAGAGGGTCGAGTGGGGACCCCTGGCACACTTGACGTGGAATGACTCATAAGTATATACATAGTTTTCATTCCTTTCAAAAACAAATATTGCTGTACCCTCTCTGACAGCTATAATGTGTGCAGGTCCCCCCTAAATGCTGTAAATAATAAGAAAACCTTTAAATGTGTGAAGTAAAACTGCACTTAACCTAATTCAAAAATCTGGGACACTTGCAATAAACAGCTAAGTTATAAAAAAAAAAAAAAAAAAAAATCGATAACGAAACAAATAATCCACCTTGAAATTTCAATTTCTCTGCTTTGTCACCTATTATGAAAACTGGATGAAAATTGTTCCTGGGTATTGCCAAAGAAAACTTGCCAATTCCTGGGTAGGACAAGTGATCGAATGACTTACCATCATGAATGAAAACCTGAAATTGCGGCTTCAGGGCTTCAGTTTTGATTATTTTCTGGAGGGGGAGAGGGGGGGGGGGTTTCCCTTTCCCCTGATGTCAGCAAAGACTATCTAAAATATCAATTCCGAGATTTAAATTTGAGAGCCTCCCTTTACCAACATAACCGAAAATAGCATAAAATTGGCTTTAGAACATGAGTTTCTAAAAAAACTCTGGAGTAACCCTCTTTTTTTAAACCCATAAACGTCATAAAGGCAGCCTAAAACTATATTAAGACTATAACTATATTAAATTACTGAATACATTTTAACTGAAAAAACTATTGGCTGTTGTTAAAAACATCTTAAAAATTCTTGAATCTAAAAAAATATGCATTTTTTGCTTAAATTAAATAGTTCTGAAAATTTGGGAAATTAGATCACATTGAGATCTCAAGTTGAAATTTTGCATAAACAAAGATAAAATAGACAAAAATATTTGAGAATTTTTGAAAATTTTTCATTACATGTTTTAAGAGAAATTTAAAATTTCCATAAAAGTAATCATGATGCATATCATATGAAACAGCATTCAATGTACTTCAAAATGCTTTTACTAGAACTTTTTATCTCTATTTGTAGATGAGTTATGACCTGTTTTGTGTTGAAGCATACATGTAAAAATGTGATTTTTTTAAATTGAAGTTTGATTAGTACTAAAAAACTAAACAAGATAAAAATCTAAAAATTTCGATTTTTTATTATCTAGAGGGGTACAGTTGATGAGCCAAATTTGAAAAAAATAAAAAAAGGTGAGGTAATTTTTTTCTCAGATTTTGGATCACTTGACATGGAATGACCCCTTGCTGTAACGCAGTCATAAGGAAGGTCAAATTTTTCTGTACTGCATATGCTGTACCACTAAACTCTGAAAATTAATATAGCAATAATAGATAAAGATGCCCTTATGAAGGGTTAATAGCTATAAAGCTATATTTTTTGATTAAGACATATGATAGAAAATTATCATCTGCCCCTTTAAAAAATAAACTAAAACTTGCAGTACTAACATAAAAAAATCTCCAATCCTGAATTACAGAAGAATCTAATTGCTTGCAGAAAAATTAAATAAAAATGCATCAAAATTTTAAATCAAAAGTTCAAATTTGAAAATTTTTATGAATTACTGATACATATTTTCTTTTAAGAAATAAATATATCGGAAGGTTATGCATGTTACACTTCCAACTCTAGAGACCCTAGCACTTTTTACTGCTATGACCTAAGAAAAATATTATATGTGCAGTGAGAAATCTCTCACAGTAACTTACATCAAAGTTAGTTCTAGCTTAATTTCAAAATACTGTATTAGTATTCCTAATAAAAGGAAATTTAGGATTTTACACTAAATTGATCTATGTAACAAAAAACTCTTAAAATATCTATGATTTTCAGAAAATAAATGCTTTTAGAAATAGAAATACAGCTTGAAAAATGATTATATAAAATTATAAAGAACTAAAAATAAATGTACCATTTGGGGAATACACTCGCAAATTAATTGGAGCGTTGGAGATTCCCTTATTGGACCCTGTCATTCTATCAGTTTCATCTTCAATTTCTTTTCTTATGGCATCAAAATCTGTAAATTTTTTACCTCTGACATGTAAGAACTCGCCATATTCTAAGGGAAAAAATAGTATTTATATAATGAAAAACATAATAAACAATATATGCATCCATACATATGTACATTATTTTAACGGATGTTACTAATTGAGGGGTCACAGAAAAAAGATCAAAGTCCATTTTTGTCAAATTGTGCTTTCAGTGCTTACTGGTATTATAGACAGAATGCATATATCATTTAGACAAGAAATATGCAGACGACCCACCCATTGCTGTCACTTATGAAGAAAAAAAAGGATCCAACTCCCAAAGTTGAAACTTTAATGGGTAATTCTGAGAATTTAGAAATTTGTGACTATGATCATTTTTCCAACCACCAACCTTCAATTAGTAATAAAAGTAACAAAATATATGCCAAAGCAATCATAAATCAACAATAGCAAACAATTTATTACTTATTCAGTAGAGTGCAGAAAACATTTTAAAATAAATAAATAAAAAAGGAAAACTATCTAAATCAAATATATTAGTGTTTGGGATATGCTGGTTTCACACCAACTGCAATCGCAACAAAATGATGTTGACAAACAGTTGATGTAGATAATACACCAACAGCGAGAATTTACTTGCTCCAAATGTAATAGTACAAAAATTAAAGCAGTGTTTAAATGGTTCAAATCATTTAATTAATTGAATATAAAATAAATGAATATAAAACTTAGTCCCAGCCCTGCTTTATAAAATCCCATTTGTTCTTAAGGATTTGATTTCATTAAGAGACTGATTTTAAACTGGCATTTCATTTAAAATAAGTTATGTTTCCTCCTCAGCACTACAAGCTCTACAAATAAAAGTGGAGGGGGGGGGGGGAATCAAAGGCACCAACCTGAACACATTACACATTTAGTTCATTTATTAATAAATAGTTCAATCTGAGCTTTTTTTTTAGTACTGATTTATAGTGGTTTGTTTTGAAAAAATATTTATGCACTGTTCAATAATATTCCAAAATGTGCAAAATTTTACTTTATTGTCATTTATCTCCACCTTTTTACTGCACCATTTGATAATTTTTGCTTGACTTTTTGTCTCCTGCAACATACTCATTGCTTGATGAGCCAAATTTGAAGAACATCAAAATATGCTACTCTTAACATTTTTAGCATTTTGAGGCTTTGCTCTAGAAGCATAAATCTTTTAATTAGTTTATCCCTAGTCCTCCCAACTTTTTCCCAGGACTGCGCTACTATATTTGTCTTATCATATTTGGCGCGCAGTAATATTTATATGAAGGATATAGAAGAAAATTTCGTGATCCAGACCTTCCCCCAAGCTTGGGCGGGAGGGCACCGTGACCCTGTCTGCCCTTTGATCCTTGAAATGTGCCCTTCTTGCTCTTTTGTTAGTGAAATGGCACCCTTTTTGCTTTTTTGTTCATAAAAGACCTAAAAGTATAGAACAAGCGCCCCCTCTTTTTTACCTTCCGTTATCTGTTATTTCAAGTGATTCCTGGTCCTTAACTTATAGCTTCATAAGTAGAAGAAGTCCTTTTTTGTCCGATCGTTCTAAATACACCATGCGGATTCCGGTCTCTATTTACATGATTTTCTCTTCAAAGAAGAAACAGATATAAATATAAATACGAAAATAAATAAGAAGAAATAAGCAATTGCAAGAAACAGCATTTTCTGTTGCTCAATGAGTTTTGTAAAGGCAGGTGCAAAACATTGTTTCCTGTAATTCATAGTTCTCAGATTTGGACTTTGTTTTATTTTTGGGGTTGAATGTCATGTGAATGATATATACCCCTAACTTTTGATACAGTGCCGAACCCCAAATTCGGCATGCTCGAGACCAGTGCCAGACGAGATTTTGGAATTTCGAAACCAGACCCAAAATGGCGGATTTATAGGGCCAAAAATGGTGGCTTACGTAAACATCAACGATGGCATCTTTACTTCCAATTGCAGTTTTTTTAACTGGTAGATAAACAAGTATTTTATTTATTTGAAAAGGTAATATAAGTGAATCCATCTGTCAATATATTTTTACCAAACAAAAAAAGTGGCAGTTTTATAATGGCTTCACACAAAGACGAATCCATTCCTTTTAACAACGGTTGATTTTATTAGGCAGCAAGTTTAATAGCAGCAGGTCATTGTACCCACCAAATAGCAGCAAAGAGGGCATGTCAATTAAATCATACTAGAGCCAAACAGTAGAAATTCCTCCATAATTCATTAAATTTTTTAAGTTAAGCCTTGAATGTTTAAACAACTATAGACATTTTAGTTTTTCTGTTTGACAGCGTTTTGTTTTGTTTAAACATTTCAATTAGCAATAAGGTCTCCTCAGTGCAACTGATTGTCCAGCGAGTTAAATGTAATGCATCTGTAACACATATTATGCATAAATATTATTTTCTAAGCTCCTTCTCAAATGAAGAAAATAAAAATTTTCATGCCACCCTATTATTAGTGCATGATTTAGAATTACAAACATTCACTTTCAATTTAATCAACAGTTCAAAGTGCTGAACTGGGCAAACCCCAATGTGACCGACTTATCACATATTTGGAAATGGATTAACCAACACCATAAGATTAGTATTTTGCTTTGGCATTCATTCAATATATCACAATTTCTCTTCAGTTTTGTTCTTGACATTACTTCTTTCTATTATAAATAGTCAAAATGTATTGAGTATTGTACTAATATTTTAGATGTAAGGAGAAGTATAAAAGTCTGACGAATAAAGACTTCTAAAATAAAAGCTTCGAATCCATGCAGGGTTCGGCGATATAGTATATCACAATATATTTGTTGAAGAAATACAACATTCTTGAAATTTGAGATAGTTCTATAATTTGTGTTTTGAAAGAGAAAAATATTTAAATTTTATTACAAGTGCTTAAAAAAAAGAGAGAAAAATATTTATCATAATTATATACACAAAATTAATTATTATTTTATAAATGAATAACATTTGATATTAGTTTTATATAATATGTAAAATCTATTGGTGTTGCATTAAATTAATCTGAAATTTTTATCATCAGCAATAAGTTGACAATTTTGAAAATATCGGATATGTATCAAAAATATCGGATGTACAGTGGAACCCCGCCATTCGTCCACTTCGCTATTCATACAACTCGCTATTCGTCCAACTTATTCCAGTAAAATTCAACTCGCCATTCATACTTGTCTCGCGATTCATATGCGCCAGGGGCCAGCTGGGTTGCCAGATCTTTTTTTGAAAAAAAAAAAAAAAGAAATCGAGAAATTATGCTCATTTTGAACTTGTCTGGAAATTTGTTTGGTGTTTTTGATTTTTTTAAAATTTTAATACTTTTTGAACTTTTACTGACAATTTTAACTTTTTAAGATGGTAGCAAGAGGAAGTGGTTAAAGAACTTTCTTCTTCAGAGGAGGAAAGTAGTAATGAAAGCCTTTCCTTTGCAGAAATTAAAGTTCTGGTGTCAAAGGCAGACAACATTGAACAGGTTTTTAGAGAAAGAAGCCCAAGATTCTTCTAGTGCAAAAAGACAGAAAAAAAAGGAACAGAAGAAAGGGAGAAAACACCTAAAGGGCTGTTACCCATCGTTTCTATGGAACGGGACTCTTCTTCCAACCATTTCTCTTCCTCCTTTCAACATTCCACTTATGCCTTCAGCTCACCTTGGTACAAGCAAAGTGCCAGTTAAATTTTTATTTATCTATAATTTCATGTACAGTACTGTACATATGTTTTTCATAGGTTTAAATAAGTAACCATCTGTGGGTCTAGAACGGATTAATCCATTGTATCTTATGTGAAAAATAATTCACTATTCATACAAATCGCCATTCAAACTTCCCCTGGAACTCCTTGTGTACAAATAGTGAGGTTCAACTGTATATCAAAATATCGGATATTTTTGATATTTTCGAAAATATCATGATATTTACGGAAGCTGAATCTATGTCAAAATAGGGAGGACGACTATTTCCAAATTTTTTTATTGATGACACCAAAACTCATCAATAGCTACTAAATAAAGAAAAAGTAAGAAAATCAGTTCACAAACAGAGGATAAAATGGTACTTAACTGTTATGTCTTTCCCTCTATATAAAAAGATAAATCCGATAACAAGCTGAAAATCTACAAGTAAGTTTTCGTTGCAGACACTGTTGGTGGGTGTGAAATCAACTGATGCATAGCATTTATAACATACATACTGCAGAATCATCAATTTAAATCATGGTTGCTTTGATTTAAATCGCAACAACCATGTTATAAATTGAAGAAATTGTGATGTAGTGGAAAATGCCAGTTCCTTACCCCACTAAAGAAAACAGTATTATTACCTGATGGTGAATTGATTAACTGTAAAACCAATGGACGTCTTGTTACAATACCCGAGCCTCTAGGCAAAAAATCTCTAGAATATAAAAAAGACCATTTAAAATGTTGCAAGGAAACAAATTATCAAACAATAGAAGTTTAATGCATTTTAAAGGAAAAATATGCAGTCGTTAAAAAATACTACGGAATCTCCAAAAACATCAGTAAAGATTTTGCAACGCATAAATCAACATTTAAATTAAAAATTTTACACTGAATCAAATAAATGTAATCATATTTATTTTTTCTTCAAGGTATAAAAATTAATAAATATAAATAAAGCAAAATTTAAAGCTCATCAATATGTAGAATTGTGAACACAGAAACCAGGACAATGCATCTGAATTGATTGTGCTTTTCACATTCAATACTGAGTTTTATTTAGAATAATGCAGCTTGATAGAGCTTAATCTCTAGGTACCTTTAAATGCAAAAAACCCTTAGAAGTTTTCTTTACATATGATACATTTCATGCAGGTTGAATGTTAAAATGATTTTCATTCATTTTATCAATTATTTCAGAGATCCCGCTTGGATTACTACCTGATACTGGGATTTAGCGCCTTAGGATTTTATAGTGTATAAACACATCACTCGGTAACTTTTTTAAGAGTCAAGTTTCAATCAATTAAAATTTAATTTATGGGAAAAGTCTTCTGGACAAATCTTTAGCAATACAGGCTAAAGCAAAAGCATAAGGATTCTACTTTTAAGAAGATATGCTGAACAAGTTTAGATAAAATTTGTTGCTAGGGAATAATTAAATGCATAATTTGAAGGAACTACTTCTATGAGGTTAAAATTCATGAAGCAAATTATTTTCTGATTTTAAGAAATGATTCTTTTTGTATCATTTTAACCACATAAGAGTTGGTTTAGAAATTTTTTTTTTATTTACTGCTGAGAAACAATGAGAACTGTTTAAAGGTTAAAAGGACTGATCGTTAATCAAAACACCTGACTGAGCGCTTGCCAGAAATGAACCAATAAGCACTTTCTCAAATCGATAAACCAATATATTTCAACTATAACATAAAAATAAAACACATAAACTACGTAATCTTTCAAATTACCCCATAGAAAAGGAACAGAAGCAAAGCGAAACTTGATAAAATTATTAATTAAACGACTTACTTGCCCACAAAATTTTCCAAAACACTACTTTTACCCGCACTTTGCCCTCCTATGACTGCTATTTGTGGTAAATCGAGGGATAAGTTAACTCCTAATTTTGTGAAAGCATCTTGCAGTCGGTTTACAATGGGTATCAAATTTTCCATTCCAACGTTCCCCGTCATTTTTACTACAGTTTTTTCACAGCTCCCATTAGAAAAACGCAACTAACATTTGCCGAGCGCAACCCCCAAACGCATCACTACCGTTAGAAGGAGGCGGAGAAAGATCAATGGTCACTCGGTGGTTGCTACGTAAAATGCAATACGCATGCGCGAAGAGCAGTTTGTTAGTAAAGCTTGTAATAAGGGGCCTCAGTGGCTGAGTGGTTAAATCGACTGGCTCCGGTGCCTCCCTGCGCGGAGAGAAAGAGGCGTGGGTTCGATTCCCACCTTGCCCTGGGTGTATTTCCTTCTTTGTATATAAAAATCTGTTGTGCTGTCTTGTTCTATCTGTCATATTAGACGAAAGTTTGAGGCATATCCTTGAGAATAGCAAATAAACTCGAATATTTATGGGACCTGAAATGGTCGTAAATGTGGCATTAGTCATAATGCTACACTCCATGGTCTGATGCTGAGTTGTGGTTGTGGTGGTTTCAAGATTAACTGTAACTTTATTGCAGAAGACTTTGTATTGTTTATATTGAGTAGCTGTAGTTTTAGTATCGTTTTGGTTGCTATTAAATGTCTTTGTTCTTAAGAACCATTTGTGCTAATTAAAGTATATATTTTACGCCAGCTATAGCGCTCGGATGTACTCGTTAAATGTACATAACTACACATGGTGGCAGCGGTTTAAAGCGGTAAGAAACTAAAAATGGTTCTGTTATATTAGTATATACTACAGATAAAAATCTTTCGAAGTTAAGGAAGAAAATTATACTGTGTATACGGTTTGAAAAGTAGAAAAAAAAATGTCGAAAGAGGAAATTCAACATCAACAACTTCAACTGAACTGCAAACATGTTTGTTAGGAAAACCTGCTTTGAAAATTTTTGGATTAGGTCCTAACATACAGTCTCAATATGTGTGCAAGATTCATAACTTTAATCCTCTACAAGAATTTCCTTCCCTGTTTCAAGGACTTGGATTAATGAAAGGTAACCATCATATAGAACTCATTGATAAAGTTAAACCCTTTGCTCTCACTGCTCCACGTCGCATTCCAATACCATTGTTAGAAAAAACAAAGTTGGAGATAAAAAGGATGCATGAATTGAAGGTTATTCAAGCAGTTGAAAAACCTACAGATTGGTGTTCTCCAACTGTAGTTGTACGGAAAAAAGACGGTAACGTGAGGATCTGTGTGGACTTAACAATGTTAAATAGAAATATTCTAAGAGAATGGCATCCTCTTCCTACTACTGAATACAATTTGTCTCTCATGCCTAATGCTAAAATATTTTCAAAACTCGATGCAAATTCGGGATTTTGGCAGATACCTCTCGACGAAGAATCTTCTTATCTTACCACTTTTATCACACCCTTTGGTAGATTCAGGTTCCTACGTTTGCCGTTTGGTATATCTTCAGCTCCTGAGCATTTCCAACGCCGAATGTCTCAAACCTTAGAAGGTCTTTCAGGTATAATCTGTCACATGGACGACATTCTCATCTGAGGCCAAACTCAGGAAGAACATGATGAGCGTCTTAAAAAGACATTAAAACGTTTGGAAGAAACGGGTATTACCTTAAATAAAGACAAATGTTGTTTTTCCGTGAAGTCCATCAAATTTCTTGGTCACAAAATAGATGAGTCGGGAATACATCCAGATGATGATAAAATCAAAGCCATTCAGATGTTTAAAACGCCAAGCAACAAAACTGAGCTCAAACAATTGCTGGGGATGGCCAATTATTTAGCACGATTTGTTCCTAAGTTTTCGGATACTGTGGCACCTTTAAATTCATTGTTGTCAACAAAGAACAATTTTGTCTGGGATACTCCTCAAGAAAGTGCATTAAGCAGGCTGAAAGAGATATTGTCATCTGAACCAGTACTTGCAATCTATGATCCGAACAAATTGTCAACTGTAACAGCTGACGCGTCTTCTTATGGTCTAGGAGCCACATTGTGTCAAAAACAGGAAGATTCAACAATGAGAGTAATAGTTTATGCTTCCAGAACTTTAACGCCAACTGAACAACGCTACGCTCAGATCGAGAAAGAAGCCCTTGCACTAACCTGGGCTTGCGAGAAGTTTTGCAATTATTTGATGGGTACCAAGTTTCTTTTGGAAACAGACCACAAACCTCTTGTCCCCAATTTAACAAGTAAATGTCTTGATGATTTGACGCCTCGACTTCAAAGATTGAAGATGAGACTAATGCGATATTCTTATGATGTTTTTCACACACCTGGGAAAAATCTGTGTGCAGCAGATGCATTATCTAGAGCACCTCATCAAGAAGAAGTTCCAAACCTGGAATTAGAAGAGGAAGTGGAAGCCTATATTAATCTCATAACCGAAACAGTATCTGTTGTTCCTCAAAGACTTTCAAAGTTAAAGTCGGAGCAAGAACAAGATCAAACGTGCAAGATGCTAACAAGTTATGCTTTACAAGGGTGGCCTGAGAAAACTAAAGTTGGTCCTTCTTGTTTGTCTTTCTGGCCTTTGAGACATCAAATTTCGATGCAAAACGGGCTTTTGATGCGAGGTTGTCGAATAATCGTTCCGAAGTCTCAACAACTCGAAACACTTCATAAAATTCACGAAGGACATCAAGGGATAACTAAATGCAGAGCTTTGGCAAATTCTGCAGTATACTGGCCTGGGATCAGTAAACAAATCGAACAACTTGTTCAAGACTGTCCATCATGCATTCAGGAAGCAAAGAATTTTTCCGAACCTCTAATGCCAACGAATTTTCCTCAACGACCATGGGAAATTGTGGGAATGGATTTGTTCAAACTTTACTCAGAATGGTACTTACTTGTCACAGATTACTACTTTTACCCTGAAATAGCAAAGCTTGACAGACTGACCTCTAGTGAAACTATTTTGCATTGCAAATCAATATTTGCAAGACATGGAATTCCTGATATTGTGAGATCCGACAATGGACCACAATTTGAAGTCACAAGAACGGGTGAATTTCAAGAATTTTCTAAGACCTATGGCTTTAGGCACATAACATCAAGCCCAAGATACCCACAAAGTAATGGTTTTGTAGAAGCAGCTATAAAGATAATCAAGCAGAGATTGAAAAAGTCGAAAGATCCTTATTTGGCTTTGTTGAGCTATAGAGCTTTACCATTGAAAAATAGCTATAGCCCTGCTGAACTGTTGATGGGAAGACGTCTGCAAACAACATTGCCTATTGCATTGTCAGAGCTCAGGCTTGGAGTCGATTACAAAGAAACGTAATCGATTACGATTACGATTACAAAAGGAGAAATTGAGAGATTATGATTACGATTACGATTGTAATCCTTTGCCAAAAAGTAATTACGATTACGGCAACGATTACAGTCGTTGAAAAATGTAATCGATTACGATTATGACATCCGATTACGCTTTTGATTACGATTAGATTAGCATAAAATTATCATATATTATGCATACAACTCTCATTTTTACAATAGCGTCATAAATCAAAAGGTTATGATTTTTTATTACATTTTTGATTTAATAAGAGATAACTGAAATGATGATGAATGCAATTAATAATGAAATAATTTCAACATCACAGTTCTTGAATTATGACGTCGTTGCAGAAATGAGAAACTTGTAATATATATATATTATATATATATATATTTTATATATATATATATATATAAATCAGGAAAGGCACATTCAGAATTTTTCGAATAGTTAAAACTCATGTGAGGGATAACTACATTGATCGTATTTAGTATATAAGCAAAGACGATGCACTAAATGTGTATAGTATATAATGCATAAGTGATTTACCTGGTTCATAGTTATTTTGTGTGCATACAATCAAAATGTTAGTTGGCCGCAATTTTTGAAAATGTAGTATACTTCTCCATTGTATTTATTTTCTAGTTTAAATTGTGCAAATATTTCACAAAACACCAATTAGTTTACTGAAAATAATAATTTTGTATGATTCTTTATGAAATCACTTATAAGATGTGTATGAATTGTACGGGATAACAAAATATTCAGATAGTGTAAGAGATAAATAATCTTTCGAAAATAAATGCGGCATTTTAGAATAAGTTCAAAAAATTTGAACATGAACATTCAAATAACTCGATTTTTGTGGGGTTTTTTTTTTTTTTTTTTAACATGCACGAGCATATAATTTTTTTCCATGTAACTGTTTTAATAAAAATAATAAAGTGCAAGTAATTTTACAACACAAATTTAACGTACAAGATTAAACTGAAATACAAAATCCTGTTGAGGTAATTCTAAGAAGAAAAAGATAATTAACTGTTTAAAATAATTCCTAAATATTAATTCATGCATGTAAAAAACAATTGGGAGAATGTCTGAACATAAATCACTTTTTCTTTTACATACCTATTAATTAAAAAGAATATTAGCATTAAAATATAAATAAATTTAAGATTTAAATGTACGTACTTTTTTAAATATTCGAAGAACATATTTTAAAAAATAATAATAATCCCACGTACCAGGGTTAAGATTTCATGCATCTAAGCATAGAGCATCATATAACGCCTGCTCCTAAATTGCTGAAGTGTAAATGTGCTATTCTTTAGAAAAATTTTTCACTTCTGCCGTTAAATAAAGGAGAAAACGCAAAAGGCATTTCGTGTCTCTTTATGTGTGTAGGTGATAGTACTCTTTCCACTAGATTTTCGGGGGGCAGTCTGCTTCGATTATTGAAAGGGAAAATGGGGCGTCCATTCTTAGCTCCAGACTCTTGCCTATTGCCCAACCGTTTGAATATGTTTTGAAGGGGTAATTAAGGAAGCAAAATGACCGATGCATTTGGTCCTTCTATAGACAGACGCCTTCCGCTTTCTTATCTACCCCGAAATCTTTTTGACTTGCGGACAGATTACCGCAACTGGAGGACGCGAGGAGACCGGAGACCCCCCTGAGAGCCCCAAGGCGATGCGAGTGACGACTCTCTTTCTTCTCGGGCTCTCCAGCCATTCCCCATGGAGAGTGGAGCCGCAATTAAGAATTCTGAGAGACCGCTACAAGCAGGACAACAAGCGTCTCTCTAGCAGACTATATGGTCCTGCCATCAAGGGTCTGCGACCGCCACACAGAACCTTTTATATTATGATCGCCCGTAGGTTACAAACCGCTTAGGATAGGACTTCAGTAATCAGTACACAGCTTGAATCCTTTTTCTTGTAAACTGATCTCTTCTATTCAATGGTAGTGCTAAAAATTTCAGCTTTCAGCAGGTCAAGATTACACGATTACAGGACCAGCAGATTACGGATTTTTTCCTTAAGATTACGATTAAAATTACAGGAGAAAAAGGATTACGGGATTACACAATTTCGATTATGATTATGAGAATATGCCATCGTCAGATTACGATTACGATTTTGTCAAAATGTAATCGATTACAGCCGATTACGGTTACGTAATCGCGATTACTCCAAGCCTGTCAGAGCTACAACCCAAAGTCCTTCCAACAGAAAGATTGGAGGAGAGGGAAGAGTATAGAGTAAAGAAACAAGAGGAAGATTTTAATCGAAGACATCGTACCCATCAGCTGAGAGTACTAGATCCAGGAGAAAAAGTATGGATAACTGATAGGAAGGCAGCAGGTACTGTGGAAAGAGAAACAGATTCGCCAAGATCATACCTGGTAAAGGAAGGATGCAATGTCCTTAGGCGAAATAGGAAGCATCTGATACCTGGTACAAAGTTAGAGGAGAAATCAGATTACATAGAGGAAGATTTTTCAGTGGATACTCCTGGAAACAAAGAAAGAGAACCAAAGTGTTTGAAGGAGAATAAAAAGGAAGACAACATAAATCCAAGAATAAATCAACCTGTTGTCACTCGGAGTGGTAGACTTGTGAAAGTTCCACAGAGACTAAATCTTTAAAAGGGGAGATGTGGCATTAGTCATAAATGCTATACTCCATGGTCTGATGCTGAGTTGTGGTGGTTTCAAGATTAACTGTAACTTTATTACAGAAGACTTTGTATTGTTTATATTGAGTAGCTGTAGTTTTAGTATCGTTTTGGTTGCTGTTAAATGTCTTCGTTCTTAAGAACCATTTGTGCTAATTAAAGTATATATTTTACGCCAGCTATAGCGCTCGGATGTACTCGTTAAATGTACATAACTACACAGTAAACAAACAAACAAACAAACAAGCTTGTAATAATAATTTAACTTTGTGCAAGTAAACAGTAATAGAAATATTTCACGTTAATTTAAAGCACAAAAGAGCACCCAGACAACCACTGATATCTCTGAGACATCCAAAAAGATCCAAAAAACATCCTGGATATCTGCTGGATATGTTGGATATCTCACAGACATCCACATATCTCAAAATCCTGGATTTGGATCTCGTGATATCCCCGAGATATCCAGATAGTAACGTGTTTTGGATATAGATATTGGGACATCCTGTGGATATCCAAAAACATCCAAGTCATGGATTTGGATTTCTGGATATCCCTGAGATATCCAGAATGTGACATGTTTGGGATATAGACATTTGGACATCCTATGGATATCCAGACTGTTACATGTATAAGATATAGATATTTGGATATCCTGTGGATGACTGTGAGATATCCTCCATGGATATCTCAGGTATGTCCAATTCATATCCCTGAGATGTTATTTGACTTTTGGATACTGTTAGGCTTATTTATATTCACTCTGCTGCTCAAAATTGTTATATTTAGAGATTTCATGGTTAATTAAGGTAAATAGTTTTTCTTAATTTTTTCTATTAAAACTGTGTGCTGAACTGAAAAAATTAACTGTAATTTTGATCAACTCACTTTCCGTGGTTTTTGGTGCATAGCTCAAAAGATCAAATAATATTGCTGCAATGCAATCGCATCGCTGGTGAGCGGTGTAGTCGGATCAGATTTTGTTGTTTGTATTAATATATTTTATATATTTTTGTGTTATATTATGCTTTTGATTATTGAAAGTAGTTCAGTTTTTTAATGATTATTATTTAATTACTTGATTTAATTGCTTTGTCGTAATTCCAGGGACATAATATTTCCCTATTTTTACTTGCAGGGATATATAATTCATCAGTATTTTTAATCTCACGCGTGTAATTAATCCGTATTTTTAATTTCACCCATGTAGCTTTTATCATTTTAATTTCAGGGATATAATTTGTTTGTATTTTTAATTTCTGGTATATAATTTATCTGTATTTTAAATTTCAGGTGTATAATTTATCTGTATTTTTAACTTCTGGTATATAATTGCTCTGTTTTTTTAATTTCAGGCATATGTAGTTTTTAACAGTGTTTTTCATTTCATGTAAATTATTTCTACTGAATTCAGTAAGATTTGCTGGATAAAGCAATTTTCATGTCTTAAACTTGTCGTTTGGGTGAGGCAAGCAATTTTATTCTTTACAATTGGGATACAATTTAGAAGTTCATTCTTATTGGGTCTATTGTGTGATTATTGCTATTTGTCATTAGTTTGTGGGAAAATCATGCCTAAAACTAAAGTAAACAAGTGATTGCATTGGATAACTTATAAGAAAGTTAATGAATCTGTAAATGATGTGTCTATTATTGATTAGCAATCAACATCTAGTAATTTGACTGAGCAATATCATGATTGTAGTTCTAATGAAGCGTCAGGTTTTCCTTCTGATAGCTCGTATGAAAGTTCTGATAGGGAACTTTGCTTAGTGTCCGACTTTGTGTGAGGAAAGTTCTCGAAACCGTGTGTGTGAACAAAATCTAAATTTGCTGAAAGACTCGTCTAACTGGTCAGTTGAGAATAACATATCTCATACTGCAATTAATGGTTTATTAAAAACACTTAAGAAATATCTATTTGGGTCTGATCTACCAAGCGATGCACGGGGACTATTGCAAACCGCCAGGTCTGTAGCAATTAAAAGTGTCTCGTCTGGTATTTATCGCCACTTTGGTATTGAAAACGGAATAAAAAATATCATTCAAAATATTAAAGGTACAGTTGTAACACAATCAACAATTACTGGTAAATGTTGATGTATTTTCTATAGTTAAAAGTTCCAACAGTCGGTTATGGCCAATTTTAGGTCCGTTAAGCTATACTGTGAATTTTCCTTGTGTGTTCTCCGTTGGTGTATTCCATTCCTATGAAAAACTCGAAAATCGTAATGAGTTTTTAAGTGATTTTGTGTGTGAAATGAAACATCTAATCGAAAATGGTATATCTATTGATGGTAAAATGTGTAACATACATCTTAAAGGAATAATTTGTGATGCACCTGCTCGAGCTTTTGTATTATGCATTAAAAGCCATTCTGGGTATTCGAGTTGTAACAAATGTTTTGAAACTCGTATATTTTATAAAAATAGAATTTGCTTTCCTAATGTTAATTTCACTGAAAGAACTGATGTTGATTTTAGAAATAGGGATCCTGATGATGAACATCATAAATATGATTCTATACTCTTGGAGATAGATACTTTTTGCCTTGTTTCACATGTTCCATATGAGTATATGCATTTGATATGTTTAGGGGTCATGAAAAAGTTAATTAAGCTGTGGTTGAAAGATGATTTAAAATTTAGACTTGCTAATAATCAGGTAGAAAGTGTGTCAAAACAACTAGTAGAACTTAAAAACTTATTTCCCTAATGATTTCGCCCGAAAAGCTTGTTCTTTAAAAGAATTTGAACGTTGGAAAGGAACAGAGTTTCGTCTGTTTTTGTTATACACTGGGCCAGTAGTTTTGTCAAATGTTTTACGTAAAGATCTGTATGAGCATTTTCTGCTTATGCATTGTGCAGTTAAAGTATTAGTTACTGAGCCTAACAGAGAGATGGTATCATATGCTCAGGCTTGGTTAAAGTGTCCAAAGTTTTATACTCCTATATGGTAAACAACATGTATCTCGCAATGTTCATGGGTTATTGCATCTTTGTAAAGATGTGGAACATTTTGGCGCTCTAGACAATTTTAGTGCGTTTCAGCTTGAAAATTTTATGAAAGAGTTCATATGACTTGAACTCTCGAGTTTATTCTTTTAGCAACAAACAACTTTGCCCCTATCGCCGAAACATTTGGTGATGGGCAGAGGTGTAGTTCTGAACAAAAAATGTTGGGGGGACGCTCATACATACGAAGATAAGCAATTGAAATAAAAAAGTGGGAGACGCTTATGTTAAAATGTAAAATGTTTGGGGGGACGCTTGTATTAAAATAAAAAGGTAGGGGGACGCCGTCCCCCCTCGACTACACCACTGGTGATGGGGATGTTTTACCGGTTAAGTTACCAGTAAAAAATATAGAGGAACTGCAATGCTTAAAAGGTGCGCTTTTGAAGCCAGAGATTTTCAATTATTTGGTATGCATTAGTTTCTTTTAAACCAAGGCTTTCAGTGTATCTTGAATTAATTTTTCTATGAATTTTTATAGATTAACTTTACGTCAAACTGTGGGGGCGTAACTGTAGACTCCACTGTAAAGCGGATCATGAGAAAACTCCTGACAGATGTAGTGGCACAGGAGTTCAGCTGGATGGGAGCGAAAGGAAAGGGTGTATTTTATAAGCTGCAGCTGACAAGAGTGATATTTGGTACTAATTTATATGTATAAAATAATATAAATAATTTATATACATTAAAAATGAATACATAACTGTTGGATATACAATTATCATTAAAGTATTTTGAGCTTTATCTGTAGTGCTCTGATTGGTTTTCAAGTTTTTGTGAATGTAGCCGTCAAGGATTGTTTGAAGAATTTTCCTTGAAGTATGAACTAATGAAGTCATGATTTTATTGTGAAAACCTTGTAACAGCTACACATGTTCTGGAAGGAGAGGGGTGTGAAAATACATGTTCATTGTTTGGCTTTCTTGATTATCAAACAAAGTTTTTGATTTTGTTTACCAAATTTCTTGTTGAGTAAATTCACAGTAATTTTTCACTTGTTAATTAAATTGCTATTGAAATGTAGTTTGCTATTTTATTTTTCTTATTTATTTAAATTCTGCCTTGCTACAGGTGTTTTTTTTTCTTCTGGGTAACAATCAACATTTTGTATTTAAATAAGTTTTTTTTTCTTTATCCATGTGCAGGTGTATATTTTGTGCGTAAATTGGACAAATGAGAAAATTCCTTTTACATTGTTATGAAGAGAAATTTGTTCTATGTATAAAAATTCATTCTTGAAAATTAATTTTTTAGATGCAACTAGACGGAATGAAACAGTAAGAAATGCTGCAATGGATGCAGCAGTGGAAACTGCAATAAAAAATTGGCTTCGTCATGCGAAAGCACGCCATATGAGAGTGGCTGCAGAAAATTCTGCCAACTCCCCATCCCTTTCGGGCAATACTATTGTGTAAATAAATCTATTTTGTATAAAATAATCTATTTTGTAATGTCTTCTGTATATCATTTTTCTGCCTTTTTAAAATAAAACAAAAAAAACGACTTATTTGTTCAGTTTATTTTTTTGTCTCGGAGAACAGCAGCCTACTCTTAATCATCTTTAAGTCAAAAGTAATACATTTTTGAGAAAAAATAATCCTCGTATTGCTCATTGAATACCACTTGTTTCTAATGAAATGTCCAGAGTTACATCAGTAAATTCAATCATAATTATATCTGAATTATACTGTACACAATTAAAAAGGAGTAAAGTTTAAATTAGTATGAAAATCGTGAATGTATGAAAATTGCGAGTAATTTTAAGTACTCGAAATTAATGCTCTAAATGGATGTAAAATTTTAAAAACTTGTCTCATCTTTCAGAAGTAGTTTTATGAAGGAATATTTTTTAAGTACTCTGTTTTTTTTTTATGAGCTATTTAATACGGATTCACAGAAAAAGATAAAAATGTTTTGTCAATACTATATAATTTTTGTTACATTTCTTGCTTATATATGTAAAATATCAAAATGTGCTAAAGATTTATTGCATATGCATGAAGTGTATTGACCTGTAGCCTAATATATAGCTCTAGTATTGAATATTCATTAAAAATTTTAATTGCTTAGTCATATTTTCCTAAAGTGAAGATTTGAAAATAAATTATAAATATTTTCAAAAGTAGTTATAGGGAAATAATGGCTACGTAATTATAATTTGTAATGGAGTAATTTAAATTGCTCAAATATATGTTATGCTATAGGCTTTGTACTCTTTTTGCATATGTAATAAATCTGTAGCATATTCTGATGTTTTATAAATACCTATAAACCATTCATTTGAGACCTCCTATGGATATCCAAGCTATATCCCAATATCCAAGAGATGGATGTCTCTTGGATATCCTAGAGATAACCTTAGGACGTTAAGATGTCTATGGGATATCTGTTGGATGTTTTCAGGATATCTATGAGATATCCTGGATATCCATGGGATATCTAATAGACGTCGCGATATCGCGACGTCTCAGGGAGATCCAATAGCTGCAACCTTTTTGACGTTCTGTGGATATTCAGCAGATATGTGGATGTCTCAGGGATATCTCATGGATGTGGTTATATCTACTCATCTTATCCAAGAGATATCCTATGGATGTAATTTGGAGATTCATGGCTGTCTGGGCAATGTGCTTTAAATTAACGTGAAATTTTATTTCTATTACTATTAAAGCTTGTTTTTAATTATTTTTGTTATTAATTATTTTAAGCCAAGCAAAGTTAACTTATCCTTTAATAAAAAGCAATTGAAGGCCAAGATATGAGCAAGTCCACTAAATTTATACAATGAAAATGAATGCTTTCGTCGTTTCTTCAGTAACGAACCGGATGACTCTTAAAAATTAAATATCATGACGAGCATTTTTTAACTTAGTAATTACACAACTAGGTTGACAAACCCAAGCCCATAACTTTAATTTTTCCAGGTTGGGGAGGGGGCATCAGTATATATTACATTTAAAATCCAACAAAATACACACACATAAATACGTTATATTTCTGAAGCGTGGAAATGTTTTGAAGTTTGGCCAATGTCGCGTAGAGTTAGACCGGCCGACGTCGGGTAAGGTTGGATCAACCGTCATATAATGGGAAAGGTTTCTGTAGATACTATCATCACTTTTTAGCCAATACTGCCGATAATATCAAAAAAATATTAATGGCAGCGTTAGCCAATACTACCCAACAGTATCGAACAATATAGCAAAAATCTTAACCTTTCTTTACGTCGGCAGAGCTAGCTTCATCCGACATCGGCCAATTTGCAAAACATTTTATTTCCGACATAGGCCAATACTGCTCTGCTGCTGAAAAAATATTGAGAATTACAAACATCGAAACGTTTCTGGGGAGAGGAGGAGGGATATTAAACACTGACATTCTTTAGTGTTAATCTGCATAATTAATGTTTTTTCAGTGAAAAAAATTTTATATCACGAAATATTGAAGAGCAACATGTTTGTTTACATATAATTGTATATTTTGCAACTTCGGTCAAAAAATTAAAAAGTTATCACGCCGTTGGTCATTCATTTTGTAGGAACAACACTAAGTTAATATTGGTATTCATAGCTGTTTTTTTTTTTTTTTTTTTTGTAAACCACCATTTCTGGTCACATTCTTTTTCGAGTTTATTTAAAACTCTCGTCCAATATGACGGATACAACAAGACAGCGCATAGAATTTTACAATACAAAGAAGGAAATACACCCAGGGAAAAGTGGGAATCAAACCCACACCTCTTTCATTGCGCGCAGGCCGGCAGCGGAAACTGGTTTTAAGATAGCTCGGCCACTGAGGCCTTATGTATAGGTATTTGTATTCACTTTATATCGGAATACATAGCTGCGGTGCGGAGCACGAAAGACACATCATTAGAGATGCAAAAACCCGGAAATTTTGAAGTGAGGGAAAAAAACCCGGGAATTTTCGGGAGGAAACTGGGGAATTTGGGCATTTTGAAGGGAAAAAACAAACAAGCTTTTTTCAAATAAGCATAAATTATTTACTCGATATAAAAATGTATTCAGTATTCAACTATTGTTACAGAGAGCTTATAACATTGTAACGTTACATTATTTCTATTCTATAAATATGAAGTAGCATCAAACACTTTTATATCACACCTCTATAGTTGATAAAATTAACTTGTAAATTTAATAACCTTTTTTGTTGCAGTATATATTGTTGATTCTAAAAATGTAATTGATTTGGTTACTGATGCAGAAAGTAAGTTTAACCTGCAAAATCGTTTTTCTTCTTTATTCATAGATTTCAAATTACTATAAGAAATAATGCATATAGGGGGCCTCAGTGGCTGAGCGGTCAAATCGACTGGCTCCGGTGCCTCCCTGCGCGGAGAGAAAGAGGCGTTGGCTCGATTCTCACCTTTGCCCTGGGTGTATTTCCTTCTTTGTATATTAAAATCTGTTGTGCTGTCTTGTTCTATCTGTCATATTGGACGAGAGTTGGAGGCATATCCTTGAGAAAAGCAAATAAACTCGAATATTTATGTGACCTGAAATGGTCGTAAACAAACAAACAAACAAATAATGCATATATACATAACTTATCGGTTTCATTCATAGCATTTTATTGCAACTTTACCAAAACATTTGGAGGGGTAATTTTTTATGAGAAACACTACGATATTTTACGATTCTACGATACTATGCAGAAGATTTATTAAAATTATTATTTCAGAAAAAAATCGAATATTCCCAGTTTTTGGGAATTTCCAAATTTTTCGATTTTGCGTTAAATTTCCGGGGAAAAACCCCGGTTTGTTTTCGGGAATAAACCGTGCGTTTTGAAGGCATTGCAACGCTACACATCATACATTCATACGTGCTGAACCAATGACCACAAACGAAGGACTGAATCCTTAAATTTCCCCAGTCTATGCGCATGCGCCTTGGCGCACATTCAGAAACCAAATAGCGATAAATGATTGCCAATGGCTGCACTTGGTTTGGTACTTTAATAACGCTGTAGATCGCAATGCTGCGCAATTATTTACCGTTACGGCTGTGTTGCAGAATATTGAAAAGACATATTATTTGGAGAAAACTGTTTAGATATATTTATTTTTGAACGTGATTAATAAAAGCAAAACACAATTAGAATTTTCAAACAAGTTGATTAAGCAAACTGATTTTGTAAAGAACTGAAAAATAACGTTAAGCGCTTTAAACGATAAGAATTGCAGACACGTGTTTCAGAGCTTAAGGGGACTTTTTTTTCCAATGCAGCAATAATAATAATTGTAATAAAAAAAATAAACGTATAGATAAAACGATGAAAAAAATTAGATTTGAGGTAACTGCATGTTATTATTTTGACCAAGATTAGCCTAGCTGGGCCCAGAGCCTGTTTTTCTGTTTGCTGATTCTCGTTTTTGTATTTGTATAAGCTGCATTTTAAAAATCTTCATTTTCATCACTTTAAAAAAAATTCCATTTAAAAGCATCAAATTAATGAGGAATAGGAACCACACTTTCTAGCTTCCCAAAAGAGCCATACACATACATGAAAGAACCAAAAGACCCATAGTCAAAGAACACACAACGTCCTAAATTTTTCTTTTTTTTTGCCCCCAATTACCTCTTTATTTTAATGAGTATTAAAAGTTGATTGCTACCCTAAAAAATATGGTTGCGGGAGTGTGCAATCGGGGTGAGAAAAAAAAGGTAAAGGATTAAGTTAAAATAAAGAGCAACAGAAGGCATTCTGCCAAAAAATCAAGTCTGTATGTACAGTTTTTCGATAGAGGTTGCAACTATATGAGCAAATATAGTCATGCGCTCCCATATGGGGGGGGGGGGGGCGGACTCTTGCCGGACACAATGGCAGCTTTTTGGCTCAATATATAGCTCAAATGTTAAACGCAAGAAAAGTGACACAATTCAAAAATGAAACAACTTGGCAAAACGAAATTTATTGTTTTCCTCAATACCATACATTCTTCATTCAAAAGAGTGAGATATTGAACTGTAATTCAAATAGTTTGCATTTATATACAGAGAAACCTGTGTATCATGTCCAGTTGCAGTGCAGCACTTTAGTTGTCAACTTAGTTAGGGGGTCAACTTTATAAAGTGTTTAGAGGATTTTTTTTTGTCATTTATGCATTTATTCATTTGTAACTACTTAAAATAATTAAAATATAGCTTCATGTATTAACGTTACTTTAAAATAGTAATTAGCTATTTCTTTCAATTATCTAAAAAATTTTACCTGAATGACTTACAAACATATGTATCCTATACAACTTTAAAAGTAAGTACTTAGAAAATAAAGATATATATCTCATTAAATATGTAAGTTACTTATACGATGGTAAAGATTTCCTAAAAATATATAATTTTTCAAAATGGCTATATCAGATAGAAGAGGAAGAAACTTATTTAAGTAGTTTTCCCATATGGGTGTCTTACAAAGAGCTTTAGGTAAACTTTATATTGATGTTTCCTCCATCCAGATAAATACTGGTCAATGGCATAAAAAATATTCTGGAGAAGTTATTTTAGTTTTATTAAAAATCTTTTGCAAAAATAGATAAAAATATATATGTATAGTTATAACTAGGTGGTCAACTTACAAAAGGTTTTCCATAATACTCCCACCCAAATTTGGCTTACATAAGTGATCAATATAGACAGGTGGTCAAGTTACAAAGGTTTCCCAACATTATATAATATAGATCTAATTCCATTCCTGAGAAAATTGGTCAATTTGGACAGGTGGTCAGCTTACAAAAGTGGCCAATTTTACATGTTTTACTGTATAAATTTAATACATATATGAATTTATGAAGCACATATATTTAATACCTTTGCACCATGAGCTACTGCATATTGAAAAATATCTTAGGGGGAACTAATGTTAGTACATGTATGTTGATTCTGGCCAGTGGCGTACACAAGGGGGGGGGGGGGTTTAGGGGTTTAAACCCCTCCCCTTGAGCCCTAAATAATAGTGCTTTATTACATACTCGAATTTCTTTTAGTAGATTCAGAACATTATGAGCCCCCCCCCCCCCCCTTGAAGAAATTCTGCGTACGCCATTGATTCTGGCTATTTGCAGATGGGGGATTTAAACCTGCAAGCTTTCCCTTAAATATGCTCATTTTCTGCACAATGTACAAACGTGCAGAAAAAAATTTATGGCAAAAAATGTAAATTTATAAAATGTACAAATCTGACACTGTTGCACTACAGGGGAGACCAGGGCAGTGGAGCCCTTGCCCTTATTTTTTTAAAAAACAGGAAAAAGCTATGTGCTTGAAAAAATTACAGATATTTTTCAAACTTTTGTTGTAATGACCTTATTTTTTTGCAACAATATTGGAATGCATTATGAGTAAAAATATAAGTTGTGTGGATTCAACAAAATAGTCCACTGTGCCCCCATTCCTGAGATACAGTGGACCATAGACCATCCTAGATTAACTTGATATAAATTACATTTTCTCCTGAGATTACATTCTAATGTGTTTTGGTCTAAGAAACATAATGCAAACAATATCACGAAATAAAATTACCAAATTTTAAAGGAAATCAAAATAAAAGAGAAACCATTGAAACTGAGAAATTTTATTAAGTGATTATTGTAAGTTTTAAAATTTAATGATGAAATACTGTAAGCCACATTTGAAAGCACATCCATGAATTTCCTGAGGACACATATAGGTCAGGAAGAAGCATAACAATGTCCTCCAATGAATGTGATGTCCTTTATATTAAAAATTTTCGCAACAACATAACGAATGACTTTAGTGTTTCTATATTATTCAAATATTTATTTTATTATTGAGAAATTTACTATTTTCATTACCATTATTTTCATTTTAACACTTTGGAAGTTATGTGTACATGTGAATTTAAGTAAACTAATTAAGCTGCATTTTTAAACAGATTGATGTTCCACTATGCCTCATGTTGAAATGAAACAAATAAAGGCACTAAAATTATATATGAACTATAAATGTGTAAATCATTTCTAGAAACTTAAATACAGCATGATTTCACCTTTCTGGAAGGACTTTTTAATACTCAGACATTTCAGGCATGATAAAATTAAAAAAAACTTTAAGATGGAGAAATTATTTTTAGCAGCTCTAAATATAAAATTTTCTCATAACGGGTACCCAAGTATTTCCCATATATTTTTGGCATTTTAGTTGCAAACAACCATAACTACGCTACCGTCTATGAGACTTCATATGAATGGATAGTAACATATTTAAAGAGAAAATCCATTATGTACCGGACCCCCCATATATAGGAAATAATATAAATACACTTCAGTTTTAACGGTAGATATATCTGGCATGTTGAGCAGTAATTCAAACAGCTTGTAATCCGTAAATCTGAAAGCTTGCGTTTAGTGCATCACAAAATTTGAGAATGTTTGCATTTTAAATTATATTATTATGACGCAGTATTAATATTTTTAAACTAAATAGCATTTTAAATTTCATTTTCATTGATAAACATAGTATTTGATGAGAAGATGCTTACTTTCATATAATCAATGAAACCTAAAATAACAGCTTTTACTGTCAAATGCAGTCATTCAATATTAATTAACATTCAAGTACATCTAACTTCCGACATTGCATGATAACTTTCGAAAATACACATCAATATCATTAATGAAAAATATTACTTTAAGAAACACAACATAAACCTTAAAAATCAGGAATTGAATTTAATTAGATCACTACAAAACCTGTAAAAGGATTGCCCAAGTCCTGAAAAAAAAAAAAAAAAAAAAGCAAAGAATATTAATAAAATAACAAAACAATCACTGAATCCAAACTAATAAGTGCAATATATGTGTAAATATATACACATATATACGAATATAAATTCTATATATATATATATACAGAAGAATTATTACTTGGAAATATATGTATAGTGCTTGTGTACCAACACATGAATTCATTTTCTTTATTAGAATAAATTAGGGACAAGAATAATCATTTGCAATTTATTAACTGATGTAAATAATATGCATTAGAGGGTACGATAAGCTATAAAATAGTTCTACTAGATAAAATATTCTAATGCATTTTTTCTGCCCACACACAGAAATGACATATTACCAAACACATAAAAACACTTTATTTCTACCAACACTTTTTAAAAATATTCACCAGTGAAATTAAACCCTTGTTGCAGTTTGGAATATCTTCTACTGTCTAAAGGGCTAAAATTCTCCAAGTAGTAAGGATATTTTTTCAGTTGCACTCTCTAAAAGCATAAACAGATTAAGAGCAAATAAAGTATAAAAACAGAAAAGTGCAAGCTGAACTGCAGGGGAATAACAATGAAATTTACTGGATGAAATTTTAACTTCAATGACTTTTTTTTTTTCATGTATGCACACATTAGTACATTATCAAGAGAAAATTCCTAATTAGTTTGTCAGCTTCAGATCACCAGTAAAATTAAAACCATGATGCAGAATTTTAAAACATCTGCACCAGGGCTAAAATTCAACTAGAACTTTACATTTCTTAGTTCGCAATGACTCGCTAAAAAAGAAAAATAATAATAAAATCCATGAGAAGCGAATAAAGTATAAACATTTGATTCAAACTATTGGACAAATTTAGAGCTCTAAAACATCAATTTTGTTAAAAATTCAACATATACCTATTGCCTAGGAATTAAAGAATAAATGAAAAATATTGTTCACTACGAACGTTATATTGAGCTGAAATTAGATTGATACATTTTGAAATTACCTTGGTTCTAAGTATTAAGGCATCGTTGCAAAAAGATACCTATCTAATTTTAAGCTTTAGTCATTCTCTGATTAAAGTTTACACCACATAATAGGGTGCAAAGTATTCAAATCGCAGCTAATATGCTTTATTCAGCAGGATATTTGAAATTGCATTACACTTAAAACACTACGGAAGAAACTGCACTTATATTCAAGAGAACATTCTATATGTACAGGATTTAGCAGAAAAGTTACATTTCTATGATATTTACGATTTGAATACAATTCCTGGTTATACAAACAATAAAATCCTGAAATATATACCAGAACAAGAAACAAACTTGAACAATAAAATGGAAAAGAAAAGAATCATCTTTAAAACTGGATCGCCTGATTGATTAAATACACATTAATTGAAGAAAAGATTTTAACAACAAAACCTACTTCAGATATCTTAATTACACAAATGAACACGTGCAGAGGAATAAATCCTTTTTCCATGATTGAAGCAAGAAAAAGGTTAATATAAGATAGCAGTAAGTTTGGCGATAATTGATTTGGCGAGTTTGTTCCTAGCGCATGCGCATAGCATAGGGGAAATTTAAGAATTCAGACGCTCGTTATTCACAATAGCGAATAATTCTTCAATGTTGCTACGGTTGAAGATAATTCACGAATTCTGACGAAAACGGTATTCTCAATCACCAACGGAAGAAAATCGCGGAATTATATCAGCGGGTTATAGCCTCGAAACTGAGCCACCGATTCGGAGGTTTAATTCCGCTATTATAGCCTCTACCACCTATTTTCAAACAACCACAACAGACGTCAACAAAGATGGCGGCCAAGTCGGTCTGTGTACCGTATGTTGATCCGAGATATTTATGAAGAAAATAATTAGTTGTGGTAAGTTACTTTCAAATATTGTTTACATCATTGTATTTAGATGAAATAAAAGCACATTATTCA
Organism: Octonoba sinensis; assembly: GCA_038502835.1. NCBI lineage: Eukaryota > Metazoa > Arthropoda > Arachnida > Araneae > Uloboridae > Octonoba > Octonoba sinensis. Next base: position 10,511,987 of record CM076599.1, read on the forward strand.
TATATCAATCATGTTATTTAATGGTCATGATTTTAATTACTAGACGTTTAAAGTGCCGATAAAAATACGAGTTATAAAATTTTTTGAAGTGTTGATTGAAAAGTTATATTTTTAAATTGTTAAGCTGTTGCTTTTCTTAATAACTGAATAACGATTTTGAACATATTTTTTGTTATTTTCAATACTTAAAGGTGAAACAAATGCAATACAGATTAATTTAAAATAAACTGAGTAAAACAGTTCATAAATCGGTGTAAGTTTTATGAGTACAGAAAAATATTTTTTGTTTCATAAATGTACCGAAGTGCATAAATTATTTAATAACTTCTTTCCTAACATTGTTTTTATAATTAATGAGCAATTGTAATGAGTAAAAAGATTTTCTTTGGTTATGATAAAATAAAATAACTACCTAAAATAAAACAGGTCTATTATATTTGCACGAGCGAGTGAGTTCCTAATTCTTCCACTTTTTTCTTTAAAAAAACTTTTGGAATTAAATGTTAAGATTAAAATTTAGTTCAATTTAATAACTTACTCAAAAACTTATTCTTTGAATCACTTCCCACATATACCAACATGCAAAGGCGAAACATAGTACTTCGTTGTTTGTGCTGCTGTGAATGAGTATTTTGATATAATTCATTACATATTTTATTATTTAAATGTAATTTATGGAAAAGCTTTCATTTTTTATGACGGGAAAGGAAGTTATATATTTACATTGCATATTCATTACATTTATTTATTTACATTTGATTTATACTATTATGTTAAGAAAAATGAGAATTTTTCCCGTTAGCAAGCAACCACTTTTTATTGCTAAAGGAATCGAGTAATTCATAGCACAAACAATGCATTTTTTTTTTAAAATTCCTCAAAATGAATAATTAGGGCACTTCATTTACATTCATATCGGTGATTACATCTCATTTCCTTTCATATTAAGTGATAATCAGCTTTAAAATTTCACGTTAAGCACGTAAAATACATATTAATTGATTGTTAACTCATGGTAACCAAATGTGTTTCATGCAAAGCGATAGTTCACTTTAAGCTAACATTACATGTTAATGAGGTACGATTGTATTGAGCCAACTCCCCACTGCACCTTAGGAGGGGTTTACATTTTAGTATTTCTCATTAAATAATTTATGCCAACATTAAATATGAAATTTTTGAATGTATTTGGCACAGAATTAAAAGTGAGCCCCTGCTAACAGAAAAGTACTGGAAAATGTGTTTTATTCTGAAATTTTAATTATTCAATAATGATTTTATTATGCAGTAATTTTTAATTATGATTCATTATTTTCATGGAGGTACCTAATTTTGTGGTTGCTTTTTTTCTTATTTTTCAATTTACTGTACATTCTCATGTATAGGTTGACTGGTGTATGAGTCAATCCCTAAACTTCATGTTTTAAACGGAAAATTAGAAACACTAAATTTTTGCATTTAAGGCGAATGCTATTATTCCCAAAAAGGATTAGGCAGTACCGTCAACAATTTGCCAAAGTACAGTACAATTTTAATTTTATGATTTCCTTAAATTAGAGGTAAATAGTAAGAAGCCCGAATATAATTTAATGACATGTTTCTTTGATTTAACAATATTCTTGATTCAAGTACAACATGTAACAGTCCATAGGCCAGTGGCTGAGTGGTAGCCTTCCGTGGTACCATGCCACAGGTTTGGGGTTCAATTCCCGGGCTGGGCAGGGTAGACTCAGCCTTTCATCCCTTCTGCAGGATCGATAAATTAAGGACCACGCATACTTAGGAACTAAACACTGGGTGTTCCGTGTCAGGCCGCCCACTTGTGCTACTGCACCCCAGGGCCAACAGTCTCAAAAACTGGGATGGGCACAGTAGGCTATGGCCCCCATTGTGCTGTTGCACCGCCGAGTTTAGTTTATGTAACAATTCATAGATAATTTTTAATCAAGGATGTACTGCTTTTTTTTTCTTTTTTTACAAAATTGATAGTGTTGAATGAATTCCTTCTTGAAAATTCACTTTTATTTAACTTTATGCATTTTAAGAACATGTTTTCCTATTTCAGCAGAGTCTAATGTAAAGAAATTGTGTGGAATATAGAAATCTTATTTTTATCTGTGCTCTTCACTGCAGCAAAGTTGTGATTTATTAAAAAATTATCCATTTTCGTGTTATATGTTATGATGTCCTTTAAACCTTTTTGTAGCGCAAAAGTGATGAATAAAAAAAGTTACTACAATGTTGAACTTGTTCTTGTAATTGATATTATTTACTTGATACGTTAACATGTTGCGCCGAGGGAACAGAAGGGGCACAATTCAAAAATTTAAGTTTGCAAGTTACAGAACATAACAAAATAATGTTTTGTAACGGATGAGATAGAGGCAAAATATCAGGAATAATACTAATTATTCGGTAAAAATATACAATTTTACGATTTTTTTGTAAATTTGTAATTTTACAGATTATTTTGGTGATTTTTGAGTTGTGTCACTTCTGTTGTTGGGGTGCAATATGCTTTCGGTTTATTTAACCCTTTCTAAGACGGTGGGAAGTATGCTTAACACCAAATTCATCAAATTATGGATGTTTATAGTAAGCTATTTTACCCTTTCTGATTGTCAAAATCTTGCAAAGACTCTGGGAAATATATTTACCACCATATGCATCAATATTCAAATATTATAACTTTCCCCTCCCTCAAGGGGGGTGGAAAAAATCATGCTAATCTTATTTACTGTCCTATATGAATTTCTTTTTTGAAACAAAACAAAATCTGAAAAATATTTTAGCATACCAATACTACAAAAAAAAAAGGCCTTTTAAAGGGTTAAAGTAAATATTATAATGAGATTCAAAAATTTTATTTGCTTTAATGAATTTAAAATTAAAGATATGGTGGACATTTTGCTTATTTATATATATATGAATGAAGTTGTATGAATACCAGTTCAGAAATTCAATCTCGAAATGGTCAAGATTAAGAATAATATTCATTTACTAACTAGATTTTTTACATGCAATGTAATTTTACATTGTCTTTCGCTCTACGCTAAACTTTTTATTTAAGAAAAAAATTTTGAGGGTAGGTGTCCTTTTGTTATTTTTAAGTTCATTTTGCACGAAAAATTTTGCTGTAAGTTTCTAATGACCACATTTGTTTTGAGAGAAAAGTTATACATTTTTCTGTCCATTACCGAGTTACACTACCTTTATGTATGTTCTCAAAAACATGTTTAAAAAGCCATATCCATTTTCGGAATTCTTATATATAATATAAGAATTCCGAAAATGGATATGGAGGGAAAATTTCTCCTTTTATGCAGAGTGGTTCAAAGGGTAAATGGGGGCCACTGTTCAGGATGTTCTGTTGGATTGCAAGAATGCATAAAAGAAAGTAGAGGAGGAGAGTGCTTCCTTCCGAATATTTTGATAAGCTGATAGTGAAAAACATGCATCTGCATATGCAGCGTGATTCAGAGGGGCACCCAACACTTTTGTCAGGCCTGTACATGGCCACAACTGTAATCAGCTGACAATCACTAAAATTACAGTAGACACTAGTTTACAAGTTTCAATCAATGGCAGACTCAGGGGGGTGGACACAAATCCTCCCAAAGTAGTAAAAGAAATGTGGAATTAGCCCATTAAATTTGTACTTACTTTTAGATATTTTAAAGTATAGATAAATTGGGTTAAGAAAAAATAATAATTAAAAAATGCGTATGAGAATTTTATTATTAAAAGTTTTACGAGGGATAATCACTTGAAACTCCCCGGTACTCCTCCAAAGTAGTTAGGCTGGGCTGGCGGGATTGTGCACATAAAGCCCAGCAAACCTATCTTGGACACAGAATGACCTTTCGCCGGGCTTCACTTATCCGTGCCCGGAGGAGGACAGCCCTGCCTCGAGGTAACAGGGTAGTGGTGTGAAGTAGAGAGAGGTGCTCCTTTCAAAAGTTACTCCGTGTCCATCCCTGGTTTCAATGATTTAATTTTAACACTTGTTTTGGTATCTTTTGAAAGGGAAACTAAATTTGAATCATTGCAGCAATTAGTAATTATTCTGTATAAGGTTCACTGCTAATTTTAGACATGTTACTGTGTTTCTGATTTGTATTTTAAGTTGCCCTTACTAAACAGGGACGTGAAAACTTGGTTGTGAGTGTGCATTTCAAATTTTATTACACATGCATATTTGAAATGTTATCTTAATATTACGCAGAAATCTGTAATTAATATAGCTAAGAACATGAGAAATAAATAAATATAAAATTTATCATATTCTCTGCAAAAGTCTAGCCTTCAGAACTTGCTACTCAAAGGCAGTCCAAACAATATATGCATTGGAACAGAAAATAAAATAAATGGAAGTTATTGTTAAATATTTAATGCAGTGCAAGTAATTTGCACTTGTACTGCCTAAAATTAACAAATCAAAACTATATATGTCATAAAATCAACCTTATTAAAGTTAAAATAACTGCATAATTGTGCTTAAATAATAACTTTTATCAATATTTTCTGCACAAAGTCATTCGTTTTTGTTTGTCATACAAAACGATTTTAGTGTATAACACGAATTAATGTATATAAAATGTACCATGTAAACAAAATTTAATTTTTTGTCACAACAAATTTTAATCCGATCTGAGCGAGTTATGATAATTGACTAACGTATCTTACGAATTATATCATTATGCCTACGTAATCATACTATTGCAACTAACTTTAACTATTTGCTCAGATGAATAGCTGACATAAAGCTGTTATTCGCGTTTTGTTTTGGAGTAATTTGACCACCCAACATACATTTGAAATTCGCACACTTGCCCAACACACGAGAAATTATCGTTCTTCGCCAGGGAGTCTAAAAGGAAGGAGCCTCAACTAAGCGGGGAACGGGCCGAAAACATGGCGCGATTTTTCCACCGCCGTCAGATGGCGCTAGAGTAAAATGTCTTGCCGTTTGATCAAGTAGAGAAAGAGAAATTTCGTTTGAGCCCGAGTATTCGGAGAAAGGTAGCGGAAAATCAGCTCGTTTTGGCGGCAGCGGTTCGGGCGTTCGGGCACGCATTAGTCTCTCGTTGTTCCAACAATTGATTTTATTATTTGCAATATTTTATTGCATTTTATTATAAGTTAAACATATATTCAGAAGGTTATTTTAGTATCTTATTTAATGCATTTTTTGCTTTCGTAAAAAATCACTGTAATTAGCTAGTGATTAGATAATTTAGGATTAAAAGAGGGGTAGCAGACGGTCAGTGGTATTCGTGCCATAATGAATGCGAGGAAAATGTCGGGGCCAGGGGGCACTCCCCCCACCCCGACCCTCTTAAATGGAGGGAAGTAAAAACACATTGTACGTTGCATTAAAACAACACAAAATACATGTACATACGTAGAAATACATCAAATTATTTTCCAAGTGAGGGGGGAGGTGCAATTGATCCCCCTAACACAACGGGTCTGTTGGGCCCCCGATTTTTGAACTCCGCACGTCGTTTATTTAAATTTAACGCTTACTGTACTTCATTATTTATACTCTTAATAATCTGGAATCAGTTAGTTCATAAACTTCAGTAATGTAAATGTTTTTGAGCGGCTTCCAACACACACACACACACATGCTTTTTTTATATAAATATATTGAGGCGATGCCCCCCCCCCCCCCCAGAGTAATGGCGCCCGAACCTATGAGCGATGACCTTTTTCAAAATTCTGCTAAGGGGCCGTCCAAAAATGATGTCACGCTTTTTTCCCATGTATTTGACCCCCCCCCCCCCCTTTGTCACAAAATGTCACACTTCAACATACCCCTCCCCCCCTTTGTCCCATATGCTACACTATGTTGCATAAGCATGATATCCCACTTATTTTTAAACCCTCCCGTCCCCTTGTCCCAATTTCACGACCCGCCCCCCCCCCCCCGAAGCGTGACATCTTTTGGGAAATGATCCCTAAACTCCTAGAAAAGGACCCCATAAAAACCCAATCTAAAAAAATATATATATAATATATATATATACATATCAGTGGCGTCACTACGCGGGGGACCCGTTTCGTTGGTTTTCGTTGGTCGGGGGGCCCGAGAGCCCCTGTCTGGATAGGGCCCTTTCCCCGGTGCATTCCCTCCAAACGATGATCCCTCTCAAAATTCGGCTCACCTTCACCCTTCGTAAAAAACCCCCTTAAAATTTTCTATGGAGCAATCGGCAACATGTCCCCTTCCTTCCTTTCGTGTGCGCCCTTGATGTATACTATATTTATGTATATACCATTTCCGCTCCAAGAGGATGGTGCATCCCCCAAAACGATGTTCCCTTCAAAATTCAACAAAGCAAAAAGACCCCTATAAAATTTTAATGGAGCAATCTGTGCCATGACCCCAAAGGGCCCCCCTAATAAATATATACTTACCCTCCAATTGTTCACCCCTAAAAAAAGAAGCCTCCCCCCCCCCTTTAAAAAGAAGCAAAGACACCTAAAACAACCCCCTTTAAAAACTTCAATGGCGTGCGGTTTGCACAATACCCACCACCACTGGAGCTCGCATCCTTTTTTTGTGTGTATGTGGGGGGGGGGGGACTGACTTTGTTACGCCTTGGAGAGGGAGGGCCCACAGCTTTTGGGGAGGCGTGCGTTATCACATTTAATGGACCTGTTTTTTACTTAACTTTACATTAAAGTTGAAACCGTTTTTAGTTAAATTAAAGTTACAATTAGCTTTGCAAAGATGTCTAAACGCCTACTTTATTTTCGGAAAAACCCCCCCCCCCCCCCCCCGAGAATTTAAAGCAATATCGGGAAGTTTCAAATTTCTAAAAACTGGGATCGTTTTTTTTTTTTTTTTTGAAATAGTAATTTTAACACATCAAAAATAAATACATTTTTACGAAATTTTCATTATAATAGAATTATTTTCCCGAACATTACTGTTAAAGCATTTTAAAACAGACAACATATTTATTTCGTAATGTTGGTACCTGTAAAAAATGTTTCTGTTGAGAATAAAAAAAAAGAAGTTTTCTAATATTTTTTATTTACATAGGGATCATTCATAAATGATGTCACGCTTCGAGGGGGGGAGGGGGTTTCGTGAAATTGTGACAAAGTGTGACAAGGGGAGGGGGGGGGGGTAACAAGAATTGTAACATCATGCATTATGCAACATAGCGTGACGCATGACAAAAGGGGGGGGAGGGGTCCGCTGAAGTGTGACATATCGTGACAAAGGGGGGTAGGGGGTCAAATATATGGGGAAAAAGCGTGACGTCATTTATGAACGGCCCCATTGTGTAACTTGATAGTTGTTTAAGTCATCAATAAAAAACAAAATAACACATAAAAATATTTAAAACCTGCCTTTAAAAAAATTGTTGAAATGTATAATAGTGCTTTAAACAGTGTTTCTTGTCAAAAAATTACCCCTTCAACTGCGTCGTTAAAGTTGTAATAAAATGCTATAAATAAAACAGATATATTATTGCTTATAATAATTTAAATCAACGAGTAAAGAAAAAAAAATATTTTGAAGGTTAATCTTATTTTCTGGAAAGCAACCAAATCAAAAAAATTTTTTAGAATCAATAATACTGCAAAAAAAAAGCCTATTGAATTTACTAGTTAATTTTCTCAATTATAGTTTTGATATAAAATGTTATGTTTGACGCTTGGTCATGTATCTAAAATAAAAATAATATAGCGTTACAATGTATATGTTCTGTAACAATATTTTAAGACTGAAAACATCTCAAAATTCCCAATGTTCCCAAAATTTTCCCCGTTTCTTCCCGAAAATTTCGGGCTTTTTGCATCTCTAGTTTCAATCACAGCAAACCGAAACCATCTGTAGCAAAACGAAACCATCAGTCGCAAACCGAAACCATCAGTCGCAAACCGAAACCATCGAACTAAAATAAAATGAACCAAATATAATAAAAAGAAATCACAAACACATTCTGAATCTAAAAGTAGTCCATGATCCTATAACCAGCTTCTCAAAAAATTTACTATATCGATTTAAATACTCTTAAAAAAACCCTTTTAAATAATTTTATTTGTAACACTAAATTATGTTGCGAATCGCCGTCATGGCAAGACATTTTACATGCGCGCCATCTAGCGCCAGTGGAATCGTCCGGACAAACTTTTACTATGGAGATTCGTCTCCTTCTTTTTACTCCGTGTTCTTCGCGAAACCACAGCGAAAACGTAAACAATGTCATCTGATCAAAGCGACCAATCATAGAAGCCTTTACATCGATGAGGAGAAAAATCATCGAATTTATCTATCCGCGCTTGCAGAAGGTTGGAGAATAAGGAAGGTGAATTATTCGCGATCGCACGATACTTCAATTCGGGAATTATTTCGCAAACAATTCACGATCGTGAATAAGGCGGGAAGAGTGAAAAAGAACACTTCGCTTCGCGCTTATTTCTTTTCAATTGACTGCTACTTAAAATTAATCAATATTTGTAAAGAAAAAAAAAAAGAATAATTATAAATAAAAATTGTGAATTTATGTAAAAAAAAAAATACACCAAAAATGCAGTCATTCCAAAATAACTTGTACATTATTCGTTTCTTTTAACGCTCATCTTAAATTCATTAGTTGATATCTTTTTCATCTTAACCCATTTTTAATTTAACCTTTTGCCTTATTTTTTCTACGCTATGATGTTTTTCTTTAATAAGAAAAAAATAATATCTTGTCGATTTTGAAAAGCAATCCACCATAACTACATTGACATTTTCTCATATATTTACATAAAGGAATTATCTTCTCAAACATTCTTTATGAATTTCTAAGTTATTTATATATTTATTTCATGTTAATACTTAACACTTGGAAAAAGTAATAACCTAAAATTCGGCACTATTTCTATCAGAACTCTTAAAATGTAGAATAAACTTAGCCATTGTTTGTAAAAGTTTTACACAAGCTGTATGATTCTTTTTTTCTTGTGTTTTAAACAACCATTTAATATTTACTGTTAAATTTTTAAAATAATATTAAACTGATTTCTCACCAAAAGTTCATTATATTGTATAAAGTTTCTAACCACTTTATACAAATATAATGTACCTTGTGTAATAAAAATTGTGAAACATTGGACAATATGAACTTGTGAGGGAGGTTAAGTAGAATAATAGTGCATATTGGTCTATTGCAGTTTCCTATCATTAGAATAAATGCCTCTTTTTTCAACGTCCCTTTACTTTTTGAGTTCTACTCGTATTTCAGCTGTGGGTAAAATCTTTAAAATATTGAAATTCCTTTAAAAATAAAAAATAGAAGAGTCATTCCACAGCATTTTTGTGCTACCTACTAGAAATGTTCAGCGGCGTAGCTAGCATAGGTGACACCCAGGGCGGTTATTCGTGGTGTCCCCCCCCCCCCCCCCCCCCCGCACACACCCCAAAAAAAAAGAAGAAAGCCCAGCAAAAAAAAAAAGGAAAAGATACTGTTCTTGTCATGGGAGTTATAATATTTAATGTATTTGTTGACAGCAATGGTGTGTTCAGCAGTAAAAAACCTCTTAGAATATTTTTGAAGGAAACACTTTGCTCAGTTAAAAGTAGAAAAGAAAATTATTGAAAAAGAAACCCATTTTAAAGGGTATTTGTTTCATTATATGGAGCTTTTAAAGGTTTATTGTTTCCCCCTTCGTGGCCCGGTGTCAGCCCAGAACGAATGACACCCGGGGCTGCCCCCCCCCCCCTCTCTTAGCCACGCCACTGGAAATGTCTGAACAAAATGTTGGTGTATTTAATTTTGAAGATGAAAAGTTTTCAAATTTGTTTATTAACAATCCGTACATTTGGAGCAATAGTGGTACAAAATTTCTTTTCAATAGGGTAAATAGTTTATTATTTAAAAAATATTACAATTTTGATAAGTACGGGACATTTTTGATGTCCCGTGCGAAACAAAATTTTAATATTCAAAATATGGCTCTAGCTGTACATAATGTTCTAAAAAATGTGAAAACTTTGCATTAATATTTTCATAATTAAAAATAATTAAATAAATATACCAGAATTTTGCTCAAAAATGTTCCTCACGTAACACAAAAATAAGGTGGAATCACCCAGAAAGCAATATGGGACCGTTCATAAATGATGTCAGGATTTTTTTCCATATATTTAAACCCCCCCCCCCCCCTGGTCACAAAGTGTCACACTTCAACATACCCCTTCCTCCCTTTGTCACATGCCACACTATGTTGCATAAGCATGATGTCATACTTCTTGTTAGCCCATCCCCGTGTCGCTACATCACGACCCCTCCCCCCTCGAAGCGTGACATGATTTATGAATGAACCCTATGCTGTATTCACACAATATAATACAGTGAGTAACCTACCCCCTAAATTATAGATAAAACAGAGCACACTTTTTATTGGTAACAGTACTCTTAAACAAAATTATGAACACTAAAGAAATGAATAAAAAGTAGTACGTTAAAAGTAATTGTACATTAAAGCGTTCAAAAACAATCTTAGTTAATAAATAGTAACATTAAGAACAATAAAACAGCTTAGTAATGAGTTTTAACTTAAATGTCATGTGAGTGCAAAACGATCAAGAACCAAAATCAAGTTTTCTAACTTCATCAAATATGATAAGCATAGTTAAACCTTGTCACACATAAATGACATACAAACTAACAGATCAAGTCGGTATAGTTTCAAATTGCAGAAGGAGGAAAGTTGAAAGTCGGTCGTCGAAAATTAAAACTTATTAACTATAAAACTTTAATTCCACAACATTAATGACGAATGATAATGTAACACATCGCACACCGGCAAGAACAGTGACACAATTCAAAAACGAAACAAATTCGTAAAACGGGATTTATATATTTCCAGTTTCTATATTCTTCTAATCGTACTATAAATTAACGAATTTAATTACTTACTTTGGAACTATTCGATGGTTTGAAGTTTTTGCTCATCGTCTTTGATGTCCACACTTTTTAAAGAACTGGATCTTTCATAAATTTGATATTGTCCTTCTGTCCGGAAGCATAATTGCATAATTGCCCTTGCAACCGTAAACGGCACACTTGTAAGACATTTTAAAACTTTGAAAATTGATTACAAGAAGATAGTAGAAACGATAACCAACAAACATACAACAGGACTCAATACCGGTAGCAGCACAACGGCAGATTGATGGCCTTCTCAAAACCACGTGACTTTATTTAGACTACTGCCGTACAAAGGCTTCCTAGATATAGGGGGCGCTGGCTGAACTCGTCGTCTGCTCAGACCGCGTCACACCACGAGAAGCGAGCTTGGCAAAAGACGCACTCTTTACTCATCGGAACATTGCTTTATTATGCGCTGTTAGAGATGCGAAAAACTCAGAAATTTTGAAGTGAGGGAAAAACCTGGGAATTTTCGGGAAGAAACTGGGAAATTTGGGAACATTGGTAATTTTGGAGGGAAAAAAACAAATTTAAGCTTTTTTCAAATAAACAAATTATTTACTCAACATAAAAATGTTTTCAGTATTCAACTGTTGTTATATATAAATACATATATGTTATGTATAAATAACGTATTGTTGCATATAACATTGTAACGTTATATAATTTCTATTCTAGAAATATGATCTAGAATCAAAATCTTTTATATCACACCTATAATTGTTGATTCTAAGAATGTAATTGATTTGGTTACTTAATGTGCAGAAAATACGATTAATCTTCAAAATAGTTTTTCTTCTTTATTCATAGATTTCATATAAATATAAGAAATAATGCATATATACATAACTTATATGTTTCATTCATAGCATTGTATTGCAACTTTACCAACACATTTGGAGGAATAATTTTTTATGAGAAACACTACGTTTATTAGTTACCAGTGTAAGCTCAAAATAGTCAGAAGATTTAATGACATTATTATTTCAGAAAAAAAAATCAAATATTCCCAGTTTTTGAGAATTTTCAAATTTTCCGATTTTGCTTTAAATTCCCGGGAAAAAAACCCGGTTTTTTCCGGGAATAAACCACGCGTTTTGAAAGCCTTGCAACGCTATGCGCGGTGCGTAATTACCGATATAAAAACGCTAAGACAAGTTTTAAAAGTCAACAATAATGTAAAAAAGAAAGCAATTTCCAAATAAATTTTAATGTTGGCTTCGTTATTAAGTTCCAGAATTTTATCATCAAGTTTCCTTCGGTGAGCAAAAGTTTCGATAAATTAGCGCGCACTGCGACGACTGGTGCATATTTTTAAAACTGCGTCATTTCCATAATACCGATCAAATTTGCTGTGACCTAGCCCTTTTTTAACTATTATTGAACATTTCTTTAATAATATTTCTTCTTTGTACATAGATATATACAGTTTATACCATTAAGGGGGGGGGGGAGGTTCTCTTTTAATTACAAAAAATGGCTTAGTCATAGAAGATTCTTTTTGAAGCAAAGTCTGAACTTCACACAAAAGTATCGGAAAACGTATGCACAATGAAAATATAAATTATATAATTCGATAAGCGCCTCCCCCCCTTACCATATTTTTTTCAAAACATAAGGACAGCTGCAACTGTTGAACTATGTATAACAGGGGTCATTAGCTTAGCAATTTAAAAATCATAGGGGGGGGATCCCTCAAAAAATTTCATTTCCAAATGCTCGAAATTACTTCCAAGAAAAACCAATTAACAATAAAAAAGTAATTAGTATTCACTTATTATTAATATTAATTATAAAAAATCTATAATAAAGTATTTTTATAGATCATTAAAATAAATTCATAGTTTTCACAAAATAACCGAAATCCTTATGCAGTATCGTTGATTTAACTATACAATTTTTAAGATTAAAATTTTAAATTTAAACATTCAAGTTTACGGAGGTTTTATACAAATATGTATAAGAGTACTTTAAATATATTCAAGCAAACATGCATCTAATTTTAATAACTTGAGCACAATAACTGATTTAACTAGGGCAAGATTTTTGACTCACACTGTAATTGGATATACATTAATGCAATATTTACCACAAATTTTCTAATTGAAACTTGTAAAATGTTTACATATAGTATAAAAACAAATTGTGTTATGCAATAAGCTTATTATTAATTAAAACTAGTTTAGTCGGCGAAAAATTTGATTGCAATTGTAAAACTACCTATTATGAAGTATTTGAGTTAAGAAAGTGATAATGCTAATTTAGAAAACCCCTTATTTTATACATGAAATGGACATAATTATATGTATTTATACCACAGAAATACATGCTCCCCTATTTTAGATAACTTTCAATAATAGTATAGGGGTAATTCATAAATGATGTCACGCTTCAAGGGGGAGGGGGTTCAAGAAAGTGTGACAGTTTGTGACAAGGAGAGGGTAGGGGGTAACAAGAAGTGTGACATCGGACATTTTGATTTCTATAAAAACATTCAAAATCAGCAAATTAAACTTATTTTATGCTAATGTACTACAGCGCGTGACATGTGACAGGGGGGGGGGGGTAGGCGGTATATTGAAGTGTGACACTTTGTGACAAAGGGGGAGGGGGTCAAATATATTCAAAAAAGTGTCACATCATTTATGAACGGTCCCATAAAGAAATAATACATGAATATTATTCATATTGCAAAACATAAAGCTTCGAAAAATATTGTGCTGAACATAAACTTCTGTCTATTTGCTTGCATTTTTTAAATATTTCGGCAAAGAAATTCATGATGATTAAAATAAAAATATTTATTCAAATATTTTAACGTGAAGAATCCAAGCATATTCGCTGTTGTAGACAAAGAATCCTATATGCAATAATTCAAGCAAAATGCTCGACATTACATTAGTGAACAATATATGTTTACATACATTTAAATATTTATATATATACCGCACCCAAGTATACATAAATGTGTAAATAGAAACATTATAAACCTACACAGAATGAAATTAAAAGACATTATTTCTAGAAAATATTTCCAGCACTAGAACATTACTAGCAAACCACGAGTCCACAGCTTCATGTGCGCAATAAAAAGCAAGATATTCTTACCTATGAAATTGAATTTTATTGCCTTTTGTCAACCTATTCATATACCCATACGTCGAGTAAGAAATCACCCTGTTTTAATTATATTGCACCCCTAATTAACGCAGAAATTTGAAGATATTTATTCCATGCTCACTTACCGTAGACGGCCATACATTCTTCATGAACGTTTTGCCATGCTCCTTTCGAAACTGAGCTTCACTGTATTCCTCCTCGCGGACAGCGAGCTTCCATGTTGAAAGAGCGGAAGTTCTCTCTCCTTTTAGTATTTATAGGGCGAAAACTATCGGATGGATAAAATATAACACACATTACTCCTAGGAATGAAGAACATAATCTTTCAGATATTTTGTAGGGGCTGTAGCAGTGCGGTGTGTTCTTCTTTAGCTAAGAAACGGCGTAGTTCCTTGATGCTGTTGGGTCTGGGAATTTTCTGCGATGGCAAGAAACTTTCCTTTCCAGAGGTCGTATTCCTTTGCTGTTTATCGTGTACCCCAGAAACTTTTACTTCAGGTTCTCCTAGGACAAACTTGGCTGCATTTAACCTCACGCCAAACTCTTCGAAACGATGGAAAATCTCTTTCAGGTGTTGCTGGTGATGAATTGAGGCCTTTGACGCTACCAGGACATCATCAAAGTATGGCACGTAGTAGTCCAGTAAATTCAGCACATGATGAATGAATCGCTTGACAGTTGCCGCCGCATTGGAATGGTCAAAAGGCATAAAGACGAACTCAAAAAGTCTAAAAGGAATACTGGTGTTTTGGAGATATCCTCCTCTTGAACTGGAATTTGCAAATACGCCTTATGCAAGTCGAGCGTTGAAAATATCGTCTTTCCTTCCAAAACCTGCATACAGTCCTGAATATGAAGTACCGGATATCTGTCTGGAACTGTGCTGCCATCTAAGGACCGGAAATCCTCACATGAGCGTCAATCACCGTTGCTCTTTGGGACCATGTGAAGCGGTGTTGCCCAACAAGACTTGGATGGTCTGCAAACTCCAGAGTGTTGGCAAGATACTGGAACTCTTGCTTTGCTGCCTTCAGTTTGTCTGGGGTTAGCCGTCTTGGTTTGGAAAAAACGAGTGGACCTTTGGTCTGAATCTAGTGCCGAACGTTATGCTTCAAGGGACGAGGAGTGGCTCCCGCCTCAGTGAGTGTAGGAAACTGGGACAATAGCTTATGAAACTCTGTGTAGCCTGCAAGAAAAATAAGGAAGCACTAGGAATAATTATCCTAAGCCTAACGGCAGAACAAGCGATAATATACAAAGGTATAAAAAAAGCCAAGGATATCTGGGAGGCGATTAAAGTTCGTTTCGAAGGTGCAATTGAAGATAGAAGGACTGATCTATTACTAGATTTAACAAGATTAAAAAAGACCGAAAATGAAAGTGTTGATGAATATCTTACAAGATCGCAAGGACTTTCACAGCAAATAAATGAATTGGGAAAACAAGTAACCGAAAGAGAATTAGTACGATACATTGTGGAAGGTTTACCAACGAAGTTTGAAAATATTACACTGGCTTTATCGGCTAATCGAGGAATTAAATTTGTGGATTTACGACAAACCTTATTAAATTTTGAAAAAAAAGAACAAGATAGAAAAAATGATTTTAGCAAAGCTTACAGAACTCAAGATAAAAATAAACCGAAACCAAAACGATGTTTTGTCTGCTCAAAGCTTGGACATTTACAAAAAGATTGTTGGTTTGCAAAGAATAACAAAAGAAAAAATCCTGGAAAACAAAACACAGGTATGAAGAATTTAAATTACAGAAATGAATATGCAAAAATTTCTACAGAGACATCAACATCTGGGAAAGAATCAGCTTTAACAACTTATGAAACTGTGATCACTGAAGAAAATATTAGTGAATGGCATCTAGACTCTGCTTGTACATCACGCATGACCCCTACTGAAACCTGGATGGAAAATATTAAGGAAGAAAGCAAAATCATCAGTGTGGCCGAAGAAGGAAGGAATATTGAACCTCTTTACAGAGGTGAAATTAGAGCCGCCACAGCAGAAGACATGAAAAATGTTAGATTAAAGAATGTTTTATGTGTTCCACAGCTGAGATGTAATTTGATGTCAGTACCAAGCATTGTGAAAAATGGAAATGAAGTAATACTCAATAAGCAAGGTGCATATATTTATGATGGAGATGGTGAATTAATATGTAAAGGGAAACTAAAAGAAAATATGTTCATTGTGAAATTAATACCCCAGAAGACTGAAACTGAAAACGAAGCATGCTTTAAAATAAAAGAAAACTCCTATGAACTATGGCACAAGAGACTTGGACATCTTAATCCAGAATATTTGAAAATGATGCTGACTAAGAATATGGTACGTGGACTAGAAAAATTGGAAGGTGAAATGAAGATCTGTGATTCATGTATAAAAGGAAAGATGACAAGTTGCTCTCATGAAGACACATATTCAGAAAAATCAAATGAACCCCTCGATGCTTTACATGTTGATTTGTGTGGCCCATTTAGAGTTGCGTCTTTAAATGACAGAAAATATATGCTGACAGTAGTGGACCAGTTTTCAAGAAGATATTTCATTGAATTTTTGAAAACCAAGAATGAAGCAATTAGAGCTTTGCAAAACCTCATAACAATAAGAGAGAATGAGTTAAATATCAAGCTTAAAAGAATTCGATCTGACAATGGTTTAGAGTTTGTCAATGAATAACTTAAGCAATATTTTAATCAAAAAGGTATAAAGCATGAAAAAACAACATACTATTCCCCGAGAAGCAACGGAGTCGCAGAGAGGGCGAACAGAACATTGCTTGATAAAGCAAGAACACTTCTGATAGACAGCGAACTACCATTACACTTTTGGGCTGAAGCAGTTGCAACCGCAGAATACATGCACAATATTACACCGCCTAAGAATCGAAAGGACAAAACACCAATGGAACTATGGAATTCCAGGAAACCTTCTGTTCGACATTTGAAGCGATTTGGATGCACAGCATATTACTAAGTTCATAACAACAAAAGGCACAAGCTAGAACCAAAAGCAAAAAAGGGTGTTTTCATTGGATATTCAAGAGAAAGGAGGGCATACAGAATATATGACATGGAAGACAGAAAAGTATATGAAACATCTGATGTAATATTTGATGAATCAACAAACGGTTATGCTCTAAATGAATCACCAAAGAAACAAGTAAATTATATGGAACTTGACTACTGCCTAGGAGATCAAGAAAATTGTGCAAGGGATGATTCATCAATTGAAGTATCAGATTCAGAAGAACAAATGGACACGACAGTGAATAATGATGAACAAAATACCAATGACTCTGATGAAGAAAGCGAGGAAGATCAAAAAGAACCTCAAAAGCCTGTTAGAAATAGAAGAATGCCTGCAAGATACAGTGATTATGAAGTATATACAGTGACAGAATTGACACCTGATTCATATAAAAGTGCTATAACATCAAATGAGAAAGATCAGTGGATAAGTGCAATGAACGAAGAAATTAACTCTTTAGAAATGCATCATGTATGGGAGCCAGTAGAAAGACGAAAAAATAAGAAAGTAATTAAAAGTCGTTGGGTTTACAAGATTAAGAAAACAGGAGATGAAAAGCATTACAAGGCAAGACTTGTTGCAGTAGGTTGTGGGCAGAAACAAGGAATTGATTTTGAAGAAAGTTTTAGTCCAGTAATGAAATGGGATTCATTAAGGGTCCTTCTGGCACTTGCAGCAACGAAGAATTCTATTATGAAATTTTATGATGTGAAAACAGCTTACCTGAATGGAATGTTAAATGAAAAAATTTACATGGAAGCACCAAATGGTTATGAGTTGCCTGATGACAAAGTTTACCTAATCAAGAGAAGCATTTATGCTCTACCACAGTCAGGAAGATGTTGGTATGACAGATTCAGTAAAATATTACAAGAGGCAGGTTTAGAGAGACTAAAGTCAGATCCATCAGTGTACACCAGAAAAGAAGGAAATAATTACATTCATGTTGGAATATATGTAGATGATTTCCTAGTTGTGGCAAGCACAGAAGAAATATTTGATAAATTAATAAGTATTGTGAAGAAAAATATTGATGTCAAGGAAACTACAGATACAAATATGTTCCTGGGAGTTCAGATAAATAAGACAAGTGAAGAAATAGTTTTATCACAAAGAAATTATGTGATGAGGATCTTAGAAAAATTTAAAATGCAAGATTGTGACCCAGTAAGAACTCCAGGGGTAGCTGGAGATAAACAACTTGATGATTATGAAAAATCAAAACCTTTCCCCCAGAAATCATATCAAGAAGCAATTGGGTCTGTAATGTATTTAGCTACTGGAACTCGTCCAGACATAGCCTACACTGTGAGTAGACTATCACAATATAACAGATCCAAGAGAAGTGCATTGGACTGCAGTCAAACGACTTTTTCGATACCTGAAAGGGACTATGGATTACTGCCTAAAGTTCAAAACAACAAGTGGAAAGCACAACACCAGATGCTAAGTCATATAGTGGATATTTACTGAAAATAGGAGAGTCGCTTGTAGGATGGAAAAGTGGCAAACAAAAGCTAGTAGCATTATCTACAATGGAGGCAGAATTGATTGCAGCTTGTGATTGTGTTGGTGCAGTGAGGTGGATTAGTGATTTACTTGATGAACTACAAGAAAATGACTGGATAATTACACCTATAGATGTAATGACTGACAGTAAAGCTTTAATAGACTGGGTGAACAACCACAAGGTAAGTTGTCGTACTAGACACATAAACCGAAAATTTCATTTCATTAAAGATGATAAAGAGAAAGGGATTATACAGCTTATTCATCAAAATACTAATGATTTAGAAGCAGATGCAATGACAAAACACTTAGCAAGTGACATTTTAAATAATCATATGGCCAAAGTTGGACTTGAGCCAAGTGTATTGGACCGTGATTGAACTTTACAAAGAACTCTGATTGACTTTTTGTTTTTATTGTGAACTCATAATTGATTGATATTTTATAACTGATGTTTAACTTTTGTTAATTGAAGAACTGTAAATGATAAAAAATATTGGGGGGAATTGAAAGATTTTTTTTAATAATTTACTGTAAAATATTTTTAACTTGTTCTTCTATTGCTTATAACTGTGACTTTAACCGTCCATGATGTTCTGTTGTTGTGAAATGATGCACGGCTGTGGCTTACGATAACTGATGATGTTATAATTTACTTCTTCGCATAAGATATGCTATGTAAATATATTTGTATATAATTTATTCAAGTGATCAATAAATAAGCTATAATATGCCACCCGATCCTCAAAAACTATAATAAAATAACAAAAATAGAAGCAGTAACAAATTCAATAAATGAAGTTAAAAAAATCAACAAAATAGCAAAAATAAAAGCATTGAAAAATTCAATAAATAAAGTTTTAAAAAATCAACAAAATAGCAAAAATAAGAGCACTGAAAAATTCAATAAATAAAGTTTTAAAAAATCAACAAAATAGCAAAAATAAAAGCATTGAAAAAGTTCTAAAGCAGCGGGAACGGAATCCCCCCACAGACTGCCCCGCGCCGGGAACTGATAGAACTGAGGGGTCATCTCCACGCTACTTTCTGTCAACGCGCACTTCAAAATCCGAACCTTTTGTCCCCCCTGCATAGAAAACTGGACCTTATGTCCTCCCTGCACAGAAAAGTGGCCGTTATGTCCATGGACGTTATGTCCGTGGACCTTATGTCCGTGGACCTTATGTCCGCCGGACCTTCTGTCCGCTGGACCTTTTGGACGTGGACCTTATGCCCGTGGACGCTTTGGTTATGGACCTTATGTCCGGATACCGTCTGGTTCACACCCCCTTTAAATGTCAACGAGCGACGGATGAAACGGAGCACCAACAAGTCCCTACGGTAACTTCAGGCACCCACAAAGAACCTATACTGTCAAAAAAACCAGACATGGTGGCACGACCGCCAATCATTCCAAAGGGACCACGAGCCACGATGAAATTAAAAAAAAAAAAAAAAAAATCGAAGCAGTGGAGCAGCAGTTCCTAATCTTTTTTTTCGCGTACCACCATTTTTCTTGCAAACCATTTGCGGACCACTGCTAATGTAACTTCATTATCTATATAAATAAAACCAAAAGTTTGTGTGTGTGTGTGTGTGTGTGTGTCTGTCTGTCGATCGCCTCCTGGCGAGATGGAACGTTCCAGAAATACGAAATTTTGTTTACGGGTACCTTGGGTCAGGTCCTCGTGCACCTCCAAGCGTTTTTCCTAAAATTCGAATTTGTTCTTTTTTTATTCCAATTTTAAGCAAAACTGTTTATTTTAAGAATATCTCATCGAAGAAAGGTCCCACGTTTTAGATTTTTGCAGCATATTGATGCCCGTAAAAAACTGCACAAGATGATCTCCTTCTGAAGTTCGTAGGACAAATAGAATACGCGCAGTATTCGCTTGAAGTAGTTTTCGAACTTTAAAGCAAGGCTTACCTCTGACTTTATCTGCTAAATTTGAGTGCTTTCGCCAAAATAAATAGTACTTTTGTCGCCAAATAGATGTTTTCTGTTAACGTAAGATTGAAAAAATGCTGTTTTATCGTTATTCATGCCGTTTTATGAGCGAAACAAATTCTATAAATTCATAGCATTTTTTAGCGTACTGCAGACGATCTGTAATTACTCCTCGAGGTTGATCCTTCTTTGTTTTTTGGCGATTTAGTATCATGGTACCAGTTCAACAATTTCATGAAACATATTATTTCTCATGGTAGATTGTCCGCTTTATCAGCGAAACAAATTCTAAGAATTCGTTTCATTTTTATGCATATTTTGTGGATTATAAAGTGCAGACGATTTTCAATTACTTTATCTGGAGGTTGACTTTTCTTTCCATATTTTACTCAAGTGATTTATTTTATAAAACATTTACTTAATTTTTTTTACTGTCTATTTGGCACTATTTGGACATAATTTAGTTATTTCTTTCTATTGTGGCGGTCGACGTGTGAGGACACGGAGGTGATGGTGGAGGAGGTTGTTTGCCGGAGGCAGGGCCAGAACCTTGGACCTTCTTGATGGAAAGCCAGTGCTTCCGTGCTTTGCCAAAAGGTACCTAGTGGCCAGGACAGAAGATAGCTCTTTAAGGTGTCGAATCGGTCGAATCGTACCGCCACATATACTCCCCCTCCAGTGAACGAGTGAACGACAGTGTGGAGGTGAGGAGTGAACGATACCAACCATAGATGGGTGCGCCAGTGCCAGGCGTTCTGGCGAGATTGGAAGGCTCGTGTCCGCGGTCGGGAGCTGATGAGAGCTTGTGATCGAGCGCCTCGGTCGGGCGGATGAGTGCGGGTGTTCTCGTGGCGCCATCTATGTGGTGATTGGGTCTCCATTCGTTGCGTGTAATTGCCGGGTCACCAAATGTGGCGGTCGACGTGTGAGGACACGGAGGTGATGGTGGAGGAGGTTGTTTGCCGGAGGCAGGGCCAGAACCTTGGACCTTCTTGATGGAAAGCCAGTGCTTCCGTGCTTTGCCAAAAGGTACCTAGTGGCCAGGACAGAAGATAGCTCTTTAAGGTGTCGAATCGGTCGAATCGTACCGCCACACTATCAACTTAAATTTCACGCGTCAGGATTGGTTCAATACCAAACATTTTCTAACTTATATAAGCATTTGCCTTTGGAAAAATGCTTCCCTTTCTTTCGTTTTTATCCGAATTTTATGAAAGTGCTATTCAATTGAATTTTCAGGAAATCCTTTGACGATTTTGCAATCGGGATTTATAGGAACTGTCCTTATTTTGATGGTTAATTTAAGATGGACTGTTGGTAATTTTAGGAACAGTAGCTCTTGAAGGTCAGTATTCTTATGGGCAATTTTAGTCACTGACATCTTTATTCTAATGGAGATTTTTTGAGACAAATGTCCTTATTCTATTAGGGATGTTTAGGAATAGTTGTCTTTATTCAAATGTGGGGATTTAAGGATTTTTTCTTTATTGTAGCAGACATATTCAGGGACAGTTGTGCTTCATCTGATGGACGTTTTAAAACAGAATACAGATCTTACTTTGATGGGGATTTTTAAATGTATTGTAATTACGATTTTTATGGGTCTCTCGATATCATTTTGGCACAATTATCTCGCTGCATGCGCGCATTTTAGTTACTGTTGCAATTACTTTAACGGCAATTTTTTTGAACTGTTGTTGGCATTTTAATGTAGATTTTTATGAACTGTTATTTTTGGTCTAAAAGGAATTTTTCTAGGCTGTTCGTTTAAATGTTTTTACTGTTTAAATAAGGTTTTTCAGGCCTGTTGCCTATCTCCAACATGATTTTTTAAAACAAATTTTTCCTTACATATTTACAACAGAATTTTGGACATGCGTCACTTAGCCTGCGAATGATGCAATATTATTCCGCGCAAAGCCGGCCATGTCAGCTAGTATAGAATATAATACTGACAGATTATAGAAAAATGCTACGATTACTAGGTTATTTTAATCACACCATTTTTTAGCTAATGCCGATAACAACCTTTATTAAAATAAAGCTGTATGTATAAAATAAAATATATGAAATATATAAAATATATTTTTAATACGTACTTCCAAAACAGCATTAGAAATCCGTATTTAAGTGCAAAATACCTATCATGTAAAAAGGATTATTATAGGTGAAAAGTAATACAATAAAACATGTACAAATTCATTGTATTTCTAAAAGAAAGAATATGAATTTGTTTTAGCCAAGGGCGGATCTAGAAAATCTTCAAGGGGGGGTGGGGCGATTTTGGAAATCTCGGGGTTCAATGTAAGGATGGATGGAGGAGATTCTTCATTCCTTTTCAACAGTCCCTCCGCTCCCCCCCCCCCTTTTTTCAAACAGCAGGAACAACAACAACAAAAAAAAAACCTAGTGTAGTGCTATTTAAAATTGTACTAGCACATTTTTTCAATGCATATACGTTTATTCAAAGCCCTTATAAAAGGAACACAAGCTGACGTTTTTTTGCTTTCACAAATCTGTCTATAATTTTTTCAACGTCCAATGTAATATCTTTATGGATATGCAATAACGCTAATTCAGTGAGTCTATCATCACTCATTCTGCTTCTTAGCCAAGTTTTAACCGAGTTAGGATTTCCTTCAAGCTTTCTCAAGAAAAATGTAGGCTTGTAAATACATTTTCTAAATTTGAGTTGATATGTCTAAATTACAAAATAATAGCAATTATTAGTAATGTATTATCTAAAATTTTCAAAATGTAATACTAAATAGTACTAAAAAAAAAACATCAACTAGTATGTGCAATTTATATAAACATCGTAATTATGAATGTTCAATGAAATGTTACAGACTCCAGGTTTTAGCGTAAATGCTGCAGGAATTTACACCACGTGCTAAGGGTTGGCTAGCTGTCACCAGTTTGATAGATAGAAGCAGTGGTGTAGTCGAGGGGGGACGCGGGGGGACGGTGTCCTCCCACCTCTTTATTTTCACTCAAGCGTCCCCTCACCTTTAAATTCCAGGGAGGACGCTGAGTACGCGAGGGGACGCTGAGCTTTCTAACTTATTTAATATACAAAATAGGCACTCATTAGTAAATTAACAGCTTTATGAAATAAGACAGAAGCTTTTAAAACTATACATAAAGGCTGCTTGCTACTTCTACTTTAAATTCGTGAAAAAAAAAGGGATTCCCTGATTCTCTCAAACAACAATTAACAATCACAGGTTAATATTACTCGTCAAAATAAACGCGTTAAAATATGAGTAAACGGGAACTACATAAATTCAGAGAATTAGTTTCAGCTCTGCTGGCCTGCCTAGGAAATAGGTGTGCGGGGGGGGGGGGGAGAAGTTTCAAATATCATAAGTTTTGAAATCAAAATATTTACACTGCTTGTACTGATTTTTTTTTTTTTTTTTTTTTACAAAACAGTGAGACGTTGATATTATTAGAGTAAAAAAGTTGGGGGACAATGAACGTTCTCTTTTGCCCCCCCCCCCCAGACTTCAATTTAAAAAAAGTAGCTTTCCTTTCGGTATGCAATATCGAAAAACCTGCAAGCATATTAAACATTTTCTTTCACAATCATTTGTTTTCTCATCATCGATTCAAGCCTTTTGTATATTTAAACTTTATGCATTACGCTCTTTGTTAAACAATTCCAAAACCAAATTAATGCAAAAAAATGTTTGGATTACAAATGATTATCTGTGCAAAAACCCTGTTATAGCACGGCACAAAATTGCGGTGTAAATTCATTTTAAAATGCCTTTATCAGTATCAATTTATTCAGCTTTTATTTTTCTTTTTCAGTGATTATCAGGCCCGAAAAATCCAAAAAGTACTTCAGAGTTTTTTTTTTGTTAAATTTTGTTTTTTTTTTCAAAGACAATTTTATATAAAACTAAAAAAAAATTATAACCACATAAAAGGGCCCTCTGTCGTGACCCCACATGTTGCCACAGTTCATCAGGTAGCCGCGATACCCAGTTGAGTATTTTATGCTTTCTCCAAATTGCTGCTTGCCCAGAGCTACAAGACTTCAATCACTCGACCAGAAACCCCTTTGAGACAAATAAACCATGCTGTCCTAACGGTCCCTTCAAGATAATTGTTTTCGTTCTTAGTGATCATAGGCGTAACTAGAGTTGATGAAAGGGAGGGGGGGGGGGGTGTCACCCTAAAAATGTACAGACTAAACACCAATACGAAGTGTAAAAAAGTTGAAAATTTACTAGTCATAAGTACATGTCTCTAAAGATATACTCCGTGTTTATTTCAGGCATCTCCCGGTGGGGGGGGGGGGGAGGGACTACCCCCTCGGAGCAAGTCAACTCCTCCCTCCCCACCCCCCACCACCCCCGGCAAAAAAATTCAGATCACAAGTTTTAAAAAAAGAAAGAAAAGAGAAATTACGCTTTTAAGACACTTTACTTTTGGAAACACTTTCAGGGAAAGGACATTCAACACTATCACGAGCGACACCAAAAGTAACTTAAAAGATATAAGACTTTATTTTGAAAAAAATTGCGCTGGGGAGAGTAACCTAACTCCTTTCTGTTTCCTCTAAGACCCAGATAGCAATTTTTATTTGCAGCAAAATTGCAGCAACCTTGCTTTGCAAAATTGGAAACTTGCAGCAAGTTCATAATGCAAGCCTGAAAGTTCAAAGCAAGACTGTAGCAAGTTTACGCAAGTGCCGAAGTCACCACACTTCGCACTTGGAGTGAACTTGTCATGCAAGTCACGTCAAGTTCACTGCAAGTTGGAGACAAACTGGTACAAAAGCTAGCTTTGCTATATCAAATTTGCAGCAAGTTCCTCGTGAATTTACCATTGACGTGCAAATTTGCTGCAAACTCTTTGCTAGTTTAGTAAGTTTGCTGCAAATTTGCAGCAAACTAGTTGGAACGCAAGCTTTGTAATATCAAATTGACCTTTCTTGTATCAAACTTGCTGCAAATCCCTTGCAAGTTCACTTTTGTCCTATCAAGTTTGATGCAAATTTGTGGCATTTAAGCTCATTTCACAGTATTTTGTCCAAACGTAGAGTCCGCAACATTACTTTTTTTGTTATAACTACGTAATTTACAGCTTAATTATCAATAAATTTTATTTTCAAATAATGTGTTGAGCACATTATTTGAAAATAAAATTTAGCGATAATTAAACTGGAAATTACATAGTCATAACAAAAAAAGTGTCATGTGGCGGACTCTACAATTTTAGAAAATACTGTGAAATGGCCCCTATCCCAATATATCCACATTTACCACTTTTAAGGAAAAGAAGCAGTTTGCATATGAATGTCTAGATTGTCAAATGCTGTTGTTGTCATTTTTAATCCTTAAGTAAGATTTTTTGCACTATATTAATTAGAAACATACAACTTTGATTCAGGTTTAGTTTATATAGATTAATACACTTTAATTTGCATATAGAGTTGAATTTTCTAGTTATTTTGGGCATATTATATACATTTTTAATGTATGATCATGCATTCAACAAATTTTATATAAATAGGATCATTCAACTAGGTACAAAACATAAATAAAACAAGACTAAAATTGTTTATTATCATACAAGCTTTATTTTTACTATTTTTAGAACATTTAATGTTATATGAACAAGAACACTTAATTTATATATACAATACAAAACCAAAATTAAGAAGCAGGAGCACCACTCTTCAAAAATCACAAGACTGAAAATATTTAATGAAGTTGACTACATACCGTAGCATCAATATTATTAGCAATAAATTACCACTATTGCTTTCAGAAGATATAAAACTTGTATGTACACACAGTGTATGTGTATATATACATATATTCAGAGTCCGACAAAAATCCGAAAATCTTAGGAGCCAATGAAAAATTTTTAGGAGCCAGCTATAATATTTTCATTTGGCGCCACCTGAAAAAGTAGTCGCCAAGGCATATTTTTTAGTCGCCCGGGCGACCTGGATTTTTCGGACGCTGCATATATTTAAATGATCAAACAAGATTTAGTTCATATGTTCCAAATTAAAAAAAAAAATCCTGTTTATGAATGAATAAATAAGAACAATAAAGTAATACTAAGACATACAGCAGTGCAACTACTGCAATCTCGCATTAAAAAATGTAAGCAAATCCATTTTTATTTCCGGAACATCTTGGTTCTAATTGGATTAGAATCTTTGTTCTGACTGGTATTTATATACTTTACAGATTGATTTTTATTTATTTATGACTTTAAAAAAATGCACTAAACAGAAATTATAATTTAAAAATAAAAAGAGATGGCTTAACTTGCATCACTATTTTTAAAGCTAAATTCAAATTCCTTATTCATTACTAATAAATATCTCATCACTAAGCCAATTTTTTTATAAAAAATTTCCTTTTCTATAGTTTTTTTCAATTTTTATTTTAAAATTTTATTTCATATGTGTTTCACCTAAAAAATAAAATGAAAGATCAAGTAGGTAAGTAAATGCTTGTTACTTTAAGATTGGTAGTGACCCTTTACGAAGTAAAGAGAAATTATGAATTTTTAATTATTAAATTAAGTTCACAAGCAATAAATAAAGAAAGAAGAGGAAAAATGTAAACTATTAAAATAAAAATTTAAATAAGCCATTCTAAACCATCTTTTATTAAAATAACTTCCAAAATAATTGAATCATGTAAAAATTTTGAAATCTCCGTCACACAAGAAGCATCTTTCCATCCTACAACAGAAAAAACAAAAAGCTTTTATTAATATTATAAGTTGCCAAAAAATTAAAATATAGATCAAATGTATTTGAGATAATCAAGGGTGTAGGTGAGGTTGGTATGCAACTGTCATTTTCACAACATTAATTAGTTCTTGACAAATTTTTGAACATTTGGTTGTAGCTGTGACAAAGCATATCTCAGGTTATTACCACATCCACCTTTGCTAAATATTTGGTCATGTATGCCAGTGATTCCCAACCTTTTTTTTTTGTCGGGGCACACTATGGACGTTTTCAAAATTTGACAGCACACAAAGAAAACGATAAGTTAAAAAGTTGTTTACTTACCTATAAAACACTGTAAAATAATTAATTAATTTAAATTAAAAAACATGGTATTTAACTGTACAAACAAGTTTTCTTCTATAGTGTACTCTTCTTTTATTTAAACAAACTTTACTTGTAATAAGAAGCATTATAATTTTTATTACGTAGATTTCTAAAGTTTGATGGCACACTAAAGTGCCATGACAGTGGTTGAGAATCACTGATGTATGGTATTGCTAAAATTCTGTATTCATAGATATGTGTATGAAAACTGCACTAAGAACACCAAAACTTCTGAAGAAACTTGTCTGCAAAAAAGGAATCATTTACAATAGTAGTAGATAGTCGAGTGTACAAATAGGTGCTGTATTGTTGAAAAAACATTATAGTTTATATTGTAACCACAAAATCGAGGAAACTGCAGTTACTTTTACTCTTTAAATTCTCCTACACCTTCACAAGGGGTATGCCCTCATGTTGAGAACTGTTGTTATACGGCAATTCATTCACATGAAAACACCAGCTGGATAATGCTAATTTTTTAAGAAATCAATAAAAGAAACAAATCAATTTTTTCCTGCAATAAGCCATAGACAGCAAAATCAGACTTGAGGATTTCATTAACTATCACTATAAAAATATAATAAACTATGAGAAATGTTACAGAAGCTTGTAAGTTTAACAAGGGCTTGAAATAGAAAAATTAATCAGCCAGAACCTCTTTTGAAAGTCGGTTGAAAAATTGTTTTTTCAAAAGAAAAAATTACAACTAATGTAAGTTACAGTTAAGTTCTATATTTTTGTACATAGAATATACATATTCATATGTGTTTGCTTACAGTGTCAAGGTAAATTATTCACAATATTTTAAAAACTTTCAAGGTTCAATTAAACAGAATATTAGAGTTTTTTGCTGCATTAGAACATTTTTAAGCCCTAAGTTTAACAGTTCTTATTATTTATTAAAGTTTTCTTCTAGAAAAAATTGTTCTCTGTACATGACCTTAAAAAAGGCAACTGAAATGCTAAACCATTCTTACATAGTTTCTCAAGACAATTAATAATAATATACAAGTCAATGAGGATGAATAAATTTCAACAAGAAAATGCAAATATAAATTATGCTGCAAGAGAAACATATTTTAAAAAATGCATCAAATTGGTTCAGAGGTACTCGAAAATAGAAGAGAGAAAAACAAAGTAACATGCAAGATGACCCTCTCTTCTATGAATCCCTTAATCTTTTTAGACAGTTAAATAATATGCCAGACAAAATTCTTCAGGTTCTTTCTTGAATGAAGCGAGAAATTACACATCATTTACACTGCATTCCAACAGTTAAACCTGTCCATATTCCTATATTTATTTCATTTTTTAAAAAATGTTTTTACAAGGAAAAGCATACTTACAAAAAATCAATTTTGAAAGCTTCTGTTGCAAGGCAGGAATTTTTCAGTCTTTTTTGTTGGGCTCTTGCCACTTCAGGTGTAAAGCTCAGATAATCAAGGTCATCCCTTCAGCATTTCATTTGGTTCCATCTTGACAAGAAAACTTTAAAAAAAGCTTAAAAAAAAAAAAAAAATTCAATGTACCCCTTAACATCAATTATATTAAAAAATGGATTATTATAACATAATGTTTTAACTGTTTTTTATTTAAAATTGAGCTTTTATTTATATTTGAGACTTTTATAGCTATCAATTTTAAAATAAAATTCATTAAATTATTAAAAATAACGGTTCAGGTAGTGGATAGTTCTAAATCTGCAAGGTGTTGCTGGTGAACCATATGGTTGCTAAAGCTTTTGATTTAGTTCCTTGGCAAGAAATCTACCCTCTCTCGGAGACAACTTTATCAACTGATAATTAAAATGGTTGATTAGTTTTTTTTTTCCAAATTCATAGCTCAATCCACAGGTGATATTAAATGTTTCAGTCGCACAATTAAATACACATAGCAAAAATGATAACCTGATCAGATAAAAAAGAAAATTTTGTTTTTACATTCTTACAGCTCTTTTGCCATCACAAAACAACTCTACTTTGCTTATTTTTTTAACAATCAGGTCAGAATTTTCAAAAAACATAATTAATTTTTCTTCTTCATCACAAATTGCACGTGTTTTTTCATGTAACTATAAAAACAATAACAATGTGAATGAAAGTGGTGAAAGTAAGGAATAGTCATCTTCAATAAAAAGAATTTAAAAACTGATTCACTTTTAGATATATCTATAATAACAATGAAAAAACAGATGAAGATATTTTATATTGATTAAGTATAGAATCCAGTTTGGTTTTGTGATCTACTGAACAACTTTTTCTTAAAGAAAGGTCTCTGTAATTTTATTTAACTAAAAACAAAATAGTTAATAGAGAAGTAAAATCTGCCTTAATATGTGACAAAGGGGGGAGGGGGGTCAAATATATGGGGAAAAGAGTGACATCATTAATGAGCAGCCCTCAAAATCAATGGGAATATCAATAGATAAAATTCAAGAAGTCCTAATAGCAACAAACAAAATTTAATGATAAAAAAGGAACCTTATTTCTTGAAAACATTAAACAGAAATCCCTAAATTAAGTACCCTAAAAACTAAACACATATCAATAGATAATATTCAAGAAAGTACCACAGCAACAAAATTAAATATGATACTATATATCAGATAAATGATAACGAATTTTTAAAAAAAACCCTAATTAAATTATAAAGCAAAATTAAAGATTTTTCTTGGAATCTTAAAAATTAAAATTGCATCTTAGTACGAGAAAAAGGAAATCTAAAAACATCAAATTAAAAAGAAGTAATTTTAACACTCAAATTAAATAAATACATATCAATATAAAAATAAAATTCAAGAATTGCAACAAAAAATGCATCTAAATTTCACAAAAGTGATACAATAGCAAAAATTAAAAAGCGAATTAAAAAAGAAAAAACAAATACAGAGTCAATCGATTCAGTTTCAAAATTAAATTAATAAACGAAATTAATATTCAAGAGAAGATTTAAAAAAAAAAGAAACATTAACAAACAGAAAATAAAAAATGCAACCTCTATAATTAGCTAAATATTTTACAAAATAAAGAAATTCAATCTCGAAAAAATGGAAGTTTTTATTAAATAAATGCAACAGACAAAATTTGAAAACTAAAAAATAACGACACAAAGAGAAAATTAAAAATGCATCTATAAATACGAGGTAATGAAATCTAAAATCATCAGAATATTTTTTTAAATAAAAAATTCGTGTTTGAGGAAAAATCGAACATCTACTAGTGAAATAACACGATAGTAAATTACTTAAATGAATAAATAGCTATATCACTAATAATACAGTACATACTAGTCAACCCTTAAATCTTTCACTGCCAGCATTTTAGAAGTACAAAAATGAATCGTTCTTAAAATATTACCCCACGCTAAAATTAAATCTCAACAAATTAAGTACCCAACAAATAAGAAAACATACTCACATCTTAATCCGATCAGGAAATAAAACTCCGAAGAAGAATTGTTTAGATGCACGATCACGCCGTTTTCTTTCTTTTTAGCACATGGTTGATGGTTGTGGGTGTTGCCAGATGCAACATTCGCATTCTTTACCGCCAAACTTCCACTCCATGGCCTGCGCATGCGTTGAATGGCAGACTTGCCACACTTTTGCAGCAAAATTGTGTTGCAAGGAAGTGATTGCTCAAGTTGTCAACCTTGCAACAGCTTTGCTACACATTTGTTTCGTCTAATTTGTCGTAACAAAAGCATATCATGGAAAAATCAAACTTGTTGCAAGTAAGCATGCTATCTGGGGATCACCCAAGTATCCCGAAATTGCATTGCTAGGAAGATTTCAAAAAGTTTCCAGGGGAGAGACCTCGAAGCCTTGCCTCCAGAGTTATCCTAAGCATTATACATGTAAGACCAGTTACAAAAATTTAAGTTGCAGAAGCCTCAAACACCTACTCCTCTAACTTCACCAAATATCTAAACATACATATCTATATATATAAAATGAAAGTTTGATGAAGTTTCGAGTTGGCAACGCCCTTGTGGCTATACGCTCTACAGCAAAATCTACGCAACGTACGATTACGAAAACTGGCACAAAATTCTATCATATCTTGGTGGTTTGCACTTCGAAGCTGTTTTTTTGAAATTCGTTCAATATTCTTTAAATTCAACAATTAAAATATTAATCCTCCAGCATTTTCTTTACTTCACACGAGTTCTTGAAAGTGAATTAAAGTGAAGTGAGTTTCAGAAATTCCGCGGATGAATGTAAACAACAATGGCGCCGGCCTTGCATGTAACGAAAATCAGTGTGTTTTACAAATTCTTTTCAGATTTGATTGATTATTTCAATGAAATTTATCTTTTAAAAGATGCAATCCATTAAAAATTGCAGTAACAATTACATCAGTGGCAAATAATGTTTACTGCGTGTGTGATTCCCGATCCGACATTTCCAATCTTCGAGCACCTATTCCGAAAGTTAAAAAAAAAAAAAAAAATCCGAAATTTTTAAAATTTACTTATTTTAAGATTTCTTTGACAATTAATATCTGTGTTTTTGTTTCTATCTATTTTGTACTACTTTAAAATACTTTCAATACAATAATTCTTTCCAGAAAAAAAAAAAGACTTCTGGTATATAAGACCTTTCATTTAATTTCTTGAAGAATTATTTTTGAGCTTATATGTATATATATTTGCGTATGTACTGTGTGTTGAGGAGGAGGGGGGGCGGGTTGTTAACCTATATAGTTTTTTATTTTAAATTGATGGTGCATACTTTTTCTGAACATTTTCTGTGAAGTTCGGAAATTTTTTTTCCGCTTTGAATCACTCATGGTTATTGGAGAGGTGGAAATTTGATTTTCTTTTTTAGAATGTTGTTGGGCCTGCTTAAACAATATATATCGATTTCAAGCATTATTATTCAATTAAGCGGCTCGCCAAACCAGTTTAATTCAACTGAGATGAAAAAATTTTATATGTTAATAGATTATAAAACTTATTAGTAACATAGTATCTACTCATAAAAATAATATTCATTATTTCCAAAAACAAGTAGCGAACAACTTTCACTGGAGCGGTGAAGAATTCAATTTTACTTTTGAAAATGTTGACAGGGCATTGCTGCAGTGCCGGATTAACGGAGTTAGGTTGCAACTTCCCGTGATACACACATTCAAAATAGAATAAGTACGTTGTTTTTAAATAAAGAATTTAAAAAATAGTTGAGGTATTTATGCATTTTAATGAATGCAAACATGGTTTTAAACAGAATCGAACTCGCCGATTTAATTTATTCATCCTAGGCATTTGCCTTTTTTCGAATATGCTTTTAATATTTCAATTTGTAAGCAATACAGAAAGAGAGCTGGGGCCGTCCACCTTCCGCTAAACGCGTCGAACGACAGCCTATGCAAGTAATTTTAGAACTTCGATTTCAACTAATTTCAAGGAAGATCCTTTTTTCTCCTCCCCTAATCTTACCAAAAATAGTGTAAAATTGAGTTTTTCGAATTTCAATTTCGAAAAACTTCTATGTAAGAGCTGTTGCCGTCTTTCTTCCTATTACATAACTGAAGATAACCCAAAGTTGTTTTCAGCTACTTCAATATTGAAAACCATTTCATTTGGAGGGGCGAGATGCAGAATTTTCAACCACCGCCCCCTTGACGACTGTGAATCCACTCTGCCCTCATACAAATATCAATGGTTACAATCAGTATTATGCAGTTAAGTGTTGTATTTGATTGTGGAGGGAAATTTAATACTTTAGTATATTGGTTAACCGAATTAATAACACAATAGTAAATACTAATCTGTAGTTACTGTTATTTGTCAAGGGAAAAAAATCTTGAAATAATTCAGTCAACAGTTTTTCTCTTTCTTCATTTTTTAAAATCTAAGGAGAATTTTTGATGCATTAACATCCACTTGCTTGAAAAATAATGGAAGAAAGAAGGTTGCCAGCATAAAACAAGAAATAACTTGATGGCGCTGCTATAGTACACATGTTGAGAAATTTGTTCATCTTCAAAAAGTCGTATTAAAGTATCTTAGATAAAAAGATCTTTTTTGCATTATATGAGGCTATTCTATAATCAAGCAGGGCGTGAACAGTGTCTGTGGGAAAATTTTTAAGTTTTAATCTTATGCACAGGATATTCCATTATCCGCTACCAAAGAAATGTCTCTTTGACTTAGGGGGATACGCAGTCAGGACGGAGGAAAAAAAAAAACCTTTAAAAGCTCCATAGAATAAAACAAATACTTTAAATTGGATTTTTTTTTTTCTCTTTTGAACTGAGAAAAGTGTTTCCTTAAAAAAATATATTCACAATGTTTTTTAACCGCTAATCATAACCGTTGTCTTCAACAAATACTTTAAATATTATGAGGCTCATGATACAAACGGTGTTTTTATTTTTCAATCTGCGATTTAAAAAAAATATATTTCCTATATTTCATTAAAACTCATACTTCATGCTTACATGACTTTTTTTCTTGGAGAGGATAATCTTTTCCACGGGTGACACCTATCACTACCCGCCCCGGCTATCACCCATGCTAGCTACAACACTGAATTCCATACAATTTTCACTATCAACATACTTCACATCAAGCCTCCACTGATGTTTTTTTATTTCATCAAACTGCCTACATATACATAGCCCAGCATCTCTTCGCCACAGCTTTTGCTCTTCTTGAATAGGCTAAGGGTATCAGTAACTGTTAGATTTTTCAAATATTTACTAAATGGTTTTGTCTGATCAATGTCAATTCTCCATTTAGCCTACTTTAATTTGTAGCAGTTAAAATTTCATATTTAAAATTATATCAATTCATTTCTCTGATTTGATTTCAAAATGTATGTTTATGTGTAAAACTACTAATACACTTAATTTTTTACTTTTTGTATCACAATTTACCCTTTCTATTGATTGAAATAAACATTTATGAAATAACATTTATATTTTTGAATTCAGACTCAGAATGCATATACTGCTATCTATCAGAGTCGGAGTAAAATAAAAGCTATGTAAAAGTTTTGATGATGTAATAAAGATAAATATGCCACATGATACAAATATAGATCTATAAATATAGGTTATTAGTGATAGATTGAAATAATTTTATACCTAAATCAAAGTAGATATAAATTTGTGGAAAAAGACTGGCTGAAATAAGTTTTTTATCGGCTCAGAAGTGACTTAAGCAGTCGCCTTCGGTGTCTTGGTTGGGAAAAAAAAACAAGTTGCGCCGTAGGCACCGCTATTTTAACTTTGCACGGGCAACGCCGTTGCGGGTACCGCTAGTACTATATATACATCAAAAAGCTGTCATATATGTAAAAAAATTCATATTACCATCATTTCTAGTCATATATATCTATATATATGTATATATAAAGGGTATGATTTTGAAGCATACACTGCCCTTCCTAATTCTTAACATGCTCCCCCTGCTCCGGAGCCAAGGCAGTATCCAGAATTTTTTTCGGGGGGGGGGGGGGGGGAGCAGACTTCGACACACTTATGTAAAGCAAAGTTTTAGGGAGGAATATATAATACATTGCAAAAGATTTCTGGGGGGCTGCCTGTGGGTCCCCCTTCCCCTCTGGATACGGCCTTGATTCACAAAAAATTAAACATTCCTTACTAGATATATTAGTTTATTTTTTAATTCAAACGCAATAGAAAATTCAATATTTAGCGCTAAGCAATCTTCTATGTCCAGGCATTCATAATATTAAAACCGGGAAATAGTCGAATTTTAGAGAAAAAAATCCAAATTCCCCTACAAAAATGCTCATCCCCACAATAAATTTCTAAAAAATTTGTTAAATTTGTAGCAAAACATCTCAGAAGTGGAAGCATCTAAATCAAATTTTCTTTTCTTTTTGGATGACGAACGTGTCCATCGTTGGAGTGCAAACATTATTATGTATCGAAAATAATTAAAAATTTAGCTAAAATATAAATAATACTTGATTGTAAATTAAAATGCAGCATTAAACCGTAGCAGTGAGATAGGAAACGTTGAACGGATGATTTCCAGAGTCGTAATGCAATCACTGATAGACCATAATAAGAAAAAAAAAACATTTAAAATATAAGAGATGAGAGAACATCTGTAAATGAGAATGCAATGCAAATACAGTTCATCAGTTTTCCAATCGGCTCATCTACAAAAAAGATTTTACCAAAATGGGTGTTTGGACAGGAAGTCATAAATAAATACAAACTGCTCTTTAAGTTTCTTAATGAGCATCCCTTCCTGGCTTGAGGGTTTAACCCATTAGGACAATTGGACTTTAGGACTCCATCACAGTAGAGAATATTTTCCAGGAAACTTATTACTTGTGCGATTGTATTCCAGATTGCTGCCTTTGGGTAAAAAAGACATCAAGAAGGAAAGAAAACCCTCTGGAGTGATTGAAAGGATCTCTGTCTGTGTGTGGTACGGTGATTGAAGCCACCTTTCGCTGTTAACCCCCCCCCCCCCCAAGGTGATGAGGGGGTTGATTATAACCTTATAACCAGATGAAAAGTCTTCTTTATTATGAGCTGCATACTTTGGCTCTTCAGAGCTTGACCGCAGCCCTTCAGAGAAAAAGGAAAAAAAAAAAAATCATATGCATATATGTTTAATTTTCTTAGGGGAAAAAAAATTGTGCTTTGCAAGGCCGTAGCCAGA
The DNA here is from genome assembly GCA_038502835.1 of Octonoba sinensis. NCBI lineage: Eukaryota > Metazoa > Arthropoda > Arachnida > Araneae > Uloboridae > Octonoba > Octonoba sinensis. Next base: position 10,548,293 of record CM076599.1, read on the forward strand.
AATTTATCTGTGTGCCTAAATAGGTACATACCCAATGGGGGGGGGGGGGTTTGAACCCCCAAACCCCCCCCCCCCCTGGTTACGCCTATGGTCTGACACTAGCCCCTTTTTTCCAAACTCTCTATCTACGAGAGTGGATTGTTCCATTTTTATTGCAGGTGGGAAAGGTAGAAAGTAAGATTAGAATATATTTCAAATAAAAGATATTTTTACTAGTTTGAGTCATTTTTCAAAGTTAAATTTCTGATTGCACTTTTTTTAAACAAAACTAACAAGGAAAATAGATGAATAAAAAAAATCTTTTTTTTTTGAGTAACTAAATTAAACTTAATTCTCTTCATTTACTAAGCTAATTTTTTTTAACAAAACTATAAGGAAAATAAAAAAAATTCAAAAGTAAATAATTTTTAAATAAACTTACCAAGGCCATAAAATATACTTCATTATATCAAAAAGTTTATGAATGACTGCAATTTTTTAATCTAATTTAGTGGTAGAAGCCAAGACATTGATAAAAAGAGCCCCAGAATGAAAATTTTTATAATTTGACAAAAAAAGTCTTAACATTTTTTTCATTTCAATTTGACAATAGTATTACGGGTTCGCGCTAAGCTGCGCGATTCCCGCAACTAGCGGACACGCTGTAACGGTTTTGACTCCAAATCAGAAGGTTGCGTGTTCAAATCACGTCCGGGTCACCAGATGTAACGGTGCGAGAGTGGCTGTGAAGTGCCGGGAGTCGAACCAAGATCTTTTTGGTGGTAGCCGCATTCTGTACCGCTTTCTCAAAAGGCGCGCCCCCTGGGCAGGAGCAAAGAGGGCTATTTGAAGAACTGAACTCGCACCGCTGACCGCTACACACGCGTTCAAAACATGGCGAAAGGAACCTACTACTATTCTAAACTGAAAATTCAATACAAACTAAATGGATTGTATTAGTTATCAACTGCCATTATTGAACTTTTTAAGCCCTTTGTGAATGCAGACATCTTCTTTCATTCTATTCACAGACGACAAAATAAAAAAATGGAGTTTAAAAAGGGAATCTTCCTTGGTCACTGAAAAAGTTTGCATTTATAATAGTAACACAAATTCAAACCACTAAAGAACCAGTTATTTCTAATGTTGGCTTAAGAACAAAAAGGTGGAATGCATACACTTTTTAAAATAATCTTCCTCTCCAAAAGGGCATTTAATTTATGCTCTAGAATGAATTCTTTTCAAAATTTACGATCGCAAAAAATTAATCTTTCCATAAAATCAGGATCGAAAAAAAGATGCATATGAAAGTACCAACGCTTATAAGCATACCTCCTATGCCGAGGCGTAGCTAGGGTTTTCAGCGCCCGGGGACAACTGAAGATTTTGCGCCCCTGGGGGCACCCCTAAAGGGAATTAAAAATTTTTTTATGCTTCCTAAATAATAAAGCTCTAAAAAGCAGCCCTTTTAACTTTCATTTTTATTAGCGACCATTCACTTTTAAGGGAAAAATGGGACACTTTGGCTTCGCAAAATTATTTGTCTGATTTCCCACGCACTCCTGTGCTACATTGGTCATTTCCGATATGATTTGTGGTGCTCCGACTTTTTTGTCGAACATATTCACACCTCTTCAGTTCAAATAATTTTCTTTTCGCATTTAAAAATAAAATAAATTAACATTCATTTGGCGCTGTGCCCGGGGACAGCTGTCCCTCCTTGCCCCCGCCTAGTTACGCCTCTGCTCCTATGTCTACATTCTTTTATTGTGTCATTTAGTTCACTTTATAATGGATTAATGTTTCAGCCTATGTTTAACCAACCATCAAAATATGTATTAAAATGCCTTGATTATTAGGAAAGTGTAAAAAGCAGAATTCCATGTGCACGAATCTTTCAGATAATTGAGCGATTGAAAGTTTGAGCTCATTTTAAAATATTGAGTGTAATAGTATTTCAAGAAATCAAACAGTAAAATTTGAATCTTTTTCATAGAATAAAAGTAATAATTTTTAAAAAACGCAAAACTGAATCTTTCCATAAAACGAGATAATAAAATCAAATCCTTCGCAGAAATCGCGATCGTAAAAACGGGCCATTCGTTAAGTAAGAGAATATTTCATTGTAAAAAAAAATAATAATAATAAAAAAAAAACTTTTGAAGCTACGTTTGGAAAATTTTAATTTTATTTTGCACATCACTAAAATGAAATGAAAGCAAAATTTATACACAACATGAATAAAATATTCAAAGGGTAAAGTAAAACAAAATAGTTCAGAATGAATTTATTTTCAGCAACTTAAATAAATTAAAACATTTTAAAGTCCTGTGATAACACGTCCCTTCTTTTTTGCTTTTTTGATTTTGTTAGCAAGTTTTTCTTTCTTCCGAGCTTGTATATTTTTAGATCGTTTCTCTTGCCTTATTTTCTTACTTGTTTCAGTTTGTTCTATTCGCTCTTTCCAAAGCTTAGCATGTTTCTTTTTTAGCTTTTCTTGTTTCTTTAATGATTTTTTAAGCAATGTTGGATCATCCTTAACTTTAATACCTTCTGATTTTTGTAATGCTTTCTTCCATTTCTCCTGCTCTAACAAAATCTTGGCTTTATCAGGATCATTTTGCACAATATTTTGAATTTTTTCTTTCTTTTTCTCTGCTTTCAGTAGCAACTGTTTATATTTCTTTCCTGAAAATTCATTTTTTTTCATTTCTCCTACACCTTCTTCAGAAAATTCAAATTTGCTGTAAATAGTTTTACCTTCTTTATTATATACAGGTTTTGAAGTTTCTTTAGAAACTTCTTTGACTGTTTTGCTTTTTGGTTTGTTATCAATATTTTGCTGCTTTGTCAAATTTCCCTTCTGCTTCATCTTTTTCAATTTTTGCGTTATCCGTTTCTTCTCCACAGGATTGGCAGCATGTCGTTTTTCTAAAGAATAATTTAAAATCCATTGTAACACTTTAAGAAAAATAGTTTTAAAAAAAAGCACACATCTTAAAAAATGTAAAACATATTGAAAGTTTTAGTTAAAAATAAAGTAAATTGCAAGTCTGTACTGTATACACTTGTGTGTGTGAGGGTGGGGGGGGGGGGGGAAGAGGGGCAGCTATTTTCAAATCGATAATTTGCTATAGATCTCATCATGCACACATAATTGTACTGTTACTTAAAACTAATTACAAAAGTCAGCTGTTTCTGTCTACAAAAGAACTTGACACAAGAATGAATATTATTAATTGTATTGCAACTGAAATGATGTTGAAAGGAAATAACAAATCTGTGGTTCAATTTAAAAACTGGATGTGCCTTCAAAACAGAGTTCAAGTGTAATTTTTTAGCAGGCCAGCTTATTGGGATATGAGAAGTTGAAACGGATTAAGAAGACTTTTTTGTGACATTGAGGTCAAGCCAAAACCTATGACACGTGGGCCACCTGGTGACCTACAGCTGGGATAGATCCAGCATTTTTATCAGGGTTGGTTTTTGTGAATTTTATGGAGATTTTTGTGAAAAATCAAATAATTTTGTGGAAGTTGAAAATTTAAACATATAGTGATGAAAAATTGCATTACTAGTTTCTTGTTTTTTAATAAATAGAGGTGTAAAAAGTACAATTTAAAAGTTTGGAATTTTTTGTGAAGGGTGCGTTTTGATCGATTTGAGTTTTGTGAAAGGTCCGCTTTGATTCATTTGAAGGGTTTGAAAATGGATCTGAATTCCCTCTGGCATGACCCCTGCACAGGGAGAAATTTAGTGACCTCCCAAAAAAATTCTTAATTGAAATGATTGGTATTCTTACCAATGAATTAAAGCGAGTGGTTTAAATTTGGTGAAACAGACAACCATACAGGGATAATGACACAGAATCAAGGAAGTCATCAAAATGACTAAATGTTCTTAATTAAATAGGGGTTTATTTTATTTACTTTATAGTATTTACTTTTATGCTATCATTTTATGATTTCCAAGTTGTAAATATATATGTATATTATTTTTAATGCAGGTGCCCCGTAGGCAGTCTTAATGCTAAGCTGTGTTCAAATAAATACAAAACAAGAAATAATATATACAAAAGACAGTATAAAACACTAAACAAACACACATGCAATGGCACAAAGAAAAGGATAGAGAAAAAAAAAAGGATTCCCATCAAATTGTTCAAACAATCTATTGCTTTAATAATAAAATTACACGTTAATTTAAAGCACAAATGAGCAATAAAAGTGCTTTAAATTAACGTGTAATTTTATTATTATTGTTTACTTGCACAAAGTTAAATTATTTTTAATCTATTGCTTCCCAATAGTGGTAGAAGATAGAGCTCTTTGTGAAGGTTTAGCAGATGGAGATATGTTCTGCATTCAGTACCATACCACTGCAGCATAGAGGGCATGCAGGACTATCAACTAGAAATAGAGGTGGGAAAAAAGACAGTAATGCATCGTGGTGAAGCGAAAAGCAACTATGGCACTGTTCCTGGGGTATTCAGGGATATTGTGAATATTATTTCTCTATGGTTTCTCTCGTTTGCTCTTTTATCTTTAGCCAAGGCCGTAGCCAGAAATTTTTTTCGGGGGGGGGGGGGGGGGGGCCCTAACTTTGAAACACTTATGTTGAGAAAAGTTTCAGGGAGGAATATACATGCTACATTGCGAAAAATTTCGGGGGGGGGGGGGGGGGGCGTGGGCCTCCCCCTCTGGATACGGCCTTTTGTAAATCATATTTCGTTTGATTTAAAAAATTTATGACGTCACAGTATATGATAGATTTTTGATACCATGTACAGTAGGTGCATTTTAGACTATCTTTGGTGAAGTTAGGGCAGTGTTTTTTGGGGGCTTCGGCTTCTTATCTTAAATTTTTGAAACTGATCTTACAACCATAACGTTTTGACTATCTCTGAAAGGGGGTCCGGGGGAATTTTTTCGCAATTTAGCTCCTGAGAATGCAATTTTATGCCCTTTCGGGACGCTAGAGGAAGGAGTTTCAGAAGTTCTCCCCAAAGAAAATTTTCGAAACTGCAGTCTTAAAAATGAAGCTTCAGTCTATCTTTGTCAATGTTACTGGAGGCATAGACTGGATCGAGGGCTGTCCCCAGGAAACTTTTTGAAAACTGCCTAACAATGCAATTTTGAGATTCTTTAGTAATTTTAGAGGAAGCAGAAGGGAGCTTGGTTCGTCTTGCCCCGCAAATTCTTCAAAATAAATTCTTATCTTTTGGGCTACTTTTGGTGTTGCTAGTGACAGTGTTCGATGTCTTTTCCCTAAAAGTGTTTCTGAAACTGAAGTCCTAAAAGTGTAATCTCTCTTTTCTTTCATTTTTTTAAAAATCTGTGATCTGAATTTTTTTCTCTGGGGGGGGGGGGGGGCAGTTGGTTATCTCTGAGGGGGCAGTGCCCTCCCTCCCTCCCCGGAGAGATGCCTGAAAGAAACACTGGTTGCATGTTGCATGATGAGAATATATTTTCAATTTCGCCCCCCCAGAAGTATTACTTCAAAAAAAAAGATGAGAGAGAGTTAACAGAAAACATACGTTGTTTTGAGAATTAATTACTCCCTATTCCGTTTTAGTTTTGACAATTTAAGCAATTCATACTTATTCTCAAGTTTCAAGCCTTCCATATTTTGTCATAACTAAATGTAAATAATTAAAAACTGGATATTTTCTTTTTCCTTAACTTAAATGCTGCAAACTCCTTTTTTTTTTAAGTTTGAAGTCAAAAAAAGCTGTATAACTTTGATTTGCAGTCGTGGACAATTATAAAGCACTTCCAAAATTATACATATCGCTCATGGGCTGCAATTACGGCACAGCTCAAAAAATCATGTTTTGAGATAAGTGGGTTTAAACTTTTCATTACTAAGGAAAAAACATAAAAGAAATGCTTTAGTTAAATCGAAAGGCCTAATATTGAATTATGAGTTATGCTAGTATTGCTGCTGAAAAAAAATGTGTATTTTATATTTACAATCTGTTCTTAGTCCGAAACGCGAGTTTTTTTGAGTTGTGCCACTATTGCACCCCATGAGCGATATAATAAGAAGAACCAATCAAGATCTTTTTTGTTCAATGTAAATTTATGACTAGGCTAAGTAAAACTATACGAGTAATTTTGTCGCGGTATTTTTCACCTTCGCAATGTTATTGTAAATGTTCTATGGGACCATTCATAAACTTTCACTTTCTTTCAATATATTTGATCCCCCTCCCCCCTTTGTCACAAGATATCACTCTCCAACACGCCCTACTCCCTTTGTCACATATCACGCTATATTACATGAGCACATGTACTTGCAGTGTTGCAGTTCAGAAATAAGGTACTTACGTTAAAGAATCAAATTTTTAATTTTATTTTTTAACTTTTAATGACATTTGTGAGCATAACAATAATAATGATTACACGTGGGCTTAATTGGTATAAAATGAGATTAAAGTTAAAATAGAAAAAAAGATAATTAGTGCATAATAGCAAAAAAAAAAATAATTAATTGAATTCTAAAAAAACACCCGCACTTATTTATCTTAAAAGTAAATACCTAAGACTTTCTTTTAAAATTTTAACTAGAAGTAAGTTCAAACCTTAATAAGCAGCGGTATTTTCAATATAAAATGAAATCAATGAAACTTTAAAATCAAATTATGAAAATAAAAAAACTTCAAAAATAAGTTTAATCAGCTGATTTTTTACATGTTTTTATAAAAATCAAAATGTGTAATGTCACACTTCTTGTCAAAATTGCTCGAACCCCTCTCCCCCCCCCCTCCCTCGAAGTAGTGTGACATCATCCCCTATGAAGTTAAAAAACGAAAAAAGAAAGATTAATATGCAGTTCCTCAGCATGTGAGGAAGAAAATACAAAGTTGAAACTAAAATTACAAAAAAAAAAAAAAAAAGAGGGGCAGCTAAAATATTAGTTTGAAAAATACATAAAAATAATCATACCTTTTCTGCTACATTTCTACAGGGTTTCTTCCCAAAATAAGACAAAATACTTTACCTTTTCTTTTACTCATAATCAAAATTTGTACGCAGGCAAGCAAAGAAGACTTTTGCAACAGCTCACGAGCCCACTAAATTCGCAACTGCCTATGTCTGCAAGGCAAGGTCAAGGGGGCAAGAGCCCTCTCCTCGCCTCCCCCCCCCCTTGTCGGAAGCGTTTCGATGTTGATTCGATTTTACGAATTGCTAGTTTAAAAAAGACAAAAAATAAAGATTTGTCCCAGCAATAACAGCACAAACATCCACATCCCGCAATCGCAGTAGTAGACGAGGGGGTCCATTTAGGCATTAGCTTTGAAAGTTCCTTTATCTTTTACTTCCACAATGTGGGTAGTTTAAAAAGAGTCGCCATTTCCACGAATGTAACCTTCGGGCAAGGATGGACAAAGCACCTAACTCTTGTACGTATATTTATGGCAGATGTGGTGGCTTGCATTTTGCCAAAAAGATCAGTACATTTGCTGTTCTTGTTGTGTGGTCAGGTGATTAGAACCATATGTAGCCCTTAGGCAAGGAATCAATCCGTTATCTGTTGATGACACGACACGGGGGGCCTACCGTCTTTAGAATTGAGGGAAAACATCGTATTTTGAGTTCTGGTTTATAGACCCTGGATTTTTGAAGCACCGTCTTGTCGTTTCTCCATTTGTAAAACAGAGAACCTACCCCCCCCCCCTTTACGCTCCCGAACAGATTGGTTTGAGGAACAAAAAAAAATTTTTTTTTTTTGTTACATTTTTTTTCCCGACAAGTTAAAAATTTCGAAAGTATTTCGGGGGGAGGGGGGGGGGGGGGCTCGCCCCCCCTGCCTACGGCCTTGTCTTTAGCCTATACATGGTCTTGAAGGTCAGCTTGATTTTTGACGAGGCGGACTGATAGCTAATGTCGTTGTATGGACTTGATTGATGTTACATCCTGTTTTGTACTAACTCATCTGCATTCTAGTTTCCAGGGGTACCGTAGTGCGATGGAATTGAATGTAATACAATGGATTTATACTTATCCTACGTTTCTTTTAATAGATACCTACATTCTACATTGCATCACCGATATAGAGCTAGGAGCTTGGTAGCAATTGGCAATAGCTAGTATTGCTTCCTGAGAGCCTGAGAAAATAACACCATGTTCAGAAAGGGACTGGCGGGCAATTAGATGTGTCAAAGCAATTTTAATCAGCTCAACTTGCCCATCGTAAGCGGTCTTGTCTGTTGTAGATCTGCCAGATGTAGTAAGAAAAATGCAGATCTGCCAGATGTAGTGAGAAAAATGCTCACAATAAATACCAGCACCAGCCACACCATTTTTCTCAAGCTTTGATTCATCAGTGCATAAGTAGTAAATTCATATTTGATGATAATCAAATATATAACTCATATGAGATTATACCACCAGTATAATGCTTCTATTTTATGTATTCTAAGATAATGCATAAACTAAAATAGAAGTAAAATGTGGTAGCAAAATACTTTTGTGAAAAAACATTAAAAAAAATGACCTTCTTGAAAAAAAAAAAAAAAGTTGGACACTGTAGTAGACCCTAAAGAAACAAAATATATGCTAATATAAAACCTTGCCCGCTTGCACCACAGAATCCAAGAATGTGAAGGTCTGAGCATCCTACTATGAATTACTAACAATGTTAACACACAATGATTGGGTTAGGGATTTCTAAAACAGATTGTCAATATGAACAATGCTACCTCCTGCCTCATCATACAAAAATTCAAACTATTTTGTTATACATCATAGGCATTGCTCTTTCCATATTATTGAGAGGGACCATTGCTTTAATGCAGGGGGGCAGAGGCGTAGCTAGGGTTTTCAGCGCCCGAGGACAACTGAAGATTTTGCGCCCTTTCCCCACTCCACGTCCCTGGAAGGGAATTTAAAAAAACTTTTATGTTTCCGAAATGATAAATAAAAGGCAGCACTCTTAGCTTGCATTTTTATTAGCGACCATTCACTTTAAAGGGCAAAATGGAACACTTTGACTTCGCAAAGTTATTCGTTTTATTTCTTCTTTCTCAAGAGACCTTTCCTGGGTTCTCTGGGAGTCCGGTTCTTTTATCTCTGCTGCTCAAAGAAAACGCACCTAGCCCCTAGAGAGTCATCACGGGTCCAACCCCTAGAAAACATCTCAACTCCAACTCAAAAGTTGTTTCTCTGCCTTTAGTCTTTTTCTCATGCACTCCTGTGCTACGGTCATTCCCGATATGCTTTGCGACGTTCCTACTTTTTTGTCGAACATATTCACACTTCTTTAGTTCAAATAATCTTTTTTTTGCATTTAAAAATAAAATAAACTAACATTAATTCGGCGCCCCCTGGAGCCTGCCCCTTGCCCCCCCCCCTTAGCTAAGCCTCTGCAGAGGGGTTACAATCCCCCCTCCCCAGTATTTTAGGATAGGAGGTCACCAATTCTGTTTCAGTGATGTAAAAAAAAAACTTCTTCAAACTGAAAAGTTAAAATGAAAAGATAATAAAGTATTTTTACAAATTAAAATAATTTCTGTCAACCTTACTTCTTAAACACTGAAACAAATCTCAAAAAAGTAACTCAATATCCGTGAAGTCTAGAGGAGACTGGAGACTGACATTTCTTTCGCCGAGCTAATAAAACGAATAGAAACATTGATTCTTTGATATCTTAGTCATTGATGGGTATTGTTAAAACAAGCTATATGAATTTTAAATAATTCCCATTGAAATATGTGCAATAGTTTCATCACAAACAAATATTTCCCATTCAGGAAACCTGACCAAAATATGGGGGGGGGGGGGGGTTGGGGGGTGTGTGGAAAATTTAGTTCTGAACAAACTGTTGACATATTTATTAATTATTACTATATATCAAATCGACGTCAATACAATTCTGTTGATTTCCAATACGAAAATATAGCTCAGTGACGAAAAATAAGATAGTTATGAATCTAAGTAATTATGAATCTTCTTGAATTTTCATGTCTAATCATTGAAAAAAATACATCAAATTTACCTTAGAGATTGTGCAAAATATTGCTTTTCTGAGACAAATAAAATATAATTGTTGAAAACACCATTTTGAAGAATATTTAGTGTAAAAATTTGGTTTTTGAAAGTTTTTTTGCAGCAAGAATTAACAATTCAAACTTGCATCTTTAATTCATAAACATGCATCTTTTGCATTGAAAGGAAAGAGGTTCCTTGTAATCTCAAAGCACTTTTCTGCAATTTATATTTTTGTAATTTTGTGCTTAGAAGCAGAAAATTATCCAGGGGTACAATAGAAAATTTATATTTTGAATAACAAGTTGTGCTATTCCTATTCTTAGTAGCAGGTTCAAGTTTCTAGTTTTGGGTCAAATTTTGAAATAATTTATTGAAATCGTTAAGGCTAAAAACAGCAACAAGCAGAAGCGAGATCGCATCAGTGGTGCACCCGTTTAACATTCAAACAATTGCATATCTTTATTACTGACATGATTGTTATGCTTTTCTGTCATTTGATTTCTTTAAACTATTTAGATAGTTAAATATTTAGAGTGGCAACACTTTTGGGAATATTTTGTAACCAAGACTCTTGGCACTAACTTTTCCTCATGCATTCGGATTTTGAAAAATTTTTTTGCCAAGGAAAATATTTTATTTGTTTACGTTTTAAGGGGATTTTTTGTTGCCAAGTATAAAACATCTTTACAAATTTTAAAAATTGCAATGAAGGGTTGAGTACTTAAATTCTTCCTGTCGTTGCCAAGAGTCATAATAAATGAAATGCGCATATCAAAATATATGTATATTGCTGTTAGAATTTAGAATACTGTGCTTAGGAGCATGGGATACTATACGGAGGAAGTGCAGCTTTAAATTTCTAAGTGAGCATATTACTTCGTAATTTTATAGTTTTAATTGTGAGTATTAACAGCTACACTTGAAATCTCGTCAAGATTTTGAACACTGTAAATCTATGTACATTGTGCTACAAGATATATATTTTTGATTCCAGAATTGTTTGCAATGTAGAATGTTATTTTTGACAGAAAACTGATTCTTTCTATAATGCTACTCTAAAATAGTTTAGGTTGCAATGAGCGATCGAAAAGAGCTGTGTAAGCGGTTCTGGGGGATGGCGAGCAGAAAGAGTATAACTAAAATGTTGGGAGCAGGGGATTTTTCACTATTCTAAAATATTGAGGGGGGCATTTCCCCCACCTTGCTTCAACGAGGCCTGTATTGTTATCTCAAATTTAGTGGCATTTTGCATTGCAATTATACATTTGTGTCTATCAAAACTATTTGAAATGATACTCTTACAGTATCTTTTTTCTTTTGTTTTAACAGCACTTAACAAATGTGCCACCATTAATAGACATATATAAATTTTTTTTCAAATGATCAATGAAACCCGATTTAGGTTAACCTTTTTTTGATCAATAGAGGATGATCATCTTATTTTCACATCATAATGCATTTCAACAGAATAATGTAAGGTAAGTGAAGAATCACTATGTGGAAATTTCAATATCACCCAACCCCATCTCTTGGCAAAATATGCCTATTTTATTTTTATTAATGTTTCTTGACGTTCCTAGTGCAAAATGTTTACTCACATGTATGGGGAATTATCTCCTGGGCTCTGGGTGAAACTCTTTTTAAATACCTATTGCCGAACATCCCGACCTCCGTAAGTTAACATGTGCTAAAAATGCAAACAACTTTCACGGTTCTAACCGTTAAATGAACAGTGGAAAAAAATGAATGCGTACAGTTAAGTTTCATGTTAATGTTATTTATTTCCAATGTGAGTTTGTAAAAATGGTGTTGTCACTCACACGGAAGGATTGTTTGCTGAAGTTTTTTTTTTTAAGGATGTTTCAAGTTGGAAAATGCAAATGAATCGATGACGGATGGAACGTTTCCGCTATAAAAGCTCTGTGATGATTCCATCCGATCTCTCTCTCTCGGCGTTTTTCCCTCGACGCATCTTGGTCCCAGCGATAAGCCAGCCGGCTTTGACTCTGACGTGCCGCAAACGTGAGGTCTAGATAGTCATGTCATCTACTACTTAAGGATGACTTACCGGAACGGGCCTGCCGTATTTCCTGAATAGATGATTTTTCGACAGTGATGAGATGTCGTGTACCTAGTGGAAAGGATTTGAAGTGCCATGTGTTTCCTGGATATAAACCATCAAGATTGTGTGTATGAAATAGTCGAGCCCGGTGAACTCTAATGTGGTATACTTTTATTTTACTGTACTGTACAGTTACGGGGAACTTTTTAATCAAATTTTCTATAACTGTTGTTTTGTATATTTAAATGTTAAAATAAATCTATTTGTTCTTTTAAAAATGCTTTCCTCATGTTTTTACCAGACATTTAAGGGGAGGTCCACACACCCCTCTGAATCTTGTTTTTGGGACTTTTCCCTAACACCATCAACAATATTTAAACCTTCATAGTTAGAAGAATTTAAAATCATAGTAAAAACAATAAGTCATATTTACCCTGAAACATGCGAATTTTTTCTTGTAATCGTTTTTGTAGCTCTTCTATATTTGCAGCTCTAGTAAGTGCAACAGAAGGATCACTTACTCCTGGAGAAATAAAGATTAATTAATGTACTTCAAAATAAATAATTAAACACTTTAAAATTAGAGCATGTGGCAAGAGTATTTGAATTTAAACAAAGTGTAAACTTACTGTTTTGCACTTTAACGAAAGTAATGAGCAGTAAAAAATTGCAAATGATTTATAAGTATGCAAGCCATTTGGATCTGATAACTAGATGCCTGCCCTTGAGAGAGTTCATTTCTTCTTGGGAAGAAAAAAAGAATGAGTTCCCACTTTGGCGCAAAGCCAATCAGCATCTCCGTACATTATTGGTTACAAAAACCAAACGTTTTTTTATCAAATGGCAGTGACAGTTTTATGAATGTAAAAGGTCTGTTATTTGTAACTATAACTGCATATATATATATATCAATTCAATATAGAATAAGACATATAACAGTGTGGCGACAAGATGAATGGAAAATAAGTAATGATCACAGATCATCAAGAACTAATTCAAGCCTTAAATAGTTTTGTGTCTGAATTAAACACATCAACATCAAAGCCACATCATCAACCACCGGTAGCACTAAAAAACTTTAAATTGTTTAAGGAGGAAGATTAAATTTTCCATTGCTTTCGTCAACGACACGAGAACTATTATCATTTGAAAGGTCTAATTGATGACTCTGCTTCAACAAATACAATACAAAGCAAGGATTCTAATCAACTGCATCAGTGTGACATATTTATGTCTGTCATCATCGCTAACTTCACCAGATAAGAACACCTATGAGGAATTAATTTCCCTGCCTACACCAAATATTCTAATGGAAGAAGATACATTTCTTTCAAGAACTCAACACTCAGGTGTGTCTATTTCGAATTATTTAACATCCCCCAAAGAAGTGAATAGAAACACTAAATTTGAATCATTATGTAAACAAGACACCAGTTCTAAAGATTTTTTTCATTCGATTCTGAGAGCACAGTTCATACCTGGGTTATCTAGTCCTGACATGCAGCAAAAACTTTTGCAACAGAATGATATTTTTTTTTTTTTAATTTTGTAGAAATAGCTTTAGCTGTTAAAAAAGGAAAATACTCTTGCATATAAAAGTTCAAATTCAAGTAGTGCTTATGTGAACAAAGTTTTTATTTCATCTGATATATATCAATCTAGATCATGTTTTAAAGTGACCAGCATAAATCGAACACTTGCCACATTAAAAAAACTTTTTTGCTTTATTCGCAAAAAGAAATTTCATGTTCCAAAAGTGTGTATTACTCATTTGGGTATATTTTCTATGAGAATTATAGGGTAAAAACAACAAAATACATAAAAACATGTATAAATTCAATGCATTTCTAAAAGTTAAGGGGGATCAATTCCCCCCTCCCCCTGATTACTCAAATGACTCACCTGATATTGAGTGAAAGTACAAAGCTTGCACGCATATATTTTTTTTATTCTAATGATTCGCATATTGTATAATGCATAATAAAATGCAGCATAACATTCGTGAATTACGAATTGCTGCGTTTATCTGCAGCAGGCATCTGTGGCAATGATTACCGACTTTTTCCCTGCATTCCAAATAATCTTACCCACGAAAGATACTCCAAAAAAGTATGGTACAGTAATAGTACTAGATCAGAATTCCTAGCCCTATAAATATGTTTCATAATCATTTCAAATGTTTTAATGGTTTAACACTAGAAATATGTATATTTGATTTTCAATAATTCTAATAATAATATACTGAATGCATTGAAAATTTCTGACTTTTCCTAATATGATCCTATTTAAGTGCTTACAAATTTATCAGACTTACAAAATGTAAAAGCAGGAGAAACAAAACCAAAAAGCCATCAGCCGATGGAAAAGAAAAATAATTGGCCAGCTGCCATCTTTGAGCAGTCGGCCAACAATTGGCATCGGCCGAAGAAAAAAAAAGGCCATTGGTCCGGCTCTAGAAATAATAGCAATTGAAATGATAGTAGACATACGTACCTTTGGGTTTTCTTTGCTTTTTTGTCTTCACTTTGTTTAGTTCACCATAAACTTGAGACACACTCTTCTGACATGAAGCGTCTAAACGAGATCGCTTATGTTTGTTTTTAGCAGACAACTCTGGGAGAGTTTTAAATTTTCTTTTAAGATCTAAAAAAAAAAAAAAAAAAAAAAAAAACATCATCTTTGTCAAAAATAATTTTTTAAACAAATTTAATTTATATGAATATTAAATCCAGATTCTAGTAAATGAGATTAATTACATCATTGAATTTTTAATGATTTTTGTTGTATATTGTTTTAAAAACTATCACCAAATATATAAAGTGCAGCTGAAAACAATAGAATAGTATGAAGAATAATATAACACACAACCAGTGGCGGAGCCAGACTCAATTTTTGGGAGGGGCAATTCATAACATTTTAAAAAATCTTCTCCTTTATCCCAAAAATTTATTTATTTATTGTCTTACATACTAGATGATAGTATCAAACTATTTATAGTATAATTAGAGAACTATGCCCTCCTCTCCTCACCCATGGAAAAATGAAATGACGGGCCAGGGCGATTCTATTCGCCGTCATTCCACATACATGTTCAAGCATGTACAAATATAGAAGCCATTTAGTTCAGAATTCCATTTGTTTAATTGTGACTTACAAGTAAAGACAATAGACTTCATCATTTTCCCTGTCAGATGGGGTGAAATGGGTAATTTAGTAATTTTTGTCTTACAGAGAAAGAAAGTTAAAGAGAAATAAATCCCCCCCCCCCCCCCCAACATGATCAAAATGAATGCTCAAAATTGAGAATTTAGAACTTCAATTTCGAAACATTTCCATTCACCTGCTTTTTGACATCAGCAAAGATAGCCTAATATGCCCCTCCAAACTAGAAGCTAGATTGGTTCATGTATATATGGATATACACAGGGTTCTCACTGTTTCAGCAGATTAAAAAATAGGGCTTTTATGAGGCTTTTTCAGGCCAATTTGTAACTATATATAGAACCACTTTGAGTACTAATACCTATTGTAATAACATTAAAAAAAATAAAGATTAGGTATATACTTAAATAAAAATTATGCACATAAAATTCATATTCTATATTTCACACATATTTAATGACCACAGAAAAGATTACAAATGAATTCCTTTGTCAGGCTGCTGGTCGCACTTTTAGCTAAATTTTTTTGATTAAATTTGCTATATTATTAATTATATATATAATAATATAATGATAAGCATTAGAAAAATATTTTTATTTTAAATCTTTTCTTCAAATTTCACTAATTATGGAAAAAATAGAAACAGAGCTTTTGTGAAAGGTTTTTTACTAAATATACAGTTAATTGATAAACACAAAACTTCTAGATAATCCATCGGTAACATACCCTAGCAAAAAAACGAGTATAGCTGAGAAGATTTGGGAAAAATTAAAATTATTGGTTAAGATTGGTTTAATTGGGAATCAAACAGGTCGATTCCCCCCCCCCCCCCCATCCATTTTAGCAATTGCTATGACTGAATCTTAATTCATTTAATATTCAAACGTAGCGCAACATGGTGTATTTTAATTCTCATGATTCAAGTAAATGCTAAAAAATAGGGCCTCTCGTTCAAAGTAATGTGGTAGTTGGGATCCTTCTGGAAATGGCTTTTAAGAGATGCTCTGAAGCAAATTAAATATGGTCTTTCAGATATCTTGCAATAACTGAACGTAATGTAATGAAAATACAAAGATAAAAACATATCACATACCATCTGCAGTTTTATCCATGACTAAATGCTTATCTGCAGCGATTTTATTTTGTATTTCTTGATGGAAATACATTTTAGCGGGAATGGTGTCAATAAGCTTTGTTAAAAAATCATTTTCTTCGATCAGTCTTTTCCTTAAATCATCAAAATAGTTATCAGAATCATCTGATTTCATTTTGAAATAGTAAGCAGTAGCTGTTAAAAGCTAATAGGATACAAATAGTAAAATCAAATTAGTGAATCAAGCCTCAAGCGTGTTATTAGAGCAGTCCAGTGGCCGCGCGTTGTAAACAAACAAAAAACAAGCGTGGATATCACGCTACGGTTAAAATCATTGTATTGCTCGAAGCCGACCCGAAACTTTTTATTGTCAAAATCATATTTTTTATGCAGTTAAACCAACTTTCACAGTTTAATTTTTCGTGTAAAAATGTTTTAAATCAATAGAAAGTTTAAAACTAAAAATTATCTACCTTTTATGCTCAACATTCATAGTCCACAGAAATTTTTAACAGACTTGGTGCAAGTTTAAGCGGCACTCTGAAGGTAACAAAATATTCTGCTCCTTATTATATGTATTTTTGTATTTTGTAGAGTTAGGACCGAATTATTGTTATTAAATTGGTACTTATAAATAATATTTAGTGACACTCGAAATTAGCGCGCCATCTAGCGTCATTGAAATTCTGTTGACAAACTTTCGGAATGGAGATACAATCCTCTCGTTCTTTCTATTATCTGGTGCTTTCTTTGTTTATTTCGTGATAAATGGCGTAAAAATTTTTCCGATTTTTGTGATCAATTTATATTTAAGTCGATCAGTTACTTTTATTATTGCATTGGTAAGGAAAATTAAAAGGCTTGCTTTTACGCTTTCAGATCTTGTACTCTAATGACAGGTTTTTAAATTTTTTCTGTTTCATTACATGTTTTTAATTCTAATAAGTTTAGCTATAATATGTATTTAAACACATACAACGCCTATTTAATTTTCTCTTCTCGTTTTATTTCGAAGTAAATGAAATGAAATTAAATACGTGTTAGTATGAAATGAGAGAGAGGGAAAAAAAAAGGTTCAACCCTCAATGTAAACTTGATTGTTTACAGTTTTTCTCTCCATGCCATCAACTAGTGGGAAGGGTTTTATTTTAATTCGTATTGCATTAATATTTTACAAAAATTGCAGCATCAAATGTATAGCAGTGTGCATAGGGTTTATATAAGTTGCTGTCAAAGCAATCAGATTCCATCAAAGCTGGCATTTTTAATTATATTAAAACTGATGTACAAAATAAAGTACATAAATGAATTCTTATAAGTAAATTTAAGCACGATCTAACCCCAGCTTAAGGACAAAGCCCATATTAAATTTCCGTGCGTATGGGAACAGTTCATCAATAGACACACTGCAGGGTACTTATCAGTTAGGGGAGAGTGTTACACTTTCCCCTTTTTTCACATTTTAATTTTTAACTTCAAAAATTAAAATTAGATTTAAAGTCTGAAGACACTATTTAAATACACCAACATTCTCCCTCCTCTATAATATATTTTTTCAAATTCAAACAGTTTAAAAATAAAAAAATGCCAGGCATTTTAAGTAGTAACTGAAAACTGTCCCAAGGTACAACACCCTGTTGTACCTTGGAACATACTTCGTAATTCATGCAACAGTCATATACATAACCAATTTCATACGAAAAATCATACGCCAAATGTGTCCAAGTCAGGATTTTCATTATAGCAACCTTCTAGCTTGGTTTCATAGTAAAATGATGTAGTCTGAAAGTGTTGATGGATACTACAACATTGACAAATTCGTAACATTATTGAACTAAAATATAGCATCATATTTTAACAATTCTTGTATTTAAAAGACTGCATTTGATTAGAATATCTCTCTTTATACTTAAATATATCCAAATTATTAAGAACCATGTGTATGTTGTACCTTGAGACAGGTCCCAAGGTACAATCATCACATGGTTTAAATAAAATCAAAATGGTGGTCAATCAGAATGCAGTATCATCACTTTCTCATAACCAAAACATTTAAAAATCTTCTGTTCAATATCCAATTAAAATTCAGTAGAATAGTTTTACAAATGTTATTTCAGTAAATGAAATTAGAATGAGAAAGATATTTACTTTAGAGTGATGAAATTTTCTTTCTCTCACCAAGTCATCAATTCAGTGCTACTAATGCTGCATTTTACTATGATGCTATGTTCTGGTTAAGGTCACAATTAGAAATAAAAAAAAATGTTAATGTTGCCAATAGGTTTTTAGAAATTGCCAATATCCCAAAGTACAAGCGTCCCAAGGTACAACACTCTCCCCTATGCACCCTACCTTGGTGCAGGGAGTGGTGGATACGGAGTAAGTAACTTTTCGTTGGAGTGGAGGTCATGCTCAGGAAAATAGTCTTAGGTTCGAAAATTTAATGGAACTGCTTAGGAGTATGGGACCGTACATAAATGGATGTAACACTTTTTCCATATGTTCAACCTCCTCCCCCCCTTTGTCACAAAACATTACACTTCATAATACACCCCTACCCCCCTTTCTCACCTGTCTGGCTATATTTAGCATATGATTTACAAACTTTTAATTACATTTTGTGAGCACAATAATAATAATAATGATTGCATGTGTGCTTCATATGTATAAAATGAAGTTAAAGTTAACAAAAAAAATTAGAATAGAGAATCAGAACAGTAAAATTTATTAATTGTTCAAATTCTGAAGAAAATGACCCACGCAATTTTATCTTAAAAGTAAATGGCTAAGAGAATTTCCTTTTAAACTTTTGGATGGATCCTAGGAGAGCCCCTTGGCGCGGTTGGCGATGAGTACGCAACCTCGGTAACCCTGCTTGTATCGGTCGGCGAGATGGATACCAAATTGGCAACTTTGAAATGCCGTATGCTCTCCTAGTATTTTACCAAACTTTTTACAAGAATCAGTGTTTGTGATACAAAATGATTAATAAAACTATAAAATCAAACTATAAAAATTCAAAAAAACTTTTAAAATAAGTTCTGATTTTAAATATTTTTATAGAAACCAAAATGTAATGTCACACTTCTTGTTACTCCCTCCACTCTCTTTGTCACAAACTCACAATTTCTCCAACCCCCTTCCCTCTCAAAGCGTGACATCATTTATGAATGACCCCTAATTAAAAAACATTAAATCATCCTGGAATCAGATGTTTGGCACTAACTACGATTATACGCTATATAACTTTAATTTAAAGGCAAAATTATAACATGTTTTCCCATTTCATTAATTAATTTTGTATGAGTGGTTTTAAGTAGTAAATTAAGGAACTTAATTCAAAAAATCAATTTAAGAAATTTCTGTTATCAATTAAATAGCTGCCGTCATAATACTAAATGCCTAACAAATGTATTATTGTTTTTAACATTGAGAGAATGGAACTTAAAAAGCCCCAGATCCTGTTGCTATCTATAATGAATATTAAAAGCACAACAATGAAGTTACGTGAACCATTAGTAATGAGCATGATTTAAAAATAAGCACATGAGCTTAAATAAAACTTAATTGTTAATTTTCTGAGACCAGGACTTGAAGCCTTCAATTATTTGGTTAATTTTTTAAACCATTTTATATCTACTAAAGTTTGCCCAACGGTCAAAATTTAACTCAACTCCATTAAGTTTTTCAAGTTCAGTTTTGAACGTTTAAACAATTTTTGGACATTTTAGTTTTTCTGTTTAAGAACCGTATGTAGCAGCCTGCAATTTCCAGGTTGTTAAATAAAATGGAAATGATGAAAGCAGATTTCACTATTTGTGTTTTTTACTACTTGTGTTTCATGTTTCATATTGTTAAATTTGTTGTTTCAGTTAAACTATGCATATAGCTTTTCATTTGTTCCGATTGACTCAAAGAGTTTAGTTCACCGATAGCTAGTTGTGATGGCCAAGGTCGTATCCAAAGGGAGGTGGGCCACGGCCTGGTGTCTCCCCCCCCCCCCCCCGAAATCCTGAACTTTTTCACAATGTAGCATATATTCTTCCCTGAAACTTTCCTCAACATAAGTGTTTCAAAGTTAGGGTACCCCGAAAAAAATTTCTGGCTACGGCCTTGACTATGCAGTATACATTATATATTCAGCTGAAATTTGAACTAAATCAGATTCGTAAAGGAAAAAAGGATGCCCTGTAATTCATTTTACCAATATCCAAGCAAAGAAAATAACATAATTAAAGCAAATAAACAGTATGAATAACTAAAAGTGGGTCAATCCATACCACTTCATTCAGGGTATGAAACCCATGGATTCAGATTTCTTATGATATATTTTTAAATTTGTTCATTTAACTATCACGATTACCCCAGTAAATTTTTTGGTTGCTATCTTTAATACATCAATTTTCTGAAATGTCCGTAAAGCGAAGACGTCTCTTTAAACACAAATTTTGTGCTAGTGACATACTTCAAGCAAAAAATTCATAAATTTGCCAATTTTCATGTTATTACAAATTTTTTTTCACTAAAATGTTTAAAACAACTGGCAGAATTAGACAAAAATGCATTTAAACAAATATATATTAAATGGGGCCATTAGTATTAGCTCAAACTTGGATTTCATAAGTATTTTGAAGAAAACACATTAAATTTTAAAACAGCAGTAAAACTAGAAGGCACTGCAGTAACCAAAATATTTATTTTTTAAAAATAATCCTTTAAGTATAAAATAAAAAAAGGTAAGGCTTTTTTTTGGGTGTTTAAACATACACAGAAAAAAAAGGTCTAAACAAGAAAAAACACGCACCCACACTAATTCATACTGTCTACTATGCACAAAGCCGTATCCAAGGGGTGGGGCCCAAATTTTTCGCAATGTAGCATATATTCCTCCTTAAAACTTTCCTCAACATAAGTGTTTCCAAGTTAGGGCTCCTCCCCCCGAAAAAAATTTCTGGCTACAGCCTTGGTGATGGCTGTTTTACCAAACCAAAAGACCCACTTTAATTCTTTGGCAAGAATACCTGCCAATAGTCATATTTAATAAACTAAAATTTTTCCAGCGAATCACTTGGTGGCCTGCTGGGATAGATTACTGTCCATTGGTCTAGTCCAGCGTTTCCCAACCAATGTTTCTCAAACCTTCAGGGTGTGTGTGGTATAGAAAAGAGGCTCGCTAAAATAATGTTACAATGGCGGAATCTAACGCCAAAGAAAAAACGAAACAAGGAATTTATTTATGTATTATTAGGATCAGGTTTGGAGTCAATTAAAAAGAAACGTTTAAATTGTGCAAATATTTCACATAACAACAATTAAGTTACTGGAAATAATAATTTTGTATTATTCTTTATGAAATCACTTGTAAAATGTGTATGAATTGCATGAGATAACAAAATATTCAGATAGTGTAAGAGATAAATAATCATATGAAAATAAATGCTGCATTTTAGAATAATTTGAAAACCTCCAAACATAAACATTCTAACAACTCTTAACAAAATTAGTAGTTGTTAAAAAGTAATATGAAGAATAATTATGATATGAATAACTATAATATTTTAATATGATTTGTTGTGGGATTTTTTAGCATGTATGAGCATATAGGTAATATATATTTTTTTGTTTTCCATGTAACTGTTTCAATAAAAAGATAAAGTGCAAGTAATTTTACAGCTGTTGAGGTAATTCTATGAAGCGAAAGATAATTAACTGTTTAAAAGGATTCATAAATATTAATTCATGCATGTAAAAAACAATTAGGAAAATGTCTTAACATAAATCGTTTTTTCTTTTATATGCCTATTACTTAAAAAGAATATTAGCATTAAAATATAAATGTAAGATATAAATGTATGTATTTTTTTAAATGTTCGAAGCACATATTAAAAAAAAAAATAATCACCCTTACCAGGGTTAAGATGTCATGCAACATAAGCATAGAGCATCATATTCCTGCTCCTAAATTCCAGAAGTGTAAATGTACTATTCTTTAGAAAAATTCTTCACTTCTGTTAAAGAAAGAAGAAAAATGCCAAAAGATATATAACGGATTTCCAGAACCTTACAAACTGGAAAACGTGTTGTGTGTCTCTTTATGTGTGTGGGTGATAGTACTCTTTCTGTTAATGATTTTCTGGGGGTAGTCTGATTTGATTATTTGCGAACCCTTGACAGATGAAAGGAAAAATGGATGGCCCGTCCTAGGAATTCTGAGAGTGCACGGCCCTGAGACCACACACATACCTTTTTATGATCGCCTGTAGGTTACAAACCACTTAAGATAGGGGTCCATTTTATGACCCTCATTTGCAAACGGCCGTTAACGAGCAGTAAACAGCTTGAATCCTTTTTCTATGTTAGTATTGTAACTTTATCCTTTCCATTCAATGGTAAAAAGTCAAACTAAAAATTTCAGCTTTCAGCAGGTCAAGATTACACGATTACAAGACCAGATTATAGATTTTTCCATTAGATTAGAATTAAAGTTACGTAAAAAAAGGGATTACACAATTTCGATTATGATTATAAAAATATGCCATGGTTAGATTAAGATTTCAATTTTGCCAAAATGTAATCGATTACAGCTGATTAAGATTACGTAATCACGTGTATCAACAAATTTCTGCTTTCATTAAAATCCAAAAGAAGTTGACTGTCAAGCTCATACTACAAGTTACCAGAGCAGAACTGCATAAATTCTGGTCTGTATTAAAGAACTAGTTGTATTAAAATTGTAGTCAAAAAAAAAACCCCTAAGAAAAATATGTTTTAGCAGAAAATAATTATTTCTGTAAATGAATTGTTTTTCCGATAACGCGTAAGCTGTGGAGTGGTATAGGAAGCATTCATACATCATTTGAAATGCTTTTTTTTTACTATTAGTTAATAGTCTTTGAAAATTTTAATTTCAAAGTGGTATTGAAAGAAATTTGTCGATTTATTTTAAATTTTGAACATATATTTTCTCTTATCATTTTCCACTTTTTCCTATGAAAATTTTCTAAAATTTTAAATGTTGGATTTTTTTTGGCTTATTTGTTCATTAATTTTAAATTTTCTACTCGGATTTATCATACTTTATCCTATTAATAATTCAAAATGAACAAATAATTAAAAAGTGATTTTAGTTTATATTTAAATTAAACTTAGATGTATTGCAATTATTTTCTCCTTTCTTGTTATGAACTATTGGGCAATATGAAAATAAATGTACTGGCAAATTTTATAGTTCTGTTACCCGTTGCTAACAATTATAGAAGGGGTTTCACCATTTTCTTTCGGATGTTAAAAGGTTGGGAACCACTGGTCTAGTCTAAGTTGCAACCTAATTTTCGCAATTCTTCATCATCTACTACGGCTTTTGGCATGTAAAGATTAAAGTAGCAATTATATTCAGGGCACACCTGGAAAGTCATGAAATATAGTAAAAATGCTCAAAAGTCATGGAAATTGAAACTGTTCTAATTCTCACTGAAAAATTATGCTTATTTATTTTTTTTCTTCCAGGTTTATTTTTTAAAAGATTCGCAATGGCAGGATGTAGAGATCCCCATGTTGTTCAATTTGATCGGTTTCTGTACTTAGGTGATGAAGAAAAATTATTTCCAGATTCTGTACATTTTCCATTTCATTATGAAAAAGTTGCAAGCTTGGTAGAAGCTGCCAAAACAGTTACAGATGTTGCCCAAGAAATACTTCGTGTATTCAGAGAAGGAAATTTTTTGGAAATTGAACCTCTTATTTATTCTCTAGCTGTGTGTGCTCATTCTGGAAGTGCTTTTGCAAAAGCTGAAGTTTATGAAGTTGTCCGGCAAATTTGCACATCTGCAGCATCAATGTTTTGTTTTTCGCATTTTTACAAGCAAATTTCAAAACCAACTGCTGGATGGGGCAGGAGTCATCGTCGTTTTTTGAGCAATTGGTATAATGGAAGAGATTCTAAAGATTTAGCTGTAGAAGTAACAAAAGTTAAATCTCGGCATAAATGGACGCACAAAGATATTCTGTGTATGGCTCATGTGAAAGCAGTTACTCCAGGTAAAAATGCACACAATTTCTATTGACAGAGTAAAATGAAATATTTACTTATTTAAATGATAACTTTACGAATTATTCATATTTTTCTTTAGATACTTAACAATTGCATTACAAAAATGCAAAATGCTTAACAAATGCATGACTTTGGCAAATGTATTAAACTTGCTTTTAATTTCTCGTTTAAGTAGTTATTAAATGTATTAGTTATTTCAAAAATCATTAATAAAGTTATATGTATACATGATGAAAATCTATTGATGCAAATATCAATCAATAATATTAACGAGCTCCTCATTTTGGCGACCAAGGGGGGGGGGGGGATGTCAGTTGACCGCCCTCCCTGACTTTTAGAAATACATTGAATTTATACATGTTTTTATGTATTTTGCTGTTTTTTACCTATAATATGCATTGAAAATGTAACTCTTTCAATGTAGTGCTTTGAAAATATACCCTGGAAAATTTTGAAATGATGGGCGGGGATATTAGTCAACTTCGTCTATGAGTGATTTGCATAGTTTCCTCGGTCTATCTTGCATGATCTGTAAACAACATAGTAAATCTCTTTTTTTTAAGGCTGATTCATCAATGCTGGACAGCAATGGAGGAAGAGTCATTCTCGACTGGCCCTGGCAAATGCTAACCCACTGGTCCCTAACTATCTTGCACACACACACACATATATGTAGTGTGTATCTATTGTATTTTTATGCATCTGTCATGCTAAGAACCCGGACTATGTTAGCGCTGTAGTGATCCATCTGCTTTGAGAAAATAAGGGCTGATCCAGTTTCAGATTTTTGGAAAGGGTCATCCCAACCTTTACTCATGAGATTGGGGGAGAAAAACGTTATAATCGTAGCCATGAGTATAAAGTCGTAGCATAATGAGGGGTATGGGAGCTCTCCCCCAGAAAATTTTCAAAAATTTGAAGCCCTGAAAATGCCGTTTTGAGTCATCTTTGATCAGTTTAAGGGAGTCACGTACCCTATACCCTGCCCGCCTACTAAATCTGCACTAGTAAGCAAAACATAAATTCAAAGGTTACGAGTACTTTACGCTATTGAATAAAAGGATAAACGTTGTCTGCTTAATTTATTAAAAATACAAGAAATATAAAGTAAAATATAATGTTTTAACAATCTATTTAGGCAGTTCTAGTGGCCATAATTGACTTATGAAAGGTAGTTTCATTAAAATTATCAGATTAGACTATGCTGCTGCACATAAACTCCATTAGATACAAGTCTAAATGGTGTCTGGCACAGGGCTGGGTTTTTGCCGGCAGAAAATGGTTTCTGCCGTGCCAGTGGCAGAAAGTGGTTATAACCGGTTTTAACCGGCAGAAACTGGCAATAACTGGCACAAACACATTTTGTGACATTATCTGAGAATTTTTTAGTAGTATTAAATTCCCAAAGTACATTTTATTCAGAATAACTAACAAATAAAAATATTGTGGATAGTTTTAATTAAAAAATAAATTTGTATTAGAAAAATGAGTAATGTCGTCTTTAAAAACGAATACTGGTACAAATGAAGATTTTTAAAATTTAGTAACTTTTGCAATAATGACATTGCCAGCCAAGAAATGCTGGTCTTGAAAGAATATTTTAAAGCTTTTCCTTCATTCAGAACAAATTAAGAAACAGTCTGGGTTCAGAAAGGTTATCAAAATTAGTCGTATGCTATGAAATGCTCTGTGTAAAAAGTGATAGAATATTTGAATTCAAGTGGTAATTTCGCAAAATAATTGTTAGAGATATTTCATTTTAAAAACTTTCTCTGATATTTTATGTGCTTCAATTATTTACTGATATATTTTTCTCAAGAACCATTTCTATTAGTACATAATAGATAATCTTAAAGTTATTGCCTTTGCATTGTATTATTTATTTAAAAATACTCTGAAAAGTGATTTGTTAAAATATCATAGAATTTTTTGTAATTTTTTTACCTTTAAATAGAAATCCAACTGTAAACAATAATATTAATAGTTAAACTTGTACAGCATCAGATTACCATTATGATTTTTTTTTCAAGTGAAAGAAAAATAGTATTAATTAAACAACATATATTTATATGATCATTTTGAAACTTTCTGCTACTTTGGATAACATTCATTATCTTTAGTTTTAATATTTAACCTAATTGTTTACTTATCAAATACATCTGTGAATTATGAATCGTGGATTAAAGTTCTTACTAGTATTATTTCTTAGTTTCTGCCAGTTTTTGCCACTTACTGGCAGAAACTAGTTTCTGCCATGCCGGTTTAAACCGGTTATAACCACTGGTTTTAACCACACCGGCAGAAACTTGCCAGCCCTGGTCTGGCAGTACCGCCTTGTTTCTTTAGGCGTCCCAAATTCGGCATGCTCGGGACCGCCGCCATGTCGAATTTCGGAATCCGATCCAAAATGACGGTTTGCAGGACCAAAAATGGCGGACTTAAGCATACAACACTAAATATACGCAATTTCCATCAAATTGCAGTTTTCTCAACTGCTAGATAAATAAGCAGGGTTCGCGCTAAGCTGCGCGATTCCCGCAATATTTTTTGAAATCCCACTCAAAAAAAGTTTGTTTGCGCGCTGTTCCCGCAACTAGTGGACACGTGTTCAAAACATCGCGAAATGAAACTATTCTAAACTGATAATTCAATACAAACTAAATAGAGTATGTTGGCTTTCAGCTGCCATCTTATCCCCAAAAAGGAAAAGAGGAATCTAGGAGCCCTATTTATCATATATGATAACATGGGTGAAAGATTGACAACTTCTTTCTTTTTTTTTTGGGATTATTGAACAATTTAAGCCCTTTGTGAATGCAGACATCTTCTTTCATTCTATTCACAGAGGACAAAATCAAAAAAAGGAGTGGAAAAAGGGAATCTTCCTTGGTCACTGAAAAGGTTTGTGTTTATCAGTGGTGTAGTCCTGGAAAAAAAGGTGGGGGGACGCTTTCAAATGCGAACATATATCTTTGTCACCCGAAGCTTTCAAAATGTTTCCAGAAGGGGGGGGATTTGCGGGATTTCGGGGAGGGGGCAGGGCCCAGTCCCCCCCCCCCCTGAAATCCCGAAAATTTTCGCAACGTAGCATATATTCCTCCCTGAAATTTTCCTTAACGCTAGTGTTTCCTCAAGTCAGCCCCCCCTCCCGAAAAAAATTTCTGGCTTCGGCCTTGGGGGTAAGCTACATAGTTTTTTTTTTTTTTGTCTTGCTTTGTCTAATGGATGCTAATAAGCGCAAATCAAGACGTAACAACCAAAAGTTGTAAAATCAAGCCAGCTGGGCCCCTCCCTCACTATTTCAGATGAATTTAATTTAATACTTTTTTCCCTTCATATCATTAATATATCATTAAAATATGTCTGAAAACAAAGAATAAGTCAGAAAAAAAATATTATTAATGCATAAAATAGGTCAATTTGTTCATTTTTAAATAATTATTGAATTATTTGTAAACAATATTTTAAAATAGGGAGCTATGATATGACCAAAATGTGTATGTATTTGTTGCCCCCCTCCCCCCAAATAAATTTTGAACTTGTTAATTTCATGCACAGACATGTCCATGCTTGTTCACGCATACATAGATGTGTTTAGAAGACTAACTAAGTCATTGCCTCTTTAAGGAACCATCGTCTTAAAATAGCTTGAATCACAAAAATGTTCATTTTTTTGGAAATCAAATTACATTTAAAAGGTTGAAAAAATGTGATCCCATTGAGATCCCAAGTTAAAATTTTGCATAATCGATGATAAAATAGACAGAAATATGTGAGAATATTTTGAAATTTTTCCATTATACGTTTTTCGAGAAATTTAAAATTTAAATTTTAAGGTCATTTTTTTAAATTTAAAATTTTTATAAAATTAGTCATAATGCATATCTTATGAAACGGCATTCATTATGCTTTTTAATAGAACTTTTTATTTCTATTTGTTGATGAGCCTGTTTTGTGTTGAAGCATACCATGTAAAAATGTGAGTTTTTTACAAAATCAAAGTCTGATAACTTAGAAACAAAACAGGATAAAAATCTAAAAAATTGTATTTTTAATTTTTCTTAAGAGGTACAGATGATAAACCAAATTTGAAGAAAATAAAAAAAGGCGAGTTAAATTTCTTCTCAGATTTTGGATCACTTGCATAGAATGACCCCTAAGTCACTTCCATTTTTTCCCTGTTATTTCTCCTATGCCGGTATTGCATTGGAGAAATAACAGAAAAAATGGAAGCTACTTACAGTAAAGCACCGTTTATACGTTTTTCAAGGGACCGAGCAAAAAAAACGTATAAATGAAAAAACGTATAAACGAAAATCACAAAATAAACCGAACATTTTCTAACAAAAAACAAAACAGAAAAATAAAATAGTATTATGAAAAATAAATAATGAATAATTTTAATAATACATACTAAACATATAATACATTATAAATTAGTTTATAAAGTAAGAAATAGTAAAATGAAATGATGTATAGTATACTAACTTTTGTATTCCTGAATTACATTACAATCACTACGTTTCATATTCATGCAGTATGCCCAAAATATTTTGTTATTTTGGGTTGTAGCGCCTTTTTGGAATGCACAGAAAAGAGTTCCTTGTTCACAGTTATAAGTGCCTTCTTGACATTGTCATTTAAATCACTACCAAGGAGATATTCTTGCATGATATTAAAACCCTCCAAAGCTTGCTGAAAACTTGGCTATGGCTTTTCAGTGCAGTTATCCTCTTCTTCACTGCTAGTTTCTTCATTTGCGACCATTTCATCGACTGTTAGAAGCGAACATGTTGCAAGTTCCGAATCACATTTCACAAATTCTTCAAATGTAGTAACATCACTCAAATTTGACCAGTTTTCAGGTGGAACAAAATGCTCAGGTTCGACGTTTTCATTAGGAGTGACATCTACTGAAGTGAAAAACCCACCAAGATTGAAGCAGTTTCTTATTGTTTTCGGTAAAACACTTTCCCAAGCCATCATTATGAAATTCATAGCTTGCAAGATATCAATGCTCATTTTTTCGAATTCTCCGCTGTCTAAAGTAGCGATAGCTGTTTGCACTAAAAGTTTCCGATAATGTTGTTTAAGGGATTTTATGACTCCTAAATCCAGCTGCTGCAGTTTGCTGGTACAATTGGCAGGGAAAAACTTGACAGCTATATTTTTTAGAAAATCCGTATTAGGTGGATGAGCTGGGCATTGATCAATGAATAAAATGATCCGCCGTTTCTCTTTTCGCATTTTATCATCCAACGCTTTTAACCAGTCGGTAAAGAAAGACATGGTCATCCATGATTTTGTGTTGGCCATGTATTTTGCTGGTAATGTTTTTACATTTTTAAAGCAGCGGGGCTTTTTTGATTTTCCAATGATTAAAGGAGGTAATTTTTCTGACCCATCTGCATTGGCACACAATAGCACGGTCAACCGTACTTTGCTCTTTTTTCCGCCATGACATGTATCCGATTTGAGTGCAAGAGTTTTAGTCGGCAGAAGATTGTAAAATAGGCCGGTTTCATCCGCATTAAAAATGTTCTTTGGTTCATATTCTTTTATCAGTTCAGGCAATTTATTTTGAATCCAATCATCCACTGTTTCACACTCAACATCTCCAGACTCTCCACTTACAGTTTTGCCTGTTATGCCGTGTCTTAACTTAAATTTATGAAGCCATCCCGAGGAAAATGATGCATCGCATTCTACATTTAACTTCTTCGAAATTTCTTTCGCTTTCTCCATAAGCAAAGGACCACTGATGGGAATTTTTGCACTACGACACTGGTTAAACCACTGTAAAAGCACTTTCTCTACATCCGGAAATTTTCCGTTTTGAACTCGAAGTTTTTTTGAAGCATTAGCACCACTTTGATTATGGCTTTCCTCGATGATCTTACGCTTATAAATTATCGTGCTTAAAGTTGAAACAGGTAAACCTAATTTTTTGGCTAGGTCAATTCTTTTTAAATGAAGGTTTTCATTCACTTGTTTCAAAATGCACATTTTTTCTTTTAGAGACAGAGATTTTCTACTACACGAGCTCGAAGCCATCGTGAATGCTAGTGAACGATAGATCCCAGAATTTTGTAAAGCTGGTAGGAGCAGGGTTGCCATTAAGTCCTCAGGCTACTTACTGAAATTGTAGGGCGCCTGCCATGGCAAAATTTCCATGGCAGCTACCTACGCTCAATCTCGGATCCCAGGAGAGGAAAAGCGCTTGTCACCTGCTATTTCTAGGTATTGCACCACAATCAGAACGCTCTTATCTGTGGATATTCGCATTCTTCCGGGGTATGTCTTTTGTTCATTTAGCCAGGTGCGTGAGCACCGCAAGTGGTCACAGCAGGTGTGGGTCAAGGTCAAATGCGATTTCTAAACTGGACAATCGCCAGCGCAAAATCAGGTTAAAATACGTTTTCTCTTTATGACATGGGTAGAGAAAAAACGTGTAAATGAAACTCGCAATTTCAGGAAAACGTATAAACGAAATTATTTAACATTAGTTTGTATGGGATCTCGCCGGGGCCGTTCAAAAAAACGTATAAATGATAAAAACGTATAAACGAGAAACGTATAAACGGTGCTCCACTGTATATGAGTTTTGGGAAGGGAAAAGTAAAAAAAAAAAAAAAATTAGCGTCGTTTCCCTCCATTCAACAGGCGCGGCATGTGATCAATCAGGAGTGGGGCTCAATCGCCCCCCCCCCCTTGACTTTTAGAAACGCATTGTATTTATACGTGTGATTATGTATTTTGTTTTTTTCCTATAATATGCATTGAATATATACCCCGGAAAATTTTGGAATGACTGCCCATTCAGTCTAGGTTTGTCTTTTGGTGACAAAAAGGGCGACAGTTCTTTGTAAAAACAACAATCCAGGCAGTGCTCCCCACTGAAGAATGAACTCTACATGCATATTGTAAAAATAAAATACTTATATTTACAAAATTTCAATTTTTTTAGTTATTGAAGTGCTTAAAAACAATCTATTAAAACACCATATGTTATGATATTTCTACCTTGATTAATTGAAATAATAATTTTTAAATAATAACAATTATAACTTAAAAACAACTTCACATTTCTTTTGTTTCACATATTCATAAATATGTAACTTTTTTTAACCCTTTAATAGAGCGGTGGTTAAAGTATACTTCACACAAAATTCACCAACTTAAAAATTTATAGTAAACTATTTTAGCGGGTGGGGAGGTAAAACGCATTGTAATTTTTAATGACCAATATGAATTTTATTTTTTGATCTATATTTTAAAAAAATATATTGATCTACCATTACTAAAAGGAAACCAGAAATGTTGGACCAGCCTTATAAAAAGTTAAGGCGTGATTTTTAGAAAGATAGCAAGTTACACATTACAACCCTAATAGTTATTAAGTGACTCATAATAAATTATTTTCTAAGTGTAATTATTTATATTCTTTTCATTAGGGATGTACCAAGTAGACTCGGTATATACTCGGTGTACCGAGTACTCGGCCAATTTGCCGAGTACTAATGTACTCCACAAAATTCCAGCCGAGTACTCGGCCATTACCGAGTAGTTGTAAAAATTTTGTCATTTTTTAGGAGTTTACTAATAGTAGATAAATTTGTAACTGATTAGTACAATAATATGCAATTATAAATATGTAATATGAAATAATTTAAAAAAAATATGAAGTATATAAAATATTTTTACACAGCTTATATATTGGTAAAATTCATATGCTAATTCGACTATTTTTTCCACTTTCTATACTTTGTTTGCCACTTTTTAAGCTGTAGGAGTAGTGTTAAACATGTTTGATTTAATTTAACAAATCGGTGAAACATGTCAGAAACTCGTATGTTATACCCTGGCAATCTTTTGGGATGCCTGATAAAGAAAAGATTGTCTTTTCATCTATACCTTTTAAATGGATTAATTTGTGGTAACTTATTTGCATTAAATATGATTTCTCTTTGGGTAACTGAATATATTACATATATATATATATATATGTATATATACACAATTCTAAATGAAAAGCAAAATCTAGCTACATAAAAGTTCCAATTGTAAAAGTGGAAAAAAAAAAACGACTTTAAAGTAAAAAAATTATCAGCAAGAAAAAGGAAATACACAAAATTCTATCAAATACAAATATTTTAATAATTAATATCAAATTCAATATGTCGTAAATTATGGTGCAAAAATACATATTTTAATAATTTTGTATCTTAGGTTTTAAAAACAGAATTACATATAAAAAATATCACTTTATTATTAACTAGAAAAAATTAAAAAATTAAAAGAAAGTAATTAAAAATATACAGTGTCAATATAGACTTTTTTCCTTGGGTGCAGGGAGGGAGGGGGGAGGAGAAGATTATGAGGCGTTTTACATTATTGAATGAATTTTTACTGCAACCAATAATCATTTTTGATAAACTGATTTTTATAAAGAGTTATAATGGTTTAAAGAATTCTATTTTGGAATTCGTACATTCAATTTCTTTCATTAGTTTATTCATTAGTTTATATATATTATGTAGTTAAAATGTATGTTTTCATTTCAATATATACAAAATTCTTCATGTGCACATCAATACTCTTTTTTTTTTCACAACTACTTGGTACTCGGCCGAGTACTCGGTACTCGGCTACTCGGCCAAAGTGCTACTCGGTACATCCCTACTTTTCATTATACAGGGTGGTAAAAATTACTGAGCACAAATCATGTTTGAAAAAAAAAAGAAAAAAAAAAGGAGAGAGAGAGAGAGACAACACAATGGGAGGTATCATGCTATCAAATGATTATGTTTCATTCGATTAACTTCCGCAACACAATTCAAACATGAAAACTTTTCCTCATATTCTTTATTTTGTTCCTTTTTTTACAAACATGTAATGGGCCCAATAATTTTGGACCACCCGTCACCTTGTACGTAAAAATACCGAAGCGCAAAATTACAATATATATATATATATATATATATATATGTACTAATACAGTGTGAAAAAAAAACATATAATATATATTTTGTTCTGGAAACAATAATTTAGCTTTAATCAAATGCTCAATTTCAGAGGTTAAAACTGTTAAACTGAAAAAAACGTCAAAAACTTTTATTGTTCAAATTTGAAGAAGTATACAGTTCGTCAACAAACAATGTTAATAACTAAATTAAAAACATAAAAAAAATCTTATACAAATTATTCTCAGTGGTTTTTACTATTTTCGGGTAACATAAGGATGCCTGATGCATTGGGGAGAAAAAAATAATTTTTGTTTCGAATTAAAATCAGAGATCAATTTGTGTATTTTATTTGCATAACATCATAGACATCAATAGGCACCTAACCCACGAGGGCAACCAAATGTAGTGTCGTTGGATCTGTTCATTCCTTAGAAATTTGCTAGGAGGCCAATAGGAGTTAACTCTTACCAAGGCCGTAGCCAGAAATTTTTTCCGGGGGGGGGGGGGGGGGGACACTGACTTTGAAACACATATGTCGAGGAAAGTTTCAGGGATATGCTACGTTTCGAAGAATTTCGGGATTTTGGGGGAGGGGGCGTGGGCCGTGTCCCCCCTCTGGATACGGCCTTGACTTTCACCATATTTCTATGTGTGTGTATTTATTTCCTGCCAAGGAGAAAGAGTTTGAGAAATTTTAGAAACTTCATTTAATTAAAATACAATATTTCAATGCAAAAACTTTACAAAAAGTAAATTAATTTTTATTTTAACTAACTTCAAATTTATTTTTTCAGCTTTTCATGTTTCACTTATTTAAAGACTTGGTCAAGAAGAAGGAAAGAAACTTCAAATTGAAAAAACACAAACCAAAATTCAAACTACTCAATCTTATTAAAATTTGGAGCGAGAAGAAAATGAATTATATTTCAGTTAAATTTTATAATCGAAAAATATTATACATGAGTGCATAAATCATAAAAAAGTACTTACAATTCATTTTGATTGGATGCTTCATCTCTTATTTCAGTTGATAACTCCGTACTAGTATTTCTGCACTTGGAAGGGGTTAAAAATGTTTTTAACTTATTTTGTTGCCTAAATCTTTTCATTCTTTCTTTTTTCCCCTGCTTTTTGAGAAATTGCTTGTTCGATCTATAACGAGTGATGAATGGATAGAGTAGCGTACCACTACCAGGACAGACAGATTATATTTTTGTGCGTTATGTCAGTCACTTTTAGAATTTAGTTTGCATGTGTCGTTCAGCAGGTGTAGACAGTATTGGTTTCCGAGAGCAATTTAAACAGACCCATATCTCCAGACTTTTTGTACGAATCTGTTTTCTTTTTTTGG
The DNA here is from genome assembly GCA_038502835.1 of Octonoba sinensis. Classification (NCBI taxonomy): domain Eukaryota; kingdom Metazoa; phylum Arthropoda; class Arachnida; order Araneae; family Uloboridae; genus Octonoba; species Octonoba sinensis. The sequence goes on from CM076599.1 coordinate 10,582,948, forward strand.
CTTTTAGGAGGGGGTTCAGGGCGAAACCAACGATCACGAAGAACGAAAACAATTATCTTGAAGGGATTGTAGGACAGCATGGTTTATTTGTCTCAAAGGGGTTTCTGGTTGGGTGATTGAAGCCTTGTAGCCCAGGGCAAGCATTAGTTTGGAAACAGCATAAAATACTCAACTGGGTATCGGCTACCTGATGAACTGTGCAACATGTGGGGTCACGACAGAGAAAAGCTATCACTCCCCATGTAGATGGTTTCAATTAGCTGGCAATAGCAAAGTTTGTTAACAATAGGAAATAAATGGAAAAGCGTGGGACTGAGAAAAATCAGTTTGCTTTTGCTTCATTCCAGTCTTATTGAATTTTTTTCTGACTGAAAATATAGGCCTTTTATGTGGTTATAATTTTGTTTTAGTTTTTTATAAAATTGTCTTTGAAAAAAATCAAAATTAAAAAAAAAAAAAACCCTGAATAACTCGTTGGATTTTTCGGGACTGATAACAGGGTTCGAAATTAGGATGCAAAAGTTAGGCGTCACTGGCACCTAGCTGCTTTGTTTTAGTTGCCAAAAATGTTCTGCTAGGCGTAATTTTAAAATCATTCTTTTGAGAAGGTGGTAATCTTGCTTAAGTTAGATTAAATACAAACGTTTATTTTAATCAGTGTCTAATAAGACAGAATATGAGTTAATCGGCATAACTATTTTTTCAAGTGTTATTTAAATCTAGTGTTACTTACAAAACTTCATTTGTTAGTAAAAGTTCACGATTCAAAAATTTGAAAGTCAAGAAGTTACGATAGTCTTCCTAGGTACCGTAAAAACTCAAAATGCAGAAGATTAGATGAAATATGTATATAAAAATATAATTGTATAAAGTTATAATAGACTTCGAGAAATATTGTGATTGTCAAACTAATAGTCTTTTGAAAGGTTAGGCGTCAAAAGTGACGACTGGGTGTGAAATCTCAGTCGTCAAATTTAAGTTCTTAGTTGCAAAATACGACTAACGACCGCTAATTTCGAACCCTGCCTGATAATCACTGAAAAAGAAAAAAAAAGCTGAATAAATTGGAAGTGATAAAGGCATTTTAAAATGAATTTACACCGCAATTTTGTGCCATGCCATAACAGGTTTTTGCACAGATAATCATTTGTAATCCAAACATTTTTTTACATTAGTTTGGTTTTGAAATTGTTTAACAAAAAGCGTAATGCATAAAGTTTGAATATGCAAAAGGCTTGAAGCGATGACGAGAAAACAAATGACTGTGAAAGAAAATGTTTAATATGCTTGAACGTTTTTCGATATTGCATACCAAAAGGAAAGCTACTTTTTTTAAGGTGAAGTCTAGGGTGGACGAAAGAGGACGTTCATTGTCCCCCAACTTTTTTAATAATATCAACGTCTCACTGTTTTGTAAAAAAAAAAAAAAAAACAGTACAAGCAGTGTAAATATTTTGATTTCAAAACTTATGATGATATTTGAAACCTCTCCCCCCCCCCCCCCCCGCACAGCTGAAACTAATTCTCTGAATTTGTGTAGTTCCCGTTTACTCATATTTTAACGCACTTATTTTGACGAGTAATATTAAGCTGCGATTGTTAATTGTTGTTTGAGAGAATCAGGGAATCCCTTTTTTTTCACGAATTTAAAGTAGAAGTAGCAAGCAGCCTTTTTGTACAGTTTTAAAAGCTTCTGTCTTATTTCATAAAGCTGTTAATTTACTAATGAGTGCCTATTTTGAATATTAAATAAGTTAGGAAGCTCAGCGTTCTCCCTGGAAATTAAAGGTGAGGGGATGCTTGAGTGAAAATTAAAAGGTGGGGGGACGCCGTTCCCCCGCGTCCCCCCTCGACTACACCACTGGTATTTATAGTAAAACAAATTAAAACCACTAAAGAACCAGTTATTTCTAATGTTGACCTTAGAGCAAAAAGGTGGAATGCATACACTTTTTAAATTAATCTTCTTCTCCAAAAGGGCATTTTATTTATGTTCTAGAATAAATTTGTTTCAGAATTTACGATCGCAAAAAATTAATCTTTCCATAAAACCAGGATCGAAAAAAAGATGCATATGAAAGTACCAACGCTCATTAGCATACCTCCTAAGTCCGAATTGATCACCCCCCCCCCCCCCAAAAAAAAGAGTAACCATTGGCGAATTAGCTCCACGGGAAAGAAGGGGAGAGCTAGAATTTCGTCCTTGAGTTCAGCTCCCTCAGGAGCCATTGCATCTTCATCTTAGTGGTCATAAACTATATGGTCTAAGATAAGATCTTCATCGCTGTAGTACCAAGTTCGTATGCACGTGACCTTGCTTCATCGTAAAAGCAGAAGTGTTGATAAATTGATGAATAGACATTGCAATCCCTTCTTCCTGTCCAAGAAACCTTATTTTCGCTTTTCAACATGGTTTAGGAGAAGGGTTCTTAGGAACTAGTTCGGTCTCCTACTAAGTTTAGCTTCTGTAATTTAGCAAAATATCGGCAAGATCGCTTCTATTTGAATAAAAATATATTGGCTTTTGTTGTTTTGACAACTTCTTAGATAATATTTTCCGAAAAAAAAAAAATTTTTTTTTTGGAAAAAGTGCTGAATTTTAGGATTTTCCGAATTTTGGGATCCCGAATTTGGGGTTCGGTACTGTATTAATAAACGTTTTAATGGAAGAAAACCAGTGCATGCTATATTGATCTAATAAAAATGCTTTATTTACATTTTATTTTTCAGTGAACAAAAGAAAGTAAGGCATATAACCGTTAAGTACCATTAAATTTTATAAATCCAATAACAAGCAAACAATTTTCAAAATACTTAAAAAAAGTCAAATGTGTAATATTTTTAATGTAAAAAAATGGAAGAGAATGATAATTAATTACATAATTATATTTTATAGATAATTGGGTTTAATTTAATTTCATTAGTTTAAAAGTTAAATAAAAGAAGGCAAATCTTAGTTATTTATCATTTTTAAAAATTGTACATATACCTAAAATGTTTTTAAATTTAAAAAAAATTCTGTTTGAAAATTTTGCCTTTTTTGTGGATTATTTAATTTATATTTCATTTATTGGGCCATTCCACGAGTAACAGAATGACATTTGGTCAAGCATTTATTACATATATCATAGAATCTACAAATTGATTATTAAAATGTGAAAATTAAATCGCGCGCACGAGCTAACTATGAGCACTTTAATGAATTAATAATGAAACATGCAATTAATTTTGTATTGTGCATATTTTTCATTTAAAAAATGCAGTCTTTTTCTGCGGTACAAAATGACAAATTTCGTACATGCATATTGCAATATGCAACATTCGTTTAAAAATTCAGCTAACTTAAGCTGAAACAATATAAATAAAGTACCTCAGCATTAAGTTTGGATTTATTAGAAAACATTTCAGTCATTTTCAACACAAAAATAATACTTTTTACTTATGAAACTAAATAAGCTTAATAAAATCATATGGTAACGGAATGACAAAAAGTTTTATTGAAATTTAATAATGCAATTGTATTATAATCAATGTAGAAAGGGTCACATTTCACTAGTGTTGATTATACATATTACTCAGCACAAGTACATTTTTCAAATTCAAATCTGCTTCTGATTCTAGTGTTTGAACCATCAATTACTATTGATGGTCCTGTCAGCTTTGCCTTAATTTTATATTTTGTTACCCTACACTTGTCCTCTTTTTCAATGACTTGTTGCAAAAAAACTCCATGTCATTATTAGGTTGTGATATTTGAATAGAAATCTCAGGTTTGTAAATAAATAACGCTGCTTAAATTTGCTAGCAGCCCCATCGCTAAAAAATGATAATCCTGTAATGTCTGGATATTTCTGCTTTGTTTCCAGAATTAAAGTTTCCAAGAAAACATTAAACGGATGTTTTTTCATGATTTATATCATCACTTACAAAAAAATAACCTTACCCATAATTGTTTTCCAACCATACATATAGTGTGAAGAGTGTTTACCTGATCGTTGTGTCAGTGTGCACTCTGATTTTAGCATAAAATTTTCTGCAAAATTCACTTGCACTACAGCTTTTGTTTTTGACACTCTTCTTTTCTGCTCATGAAAGAAATTCTGTTGATGGTGTTTTATAAACGATTGTTTTAAAAAATATGCAATAATAAATTGCATTTCATACAATTTTTGTTGACTTTTTCCCATTGTTCGTAAAGTAGTTTATTAGGCACTTTGTCATTTATGTAAATACTGTAAATTAAAATTATCTTTACATTGTTTACAATGCGAAAACATACATGCTTCGGAATTTTTATCACATACGAATGCAGAAATAAAATCATTAAATGTGTTAGGTTTTCTAATAAGTCTATTTTCGTGGTAGACACAAATACATGCATTATGAGACATATCTTTTTGCAACATTACAAACTGAGGACGAAGGTCACAAAATTTTGAAAAAGACACCTGGATTTCTTTTTCTTGCTTAAAAAGGACATACATTTCTTTTAGAGTAAAAAGTAAGAAACATTTTTGTACTTTGGTTTTAGAACTATTTTTGCGTATTACTACAAAATCCTTTTTTCCTGGTACTTGCCAAGAAATATCATCCTGTCGGAATAAAATTTTTTACATAAAATAAAAACTACTTTAGGTTTTGATTTTTTAAAAAAGCATTTGTATTAAAACAAAAACTATCCTAATTTTGCACTATATAAAAATGATATTTTAGTATCAGTAATTTTAAAGATTATAATTATCTTTAAATTTCATTTATTATAATGGGTTTATAGTCTACATATGTGTCTAAAAAGTGGGTTGTGATTATAATCTTCTATTGCCATTCCATTACTTTGACTCTGTGTCATTCCATTACCTATAAATACTACATAAAAATTAATAGCTTTCAAAACATAAACTTACCACAGTATTTTAGACGCAAAACCTACTTTAAAACCAAAAGCTTTAGCTTAAATCCATAAAAGTTAAATCATAAGAGAAATAAATATCTGTTTTTCGGTATCGGAATGACACTTGCATGTCATCTACTTCATTACCTTTTTAGAGAGTAAATATAATAAATAGCAAAGATTTCAACATTGAATGTTTAAGAAAACAGATGAGGGATCATAGTCTAGTAATTGGTAAAATTTTTAAACATCAAATAAACACCGCAATGATAGTGCAAAAAAAGCATTTTTTTGTCATTAGGTTGGTGCAAAAAAGATATTTTCTGCAGTGGTTTAAGGCAAATTTTTTTAAAGAAATTGGATAATTCTTATTAAATTACAAAAATTCAGATATTTCTGAACATAATGATATGCAATATTTGAAGAATAAAACGCTTTCAATTTTTTCATCTGATGTCCTGTTGTTCATGGAATGTCCCTATTATTGTTTCTGCATTGTGTAACTTTTCTTCTAGGTACTGCAGCTGTGCTTAAGTATTGCATGAGAGGCCTTGAAGCAGCCGAGAAAGAGGGTGAAAATGTTCCTGAGGCTCAGCTTGCGATAGAGTACTTGAAAGGAGTTACAAAACTTTGCCTTGAAAAAGAGCCAGAAACCGCTGCCAGACTTATTGAACTTCATGATTTGTGCCTTGAACATATTCCAACAACATTATTGAAATCTAAAGAGGTGATATGTTAAACTTTAGTATCAATGCTTAATGTTGGCTGGAACAAATAGAATGGTGCTCCTGCACCTTCCAGGGTGTTTTTTTCTTCTTCTTTTTCTTTCTTTCGAAATTTATAGCAGAATTTTTAATGAGTATTAGCTCTACCCTCTCTTAAGAACAGCAAATATGGATGAGAAAATTGAGCAGAATGAGTCCCACGCTTGTAGAAGAAACAGTGAGACGATTTTTAATATTTTGTATTGTTATAGAGAGAAAAATCATTCATCTTATCACTTTATGTTAAACATTTTATTTAGTAAGTTTTTCTTGAAATAGATAAAAAAGTTTACAATTTTATGGAACGTGGCAAAAAAAGAAAAAACTTAGTGTTTTTCCTCAGTGCACTTTGTGTTTTCTAATGTTTAATGAATACTAATCAATCTGAAAAATCAATAGCAGAACAGATGTTAAAAAGATTGCTGCTCCATCATAACAATTCTTTTAAATTCCTTAAGCCTACTTTCCACGTGTAAGCAAAGGAGCACATATGTTCTGCAATCTTTTTTCATCCGCTACAAAAATTGGATTTTTTTTTCATTTCAACCATTTATTAATGTTTGTCCTCAAAGTAAATAAATAAAAATTATTTTTATTTTAAATGGAAACATTGTTTGAAAATATTTATTTGTTCCTGAAAATGTTCAGAGGTATTCTTTATGCTGCAAAATTAAACATTGAATTGCAGCTTTTTTCTTTTCTCATTACTCTTTAAGCTCTGCAATCTACGTCATAGAACCACAAGCAATTAAAAAACATAAATATAAGAAACAAAATAAGTAAAAAAAATTACAGTTAAGGTAGAAAAATCATTAAAAAAGCATGTATATCTTAATGAATTGATGATTTTTAGCAAACATATAAACAATATTATTAGAAGAAATGGACATTTTGGTGTGGATGAACGACCTCATAAAAATACTCTTGCTTAAAGTTTCAATATTTTAATTAGCTTCGAAAGTTATGAAGTTATAATGAATTTCCAATTTAGTTTCTTTCAACATCCAATGGCTGTAACCCTAGGGCTCTTAAAATTTAATTGTAACTATTACACAATTTTTCAAAGATGTAAAAATAAATTTTTGAAAAAAAACAAAAAACCATTAGACATTAAATTATCAACATATAATAAAAAATACATTTTGCCTTTCTATTATAGAACTGAAAAATATAATTTGATTCTTAAATTTTCTTGCTGCAAAATTATGAAACTCGGCAATTTACTTTTAGTGCCATTAATTACTTCCAAAGCATCTAAGGGAATATTTAGGATCGAAATTTAAAGAAATATTTCTTAATCAGATAAATAACAAATATTACTGCAGGTAGAAAATCGTATAAGCTTCAAACATTTTTTGATAAAATATGAAATTATATTTAAGTCATTCAAAATTTTACTGTTACTATAATCACAATGGTTAAGCCTAAATAAGTGCCATTTAAAAAACAAATTTTAACTGATAAATGGGTTAAAATAGTTGAACTTTTCGTATTAGTTTGTTTTTACTTATATTCTTGGAAGAATACTAGTGTTTATTAAACAAAAAGGAAGGAATGCAATGATTTTTAAAAAGACGAAAATTTTAAGCTTTCTTCCAGCTATTCTAAACTATTAGAAGAAAAAACAAGAAAACTTTTAAATATATAATCTGTTTCTTCAGAAAAGTATTGTGAGAAGCACCTTTATAAGGGTTATGGGTTTAATTAGTCTTACTTTTTGAATAGGTTAAATATAATTTCCTAAAAAATATAAAAATAATCTGGTTTTTGAAATAATCTGATCCAGTTTTTGAAGGATGACTGACGTTTACATTTCCTATCATTTTGAAGACTTAAAACTGCATGTATGAAAATAACATTGCTTTAAAACAGCCATTTAATATTAAAAAAATAAAGAAAAAAAAATCCTCCAACAAATGGTACAAAGTTGATATTTTCGGCTCCTAGACTGATGCAAAAGTCGATTTCTTCTGCTCCAAACTGATACAAAAGACGTTTTTTTCTGCTCCAAACTGATACATAAACTCATTTTTATCTGCTCCAAAAGCTGATACAAACTCTGTGAGGCAGTGGGAGCACTGTCATTTCATGATCTAGGCGAATATTCGACCTGGCCGAATACTCAGTAAGATCAAATTTGGATTTATGAACTATAGTGATGAACTATTCAGCCAAATAGTTGTACTACAGTAGCAGTGTAAAAAAGTAAGGAAACCTGTGGAATTTAAACATTTAAAATGTATATTATAGTTACTGCTAAAAAATACATTAATGTATGGTTTTAATAAATAAAAATAGTTTGAAAAAAATTACGTTTTTTAAATATTGTTCTTAGGTTTGACTGAACAAAAAGAGATTCTAAAGTTATAAAACTGTATTTTATACTTTGCATTTGCTCCCAAAAGCAGGCAGTAGGGAACTGTGATAAATAATATGAGACTTTTATCTTGTTATTACTAACAAAGTGGAAGGCAGACTTTTTGAGTAGACTGATTTATTGTGAATATTGGGTAAGAGAGAAATGTGAAAAGCCTAGAGTAGTATATCATGAATAGGATAGCATAAGTCATTAGGGTTTTGAAAGTAAAAAATACATTTTAGTTAAATGCATTAAATTTTAATAGATTTTTAAAAAATAGGTATGTAAAAAACCCCCCATAAAAGAAAAATATTGATGTTTATAACGTCTTCATAAAACTATTTTGAAGCATTTCTCTAATTTGAATTAAATATGTAATAAAATAATGTTAATGATTAGATTAAAATATGTCATTTCTATTCCACTTATGGGTGAAATAAGTCTTATTGCATTCAGAACCATACAGAAAATACATTAATTTTTAGATAATTACTAGTTGCATCGCCCAGCCTTGCACAGGCTCTCTTAAATATTGCTCATTCCCTGGCAGAGGCCTTGATTTGAAAAATTCTGTTCTTCAATTTTGTCTGAAATGGTAGATTCAGTTAAAAATCCCCGCAATGTTATTTAATAAAAGTTCCCAGTAGAGGGAGAAAAACAACTCTTAGGACAATTAAAAATCTAACATCACACCTGAAAACAAATTCGACAAGGCAAAGATGCATATATATACACTGAGACCTCCGTTATGATGGCAGCGATGCCTAAAAATTCTAGAAACATTGATTAGAATTACATTTTTTAAAATAGCAACTGTTATTGAAATGCAGATAAAATAAATGCTTTACATCTTTAAATAATCTTTTCGATACAAGTATACAAAGGGGGAAAAAATTCTCAGAATCTACATTTCTTTTTAAAATCAGCATTATGAGATTTACATGAGATGCAGTGAACATAAAATTTTGGACAGCAGGCCCGTCATTTCAAAATTTTCCAGGGGGGGGGGGGGGATGAAGGGTATATATTCATTGCATATAGGTAAAAAGCAACAAAATACAAAAACACATACATAAATACATTGTATTTATAAAGTCGGGGGAGTGGAATTGACCCCCCCCCCCCCCGATCGCCCAAATGATAAGCTTGAGCAACAGTGCAAGTAAGTAAAAAAAAACATATTTATATATTTTGAACATATTCATTATTTTGCTAGAACATTGTCTGTTCAGAAGTAGCAAGCTTTCTACTTTACAATTATTCATTAAAAAATCTTTTGTTAACTTTAACAAGCATTAAGTTTTATTTTAAATCATTAATGTTAATTTTAAAAGATTGTTTTCTTTTAATATGTAATAATTCTCAAATTTTTAAAGGTAGGTAAGTCACCCCTCCCCCCTATAATCAACGATATTTCTCGGAATACAGTAATTTAATTTAACACTCTCTATTAATCTTTAAAATTTATATTTTTCACTTCAAGTACAAAAAAGAAAACGCTTAATATTTATCACCAATTTTTCAACGTAAGTTCTTTGTTTGACATGGTCCAACGTGGCCCATAGGGTAGACCAAGGTACCCTGGACTTGGGACGTATTGTTCTACTTCCCAAGCTTCTGGTAAAATATATATATACATATATATATATATAAGCAGAACAGTTCAAAAAAATCCTTGGTTAAGGAGAAATGTTTAATTAACCTTATGGTAAAATATTAAACTGTATACCTTGATAAAATACTGAATTTATTCCAGAGTAATGTATTCAGAGCAGAATATATTACTCTTAATTAAAAAATTCAATCCTGTTATCAAAGTAGACTGAGGAGCAGGCACCAGAGCAGATGGTTGCCACCATGAAGGCCCAGGTTTGAATCCCTGCAATAGCATAAATGTTATTGATAAGCAGCAAAATCCAGATGATTATCAATCGTTGGGGTTATGTTCAAAGTACCAAAGACTTATCTAAGTATCCTATTTTTTTAAAATACAGATTGAAATTCATTTGAGTACTTCATGTGTAAAAATAAAATATGCCAAATGTATTCAGAATATTACCATCCATGTAGTTTTTCCCGTTGCACTATAGTAAGTTTTACAAGTTTTCAAAAACCTTGTCAGTGTTTTAACTATTTATTTTATGTAATATTATTTTTTTGAGTTTTTATCAGTTTTGATGTCGGTTAGTTTTTATCACAGATGAGGTTCTTCGAACTTCTGTCTAAATTCCCCCCTTTCCTTTCAATTGTTGTGGTGTTAAAGTTTTATTTATAATTTTGTTTTTGTTGCTGTACTTGTTTTTATAGTTGTACATTTTTCATTTTTTATTGTAGGTAACTTTGTGTTTGATTCCAAGAATCTCTCTTGATCAACTTCTGAAATTTTTGCCATCATTTTACAAGCATAATCTACTCAAACCAAATAGTGCTAATTTTAAAGCAGTTGTAGAAAGGTTAGCTTCTGAAGAAGCTTTGTCAGATGCAACAATCAGTCCTCTTCAGTCTTTCTTAGCAATTAGAAGATGGCAAAATGCCACTAAAATTGTTCCTGGTAGACCAAAGTTGAACACAAAGGCTTTAGATGATGCTCTATGTAATTTGCATGAAGCATCTTTTAAGGTTTGTTGCATTTTTATTATGTTTTAAAATATTCTTGTTTTTGAATGCAAAGAAATTTTATGAAAGGAATGTTTATATAAAAAGAATGTTTAGTTGCTAGTTAGTCTAATACCATTCTTGTAAAAATAGAATTTATATTTTTACTTACCATATTTGCTTACTAATATAATTTTTTGTAATTTGGGAAAACACAAAATGATGAAAGCATGGGTGATTCTGATCCGAAATTTTTGACATTTTTCAAAATTTTTAAAATTTATTGATTTTAAGATTTCTTGGACAATTAATATCTGTGCTTTTTTTTCTACCATCAGATCAGACAAGCAAAATATTTTGTACTACTTTAAAGAACTTTCAATACAATAACTTTTTCCGGAAAAAGAAAAGACTTCGGGCATTACTATTATACCTTCAATCTCATTAATTACTTAAAGGATTATTTTTGAGCTTAATAAAAATAGTATATATATATATGCGTATGCATTGTGTGTTGAGGGGGGGTGGGGGGGGGGGGGTTTGTTAACCTAAGTATGTAACTTTTTGCTTTAAAATGCGAAAATTTTGTGTGAAGTTCCGAATTTATTTTTTTTTTTGCTTAGAATGAAATTTTGCTTTTTGCCTGAAAGGTTGAAAAAGTCAAATGATATTGATATCTTTTATCTTCTTCAAAAAATTGCATTGCCCTTCATATATAAAGCTTGGAGGGGAGTCTCCCTTCTTAGTGATGGGCAAAGTCATTCATCTGAGGATCAGTGCATTTGTTTTACCTGTTCATCCAACTTATTCATTTGAGCAGCGACTTCGTTCATTCTCCGAAAAAATGTGCATTTTATTGCTTAAAAGCGGTATTCTAGACTAAGTGCTAGTACTCAACCCTTGTATTTTCATTTCCTATTAGTGCACTAGTACAATGTTCCAAACCATTCATCGTTCAAAAGAACAATTTTTCATTTTAAGAAGTCGGTCTTCTACATTTATTGTTTACAAAAACGCATCCCTAAGTACAATGTTCCAAGCCATTCATCATTCAAAAGGATGATTGGATTGTTCATTTCTTAGGAGATTGTACTGTTTCGTTAATTTAAAGGATTCGGTCTTTTGGACCCGTTCGTTCATGAACGATACATCCCTATCGCCTCCACTTAAAAATGTGAATTTTAGCCCCTTATTCACATTTATAGACATTTTAAAGCTATAAAATAGGGGAAACTATGCACTTTTTTTCCCTGTACTAGTTATTCAAATAGATGTTTATAAGTTTAATTAAATTTATTATGTTTTAAATTTATAAAAATAATAAATCACTTTTCAACTGTTTTTTATCTTCCACATTCAAAGTCATTTTTTGCATACTTTCCTACAAAAGTTAAATAAATTATATATAGAAACTTGAAAAAAAACTTAGTTTTTCATAAACATATTTCTATAAACAGAAATAAGTCCAAAAATAAAATAAATTTATTTAGTATATGTTTAAAAATATAAGTTTTGAGGTAGTACTTATGAGATAAGGAAAATGTTTCTTGGTTGGACTGTGTTCATTCTTCTACATGTCGTTCCCCTTTGTGGGGGAACAGACATGTAGATGACGCAAACAATATATATCAAATGTAAAAATTTGGTAATTTTTTGAATGAAGATACTTATTATGTAAAGAGTTTGAAGTTGTTCTCTGAAATACATGTCTAAATCATTAAATGAAACATAATATATATCATTTTTCCTCTACAGAATGTTTTTTCTAAAGACAAGCGATACCTTATTGCTCTTGATATAAACCCCGAGATGAACAGTGCTCGTTGTGCTGGCTGCAATGCAATGTCACCATCTCATGTTAGTGACATCGTTTTGATGGCTTTAGTAAAAGCAGAATTATCTAATGTGACTGTAGTTGTCTTCTCAGAGACTGAACTTGTTTCCGTTGACATCAATAATAAAATGACACTTAGTGATATTGTGGAACATTTGAGTAAAGTAAGTAAAGTGTTCATATATGATTCTGTGCTTTTAGCAATATTTCAAAGAATTAAATATTATTCTTTTGTTCTTTGTCTTAATATTTTTGTCCACATTTTCAAAGTTATGAATCATTTATATAATGTAGTTAGTTATGACATTCGGGGGGGGGGGGGATTACCTAGGAACATTTCAGTGATTCCTGTATTTGAAATTGTTTCTGTTAGATATGAGCATTTTTTTGGCGTGTGTGCCCCTGCACACATTCTAAAAAGGAAAAAATCAATGTGGTAATATGGGGGGGGGGGGGGGTATTTATCTCGATATCCTTCTCCCTGGATATGTCCATGATGACAACTCACTCATATTGGTATATTCAAAACTATGCCTGTTGCTTAAATATATAAAGTACAGTAGTTCCCACCTTTCTTTTGTGGAAAACAAAACAAATGGGTGCTCATTTTTTAGATGAGAAAATGATCTTCAGTTAGGAAAAAGTTCGAAAGTTTTTTAAGATTTAGTCTGTCCTTTCCTTCAGTGATAATGCGAGAAAAGATGGAAAGGTGAATGGCAGTAGATCACATTCATGCAAAGTTCATTGACATCTTCTTGATCATATTGCCAGGAGTTGAAGCAGTCCTAATTTTGCTAAAATTCCTAATTTTTAAAATTTTTCTCTAAACAGCATTTCTTAATTTTTTTGAGGGAGGTGGAACCCTTTTTAAGGTCAACCTTACCAAGGAACCTCTGTTTTCTTTAATAGTATGGTATTATTGCGACATTCTGGAAATGGTTGATTCACAATAAATATGACAATTGCTTCAAATAATATTTATGGGCTTCAAAAATAATTTTTAAAAATAAAAAAAAGTTGAGACCAAAGCTCTTTAAATAGCATATGCAAGGTGGAGAGTGGAACTCTCATGTCAGGATCAACATAAAGTCGGTTACTGCAGTTATTCTTTGTCGACACATGAGCAGAGAACTCCATTTCACACACATATGTAGTTGGCAAATGGTAAAAGTGCTGACACGGCATTTTGTAACTGTTGGAGGGAAATTCATCTTTTAAGTTACACCAGATTCCACTAAAAGCATTAACTAAAATTGTTGTGGATGAATCGGGTATCATTTCAATAAAAAGTTTTGCATTCTTCTACTGATGTGATTGAAAGTCGAACGTTGACTATGTGCTTTTGACTCTCAATTCATGTTAATATTTATCCTGCATTTCATTCAGAAAATGAACAGCAGAATAAATATAGGAGGCAGAATAAATATTGGAGTGAAGGAAGTCCCTGGACTGGAACTATCTTAAAATTGTGTTTCAGAAAAGGCGTTCACCTCTTCTTTTAGCTCAAATAAAGTTAGCTTCAAATACAACTATTCATTTTGACACAAAAGTTGTAAAGCGATATTAAGACCATAAATAGTGACAGTGTTGTCACTTGTTAACTGTGAAACATCTACGGGGGAATTCTGAGGTTTAATTAACCACCAAAATTCTGGGTTTTGAGTCATATTGCCAATCTTATGTTTATATGTACAGATGGAAGGAGTATTATGTACAAACCCCTCCCTCCTCGGAGGAAATTCTGGTTGCTCTGATTTTTAACAGCGGAATAAAATGCACAAATAAGCTGTTAATGCATTTTTAGATTTTTAAACCAAATCAATTTATGTTTTTAAAGGCCTTCTGCATTTCCTGATCTACGATTCCCTATCCTTTTCCATAAACTCGGGATGTCTCTTCGAACATTTGAATTGCTTTTCAATGACTTTCATGAATATTGTAGAAGGAAAGATTGAAAGTTTCGTGGAACCTTTGAGCAATCTCTTTGGATCCCCAGTATTTCGTGGAACACAATTTAAGAAATGCTGCTCTAAACTGTCCTGCATTTTTTACATATGTGCTAATTTTCCTAAAATTTTCATTACTTCAGTTTGAAATTTCACAAAACAAAGTTATGATCAAAATATAATTTATTCTTTGAAAAATCACTGGGTAGTCTTGCTCGGTATGCTTTGCAGTTTGTGCTATTAAGGCTATAATGGATAGATGTTGTTAACTAATAGCAGATGCTACAGGTTTTCTGTAGAATTATAATTGTTTGGCCATCCCTATGGCATTTTGCTATTGCAAAATGCCATTATTATGCCACCTGACGTCAACAAAATTCACAAAAATAAGCTAAAAAAGCAATTTTGAGCAAACAGAGACCAAATATAAATGATTCTAAATAATATTTGGATATAAATATTAAAAAAAGATAAGATAATATTAAAATATATTTAAACATTTAAAAAAGAAAAATGTCATTGGTATGAAAAAAATTCAAAAATATGAAATTTTTTCAAAATTGCAATGTTATTCAGGGTTGCTACGCAACCTGGAAAACAGGGAAAACCAGAAAAACTCTGGGAAGTTGAAAAATTGTTAAAATGCAGGGAAAGCTCGGGGATTTTTCAAAATTCACTGTGCAAACCTGGAAAACTCGGGGAAATTGGAAGTTAGAGACTTCCCGCAAATATGGCGTTTCAATAAAGTCTTTTCTGTTTGTGAAAGCTTGGAAAGTCTTTTCTCACATATTCATTGATTGTTATTCCTGTTAGTAGCTTTCATATCCACTTATATTTTATGCCAAGCCAAAAGACCTTTTTACAAAAGGAAAAAAAAAAAAAAAAAAAAGAAAAATCAAAATTTCTTTTTCTTTTTTTATGTTATCATTAAATGCGGGCTATCTGGAGTATTGAAAAAAGTGAGGCCATATGACACATGATCAAATCCCCAATAGATTAGGACAACAGTTTTGCAACCATGGAACAATTTGTTTGCATAACTTTAATTTTTGCCCTATTCAAATTATATGTTCAAAAAAAGATTTCCAATTGGAAGGTTTCAAGGAATGGGTGTATTGTTCCTGTAATGGAACATTTTTCCAGAAAATCTACATTTGCAAATTATTTAGTTTGAGCAATAAATGCATTACTTTTGTGTTAATATTAAATTATTTGAAAAAGAATTCTTTGTTTCAATCTGTTATTTTCAGTATTAAATGTCTACCTTTATAAAAAATTCCTGTTGAAAGTTCACCACGTAGTGTTCTAAAAATATATTAAAATTTTTACGAATTCTGTCCTAAATAAATCATGTCCTAATTATTATTCAACCAGCAAAGTGCATATTGCAAAAAAAAAAAAAAAAAAGCATTATTCAAAAGAAGTCTTATTATTTTATAAAAATTTCCCTTCCTAAATGTGCATGTTGCATAGAGAAATTTATTTGTTATTTGAATGTCTGTTTTCTTTCACCCCCACATGAAAGAGTAAGTAACTCGTATTCCATTTTTCATGTCAAAGTGATTCAGTTCTTATTTTCAACTATCTTTTATCATATTTTTTTCATACTTGAATTAATTTTTTAAAATGTATTCATTTCCGATTGGAACTGTTATTGCGTTTTTCATTAGCATCAAGTTGTCTAGATTTCTTAGTGACTGTTTTGTTGTTATTATTTCATGGTCTACATACCTTTCAAAGCACTTTCAAAGTATGCATAAGTATGTAATGTGTGCTATAATTTTAAGAAAGTGAGAGATTGATGAAATATTTTACTGTTAATCAGCAAAACAGTATCTCTAAGTGTATAAACATGAAGACACTTTTTGAACAAAATGACTTACAGTATTTACCTGATGAGAGTTGAAATTCTTGGAGGTCATGTGAACTTTGCCATCAATTTATAAATAGCAATTTTGTAAGTAGTGATTTAAAAAAAAAAACTCTTTGCTTATACTTTAGCAATACATTATAGCTTTCCCCTGATCTTCTATTTTAGAGAATTCATGTATAAAAAGGCTTCACTTCATGTATATCGTGGGCATACAGGTAAAACTGACCAAGTCAAATTTTCTTATTTTTGGCAAAACGACTTCAAAGTTTTTTAACTTCAAATTTTTCTATAAATAATTTTCTGTACTATATTTTACCTTTTAGTCTTGTTATTAGTTTATTATATGACCTTTATTAATAAAAAAAGAAAAACTTTTTACCTGTCATAGACAACCTAAAAAAGTACGACTTGGTCATATAATACGAAAAATGAAAAATTTTGACTTGGTCAGTTTTACTTGTATGCCCACGTATACATCATTTTAAAATCTTCCATAATATTAGTTTGATTAATTTTCGTATTCAATCTGCATGTAATCACAATTTTATAGACTGTGTCATCTTTATTTAAATTCATATCTGCCAACTCTACGGGTTTTTCCAGGAGACTCCTGGATTTTCCCCTATTCTACTGGTCTCCTGGCTCGTAGTTAAAATCTCCTGGTTTTTATAAATTTTGGTATAATCCCTTATAAATAGGGAATTTTATGGAAAAAAATTACTTCAACAACGTTATTATCCTACTTCATTTCTTTGACAAATAGATTTACACAAGAAACTTACAGTTACAGACATTTTAAAATCAATTATAACTTAAGAGGACTGATTATTTTGTTAGTTATGCTGGGAAACAGATCATGTAAGGAACTTATCGTTGGTTGTAATTAAGTGATCGTTAAAACTCCTCATTTCCCCCCAAAAAACAATGAAAAATACATGCGACATTGCGGTGTATCGCAATCTACTGATTTTTTTCCTCGAAATGTTGGCAGTTATCTGAATTCTAAAAGAATACTTTGTGAATTGGTTAACCATTATTTTGTATTTATTTTTATTGATTCACAATGGATTCACCCTGTATCTCTGCTTTTCCAATGTCTTTGTGAATGCAGAATTAAAGATTCAAATTTTGTTTTTAACATTTGCAGTCAGTTTGTTTTTAAAATAATAACAAAAAGTTGATGTTTCATGTTTTAATCATCACATCTGTATCTTTTACAATTGTAAGCTCAAAAAATTCAAGTGAAGTGAAAATTCAAATATGGATTTGTGTTAGAATTCTTAATATATTCTTTAATGAATTCTTAATATTTCATCTTTTGAGTAAATATTCTTTAATTTAAAAATTATTATAGTATTGAATTCTTTGATTCTTTTATTGATTAATATTTTTTTAGGTGAAACCTGGTCCTGTTCAACTATCTGCTCCAATTTCATGGGCACTGCAGAAGAAAAAACCTTTTGATTGTTTTCTTGTCTTCTCTAATGCTCTGAAATGCTCCTTAGAAGATGAATGTGCTGCTGCATTGAAAGAATACAAGGAAACACTCCACTTACAAGATACTAGGTAAATGTATACTTCATTTATTGCTGTTCCATATTATGTAGGGGCGCCAAAATTGTGATTTTAGTATTTTAAAATGTTTAAAAGTTAACAAACAATAGTTAATTCCTTTATTGTCACTGAAAGCTACATTAACAGTAATAATATTGCTTTAATGCACTCAGGCTGCATTGACGAAGCAGCGTTCAAAATTACTGATGGTCCACTGGTCTGAGACCACTAAAATCCCCCTTGGACCACCAAAAAAAAAAAAAAAAAATATTGGTGGTCCGCAAGAGCAGCAATCTTGCTCACTGCTAATCGGCCTTGGAATGCTGTCAGACTTATTCGGTTTCTCCCGGTGGGAATATCAGTTCAGACTGAACGACTGAGCGGCAAAGTTTGTATTATTTCTTTTTCCTCATTTGCCTCATTTGGCAGATAGTCAGCATGCCGACGCTGAGGAACCTCCCCCCCAACCCGACCGCCAACTCTGCTTGGAGGGAAAACGGGCGGCCGCTCATTTGGTGAGGGAAAGGTTTTTTCTTCTTCGATTAGCGCATGTGCAAAGTATTTGTTCATTGGAATGCAAGAGATGCAGGGATGCACAAACTATGGCCCACGGGCCAAAATTGGCCCGCCGAGCCTTTTGAATTGGCCCGCTAATATAGTTGATAAAAAAGAACAATTATAATAAAATTTAAAAAATTCCAAAGAAAAATAATTGTAAAAAAAAAGCTTACGAAAAATCGTAGTAAAAAAATTAGATCGCGGCGCTGCAACTGAATATTGGTCGCAATTTTCGAAACTAATCGCCATATTTAATTTTTTTTTATTGGAAATACTTCGAAAACTAATAAAATCATGCTAAAAGTGGTAGAATATTGAATTGTCATCTGGTTCTGAGCTATATGTAAAGTTTCAGAACAATAGCTTATCGGGAAATGGCCGAAAATTCGATTGCTGTATTTTTCGAACAGCCATTATGTGCGTTATTTCGTCTATAAAAGAATTTTGTCTCATTCCTGCTATGATTTCTTTAGTTAATTCAAAGTAACAATTGTTAGACATAGCAGGCAAAATGTCATTAATTTCGTCTTTATTGCTATCTTGCTTTTTGTCATTGTTCGGGTGCAGCACCATTTGGATGCTTTCCGAATCGGACATCTTGTTTAGCAAATTATTAATTTCATAAAATCTGATCATCAATCATTTTTACAGTAATAAATGACTTCAAAAAAGGGGAAAACGAAATGTAAGAAGCATGTTTACATGCAGAAACGCGCAAATTCCATAGCTGTGTAAAACGACTTCGCTTTTGCGAACTCGATTTTATAAAGAATTCATTTTCACAGTTGCAATTTTTGTTGGCTTAATATCAATTTTCAATTCTTATTACCTTATTTCAGCTCTTAAATAAATAAAAAAATATATAAAACAAAAATAAACGAGGTTTAATTTTCACACGATCAGCTATTGCGGAAAATTCGCGAATCTGCCGTATTCGAAATTTTCCGAACTTTTGTTGCAATTCGTCTTCGAATACTGACGAGACAATTAAATAAATGTATAAGAATGTAATTACTTATTTCTTTCATGTTTAATTATTGAAATATAATAGAAAAAATGTCTGTTTCTTCTCAAGTATCGTTTGAGATTTTTTTTTTCTAATTTTAATCTGCAAGTAAGTTGACGCGCCCCCCCCCTAAAAAAACATCGTTTTTAGCCTAAATTGTTCGACTTATAAACACTGAATATGTTACTTGTAATGGAAAAATGCGTATTTTTAAAGGCATTTAAAAAAAATCGTATTTTTACTAAATGGGTAAAAAAACGCTAACTTTTCAAAAATGGCGGGAAATTCACGAAAAAATTCCGGGTTTTCTGGTTCCCGGATAAGAAGTTCTGTACTGTATTACTATGCCAATTTAAGTAATAACATTTTGTAAATGTTTAGTTAAAAAAACAATTTCTACTAGCCAAATTGACGAGTAGTAATAAATGAATAAAAATTTATTAATTAAACATTAATTTTCAGAATTAATAATATCAATTTGAATAATTATTTTACTTTTAAAGTGTAATTTATCATCAAAATTTAAAAATTATATTGTTGATATATTTTTAGGAAAATTTTATTGATGATATGTACTTAAGAAATGAATAAATAAATAACGATTTTTTACATTAATTCTTAAAGATCAATTTCTAATCTGCAGAAAAACTAGTGATTAAAGGATTTAAATTTAATTATATGCCACGGAACAAAATAATGATATGTTGATTTTTGATAAAGGGAATCAGTTTAACTTTTTTTTTTATTGACCATCTAGCAATGTATGAATTTAATACTACTATGCCAATTTAACTAATAAGATTTTGTAAATGGTTAGTTAAAAAAACAATTCTACCAGACAAATAGGCTAGTAGTAATTCTGAATCGCAAGGTTTTAACGTAATGTAGACTCATAGCATTTGGATTTTGCTGTTTAATATATGTGTTTATTTCTTCTGTATTTATATTCGCACTTTTAATTAATTTCTCATTTTAACTCTTAATATATATTTTAAATTTTACATTATAAAATGTCAAAGAAAAATTATCTAAATTATAAAGAAAGTTATAATTTAGAGAATAATGCTGTGTTTTTCTAATTTTAAATTACCTTTTTATTTTCCATTTGTTTCATTTTCATAATTTGCACACATTTTTGTAAAAAATTTTAGTATTCCCTTTTTTGCCATTTGACCAATCACTTCATTGATATATATAAATGTTGTGCAATTAATTGTTTAGAAATCTTATACCTCATTTTGTTTGAATTCATTTACATTAATTTTTTTAAACTTTTATTTAATAATCTGTTCCCGAGTACAGTAATTACACTGTGCAACAAATTTGAACTTTTTTTGTCCTTTAGATGAAACTATGTGATTCTATATAAACAAAAGGTGCTTGATTCAAAAAACCAAACCAAAATGGTCCATCACGTACCATTTTTTGCTGGAGATCCACTTCTCATATTTATACAATTTGGTTATAGAAGAATGTAACTGAGGCTTACTTATTGAAAACCACAAACACTAAAATGAATTTTTTGGCCATTTCATCTTATGAGCATCTGTTGGTGTGCCCTGATAAGATTAGCGATATTTAAATTCGTATACTTCCATTCTATCGACCGCTGAAAAGCTTTTTAGACAGAGATGTCCTGATGAAACCTTTCCCCATGATCATCATTTATTGCGCAAAGTTTTGAGCAAAGAAGTCCATATGGGGGTCCAAAAAGTGTAGTTTTAATGAAATATAGCAACCTAATAATACAAAAGCATTTTATCATGTCACCAACAAGATTTTCGTAATTTTCAGCTTTCTCATTTCCAAGGAAACTTGAGCACACTGATTTAAAGGTCAGCCAGGCAGATTTTTCGGAGTCTGACTGTGTTTCCATACTCTTCATCATGAAAGGACTTCCTTAGGTTGTTGGCCAATGAAAATCCTTTCTTTTACCTTTTCCTCTCTTAAATTTTTGAATTTGTTCTTGAGATGCAAGAAAGCTACTCCTCTGTCCAGAACTTTTACAAATATTTCGATAAACCAAGTTTAATGGGCAATTGTGGAAAAAAGGCACATTGTATATTTACAAGTGACTCATTTGATATGTTTTTGCCACTCATAATTTTGAAATTTCCTTTGTGTTTGCAGAATATGCTACAGGAATGAATATTAAAACAATACTTAGATGGAGGAGCACTAATAAACAAGCATCACTCTGATGAATTGTGCTCATGTCCTAATGCTTGAAATAGTACATTCACATTACCGCAGTATACTATTTTTTCTTTATCCGTAAAATAGTCTACAAAATGCCTTTGTCGTCTTGCAAAAGACTCGAAACTTCGAGAAGTAGATAAAGCTATAAAGCTTTTGTTGCCAAAAATGTCGCTAAAGTAACCCAAGTACATTAAAAAGATCTCTAGAATGGCAACGATCTCAGTGTCAGTGAGAAAGATATAATTAAAAATAAATTAAGTCAATAAATTACGAAAATATGCACATTTATCCAGAAAATACGTAAAAAGCTAAAATGGGGAATTTTGGGAAAATGGTACGTGATAGGCAAAAAATAATTGCAGATTCATGATTTTCAGCCAAAAGTACATAAGAAACAGACATTTTCATCCAAAGGACATTTTTCATGTTGCACAGTGTAATTTGTACACATTACTTCTAAATAAAAACTGAAATACTGTATTTTTATGAATAAAACATTATGTTACTTTGGCCCCCAATCTGGTACTTTTTAATTTTCTGGCCCTTCACCCAAAAAAGTTTGTGCATCCTTGCAAGAGAGCGTTGTTTCTAGTTTTGTTTTTGGCGGCAGTTCTATTATAAAGAATGTTCTGTGATCAATCTGCAACAATCTCTATTGATGTTATTATTTCATTTTCCCCAGTTATTTATTTATTTAATTTGAAAATAAAAAAATGTGGGAATATGGGATTAAGCGACAACGTGCATTTCAAGATAAGTGACTGTTCAATTACAAATGGCTTGAGTTTGTAATTGCACACCATGCAAAAACTCTAAATTTGCAGATACTTCAGTATCTGTTTCTGGATCGTCGCTAATTTTTTCTTAAACTTTATTTGCACAGTAACATTGAACACCTTAGTGTTCTAGTCAACTATTCAATCAATTAGTTATAGTTAATTAAGTTTTATTACAAATAAATTAACAAATGATCATTATGTGTAAAAATGCAATGATTTTTAACTAAAGTACTATATATTTTGGTTAATTTTAAGTGGATCAGTAATATTGTCTCTGGACCAGTAGATGTTCACATGCTTATTGATCTGTTGGATCAGCAGCTTTTTTTACAATTTCCAACGCTGTGAACTATTATGACAACCCCCATTCAAACGTCATTTAGTTTTTGCACGCCTTTCTATTAGTGCACATGTACATTCTCTGCGTGATTTCATGTGTGAGATATTTCGTGTAATTAAATAGTAAACCAAACTTCATGAACAAGATGTTAATTTTAGCCATGATTTTGTATAAACCGTTTTCATATTAAGAAAGCTCAACTGTATTTAATTTGATTTTAATATCTGTTAGAGTTCAGACATGAGTAAATCTATGCTACTTCTAAAAAAAGAGAAAATAAGCAGAATAGTAATTGGAAGAAATTTTTATAAAACTTGAAATTTTGTCATATTAAGGTATCCTTTCAGTTCAAAACTTGAATTTAAATTGTGCCCATAAAAGAAAAAAAAAAGAAGAAAAAGAAAAAAAAGAATAGTAATGAAATACATAAATTAACACACTCACACACATTTAATAGTTGAAATTTATTGAAACCTGCCAAACACTTTGAGAAAATTAATTTGGTATCCATTTTTATATTAATTAATGGTTTTCTTTTTACATAAAAGTGAAATACTTTCTTTTCAGAAATCTGTTTTAACTGTTAAAAATTAATATTTAAAATTTTGAGCCTAGGCTATTTGAGATAGAAATATAAGTCGATTTTAGAAAATCAATGTTAGCATGAGAAAAAGTAGGCTTGTTTACTTTTACAACCGAAAAAATTACTTAACATTCTGGTTACTTTTTTCCTAAAATGAGTCATTTTTGTCACTAATTTAAAGCAGAAAACCTGGTACAAGCAGGCTTTTCCAAAAGTGTTAATTTGCTGACTTTTTCTAAAATTTTTTAAGTTTCACTTTGTTTGCCCAAAAATTTGTTTATTTTAATTTTTACAAAAAGCAAAAAATACTTGCAGTATTAAAAAAAAAATCAGACATAAAATGCAAAAAATAACTTGAAACAAAGTTCTCCTTACGCTGATTTCAATCAGTGTAATATATTTTTTATTTTATAGAGATGGTGTAGATAAACTACACCATCTAGGATAAAAAACAACACACAACATGATTTAAATTGTAATTTTAAATCCAATGATATACATGAAAAAAAATCAATTAAAATCACTGATGAAATTAATAAAAAAAAAAATATTTTACAGTTTTATAAAGGGTTGTTCTCAACATAGAAAATATTGCTTTTATAACCTCTTCTTCAATTAACAAGGCTTCATAGCTTCTTCTGTCTGCCAGTGTGCGTAACATATTACAGTACTTTAGAATTTTTAAAAATCTTTTTAGCTTACTTTCTCGTAAAAGTAAAAAAGAAAAAAGAGAATGAGACGTTTAAACATAATTTTTGAAGTCAATTGAAGAAATAGGAAAGGGATCTGAAAATTGCACACAAAATTTAAATTGAAACATTAAATAAAATAAGGAACATACATTCAAGTAATGATCACGCAAATAATAATGTTTGGCCACCTTGTAAACCTTTATGAAGAATGTTTTAAAGTCATTACTCATTTATTTACCACAACCTAAATGGTCTTATTTTATGTATAACTTTATGCATTTTATTCTTTTTGCAGGTTCATTATGTGCTCATTGCATGACCGTAAATTTGCTTTTCCATTAGACAACCCAGACATGTTAAATATTATTGGTTTCAATGTTAATCTTTTGAAAATTATCCAAGATTTTACAAGTGGTGTATTTTAACCAAAGAGGCCTTGCTTTATTTTGAACTAGTAGTGGAAGTATTTCATTATTTGCTATTTTGTAAATACTATTCAATTGATGGGTGGGGCTGCTAAATGTGTTTTGAGACTATTTTATGCTTTGTTTAAATCAATATGAAATTCAGAGGCAGATTTATTTTTAAGTATTAATCTGAATACTGAGAAACTTTTAAATGTTGTAAATTTCATACACATAAAAAATAATATTCCTATAATTTGATGACTTTTATGAAATATTTTAGTGACCATATTAATTTTATTGGTAAAATGTATTGACATTTTTGGCAAAATTGAAATTGTTTTCCAAAATTTAAAAAAATAACATAATATGCATTGCATTTAAAAATGTAAAGGATAATTTAAATCCACCTGCATAAATTTGTCTTTTAATTCCTCCCAACATACTTTATTGAGCTTTTACATTTATGTATTTTTTATAAAATCTGAAATATATGTATGTAAATTTGAATCTCAGACATTCAAAAAGTTCAATGATAAAAATGAACAGCCCATCAGAAATGACATTTAAAACTCAAAATCTGCATAAAATGTTGTTCAACATTTTTTTTGTACCAACTAAATGCATTTTAAGTAACTGTTTCTTCTTACTAATACTGGCTATGGAAACGTGGTCGTTATTGGTAAATTTATAAATCTATTAAAGTTGTTTCTTGCTCTATGTTTCATATTTGCTGCTGCCTTTAAAGTTTTAAAACTTAATTTAAAAAAATATAACTGATTTTTAGATCAAAGCTTTGCAAATTATTGATAACTTTGTGCATTATGTACTACAAATAAACAAAAATATGGTATTCAGTCATGACCAGAAGTGTAGCCAGAGATTTATGCACCGGCGGTCATGGTGCCTCCCATATAATGTAGTCAATAGAAAATTTTAGGGTCACCTGTACTTGGCCATATGTGCCTTTGTACGCTCTTGGTCTTGACAGGAAAATGTAAACAAGTTAAGTGATTTGAAAGTTGGTGTCATTTCACTATATTAGCAAAAGTTGAAAAAACATTGAAGTCATCTAAATTATTTTGAATAATTGGCGCTTTGTTCTAGCAGATTGTGATACTAATTTATCTGATGCATTTTTTGTGCATGTTACCTTATTTTGTCATTGATTTTCCTTTTTTATTTGTTTTTGTATAACTATTTTCAAATTTTCTTTGTGTTTAATACTCATTGTTTGTTTTGCATAACTTATTTATTGAGCTTATAAAATGTGAAATTTATAGTAAATGTACTATTGCAATGCGCAGCATTTAATGTGTGAAATGATTATTATGAACATAACATTTTTCACATGATGGTTGAAGTTTTGTTATTTCTGTTTTGCATTTTAGAATAGTCCTTGGACTTTCACTATTAACAAGGAAATGACTAACTTACACATATGATTTTTTGTTAAAAATTCATTTATTTCTTATCAAGTAGTTTCAGTGTATATAATAGTTGCAGTTAATATTTTAAGGATGGTTAGTACATTTTAAATATTTTATAATTTCATATGGAAAGATATTTCAGTTATTTTAAAAAGTAGTTAACCAAATATAAATAAATCTTGTTATTAAGTAACACAATGTATATGTAATCTTTAAAAATACGAGAAAATTATTTTAAACATTTATTTCAATGATATTTCTTTCATAATCTTCCTTGCTTAATATTTGTCGCCAATCATGATTTTTTGTTGTTTCCACTTTTATTTCATTTTTTTGCAAATTAGAATCATATGCATTTTTTACAATTAAAAATGCTTTTTATTTCAGTGATGTGCATAATGTTATTTTTTCATTTCTGTAATGTCGCTACAGGAACTTAAATGGCACAGAAATTAATTTTCTTTATTCAAAACATTTTAGCGTGAACGTCTTAATTCTTTTACTTTCTTTTAATTGTACTATTAAAAAATGTTAGTTTAGTATTATGTCCCCCAAACAAAGCAAGCTCTTGATATTTTTTTTAAATGATAAAATCAAAATCAGTATGTTGAATCAGAAAAATTCTTTTTTAAAATAAAATTTTTAAAAAATGCATGTTCATGGTTTTTTAAAGGTGGCGCATGATATCAATGTCAAGTGCTTTTTGGTTTTACTTATTTTATTTTTCAAGCTATGTTTCACAACTAAAACATATATAAAATTTTATAACTCATGCTTTGTTCATTTCTTAAGAACTAAAAGTTTATAAAACAGCATATATCAAAATAGGCAGAAAAACAAGAAACATAATTTTCTTATTCAGCTTATGTAATTAAATATGACATCAAGTTTTAAGATATTTCAGTAAAAAATATTTATCAAATTCATTTCTTTTATACTGCATTTTACACTTTTTAAAAGTTGAAATTGAATTTAATTTCAACACTGGCTGTTAAAACAAATTAGTTTACTACATAAATTTTAAAACAGTCAACAATAACTAAAATAAATAACAAGCAAAAGTCATGTAGTTGTATCTGTAGCTAAAATTAAATGAAAAATATGTGATGATATCTTTCTAAGCCAAATAATGTTTCACATAATTTTTTTATTTGAAAATGAATAAAGTAATAGACCAAAATGTTATTTCTTTTCTCAAAGAAGTGTTGTCAAATATGCTGATATATTTTGTTTTTAATTTAAAGAAATGTGTTATTATTTGAAACTTGTGAGCTATATTACTAGATGTCATATCTTTTAGTGTACATTATTTTAATAAGTTTGCATATATAATTATACAAACATTCTTTTACAAAAATTGGAAAATAAAGCTTGAAAAGGCATTGCTTTTTTAAACACAGGGTTCCTACTGGCTGCTAAAAAGCGACTATTTGCTACTAAAATCTACCTTGGGCTACTATTGCGAAAATATCGAAATATTGTATCGAAAAAATGGCTTAAAAACGACTGTTTTCGCTAAAACGGCAACTTTTGTTTCGAAAAAGCGACTATTTTGAAAAAAAAAAAAAATCCTTTTGAATCCTGTTTTTTCTTTTTTCTTTTTTTGTTTTATTCGACGATACTAACAATGCTGCCCTTTTCTCCATCGGGAGACAGAGCGACTCAGACAAGGGTAGACCAATCGTGACGTGCCTATGTGGGCGGAGAGTTCGCTGTTGCGGTAGCAAATCATGGGAAGCTTTTCCACTTTTGACTGACATAAAGTATGTGACAGCTTGTAGGAGAAGGGTGTTTCCCGTGTCTTTTTTTTTTGGGAGGGGGGGGGGGGGGGGGCTTTTAAACGGTGAATGGGAAGCTTTATCACCCAATCAAGAATCTTTGTTTGTTCATTTATTTTTGACTTGTTACCTGAGGACATTCCAGCTCATCCTCATTTCTAATGGAATTTTCAAGTACGAATTTTATCAATCTAAATACGATAGTTTTTGTATTTATTTTTAGTTGTTGTATCTAAATTGTTACTTCTTAAAAATCTCAATGAATGCCAGTAACTGAAAATCGAAACAATAAATTCGAAATCACCGTACTTTTTGCAGATAAATCGTGAACTAAATTGAAAGTTACGAAAATGAGTGTTTATACTTGTACGCTAGGGAATGTATCGTAAGATATTACTTTTTAAAATGGTAAATATGTTTTAAAATAATTTTTCTAAAGATATTGATCGCTGACATCGTTAAAGTTTCGTTTTTCGATCGATTGTGATTTTTTTTTTAACTTTGTTTACGCGATTCCCCATTTTTTTTTCATTGCTGCTTTCTTTATTTATTTACAACATGAAAAATATACTATTTAATTTTTTACAGCCTTACAACATTTTATTTTCTCCCTACGAGGCTGGATTTTTCTATGATCTGTTATAATACGGAATATTTTTTTTTTTTTTTCAAAATTAGTATATTGCGCAATTTTCCGACCTTTTACTGCCATAAAAGTTGTTACTTAACGCTCAGATAAAATAAAATTATGAGAATGGGTAGTATTTATTTATATGTTTGGTGTTTAGTTGAAAAAGTCAAGCCAGATATTGATGTGTTTCGAATTTCAACGCAAAAGCTTTTCTTTTAATTTTAAAAGGTCAAAATAATTGGAATTTACATTTTATAGGTTGAAAACATCGTATATTGTTTATTTTTTGTTTCATTGATAACCACGTCTTATGCGCTATATTGGCACTTGCTGGAATTGTGCAGCAATCTTTTTGCATCTGTTTTCCTTGTGCAGGGGTCGCAGACCTCCATTTTTCCTATTTTTTTCCTTTTTTTTGAAACATGCTCCTTTTTTCCCTCGTTTAAATCCTTTTTTCTGAAACATGCTCCGTTTTTCCTTTTTTTTTTGTTTTCTCCTGATCGCACTTCTTTTTAAATTGTCCTGAATGTTGTTTTCTCGGCATTTTCTTCTCGCATCGTATGATTCCTTTCTTCAAGGTCAGCTTGATAACCAATCCTAAACGTTTTTCGATGAGCGGCTGTCATTTCGCCGAAAATGGCTACCCGTGTTTGAGATTTCAATCCTTTTGCATCTCTTAAATATTTCAATTTTTTAAATGTTTGGAAGTTATTTTAACGTGTTCTACTTTAGAGTAGCGTATTTTATTTTTAATTTTAATAATTAATAAATTAATTTTGTTTACTTTTTATTTAATGTATTTTTGTTATTACTAATTTTTATTAAATTTTTACTAAATAAACTTTTAATTCTTTATTTTGTCATTTGTTTTTAACAGCTACTTACAGGGTATAAAGATTTTTCAAATATTAAAGCAATAATTTGGATGGCTTTGAAAAGTATACACAACTAAAAGACCACAGCTAATGGTGTCTGATAACATTGGGAATACTCTCAGCTAAGCACAGCTACTAAGTAACATGGCTTTAAGCAGGTTTGGATTGGATGCAGTGCTTACACTGAACATTCAATATATAGACTTGGTTTGGGTACAATATATACATTGAGAATGCCCCATTCTCAATTCAGGGGTGATTGTGTTTCGGTTATGCACCGGAATTTCTGTATTTTTTAGATCTTGACACCGGAAATTCGGTACTTTCAAAATTTCGAAAATTGGCGATTTTATTTTCATGGTTTTTAATTCGCTTCACATTTGCTACGATAACGCCGGTTTTATTAGTATTGCTCACCCCTAGGGCTGTGGTAGCCTAGTGGTTAGCACGTCGGACTTCCACCTGGAAGGTCGCGTGTTCGATACCCACTGAAGACCACCATGTATACTTGGGGATATGTGCATGTAAAATCCGTAGACCCCACTACCTCTCCTCGTGCGTAAGCAATCCTAAGGCCTCCGCTAACAGGTAGGGGTCTGGTGGAGAAAAGTGTTGTTCACCCCTATTAATGCCATCCTAATGTTATTCTATTTGTGGAAATTCTTTTATTATTCCTGCTATATTTGATACCTTCATTTTTAAAAAATGCAATCTTTTTGCTTCCGCTGTTAGAATTGAAATTTTTTTCACAATTGATGTCTATTAAGAATTGTTAAAAGGCAAGTAAAAAAAATTTGCTTTTATTTTCCGTAAAATCTTGATTTGAAATTTTTTAAACGATATTCTTTGCTTGTTAGCAGTGTAAGCTCTCAATTGTCAAAGTTGAAAAATGCTGAATTCAGGTTTATTTTTCTTTGTGTCAATTATTTAATTTTTCGTAATAAGGAATAAAACTGATAACATTTTAAAAATTCCATTTGAAAAGTCAGCATCTGTGACTACGCACTAGTTGCTGTTTCATCATAATAATGATCATTTTTATTTAAAGCATATTCATCGCAATGCATGAATGAGTCATTTACAGTAAAAATAATTATTTTAAATTCAGGTCAAGCAAAAAGATGAATCTAGCACACATCTTGAGAACCGATTTAAAGATTTAACGTTCTAATGGAACGTTAAATCTTAAAATCGGTTCTCATTGTATAGATTAGGATATTTGCTAAGTACATCGCATTAAATTCTTTTCCATAGTAAGCAGCAACTGCAATATTTATTGATTTCAAAACACTTTATCAATTTTAAAGAGCAAAAGTCTTTTTTTTTTCAAAATTACCCGAGAAAGATATTTCAATTTAGCACCCGCTATTATAAAGGATAGAGTTTTTAGGGTTATATTAAGAACTAAGAACTACAGTACCGAACCCCAAATTCGGAATCCCAAAGTTCGTAAAATCCTAAAATTCGGCACTTTTCCCGAAAATTTCCGTTTTTTTTTGTAAATTCAGAAAAATATTAATGTAAGATACTGTTAAATTAATAAATGTCAGTAAATTTTGATTCAATTAGAAGCAATTTTGTAGATATATTTATGCTTTATATGAACTAAACTCAGGAAACCAAGATAACACCAGAAAACCCTACTATGTTGAAAAGTGAAAATTGATTTCTTGGGCTCAGTTAAGCACCTTTTTCCCCTATAAAAAAATTATTTTTTCCCTTAAATTCTTAAAAATTTGTTTTTCAAGTTTTATTCCCTGGGAAAAGAAAAAAGAAAGAAAGAAAGATAAAGAAACTTGCTCTATTTATTTTCTTTGTGGTCATAAATGGCGCCCAGTAACCCTTGCAATTTGTACAAATGGCCTGGCATTTTAGTTTCACTTCTCTGCTAATATTTTTTTTAGATGTAGCTCTATTTTCTTTTTCATGCAATGACAGGTGATTCAGTGAAATGGTTAACTACCATGGTGGATATGATTTATTTTTGCCGAATTGTGTGTTGTAATTTGGAGCGTTTTATTTAAATCCATGAATAAGTTATTTTTTTGCTTGGTAAAAATATTTTAACACATGGCTTTACTTATATTACCTTTTCCAAAAAAAGTTACTTATTTATGTACCAGTTAAGAAAACAGTGCGCATATTAGCGTTGATGGTTTCGTAAATCCGCCATTTTTGGTCGGGTTCCGAAATTCGGCAAATTCCGAAATCCGGCTTGGCGCCGGTCCCGAGCATTCCGAATTTGGGGTTCGGTACTGTATATATCACTGTTCATTAAAAGTAATGAAAGTGACAAGCCCTTTTTACCCTTAAAAAGTTCAGGTATTTTTTCTTGAACCGAAGCATTCTACGTATGTAGTTGCAAAAGAAGATGAAAGAAGACGGGGGGGGGGGGGGGGGAGATCTTGAAAAAGCTCCAGAAAATAAGAAAAGAGAAGGTAAAAAATGAAAAGAAACGAAGCCGAAGGAAAAATTAGTGTAAGTTAAAGAAATTAATCTGAAAAATTGCTAATTTGCAAAAATACCTTTTCAAATCTGTTTAAATAAGAATCAAAATTAATTCTACGATGGGGGGGGGGGGGGGATTGAAATGTCAATAGTAAAAGAAATAAGGAATGCTTGATAAAGTACTTGCAAAAAAAATTTTAAATTTAAAACAAAAATAAAGGATTATCGTTTTACTTGAAATTCGATTTTTTTCTTTTTGTTTTCTTTTGTTTTGATTTCTTTCTTGCTTTTTTGCATGCTACTTAATTAGGAGCATTACCTGCATGCAAACTGACTACCTACTACATTTCATATGTATGTGTGTGTATATATATATATTTGGAGAAGGTCGACAATCACCAGTGGATGTCGACTTCACCATCTATCAGACCGGTGATTGTCAACATTCTCCAATTTCGGACATACGCTGTAAGATATATATATGTATATAAATTAAAATTTTTAAATTTTTATCATAATTTCCTGAATTTTTCATTTGTGCTTAACCAGGGACTTAAAATTCAGGGGGAGGGGATGGCAGGATTACATCCCAAATTTTTCAGATCCCGACAGGTATAGACAGGTTGGGGGACTCCAATCCATGGAAGAGAGAAATTTTCGGCTTAAACGAACTTTATTATACACTCTTTGGTTAAAACCATATTGCCAATCCTAGTATGGTAACATGTATGTATGTAAGAACTGTTATACCCCCTCCCACAAGGAGAAAATTCTGTTTTTCCCACTGTATACCTTTCCTGTAGAAGTAGAACTTATTCTTGACTAGGACGTAAAAACTTTTATAATCAAGAAATACACAAAAGTCCTGAAAAAATCAAATTCTTTGCCCATTATGTCTCTCTTCTGAAAATATGTAAAGCTATGTATGAAGCTTGGAGGGTCTCTCCCCTCCATTTGAAAATTTGGATTTCAGCCCTTGTTAAAAGTGTTTACTAGTTTATCAACAGTGCTAGCTAAACTGCATACATAACAATTAAGTGTATATGTATTGCTCTTCAAACAAATACCTTGAAATTTCAGTGTAAGCACTATTTCTGCAATGGTACTAGTAAAATTTCAGGCATAGAAAACATAGATACCTACTTTAGACAAAAATATTTTTATTGTTTCAGCAGGTAATCTATAAAGCAAAAAGTGTGAAAATAGTGGTTGAAAAAATGTAGAAGATTGAAACCTTCATCAGTCTGATCTTTCCTTTGTGCTAAACTAAAATTTGAGGACAGTAACTAATGGTTTTCTCACTTCAAAATATTTTGGAAGGATTTAAGTATTTTTTCTTAAGTAGGATGTAATTTTGTTTTCCTATACTTTTTTTGAATAATCAATTCTTCTTCAGTTTTCAAAATATCAACTTTGAAAGATTTTTCTTTTAATTTTGTTTTATAACTATGCCGTTATGCATATGCATAATGCCTTAAAAGCATCAGAACCATTCCTTTTTTTTCATTACGAAATTCCTTTTTTTCATATCAAGATTCCTTTTTTCCTTTTTTTTCTTCCAAATTTTCACTTCTACCCCTGCTTGTGCGATATTTCTTATTATCTTCTCATTAGTACACAATTCAAAGCGTATTAAGCGAAATGATTTAGTTAATTTTTAGTTGAATATGATATTTGCGCCAGTTTTATGGTACAAATTTAGCAATCTGTTTGGACAAAATTAGCGCGGATTTCTGGCTTACCACTGTATTATTATTTTCAATGATTACAAAAGTTAAATGAAGTTCTCATTTTTAAAACAAAAATAAATATTCGTAAAAGTATAATTTTTTTAGAATATGTTTTTAATGTTTTCACACTGTTTCTGTATTGTATATTTTTAAAAATTTTATTTATTTAATAATCTTTGATATTTTTTTCATAAATGAAAATTGTCATTTCTGTTTCTGAGCATTTTTTCCCCAAAATTTATTCACTCAAAGTTCAGCATGCACTAAAAAAATATCTTTCTGCATCCAACAAATAATTTAATTATTTAAAATTTAAGTCTGAACTAGCATATCATATGACAGTTTAAATTTTTATATTTTATTTTATTTTTATTTATTTATTTATTTTAGTTATTAATGAATTATTTTTAAGTATGAATTTTTCAAGACTATGAGATTATTTGATTTTTAATTTAGTAACATTCATTAACTCTTTTAGTGAATATGTATTGACTTTAGTTTCATATTTTTAACTTTGTTTATGGGTCATTTCACAGTATTCATTGTCTTGAACTTAACATTTCATTGCAGAATTTTGAGAATTTTCTATTAACTATGAACATGAAAATTTTTAAAATATTTCTCGTCAATGGGGCTTATGTTTTCTTATATATATATATAAATCAAGTCATGAGGTGTAAATTGTTCATATATTGAATTGCTAATTAGTTCAGGAAAAAAGTTAAAAACAAAATTTTATTTCATGTTTATTAATTATTTCGCTTTTTGTTTCAAGTTATAATGGGAAAAACATACTTGGTTCAAAAAAAATTGGTTCCTGAAGAAGGATAAATTAGGTCATCCTATTTCTTCTTGGTGCAACCAGACATCTGCAAATGACGCAACTTGTAATATGTGGAATAAAAAAATTGCTTGCATAAGCAAAGGATTTGCTGCTGTTTTGCAGCATGTGAAAGCAGTGGCGTAGCTAGCATAGGTGACATCCGGGTCGGTTATCCGCGGTGTCACCCCCCTCCCCACCCCACAAAAAAAGATGGAAAAAATACAATTTGTATCATGGGAGTTATAATATTTAATGTATTTGCTTACAGCAATAGTGTGTTCTGCGAATATTTTTGTAAGGAAACACTTTGGGCTCAGTTAAAAGTAGAAAAGAAAATGATCAAAAATAAAATCCAGTTCAAGGTATTTGTTTTATTATATGGAGCTTTTAAAGGTTTATTGTTTCCCCCTTCAGGGCTGGTTGTCACCCCAGAACGAGTGACACCCGCCCCTCTTAGCTATGCCACCGTGTGAAGGAAAACCCCTAAAAAAGTAAAAAATGGCAATTAATAGTCCGCTACACTGTTCTCAAACTACTCAAGGCCTTTTAAAAATGCCTTGTAGGTTGCAACTTCCTATATCAATTCTTCAATGAGTTCATTTTTTATCATTCTTTTTAGTCATATTTACATTTGGACTGTCAGATCCTATCATTAAAAGTTTATTTTCAGACAAATTAGCATTAAACAATGCTTTGCGATTAGCTAACACAATGTCATCTGCTTTTGCATGGCCTAGAAAAAAAAGTATGAAGGTGATGGCTAACAACTTTTCGCCTGGTTTCGCTCCAGAAACAAACACCAATTTAAAGCTCTTTTTTATTTGTATGATTGGTTGT
Source organism: Octonoba sinensis (assembly GCA_038502835.1). Taxonomy (NCBI): domain Eukaryota; kingdom Metazoa; phylum Arthropoda; class Arachnida; order Araneae; family Uloboridae; genus Octonoba; species Octonoba sinensis. The sequence continues at coordinate 10,617,877 of CM076599.1, forward strand.
CTTCATCAGACAAAAGTGAAAAATATGTATTTTTCATTTCATTAGTTAACTGTTCATAAAAATATGCACCAACAGCTTCAGTTATTAAGTTGCCAAGCTTTGCATGGGTTAATAAACTAAAGCTTAAGGGAACACATCCTGGGAACATTAGCTGAAACATTCCTTTCAAATCATCACATGAATTAGCAGCCATGTTACACTGCACACTTTTTAAAGTGCATATTATTTCTGCCTTCATAGAGTTAGTGCCTAACTGTGAAGAGTTGGAAATGGAAGAAGATTCTACAGGACTAGGGGACTCTATTTCTTTTTCTCTTAACAAGGTCATTTGGCCTTTCAGGCAACCAACTTTACTTTTATGGATAATTGTAGAGATGACTAGGAGACTTTGAATGTGTACAACAGAAAGTTGCTGTACCCTAGAATAAATTCATTAAGCATGTGCCAACTAGATGGTTAACAATAGGACCTGATGTAGAAAGACTGCTAGAACAGTGGCATGCTGTTTTGGAATATTTTTTAAAATTATATACCTAAGCCTGAAGTTTGCTATTTGTGCAGTAGAACCAGAAATTAATGGTAAAAATATTTATTTCATTATCAAAATAATCAAGTTTTATGTCTTCAATTTTTTACTATTTTAATTATAAAGGCTACTATTTTGCCAACTTTAGACTACTATTTTGGCAACTATTTTTTTGTCTGAGGCAACTAAAGCAACTGTTTTTGAGGGTCTACCATGGTAGGAACCCTGTAAACATGGTCTTGATTTGTTTTTCAATAACTTGGAATTCATTTTAACTTTGTCTGATCATACAGATAAATCATATGCATAAACTATCTACACCTATGAGTAGCATTTCATAAGGACCGCCAATATTTGTAGTTCTAATAAATTAAAGCATTATTCAAAATGCAGTCCCCATTGCGAAAAGCAAGTAACTCTCATTAAAACGATGATTTTTTTGAATTTCTGACATATTTTTTTTTCAAATTTTTGAGGGAGATTTTTTTTTCTGAGCATATTCAAAAATTCAAAAACGAATTATGCTACTGCTTCTGAAAAAGTAACCAATTTGTCCTAATTTGAAGAAGTAAAAAAATTTCTTTTCATTAATTTTTCTTCTTGCTATTGCTGTAGTTATTTTTATGTGGATGGGTCCAAATATTTTTTTTAAATTTCCCATAGAGGTGTCATGTTTTTATTGTGTTTGAAACGTTTTTAGGCAGCAATATTCATTTAAATCAGTGGTCGTCAACCCGTCGATCGCGAGCCCATTTTTGGTCGATCCCAACAACATCTTTAACACTTTATGCAGTTAAAAAAATTAAACGACTTTTGGATCAGAACGAAACCGTTAATTAATTTCTCAGACCATTCGCTAGACCTGAAAAATCTTGCCAATAATATGGAATGTCAGCCTCACATTAACTATGCTGTCGGTGACAATTGTAGTATGTAACGGCATTTCACATGCGTGTTTTATTTAAAAAAGAAAAACTAACAGTATTTTATGAAAATTAAAAGAAATAAGATATATATATCTAAAATATAGTTTTGATGCGAGTTAACGGTGTTAACATAACACTATTTGGGAAATTTAAAAGTAGGTATTTTATACGCATCAAAACTTGTTCTGACAAGAATTAAGAATTTCAAGACAGTCGCAGTCCCAACATGTCCTATAATTAGTGTATGCGCCCCTCCCCCCTAACGTCCTCCGACTCGATCTTGGTGATCGCCGAACTTGAAAAGTAGATCTTCAGTCATTGTAGGTTGCCGACCGCTGATTTAAATAGTAATAGTTTTAGGTACTTAGACACTAACTGGAATCCATGGCACTGACAATGCTGTGCAAGTACTGTTTTTATTTTTTAAATTTTTTAAACAGTTTGAACTCTATTCTGTATGAGTTCAAAAGCACCAACCAGTTTAGGTGTACATAATTATAGTTTAGTTTATTTTCGGTTTCATTTTGTTGATACTTAACATTAAATGAACAAAGAAACAAACAAATTGTTTGAATTACAGTTGTCTCTAAAGATCAAGGTATATTGTAATACAAGCCATTTTCAAAATGGGAAATTACATTGATCTACTACTACAGTGGTACCCACAAGGGGGAGGGGTATTGTCATGCTGCAGATCGCACCATTAGAAATTTTAGAATGCTGAAAAATCAATTTAAACAGTCCTTTTGTAAATTTCCATTTCTTTTGTTATATCTTCTATATATGTTTTGATGAAATCATATTTTGATAAATGTTACTGATGCTTTTCTTAGTTATTTTTTAGAGAGGGTGCGGGGGGGGGGGGGGAGAGGTGCAACATCGCTACAGGAAAAAGACACTTCTGGTATTGCTCTGGTATTTTTAATGAATTCATTCAGCATGGTTTCTTGTTTTTGGCATACTAAATGTAATTTTAATATGTATATATTTTTGCCAATTATAAATAATCGGCAAAGTGGCTGATTTCCAATTACTGCCGATTAATCAGTGCATCCCTATTTTTCAGTCGATTGATTAGTTGACTGAATTAATCCGACTCAATTTAGCTCAGTTTTTTTCCATCAGGTTTTATTCAATTGCAGACACTAAAAGCCGCGAAAAAAAAAAAAAAAAGTTTAGACTGGTTTAGGGGAACTCAAAAATAATCTAATTGATTTCACTGGTGACTTTAATCAGACTATATTTAATGAAAGAGGTTTTAATCTGGATTGATTTCCAACTGCCCAGTTGCATAGCCAAATTCTGTAGAGCCAGAAGCTTCCTCGCCAATGGTTTGGGGTCAAAGCCCGGCAGGGTATGAATGTTATTAATTGGTCTAGCCCCGATTTATTATGGCCTAGTGGTTAGGATTCCACTTTAAGTTGTAGATTTCTTGGTGGTGCATAGCGGTTCTTTATGTTTAGCCTGTTTAAACTGATACAAGTGCATAAAATGGTCTGTCGCTTTAGTTACTATCAAAGCTTAATTTCTACAGAAAGAAATTTCGAAGCTCTATAGTCTTCAGAACTTATTTTAATGCATGAATTATCTAAATGGCGTCTAATATGCAAAAATTTTAAATTTCCAATATCCAAGGTTACAAAAGACTACACCACGAAGCCGAAGGACCAAGAACATCACACAAATAAACTAAAACAATGTGGCAAGAAAAGTCTATAAACCTAATAAGTCCCTTGCTTGCCAGTAATGGTCACTCAAAGAGGAATCCTTTTGTGCCGGGCAGCGGAAGATGTTGTCAGCATCCATGTCCTCCCGAAGATCACAGAGTGCATTAGGGGGCCTGAACAACATGGATTCGATGAAGATGTGTTAGGAGGCAGTCACGTCTTGTGGCCAGATGAAACTCAGCAACTACTTTACGCCTTGGCCACAGGGGAAAATCCCCAAATTTATTCCACCAGATCTTATTATCTCAGTGCATTGATGTAGAGTGAAATCATTCATCGTTTTCTTGATGATACACTTGACACTGGCAAAATTTCTTTGATGTTCGTAAAACAGAAGCTCCCTTCTTTGTTGTGGTGACTTGCACCCTGTGGGCACCCTTGATTATAACCACTCTTAAACGGTTCCTGGTTTTTAATTTTGAATATGTATAGCAGTAATGCAAAGAAGTGGTTAGAGCGTCGGACTTCCACCTGGAAGGTCGCGCGTTCGATACCCACTGAAGACCACCATGTATACTTGGGGATATGTGCATGTAAAATCCATAGACCCCACTACCTCTCCCCGTGCGTAAGCAATCCTAAGGCCTCGGCTAACAAGTAGGGGTCTGGTGGAGAAAAGTTACACCACAGTGTCCAGGGGTCCACTACAAGACGATTACTTTAGAGTACTCAGAAAGACTCTGCAGGAGTTTTTTACACTCAAGGGTGTTAGAGGAGGCGGGAGCCAGGGGAGGACCCAGGAAACATTTCTGGGAGGGGCACCAGGTGTAAAAAGTAGTTGCCCATTGTAAAATTTTGCATAATAAGGAACTCATAAGCTTGTTTCACGTTTTTTAAGATCACTTAACACCAGTTACTATTTTTAAAAATACGTAAAACATACTTTATTACATCAAATGAAAAAGTACAATACACTTTTACATATTAATACAATTAAACGCCAATCCCTTTCGATAATTTTGCGAAATACCATTATAATTAATTCGTACTAATAAAAAAAATGTTTTGAAGATTATAAAAACGCCAGACAATGAGTAGTAGGTCCAAGCAGCATTTTAAACATTACGACACTTCTTCTCAAAATTCAATATTTCAAATAATACAATGTCAATAATGTGATTTCAATAATTTTCTACAGTTCTAAATTAGCAATTTTTGCTTCCATTTTTAATATTGGAAACAGGAGGAGTTTCGGAACTTTTTCTGAATTTTTTTTTAACATTCAAGTTATAAAATGCATATTAGGCTATCACTGAGTACGATAAAAGATAGCTAAAATTTTCCAAAGATGAACTTCTAAAAATGCAACTTTGGGATCATTCATAAATGATGTCACGCTTCGAGGGGGGGGGAAGGGGGGTTCGTGAAACTGTGACAAAGTGTGACAAGAGGAGGGGAGGGGGTAACAAGAAGTGTGACATCGTGCATTATGCAACATAGCGTGACGCGTGACAAAGGGGGGGAGGAAGGTCAAATATATGAGAAAAAAGCGTGACGTCATTTATGAACGACCCCTTTGTTGATTTTCGAGGATGTGAAGGGATCGGAGGCTGTCCACTGGAAATTTTTTGAAATTGAAGCCTTAAAAGCGCATATTAGGCTATCTTTGGTAACGACAAAAGGCAGGTGAATTCAACAGCCCTCCAGTGGAAATTTTTTGAAATTGAAGTTTGAAATTTGTAATTTTTGGAGTATATTGATAATGTTAGAGAAACGGGGAGGGGGATTCTCATTTTTTGTAAAATTCAAGTTTTAAAACGCATATTAGGCTATATCTGGTGACATTATGAGACGGTTGAAATTTTTCCAAGATGAAGTTTTAAAACTACAATTTTGACGATTTTTGAAAATGTGAGACGATGAAAGGGGGGGGGGGGGGGTGTTGCGGAGGCTCACCCCGGAATTTTTTTGAAATTGAGGTCTTAAAATTGCATATTAGGCTATCTTTGGTGACCTTAGAAGACAAGTGAAGTCAGGGGCTCTCCACTGGAAATTTTTCGAAATTGAAGTTCTAAATTCGCAGTTTTGGGCATTCATTGATGACGTAAGAGAAAAGGGGGTTTCGAGGCTCTTTTTCTAACTTTTTTTTTTTCAAATTCAAGTCTCACAAACAAACAGCATCATAATGACGACTCTGAACAAGAAAAAAAGTTTGTGTCAATGTCAGTATCTGTGGAGTGGGGGGAGTTCTGACTCTTCTTCAAATCACCTTAGCTACCTTTCTCCCAGTCTTTCATTTATTTCAAATAAAAGTGCAGTAAGTCCCTTCCTTTTTTTCTTTTCTTCAAAAAACATGTTATTGCTTTAGTCTTCTAATTTTTATTTCCCGACTCATTTTTTATTTATTTGAAATACAAACAACCTATTCGGCTCCTGCAAAAACTTTTAACATTTCAGACTGTGGTATTATTTTGCAGTGATACTGTAAGTAATTTTTCAAAATTTCTTATATCATACCTCCTGAATCTTACTTTTGAAGTGAAGTTTTATTTTATTGTGAATTTTCCTTACAATGTTTTGTATATATCTCTCTCTCTCTCTTTGTTTATCCATCAGTTTGTAACGCATTTCTGTGGCCCATGCATTTCTACTCTTTGCTGTGATTTTCGTAATGGTATTTTGATTAAAAAATTCATATATATTACGGATGTAACGAATAGTGATTTCGCCGAATACCGAATATTCGGGCAATTCTTCCAGGCCGAAGCCGAATATTCGGTCATTTCTTCTAGGCCGAATTTGCCGAAGCCGAATATTCGGCCAATGTCTTAGGCCGAATACCGAATATTCGGCGGCCGAATATTAAAATTTCTAGAAAGTCATTGTAATAGAAAGTATTTGACAAATTTAAAATTATTCGCAAAGTCAAACACCAATTACACACAATCTATCATGTATGATTTAATTCTGTTTGTTAAGAATTTAAAACTATTTAAAATTAATCTATATTCTCTATTGTTTTGAATGTAATAAAACTAAGAATTTCACTCACAAGCGGAATAGAAATGACTGGTTTTACGGTAGTAAGCATTAGCATTATTTTACTAATTAGTTAATTCAAATGAAAGAACTATTATTGCGTAGTGAGCTATTACTTCGCTCAAAACTGTTTTATGGAGTAATTTTAAAAGTTATAAAAGTTAATATTTTTATTTTATGGGTTTTTTACATACTTATTTTTAAAAGATCTATTAAAATTGAATACACTTAACTGGAGTATATTTTTATTTTCAAAAACCCCAATAACTTATGCTATCTAAATATTCATGATATATTCTAAGTTTTTCACATCTCTTACCCAATATTCACAATAAATCAGTCTACCCGAACAAAGTCTGACTTCCACTTTGTTACAAATAACAAAATTTATCATATTCTCTCTCCAACATAATATTCGCGGGCAAGAAAAATTGATTAAAAGAGTATTTCTTTGAAATAAATAAATAATAATAGTAATAAAAATCGTTTTAGAAAATCCGATGTTTTTCACATCCTACGTAATGTAGCATTAAATAAAAGTTAGAGTGCTTCATTTTGGAGTAGATTGTTAATGGTTTGTATTGCACTGTTAAAAATTTCCGTAAGAAAATAGTAAAATAACCATTTATTTGATTGTTATTTTACCATATTTAATTACAACAGTTGAATAATCATTAAAAAGATGGTACTCAAGCCGCTGATTGTGAAAAAAATCGTTTATTCTCTGCTTATCCTAAAGAACGTTTAACTAATCGTAATTTTCAAGCGCTCAATAAGAATCGGGCGTCCCTCTTGGTTGCGAAACCTTACCGGTCGTACGTTGTTGTTAAAATACGAATAAAGATTTATCAGTTCAAATCTGCATGTGTATATAAAAAAAAGGAAAAAAGAGAAGTGGCTTAAGCAGTGGTTACTAAATAAACACATACATACGTAAATAAAAAATTGGAGACATTGGATTCCCAGACTGTTTGCGAATGAGCGAACCCATAATTTGAGCTGCTGAAGCTTGTTTGTATTTTAATTTTTGCAGCAAATAAAATGATTTTCGTCAATATACAGTAAATTTAGACCAAAAATGACTTTGGATCCAATCAAAAACTGAAATCTCAATTTTAATGCAGTTTGCCTGTTGGAAAAGAAGATTTATGGATAAATAAACGGCCGCTTTACGTGGTGTAGATGACCGAATGACTAGAGCGCAAAGTTGGTATACCTTACACCCGGGCTCGATTCCCACAGGCTTCGTTTGCGGTTTCTACGGCTCGAAATGGTTCAAAAACGGTAAACATTCTGTTTTGAAACCATATTTAAATGGTTATAAAACCGTAAACTTTTGTATTTACGGCTTTTTAACCAAGCTGATTGGAAATGGTATAGGTCCGTAAAGATAGAAAAATGTTCCAAACTGTAAATTTAACGGTGAATTAGATGGACAGACTGCTTCCGGTTATTTAACCGTAATTTCATGATGAAATTTCTAACTGTAGGGGAGAGGGGGGCACATATGGACGTTTTTTGTTTTATACAAAAATCTAATATATTACTTCGTTTTTTTAAAACTTTTTTTTACTAACCATAACCTTACACCTAATCTCTTCAAATATATGTACTTAAATATTAGGAAATGAGACAACATTTTTTAAAAAAAAAACATTTAAAAACATACAAAAATTGTCCACATGTGCCCCTACATGGGGTACATTTGGACATGCTTGGGGCACATTTGGACAAATACATACAACATTAATAACAATTTAAAATAACAAAGACAAATGACTTGAATTTACATAAATTGGAAATGTTTACTAACAAGCAATATTTTTGTTGCTAATAAATAAGGTCAGTAAGGTATTTTAAGTATATTTTATAATCTTTAAAAAGAAAAGAGACTTTTAAAGAAATAGAGATGTTCTATGATGTTCCCGGTTTGAGTCTCAGTTTTTACCTAATCAAAAAGAAATTTGCTTTAAATTATGGTGAACATTTTAATGATTAAAACTTTCTTTTTTTTCCAAATGCTTCTTTCTTTTCTTCGTTAACTCTAACTTTCTCGATTTTTGCTATAGTGATTTGTTCAATTCTTTCCTTCTCAGGAGTATCTGTGTAAATTCTAGACTTTCCTTTTCGTGCAGATTGCTTTTTTCTTGGTGGGGCTTTAGGAAAAGGTCTTATAACTTCTGGAGTTAAAATTTGAGTTGAAGGTCCAGGTTCATTCCAGTTCTCATGGTCAAAAGTAGATGAAGTTGAAGGCTTACACTCATTAGAAGGCAAACCTGACTGTTCAATTTCTACATTTTCAGATATTTCGACAGGGTTTGGTCGATCGGTGACAAATGCTGGAAGAAAGTCTTCATCACTGAAAACTAGTCTGTTAACAGGCCATATTCCAGTATTCTTGAACGAACTGTTGATATTTCTTGGAGTGAAAGAATTAAGATATGCATTAGATGACAATTCTGCTATTTCATATATGGTGATGGTCTTTCCTGGATTAGAAGCCATCCAATCATTAAAAGCTATTTTTACTTTACCTTTAAAAGAAGAATAAACACCAACATCTAGCGGCTGCATACGATGTGAACAGTGAGGGGGAAATGATAAAAGAACAATTCCGTTTGCTTTTGCATAAATTATAGCTTCAATTGATGCGTGAGTACCGTGGTTGTCCAGCAGTAAGAGTATTGGGTTTTCCTTCGTACTTTGAGTATGCTTTTGAATGTGCTTCAAAGCTTCAACAAATAGCTCTTGTGTCATCCAGCCTGATTTAGAAGACAAGCCTAAGCTTCCACTAGGTCCACCTTTCAAAAAGTTATCCTTATAGCGTACACGGGGAAAGATGTACACAGGTGGAATTGTGTTACCTGCGGCAGTTATAATCCCACAAAAGGTAACTAACTCTCCTCGTTCTCCCGAAACTGCTTGACCAACCTGTTTTTTGCCGCTTTCAGAAATTACTTTTGGACTGGGTAGGACTGTTGAGATTCCAGATTCATCAAAATTTAGAATTCTGGTTGGAATAAACTTGTATCGTGCCATAACATCTAAATAATTTTTAAAAAATGCATCAACATTTTCTGCATTAAAAGCAGTAGACCTGGCTAAACTTGTATTTTCTGGTCTTCGAAGAGAAAGGTTTGAATGCCGCTTTATATAACTCTTCATCCAGTCGATACCAGCCATTTTATTATTTCTCCATGATTGAGGACACTTTTTATTTAAAGCTTCTGCATAGTTTAATGCAAGTATTCTGGCTTGAACATAAGTCAGGCCATATTGTATTTGAGAAGATTTAATTAAGTATGAAGCTAACATTTCTTCTTCTTCACTTGTAAAGATTTGTTGACTGCTGTACTTCGATCCAAACTTAAACATTGAAGATGTATCAGCAATTTTATTTTTATTTCCTGTATCGGATACAGTAACATTATTCAGTGGTTCAAGCTTTTTGACTTTTTGAATCCTAATGTGTAATGTAGATTTTGAAATATTATACATTATTGCAGCTTCCCTAATAGACATATTGTTTTCTAAAACTTCGTGCATTGCTTTGGATATATCACGCTCAGATATTTCTGCACGGTTTGTTTTCTTTTTATATGTTCTCACCATTCTGCAAAAGACAAAATAATTATTCTTAAGAACAAAATAACACAGGCATAGTTTATGAAAGCTCATTTACAAAAGTTACAAGTATATGCCATTTAAAAGTTTAAACAATATGTTTTTTAGAACAAATCGGTTACTTTTATTTAGGCTTGGATTAAATCCTGGTAATTGTAACAAAATTTAAGAATCGGGCTTTTAAACCTTACCGCTATTTTTAAAAAGAATAAAATTTACATTTCTTTGTTATTAAAAAAAAAAAAAAGCAGTTAGCTTTAAGTGGTTATAAAAAACTCTAAATAAAAAAAAACATTGGGGGACATTGGACCCAGTCCAATGTGCGACCCCAAAGAGTGCTGAAGTTTTTTGTATTTTCAATTTTTAGAAATTTTTTCTAAATACTAAATTTAGACAAAAATTTCTTTGGTCCAAAAAAATATAAAATTAATTTAATGCATTTGTGTTGGAAAAGAAGATTTATTTATAAATTAAGCTTTCTTTTAATCCCAATATAAAATATTGGTATATTTAAAGGGCTCAAATACCAAAAAAGGATACTTGCTTTTAAAGGGCTTTTAAAAAACTGCTTCTGTTAAAACCATATTTGAAAAGATTTAACTCCCAAAATTTTGTATTTACGGTTTTTTCCCTGGGAAATGGTATGGGTTTTCCAATAAATATAAAAAATTTTTCCCAACATTGTTTTAAGGTTGAATTAATTAAAGATTGTTCCGTTTATTTAACCGTAAATGTGAAATTTCTAACTGTATTGCCTGCTTTTGAGAGCAAATGCTAAATATAATATACAATATTACAACTTTAAAATCTGTTTTTGCTCAGTCAAGCCTAAAACAAGGTTTAAAAAAGTACTTTTTTTCTAAATTATTTTTATTTGTTAAAACTATACACTTATGTTTTTTTTTGCAATAGTTATAATGCAATTTTAAATGTTTAAAATCTACTAAATTCTTTATTTTTTTACATTTTTACTGCAGCAGAACTATTCGGCCGAATAGTCCATCAATATTCGGCCAGGCCGAATTTGACCTTACCCAGTATTCAGCCAAAGGGCCGAATACCGAATAGTGGCCGAATATTCGTTACATTTCTAATATATATTTATATAGAAATATAAAACTTTCGACTGCCCGACTATGAAATTTATTTATCTATATAATTTTTTCCCATACTCATACTTACATTGTATTTCTATAATGTCTTGAATGCTTTTTTTTTCTTTCTACTAAGAAAGGTTTGAAACGAAACTCGCATTTCGACGGCCCTTAATTAAGTAATAATAGAAATAATTTTGTCAATGTTCGTAAATAATGTTTTAAGATTGCCCCCTTTTTTTACATTTTACAAAAGGGAAAAAAAAAATTTATTAATTTTTGATCATCCATTCCTTCCTCTTATTTTTTTTTTTCATTTTTACTGCAAAATTTTTAGCATCCCCCCCCCCCTTGATGACGGCCCTGGTTGCCTTTGCTTTAGCAAACAGATGACCGTTGCTTTCTTATAAAAGAGAGCGACAGTTATCTATTTGCTGCAGTCCATATACATAGATTCACAGCGCACAGCCGAGCCGGGCAATCCGAAGGCGAGAAAAGAATTGTTTGTCAGTGTTTTTCAGCACCTGAGGGAGCTTTGAAAAGTTATATTATGGGAAGCACTGCCAGGAGGCACTTGATAGCACAGTGACTTTGATTGCCGAACAAAATTTATTTTATTCAAATATGTTGCATAATATTTAAAAATTATGTTTGTTTCAGTAAGGAAATTTGAAGAACATTTAACAGGGAAAAATCCTTTTTTTGGGGGGGGGGGGGGGCACGTGCTCCCTGGGCCCCCATAAATCCGCTACTGACAGGAGCAGAAAATGAATTCACAGCTAAAATTGCTGCTTTTGAATCACAGAAGACAACAGCTCTTTGCAAAACTATTTAGATGACAATGCAACTGCGAAAGGGCTACTTGAATAGCAGCAAACTCACCATCAAAAGCAGTTGTGAATTTACCAGTTGTTAGATAAAAGGAGAAAAGGGGACAATACACCCCTGCTTCTGCTCTGTCAGTGTCCCTCAAAAAGCTTCCATCAGTATAGAGATGCACCCATTCAGGTTCAGGATACATGGTGTCAATCGTTTCCAAAGCTAGTGATCTTAAATTTAAGGTGTTTTGTTCTTATTTGGAAACCACCTGGGTAAGCACAGTCCGGATTCCAAAACCTCTATCAATAGTTGGATCCAAAGATGACACCAGAGGTTCAGGGATGAAGTCTATATCAAGCTTAGTTTTAGTTCCAGTATTATATAGTTTTAGTTCAAAAAATCCTTCACAAAACCGTGTTGAGTCTTCAAACGCCTTCCTGAATCCAAATGGAGTTTGCACAAAAGAAAGAGGCCGTTTGGTAGACGTGTTAATTTTTCCCATAGCAACAGGGCTCTTTCCTGAACGATATTCATTAAAGGTTTACTTTTTCTTATCATAAGCATTGCATCAATCGGAATTGTTTTTAACAGCCCCTGTGATGATCCGTAGGACCTGATTTTGGGATCTATCAAGTAATCCAGTCACAGATCCAGATGCAGTAATCAGTGGCTCACGGCAGTAAATCAAAATAGGTAAAATAAATAACTTATAAGTCAAATTTAAGGTATGACTAGAACAGCCCCACCTAGAACCAGCGAGGCTTTTCAAATGCGTCGTTCTATTTGAGACACGGTTTACAATATTTTCGGTATGGGCTCTCCAGGGTAACTTTCGATCAAAGGTAACGCCTAAATAGTAAAAATTTACATAAAATGGAAAAAATGATGAGGTCTCACAAGCTCTCCCATGAAAATTAAACCCCATAAATTACTTAGAAAATATTAAAAATTATCACTTTTTCACTTTCATTTCAATGTAAAAATTTACAGCCTAAAATGAAAATAAGAAGAAAAACGTTTGCAACGGAAATAGTATTATAAAATACATACACTGTTAAAAATTTCCGTTAAAAAATAGTAAAATATAACAATTTATTTGTTTGTTATTTTACCATATTTAATTACAACAGTCGAATAACCATTAAAAAGATGGTATTTAAACCGCTGAATGGGAAAAAAATCCTTTATTCTCTGTTTCTCCTAAAGAACGTTTAACTAACCATAATTTACGAGCGCAACCTAGGTCTCGTAGTCAAGAAGAATCGGGCGTCCATCTTGGTTATGGAACGAATAAGTGTGAAGATTAGAATTCCATCGCATAATATTGTATAGTTCCTTTTTTAACTGAAGGGGGAAATGAAGAGAAGATGAAGTTAGTAATAATCATAAAACCATATTAAATGGGTTGTGGAAACATAACCCATTTAATTATTTTTTGATATTACATTTTTATCTTTCTCAGAATAAAATAAACTTCTCAAAATCTTGGACATCAACTATAAACCTGGTTCAATGTTTAAATCTAATAAATTTAAAAGTAATTTTTTTTGCATATTGTGGCGTTACGATTTGACACCTTTATAAGTCGACTTCTGTTCTACCCATTAAGTACCTCTTGGTAAAGCTTGGAAGTGCTATCTTTCTCCGTGGAGGTCCGGGGTTCTATCCTCGTCTCCGGCAGACCTCCTGCTCCACTGGCACCGCCGTTTCCCCGCACCTCATGAAAACCGAGAAAACTTACATTTACAGTTTTGAAATCATACTAGTTATAAATGGTTATGAAACCGTAAACTTTTGTATTGACGGCTTTTCAACCAAGCTGATTGGAAATGGTTTAAAACCTGTAAAGATACACAAATGTTCCAAACCGTAAATTTAACGGTTAATTAGATGGACAGATTGCTGCCGGCTATTTAACCGTAATTTCATGATGAAATTTCTAACAGTAGTTTTCTCTTTAGGTACTGTCATTTTCATAATAAGTTTAATTTCTCTTAACTTTGCCTCTCTCACTTTGCCTCACATTTCCCAACTATTTTTTTTTTCTTTTGCTACTCGCTAAGAGATTTTTCAGTTTCAGATTTTCTGCAAGGAGGCTCAACATTTATGGATCTGGGCCAGGATAAAACTATTCGATTGTGCCACCTTCTTTAAAGCGTTTGAATCTTCTTCATCGGAAAGCATCTGTGTACCTAATCTTTTCTTTGATTTCTTGCATTACTTTTTGAGACATAACAATCACACATTTGGCTCAGCTGTTCGATTGCGCTATCTGCTAGCCAGTTGAGAACAAAAGGTAATCAACATCAGTTCCTAGTTGGGTACATTTGCATACTAAATTGTAGTTTATTTTTTAAGTTACTATTTAAGTTGCAGCTCCCGCGAAAAAAGGGTTCATCCATGTAAAGAATAAAGCTAAATGTCCATATGTTGCTGTGAATGTCCGAAATCGGAAAATGACGACAATCACCGGTCTGATGGATGGTAAATGTCGACATTCACCGGTGATTATCGACCATTTTCCAATTTCGAACATTCACAGTGTCACATACACACGCACACACACGCAGATAGACACTCTAATAGTCAAATTATGTTGCCCATTTTTCATTAAAACGTAAAACTCGTCTTCATTCTTAATGTATGTTTTAGATATTGAAGTAAATTAAAAGAAGCTATAAACTGTTATTTCATTCGAAAAATTCAACTTCTATACATTGAGTTACATAAAGCTCGATGCTTCTGCATGCCAGGATCATCTATTAGGGTTGCAAGAAAACCAGAAAAGGAAATTTTATATAAAATTGGGAAATGTTTTAACAAAAATTCATGCCATTCTTACCTTGGAATATTCAGTGATTTTTGAAATTATATATTGCTGCCTTAAATGTTTTTGCAATTATTTCGATTAAAAAAATGTTTTTGTTCAAATTTTTGGCTCTCATTCTACAGCACCTGAGTTTAAAGTTAATATTTTCTCACTCGGTGAAGAATTTAACAATGTTTTATTTAAAGTATTAAATAAAAGTCTTGTGTAAATAATTAAAGTAAAAAGTTTTTTATTTTAAATTATAGTCCTAAAATATAAACAATTTCTTATTCGTTCCCTAAAATTGCACATGGGCTCGCTTATATTATCTTTAAATCATGTACAGTAAAACCTGTAAAGTTGACCGCCTTTGTAAGTTGGTCACCTGTCTAAGTTGACCACTTTTGTCAGGAACGGAATTAGTCCTATATTATATAATGTAAGGAAACTTTTGTAACTTGACCACCGAATTATTACTATATTTATTCGTTTATCAATTTTTGCAAAGATAAAAAAACTTAAATAACTTCTCCAGGACATTTTTTATGCTATAATGTTTGACTCGTATTTGTCTGGATAGAGGAAACATCAGTATAAAGTTTGACTAAACGTCTTTGTAAGTTAACCATATGGGAAAACTACTATGAGCAGTCTTTTATTCTTTAAAAAAGTTTCTTCTTTTTTCTGCTAATTGATCTAGCCATTCTGATAAGTTATGTATGTTTAGGAAATCTGCCATCAAATAAGTAAGTTACATAATTAATAAGATATTTATATTTATTTTAACAAAATGCATTAATTTTAAAGTAACAATCACGCATGAAGTTATATTTGAATAAGTTACAAATAAATAAACACATAGTGTAAGAACGGACAAAAAAAAAAAAAAATCTCCACCCACCTGTCTAAGTTGACTACTCAAGTGCTGCTTACACAGGTTTCACAGTATTAAAAAAAAATACATGTATGGAGGAAGAAAAGTTACGAGACAGATCTATTGACTCGATACTGACAATTTGGTTGGGATTTCCTGCTTATGCATGTTATTTTGTCTATGTACAAAATTATGTGTGTGTGTAGGGGGGGGGGGGGATAATCTATCTCCGTGCTCAAACTCCTGGATCATCATCACTTTTGTTACTAATTAGTACCTTCGTGAACACACAAAACATGGATTAGGTCACTTTGTGTACTCATGTATTAGGCAGTTTAGAAACAAAATAGCTAATTTCTGGAGGAACTTACTTCCTATATATATCCCGCATCAAAAATTATTATTCTTTTTTTAGAAAGTTTTATTTTTACAATCAATTTTGTATCTTGCTATTAGTTTTTATGTGCAGTTTTTTTTTCTTTCGCGTTTTCTTTTTTATAGTAATCTCTTATGTTTTAAAACTCTGTATGTACAGTTTTATTTCTCCAGATCTTCCGCCTACCTAAATTAGTTTTTTTCTCTCAAGTTTAAACTTTGTTTATCTGTTTGGCCACTTTTTATTTTCGGAATTCTCTTGGTTTTGTCAGTAGCTGGCACGGATATGCTTTAAATTTCTTCTATTACCGGGTATTTTACGTTTTTGGTCCTTTAACGAATGCTTCTAATTCTGGCTCTTATATCAATAAACACAACACGGTAACCACTGTAGTGTAAATTGTTTAATTTTGTCTTCTAACTACATTTTAACAAACAAAAGTTTCTTTTGAAAGACATTTCTCTAAAAAATATCTCTTTGAAAACTTTTGAAAACTAAAATGTTGGAATATAAAATTCGTATCCAGTACAGTTTTTTCTTATATTCTTTTCTTCAGTAAATAACGTTCTAAGGATTCTTTCCATCCTTATAGTGAGTTTATCTTGGAAATAAATCTGTATTTTTCTTTCGTAACATGCTTTATACTATTTCTTAAATGCAACCCATTCCAAAGTGCCTTGATATAACAGCCGCGGAAAAGGCGGTTCTTATAGTAAAGAGCCGCATAGAAAAAAAAAAAAAACAAGGAGCTTCGTCTTTTGGAAGCTAAAAGAAGTTTAAAAAGGTTTCGCTGCACCTTCTTTCATTTGGAGATTTGTGATTTATTTCTAAGCTAGAGCTGTAAAGTTCTTTTGAAATGAAAATCCCTACTTGTTGAATTGATAGATTTACTTTGACTTTTAAGATATTGGGTGGATAGAAACAAAAAATAAGTTTCAATCGTTTTCGAGACACCAGTGCCAGAAGCTCAAATGTGAAATCACTGTGCTTCGTGTTTATAGTATGAACAAGAAGTTCCGTCTAGAATTATACGAGCCTACTTTCCCGTATACACCGAATTCAAATTTATAATCTAGCTATCTCTCTCTCTCTGTCTTTCTCGTTTAGCTTTAGTTCTTAATTGCTTCAAATATACCTTTTTCAACGGTTAATACATATTCATTCAATCATTATTTATTAAGTCATTCATGTATTTATTAACTCATTTATTCATTCATTCTTTTGCTTATTCATTTAATCATTCAATAATTAAAAAATATTCTTGAAAATCCCGATCAAAAAATTTCATAGGAAAATAGGCTCGTTAGTTCTTTATGAACTTTCTATTTGTACATGTTCTACGTCATAAGAGCTTTCCGATAAAGTTTGTTCCAAGCAAATCGGTCCGTTAGATCAGAAATTATATAGGATTGAAATTTCCCCGTAGGCGGTATGTTAATTTTTTTTGAACTGTTCAAAAATGAACAAAAATTGTTCAAATCAATATTTCACGCCAAGAACTTATTCCAGTGAGCTTGTTCATGGGAACTTATATCTTCTACTCAGAGTTTACATAATTTGCTTCATTTTCACCCATAGACGCTAATGTTAAAAATTTTTGAACTGTTCAAAATTGAACAAAAAATTGTTCAAATCAAAAAGTAAAATATAGAAATGAGATGTCCTCGCCGAGATCTTTCGAATGCAAAAAGAATTTTTCCAATCGGACAATTCGTTCAAAAGTTATTAGGGGGGGACAGACCGACAGACAGACAGACCGACAGACGACGACAGACAGACCGACAGACAGACAGACCGACAGACACACTTTGTCCCCATCTCAATACCCTATTTTCAAATTTTTTTTTTAATTACTTCACTTATTTTTGACTTTTCTTGATTTTTAACGATATTTTCACGATACATTAAGCCTTCTTTCATGCTTTATTATTATTTTTTTTTACTTTTACGGGAAAGTAGGCTAAAAAATAGTATTCAGCTGTAACTTTTAATAGTACAAATGGTTATATTGAGTCATTTACAAGTTCAAAATTAAGAAAGAAATTTGTAAAAAGAACAAATTTTGTTCGGCAGAGAAATTCGCAAAATCAAGTATGACTCATAAACAGGCCCGCGTCGTTCATATGTGCAAGGTCGTGCGGCGCATGGTACGCAGTGGCAAAAATGGCGACGGGCCTCCAAATCAATTGCCATGTGTATGCTATCAGATAGGGGATCATGCACAAATGATGTCACTCTTCGAGGAGGGGTTCGTGAAATTGTGACAAAGGGGGTAACAAGAAGTTTGACATCAGGTTTACACAACATAGCGTGACAAAAGGGAGGGGGGAGGGTCCGTTGAAGTGTGACATTTTGTGACAAAGGAGGAGGGGGGTCAAATATATCGGAAAAAAGCGTGACATTATTTATGAACGGTCCCTAGGAAGAAATGTTTGAATATCTCTGTTGTGGTTGACCGTCAGATAACCATACTTCACTTACTTAAGAAATCCGATTGAGATTATTAGATCTGATTACACATTACCAATACATGTCAGCGTTTTGCATAAAATCAAAAATATTTTGCTAATTTCCGTCGAAGTTGGTACAAAAATATTTCAAAGCCTAGTGCTGTGCAAGATTTTGTCTACTTCTCTTTTTTCCTGTTATTTTATTACCTGGATTAAATGTAAGCTTTCGCCTATGAATATACATTTCTTTAAACATGATTTTAGACTTTAGTGATTGATTAAAAAAAAAAAAAATCGATGGTTATTTTACATGTAGCCTTATATATCAATAAAAGCATTATATTTATTGCTTTAACAAGAAGCTTCTAAAATTTTGATTTTTGACCAATGACCCGAAACTCTTGAAGTTAACTGTGATAATTTGCTACTGCAGTATGAAAATAAAAATAAAAATAATCCACCAGCAGCTTTAATTGGTTGGTTGCATCATTTTCAGCACTTTTCGTTAAGTTTAGATGAAATATTTTCTTTTTACTGAAAATTTAATTTTCGTGCACTCCGTCAGCTGATGTTCATTTTTGTCGCTAATTCTTTATAGAAAAATTTAAAACGAAAGCTAATTACTTCGTAAGATTGAAACTTTCTGAAAAGTTTTTGAATACGTTTCTGTGAAAAGAAACATATAGGAGAAAAATTAAAATAATTTTTGCTTTACTAAAACGTAATTTTATAAAACATAACCAGCTGTTGTTGATGCATCTAAATAGATTGTGTAAAAGAATGTTGTTAATATATGTAAATAAATCTGCGGAATTTAAGAGCGCATTTTTGGCTTTCTTTACTTTTAACTTGTTGGCAACGAAAACATATTACTCAACAACACCTCTACCGTAGTAAGGGCAAAATTCGTATCTAAACTTTCAAGCAAAATTGAGTTGTCACACCGGGTGTTTTATTTTATCCAAATATAAGGTTTAGAAGTCACAGGTAAGTTGCCAATATATATATGTGTGTGTAAGAACTGCAGCTCAGTTTTCTCTTTTAAAGCAGTGGCCGCTAAAACCCACGTAAGACGAGGCACAGGGCTTCATTACAATTCTTTATTTGTACGCTTTAATACACATCAAGATATGGAGTTAACAGTAATATTATTGGCACTAAAGACATGCAGTCATCAGCAAGTACCAAGAAGCAAGAACCCCGGTTTTCGTTCGGGCAGTCGCATTTATATGGGGAAAATATCTTAGACTGCAGACAATCTTCCCTACACCACGTGATGGCACGTGTTTTAAATAGGAGGGCCATATGGAAAATAAAATATATTATTGGCTTTAATCTCGTAGACAGAGGCTGGCTTAAGTCTACGGGGGAAAATATAGTCTGGAGGGAATTACTGAGGGAAACCAAATTGAGCTTAGGCATGACCATATATGGTAACGCGATAGAGAAATTTATGAGTGGGAAAACCCTGAGCTGTCAAGCTTAATATGGAAAAAGCCAGACAAAGGATACAAAGGATTTCTCCATATCACAGCCTGACAAAGGAAAGGATACAAAGGATTTTTCCATATTACATATATATATATATATATATATATATATATATATAAGTTGTATCTGAATTAAATAACAGAAGTGTGAAAGTCACCAAATTCTTATTTAGAGCTCAGCTTCAGATACACATTTAGCATGGCAAACCTGCCATGTTTAATCGTCATGCACAAAGCAAAAAGACAGTGAAGCAGATGTTCGGATTTTACTGTAGCTTATAGATTTTTTCTAGACTTAGCGTAGAAAATACCTTATTTTGGTTAAATCCGAGAATAAGGCTGGGGAGAGAAGAACACAGTGAAACAGAAACTTTTGTTTCTGACGGGAATTTCAATCATTCCATTTGTTAAAATGAGGGCGAGAAAAACAGATTTGCTGCTCCACCAACGTTTAAGAAGGCTAATAACCTTTTAAGTAATGGCTGTGTGCCAGAACTCTTCCTCTTGAAATTCACTCTCTCAAGGTTAGGTGTCTTTTAGTCAAAGCATTTTAGTTCCACTACCTCGTCATTGGTACTGGAAAATTTAACAGTGAATCCTTGCTCTTTCATTTTATTGACGTGTGAAATATTGGAAAATTATATAAAAAAATGTTTCCTTATATGTATTTAAACGTACTTGAATACTAATGCTTTTTAGTCCAAAAAATTATATTTCAGCAGAAACTTTTTAAGTAATGGAAAAAAATCAAGAGATCTGTTATTATGACCGCGACTTGATTTTTGACTTATTTATCAATTGAAGAAAATAGGGCCATTTTTTTAAAATCTAAATTTTTAAAATCAACTTTTATCAGTATTTTGCGCAATTCAAAAAACTAATGCATCGAAAATGTTTTGCACTTAAATTTCAAAAATTTTAATATTATACATATGAAAGTATGTAATATTGCTCACCAGCGACAATGGTGGCCTATTTCAAGAACTTTAAAAAACATACTAATTATTGATTTAATATTTGAATTTAATGCTCTTTCTTGCCACAATACTGGCTTAAAGATAGTTTACATACTTCGTGCTTACTGCGTAAAACTTGACATAAGCAATAGTGGACCATCTTCAAATTTCCAAATTAAAAAAAAAATATTTCCAAACTTTAATCACACACAATTAATTTAAAGCACAAAAACCAGTCAGTAATCATAGCATATAATATTTTCTTTAAGCATTATAGTTGCAGTTACCTAAATCTATTAAAAGGAGTATAACTCAAAACCTTGATTATCTGCAATCCTGTTCTTTTTGAGATGTTTTTATTGATAAATAGAATGTTTAAAATATTATGTGCATTAAACACTGCTGTGTGACGATACATTATAAATTGATGTTGTGAGCAAATAGCCAAACATCTATAAGTGGAGTGAATTTAAATAGGTTGATTAATTTTGCGAGTCTCCATAAATGGATCGGTAGGTTTTGACAGCCATTTTCCCGAAGGCTGCGTGATGTTTTAATGATGTAATTAGCAATATGATAAATGACCAATCAAAATATGAGTTTACCCAACTCATCGTCTTCGAGGATCTCTTAAAGCGGAAGGAAATGCTTTTAACTTTCCTTGGAGAAGTGTAATGTTACTTACTCAGTAACTTCATATGCGGTAAGCTAGTAGTTTAACGATTTCTTTTCCCGCTAAAGTTTGAGTAAAGAGAGAATCCACGATAATCATTTTCTCCCAGATAAATTTCGGAATACATAGTTTGCTTTTTTGTGAGACATTAATATTATTTATCATGAACTTTTCTTTGTGAGAAGGGGATACTGATGGACCTGTCTATGAACTTTTTCGACCAAACAACCGGCGAATATTCATTTCAATTGACGATAATTGGATCAATTTTTAGCATATTTTTCAGAAATCTAGAAATAAAATACATCAGTTAATAAAGTCTAGGGGAAAAAAGCGGGGGACGCATACAGATGCGAACATATAAAAAAAAGTGATTAAAAAAAGGTGAGAAAGTTTAAATAAAAAATAAAAAAGTGAGTAAAAAAGCAAAAATAAATCTTAGTAGATAGAAAAGGACAGTTCAACCCCAGCAGGCGCAACGCGCAACGTGCCACACCCCCCTTGCGCCTGCCACCTCCTCCTCCCCTCCACCTCCTGCTCCTCCGCCTGTCGAGTAGGGTTTCCTCATAGAAGATGACGAGGATTTCTGAGTGGAGTTGAGTTGTTTTTCTGACACTGCGTCTGAAGTTTAGCTTTTTGGGGATGGCAACGGTGATATAGCGGTTGTCATAACAACAGTTACCAACTAAAATTGCTCATGGCGCCACCTAGTGAGGGAAATTATTTTTTGAACTCTGAGGTTATACACATGGCGCCATCTAGTGAGATAAACATTAATTCATTCATTTAATTATTTTTGGACTTGGAATTATTTTATTTAATTCGAATTTTCTCTTTCCTAGATCGGGAATCAAACCCGCATCGTCAAAAGATCTTCATGGCAGTCAAATTGTAAACGCGCAAATTGACTATGCCATGAAGACCTGACGGCTACAGCGCTAAATTGAATGTTAATATAATTCTTTTTCCAGTTGTTTTGGAAAGAGTGATCATGCTGCCATCTAGCGAGAGAAAAATTATTATTATTTTTTTTTGGACTTTATCGTTTTCCGATGTTATTTTTAATTTCCAACTTTGGTTTTTCGCGAGTGGTAACATTAATTTATTGTTTTTTAATTGATAACATGTTTTTACTTTTAATTTCAAGAGTTGAAACGCTGATGCTATCATCCAGTGAGAGAAATTATTTTTAGACATAGAATATTTTACTCAATTACTTCCTAAAAGTGAAAATTAACTTAATTTTTAAGTTGATGATCCCACCACCATCACGATGTGATTTTTAATCACACCCCATCAACTTTTTGTACACATTCATTTCATTTGGTCATTTCAAAACAATTGTAAATATTCAAGCAATTATACATAACGGTAAAAAAATTGACCCTAGAAGTGGAAAAAATATAAGTATCATGCAGTGAGACTTCACTTCTACAGTCAATTGTTTTAGGATACTTAAACATAAATATACTCACAAATCGATACCACTTCTTCTACATTCCTGAAACGAAATCTCTAACAGCACAAAATTTTAAATGAATCAATTATTTAAAAGTAAATCATTGGCCATACTAAATGTATTTTTTTTTTCCAGAATATATCAAGATTTAACTGTCGTGTTAAAGCGATAATAATTATTTCCATCAGAATTAAATTTCACAATTTTTAATCAACTCATAGCACTATTTTAATCTTAATAATGTATAAGTAGCAACTATCTCTTAATTTTGAACATATTTTATTTTTACACTTGTAATTTTTCCCCTAAAATATTAAACCCAGGATTAATTGCGATCCAATCAAATAGCTTCTTGAGAAAGTTTATATTTAATGTGAATCAAACAAATCAATCCTCGAAATTTACAAAATTTAAGTCAAAGTTAATTATAGAAATGTTTAAGACTTAGAAAATTTTTTAAAATCTTTTTTCCTAAAGTATGAAAGACAGAATTAAATGAGAACTTATCAAATAGTTTCTTGAAAAAGTGCGGACTTAATATGTACCAATCAAATCAATCCACACAATTTACTAAATTTTAGTCAATTAAAAGTTTTATTGAAATATTTGGAACTTAGAAAATGACCATCAGTAGGTTTATACGTGCCAATATAGCAATACTTTTACAAAAAGCGGTGATTTCTTCTATGCTTAAACAGGGGTTTACATCCATTTTACTGTTTTCTATCAATACAAATCAACGAATTTATATCAACTAAGACTATATTTGTATTATAAGTAATCATCCTTTAATCAATATTATACCGCTAGATTTTTTTTTCAAGTTTAAGAATTTGCATGAAATAAGAGAAGTTACAGTATGTTCGGCAACTTGATTTTACATAAGTAGTAAGTGCCCCACTATGTGGGGCGGAAGTGGGCGTGGCCGAAAGGTGGGCGTGGCTGTCACGTGACCAGCGCCATCTTGGATGGTCACGTGACTTTCTCGTGATCTTCTACGGGGATTGTCCGCCATGTTGGATGACGTCATGTGTGACGTCATTGTACGGCCGCCATCTTGGATGGTCACGTGATTTTCCGTGATCTTCTACGGGGTTTTTTTTTTTTTTGTGACGTCATCCATCTTGGATCCTTATTCTTGCACGTGGTGTCGTCCGCCATCTTGGATTATGTAATCGACTCATTTTAATTACTTAATTAAATTTAATGACTTAATTATTCTAATTACTTACTGAGTTAGTCATTTGAATATTGGATTTTTATTTCAGTCTAAAATGCATTTTGCCCCAGCCGGGAATCGATCCGACGACCCTTGGATTCGCAGGTAAGCGCGCTAACCACTAGACCGAGAATTACTTACTACGAATGGGGAAATAATGTCTTAAAAAGATAAGAGTAGTCTCAGGTGAATGTTAAACTTCCAAGAGATGCGGTATAATACTCTTGACGCCATCTAGAGAAAACTTTGGGCGTTAAAAGGAAAATAGGATTTTCGAATGAAAATAAAATACGCTTAAAATCGAGGGAAAACAATAGTGGCGCCATCTAGTGAGAGAAATATTAATTATTTCCTTTAAATATATTTTTTTTCTGAGTTAAGCTTCTAAGAGAGGGGGTATAATATTCTTGGCGCCATCTAGAGAAAACTTTGGGCGAAACAAGGAAAATAGGATTTTCGAATGAAAATAAAATACGCTTAAAATCGAGGGAAAACAATAGTGGCGCCATCTAGTGAGAGAAATATTAATTATTTCCTTTAAATATATTTTTTTCTGAGTTAAGCTTCTAAGAGAGGGGGTATAATATTCTTGGCGCCATCTAGAGAAAACTTTGGGCGAAACAAGGAAAATGGGATTTTCGAATGAAAATAAAATAAGCTTAAAATCGGGGGAAAATAATAATGGCGCCATCTAGTGAGAGAAATATTAATTATTTCCTTTAAATATATATTTTTTTAGACTTGGAATACTTCCGTGATTTTATTTAATTTGAATTTTCTCTTTCATAGCTCGGGAATCGAACATGCGACCTCCTGCTCCAAAAACACGCTTGACGGGATGAATAGCGCGCCTTATCCATTCGGCCAACCGTGTTTCAAGCAAAGGACGGTTTAAATGAATCTTAATATAATTATTTTTCAGGTGTTTGGAAAGAACGATCGTGCTGCTATCTAGCGAGAGAAATTATTTTTGAGAAATAATATTTCATGGGATTCGAAACCAGACAATATAGTATTGAATTACGAATATGCAATTATTAATGAAGTCTTGAATTATGAATAATAATAATAATAGTAGTAATAATTAAGAATGAACGAATTATGAAAACGAGTTGGTTATTAATTATTCTGGTTCCAACCTGTTTTTACGGCGGCAGTCATGTATTGCAACAGGATTTAGAAATGATTTGTACGTCAGAGAAGAAGTTAATTACCTGACCAATCAGGGTCCTGATTTGTTATCAGATAACATTTACATTTGAAGTTTTATTCAGTCGAGACTTCAGTTTACACCCTGCGTTTGAGTTACGGTTTTTGATTTTTCACGATGAACTCCAAAAGCCAGAAACGAAAATGTGAGGAATCGCAGGAAACAGCCAAAGTGGCAAAAGTTGACCCAATAAAAGTAAGTATTGTTTTCTATTCTACTCTATTTATTTGTTGTAAAAAATCAATTTGTAATATGATTATTAGTTTTTGTCCCCTTTCTTAAATATTTTTTCTTACTTTCCAGCCAGGAGAACCATTTTCGGAGAAGAGTATGCCAAACGGAATGTTTCCCATTGGAGACGATGTCTATGTTTATGCATCTACGTTTAGGTCAAGTGCAAGTCTTCATGTACGAAAGTTTAAGAAGTATGGCGACAAGTTCTACCCTACGACTGAAGGCGTAACTCTGCGTCCGTGGTGGATTCCCAGCATTCTTGGGGAAAAAAATGTGCCGCGATCATCTAGAGAACTGCATTCATTATTCGAACATGAATTGATAATCGAGAGCTCTGATTTTGAAAAGTTCAAGTTCACCCGTTTAGCAACGGAATCAGTTTCCCGGTGTATTACACTGTCTGCCTCACATTGGGCCGAGATGATCCGTCAATATAACCTTATTGCTGATAGCCTTTTGGATCATGTGTTTTCTGCAATGGACTTCTTCAAAGCATTCCGTAACATCGCTGATACTCCCATAGCAAAAGATGCCTTACCTGCTTCAATGGACATTAGCCTGGGTAAGCACTACTTAAATAATCTTGTAGAGAGTGTTTTATGTGAAATATTCAAAGACAAGGGACTAAGAGATCCAGAAACTTTGGCGGAAGAACTTTGGGGAAATAGTGTGAAAAAGTTTAATTCTCTTGCACTAGCTCTGGACATTTCAGAAATGACCGAATTATTTCGGGAGAAATTGTGGGAAGAACAGAAATTTCTCTGTATGAAACCGGCAATGTATGTCACTGAACCTTTCTTAAAACAAGTGCAATT
Organism: Octonoba sinensis; assembly: GCA_038502835.1. Classification (NCBI taxonomy): domain Eukaryota; kingdom Metazoa; phylum Arthropoda; class Arachnida; order Araneae; family Uloboridae; genus Octonoba; species Octonoba sinensis. The sequence goes on from CM076599.1 coordinate 10,644,137, forward strand.
AAACAAAATTCTCACTTCTGTAAGTGAAAAATTCTGCCCAGCGAACGCGTTTAAAATTTTTGATGATTCTGAAAATATGTAAAACAGATCATTTGTATATTTTTGTTTCTTCTTCTGTATTGAGATCATGTGTTGTTTTTATTTTTGTACATAGTTTTTAGTTTTTTAAATAAAATGTCATTGCTTAGAATTAAATGTGTTTTCATTGTAACAATATTTTACAAACATAAAAAGAAAAAGAAAAAAAAGAAGAAAAAAAAAAGCAATCAAAGCAAAAAAAAAAAAAAGTAAATTCATTACGAAATGATTTTAATACTTAACAAATAACTAAAATTCTTTGAAAATGTTGCTTAAAGTGAAAAGAAAATGAAAAAATGTAACAGTAATTATAAATGATTTCTTAAATGCATTCAATCAAATATTCTAAAATACAAAAATTGTATGCTCTTAACATTGTTGAACAAATAGATGCATTCTTTTTTTTTGAAGGAATCTAAATATTTAATATACACAATATATTTCAAGTATCTTTCTCACAGAAGAAAAACTAAGTTGCGAGACACTTGGACGATCACGGATTGATACAAGCAAGAAGGTTGCAATATTTTGGGGAGCGCAACAAAGAGGCGCGGAACCTTTTATCTATTTAACTTTTCCGGGGGAAACTGGGGTTTCGCAATCGCCAGGCCTAAACATCAAGCAAGTAACCGGATTCTTGCTATCACATAGAAGAGCGGTATGTTTATCTAATTAATTTTTCCGGGGGCCAAGCGGATCTAGGTGGTTACTTTTATCGCGAGAGGGTACGATTGATTCATTAAACGTTGATGATTAACTGGACTCGTGCAATTTTCACTACGTCAGTGGTCTGATCCGTAGCCATAGTGTGGGATTGCAGCCTATTTCTTGACGACGTCAGAGCATGATATCTGAAAAGTGTTGCCTTCCGATTGAAATAATCCACACATAAATACTCCGTGCTCCAGGACGAACTATCACAGTTGTCTGATTTTTTTTTTTTTCAGCGAGAGTGTAAGACAAGTTTTCTCTCCGCAGCTTAGCTTTAGGATTTTTTACTACAGTTCTGCTGACTTTATTTTAGTTTAGGATGTCTTTCACAAACAAGAGAACATTTGAAGATGCTTTTAGCAGTGTAAGTATAAATTTATTAGCGATTTTTTATTTTTCTACACTTATTTGCATTTAGGAGATGTTTACTTATTTTTATTGTTTTCTTTTTTTTTTTAGTATGCAGAAGAAATGAGGGATTTAGCTGATGATGATGTGAGCTTTGTTCAAGTTTTTCTTATTTCATTTTCATTAAGTTATTTTGTGATCTATTTTTTATTTTACCATTCATTTTTACTTTTCAGTTTATTGGAGAATTGACGCAAGAATTTTTTGAAATGGATGATGATGATGATAATGTAAGCTTTTTCTAAATTTTCTATCGTTATTTCATTTTATTCAATTATTTTCTGGTTGACTTATTTTTTATTTTATTGTTTTATTTTCAGTTGATTGGGGAGCTAACCCAAGATTTTTTGGAAGTAGATGATGATAATGTGAGTTTTTTCCTTCACTCGTATTATTTTTCGTTGACTGTCTAAAGAAAATATTTTAATAATGATTTTTTGCTCATGTTTTCGTTTATTTATTCACTTTTGTAGGTTATTACTGAGTCAACGCAGTCGTCCTTGGAAGCATTGTATTACCAAGTTGGTTCAGGCTTTGAGGTATCCATTTTAAAAATTATTAATGTTATGATGTTTTTGTGATTTAATCTTTGAAGTTGCATCATTTCATAGTTATTTATTTGCCTTTGCAGAATAAACCAGGTACTTCAGTTACAGGTCCGACATTCTTTGAAGAAAATAGAAATGAGAACCGCAATGTAATTTTTTCATATTTTGACTCTCTTATTTATTTGTTATTTTTTATTTTACATTTATTCAGTGCATGTTTTTTTTTTTTTTTTTGACAGTTGGAAAACGCAATACATTTAGAAGTGCATTCCGGAAGACGTAATGGGAAATACAATGCTAACCAAGTAGTTTTTAGAGCTCGGGTGGATCCCGAACAACTCCCTACAGAACTTCTGATTAATCCCCTGGCCGCTGTAAGGGAGTCGGTGAGGGAACTCTTCCGGCTGATCCTCGAGAGATCGACAGAAGGTTTACGGCCACAGGACCTGATTCGATTTTGCATTCAAGCGGATGGCTTGGATCGCCCCATATCGACGAGAATGATGACGGTGTCTGATTTGAAACTCGAGATAATATTAGCTGCAGTCCTCAAAGTGTTGCAGTCCAAGGACGAAGTTATGCTGGATGCAGGGTTCTTCGTGGACGTTATCACTATACGTCGGGATCAGCGAAAAATTGCTTGAGTTAACTCGTCACTGAAATATCCATCAGAAATTTAAAAAAAAAAAAAGGTTCTTTTCAGAGCCAAAAAAAAAAAAAAGGCCCTTTTCAGGGCCATACACATTTACATGAAAAGGAGTGAATTTTATGGCAAATGGTCTTTCTTAAAAGACTTAAAACAAGGTTCTATTTAGAACCGCAGAAAAAGAGGTCCTTTTCAGGACCGCAGAAAAAAAGGCTCTTTTCAGAGCCAATTATTTTTCCCCTCCAGGAGAAGTGGATTTCCTATAAAAGGTGGTATTTTTCTTTATTTTATTTTATTTTCAGCATGGAGCTCTTACGGTTAAAGCATCCCTCAACCTGTCTCGTGAGCGGTCCGACAGGCTCGGGCAAAAGTATGTTTGTCAAACGGTTGTTAGAAGAAAATATGTTTTCCCCTCGGCCAGAACGAATTATTTACTGCTACGGCGCTTATCAACCTCTCTTTGATACCATGAGGTATGCGGAATTTGTAGAAGGATTACCAGCTCAATTAAATTCTATTAGAAATGCTGTTATCGTTATAGACGATTTAATGTCGGAATTAAGCCATGACGTTCGATTATCAAATCTTTTTACGAAAGGGAGTCACCATAAGAATATTTCAATTATATTTATTGTTCAAAATTTGTTTCATAAGGGTAAAGAAATGCGTAATATTAACTTAAATTCCCACTATTTAGTATTGTACAAAAACCCTAGAGATAAAAGCCAGGTCATGCATTTAGCTAAGCAAATGTTTCCAGGTAACACGAAAGCATTTCAAGAAATTTTTCATGATGCGACTTTTCCGGCTTATGGGTACCTTTTCGTAGATTTAAGGCCTGAAACAGACGAAACATTGCGCTTGCGCACTGGCATATTTCCGAGAGATAAACATTTTGTTTACGAGCCTCGTTAATGTGTTTATTCTTGCCCCTTCATGTCACAATATCCTGTTTTTCTTAATAAAAACGCGGTACTTTTTCGGTTTTTCTTCATTTCAGTCATTCACCTGGTAAGAGAAAGATGTCTGCCATTGTCATAGATTTGGAGGGATTTCAGTATCAGAAGGAACTTTTTGTTGTGAAAGAGTTGGCTTTTTACACAATTTACAACGAATATCACGCCCGGTGGACTTTTCTTCCTCCCCATTCATGGAATAGTTTATCGCCAAAAGAAAAACAGACCAATGCTTGGCTTGAAAGAAATCGTCATCATCTTAGCTGGGAGAGCGGGGAATTGCCGTATAGTGCTTTGCATACAATACTTCAATTTTTATTTTCCTCTTATTCTGACATCTATGTGAAAGGTTTTGAGAAAACACGCTTTTTAGAAAGACTTTCAGGACAGAAAATATTTAATTTGGATGACTTGGACTGTCCCCCGTTACATGATTTAGAAAAGAAGAACGTTTTTTGCCCCCAACACCCCGCTTTTTTCCCTCATTGCGCTCTAACAAAAGCGGAGGCTTTTGCGTCGCACCTATTTAAACTGGAACAACCGCTGTGAAGAGATCATTTGAGATCAATATGCGGACAGCGCAGGACATTGAAACGTTGAAATTTTTGTCCAAGAGCAAGTGTATAACAGCTTTGCTACGGAAATGCCCCAACAGATTAATTAAAAGGGTATGTGAATGCGCCTTGAATGTATTAAGGGGTAATGTGACATTAACCAGACGTCAAAAAGATCGCTTGACGCCCTATAAAAGGACTTTGCGCAAACTCATTGATAAAAGAGTGCCTTTCTTTAAAAAAAGGAGACAATTACTTCAAAAAGGAGAAGGTTTCTTGTCTCTCTTCATTCCTATTGCCATATCTGCGCTGACTTCTCTTCTTCATGGATAACGCACGAAAATTTGTCCTTTTACCTGCCGATCGAGAGCAAGTACTTGTAGATGAACATTTGTCCGATTTAGACAAACAAATGCATGATATTTTATCTGATAAGAAAACAGATGAGAGCGAAAAGGCAAAATTATATTTACAAGTTCTACAGAAATACGTCAAGTTTCCCGAGTTGCAAAGGTCTAACGAAGAACTAGAAAAAACGCAACAAGAGGAAAAGCCGCATGATGAAGAAAAGCTGTTAGAAAATGAGATTATGTCCTCTGCTCCAGTGAAACACAAAAATGTCATGCACAGCATTCTTCTGTTCCTAAAGAATCACAAGGACTTATTATCTTGGAATGCTTCTAAGGAACTTATAGTTAAAGGTAGTGTTCAACCTGGCACCAATGTAGTTTCACTCATCAACTATTTATTAAGAAATGTAAGAAGTAAGCCGCATGGGTTTATTCCAATGAAAAATGTACTCGATGAAATTCATTTTCCTTTAGATTTTGTAAAAAATAAATATTTAAAAACTGTTGCGTATGCTAAACCAAGACATAAAAAGAGAAGTGTTGTAAAACCAATTGTATGGGAAAAATATTAGTTTTTCAATAAAAATATGTTTTTGTAACTATGTGTTTTTACTGACTACCCCTACTTCCCTTTTATTAATAATTTACTCCCGTGTTTTTATAAAAATGTTTTATTTTTCGTTTAAAAAATGGAAAGGAAACACAATTATTCTTTTAATTTTCTTTATTTGTGAAAAATCATATTTACACCAAACGTCTTTTTTACATATTGATACAATTGAAAATCACTGGTTTTATGAAAAATGGTTTTTACAATAATATCCATACATAAACCTTGACATCTTTTTGTTAAATAATAAATACAATACTGCCCACATACATTTGACGTTAAACCTTGTAGAGGCACTTGATTCCATTTTACATTTGCATATTTCTTCACAAAACTTGATATGTGATGACCATAGGTAACAGGAGGTAATCCATAAGAGTCAAAAAATTCCAAAGTACGAGAATTTTCTATAAACAATGCAATCCAATGCTTTCCAGGTTCCGTGTGTTTATCTGTGTTAACGACTATCGCAGCAGGAAACGACACAACGCGAGGAATTTTATCACAAGGAAAAACTCCTACAAAATACTTTGCTGTAGGTCGATGACGAAGTAATACTCTGCGTATATCCAAGGAATTCATTAGTTACCAAAATCGTATAAGATGTTTCTAGCTTTGTTGATTTCAATCAAATTCTCAAATTCTGCATACACCAATAAAGATATGGTTTGTGCTAGAGGTGTATTGAATTTAAGTTCCAATCTTAAATTACTATGACGAATGAGATTGAGATGAGCCCCGTCACACAGGTCCGGCGATAAATTAAAATGAAACAAACAATACCCGTCAGGAAATTCTTCTCTTGACAAATAAAGCCCCTTATCTTCAGAACCACAAAATAAGCTATGAAACGCACGAATATAGTTCTTGTTGGTAAAGTCGGGTTGTAATGGATTATGAGGCATTGGTTGTCCATCTATATATACTCCAATGAAATTGATATGATAATGTTTGAATTCAAAAGGCGACTTTTTATAATTGCCATTAAAAGCATCATTGTCGACACAAGCTACAACCAGACGTTTTGGCATTTGTCCTGTAAAAATGTTATCTTGTACGAAACTCATGTTTCCGCTAGGAATGGAATATACTTTGCACAGTACTCTGTTGATGGGATACTTGGCCGTTGTCTTTTCCAAACTTTTAGCATGACCCAATACTACACCGGGGCTGACTCGAACTTTGCGTACAAACAGCGATGTATGCTCCAGAATGACTTTAAAGTTTCCTTCACCCAATAAACAAAATTCCGGCTTGCTTCGAATAAGCTTAATTTTCATATCCACCATATTAAGCATGAGTCGATCTTGATGAAATATATCCACATGTAGGCGTCCCAGTAAATCTACTGTAGCACTAAGTTGAAACATTTTGGCTCTTTTAATAAATCCTTCGTTGGGAGCTTTCACGTCCGATAAATCATAATTATTCATTCGACCAGCAGTATCTTTAAAAAATAATTCCGAAGAGAGCTGTGATGTCTTAGCTTCATAACCGTGATTCAATAATTTTTCAATCATACATCTGTACGGATAGGTATTATTGCTAGATGATATAATTCTTTCATTCAAACTAACGTCTACTTGAGAAAACAATGCATGTAAAAATAAGTTGACTGGACCCACTTTATCTTCTGCAGTCAAAGGAGTACCATCACTTTTCACAATTTTTACTTTAACAAATAGGAGATTCTGGGACAAATCCAAATAATCCTCGCCGCTTCCAGAAATATTAAATTCAATGGGGCTACCGTCCGAGACATTCGCGACAGGGTGATATTCTATCCATTGACCTCTTTCAATCACCGTTTGTGTGGGTGGTAAAGTAAATAAATTAAGTTCAGACTTTGCACATTCGGGGGAATCTTTTAACACGAACGCCATTATTTCTAGGAGTCAAAAATATCACGTCCTTTAGCTTTCTTAACTTTGGAACGACTGATTGGTTTTTGGACCTTGCGCTTTCTTTTAAACCTTCCATGGCCAATCATTTCATCGGCTTTCTTAAGAGCTTTCTTTGCTAGTAATTTTCCCGCTTCTTTGGCTCTTGTTTTAGCAGAGTTTTCCAATTTCTCCCCAGTCAGCACATCATTAGCGATCATAGTTCCCGCTCGTAAAGCTTCTTTACCTATTGTTTTAGCCCCACTTCTTAGGAAAGGCAAGGCTGTGCGGAAAAGTTTGGCGAAAAATCCACCAATGCCATACCCCTTTTGAAGAGACAGTCCTTGGTAAAAGGGCATTCCATTTCCGGTTTGTCCCACATAATAATCTTCAAATTTTTTCGGACAACAAGTATAAGGAACAAGCATGATTCACAAGTTGTATGCAAATGATGACTATGTTAAAGTCCCGCAGTATTTATACAATTTGTTTCATGCGAAAATGGAGCACAATGTATACAGTGCCTCGCTCAAATGGAACAAATTCGCCAGAATGTAAGCGTAAATCTATTTCAATTGTTTGAAAATGTTGTCGTATGATAGGTATGTAGTGAGGTCTCGTATAATGAACATTAACCATTTCACCATCCCGTCCTTCTACTTTGATAATTTTTAAAAGGGGCGCTTTAACATCACCTACGATTTGCGGTTCTAAAAGATCGCAATACACATACATGACGGGGAAGGACGCCGCTGGATCTGCTACGTAGGGACTTTGAACCACTCCACTAAACTCGCCAGCATTAAAACCTAATAGTTCCGCTAAACCTTTGTAAAGTAGGACCTTACAACCTTCTTGTGTTTTGATCGTCACTCGTTTTGTTACAGGTTGATACTGTAAATCAATTTTATTCTGAAATGATGATAAAGTCATAGCTTTCAAGAGATCTGGGATATTTTCATAAAAACCAGGAGGTATTCGACGTCCTTGCAACTGTCCATCTTCTAACTGAAATCCAAATAAACTGTTAGTAGATCTAATGTTGTACCACGAATGTGGGTAAATAATATCCGTCAATCCGAGTTCCCATTCATGGTGACTCAAATGAATATTTGACGGGAGTTGTGTAATAAAATGGGCAGTTTTATTATCAGGGAAGAAGTGACTAGAACTGTCACTGATAAGTGTCACGTAGAAAGACATGTCTGTAACTAAATGCTAAAGGTAAGTACAACTCTCTTTTATATTCCTTTAACGTCACTAACCCAATCATTGAATTTTTCAGGATAACCTTGAAATTTGACAAAATATTCCGTCTTTCCTAACCTTCTCCTTGTCTTTATGATCTTTTCGATCGGATAATATCCAGAATCTGTGATTTTCTGAAGCTCTTGTGAATAAAAGGTACCCTCTAATACTTCACCTGCGAGATCTTTTAATTTGTACACGACGGGATTTCTAGTCACTACTTTATGAATCGTAAATATTTCTCTTGTCCAATTTTGTTCATATCCTTTCTCAAATCGCAATTTCTCTTTACTGATTCGTACCGTGTCTCCTACTTGAAATAACGGTTTCGTTCCTTGACTTGTTTTGTCGAGGTCCCCATAGAGATTTTTCCAAGCCTGGTCTTGGTTATTTACGTTCACTGATGATGGTTTCATTTTTATGCTTCGATGCCATGTATTATTGTAACTGTGTACCAATTTATCAATCACATCAATGTATCGTTTCGTATTCATTTCTGTGAAATATTTCCACATTTTCGTCTTGAGGGTGCGGTTAAAGCGTTCAACGACGGAAGCTTTAGTTGAATTGTGAGTCGTGAAAAAATGCACATTTTTCTGTTTCAAATACTTTTGCACTTGTTTATTAATAAATTCTTTTCCAGCATCTGTCTGCAAATTTTCCGGTGCCCGTTCTGAAAATATTATTTTAAAAGCAGATAAGATTGTTTCACTTTTCTTATTTTTCAGAGGGATAACCCATGCGTATTTTGATAGGATGTCCACGCAAGTAAGTAGATATTTATAGCCATCATTGGTTTCCGCTAAAGATTGCATATCTACCAAGTCAGATTGAAACTGCTCGTTTATGCCTCCCACGATCACTCGATTTCTCTGGAATGTATGTCTGATAGGCTTGTGCAAAGTGTAGGAATCCTTGGTCTGCAGCCATTTTTTGATGTCTTTTGTCTTGACGCGTCCTTTTAAAGCACGATGTAAAGCATTCACACCACCAAAACTTCCTGGAATCTGAGGATCCCGATACATAGGTCTCAGAACCTTGTCCATTACAACAAGAATTATTATCAATGCTCACGTTAATGTTCATATCAATATAATGAGGTGAACATATTTACACATCACTATTTATACGGTCAAACACAACATGATTCGCTCAATCATTTTCTTTTTTAAATAAATTCTGAATAAATATTTTTTCCATTTATTCTCACTAGATGGCTGCACTATTTTAAAGCAAGCGTATTTATTTTCCATCGAAAATCCCATTTACGCTCAAAATTTTCGGTAGATGGCGCCAAGAGTATTAAACCGACTCTCTTAGAATTATTATTATTATTCATAAATAATTCAAAAGTTCATTAATAATTGCATATTCGTAATTAAATATTATATTGCCTGGTTTCGAATCCCATGAAATATTATTTCTCAAAAATAATTTCTCTCGCTAGATAGCAGCACGATCGTTCTTTCCAAACACCTGAAAAATAATTATATTAAGATTCATTTAAACCGTCCTTTGCTTGAAACACGGTTGGCCGAATGGATAAGGCGCGCTATTCATCCCGTCAAGCGTGTTTTTGGAGCAGGAGGTCGCATGTTCGATTCCCGAGCTATGAAAGAGAAAATTCAAATTAAATAAAATCACGGAAGTATTCCAAGTCTAAAAAAATATATATTTAAAGGAAATAATTAATATTTCTCTCACTAGATGGCGCCATTATTATTTTCCCCCGATTTTAAGCTTATTTTATTTTCATTCGAAAATCCCATTTTCCTTGTTTCGCCCAAAGTTTTCTCTAGATGGCGCCAAGAATATTATACCCCCTCTCTTAGAAGCTTAACTCAGAAAAAAATATATTTAAAGGAAATAATTAATATTTCTCTCACTAGATGGCGCCACTATTGTTTTCCCTCGATTTTAAGCGTATTTTATTTTCATTCGAAAATCCTATTTTCCTTGTTTCGCCCAAAGTTTTCTCTAGATGGCGCCAAGAATATTATACCCCCTCTCTTAGAAGCTTAACTCAGAAAAAAAATATATTTAAAGGAAATAATTAATATTTCTCTCACTAGATGGCGCCACTATTGTTTTCCCTCGATTTTAAGCGTATTTTATTTTCATTCGAAAATCCTATTTTCCTTTTAACGCCCAAAGTTTTCTCTAGATGGCGTCAAGAGTATTATACCGCATCTCTTGGAAGTTTAACATTCACCTGAGACTACTCTTATCTTTTTAAGACATTATTTCCCCATTCGTAGTAAGTAATTCTCGGTCTAGTGGTTAGCGCGCTTACCTGCGAATCCAAGGGTCGTCGGATCGATTCCCGGCTGTGGCAAAATGCATTTTAGACTGAAATAAAAATCCAATATTCAAATGACTAACTCAGTAAGTAATTAGAATAATTAAGTCATTAAATTTAATTAAGTAATTAAAATGAGTCGATTACATAATCCAAGATGGCGGACGACACCACGTGCAAGAATAAGGATCCAAGATGGATGACGTCACAAAAAAAAAAAAAACCCGTAGAAGATCACGGAAAATCACGTGACCATCCAAGATGGCGGCCGTACAATGACGTCACACATGACGTCATCCAACATGGCGGACAATCCCCGTAGAAGATCACGAGAAAGTCACGTGACCATCCAAGATGGCGCTGGTCACGTGACAGCCACGCCCACCTTTCGGCCACGCCCACTTCCGCCGCACATAGTGGGGCACTTACTACTTACATAGAATAATAAGCGAATTTTTCATGCATTTCAATATTTATTTATTTTGTTTTTAATTATTTTTTTTGCACATTTTAACGTTTCAAACGAATACAATCTCAGAAATTATTGTGGGCATATACATCATGATTAAAGAAACTTTAAAAATAGTCAAGCGCATATTGCTAAATTTGTAACTGCGAAGCAATTCAACAACCTGATTGACGTATAATACATTTAACGAACATTTCAGCTATTCAAAACTTTGTCTTTAACATTTAACGAATTTTTCATTTTTTCAAAGAGTTATATATTTTCAAAACTCTGTCTTTAACATATTTTTACGATTTACACAGAATAATACAACCGAGAAAAATATTTATCATAACTATTTACAACACGATTTTCACACACTGAAAAAGTTTATTACTTAAGCACGAAGAAACTTTAAAACTGTTCACACCGCAAATTTCATGCATTGAAAAAGTCTATTACTTACATACAAACTTAGAATCTTTGAAACTAAAATCGCAGAAGTAGAATTTAACTTAAATACGGTAATGCTTAAAATCATAGCTACAGAAAATAAAAAGGAAAGTTAGAAATATTATACTCAAAGACATAAAAAACACACACAAGATGTAACATCTGTTGAAACTTCTACCATTAAAAATAATTAATAACATCCATTATCAGAACTTGGAAGAATGAATGCTAAAAAAGCCTCTTAGAAATAAAGGACAATTTTAGCAGTTCCTCCACCGAGTTCCTACTAACCAAAGCAATAGTTGCGAATTTTCAGTTATCCTATACACGAACGCAAAAGCAACTAGGCAAAATCTAGCAATACAGTTAGTGAATGAACACAGAGAGAATGCACTTAAAATAATATCATTCACACGTTGAAAATCGAAGAATTTTTTCATGCAATATAGCTCTAGTTCAATTATTCAAACTTACATGAAACTAACTTTAACAGAATGCAATCTAAGAAATACTTTAAAGTCGAAATACAAGTTATATAAAACATCATGTACTCACAGAGAAGAGAGAGAGTAAATCTGTACCCTCCAAACCACAACGTAGAAATGACTCTTCAAACTCTTATCAGCTGACGAAGATAAGGTAGCAATACCTCGTTGGCCGCCCCAATCGAAGAATGACACATGCAAACATGATGCTACAAGCTGAGTAACACTATCGATAAACCAATTTGACTTCAATTGAAGTTTAATATGAATGTAACAGTAAGTCTTAATTAAAAAATATTTCGTACATGCAAACATATACATACATATAAATTTAATAATTTTATGAAGACCTATGTATTTAACTCACAAAACTCAGACAGTTTTCCTTAAACACACATTTTTTTCCTAGATATAACCCTTTAATTCATTACTTCCGAGTGAAGAATTTCTTACGTTCAGTATTATAATCAACCCATACAATACATTTAACAAACGCTTCATTTATTCAAAGACTTTCAAAACTTACTCTTAAACATTTAACGAACGTTTCATCTATTCAAAGAGTTATTTATTTTCAAAACTCAATCTTTAACATATTTTTTTACGACTCACACAGAACTTATAATTTACAAAGATTTTATGATATACAACCGAGAAAAATATTTAACAAAACTATTTCCAACACGAGTTTCATACATTGTAAAGGTTTATTATCAAAGTTCGAAGAAAACTTAAATGCTATTTACGCTGCAAATTTCATGCTTTGAAAAAGTCTATTACTAACATACAAACTTGGAATCTTTACTTTATTCACACCTTTAATATTATAATCAAGCATATAACACATTAAGCGGACATTTCATCTATTCAATGACTTTCAAAACTTACTCTTAAACATTTAACGAACGTTTCATCGATTTAATGAGTTATTTATTTTCAAAACTCAGTGTTCAACACAATTTTTAAGATTTTCACAGAGTAATACAACCGATAAAAATATTTAACAAAACTATTTCCAATACGAGTTTCATACATTGAAAAGGTTTATTAGCAAAGCTCAAAGAAAACTTTCAAGCTATTTTCGCTGCAAGTTTCATGTTTTGAAAAAGTCGATTACTAACATACAAACTTGAAATCTTTACTTTGTTCACACCTTTAATATTATAATCAAGCACATAACACATTAAACGAACATTTCATCTATTCAAAGACTTTCAAAACTTACTCTTTAACATTTAACGATCATTTCATTTATTCAAGAAGTTATTTATTTTCAAAACTCAATCTTTAACACAATTTTTATAATTTACATAGGGTTTATGATATACAACCGAGAAAAATATTTATCAAAACTATTTGCAACGCGTCTTTTCCCACATTGAAAAGGTTTATTACTAAAGTACAAAGAAAACTTTCAAGCTATTTACGTTATAAATTCCGTGTTTTGAAAAAGTCTATTACTTCTTACGTACATACAAAATTGAAATCTTTACTTTGAAACTAAGATTGCAAACAATTTTATACAGAGTTCAAGTTAAATATAGAATTGGTTAAAATCGTAGCAACATAAAGTACAGAATATAAAAAAAAGTTAGAAACGTTATACTCAAAGACTTGCATTACTAACTGAAATAAAGAAACATAGCTTGCAACTACTACTACCAATGCAAAACTTATATTAACCTGCTAAAAACTCCATAAGAAAAGTCAAAGTACTGCGCACAAAACATCAAAACTTAGAGTCATCTAGTAAAACTTAGAACGAATAATGTAAAACTACGAAAATTTTCAAAAATAAAAGTGTTATGCACTTGCAAAATGTAAAAAGTACTGTGTACGAATGTTAAAACTTTAACTAAAACATGAAACGAAGATGTAAAAATATTAAGTATAATATCTTAAAGCAACACTAAAATGTAAAAGCATAACGTACAAAACATCAAAACTTAGATTCATCTAGTAAAACTTAGTATAAAAATGTAAAAGTACTAAGCACAGAACGTCAAATATACATTTATTTAGTAAAAACATAACGAAAATGTTACAGTACTATAGAGATATAAAAATACTAAGTATAATAAACTGAAGCAACACAAATTGTAAAAGTACAAATTACTAAACATAAAAAATTTGGAGTTATCAAATAAAACTTGAAAACATAGATTCACCATCAAAACGTAGATGTGTTTAGAGCAATCTTAATCAGAAAAATGTAAAAGTTCGAAGAACAAAATGCTAATACTGTGAAATATTAAAAAATACACAATACAAAGCAATAATGCATGAAAGAGTGCTAACTTCAAACTTAAATGACAAATTGACTTAAATGACAAAACTTAAATGCATTCAGAGAAACTTAGAACGAAAAAATAATAGTACGGAAATTTGCAAAGTAAAAGTGTTATGCACTTTTTAAAATGTTAAAACTTAAATTTATCTACTAAAATCTGCAATGATGATGTAAAAATACTAAGTATAATATATTAAAGCAACACAAAAAGATCAAAATATTAAATACAAAACGTAAAAAAAAAAAAGTTAGATCTGTCGACTAAAACTTAGACTGAACACATAAAATTATTGAGCACGAAATGTTAAAACATCATAAAAATGAACAAATAACAAGTATAACATTCGTGGTGTAGTTTCACCACGAATGTGAAACTAGGAAACATTATGATGGTTCAACCTTAGTACCAGATGTTGGTTGCAGCTAAGTTTCACCATTTTTTGTGAAAGGTTGAGCTGGAATATTTTTACTGTGCAAAATAAGGGAGTAAATATCGAATCCTTGTTCTCGGGGACATACATAATAAGTCAAATAATTTTTAAGACTAGGTTTATAAACTCAAATAAAATCTAGTAATTACATTTTTAAAGTACTTTCTATTCAAAATAAGCTCCTTCGGCTTTAATAAATTTGTTAGAGCGGTTTAGCAACGATTCGAATGCCTGTTCCAGCTCACATTGTGGGACTACCTCAAAAACTTTCATCGAAGCTGTTTGTACACAGTGTGTCAAATACAAATACAAAAGTGACGACCAGCAACAGGCTCAGGGCTCAGCTAGGCTGGTCCTAGTCCATTTAACAGTCTCCAATGAACATCAAGAGCTTTCTTAAAAGTTTTTACCCCACTGCAATTAACTGCCGCTTCCGGTAAACTATTCCAACTGCCTACAACCCTATTGAAGTAGTCATTGTTCCTAATTTCAAGATGAGCCTGAAATTTGAAAAGCTTAAAACGATGACCTCTGGTCCTACTTGCAGCACATAGCTGTAGTCCATCAACATTTCCCGTTTTAATGAATTTAAACAACTTAATCATGTCCCCTCTGACTCTCCTTTGCTCAAGACTATACATATTGAGCCTTTTAAGCCTAACCTCCTAATCTAAGTCTGAAAGACCACTTACCAATCTAGTAGCCCTCCTTTGAACCCTTTCCAATAAGGTAATATCCTTTTTTAGGTACGGAGACCAAAACTGAACAGCATGCTCCATATGAGATCTTAACAAACTTCTGTATAATGGCAATACAACTTCCTTAGACCTGTTCGAAATAGCCTTATTGATAAACCCGAGCATCCTGTTCGCTTTGTTACTTACTATGCTACACTGCTGACAGGACTTGAAGTCGTGACAAATCAATACTCCTAGATCAACAACTGCTTCTGCTTCCCTAATGACGGAACCTTGTAAATAATAGGTTACATGTTTATTCCCATGGTCTAAATGAAGCACTTGACATTTCCCAATATTTAAAGACATACCCCACTTAATTTCTCACCTAGAAATTTGATTTAAATCCTCTTGAAACTGATTGACTTGTTCCTCCGTGTCCGCAATTCCCATGATTTAGGCAAATCATGGGAATGTGATGTCAAAGGATTTTTAAGACTACAGTTGGAACTAAGATTACAGTGGCGCTATGTGTGTTATCGATCTTTCGTGACACTCCTTAACTATCAGCTGATCCACTGTCAAAACTTCAGTTTACTTTTTTTTTACTTTGATGACATTGACACTATACAAACAGCTCACAAATGTTGTTTTTGAAGTCTAAAAACGCAAAAAACATCACAGAGGTTGTTCTGAAAGTCTAAAAACGCAAGAACATCACAAGGATTGTTCTTAAAGTCTAAAAACGCAAAGAGCCCCACATCCTGCATAACAAACGATTTTATTCAACAAATACTGTTTAACTACACCAATATAACAAGTTAACTAATAACTTGCTTGCTGTTTTTGCTTTATTTCGCGCACACACACGCGACATTCATACAGACGCACAGACCTCCGACATTTTCAAAAGAGGGTCCCCACCTCTTAAGACGTTTAAATCCGCCAACATTCTAAAATTGAAAAGTCTCGCTCATCCAGTTTTTTTCTTCTATACATTTCGTATATATAAGAAAGAGGAAACAAATTGCTGTAAATCATATCCCAGTGAAAGTATGACTGAGGGAAAGTGTAAAAAAATTGCACAGTGTACGAAAAAGCGCACAAAGCACTTTTAGCAGAGTGTGTCATAATAAGACGTCCCGGTCAAAACTAATGTTGTGGCCAAGATAGATTAACGTAAGGAGAAGGTTTTCTGCTGACGAATTGATTTGTGCAAGTGCTCGATAATTTATTTCTATGTGTATATCACTGTTCTAGTTCAATACTGCACTGTTAAAAAAAATCAACTTAAAAATAAGTACTTCCATGTACTTGTTGTTTTCTAAGTAAAATAAACTCAAAAACGAGAACATTAAGCGTTCAAATAGAAGTGATGATTCTGATTTAAAAATGAGCTTGTGGGTAGATCTAAATATAATTACTTGTTATTCTAATCGCATATTAAAAATAGCAAAATAAATTATTTAGTGAATGAGTATACTATTATGAACCTTTTAACGTGCAGAACATACAAGTTTTCACTCTTCGAAATTACGAACTATATCTTAAGCAAATGTGTTAAGTCGCGCGCAAGAATACGACGGTGGTTTTGAAGAAATGCGTACTCAACTAACGTAAACGTCTCATTCTTGTTCCACGGTTGGTGGAAGTTTTGTTTTGGTTGAAAACAATGGAGTTCGGTCAAGGAAAAGCTGGAAGAATTGAAAATGAAGGAATTCTACACTAACTTTGAAAGTAAGAAATATCATTTTACTTTTTATTATGCAAATAATCGTTATTTAATCAAATTCCATTGCCTAATTCTTAGCTAATGTCTTTTGCACGTGTTTTGCTTGTGAATTTCAGAAACAGTTTCTCATCATTTCTTCTATATTTTATAATTTTTTTTTTTTGTGTGTTTCATGTAAGTAGGATTGACTGGAAAAACTTGAATCCATTAACAATAATAAATTAACAAACTTTTCTTGTCTGTGGACTAAGACAATATGTAGTAATATTTGTTTTCATTAATAATTAAGAATGTATTCAAATAATCTTTTATTTATTTATTTTTTCAAATAAATCGAATATGCAATATGAAAATGAATATTGAATTGTTAAATATAAAAACACAAGTTTACTTAAATTAAAGTAGCTATAAAATTTCAATCTTTTCGGGCAGAAGTAGATGAATTTTATGGTATAAAGCATTTTAATCTATTAAATAATAATTTATTAAATCAGTTGTTTAAAACAGAATTAATATTCCAATAATTTTTAAAATGATGTGAAAAATTATTATAATCGAAAATTAGCATGATTTGCATATTTGCAATATCTTTTTACTTAACGGAACATGCAAGATTGTAATTGATACTTCCATATTTTAAAAACTTTGCATTTGCTGAGCAAGCAGCATATAACATAAGTGCCAACCATTCCTTTTTTTTCTTCCCTTGCATATCCAGAAAATAATTTTTACATTAAAGAAGTAAGTTTTAAAATAAAAAACTGAACTATTTGCACTTGTGTATCTGTTTTATTGTGTTAATTTCCTTTGAATGCAAACATACGAGTATTTCTCTAAGTGCTCATGTATAAGTAATATGTATGCTTACTGACTAATATAACTTGCCCCAAAATCTGTTATTAAAATTTTTGTATTTCAACATTATTCAGATATTTGAATGCTAAATTTGTGAGCTTATATTTCAGGCATTCTAAATTTAATTTTTAATATATTAAATGATTTATTCAGTTATTACTATTTTTTTATAAAGTATTGTATTAAAAATGCGAAGTATTGACTATTATTGAGTATTAATTTTATCTTAACCCTAAGAACTGCCTTTATACAGCCTATTATTTCGATATTAATTATTTGTACTTTTTGTTAGAAACTCAATGATGATCAATAAGAAGACACTGAGCTATTTACCTGAACTTTTACGTTTTTTGCATTTTCGCCCATTTCTTCACTTTTTTTATATTGTTAGGGTATTTTACAAGTTAGGTTTTTTTATGTTAGGTTTTTCCATGTTAGGGTAATTATTTTTTAGGGTAGTAGAGATTTCGGAGATAATCCTATCCGACGGGGTGTTTTTAATATGCATTGAAACGTTATATTTGTTATTATGCTCCAAGCGTTATTTATTTTTGTAACGTTACATATGCATTTGAGCAGTATATCTTAAATGACATATTGTTTCACATGTGTATGCAAAGCCCATCTATAATTGAACATGAGATTTATATCTCAATTAATATAAATCTTCCTTTTCAATTTTTTTGTACAGATTTTTGTATATTGTTATTATTATTATTATACTATATATTACTCAATTATGTTATTAATCCTATGTTATTCAATATGTTATACAAAGTACTATGTTATTATCATGATAAAAATAAAGGGAGCAATCCCAATGGTCAGCAGTTAGCGAGTGACCGTAAATTTAATTTGCGGTACGGTTAATGTTAACTTTTAGGAATCCCTAAAAAAATAGGACAAAAACGTAAGTATAGTTTTACATTGCGGTGTAAAGCAGGTATGTAGTCAAAAATATGAGTATGTGTGTTTTGATACATACTCATATTCGAGTCAGGTATGCAATCAAAAATATGAGTATGTGTTTTGATACATAATCATATTCGAGTCCCTGAACGTACTCAAAAAAATGAGAAGGTGCATTTCTCAAATTTAAGAGTTAAGTACTCGGAGCTATTATAAGAACGTGAAGTACTCAAAAATGAGTACATTTTTCTTATTTTTAAGTATCCAGTTTTAACAGTGTGAAATATATCTTTAAAAACAGGAAAAAAAAAAACATGCCTAAATCAGTGGCTTATTTTGTAACTAAACTCTAACTACCTAGATTAAAGCTAGAATGTGAGTCTAGCATGATGCTCAAGATTCATTTCCCTTGGTACAGTTTCCTAATTACAGCGCGGAAAATGAATGTTTAAATGAGTTAATCTTTTAACAGAAGTTTCAACATGTCTTAGTATTAAACTAGGGCAGTGATATATTTAATGCGAGTAATTTTTCTTAGATTTTTATTGATTTCTTTCTTTTTTTTCTTCCAATTAATTATAATTTTGATTTTAAATATATATATAATACAATTATTTACGACTTTAGTATTTCAACAATATAAATTTAACAACAATGAAAGAAATTTTAGGCACGCAATATTTCTGTGTTGCAACTATGCTATAACTCTCCAACAGAGCAAATAAGATTAAAAATTTTCACTTAATACCGATCTTAACAATGTGTGACGTCATCATCTACTTACATTGTTAATAAATTTTTCTTAACGATCAGTTTTGTGAAAAATTAGCAGCGTTAAGCCGAAAAAGATTTACACTGCTATAAAAAGTTATTTGGTGCTATTCGAGTTATTACTGGATACACAGTGATTGATTATTTAAGGTAAGTAAATAATACATTACATTTTAAAATTTAAATAGTACGCAAGTAGCAAAATTAATTAATCTGTGTAACATGTTTTTCATGCATCGTTTATAATGCATCGGTTCTATTAACCCTTAATCTACTGACGGTACTTATAAGTACTATTCTTTATAAATTCCATCCAAATTACCGAAGTTTCAGAAAACTTGACAGAATATAAGTGAAGCATTATACTGAAATTTTAAACAAAAATATTGAGTACTTGATAAATTATGCACATTTCAAAGAATTACTTTTTACTAGCATAATGGTTGGAACATTACTACTTGTAATTTTAAGGAACATTACTTATTTTAATATTTTAAAAACACTATCGACTTCATACTAACTTAGGTTGTTGTATTTACGAGTAAAATCATTACATTCCCAATCTTGGGCAAAGTCATGTTTATTCTAAGTCGGACAAAAAAAAAAGTGTACAAATGCAAATTTCATTGTTCAACGATTTACTTCTTTTAAGTGTTAAATATCATTGGGACACAATGGACTCTTCTCTGATGGAGCAGGAACCAAGGCAAGGGTTAGAGATAAAACGGTTATGAATTTTTTCCAGAAAACTGGATGTTTGGTGTCTCTTATTTTACTTATCCGATCCTAATATCGGCTCCAGTGTTCGAAACATCAAAAATATGCACCAGATAACCGTTTCTTCGTGCACCGGGCTCCGGATATTTAAAAAATCGGTCGGATGACGGATATTCGATGTTTCCCTAAGAGGACCAGTCCCATTCTCCTCCTCCTCCTCTCCCTCCCTCGTCGCTGCATCCCTGATCATCTGCGTTTACTGTTAGCTTAACATAGGGTTGATTTGGAAACAATTGATTCGAAAAAATCGTCGATTTCGTGCGCAAACAACACAAATTGGATTTATATTGTTTGAGCGTAATTTTTCTTGTAACATTATGCAGGAATTTTCTATTTATTTTACCCAAACGTAATATTCAATACACTGAAATGTATACATGATGTAAATTCAGCCTCGCAACATCCAGTGAATGTTTTTTTTTTTAAACTTTTCTTTAGAATTGTTATATCCGTCTGTGGATTGCGAAATACTGAATCATGAAGAAATTTTTTGCAACAAAAATAAAGAAAATAAAGAAGTTTTTCACGTTGAAAAAGAAGTTCGTTCCCGACGTTAAAGCAGATAATCACGATCAAGCGGGATTTGCAAGTACGTCTGCTGAGAATAATGGCTTTGAAGAAATAAGTACTTACTCTTGTGAAAATGAAGAACAAACAGATGCTCCCAACATGAGTTCTGCTGGAATAAATAAGGAAACTTCTCAAGGACTAGAAACTGCTCAAGAAGAAATAGTTGAACATCAGGAAGAAGCTACTGTTGATAAGAGAGATGAATCTGAAAATATCGTCTCTGAAGTAGACATAAGCATGAATAATGTAGAAAGAGATTCAAAAGACGATGAGGCGGGAGTTGAAAGCATTTCTGCTGTAAATGGTGGATTTGAAGAAATAAGTACTTACTCTTGTAAAAATGAAGAACAAATAGATGCTCCGAACAATTGTTCTGCTGGAATAAGTAAGGAAACTTCTGAAGGACTAGAGACTGCTCAAGAAGAAATAGTTGAACTTCAGGAAGAAGCTACTGCTGATAAGAGAGAGGAACCTGAAAATATCGTCTCTGAAGTAGACCAAAGTTTGAAGAATGCAGAAAGAGATTCAAAAGACGATGAAGTGGAAGTTGAAAGCATTTCTGATGTAAATGGTGGATTTGAAGAAATAAGTACTTACTCTCGTGAAAATGCAGAGCAAATAGATGCTCCCAACAATTGTTCTGCTGGAATAAGTAAGGAAACTTCTGAAGGACTAGAGACTGCTCAAGAAGAAATAGTTGAACTTCAGGAAGAAGCTACTGCTGATAAGAGAGAGGAACCTGAAAATATCGTCTGTGAAGTAGACATAAGCTTAAAGAGTTCAGAAAGAGATTCCAAAGACGACGAAGTGGGAGTTGAGAGCATTTCTGCTGTAAATGATGGATTTGAAGAAATAAGTACTTACTCTTATGAAAATGAAGAGCAAATAGATGCTCCCGACAATTGTTCTGCTTTAATAAGTAAGGAAACTTGTGGTGGTGGAGATATTGCAAACAGTACAAGTGAGGAACACCTTCCAGCGAGTACGGATGCCAGATGTCTGGAGTTAGACAAAGATAGTTTTGGAGAGCATATAAATTTGCCAAGTGCTGAAAGGAAAAAGGATGATAAAAACACATATGATGATGCACGATGCAGTAATGAAGACGCGGTACGTACAAATGAAATTCCATCCGATTTACCTCCAAGTTCGAGATCAAATACGGTGGTACGTTTTCACGATCAAGTCACTATTTTTCCACGTAAAAAACCTCGTCCTTTTTGCGGTCTCGTCAAGCGCCCCAAAACCAAACCTCTCAACGAAGAGCCGGTTATACAATCTAGTAAGCTATATCTCGTACCGGAGCTTGAGCTCGACAAAAGAGTTGGAAGATTAAAAGAAAGAGAAAGAATAAAAGCAGATCTTGAGAGGATTAAAGCCGAGATCGAGAAGCAAAAGTTAATTGCTGAAGGGAGAAGAGTGAAAACTCGATTTGAACAATTCACCAGTGAAATGAAGGAGGGATTTAATAGACTTATGAAGCCCTTTTCCGTGATGAAAAAGACAGCAGGTGCTTCTCAATAGCTCAAGAATACAGATGGGAGCTCCTTCCAGCACCATATAGGTAACGTTTTAAAAACCTTTTTCCTACTTTTTAAAAGCTCAAGACAATTTTTACAATGGAGTATTTTCTTAAATTTTCAGCTTTAGAGAATTGCTCTTTTTAGACTTCTATTTTTTGTACGTTTTCCTTCTGTAGCAATGTAGACTGAATAAACAGGAGCCGTTAGGTCTTGCATTGCCAGAAATAAACGAACTTTCCTTCAATTTAAATTCTATGAATCCTGAGCCAGAATTAGATGTAATAGTTAAAGATTTTTATTAAAACAGATACTTTATTAAAGGCGTAACGCTTGCATGAACATGAAACACATAAAATAATATTCGACTCTGCTTTCATACTAGCATTATCTAATGAAACGGGAAGAAAAATAATATAAATGCAGACTCATTCAAAAATATAAAGCGTCTTTTTAAAATATAAGTAGTCTTCTTTTGCTTTAAAAGAATCCAATAATTTTTTTATAAAAATTATTTCTTAATTTCTAACTTATTTTCAATTTTTAATGCATTTATAGAAAGTTTCGCTTTTTTTTTTTACTCAATAAGATGCTTTGAACAATGTAATGTGATTAAATTAAACTATCATTTGGAGCCCCTGAAACTGGGAAAGTCGCTGGAAGTTACCGTGTCGGCAGTCAACGTGTTAACTAAAAATTCTGAAAATTTACGGTAACCTCTGATAGATATTTTCGAGCAACCCTTATGAGAGGTATAATTCTGTTCATTATAAGTTAACGAGCATGTATAATTGCGACGCACGCAAAGCGTTTGCATATATGGCTGCTCTCCTTCTATATGAGACATGTTAAAACCGGATGTTTCGAGACAAACGCATTTATTTTAAACCCCTTCCCTCTCGATCCCGTGAAAATGACGGGCTGAGGTTTCGCTTTCTATTTCTCGCTCCCGGGATATTTCCGGGCTGGAGTGTTTAAAATTTCAAAGAAAAAACAAATCAAAAATTAGAAATAAATTTATGTATTGTTTATACACATATTTTAAAATAATTTTCAGGGATAAAAAAATAGGCACTTTTATGACTGTTTTCTTGAAAATGACCCGAGCATTGAGGGGTTAAATATTGATGTTCTTCGTTTAGTTCAGGAAATGTACCAAAGAAAATGAAATTCGGACACCATACTGGTCTTCCGCTGTTGTTTTAAGCTATGCAATTAGAATCTAATTGCAAAACAAAAGGCACTTCGAGATTTTTTAAAGATGTCTCCGTATTTAACTGGAGCAGTGAATGAAATGGCTGCGAAATTTTGTAATGATTTGAGTCGTAGTCTTTTATTATCACTTTCATTTTCCTGATTTGCATACTCAAAATTTAATTTCAGAAATTAGTTCATGTTTCTTTAAAAAAAAACATAAAAAAAAAAGAACTGCGAGCTTTTATTTATTATGTTTTGTGCATCAGTAAACATTCGATTGTTTCTGAAACGAAAATTTTCATTGTGACATTAAAAAGAGAAAGAGAAAGAGAAATACAAACATATGCATTTGAAAAATTTTAATAAATTTAATTTTGTTAATAAATATACTACAATTACATTACTGGGGTAATTCTAATTCCCCATTTGTCTTTAAAATGCCCTAATATATTAACATTGTTTCTAGATTGATGCTATATGTTTTTTAAAAGTTTCGGTCTTTCTTACAGAACTCAAATCTGAGAATTAAAAAAATTTGGAGTTGACCGTAAAATTATTATGAAGTTTGATATTAAGGAAGGAGTTGCAAGACCCTCTGGGTTCTGATGTTGCCATGTTAATGGAATTATTATTGATTGTAGAATGTATATAATGTAAATGTTTCTTTTTTAATCTTATGTTGCCAATCTGATTTGGAATTTAATTTGTAGAATTTTTTATACTGTTTATTGATATTTTATCTTATATCGCCACTGAGTTGAAAATCATTGTATTGCCAAGTAATTGGAATTTTATTTACGATTGTATACATTTTAAATAACTATTGTTTGTTTTGCCACTTTGTGGAATTCTTGATGTTACCATTTACATGGAATTATTGTTACCAATTACTTGGAATTTGTTGCTTATTAAAAATTATTTCTTATTTTGGAAAGCTTATGCTTTTTTTTTTGTGTGTGTGTGTGTAGTTGGTTTTAGTAACATTAGTTCCAGTTTAAAACTATGCGCAGTAATCTTCGCTTATACGTCGGCGCAAGGAACCGATAATAAAAAGACGATAATCAAGAAACTAACGAATACACTTCACTTATATTTTAGATCAAGAGACTGGGGGAAAAAAAAAGGTTTATTTTAAGGAATGAACTTGTTCAGTCTAAACCAATGGTTCCCAAAGTGTGCGCCGCGGCTCTCCGGAGCGCCGTGGATCGTCGTCAGGGGTGCCGCGGCAGGTCTCTGTCATGGACATGTAAATTGAACTTTACTGCAACAAAACTTTGTATGTACTCATAATTCTTACATACTACCTACTTGTATATTACTGTGTTAGTTAAAAAAAAAAGTTAAATAGATAATTTAACACTAAACCTAACCGTACCGGTCAAATTGACCGTTTTCAAACATTGTGTTAGACTTACACACTTTAAATGTTATAATACCGTAATCGAACTATATGACAATTCTTAGAATATGCATATAATATTTTTTCCACTCTGTACTTCTAGTTATTTTTCGTCTTTTCCAAGAAAAATGTATCATGTGTCCTACCAACCGCTTCGGTCAGTATGACCGACCGTCGATATGAGACAATACTTCACAGTCACACTGCTCGCTCGAAGAGTGAAACCGCACATAATGACGCCGATAGTCGAGTCATGACGAGCAAAAACGAGCGCTCACGCGGTCCTCTACAAACATTCGAAGAGCGAAACACCACGTTCGAATTGTTGCACTTTTCGAGCGAGCAATGCACCTCAGAGTTGGTTGCGATTGAATAGAGCAGACAACAATAGTATTGAGTAGTCTCCAAGAAGGCCACTTGTGTTTCTTTGGACGACATTTAATGAAAATTCTTCATTTTATATACATTTAGCGATAAATGAACAATTATGCTGTGCAACACGAAAAATGTCCTTTGAATGAAAATGCCTGTTTCTTTTGCATTTTTGGCTGAGAATGACGAATCGGCCATTATTTTTTGCGTATCACGTACCATTTTCCCAAAATTCCACATTTTAGCTTTTTACGTATTTTCTGGATAAATATGCATATTTTCGTAATTTATCGACTTAATTTATTATAAATTATATCTTTCTCATTGACAGTGAAATCATTGCCATTCTAGAGAGCTGTTTAATGAACTTGGGTTACTTTAGCGACATTTTTGGCAACAAAAGCTTTATCTACTTCTCGACGTTTCGAGTCTTTTACAAGACGAAAAAACATTTCTTAGACTATTTTGCGAAGAAAGAAAAAATAGTAGGCTGCTGTGATGTGAATGTAGTATTTCAAGCATTAGCACATGAGCACAGTTCAGCAGTGTGGCGCTTTTTTATCAGTGCTCTTCCACCTAAATATTGTTTTCCTATTCATTCCTGCAGCATATTCAGCAAACACAAAGGAAATTTCAAAATTTTGAGTGACAAAAGCATATCAAATGAGCCACTTGTAAATCTACAATATGCCTTTTTTCCACAATTGTATATTAAACTTGGTTTATCGAAATATTTGTAAAAGCTCTAGACAGAGATGGAGTGGATTTCTTGCATTTCAGAAAAAAATTAAAAAAATAAGTGAGGCAAAACTAAAAGAAAGGATTTTTTTTTGGCCCACAACTTAGGGAGTCTTTTCATGATGAAAAGTATGAAAACAAAAAGTGAGAAGCAAAAAACTCTGCCAGTCTGGACTTTAAATCAGTGGGCTCACGTTTCCTTGGAAATGAGAAAGCTGAAAATTACGAAAGTCATGTTGGTGACATGATAAAATGCTTTTGTATTATTAGATTGCTATATTTCATTAAAACTACACTTTTTGGACTCCCATATGGACTTATTTTCTCAAAACCTTGGCATAATTAAGATAACGGGGAGCATGGGGAAAGGTCTCATCAGGATATCTCTGTGTTTTAATAGCGTGTCAGTAGTCGATAGAATTTAAGTATACGAATTTAGTATTGCTAATCTCTTATCAGGGCACACCAACAGATGCCCACAAGATGAAACGCCGAAAAAAATATTTTTTGTGTTTGTGTTTTCAATAAGTAAGCCGCAGTTATATTCTTCTACTAGCTGACATGCCCGGTGTTGCGCGAAATAACATTGCATCATTCCCAGGCCAACAGACACATGTGAAAAATTCTGTTGTAAATATATACGGAGAAATTTAGTTAAAAAATATTCCAGCAAAAGATGGGCAACTGTCCTTAAAAATCCCACTTAAACAGTAAAACTCCTTAAAAATCACGATATCATTAAAAGCAGCAGTTCATAAAAATGGACAGTTGAGTAAGGACAACAGTAACTAAAATGCTAGTAGATAGAAAAGGACAGTTCAACCCCAGCAGGCGCAACGCGCAACGTGCCACACCTTGCGCCTGCCACCTCCTCCTCCCCTCCCCACCTCCTGCTCCTCCGCCTGCCGAGTAGGGTTGAGTAGTAGGGGTCCTACAGCTGACGTCGTAGAAGATGACGGGGGTTTTTGAGTTGAGTTGTGTTTCTTACTTGTTATACTGCGTCTGAAGTTTAGCTTTTTGGGGATGGCAACGGTGATATAGCGGTTGTCATAACAACAGTTACCAACTAAATTTGCTCATGGCGCCATCTAGTGAGATAAACATTAATTCATTCATTTAATTATTTTTGGACTTGGAATTATTTTATTTAATTCGAATTTTCTCTTTCCTAGATCTGGAATCGAACCCGCATCGTCAAAAAATCTTCATGGCAGTCAAATTGTAAACGCACAAATTGACTATGCCATGAAGACCTGATAGCTACAGCGCTAAATTGAATGTTAATATAATTCTTTTTCCAGTTGTTTTGGAAAGAGTGATCATGCTGCCATCTAGCGAGAGAAAAATTATTATTATTTATTTTTTTTTGGACTTTATCCTTTTCCGATGTTATTTTTAATTTCCAACTTTGGTTTTTCGCGAGTGGTAACATTAATTTATTGTTTTTTTAATTGGTAACATGTTTTTACTTTTAATTTCAAGAGTTGAAACGCTGATGCTGTCATCCAGTGAGAGAAATTATTTTTAGACATAGAATATTTTACTCAATTACTTCCTAAAAGTGAAAATTAATTTAATTTTTAAGTTGATGATCCCACCACCATCACGATGTGATTTTTAATCACACCCCATCAACTTTTTGTACACATTCATTTCATTTGGTCATTTCAAAACAATTGTAAATATTCAAGCAATTATACATAACGGTAAAAAAAATTGACCCTAGAAGTGGAAAAAATATAAGTATCATGCAGTGAGACTTCACTTCTACAGTCAATTGTTTTAGGATACTTAAACATAAATATACTCACAAATCGAAACCACTTCTTCTACATTCCTGAAACGAAATCTCTAACAGAGAACAAAATTTTAAATGAATCAATTATTTAAAAGTAGATCATTGGCCATACTAAATGTATTTTTTTTTCCAGAATATATCAAGATTTAACTGTCGTGTTAAAGCGATAATAATTATTTCCATCAGAATTAAATTTCACAATTTTTAATCAACTCATAGCACTATTTTAATCTTAATAATGTATAAGTAGCAACTATCTCTTAATTTTGAACATATTTAATTTTTTTTACTTGTAATTTTTCCCCTAAAATATTAAACCCAGGATTAATTGCGATCCAATCAAATAGCTTCTTGAGAAAGTTTATATTTAATGTGAATCAAACAAATCAATCCTCGAAATTTACAAAATTTAAGTCAAAGTGAATTATAGAAATGTGTAAGACTTAGAAAATTTTTTAAAATCTTTTTTCCTAAAGTATGAAAGACAGAATTAAATGAGAACTTATCAAATAGTTTCTTGAAAAAGTGCGGACTTAATATGTGCCAATCAAATCAATCCACACAATTTACTAAATTTTAGTCAATTAAAAGTTTTATTGAAATATTTGGAACTTAGAAAATGACCATCAGTAGGTTTATACATGCCAATATAGCAATACTTTTACAAAAAGCGGTGATTTCTTCTATACTTAAACAGGGGTTTACATCCATTTTACTGTTTTCTATCAATACAAATCAACGAATTTATATCAACTAAGACTATATTTGTATTATAAGTAATCATGCATTAATCAATATTATACCGCTAGATTTTTTTTTTTTCAAGTTTAAGAGTTTGCATGAAATAAGAGAAGTTACAGTATGTTCGGCAACTTGATTTTACATAGAATAATAAGCGAATTCTTCGTGCATTTCAATATTTATTTATTTTGTTTTTAATTGTTTTTTTTACACATTTTAAGGTTTCAAACGAATACAATCTCAGAAATTATTGTGGGCATATACATCATGATTAAAGAAACTTTAAAAATAGTCAAGCGCATATTGCTAAATTTGTAACTGCGAAGCAATTCAACAACCTGATTGACGTATAATACATTTAACGAGCATTTCAGCTATTCAAAACTTTGTCTTTAACATTTAACGAATTTTTCATTTTTTCAAAGAGTTATTTTTTTTCAAAACTCTGTCTTTAACAAATTTTTACGACTTACACAGAATAATACAACCGAGAAAAATATTTATCATAACTATTTACAACACGATTTTCACACACTGAAAAAGTTTATTACTTAAGCACGAAGAAACTTTAAAACTGTTCACACCGCAAATTTCATGCATTGAAAAAGTCTATTACTTACATACAAAGAATTTTTGAAACTAAAATCGCAGAAGTACAATTTAACTTAAATACGGTAATGCTTAAAATCATAGCTACAGAAAATAAAAAAGAAAGTTAGAAATATTATACTCAAAGACATAAAAAACACACACAAGATGTAACATCTGTTGAAACTTCTACCATTAAAAATAATTAATAACATCCATTATCAGAACTTGGAAGAATGAATGCTAAAAAAGCCTCTTAGAAATAAAGGAAAATTTTAGCAGCTCCTCCACCGAGTTCCTACTAACCAAAGCAATCGTTGCGAATTTTCAGTTATCCTATACACGAACACAAAAGCAACTAGGCAAAATCTAGCAATACAGTTAGTGAATGAACACAGAGATAATGCACTTAAAATAATATCATTCACATGTTGAAAATTTGAAGAATTTTTTCATGCAATATAGCTATAGTTCAATTATTCAAACTTACATGAAACTAATTTTAACAGAATGCAATCTAAGAAATACTTTAAAGTCGAAATACAAATTATATAAAACATCATGTACTCACAAAGAGAGAGCGTAAATCTTTCCCCTCCAAACCACAACGTAGAAATGACTCTTCAAACTCTTATCAGCTGACGAAGATAAGGTAGCAATACCTCGTTGGCCGCCCCAATCGAAGAATGACACATGCAAACATGATGCTACAAGCTGAGTAACACTATCGATAAACCAATTTGACTTCAATTGAAGTTTAATATGAATGTAACAGTATGTCTTAATTAAAAAATATTTCATACATGCAAACATATACATACAAATAAATTTAATAATTTTATGAAGACCTATGTATTTAACTCACAAAACTCAGACAGTTTTCCTTAAACACACATTTTTTTTCCTAGATATAACCCTTTAATTCATTACTTCCGAGTGAAGAATTTCTTACCTTCAGTATTATAATCAACCCATACAATATATTGAACAAACGCTTCATTTATTCAAAGACTTTCAAAACTTACTCTTAAGCATTTAACGAACGTTTCATCTATTCAAAGAGTTATTTATTTTCAAAACTCAATCTTTAACATATTTTTTTACGACTCACACAGAACTTATAATTTAAAGATTTTATAATATACAATCGAGAAAAATATTTAACAAAACTATTTCCAACACGAGTTTTATACATTGTAAAGGTTTATTATCAAAGTTCGATGAAAACTTAAATGCTATTTACGCTGAAAATTTCATGCTTTGAAAAAGTCTATTACTAACATACAAACTTGAAATCTTTACTTTGTTCACACCTTTAATATTATAATCAAGCATATAACACATTAAGCGGACATTTCATCTATTCAAAGACTTTCAAAACTTACTCTTTAACATTTAGCGATCATTTCATTTATTCAAGAAGTTATTTATTTTCAAAACTCAATCTTTAACACAATTTTTATAATTTACATAGGGTTTATGATATACAACCGAGAAAAATATTTATCAAAACTATTTGCAACGCGTCTTTTCCCACATTGAAAAGGTTTATTACTAAAGTACAAAGAAAACTTTCAAGCTATTTACGTTACAAATTCCGTGTTTTGAAAAAGTCTATTACCACTTACGTACATACAAAATTGAAATTTTTACTTTGAAACTAAGATTGCAAACAATTTTATACAGAGTTCAAGTTAAATATAGAATTGGGGAAAATCGTAGCAACATAAAGTACAGAATATAAAAAAAAGTTAGAATCGTTATACTCAAAGACTTGCATTACTAACTGAAATAAAGAAACATAGCTTGCAACTACTACTACCAATGCAAAACTTATATTAACCTGCTAAAAACTCCATAAGAAAAGTCAAAGTACTGCGCACAAAACATCAAAACTTAGAGTCATCTAGTAAAACTTAGAACGAATAATGTAAAACTACGAAAATTTTCAAAAATAAAAGTGTTATGTACTTGCAAAATGTAAAAAGTACTGTGTACGAATGTTAAAACTTTAACTAAAACATGAAACGAAGATGTAAAAATATTAAGTATATCTTAAAGCAACACTAAAATGTAAAAGTATAACGTACAAAACATCAAAACTTAGATTCATCTAGTAAAACTTAGTATAAAAATGTAAAAGTACTAAGGACAGAACCTCAAATATACATTAATTTGATAAAAGCACAATGAAAATGTTAAAGTGCAAAAGACAAAACGTCAAACATAGATTAAGATGTTAAAACAATATATCATAAAAAGTAAAAAAAAAAAAAGGAAAAGAAAAAATACTACATACAAACGGTCAAAACTTAGAACTAAAATTTTTTGATAAACCATATAATTTCAAATTCGTCTCGATAAACTTAGAGCGGAAATGTAAAATTATTGAAGTTTACGAAACAAAAGTGTTAAGCATTCACAAGTTATTTAAACTTCAAAGCGTAAAAAATGATTTCTCTCCAGAAACTTGGAATGAAGTCGTAAAATTACTAAGTACAAACTGTTAAAACATCATAAAAATGTCAAAATGACAAGTATAAAGCAACAAAACATAGCTTTGGCTCCTGAAATATTAATCAAAAATGTAAAAATTCCAACAACAAAATCCTAAAACTCTGAAAAATTAAAAAACACGCAGTACAAAACAACAAAACATGTAAAAATGTTAAGTATAAAGCTGCAAAACTCAAATTCACCCAGAAAAACTCAAAACAAAGATGTAAAAGTAAGGAACTTTTCAAAAGAAAAGTGTTATACACTTGCAAAATGTTAAAACTTAATGCAAAAATGTAAAAATTACTACGTACAAAATGTAAAAATTCTAAGTATATAACGTATTCATCAAGTAAAACTTTGTACGAAAATGTAAAAGTTTAAGTACGAAACTTAAAAAATTTAGATGGATCTACAAAAATTCAAACTAAAATCGTAAAAAGTATGAGTACAAAATGTTCAAACATTCTATAAATGTAAAAAATTTAAGAGTACAAAATACAAAACGTAAAAAAAAAAAGTTAGAGTTATCTTCTAAAACTTAGACTGAAGTCGAGTGAAATTACTAAGTACGAAATGTTAAAACATCATAAAAATGTCTAAATAACAAGTATAAAGTATCAAAACATAGATTTGTACATTGAAATGCACTTGCGAAATGTAAAAAGTATTGTGTACGAATGTTAAAACTTTAACTAAAACATGGAATGAAGATGTAAAAATATTAAGTATAATGTATTAAAGCAACACTAAAATGTAAAAGTACTACATACAAAACATCAAAACTTAGATTCATCTAGTAAAACTTAGTATAGAAAATGTAAAAGTACTAAGCACAGAACGTCAAATATACATTTATTTAGTAAAAACATAACGAAAATGTTAAAGTACTATAGAGATATAAAAATACTAAGTATAATAAACTGAAGCAACACAAATTGTAAAAGTACAAATTACTAAACATAAAAAATTTGGAGTTATCAAATAAAACTTGAAAACATAGATTCACCATCAAAACGTAGATGTGTTTAGAGCAATCTTAATCAGAAAAATGTAAAAGTTCGAAGAACAAAATGCTAATACTGTGAAATATTAAAAAATACACAATACAAAGCAATAATGCATGAAAGAGTGCGAACTTCAAACTTAAATGACAAATTGACAAAACTTAAATGCATTCAGAGAAACTTAGAACGAAAAAATAATAGTACGGAAATTTGCAAAGTAAAAGTGTTATGCACTTTTCAAAATGTTAAAACTTAACTTTATCTTAACTTAACTAAAATCTGCAATGATGATGTAAAAATGCTAAGTATAATATATTAAAGCAACACAAAAATATCAAAATATTAAATACAAAACGTAAAAAAACATAATTTTAGATCTGTCGACTAAAACTTAGACTGAACACATAAAATTATTGAGCACGAAATGTTAAAACATCATAAAAATGAACAAATAACAAGTATAAAGTATCAAAACCATAGATTCATCAACTGAAATCTTGATAAAAAATGTTAAAGTTCTGCGAACAAAAATGCTAAAACTGTGAAAAACTAAATATATGTAATGCAACACAACAAAGCATGTAAAAGAAAAAAGTTCAAAATTAAAACTGCTTTAATCTTAAAGTTACAACTGGAGATATTCTTCTCGCGAACAAAGAAGTGCCAGCTAACCAACGATGAAGGGAACCCTAACCAGTATAGATGGTGAGCCAGTGCTTGGTTAGGGTTCCCTTCATCGTTGGTTAGCTGGCACTTCTTTGTTCGTGAGAAGAATATCTCCAATTGTAACTTTAAGATTAAAGCAGTTTTAATTTTGAACTTTTTTCTTTTACATGCTTTGTTGTGTTGCATTACATATATTTAGTTTTTCACAGTTTTAGCATTTTTGTTCGCAGAACTTTAACATTTTTTATCAAGATTTCAGTTGATGAATCTATGGTTTTGATACTTTATACTTGTTATTTGTTCATTTTTATGATGTTTTAACATTTCGTGCTCAATAATTTTATGTGTTCAGTCTAAGTTTTAGTCGACAGATCTAAAATTATTTTTTTTTACGTTTTGTATTTAATATTTTGATATTTTTGTGTTGCTTTAATATATTATACTTAGCATTTTTACATCATCATTGCAGATTTTAGTTAAGTTAAAATAAAGTTAAGTTTTAACATTTTGAAAAGTGCATAACCCTTTTACTTTGCAAATTTCCGTACTATTATTTTTTCGTTCTAAGTTTCTCTGAATGCATTTAAGTTTTGTCAATTTGTCATTTAAGTTTGAAGTTCGCACTCTTTCATGCATTATTGCTTTGTATTGTGTATTTTTTAATATTTCACAGTATTAGCATTTTGTTCTTCGAACTTTTACATTTTTCTGATTAAGATTGCTCTAAACACATCTACGTTTTGATGGTGAATCTATGTTTTCAAGTTTTATTTGATAACTCCAAATTTTTTATGTTTAGTAATTTGTACTTTTACAATTTGTGTTGCTTCAGTATATTATACTTAGTATTTTTATATCTCTATAGTACTTTAACATTTTCGTTATGTTTTTACTAAATAAATGTATATTTGACGTTCTGTGCTTAGTACTTTTATATTTTCTATACTAAGTTTTACTAGATGAATCTAAGTTTTGATGTTTTGTATGTAGTACTTTTACATTTTAGTGTTGCTTTAATATATTATACTTAATATTTTTACATCTTCATTCCATGTTTTAGTTAAAGTTTTAACATTCGTACACAATACTTTTTACATTTCGCAAGTGCATTTCAATGTACAAATCTATGTTTTGATACTTTATACTTGTTATTTAGACATTTTTATGATGTTTTAACATTTCGTACTTGGTAATTTCACTCGACTTCAGTCTAAGTTTTAGAAGATAACTCTAACTTTTTTTTTTACGTTTTGTATTTTGTACTCTTAAATTTTTTACATTTATAGAATGTTTGAACATTTTGTACTGATACTTTTTACGATTTTAGTTTGAATTTTTGTAGATCCATCTAAATTTTTTAAGTTTCGTACTTAAACTTTTACATTTTCGTACAAAGTTTCACTTGATGAATACGTTATATACTTAGAATTTTTACATTTTGTACGTAGTAATTTTTACATTTTTGCATTAAGTTTTAACATTTTGCAAGTGTATAACACTTTTCTTTTGAAAAGTTCCTTACTTTTACATCTTTGTTTTGAGTTTTTCTGGGTGAATTTGAGTTTTGCAGCTTTATACTTAACATTTTTACATGTTTTGTTGTTTTGTACTGCGTGTTTCTTAATTTTTCAGAGTTTTAGGATTTTGTTGTTAGAATTTTTACATTTTTGATTAAAATTTCAGGAGCTAAAGCTATGTTTTGTTGCTTTATACTTGTCATTTTGACATTTTTTTTATGTTTTAACAGTTTGTATTTAGTAATTTTACGACTTCATTCCAAGTTTTTGTAGAGAAATCATTTTTTACGTTTTGAAGTTTTAATAACTTGTGAATGCTTAACACTTTTGTTTTGTAAACTTCAATAATTTTACATTTCCGCTCTAAGTTTTTCTAGACGAATTTGAAATTATATGGTTTATCAAAAAATTTTAGTTCTAAGTTTTGACCGTTAGTATGTAGTATTTTTTCTTTTTCTTTTTTTTTTTTTTTTAATTTTTATGATATATTGTTTTAACATCTTAATCTATGTTTGACGTTTTGTCTTTTGTACTTTAACATTTTCATTTTGCTTTTATCAAATTAATGTATATTTGAGGTTCTGTCCTTAGTACTTTTACATTTTTATACTAAGTTTTACTGATGTTTTGTACGTTATACTTTTACATTTTAGTGTTGCTTTAAGATATTATATTTAATATTTTTACATCTTCGTTTCATGTTTTAGTTAAAGTTTTAACATTCGTACACAGAACTTTTTACATTTTGCAAGTGCATAACACTTTTATTTTTGAAAATTTTCGTAGTTTTACATTATTCGCTCTAAGTTTTACTAGATGACTCTAAATTTTGATGTTTTGTGCGCAGTACTTTGACTTTTCTTATGGAGTTTTTAGCAGGTTAATATAAGTTTTGCGATGGTAGTACTAGTTGCAAGCTATGTTTCTTTATTTCAGTTAGTAATGCAAGTCTTTGAGTATAACGTTTCTAACTTTTTTTTATATTCTGTACTTTATGTTGCTACGATTTTAACTAATTCTATATTTAACTTGAACTCTGTATAAAATTGTTTGCAATCTTAGTTTCAAAGTAAAGATTTCAATTTTGTATGTACGTAAGAAGTAATAGACTTTTTCAAAACACGGAATTCATAACGTAAATAGCTGGAAAGTTTTCTTTGTACTTTAGTAATAAACCTTTTCAATGTGGGAAAAGACGCGTTGCAAATAGTTTTGATAAATATTTTTCTCGGTTGTATATCATAAACCCTATGTAAATTATAAAAATTGTGTTAAAGATTGAGTTTTGAAAATAAATAACTTCTTGAATAAATGAAATGATCGTTAAATGTTAAAGAGTAAGTTTTGAAAGTCTTTGAATAGATGAAATGTTCGTTTAATGTGTTATGTGCTTGATTATAATATTAAAGGTGTGAACAAAGTAAAGATTTCAAGTTTGTATGTTAGTAATAGACTTTTTCAAAACATGAAACTTGCAGCGAAAATAGCTTGAAAGTTTTCTTTGAACTTTGCTAATAAACCTTTTCAATGTATGAAACTCGTATTGGAAATAGTTTTGTTAAATATTTTTATCGGTTGTATTACTCTGTGAAAATCTTAAAAATTGTGTTGAACACTGAGTTTTGAAAATAAATAACTCATTAAATAGATGAAACGTTCGTTAAATGTTTAAGAGTAAGTTTTGAAAGTCATTGAATAGATGAAATGTCCGCTTAATGTGTTATATGCTTGATTATAATATTAAAGGTGTGAATAAAGTAAAGATTCCAAGTTTGTATGTTAGTTATAGACTTTTTCAAAGCATGAAATTTGCAGCGTAAATAGCATTTAAGTTTTCTTCGAACTTTGATAATAAACCTTTACAATGTATGAAACTCGTGTTGGAAATAGTTTTGTTAAATATTTTTCTCGGTTGTATATCATAAAATCTTTGTAAATTATAAGTTCTGTGTGAGTCGTAAAAAAATATGTTAAAGATTGAGTTTTGAAAATAAATAACTCTTTGAATAGATGAAACGTTCGTTAAATGTTTAAGAGTAAGTTTTGAAAGTCTTTGAATAAATGAAGCGTTTGTTAAATGTATTGTATGGGTTGATTATAATACTGAAGGTAAGAAATTCTTCACTCGGAAGTAATGAATTAAAGGGTTATATCTAGGAAAAAAATGTGTGTTTAAGGAAAACTGTCTGAGTTTTGTGAGTTAAATACATAGGTCTTCATAAAATTATTAAATTTATATGTATGTATATGTTTGCATGTATGAAATATTTTTTAATTAAGACTTACTGTTACATTCATATTAAACTTCAATTGAAGTCAAATTGGTTTATCGATAGTGTTACTCAGCTTGTAGCATCATGTTTGCATGTGTCATTCTTCGATTGGGGCGGCCAACGAGGTATTGCTACCTTATCTTCGTCAGCTGATAAGAGTTTGAAGAGTCATTTCTACGTTGTGGTTTGGAATGTAAAGATTTACGCTCTCTCTTCTCTGTGAGTACATGATGTTTTATATAATTTGTATTTCGACTTTAAAGTATTTCTTAGATTGCATTCTGTTAAAATTAGTTTCATGTAAGTTTGAATAATTGAACTATAGCTATATTGCATGAAAAAATTCTTCGATTTTCAACGTGTGAATGATATTATTTTAAGTGCATTCTCTCTGTGTTCATTCACTAACTGTATTGCTAGATTTTGCCTAGTTGCTTTTGTGTTCGTGTATAGGATAACTGAAAATTCGCAACGATTGCTTTGGTTAGTAGGAACTCGGTGGAGGAGCTGCTAAAATTGTCCTTTATTTCTAAGAGGCTTTTTTAGCATTCATTCTTCCAAGTTCTGATAATGGATGTTATTAATTATTTTTAATGGTAGAAGTTTCAACAGATGTTACATCTTGTGTGTGTTTTTTATGTCTTTGAGTATAATATTTCTAACTTTCCTTTTTATTTTGTGTAGCTATAATTTTAAGCATTACCGTATTTAAGTTAAATTGTACTTCTGCGATTTTAGTTTCAAAGATTCTAAGTTTGTATGTAAGTAATGCATGAAATTTGCGGTATGAACACCGCAAATAAGGTTTTTTAAAGTTTCTTCGTGCTTAAGTAATAAACTTTTTCAGTGTGTGAAAATCGTGTTGTAAATAGTTATGATAAATATTTTTCTCGGTTGTATTATTCTGTGTAAATCGTAAAAATATATTAAAGACAGAGTTTTGAAAATAAATCTCTTTGAAAAAATGAAAAATTCGTTAAATGTTAAAGACAAAGTTTTGAATAGCTGAAATGTTCGTTAAATGTATTATACGTCAATCAGGTTGTTGAATTGCTTCGCAGTTACAAATTTAGCCATATGCGCTTGACTATTTTTAAAGTTTCTTTAATCATGATGTATATGCCCACAATAATTTCTGAGATTGTATTCGTTTGAAACGTTAAAATGTGTAAAAAAAAATAATTAAAAACAAAATAAATAAATATTGAAATGCATGAAAAATTCGCTTATTATTATTCTATGTAAAATCAAGTTGCCGAACATACTGTAACTTCTCTTATTTCATGCAAATTCTTAAACTTGAAAAAAAAATCTAGCGGTATAATATTGATTAATGGATGATTACTTATAATACAAATATAGTCTTAGTTGATATAAATTCGTTGATTTGTATTGATAGAAAACAGTAAAATGGATGTATACCCCTGTTTAAGTATAGAAGAAATCACCGCTTTTTGTAAAAGTATTGCTATATTGGCATGTATAAACCTATTGATGGTCATTTTCTAAGTTCCAAATATTTCAATAAAACTTTTAATTGACTAAAATTTAGTAAATTGTGTGGATTGATTTGATTGGTACATATTAAGTCCGCACTTTTTCAAGAAACTATTTGATAAGTTCTCATTTAATTCTGTCTTTCATACTTTAGGAAAAAAGATTTTAAAAAATTTTCTAAGTCTTACACATTTCTATAATTCACTTTGACTTAAATTTTGTAAATTTCGAGGATTGATTTGTTTGATTCACATTAAATATAAACTTTCTCAAGAAGCTATTTGTCTGGATCGCAATTAATCCTGGGTTTAATATTTTAGGGGAAAAATTACAAGTGTAAAAATAAAATATGTTCAAAATTAAGAGATAGTTGCTACTTATACATTATTAAGATTAAAATAGTGCTATGAGTTGATTAAAAATTGTGAAATTTAATTCTGATGGAAATAATTATTATCGCTTTAACACGACAGTTAAATCTTGATATATTCTGGAAAAAAAAAAATACATTTAGTATGGCCAATGATCTACTTTTAAATAATTGATTTATTTAAAATTTTGTGCTCTGTTAGAGATTTCGTTTCAGGAATGTAGAAGAAGTGGTATCGATTTGTGAGTATATTTATGTTTAAGTATCCTAAAACAATTGACTGTAGAAGTGAAGTCTCACTGCATGATACTTATATTTTTTCCACTTCTAGGGTCAATTTTTTTTACCGTTATGTATAATTGCTTGAATATTTACAATTGTTTTGAAATGACCAAATGAAATGAATGTGTACAAAAAGTTGATGGGGTGTGATTAAAAATCACATCGTGATGGTGGTGGGATCATCAACTTAAAAAAATAAATTAATTTTCACTTTTAGGAAGTAATTGAGTAAAATATTCTATGTCTAAAAATAATTTCTCTCACTGGATGATAGCATCAGCGTTTCAACTCTTGAAATTAAAAGTAAAAACATGTTACCAATTAAAAAACAATAAATTAATGTTACCACTCGCGAAAAACCAAAGTTGGAAATTAAAAATAACATCGGAAAACGCTAAAGTCCAAAAAAAAAAAAAAAATAATAATAATAATTTTTCTCTCGCTAGATGGCAGCATGATCACTCTTTCCAAAACAACTGGAAAAAGAATTATATTAACATTCAATTTAGCGCTGTAGCTATCAGGTCTTCATGGCATAGTCAATTTGCGCGTTTGCAATTTGACTGCTATGAAGATCTTTTGACGATGCGGGTTCGATTCCCGATCTAGGAAAGAGAAAATTCGAATTAAATAAAATAATTCCAAGTCCAAAAATAATTAAATGAATGAATTAATGTTTATCTCACTAGATGGCGCCATGTGTATAACCTCAGAGTTCAAAAAATAATTTCTCTCACTAGGTGGCGCCATGAGCAATTTTAGTTGGTAACTGTTGTTATGACAACCGCTATATTACCGTTGCCATCCCCAAAAAGCTAAACTTCAGATGCAGTGTCAGAAAAACAACTCAACTCCGCTCAGAAACCCTCGTCATCTTCTATGAGGAAACCCTACTACTCAACCCTACTCGACAGGCGGAGGAGCAGGAGGTGGAGGGGAGGAGGATGTGGCAGGCGCAAGGGGGGTGTGGCACGTTGCGCGTTGCGCCTGCTGGGGTTGAACTGTCCTTTTCTATCTACTAATCTTCGATAGTGAAAATGGTTGCCAATCTCAGGAGAATGCACTAAGTGTGCAAATGGCGAGGAGACGATACACAGCCCCATTGAAACAACAGCAATGTTCACACACAAAATTGGAGGTGCATCATAGGACTTCGCTTGCCGAAAATACGAAAATAAGTAAAAATTCAGTTATTTTCTATTTTTTATATTTATATATTTTTAAAAAAAATTCTCAAAATCCGTACTTCTCCATATACGAGTATTTTTGACCGTAAATTTCTACGCATTTGCAGTAAATGAAGGAATTATCCAACGTACTTGAAATTTCTTACGTCTACTTAATGTGACATCCATGGGACATTTCGGCACTATTCATCGTCAAGAAGATATATATTACAAATTTCGTTAATAAAAGCACTTGGCCAAAATTTCAACGCATTTACAGCAAATCAAGGAATTATCCAACGTACTTCAAATTTCGTACGTCAACTTAATATGACATCCATGGTAGTTTTTCCGCACTATCCATCGACAAGAAGATATATATATATATATATATTTTTTTTTTTCAGATTTCGTTAAAAAAGCAATTGGGTTTCGTTAAAAAGGGAATTGTTCTGCTCATCTGAAATTTTTTATGTGCACTTTGTGCTTTTTCCGCAACTACCCAGTATCGACAATAGGAATTTCAACCCACCACAATATATGTAATACTAGCAGTGCCCGCACGGCGTTGCCCGGGCTGAATTTTTAAAACGTCCCCACGGCGCTGTCCTTGCTAAGAGTATAAAAAAAAATTGCCTGCGGCATAAAGCCTGCATTGTTTGAAAAACATCGTGTGTCTATTTGTCAAAAAAAAAAAAAAAAAAAAAAAACACACACACATTAGATGTTACAATAATAATAAAATTACACGTTAATTTAAAGCACAAATGAGCAAAAAAATGCAGACATATGTTTCGGGATTGCTTGGAATCCCTTTTTCAATGCGACAGGGAGCTTCTAGATGCAAAACATCCAAATGAAGCATCAATGCTTGAAAAAGTAATATAACATGTAGAAGGATCAATTAAGAAAACTTGGGAACAATTCCATCAGTAGGGTCAGATTTTTCACCAGAGGGTAAGTAAAACTGCCAAATTGTAGCACGGCGTCATTTGTTGCGTTACTTTTCATCTGGAATGAGTCTTATTAGTCTTGGCAGCAATGATCTTAGATTGATTGCAAGAATGAAATTGTGATATCATATTTATTTTATTTCCCAGCCATGGTGAACTGTTATCTCGCTAACCGAAAGATAAGTTTTATAATGAAATGAAGCTT
The DNA here is from genome assembly GCA_038502835.1 of Octonoba sinensis. Taxonomy (NCBI): domain Eukaryota; kingdom Metazoa; phylum Arthropoda; class Arachnida; order Araneae; family Uloboridae; genus Octonoba; species Octonoba sinensis. Next base: position 10,685,608 of record CM076599.1, read on the forward strand.
TGCTAGCGGTACCATAGAGATGAAATAGTAGGTGATAATATTTATAGTTAACTGTAAACCATACCTAAAAAACGTATGCACAATTTTGTTAGTATTCTTTATCGCCGGTTTATCACCAACGCCTAATTAAAAAAGTCAAATTAAAGCGTGTTGTCATTCGCCACATAATTTGAAGTCTAGAATAAACTATACGTCCGTAAAATTTTCGAGGCGATATTTATTTAAATGCTATTGCTAAATCAAGGAAATCGTAAAATCGGGGAGACGGAATTTTTATCAAGTTCAATCTCGATTTTAAAAATTATTGTTAATTTGAGAAAAACTTTAAATCGAAGATATGCTTTATTATTGTTTTATCTTTATTAAACTGAACTATTCTGAAAAATAAGTTTCATATTGAAACCTAGCGGTACCCGCACGGGGCTGCTCGTGCTGAATTTTAACCGCACCTAAAAAACGTGAGCACAATTTCATTAGCGTGTTCCGATTTATCGCCAATGACTGATTAAAAAGTCAAATTGTAGCGTGTCATATTCGCCACGTTATTTGAAATCTAGTATAAACCAAAGGTATTCCTATTCTGGCGCTATTTAAATTCTATTGTTAAATCGGGGAAATCGTTAAATCGGGGAAACAATACTTTTATCAAGTTCAATCTCGAATTTAAAACCTATTGCTAATTTGAGAAAAACGTTAAATCAAAGGTATGCTTTATTATTGTTTTTCCGTTGAAAACAATGATGTCTCTCTATTTTGAAAAATAAGTTTTATGTTGAAATTAAGCTAACACTATTACCCGGAGTTGAGGAAACTGCTAATTATTATTTTTGGACCAAGGTAAGCCTTAAGAACTCGCACTAAAAAGCTTATAACTGGTGTTCTTATTGACTGAGAAACCTAGAACAAATATCATCTTATGCAGAAAAATTAGCGCTTTCGATCGATATATCACATTAATATGTGCAAGGTTTTTTTCACTCCCATATTGGGAATTTATATGGACAATTGCTTAAAATTGGAATAAAAAAAGAACTACCTGTAGGATTTTTTTTCAGAAACCTTCGCAGGAGTGTACTCAACACCTTCCCAGAGTTTCAAGGCGATCGGATGAATGGTGTAGTAAAGCATAACACACAGACACACATAAATTCATTTTTATATATGTAGATAAACTATACACATATAAAAATACTACAAATGGAAAACTTTATTAATTAAAGACGTAAATATATTTATAGGAATGATTAAAAGAAGTAATATTTAGTGAATGTTAGTGATAAATTTGTCTACTGAAATTTTATCACCCAGTACAGAAAGCTCAATCTATAATTTGAGAGCTTAAAACTGTTGATCAAAGTTTCGATGTATTATATTTCCCTAACAGAAAGTTGCAGGAAGCACTCAAGTAAAGCAGGATATTATGGCAGTCTTTAAAGCCAAGTCAGCTCTTAGTGGAAACTAGAGTTTTCAATTATATGCAGTTCAGTCAGTTGAAATTTAGTGTAATTTGGTTCAATCCGATTTCTGAAATGCCTACGAGCGTAGAGTGTATCACGCATCGGAAATGACTTGAAAGCGATGATTATTATTATCACTGTCTTGGACATTAGAAAAGGAAACGATATTGTTATGACGGATATCAACGGTAATGAGTTGCTAGGCAGTTTGGAGCTAAAACTGGTTGGAGTTTGAGATGTTGCTCTCAGGCTCAATGCAAAATGTCAGTCGAGATATGCTTGATTTACTTGATACTATGTTTAAAAGTAAGAAATAGCAATTGTTTATTTCCAAAATCACGAATTAGTCAGTTATTGGCATTAAAGTTAACTAGTACGGCGTGCAGTATCTGGAATGCATTCTATCAGTTGATAGGTGAAAAACAACCAAGAATTTAGAAGAAACATAATTTGATATTAAAATGAGCCCTACACTTAACTACTAAAATACCTGAAATAATACCGGAAAATTATAGACAGCGGCCTTCTAAGAAATAGGTGAGAACGGGGCTAGTTGACGCAGTTTTTAGTTATTAATTATTATTAATTTTTTGTTCAAGTTTTTGATTAAAATTTAACTGCACCTTAAAAGCACATGTATTAGGCAATAAATGCACAGCAGTCCTCAGTTTGTAGCTTCTGTAGTTTATGCTTGAAGGAAGTCTAAAGTATCAGAAGTTCCATCTAGAACTATACGAGCCTACTTTCCAGTCTTCACCCAACTTCAAATTTATAATATAGCATCTCTTTCTCTCTCTTTCACGTTTAGCTTTAGTTCTTAATTACTTCAAATATACCTTTTTCAACGGATAATGCATATTCATTCACTCACTCATTCATTCTTTCATTTATTCATTCATTCATTTGCTCATTCATGTATTTATTCATTCATTTACTTATTCATGTATTTATTCACTCATTTATTTATTTTTTCATTCATTCACTCATTTAATTATTTCATCATGTATTCACTTATTCATTCATTCATTCATTTATTCATTCATTTATTCGTTCATTGTTTCACTCTTTCATTTATTCATTTATTCATTGAGAAATATCCTTAAAAATCCCGATCAAAAAAGTTCATAGGAAAATAGAATTGTTCAGTTCTTGTTGAACTTCGTATCTGCACATGTTCTACAGCGTAATATCTTTCCGATAAAGTTAGTTGCAAGCAAATCCGTCGGTTAGCTCAGGATTTATATGGGATTGAAATTTCCCGGAGGCGCTAATGTTAATTTGGTACCTTTCCATTATCACGGCACAAATCTCGCCAAGCAGAATTTTTGGCGACAGCACACGCAAAACGTTACCAGCGACGATATTCCGTTTGGCGTTGGTTGCATCATTATTGGCGACTTTATCGACTGCGCAGGAAAAATGCACATTTTTTTTGAACTGTTCAAAAATGAACAAAAATTGTTCAAATCAATATTTCATGCCGAGAGCTTCTTCCAATAAGCTTGCTCATAGGAACTTGGATCTAGTGCCTAGAGTTTACATCATTTGCTTCGTTTTGGCCCATAGGCGCTATTGTTAAATTTTTTTGAACTGTTCAAAATTGAACAAAGCATCGTTCAAATCATGGTATAATATGGAGTAACATATGGAAATAAAACGTCCTCGCCGAGACCTTTCGAACGCAAAAAGAATTTTTCAAATCGGACAATTCGCTCAAAAGTTATTAGGGGGGACAGACAGTCCGACATGACGGAGCGACAGACCGACCGTCTGTCGGTAGACACACATTTTTCCATCTCAAAACCCTACTTTCAAATTTTTTATTTTTCAATCTTTATTTAATTACTTCCCTTATTTTTGACTTTTCTTCATTTTTAACGATATTTTTACGATACATTAAGCCTTCTTTCTTGCTTTATTACTATTTTTTTACTTTTACGGGAAAGTAGGCTAAAAATGTGCTCCAACTTACCCTATCAGATTACTTTATCAGATTTCTGACGTAAGAAGAACCGAACAAACTTACTGATTTTTTTTTTTGATCAGTGCTTTAAATCAGCGCTTGAGTATTATTCATTATTACCAAGCACTGAGTTAATGCTCCAACCATGCGCCGACAAGCGCGAGTAAGTGCTAGATTCAAACTGGGAGCATATTTTTAATCGGATAAGGGCAATCTACTGCTATTCTTAATCTATGCATTTTATACTCTGGTTACGACATGTATCGGTATTTTATGCTTATTGGCGTCTATTAAACTACAGTGAAAATACGAATTGATTTACATTCGCTTAACGATTTTTCACAACTTATTCTGAATTTTTATATTCACATTAACTCCAAAACTCTCGTTATCTATGAAAACGAGCATTGTCACTGAAACACATAGAAAACTAGAAACATATAGAACATTAGCAATATAATCCATTATTATGTCCATTAGTGCTGAAAACGGAAACGCTCAAGAGGGAAAGATGATTATTCAGGTAATTTTTGCTTTATGAAACTAATTAATACTCATCTACCAGTCCATCTTCCAAATGCTTTCTATTCGTGATATTTGTGTTACGTTAAGCGCTATCTCTTCAACGAGCTGGAATTGAAAGCAAAAAATAATTTAAGATGGAGGAAAGAAATTTGTACAGATGTTGGCTGCGATACCAGTAATCAAAAATCGAACTCAACGCTTCCATCTGTGGAATACAAGGAAATCTCATTAACGAACGAAAGCATCATCGTGAAAGTTCGAAACTTTGAAAACTTTTGAATTGGAATTCGATAGCGAATATTATTCTGTCGATACTTTTTACTCTGATAAAAATTTCCATCATTGGACATTTTTTTTTTGCAAAGTTTCGAGTCCCTTGTAACAAATGCAACACATAGAATTTAGCCAAGGTTTAAATATTACATTAGCGGTGTGTTGTATATGTTAACCAATGAATTTTACGCTACACTCTGGTTATCAAAATAGTTTAATAATTTGTAGAACAAAGCTTACTAGAATTTCTCTGGTGTTAAATTAACGTTGTCGCTTAGCACGTTTGCGTTACTATCTAAAACAAGAAGTTCCGTCTAGAACTATACGAGCCTACTTTCCCGTATACACCGAATTCAAATTTATAATCTAGCTATCTCTCTCTCTCTGTCTTTCTCGTTTAGCTTTAGTTCTTAATTGCTTCAAATATACCTTTTTCAACGGATAATACATATTCATTCAATCATTATTTATTAATTCATTCATGTATTTATTCACTCATTTATTCATTCATTCTTTTGCTTATTCATTTAATCATTCATTAATTAAAAAATATTCTTGAAAATCCCGATCAAAAAATTTCATAGGAAGATAGGCTCGTTAATTCTGGATGAACTTTATTTGTACATGTTCTACGTCATAAGAGCTTTCCGATAAAGTTTGTTGCAAGCAAATCGGTCCGTTAGATCAGAAATTATATAGGATTGAAATTTCCCCGTAGGCGCGGTATGTTAATTTTTTTTGAACTGTTCAAAAATGAACAAAAAAATGTTCAAATCAATATTTTACGCCAAGAACTTCTTCCAGTGAGCTTGTTCATGGGAACTTATATCTTGTACCCAGAGTTTACATAATTTGCTTCATTTTCACCCATAGGCGCTAATGTTAAAATTTTTTGAACTGTTCAAAATTGAACAAAAAATTGTTCAAATCAAAAAGTAAAATATGGAAATGAGATGTCCTCGCCCAGATCTTTCGAATGCAAAAAGAATTTTTCCAATCGGACAATTCATTCAAAAGTTATTAGGGGGGGGGGGACAGACCGACAGACAGACAGACCGACAGACCGACCGACACACTTTTTCCCCATCTCAAAACCCTACTTTCAAATTTTTTATTTTTCAATCTTTATTTAATTACTTAACTTATTTTTGACTTTTCTTGATTTCTAACGATATTTTCACGATACATTAAGCCTTCTTTCATGTTTTATTATTATTTTTTTTTACTCTTACGGGAAAGTAGGCTAAAAAGGGCATAAATCGTAAAATCATCAATTTTGATGTCTCTAGTTTTTCCAAGCTAGATTGACCATTTGCTGATTTTAACTTACAATTAGTATTGAGTGTAGATGTAAATAAGATTTAGTCAACCCATCGAAATTAAACTGTTTTAAAACTTAGGACTTGTTGCATAATAAATGGAATAAAACAATTACAAATATAAACTTCCAAAACGTTTAAACATCGGAAAAATCAATCCGAACGAACATCCGAATCCGGTGAAGTAAACCTGAGCGGTTAAAAGTGAATATGTTGGAGATTCTGATGTGGAAGTGAGTCATTGAGAAATTGCAGACAGTTAAATAGTCAAGCATTCTACCACCTACTAGCGGCAAATTTGCATAGCAACGAGTACAACTAAGCTTCATCGAAATTCCGTTTTGTAAGACAAAATTTTGAATGTTTGAACTGACGATACCAATCTATGTACCAGAAGCCCAACTTTTGACGTTTTTTCAACTATCTGATCAGCGCAACGACATTTCGAGCGCTTCTTTTTTTCCATTACGTATACATACCTGACTTTGGTTTTCTTTTCCAAACTTTTCTTCTAATTTCCCGTAACATCTCTTCACACACTATTGAAAGTCTGAACCCTTTATCCTGTTCTGTTGGTAAAATTCTAATTTTCTGCTACGTATGCGAGTGCTGGTAAAACATACAGTTTAAAAACCCTTTTTTTTTTTTTTTTTGGAAACAATAGGGTACGCTGAATTCATGCCGATTTTTCAAATGTCAAAATAATTGTATCTTGACAGTTGCAAAGGAAGTAAAAATAGGCAGAATAATAAGAATATTAATAAACAGCAGGTTTGAAACTGATACCGTTGTGTTGATAATTTAAATATCAGTTTTAATTATACAAAAATACGATAAGTTATATGCATTAAAAGTTTTTTTTTTTGAATTTAAGACTAAATTAAAAGAAATATAACCACCGAATAATTTACTAAATGTTACATATATTGCATATTTGTATTTAAACCTAACAGTTCAAGAATTCGAGGAATTATGATGAATAGAGAATTAAACTTAGGCTGCGGGATATAATTAATCTACAAATAGCGCATTCAAATCGCTTCCAGTTTCTATTTAGATAAAGGTAATTTCTAGATTTTAGCAATTTGCATGCACATTACTACCACTAGGAAGATATTTTTGGAATTGTCAGAATGACAGTAATGTATGACATTCAACATGTAATGAAGATATATGGAAACTGTAAACTGCGCTTACACGTTTGAGCGCGCTTTTACAAGAGGAAATGCTGATCCATGTTTAAGCACTGCACTGCAATGCGCAATTCTATTACCTACTTTTGCTTCATACTTTTATATACACGAACAATCCTTGCAAAGTAAAGGGTGCATTATGATGTGGTTTATTACAGCAGTAGAAATTATAGCTTTTATTTCTAATGTGTTTAGAAGCTTTGTAATGGTACCATACCTGTTTTCATTATTAAATTTGCAAAGATGTTAAATTAAATATAGTGTTCTAATCTTTGGAAGTTAGGCATTTACCCTTTATTTTATTACAGTGTTTTAATGTTACTGTATTCTTTATATTACTTGACCTTCGACGTTTTTTAAAGAAAAATGCTAACCGCTCCCCCCCCCCCCCAAAAAAAAAACACGAATTTGTTATATTTGTTTATTAGATGTAACTCTTGTCCCGCATTGAATCAGTCGGTAGAAGCTGGGTTCTCGCAGAACACCGAAAGTGAAGCAACATTGACTGAGGTCAGTGTTTGGAAGGGTAACAACCTCTTGCGGTCCGTGTACGCTAAAGGGAGCTGGTGCACGTTAAATAGGTCGTATCTCCAATGTCCTCCACGTGAAACGATACCTCTGGGGGCGCCAATTCCAGGTGACGGTCTCTCATCTGGGAGCTGGTTCAAAAGATTGAGGGACCTTTCAAAGGGGCGGAAATCGGACCCCTGCCTCGTTAGACTCAGGAGCAGCGTACCCATTCTTTCTCGCCACGCGCGAGGACAGGACAACAACAACAACAAAATGTAACTCTTAGACACCCAATAAATGGTACTCCCAACTCTAAAGCTCTGCGCACGCCTTTGGTAACCGAAAGCAAGCAATACTGCCAAACATGCTAAAAATTAATTATAATAACCAGTAAATAAATAAGTAATTAAGTAAATTAAAATGAGTACTGATTCAAAAGTGTCTCATTAATGCATAAAAACCTAAAATTACACGGAAGAAGAGAAACTTTTATATATCTGACAAATAATGTTGTTTGTTGTTTCCAATGTGAAGGCACTTGCCTACTCGGCATTCGTCCTTTTCCACGGGAAGTGCTGGCCATTTATGAAGGGTCACCTGATAGCTCACCTGTCAGGTGACTTATCAGGCATTGAGTCTAACACACTGTAGTCGGATGAACCAGATGGCGCCACCACAACCACGCCATCTTCCTTTTTTGATCTAATGGTAAAGGGAAGGGAACAGCTCCACCCTCAGGTACCCTCGGAACTGCCTCGAGACTTCAGGGTCCACGGATTTTACATGCACGTATCCCCAAGTGCACATGGTGAGCCTTCAGCGGCTCGGGTATCGAACCTGAGATCCTCCGATCCGAAGCTCGACATCCTAACCGCTAGGCTACCACGGCCATCTAAAAAATAATAAAATACGGAAAAGGTAAGAAATACACAGGTAAAAATTACCATTTTAGATACTCTATTTCAATTTGCGAAATATTTTTAAACTTTTGATTAATTTAGAAAATTTTAGATGAAAGCAGGCTCTATGCCTTTCATAAGGTGTATTTCAGATTGCAAATAAATAAAATAAGACTTGATTTAAATTTTTAATAAATGAGTGATTAAGAAACTGTTTATTTTAAACATACATAATATAATGCAATATAATTCGCCGCATTGAAATTTTTTTTGTTTACAGTTAAGGTTGACAATCCTGTATTACATGGCACACTTGCCAGAACGACGCGATTTGCCATCATATAACAACTGCAAATTAGGAGAAAAAAATGTTAATTTTATTATAAAATAAGGATTGACAACTAATCTACTGCAATGTACCCAAAAATAGAAAATGCGCTTTTACACGTATAAATGGTTACGAAGGGTATTAAAATATCAATTACATTTTCTTTTAAAATTGGGGATACTCCCTTTGACTACTTTACCAAAAATTAATTAAGGGTACAAGTTCAAAATTGTTTAGAGCGTCGCGTGAAGATTAATGAAATAAGCACTTATGTATTAAGTGATAATATATTTTCATTTTCTGTTTTGATGTCAATTTCGTAAAGTTACGCCAGGAAAAGTTTTTTCAATTTTTTCCCAAGGGTCGATGCATTTTTCCATGTGGTGCGGTATAGGGACACAGTTAGAAAAACGATGATTTATGCAGTCGTAACTTTTTTTAAATTATTACTAGGGGGCTTCCGCCCCCTGACCCCCAGAGCTGCGTACGCAGCTCCTTCGGCTCGTTTCGCTCGCTCATTACAAGCTAAACTATTTTAGAGTAGCTTAACGGAAAGAATCCGTTCTCTGCACTCTCAGAAGCGCATGCTGAAATCTCACGGAACTTTCGTCGTATTTGACGAAATGGCCTCGTGGAAAATGCTCCGAGTAAACCTTTCGTCAAATTGGCGAAATTTGTGCAGTAACTTTTTTAAGTTACGTGATCGCGTGAGGAAAGAACCGTCATAAATAACGAAATTTTCTTGACGATTGAAGAATCGTCGAGAGCTCCATTTCTGAGAGTGTGTCAGAAATAACGTTATATATTGCACACAAATCTTTGGAATCAAAAATATGTATCTTGTAACATAACGTGCATAGATTTTACACAGTATCAGAATCTTGGCGAGCTTCCGAATGTCGCCGTTAACCCCTTAACTGGTTAATTTATTTGCCACAAATGTTTCTAAAATAAGCATATTTTTTATTGCATTAATTAAAGTCCTAACTTGGTATAAAAGGAAATTGAGAGAATTTTTCAAAAATTTCATAAATAATGAATTTAAGAATTCTTTATTTTATAACTTTGAAGCACAAATGCACATGAATGGCTCTCTTTCAATCTATTAAAAATACGGGCAAGTCAAAACAAGAAAAGAGGAAATTCAATGCCCGTACGCTGTACGGGCAAACCGGTTGAGTGTATAAAGTTACGAAAGTCGGAAATTTAAAATAAAGCAAATCGTATCCTAAGGTCAAAATTATAAAGGCAATATACTAACACTTTTACGTACATGTTTTATTTATTATTATGACTCTTGGCTGGACAGGAAGAATTTTAATGCTCAACCTTTTATTTCATATTTTGAGATTTGTGCAAAGATATTTTCACATTTGACAACAGAGACATCGCTTTAAAACTTAAAGAAATGTAATGTTTCCCTTCCCGAATTTTTTTTAAAAATATGAATGCATGAGAAATAGTTAGTGCCAAAAGACTGAACATAGTTTAAATAACTCAGGTAAAAAGAAACGCAAAGCAATCGTTTCAGTTAACAAGATAAGCCGTTGTTTGAATTTTAAACGCATGAGCTGCTGTTATCATAGTAGCTACGATTTGATTGGTTCCGCTGATACCAGCATTAGATATTTATATTATAGATGTTCCCGAATTGCTGCAGCCATTTACTATGCTCACTTCACTATGTTTATTATAAGCTCCGAATTTATTAAGAACAATTATAATTGGAGTTTATATCATCGTACGATTAAATTTCAACTTGTGTTATAGATTTTAGAAAGACATAATGAGCGAAATAATTCAAGAACTTTATGTTTGTAAAAAAAAACTTAAATCGAGATAAAAAAGAACTAGATCGATTTCTAGAAAAATTTGGTTCGAGTGGCAGTTTAAAATGCCTTGCAGTATATTTGTGTTGAATTTCATTGAAATAGGTCGACTCGTCTTTTTGCAACACACAAAGAAAGGAAAACACACAGATGTCGCTTATAGAAATGAACAGTGGCATATCTGCAAAATGGACATTTTTCAGGAGAGGAGTTTGAACTTTTTACAATTTGTTTTATTTAATTACCTTATTTGTTTCAATGATTATTATAATCGATTTTGTTCCGAAAATAGTTATTGTTCTAGTTTTTTCTCATATGATGGATGTTAATGACGTCAAAAAAATAGAAATAAATATAAAAACTAGTTATTACAGTATTGCACCGAAAAAATAAGGTTGGCCGCAAGGCTTAACTTTTGGACATTTACTTACAGCAGTATTCCCAATATAAAGCTGATAATTTTGATATAAAAACCCAAAAAAAAAAAAAAAAACCCCGATTTATTGCAGATATGATACTGTTCATTATTTCTATAAGCGATATATAGATATAATTTTGATTTTATGATTAGTTAAAATGCAGTGGAAGATTGACGATATCATAACCAAATACGTGTTTGATGTATTTACAACGCTTTATTAAAACTGCTTTTTCCGATAAATTGAAATTCATTTTTCTGCAAAAGGCCTTGGAATTGTTGATTCGGAAATCTTCCGAATGTTTCGTTTCCCGTTAAACGAATGCTTCATTTGTTCTTTAATATCTTTTTTTCATTCAATAATAAAATTAATAATTTTTAGAACAGATCTCAACGAAGAATGGAACAGTTTCATTGAAAGATGCAGTAAAATTCTCGACATTGCTAGACATCACTCGGACTTCTGTTCATATCATTCATGTTGACAGAGTTTAAACCGCACTGGAAATTCCCAGAGTGATTAAAACCGTTCCTCGACTCATTAATTAGTGGAATGTACAGTTATCTTTCCGCGACAATGTACAATGGAGACTTAATGTAATACGTTAAATGTTAATCATAATTTTAGTATTAAATAATTCGGCATACATGCGTAAAGTCGTTCTTGTGAAATTATTGCAATTTTCCAGCGGACAGTAGGTTCGATTGTTATCTGTCTGATTTGCTGTAAGCGCTCTTATTATTAGCTAAAATTAGGGAATTATAATGCGGTTCAAAACGAACGATTATTCTTCTGATTATATTGTAAAATATGCAGTGGTTCAGCATAAAGTTTTTAACAAAAGTTTCCCACGTCTGTGGTCTTAAGTTTCTTCACACGTTCTTTTTGCCCTGTGCTAGTAAATGGGGAAATATTAATTGATGTGAAAATGATATGAAATAATTTTTCTTAATTCGTTAGACGTCATGTATCAGTGCCATTCCCAAATATGAAAATATTTAAATAAAAAAACTTGTGATAATGAAACATTTTCACCATGTAAACGCATAATTAGAGAAACAATTAATTATGGAACTGAACTACAAGACAATTTCCCGAAATACAGAGCTACGAAATAAAAGAAAAAAAACAACTTCTCTTTATGGATTTTGAAGGAGTTATGCTTAAAAAGCCGTAAATAATGAAACAGAATCAGTTAAATTAAAAAAAAGAAAGGTAAAGTGATCGTGTAACGACGTCCCTTTAACTCGTTTTATTTCAATTTATATATTTTGCTCAAATTTAAAAATAATTACATTTTATCAATCACATTAAACCTAAATAAATTAAATGTAGCAAAATTTGAAAGATTTAAATTTTCGATGTAGGAAATGTGACTGCTCTAATTTTTTTAAGATATCAGACAAATGCTTCATTTGCATTAACCTTCCAGCAGGCGTGCTTTTCTAACCAACGTTCGCTTGTATTTATTCCTTATACATTATTCTGAAATATGAATGTTAATAGCTTAACTAGGGAAATTGGTCGAGAATTAATAAAAGCTCTTCATTTAAACAAATTTTGTCTCCAGATACCGAAGCTCAACGCAAGTGTGTCTCCCAGATACGCGCGATTGCTCAAAGCTTAAAGTTTGGTTACAAGTGCGCACAGAAACCCCCCCGCCCCTGCCATTTTCTGGTCTATCGTATTTTTAGATGCCCCCGAGTGCAAGCCCTCGGGAGCAAATGGGGTTCCGGGAGAGCTCGACCAACCGCAAATTTATGAAAACCACTAAAAAAAAAAAAAAAATACAGGTCATTGCAAAACTCTAAAAGTCATAATGCGCGTGGTGCGGAATACGAAAGATTGCATAGTGTCTGTAAATCGACATCAGATAATAAAAATTGTTACACTACAAGCATTAGTATCATTGAGCAATTGCGCACAACCGAAGCCGCACCACACTATAACAATATAACTCAATATAACTGGATATAAATTGATAGGGTAATACACAGACGAAAAATAAAGTACACAAAGTTTAAGCCATGCTACAGATGTCCACAATACTACAATTTGATGTCTGGATGCGCATTAAGAGAGTAAAACACAGTAGAGAAACAGTATACAAAATTTGATGTCTTGTTTTGAAGAGTACAAAGTTGTAAAAAAAAAAAAAAAAGAAACAAAGCTTGCTTTGATATTATGATGTCTGAGTATACATAGACAGAGTAATATACAGTAGAGAAACGAAATATACAAAGTTAAGTCATGCTGAAGTTCCCCAACTGCATAGTGCAGCCTACTACAAGAGATTACAAAGTAACCGTAGTACAGCTGACGTCTTCATTACCACAATATGATGTCTGGGTATGCATAGACAAAGTTATACTCCCTGATGAAACAAGGTATACAGAATGTAAGCCATGTTAAAGTTCAAAAATCGCGTAGTGCAGCCTACTTCAGATTGCAAAGACACTGTTGTACAATAGATGTCCACAATATTACAATATGATGTCTGGGTATTCATTGACAGAGTACTACACAGTTGAGAAACAAAGTATACAAAATTTGATATCTTGTGATGAAGTTTACAAAATATGATGTCTTGTGATGTAGTATACACAAATCGATATCATGTGCTGAAGTATATAGAATTGACAAAGTGATACAAAGTTTGAATTAATAATATGATGTCTGGGTATACATTGTCAAAATAATACACAGTAGAGAGACAAAGCATATAGAATTTAAGCCATGCTAAAGTTCATTAAGTTCAAAGTGTAGTCTACTAGAGAATGAAAATCACAGTAGAATGTAAAACTTTAAGAGTATGCATTAATGTGACAACAATGAGAAACCGTGCAACACTATAAAAAAAAAAAAGTTTTGTTATCAAGCTGATCCTCCCAAGTCGTTTTATCGCATTTTTTCGTCATGTTTTGGGATTTTTCTTTGCAACCCTGTTTTCGACAACGACGCTGTTTTCTCACAGAGAACAAACATCACGCCGTTTGTCCTTGACAAAATTCCTTCCTTTGCACTTGAAGATACAGTGTATATCATGGAGCTTATGCTCATTACTCATGCTAGCATATCCCTACATGTTTCCGATTGCAAAAAGTTACGTTTAAAATGTCTTAAGCATCTCTCTTTATATATTGAGAGTTCAGAGAGTAGTAGTAGTCTCAAAGAGCAACGTGAGCGTCATCTAAAACACGAACAAGTTCTGTGAAACAGTATTGCAGGTTTTATGGAAGAACTAAGTAAAACATCGGGCAATGCATTTTATAGTGGATAAATAATGTAATTGGTTTATCTTGAAGTTATTTCAGCTAGTTAATCTAGTCTCTAGTTGCTGTTTGCTGTGTAGCAGTGACCTAGAGTAGTTCGATATGCTGAAAGCATGTCACTCCCCACCCCATTTGACCCCTAATCTCCCCCCCCCCCAATCTCCTACTTATCTAAGGATTTCGAGCATGACGTAATGACACTTAGTTATGTTCACTTTCAGATTACTTAGACAGTTTACAGAGTAAATTGGAAAAAAAAGTAGTAGAGATTAAGGAATGTTATTATAATTAATGAAAGGATGAAGGAATGTCGTTTAAGCAACGAAAAGTTGAAGAATACCCGAGTAACTAAAAAACAAAAAACTGAAGAATTTGTATTCTTTGGTTTTTTTAAAAATATTAGCTAATGAACAACAAAAATATTTAAGATAAGTAGAACACGTATATAATAGAAATAAAATTTCACGTTAAATTAAAGCACAAATGAGCATTAAAACGCAGACATATGTTTCGGGATCGCTTGGAATCCCTTTTTCAATGCGACAGGGAGCTTCTAGATGCAAAACATCCAAATGAAGCTTCATTTGGATGTTTTGCATCTAGAAGCTCCCTGTCGCATTGAAAAAGGGATTCCAAGCGATCCCGAAACATATGTCTGCGTTTTAATGCTCATTTGTGCTTTAATTTAACGTGAAATTTTATTTCTATTACTTTGCACAAAGTTTAATCATTACTACACGTATATAATATTTTCAAGCAGACAAAAATCTTCAACTCCCCAAACAAAGAATAAGTTCCTTTCTTTTATAGGTTTCTTGTAGAAACATTTACTTAAAGAAGGATTTATAACCTCTCTTTTCGAAGCTGTAACAAAATGTGAACCTTATTTTCTGGATTTCGTAATCTTTAATTATGAACTTCAGTTTTGTTCAAACTAATACAAAAACATATTTTTGCATGATTAATACTATTTCTGAAATAATTTACGTAACAGAACATTATGTCCCTCAGCTTTTATGACAGAACTATAATAAAGCATAAATCTTGTCTTCTGCATCTCATAATATTTGTTTTTGTTTTGTGTTTCAAATAATCTAATATCAAGATATAAATTGCATTATATTTTATTTCGATACTATAACATAGCAATGTTAATCTAATATTCCCTTCTTTCATTTTCAATTACAATACAATAGCAAAACATCAACGGATTTCCTGCTATTATTATCATTATGTCTTCTGGTACTTGTAACAAAAGATTATGGCCGCTTTCATTTTGAGTTGCGAAACATTCATTACGTCGTAGCTTGAGCGCTACATTTCTATTTTTTTTTTAGACTAAGCCGGTATTAACATACACATTTCGTTTCTCTGTTATGTGCTCGTAATACAATAATGTAATAAAATATTTTCGTAATTACGCAACAACAATGAAACATAAATAACTCTTTTTCAATCTTATTAAGATTGTTTAGGGAATTTATTTTCTTTTGTTTTGAGACAGGTCAGAGCAAAACATTCCCCAAACTTTCTTTTGCTGCTTCGGCGAAAGAAGTTTTAGAAAGTCCTGTTAGGAACAAAGCTGGAAAGTATTTTCGGACCGAAACAAAATATTTTTTTCTCTGAGCTTTGTATGAGAAAATATATGTTCTCGGCTAGAATTTGCTTTCAATTTTCTTCAAACAGAAAATGTCAATATTGGAAGGAAAACTTTTCTGTCTGGTGAAAATATAACGTAGTATCACCAAAATTGTGTTGAAGGAAATAATTGCATCGTTGATTTCTGAGTTTTTGTGATGAACTTGAATTCTTGGTAATCGTACAAAAAATATTTTATTTTAAAAGTTAAATTTTTAAGATGAACTTTCAAACGAATTTTTTTACTAAAAAAATAATTTCAAGGCTTAAATTTATTTTTGAATTAACTATCGTTTTAAGTGCATACTACTATTTTATTTTTCATCCTCTTCGCAACATGTTTTTACTTTGATGCATTATTTTGCCTTGAGATAGTTTTTCTTAAATGCCAAAGTTGTGCTTTCTTTTAAACAAAATTCAACGCTTAAAAAAATCTTACTTTATCACTCATAAGAAAATGCTTTCTTAAACTAGAGCGTACATAAAGTCCTCTTTTTTCAAGTAAAACATTTTCTGCCGGCCTATCCCTTTTTCTTTTGGTTTCTATGAAAACTCCTTCTTTACGCGTCATAATATTTCCTTTTTATTCGTTTTTTCCTTCCTTTGAACTTTTTAAATAATTTTTTACGCATTCTTGAGTTAAGGTCAGGATATTTTTTTGGCAACAGAGACGTCTTCGTTGGGGGCCACACAATGGACTGAATTGTTTAATATTTACTTTCTTTAAACCTAAGTACTTTTGAACCTTTTGTATCCTAACTACTTATACAGGTATCCAACCCAAATGAAAAAGGAAACACTTATTGAATAACTTTAAATCTCTGATGTTAATGCTGCACTTAATTTGTAAAATAAATAATGAAGATTTAATTGCTTCTTGTTGCACTTACATGAAGGAGCTTCACTTTCACGAGACACTTTTATGGTACTATACCTCTCTGTATTATGGGTAGATTAAATTCAAATGATGCTATTAACATTGTAAAAACTCTCATGTTAAGATTCATTTATTGGATCACAAAGATTGGATTTCACACTAATAATTTTGAAAACGAAGTTTAAAATATGCTACTTCTATCAACTGTATAATATTTTAAATGATTTCATTTATACTATTAATTTTGTTCTTATACTATAAAAACATAAAAATATAAATTATAGTAAAATATTTTGTAATGGAAGAAAGTAATCTCACATTAATGTTTGGAAAGTGGGCATTAGCGAGGACTTTGAAAAAAAAATCGTTCAAAACAAATAAAAATACATTTTTGTAATCCTTTTATGTGTACATCCAGTTGTATGGAATGAGATGTTCCGACTGATTTTTGAAGTGAAATACCAGTAAAATATTTTGTGTAACTGTTCATTATCACGTCTCCGTCAAGAAAAGACATGTCTGTTAAAACTTACATAAATTACTTATCATTTGCATTTTGATGAAAAATGTTCTTAATAAATTCTCTAGAACTGTTAATTACAGAATTATTATTATTGTTGATTCTCACGAGGTATTTCTCATTGTATAAAAATGATTCAATATGAACAGGTTTGCAAATGCAAGCTGTCTTCTGTATACAATGTAAAAAAAAAAAGAAAAAGGAAAAAATATTTCTCAACCTTCTTAGTGCGTCCCCTATAAAAGCCGCAAATATATATTTAAAACGCTTTATGATCCTCTTGTCATAGTATTTTGTTCGTACAACATTGAATTTTGTAATCTTCTAAAGTCTAAACAATCAGTTTTGTATCATTCAACGAAAAATAAGAACATTTTTTTAGAAAGAATAGGAAAGGAATATTCAAAGGGTTAAAAATGTAATTGTTGAAGAAAACTGGGTGAAGTTAAAAATTTGGCAGACAATGAAATCAAAAATAAATATGAACGAAATTAAAGGAAAGTACTATTATTTTTTCAATAAGTAATAATTGATTAATTTGACTATAAGTTTAAACAACACAAACTAATTTTTTTTCATGAATCACGGGTTGAGATTTGTTCTGTGGTATACCAAATAAATAAATTTTAATCATTAGATACAGTAGATAAAAAGCTGTATTTATTTTTATTATGTCTACAACACAACCAAGCAACAGTGAAAAGGAAGACGTGCATTTTTTAAAAAATTCACTTGGAGATGCTTTCTTCAATGAAATGCTGCTTTCCTGGAGAGTTAGAATGGTCCAACTTCTTTCTTATTAAACTGTTAGATTCTTGTGGCTATTTTCAGTCCTGGATTCAATCGGGACTCTTTGAGTTTGAAAATCTCAAGAGCATTCAATACTTACGAAGAGTTTAAATTTGTCACAAAGCTCGTTACATTGCTTCGAAGAAATACGAAAAGCTCCAAACTTCTGAAATGTTTAATCAATGTTAGAAGCCATTTGGGAATCTTAGCAAATTTAATTCCAATTTATTTTAAGATTTATTCGTTTGTGGTTTGGGACGTGCTTTCTCTCATGGGGTATATTTATTATTGTTGATTGTTGAAACCTAAATCACTGTACTTCAACTTTAAATTGGAACAGCAGTAGAATAAAGGAGCACACTTCTGTATGCACTTGGGGAAATGGACTCGCATTTCTTCGCGGGACAATCAACTTTGAGGACAATTATGTGTAGTTACAACTACTAAATGAACGCATCAGACAAATTGTGTTTTGAATATTAAACTTAGCTACTATGTTAAAATTTACTTTAAGAAATTTCTTTAAGAACAGTGCATTTCAAAAAATTATTTGCAATTAAATTAGCATGCTTTGAGGTTTTAGAAAGCTACTTCTGCGCTTAGAAAAATAACATGTGTGAAAGTGGCCTTGAGTGCCGATAAATGCATTTTTTATTTTAAAACAAAATCTCTTAAATATTAGGTGCTAGCTGACAAGCCCTGCGTTATGCGAGCTATCTCGAACATTGCATAATTCCCTGACGGATAAAAAAAGTGAGGTCACATGACACATGTCTCACATTCTGTAGTAAATTAATAAGGCGAAATTTAGCCAAAAATTCCTATTAGAAGGTGAGAAAGCCCTTAAAAACCTCTATTAGAACAGTGAAACTCTTAAAAATTCTCATTCTATTGAAGGACAACAGTCCCTAAAAATTCTCACCAGGCTGAAGATAAGTCCCTAAAACTCCACATTAAACTAATAACTACAGATAGTTAAAATCGCAATTAGAATATGGTTAACAGTCTCACCAAAAATCTCCATTTGAATAAAGGCGACGATATCTAAATCTCCCCATTAGAATGATAATATTAGTCTCCAAAAATCTCCTTTAGAAGAAAGACATCTGTCACTCGCTTGGTTTTTCGTCATAAAGACCGCAGACTTACCGATGTCATTATACAGGGTAATTCATGAAGAAGTAGACAGTTTCAATGCCCTTCAAATCAAGAACAATTTAAGGTATTATATGTTACCTGCTACAGAATTGTATAGAATTGTTTTAAGTTTTGTTGGAGATAGTCACAGAATGCTATATGTGATCCCTTAGTAATATGATGGATTGGATGAGCTGCGGGCTATAATCAACTACTTACCCAACGGCTACACCTAACCTAATAACTTGTGATTTCTTCATCTGAGGGTACATAAAGGACAAAATATTTGTCCCTCCTCTTCCTGTTGATATAGCGGAGCTGAAACATTGTATCACAGCCACTACTGATGGACGAGTTGATAGCATTGATATCTTAACGCAGGGGTCCCCAACCTTTCAGTATTTAAGAGTACATACCAGAATTTTATGTTTTCAAGATAAACTTATATTTGGTGTGTGGACATAATTAATAATACACACTAAGTATAGTGCCTAAAAAAAATTAAAAATTAATTTAACATATGAATATAATTAGTATTAATATTCTTGTGTAATATAAATGAGAACTAAATTGATTGCAAAATATACGAAGCATAAAAGTTATTTATAAAATATATAAAAATACAGTAAGTGTGATCTTTGGTATTGCATTTTACTGGCCAGCGCTCCATGATTTGGAAAATATGATGAAATTCCTGCTCGTAAGCAATTGTCAAGGTGTTCATCTGTAAGTCGTGATCTATATTTTGATTTTTTGATATTCATTGTCAAAAACAATGATTCACACAAGCATGTGGAACAAAAAAAAAAAAAAAAAAAAAAAAACGACTTTTTTATATGGTGCTCTTTTTAAGAATGGAAATTTATTTCTGGCAACTATATTCCAGAATTTCTCATTTGATATAATACTTTTGAGGATAATGTCGTTCTGAAGATCCAAAATTTCTATGGCCCTTTATTCATAGTTATATGGCCCTTTATTCATATACTCTAGATTCTAAATGTTCTCTAGTTTAAAATTACTTAAAACTGAAATATTTTATCGTTGGGCACAAGCAGGGGGCGCACCTAGACCGATCGACGGGCGCCATGGTGCCCGCGGGCATAGGGTTGAGGACCCCCGCCTTAACGGGTTTGGGCGGAAATGGATTATCGGAACATCTGTTATTGTCTATAACAAAACTTAAAACAATCCCATACAATACTGTTTCAGGTAACAAATAATATCTTACTGTTCTTAATTTATAGTGCATTGAAATTGTATATGATGATTTGCCCTGTCACTTCTAATTATTAAAACTAATAGCATTTAATTACATATTGTATCAGAATATTGTTACGAATTAATATGCATATGATGTAGAATTTAAATATGAATATAAGGTAAAAGCGTAACACGCAGTTACGGACAAAATGCGTTATTTTTCAAAAATTCAATACTATTGAATCCAAAAAAAAAAAAAAAAAACTTCGAAAGTGGTTCCTTGATACATGAATTCTTTGAAAATTTATTTTTCTGAATTCGAATGAAAAGACAACACGAGACCACTGTAAAAGGTGTTTTAAAAAGGATAAAAACTTTGGAAAGTTGTGAATAATTTCATTTGGTTTGAATAATATAACGGAAAAAATCACCACTGTGGTGCCATAAACTGCAACTCATGATGGTTTTATGTCGTCGAGGATATTTTAAAGTGCAATTTGAGGTTTCAAAACGCTTCTTTTTACTCTTGGGAATGATGTCGGCTATAGGAAAACGGCTCTTTTTAGAGTATAATATAATGTTTCAACTGACATATGACTAAGTTTAACCGAATATCAAAATATTTCTATTCTATGTGAGCCGAAAAATTTTAGTTAGATGTTACTTTCTGCTAAATTTAGGAAACGTGAAAGTCGTATCACACTTTTCCAGCGAATTTTGGAAATTTTCTCAGCATGGAAGAAAGATAACTTTTTCTCTTACTTTTTCGAAGCTTGTCGTTTCATTCTACCAACTGAATCGCGCTCAATGTTTTTTATGTCTCCCACTTTCATCGATAGCCTTTTACTGAAAAATTTATTGTTGAACGTATTTTTAAACTTTTATGCTGGGATTTCAATTATTAGGTGCGGGAACAATGATATCGTAATAGAACTAATTGTGACGCACAAAACAAGCAATGTGTTAATACTCCTCCTTCCCACAAAAATTTCATTCTCGTGTTAATATAAACCACTTTTACTGTGTGTTGTTTTAGCAAATGAATAAAGAGCTATTTGTAACTAAGGAGTACTTTTATGAATGCTTCATCAGGGTTACATTGGTTAGAGGGGGCAGGGGTGAGATGGGGGATTTATTTAATATTTTTATGAATTATGAAATTATTTCAAAATGAATTTCTGAAACCGTATTATATTTTGATGAAAAATCAATCTAGTCGACCTTTTATATGGGTATCCAAAATTTCAGCTCAAAATGTGCAGTAGTTGTCATGCTATGTATAAAAATAGATTTTGCTGGCGCTTTAGGGGGCGTATGAAATTATATCAGTGTTGAATGTATAAAATTCTACCTATTGGATAAATGTAAGAAAGCTAGACAAAACTACAGAATTTTTCAAGCAGTTTTAAAAGCTTACGTATTGTAATGAATAATGTAGTTCTTACTTCTTTAACTACATAAGTGTTTGTTTTTATGGCTTCATGAACCTCGACCTATAAATTAGAATACAGAAACTAGAGGTAGTCTCGTTTTCAATATCTCCGGTTTTAATGGTCCGATTTTACTCGAATTTAGTATTTAGGCTCATTTGTGCAGGCTAAATTCAATTCTGTTGACAAAACTATTTTTGACAACAGAATTGAATTGAGCTATAGCATTGCAATTAAGTTTTGGGAGTTTGTGCTCATTTTAATATGTATACGGTCCCTTATCAATATTTTATTTCAATACTTTTAAAAAGAAGAAATCAATCGATGACGATTGACTCTTTGCTTGTGTTTCTAGAACGTATGATGTCAGAGTAATTTTGAGTGTTTAGTTTTTTCCCCCCGACTGTACATCACCATTTAAAATATACTTTATTCCGATCAACAGTGCTAAATAAGGTGCTGTTTAGGTTGAACTTTATTTTGTTAAGATTTTACATACACTTTTAAGAACTTTATTATATTGTCTGAATTGTTATTCCGGATTGTACAGATTAACACCACCACATGGTGTTAGTGCGGACAGAAAGAACTTTTTAAAAGAAATACATTATTACAAAGCTGGTAAGTCGACTAATTTCAAATATCAGCCAAATTAAAGGTAAGAGCTCAAATTCTTGTAAAAAATACTTCATGTGGAGAAAAAGTATTTAGTTCCTTTTTTTTTTTTTATAATTTATGAAAATTGTTTACACTAGCCTAGCCGCCTTCTTTCCTACAAAAGAAAGAAATTCTTTATATTATTTTAATATATGCATATTACACATTTTGTCTGAAAAGAATAAAGCATATCAAAAAAGTAAAAGTCATTATTCGAATTATTTAATTGGCGAAACTTTTCCAGTTACCAGCGAGAATAAAGTGAAGAATAAATATGTGTATATGACATTAATTCTAACGGTACAAAGGAAGAAAGATTTATTGTGTTTGTAATCAATGAAATGCAATTGTCTTTTCGAACTTTCTTCATCTCTGCAAAGCACTTTAAAAGCGAAATTACTCATTAAAATGTTCCAAAGCGCGATTTCCGTCTGTCTACAGAACACTTAAATGAACGTTGTCGGCACTTGAAATCTCGAGAGGCTCGAGTAACAACTCTTTCCTCCGTGGTAACAATCATTTCACAAATCTCTTAAGCCCGTTCTTTAACTTTGTTTAAGCTGGAGAATAAAACATCCGGAATTTAGATTATTCTATCCATTTGCTCCTTCTAGCTTCTTTGTATTGTTCGGCTAGCTAAGATTTGAAGCAGTGTAATACGAAAGAGTTAAAATCCAGGTAGCAAGCAGGGAAAAAAGAAAAAGAAAAGCAGTTTAGAGAAATTAAAATGCAAGATCAAAATATCATTGCTGGATCTTGTAAAATAGCGTTTTGAAATGTAACTGTGACATAAACTTTTGGAGTCGTAAAAATAAAATCTATCTATCTATCTATATATATCAGTGCTCGCCAAACTTTTGAGGACACTGAACAACCGTACCGTTTTCAAAATCTCATAAGATCGACTCCCTTTGTCTCCATCGGAAAAAAAAGTATTAATTCTCAGTTTTATTCAACACTCAGTTATTACTGATACGAAGCAGCAACAAGTTTCTTCTGCTAAGGTAGTCATATTGTAAAAAAAACATATGTACAGAGTTTAGTTCGTTTGTAATCGCAAAAATGATACAATTGTAGGGAAAAATTAAGCAATAAGTGCAAAGAGGTGTTTTTAAAATCCTTTGCCCTAAAATAATGAATTTTAATGACATTTATTAAAATACTTTAGGAATTATACAATTAATTTTTTCTTTTGGGTTAAAAAAGATATATATATTTGAAATTAAGACATGCCTCACAAAATGCAGAAAAGAATAAAAGGTAAAAATACGCAAAGCTATAAAAAATATTTTTTTCTGATTTTACATTTATCATAGTTTATAAAAAAGTGGAAAATCATGCATAAACGCAAATAACTATAAATATTTCAGTGTCGCCTCCTTTTGAATCCAGCACGTTTTTCACTACTAAGAATATCGTATTGTAAAAAAAAAAAAAAAAATCATATGCACAGAATTTATATCGGCTGTAATTTATAAAAAAATCTTTTTACTGAAATAAGGACTTTCCTTAAAATTTCATTACCGTTTCTGACCCACGTTCCATTCAATGGGAAAAGTGGCGAAACTAAAAAAAATCAATTAACATTTGTTGTTAATTGATTTTTTTAGTGTGCAGACAAAGCATTTGAACGCGGTCGAAAATCACCGGCTACAGAAAATCACCCCACGAGCTACTAGTAGCTCGTAATCGATAGTTTGGCGACCACTGATTTCTCTATCTCTCTATATATACGAGTGTATATATTACCTAGTTATCTCCGTATACTAAATATTAATTATAATGGTAATAATAATAATTACAGCTGCGGCTGTCTGAAAAAATTCTGCCGTCGTGCGCGCTTCAAACTCTGATGAAACAAACATTATTCTACGAAAAATTGAAAACTGCATGAATTATGGAAACTTTTTGGCGGAAAAACAGGGAAATTTTTATAGATACGACTAATTGACTTATATTTACTAAATTTAAAACGAATAAATTTGTTAACCAATATTTCCCCTTGCGTTGCTCCACCCAGAGTTGATTTAATTAATAACATTTTTTAAATGCAAAGAATAGATATTTACCCCTGACAGGACCTCTTTTTCGAAATACGATTTTTTAAAATTCAAAAATCAATTTTTTATCTTCAGAACTGCAACTTATTCCACCGGGCCGGTGCTTTTCACAACCTGTAAATTTAATACATTTTTTTTTTACAGGAAATCGAAGAGGAACCTTGTTTGGATAATGTGTATTCGCAATTTAGAAAATACCAGTTGGTTCTGACCTCTTCTCACTTCGCTCGCCAACCCCATCTTTGTTAAGCGCGACAGTCTCCTGTAGTATGTGGAGTTTCTCTCTTGAGAATAAAGAATCGAGACGCTAGCAAAATCATAATTTAACAATAATCCATTGAATGTTGTCCATAAAATACCCGGATATCCAGATAAATAGATGAACGGGGGCATGTCTTTAAAGGTCTAGATTCATAGTGCTTCTAACCCCTGGCAGGCACAGCTCTCTAAAATGAGAGCTTATTCAATGGCTTTCTCAGGATATCTCTAATATGATCCCAGCCTCGATCCCTGACACAAAAACAGTCCGGAGGAGATGCTGCTGGTATTTTACATACGACAAGTAAAGCTCTCGAGAGATGAGGGTTTATTAAATTATGAGCATTCCCACGGTATCCCCCATACAATGGTACCTGCCTCGACGCCTGATACACAGACAATCTTGAGAAGATGTGGTTAGTCTGACACGCGAATACGTTTTAATTATATAGATTGTTTGTGCACTATTAATATTGCTCATGCATTTCTGGGAGGAAATCTTTCTATTTACTTTAAGTGAAAGGCTGCAGGTGACGTATTTCAAAACCAAAATGTTTCAAAAAATAAAGTTACAGGAAAGATATAAAATTCATAACAACCGCAACAAAAATAATGATAAGAATACTGTTACGGATTCGTCGTTCTTTGATTCACTGACTGAGTCCTTGTACAAAACATAGAGAGCAATTTTATTTACAGGCTATTTACACTACACACAGATAGGACACAAAAATATCCCATGTTGTTCATACCTTACCGTAAAACCAACGGTAATCACGCATTTACTTCGCAAATACGAATAGAAACAAGCTCGAAGCTTACAGCACAACGGCTCAGACTGACAGGCACGCGCCAAAGACTAACACTGAACTGAACCCTGTGAACTTCTCGCCAGAGCTATTTATATACCATCGCGGATCACGTGACATGAATATTCCAGAAATTTCCATCAAAGACTAGAATTATCTATCACGATCCGAGATGGCGCCAAGCTTGGCGAGGTACCCCGAAATTCGTAACATAAGAAAATAAAAGAGATATAAAGAGAGTAATAATAAAAGAGAAGATGGAGAAAAAAAATATCTTGGTGCACTGGTTTTTCACTTTTAGCCAAGACTTCCTAAAAATAAAAGATCAGCAAGTCTCTGCGTGTGTACTGGGCAAAACATTGCATCCACAATATTTACACCAGAAGGCCAATACTTATTATCATTCTAAGTCATCCATCATTTAAACGCAACTGTCAATGTAGTAGAGCAGAAAAGATCGAACCATGACAAGAGATGCACACGCATCATATCCTCGCACTCCAAGGCTTTCATTCCGCCGTCATATCGCACAAGAAAAATGGTAGAAAAAAGTCAAATTTATATTTTCCCCCTCTCTCAATCTTGTTGTTATTTTTTCCTTGCTATACTATCAATGACTTGAACGAGAAGCTCCAGGAAATGTGATAAATGATTATCGAGTGCATTGAATTTGCTTTTGGGTAATAGCTTAGGGTGAATGAAATAGTTTGTTTGTTGCAAATTTTGGTGTTTAGATTTAATACTTACATTTTAGATTTTACATTTAGGTAATGAAAGATTTGCTTTTCACAGTACATTTATGTTCATTTCTTTAGCCATGAATCGTTTGTTTATCATTAATCATTAAG
The DNA here is from genome assembly GCA_038502835.1 of Octonoba sinensis. NCBI lineage: Eukaryota > Metazoa > Arthropoda > Arachnida > Araneae > Uloboridae > Octonoba > Octonoba sinensis. Next base: position 10,711,821 of record CM076599.1, read on the forward strand.
ATTCCAGAACTCGTTGCTATTATGCGAATAAATTAATTAGTAAATTGTGTCACTATGTTTCTTCATGGCTTAGCTAAAATGATTTTGTTATCAATGACCGAAATGAATTTTTTGTGAAAAGAAATTGATTATAAGGGGCCGTTCATAAATGATGTCACGCCATTTTCCCATATATTTGATTGTGAATGATCCCCAAGATATGTGAGGCAAACGCTTATTCCATAATATACTAATTTCGAGCTTTTAAGTGTCACTTTATGTACTATTGTGATTTTAGTTTTAAAACTTTATTCTACAACCGAGTACATAGAAGAAAATATTGGATCCTTCAAAAGTTTTTATTTTCAAATTTTGATGGATTTACACAAAGAGAGATTTAACCCATTTTAATTATTTTGAAAATGTCAGTCTGCTTGTCTGTATGTGGGTTAACACTTTTTTGTGCCCAATCTAAATCACAAATTGTAGGAAAGGAAGGTATTGAAGTAGGATTTGAAGAAATTTAATATGGACCTTGATGGGAAATAGTGTTTTTTTTTTTTGGAGTCACTACTTTCATTGGGTGCGGCATACTTGAACGTTTTTCTAGCTGAGATATTTCAAGAAGTAATAGAAGAGCTTGACCAAAAATTAGTACACAGGTAGACAACGGAAACAGGTGTGGATTAGGTTACGTGTGAATTGTTTCATGGGGAAAGAAGCTGTTAATTAATGTATAAATTAAATAAATAAATAAAAAAATATTATTCTTATTAAAAACACAGAATAAAGTTTCGTGATGGCAACAACATAGTAGTCATAGTGATATTTCCATTAGAATATTAATTTTGTAAGTTTTGGCTTACTTGGAAAAGTTAGAAAACCAAAGCATAAAATCTGATGTAAACATCACATGACTATCGTGTACTCCGAATACATGATATATATACATCTTTGATATCATCTTTAAATTATGTTCTGTTTTTAATATCTAAAAATGAATATACTTGTAAAAATAATGGTAGAAAATTTGTTAAGATTAACAGTAGCGAAAATCTTTTCACAATTGCAAAGCTTCTTTAACTGCGTATAGCAAAGTAGTGCAAAAGTAACGGGAGGTTTGTAATTGCAGCCCTCGCCGAATGGAGCAGAATTTGAATTGACTACTGGTTAGGGATTAAATGATGCATTTACGAGAAAATAAATTGATTCGAATATCGACTTGACCCGGATTACAGCTTGATACAAGAAACACGTAAGCAGGTAGATGTCGCAACAAAATTTGCCAATGTGGAGTACGGAATATGGTTGGTTTAGTTTTCATGCTCAGGTGAGAACATACGTACTTACAGATCCTCACGTCAGAGCTAGGGAAAATTGATTCAGCGATGGTTAAAATGGAAATATCCGTTAATTCGAATACAAACGACCATCTTGTGCATTTAAACCTGGCCAAACAGGCAGAGCACGACGTGCCTATACCGTTTTCTGAAGGCCGTATAACATAAAAGTGGGATCCGAACTACTAGAAATTACTGGAAGAAGTGCCATGCCGATCAATAACATCCAGGGAGTATGGATACCCTCCCTGAGACTAGCATCCTGTCCCTCGGTAGGCGGGTCCTTCTGCTTTCGCGACTATAACACTGAGCGACAAAAACGACTTTCGTGGAATCTTTCGTGGATGCACTACTTTTTTTACTATGCACAAGGAAGTAAAAATAACTGCAGGAATGAAAGAAGGCCTAATGTGTCGCAAAGTATCGCAAAAAAGGCAAAAAAATCTATAAATATTTAAAACTAAGAAAAATTTGGAACTGAAGTTAAATAAAAGAGTATACAAAGTTTCAAAAGTTGAAGAGAATCATGAGTCTATAAGTGATTTATTTCAAGCGCAGTTAGAAAAAATCAAAAACTTGCGCAGTATGTGAAACAATTTTTGTACTTCGAACAGATATGAAATTTCCCATTAATTGCGACAGTAAATTACATGAGTGAGACGTAAAAGAAGCATTCAGGGTGAATAGCATGCGATCCTAAAAATAGGAAAGCATTGCTTCTGTATTAATCAAGAACACGCTTCTGGATTGCAGAATATTTCGGCTCCTATCTAAAATGAGAAAATTACTTCTAGAAACACAGTTTCGTATTGGACATGAATACTTAAAATTCTTCGGGTGCAAATAGTACGCTAATCTCTTCTTCGGGTGCGAATAGTAGGCTAATCTCTGAATAACAGAAAATATGTAGTTAAACACTTTTTATTTTTAAAAACAAATTCTTCGGGAATATAAAGAACAGATTGGCTCGTGAAGAAGTAAATTCGTTACAATAAAATGGAAGGAAACATGATAAAAAAAAAGTGACCCGGTATAATTTTCTTGCCTTTTTGTAAAAGGATTTAAGAAAATCATTGAAAAACGTCTTCCATAGAGCTATTTACTTTTTTTGAAAAGAATAACAGTGACGTATTCTCTACTCTATCTATACTTGCTTGTAGAAAATACAAACACTAAAATAATGAAAATGCAAATTTTTAGTGAAATAACGGTCCGAATACTTGCAGTGTAAGACTTTTCTGGTGTTTGAAATTCAAATTTGAAGCTCCGTTACATTAGTTTCGAGCAAGCTTATATGGGAGAAATAGATTTTCGTAGACTATTGCAATGAGGTTTTCAGTTGTAAACACATTTTGCAGAAGTGAGATTCAATCGAATAAAAAACCTTATCTGTATAGAAATACGTGTTACTTTTAAAAGATTCAAACAAGACTACAAAAGAGGTTAAGGTTTCTACGAAGAAATCTTTCATTTTAAAAACTGCACTTCTCAAGTAATTAAAGCTTTCTTTTATTTAAGAAAAATTACAAAAGAACCTGTTTGGAATGAAAACATTTTACTGTTCTATATTTAATTTATCTTTATTATATTTCATATTTATTTAATATTCTGTTTATTAATTATCGTCTGCAGTTCTTAATATTTAAAATAATTACTTTAACTTCCAATATTTTTAATGCTACTACTTTTACTTATTGTTTGTCTTTACGTTTCTTTTCCCTTCTCCTTTGAAGTACGAATGCAGGAGTTACACTAATTTACATGTTGTACATAATATGTATATGAATGTATACAGGCTTTAAATAAAGTAGTTATGTGTACGTCAGGATTTCATCAAAGAGTTTCTACGGTATTTTAACTACACTCAAGTTTTATTCAGTTTTAGATACATATTTCCTTTTGAGCTAATATTGCACATGGCGTTGAAATGATCGAAGTTGTTGTCCAATAAAATTTGTAGATGACAGTACATATATGTCAGAATATATTGCTACAAACGTTAGTTCAACTTTTTGAAGAGTTCCTAAAACTTAGCAGGAAGGTTAAAACACTTAACAGGTTCTTATCGGAACACTGAGTTCAACATAATTATTGGTAAGGAGACAAATTTACTTGAAAAACTTAATCGGATATCATTTTTGGGGCAGACCATTGCATACGAGGAAAATCATTTTTTGGTTTGATTGACACACCCTGGATGAATATTAAAGAACTTGGATAGTTAGAATCTCTAAAAAAAAGTCGAAGGGAGGAAGATACATAGTAACTACGGGTAATAGAGTTCTCTCCCTTTTCCCTTTTTACATAAAAGAGATGTGTGTTAGTCTGAAATAATTGTTTTAACCAGTGATCAGGGTTGCTGGTTCAGATAATTTGAAATTGAAAAGCACCAACAGATTATGTTATTTGTGTTATCGAATTAATGTTGTTATAGGGAAAATAAGGCTCGTTTAGTTCTGCACGAATATTTAACTATATTTAAATTAAAAGTATAGCTTTAACTTAAATTAACTACTGTTAGTTCAGTGGAATACTGTTGGAAGAAATTAGAAACAATTTAGCAGTTACAGTTACCTTATCCTCAGTTTTATTATTCTTTATTTAGCGAAGATTTCAGAGGGAATATTCATGAGGGAAGTAAAATGTAATTAAATGTTGTGGGACTTTAATTAAAAGCTAACGGGCACCACAGAAAATGTCTCTGGTAAAATTAAACTTTACACCTCGTCTGCTAATAAAAATTCAATTTCGAAGATTTCCAATGAATGTCTTCAGCAGCATTCACGATGTTGAAGGTCGGTGTAATGTTACTGAAATTAATTCAAAATGTTTGTGTGAGGTTTGTCAAATGTGCTTTAGGTGAGAGCTCTTCAAAACAACAGTACTATGCCCTAATTATGAAGCAAATATATTTGATTTTCTTCTTCTGCGCCACAAACAGTTGGTGTGGTAATAATCACCGTTATTGAGAAAAATCAACTATCTGAGTGAAAAAAGAAAGGAAAAGTTGCTTGCAGTTAAATATCTAAATTTTTATTTGGTGTTAAATTTGTCTTTTCCAAAATTTGAATAACTGCAAAGATAGAAAACATTAAAATGTGTTTTATGTTTAGGTAAATTGCATTGGCAATGGGTTTCGAGTGATCAAGTTGTTACTTTATTATATTTTTGTGATACAGTTTATAAGAATTTAAGATCGGTCTCTACTCTAACTGCCGAGTTCCCTATTAAGGGTTTTGAATTATTTTTACTGAACGAAAACATAAATTTAAATATTTAAGAAAATTAAAAGTAATTAAATTAATTAAAACATAAATTTTGTTAATATGTATAGAAACCTGTATTCAAGACATTCCGTTTAAAATAATCTAACTGTAATTTCCCAAAATATTCACCCTTTATGTTTCGTTTCCTGTATCGTCGTTGTGCGTACATAAAACTACCGAGAGATAATTGTTAAACAAAAATAAAAAGTGAAAATTTTATTTCCTGAAAAGTTAAATGAATAAATAACAGTAATAATAATAACACACCCTGCCAAAAAACGCTAGAGTCACCACTACCTACACTGCATTGTCTGATGGGAGTGTTCCTGTTTTTTTCCTCTGTGATGTGCAGATGCGAAGCAGACACCTTCAGAGTCTTCATTGATGCAGATTTATCCTCAGGTACTCTACACCGAATAGTGGTTAGGATGTCGAGCTCCGGATCGGAGGATCTCGGGTTCGATACCCGAGCCGCTGAAGACCCACCATGTACACTTGGGGATACGTGCATGTAAAATCCGAGGCCCTTAAGTCCCGAGACAGTTCCGAGGGTACCGGAGGGTGGAGATTTTCCCTTCACTTCACTCTTAGGTCAAAAGAGGAAGACGGCGTGGTTGTGGTGGCGCCCTGGTGTCATCCGACTACAGTGTGTTAGGGGTAATACTGGTCACCTATCAGGTAACCCTTCACAAATGGCCAGCAATTCCCGTGGCTTTGAAAAGGGCGAAGGCCTAAAAGGCTAGTGCCTCCACGTTGGAATACTCTACACCGAAAAATAAGGCACATAATAAACAACGTTTGTTGTAGTTAGAGCCAGTCGAGGCCCTTGCATCATTATAAACAAACAGATTCACCCACATAAAACTCTTATTTTAAAAATATAACAACTAGCTAATTTAACTTTGGGTTGCATTTTGTTATTGACCTAAAATGTACAATAAAAATATTTTTTTCTTCATGAGAGTAATGAAGTGATATTTTACGCAAATATTTTATCGCAAGCACAAATGCCTTAAAAAACTGCGACTGAAAATCAAATGAATGTAAGTAGAATGCTTTCGTATTATTTGCTTTAGTTATCCAAAAAACAATATAGTTCAATGTTACTATGCAGACAACCCCTGGAAAATTCAAAGTAAAAACTTATCTTCAGCATGAAACTGTGGAAAGTTTGCTGTTCTTACAGTTCCATAACAAAATGCGAATGCATCAAATAATGCTGGTAAGATAGTGAGGAAAGAACTACCGTAGAAAATATAAATGAAAAATAAAGATAACTTTCTCTTTTCAGGTCCGAAATGAAAATATCTGAACGGTTCTAAAAGGGCATCATTGAAATATTAAAAATAAATTTCTTTCGCTTTAGGGCGATGGGAATAGCGGAATACTGCACACTGGGCACTTTTATTACCTCCCGATGTATTGTCTGTTAAAATCTGCAGAAGCTATAAAAGTAAAAACTTTACGCTTTTTTATAGTCGCGTCATCTTTATGACGTTTTTGTTTGCATTTTAACTTAGCAATACAATACTATTAAGAGTAGGAAAGAGAGTTAAGAGTAGTTGCGCGTTAATATTTTGATATGACTCCATTGAATTTAAGGGAGAGGAAACGTAAGTAATATTTAAAAGTATTCACTTCATATCTTACAGATTATCTTTGCATTTCATAAAATAAATTGGTAATAAACACATTTGTCCTGGAAAGTTTATTTTAAAAAATGTTCGTAAATCAAATTAAAGAATATATATATATATATATATTGTTAAAACTTTACTTAACTTTCGAACATTGTAACTGAGGGAGATGCATAAGAAGAAGCAAAGACGTAGGCATTGTCATTTTTTTCATTATTTAATATAGACATATCACAAAACACACACACATACACAACATAAAGTATTTTTACCGACTACTTCACATTCGCCATACTTCATCTACCACTTTCTAATCTCGTTCCCGTAATGCTTTCGTTTTTAGCCTACTTTCCCGTAAAAGTAAAAAAAAAAATAATAAAGCATGAAAGAAGGCTTAATGTATCGTGAAAATATCGTTAAAAATCAAGAAAAGTCAAAAATAAGTGAAGTAATTAAATAAAGATTGAAAAATAAAAAATTTGAAAGTAGGGTATTGAGATGGGGAAAAAGTGTGTCTGTCGGTCTGTCTGTCTGTCTGTCGGTCTGTCCCCCCCTAATAACTTTTGAACGAATTGTCCGATTGGAAAAATTCTTTTTGCATTCGAAAGATCTCGGCGAGGACATCTAATTTCCATATTTTACTTTTTGATTTGAACAATTTTTTGTTCAATTTTGAACAGTTCAAAAATTTTTAACATTAGCGCCTATGGGCGAAAATGAAGCAAATTATCTAAAATTTGGGTACAAGATCCAAGTTCCCATGAACAAGCTCACTGGAAGAAGTTCTTGGCGTGAAATATTGATTTGAACAATTTTTGTTCATTTTTGAACAGTTCAAAAAAAATTAACATACCGCCTACGGGGAAATTTCAATCCTATATAATTCCTGATCTAACGGACCGATTTGCTTGGAACAAACTTTATCGGAAAGCTCTTATGACGTAGAACATGTACAAATAGAAAGTACATCCAGAACTAAGAAGCCTATTTTCCTATGAAATTTTTTGATCGTGATTTTCAAGAATATTTTTGAATCAATGAATGAATGAATAATATTAAATGAATAAGCAAAAGAATGAATGAATAAATGAGTGACTAAATACATGAATGACTTAATAAATGAATGATTGAATGTCTATTAACCGTTGAAAAAGGTATATTTGAACCAATTAAGAACTAAAACTAAACGAGAAAGACAGAGAGAGAGAGAGATAGCTAGATTATAAATTTGAATTCGGTGTATACGGGGAAGTAGGCTCATATAGTTCTAGACGGAACTTCTTGTTTAATACTTCAATTCCACCGTCTCAGGCGCCCTCTGTTGGTCTTTATACTTAAGAACAATTTTATAAGTTCTAACACTCGGCCTTTCCTGACATCACTAATCTCCTGATTAGTATGTTATTACTTAAGACATTAGATAATCATTAACACTAAGCAAAATTAATATACATTAAAATTGAACAATACATAGAAATATACAATCAAACACAGCATACTTACATTTCCTTCAATTACTTACACACAGCTTTCAATATTGAGAATGATACTGCAAAACTACTACAATAAAGAATAAATGGTTATTTTACATAATTTTAGCAAATTTGAAATTCAAATAATAGAAAAATAAAATTATTATACGTTAGAGTTCAGGAATTAAATTGATAACGTAAGTTAAATTCAGTTTATAAATGTCTCAAATCAAAGTTCAGTGCCACTCGAGTCACCAAGTTCAAAATCAGCTGCGTCAGGATGTATTTTCCACGTTTTTAATTGACTCACATGTGCTGTTGTAGTGAAGAAATGTCCACCTCTTTTCTCTTCCAATTGAGTCACTCTATAGGTATCACTAGGCAGAACATCTGTAATTATTAATGGACCTCTATACTTAGGCTGAGTTTTTAAAGGCTGTCCTGTTGATTGAGGAGTTTTTCTCATTACCACAATTTCACCTATATCGTACTTTATGGCTTTACACTTCTTATTATCGTAATACGTTTTCATTTTCTGTTTGCTTTCTTCTATTCTCATAATAGCTTCATTGCGTATTTCTGTCGGGTCCTTCCATTCTTTGGCTTCATCGTCCGCTAATTTACTTAAGATTCCATCATAGAATCTGGGTGAATATCCGTGTAACATTTCAAAAGGAGTCTTATTTGTTGTTTTGTTCACTGCATTATTTAAATTTTTTTCTGCTAATTTTACCTTTATGTCCCAGTCTTTGTGTTTTGGGTCCTTCATACTCGTACTAATTGTTGTTAGAATTGTCCTGTTGCACCTCTCCACCATACCGTTTGCTTGCGCCCGTCTTGTACAGTTCAAGGTATGTTTAATGCCATTCGTAGTACAGAATTCTTCAAATTGTCGTGAAGTAAAACATGATCCTCTATCGCTTATTATTCTATTAGGAACTCCGAATTCATCAATAAAACTTTGCATCGCTTTCAATACGTTTTGAGTAGAAGTACTTTTAACCGGGAAAATTCGCACAAATCTCGTGAAGTTATCTATAATAACGAATAGATGTTCATTTCTTCTAGCAGTTTTTACAAAAGGACCTAAATGATCTACATGAATAATTGAAAATGGTCTTTTTCCGGTTGGTATTGGATTTAGAAGTCCTTGTTGTCTTCCACTAGGAACCTTATTCAATAAACATTCGAAGCACATCGAAATATGTTTCCTTACATAACGCTTCATAGAAGAAAACCAATACAATTCTCGAATTTTGCTGACAGTTCTATCGACAGAAAAATGTCCCATTAGATCATGGAATCTGACTACTAAGCTTTTCCTCATACTCTTTGGGATAACATACAATAGAGTTTCTCTAGTCTTGGTTCTAAATTTCCGATAGAGTCTATTATTCTTGAAGACATACTCTTCAATCATCTGTTTTTCAATCTTTGACCTGTCTTCTTCGTTTTTCTGAAATATTCCTATAATTATTTTTAGTTCAGGATCTGATTGTTGCATCATCAAAACCTGTTCATCCACTATCAAAGTAACGCAAACTTCAAATTTTCTTTCAATTATCGCGTTCAAGGTGTCTTCAGGTTCTTCTATTGCTGCTCTACTTAACGCATCTACATGTTTCATCTTTCCACCTGACCTGTGCCTAATTTCAAAGTCATACTCTTGCATTAAATTGAACCATCTTGCCATTTGGGGATTCGATGACTTCTTAGCATTTAAATATACGATTGCTTGGCAATCTGTGACAATTGTAAATTTTATTCCGATTAAAAACTGTCTTAAACGTTCTAAAGTCCAAACTATCGCCATTAGTTCTAACTTACTAGAGTGGTACTTTTGTTCAGTATCTGTAGTTTTCTTGCTTACGCAATATACTATTCTCCATCCCTTATCTACTTCTCTTTGTAGAAGGATACCTGCCAACCCGATGGAACTTGCGTCACAATGCACCTCAGTTTCAAGATCAGGATTATAATGTGCTAGTATGGGGGAATTAATAAGATTCTTCTTTAGATCTTCGAAAGCTTCACTTTGGCTTGCTTCCCAAATAAAATTTTCATTCTTCTTCGTAAGCTCAGTTAATGGTTTCGCTTTATGTGAATACTCTGGAACAAATCTTCTAAAGAAACTTGTTAGACCTAAAAATCTGCGAACATCATGGACATTCTTCGGTACGGGGAAACTTTCTATAGCTTCTATTTTACGTGGTCCTGGTTGTAGTCCATTATTACTGATAATGAATCCCAAGAATTCAACTTGTGATTTTCCAAACTCGCATTTTGACAGCTTGAGAGTCAAATTTGCTTTTCTTAGACATTCAAAAACTTCTTTCAGTTTCTCGATCATCTCAGACCATGTTTTTGATGGTATTAGTATGTCATCTAAGTAACACAAAACCTTTCGGTTAAACAAAGGACCTAGTACAAAGTTCATTAACCTTTGAAACTCTGCTGGCGCGTTGGCCAAACCAAAGATCATTCGTTCAAATTGACCCGTGTCATCTGGGGTAATGAAAGCAGTTTTTAATTTCGTTAAGGGTATCTGGAGATAGCCACTGGCCAAATCCAATGTCGTAAAATATTTACTTCCTCCAAGACATTCGAGAATATCGTCAATTTTTGGAAGCGGAAACTTGTCTTTAATAGTTTGTGAGTTGAGTTTTCTATAATCTATTACTAATCGTTGTTCTCCAGTTTTTTTCTTGACTAGTAGTACTGGACTAGAATAGGGTGATCTTGTTTCTGAAACTATTCCATTTTCTTTCCACTCCGAAACGATTTCTTTAATTTGTTGTCGTTCTTCTGAGTTTGTTTTAAATGGCTTTTGAAACACTGGTTTACTACCATCGCATTCCTTAATGTCCATTTTGATTATATTGGTGCATCCTAATTCACTTATATTTAATGCGAAACAGTCTCTGTATTCATTTACTAGTTTTAAAATATCTTCCTTTTTATCCGTAGACTGATTTTTCAGTCTTTATTTCATCTATATCAATAGGGCTTTTAAGCGTGGTAACTGTATTAATGTCTAATTTTTCACTTAACTTTTCTGTTTCTGCCATGCCAATGCTCTCCTCATTCACCTCCATTCCCCTACCTAAACATTGATTTTGTTTCATTTTTATTGTAAAATTTTCCGAATTAATCACCGGAACTATCGTTTCACCTTTAACAACCTCAAGAACGGAGTCAAAATTTTGGCCTATACCTTTAACTAAAATAAGTCCACTATCAATTTCGTCAGTACTTGCTCTGATTAAATTAATTGAATTACCCTCAAGTTCAATTTTCTGTTTTGTTTTTAATCTAACTTTATTTTCATTTACGTCCGTTTGTATTTTTGAAAACAGATCGTTATCTGCATAACCGAATCGTATTTTACCTCCAACACGCGCGAATGCAATGTACGGTAAATCAATCCAAGTCCTACCCAAAATTAAATCACATGGTTGTGAATCATCTTCAACAATGAGCAAAGTAATAGATTTCCCCACTACGTCATCAACACGAATGTTAACTACAGCCTTGCCAATTGCCCGCGTCACCGGTTTATTTTGATTACCGAAACCAAACAACTCACTTTTATCAGGCACCAAATCAAGGTCCAATTTCGAAGCAATACTTTCTTTTAAAAGACAGCTGCTACTACCAGAGTCTACTAAAGCCTGAACTTTACAACCATAAATAAAAGCATCTTTCATATAATTAGTAGGAGCCATCGTGGCGTTCAAACTCGGATCATTTTGACTAACAGATAAATTATTGCTCTCTTCTTTTCGATTATCATCAGTTTTACATGAGCGCTGCGTGTGACCTTGCTTTTTACATTTCGTACAATAAATCACAGATTTTGGTTGAGGACAATCTTTAGCTATATGTCCATAAAAATTGCAATTAAAACATTTAAATTGCCCCTTTTCATTTCGAATACTAGTATTTACAACTTTCTTTTTATCCCTATTATCATCATTTGAAGTAAATTTCTTTTCTATCCTTGATTTGTCGTAACGAAAATTCTGATTTGATGTACTTTCCCATTTATTATTATTTTTAAACCTTACACTATCATAACTGTCCAATTTCTCTGCCAATTGGTCTGGATCATTAAATTTAGACCAGTCGTCAATAAAATGTTCACGCGTTGTAGTACTCACTTTTCTTTTCATTTGTTCCGTTACTATTAAATTTTTCAAACTATTAAAATCAGTAACACCGACGCCCGCTACCCATTCAGTACAATAGCTTTGCAGTTCAAATGCGAAATCCTTCCATGTACTTTCCGAACTCTTGACATGATTTAAAAATTTTACTCTAAATTTGTCAGGACTTAACTTATACCTTTTTAATAATAAAGCCTTAACGTGTGCATAATCGTTGGAATTCTCTTCATTTTCCCGCGCAATAAGTTGCGTAATTTCATAAGGGAGTAACCCAATTAAATGTGACACCCAATCCTCTTCTTTAATACCCATACGTTTCGCCTGACGTTCGAATATAATTAAATAAAAATTTATATCGCCGTCCTTAATATTATATTCATGCATCAATTTTCGAAAATCTGAATGTACGTTCCTATTTCCTACAAGAATATTACTTAAATCTGCATTACTTACAGACTGCGAATGCTCTATTTTTAATTTTGCTAGTTCGTATTCACGATCTGCTATAATTTTTGCTGTCTCAGCAGCTGCTTTTCTTACTACTTCCGCAGCCATTCGTTCTTCGGCTATCGTATTCAATAAATTCAGACAGAATTCTTCGTCGAAATTTTCATTTTCCGTTATGATACGTTTTAAATCGATTACTTTAGCATCTGGCGGAACAACAAGTCCTAGCTCTGATGCGAGTTCAATTAAATCAACCTTTTTACTTTTTGCTAAGAAAGCCATTGTTTCATAAAATACTTTAATCCGTTACTGAAAAGAATTATCTCCCTCTTTCAAAAACAAAATCGAACTACAATTAAAAATACCGTAATGCATACAAAACTTTCATAAACGACTCTTAATAATAAAATACTTAATACGTTAATGTCTACTGAAATGTTATATAAACATTACTTTCGGAATCAAAATACGTTGACTACCGAAATTACTTTATAATTACTTTATACTTTGTAAATACGTGTACTACTTTCTAATCATGAATGAAAACAAAACTATTTCATCATACGTTTGAAATACTAATTTCGTTCCTTCTACACAAATTATTCACTACGGTAAAGTGCAATTCACGAATGAGAACAACTTTCTTTTACTTTCAAATACTTATCTAAATAAAACAAATAAAAGATCGCCTACCTGCTATCCAGACGGTCCGATCAGTTTGGCGCGTCATTTTGGAGCCTAAGCTAATATCATATCTATCATACATCCCACTTCTGAATTGATATAACTTTACTTAACTTTCGAACATTGTAACTGAGGGAGATGCATAAGGAGAAGCAAAGACGTAGGCATTGTCATTTTTTTCATTATTTAATATAGACATATCACAAAACACACACACATACACAACATAAAGTATTTTTACCGACTACTTCACATTCGCCATACTTCATCTACCACTTTCTAATCTCGTTCCCGTAATGCTTTCGTTTTTTAATACTTCAATTCCACCGTCTCAGGCGCCCTCTGTTGGTCTTTATACTTAAGAACAATTTTATAAGTTTTAACAATTTAAAAATATATATATATATATATATATATATATATATATGTATATATATATAAAAGAAAAGGGAGAAAAAAAAGAACAAAAGGGAGTTAGTAATACGGCACAATAAAATGTAGAGTTAGCTGTTGTCTGAAATTATTTAATTCGATCAAAGTAGAAAAGAAGTTTTTATTCTACATATATAAACATTAAAATGTAAACATAAATAGCACTTTACAAAAGAAAATTAAAATATGAGGCTGTTAGGAAACAGATCAAGAGTAAATATATAATTTTGTTTTGAATCAACTCTTGTATAATTTTAAATTTATGCATACAATTTCCGACGCATCATTTTGAACTCAAACGTTAAGATTGATCCAGTTTGCCACAAACACGCTGATAAAAAATTACTTTGAAATACAACTGAAAATAAATTTGTAACATTCTCCTTTTATGCAGATAGCGTTCAGAAATTCTAAAACTGAAAAGTAGCTGTAATTTTGATTCAAACTGCAAAAAAATTGTGATTAAACCGTTCTAGTTGAGATTGGATTAATTTCGAAACAAGAATCTTATTATAGTCTAATTTTCAGAAAAACTGATGCATTTGTCTTTTATATGAGTAATAGTGGCCCTTGCATTTATATTTTTAAAGAAAATAATGTGCTTTATCGTTTAGTTTTATTAACAGTAGAAAAAATAAAATCTGAGATGTTAAAACGCATTTGAAAAATTTACGAGCTATGCCTTTTCAAATCAGGCAGGCAGCTCTAAAATGTGTCACATAACGATCGCTGATTTTTGTTTATTTGCTTTTTTTTTCTTTCTTTTCTTTTTATATTAAATTATAAATACAGTACATCAAATGAACCTTCACGCTTTTGAAGATAGTCTGACAGTTACATTGGTATAGAAAGGAGGCATTGAAAGCATTTAGGATGCAACATGCCCATGAAGAGTCATGTTCTTTACTCTCACTTGAATTTCTTTAGCAAAACATGCGCTGTAAGTCATGAACATGGAAAACTGTTCCATCAAGACGTTTTAGCTATGAAAGATAAACACTAAGGAAAGTTGAGTTCCAGTAATTTCGCGAACGAAGAAAACAATCTAGACAGACAACATAATTATTTTCAAGGCTTATACGTCGTAATCCGTTCTGGATACTTCTGGTTAACGTTTCCCAAGATATGTCTCAGACTTATTCAGGGCGGAAATCCTGAAGTATGTCGGAACGCATGAGATATCTCAGGTGAACTGTTAGTCAGAAATACCGCAAGCTATTAGCCCAGGAAGTAAATCAGTTATTGACGTTGGCCGTAAAAGCCTTAGTTCTTAAGGTTGTTGCCAGAAAGTCTTGAAGAAAGATCTGGATGAGTTAATGTTACTCTCGAATTTTTCAATTAAGTTGATTAGAGTAAAATATCATGTTTTTTAGCCTTTTCCTCCGAAAAAAAAGGAAAACAAGCTTAATGCACAATTCAAAACGTCGTTAAATACATAAAAAGAATCAAAATAAATTACATAATTAAATAAAGATTGAAAAACAAAAAAATAGCAAATTTTACTGTACACATAATTTTGATCCTCCTTCTTTTTTCCCCCGACAAATGTGAATTTGTGATTAATATGCATAAAAAATAAATTAGATATTTCTTCACTATTCGACAATTTGGATTCAAATTATAGTGAAAATTTCCTTCAACGAACCAACTCGCCAAATATCCTTATTTCCTATTATGATACAAATCCTTACTGAAAACCGACATAAACTATTGGGATGTTGAACAAGTTCTCGCTGTTTTTTTGCGAAAATAAATGCTTTATTTAAAAAAAAAATATATTAAAAAACATGTTACTGAAAGTATTGTTCATCACTAGCCACTACTTTTCCCCATCTTTCATAAGAACGGAAGTGCTGCTCGGACAGGTCATGTGTCATCGACCGGAACAAGTGGTAGTCAGAAGGGACAATGTCGAGTGAATACAGCGGGTGGGGTAGGACTTCCCCTTTAAGCTTTTCCAAGTAGGTTTTTACAGGTTTTGCCGAATGTGGCCGAGCATTCTCATGCTGCAAAATGAGCTTGTCGTGTCCCTGCTGGTATAGCGGCCGTTTTGAATGATGAACCCCTAATGATTCTGCAAGTTCAGCTACCGTTTGACATGAGTCATCAAGAAGTAATGCTTCCAATTGTTCGTTTTCACACTTTTTCAGTGTGCCAGAATGTTCTTCACCTTCAAGATCAAAATCATTATTTTTAAGGCGTGTAAACAAATCTCTACCAGTTGTTTCAGACAGAGCATGATCGCCGTATGTCTCAACAAGAATTCTGTGAGCTTCTACTGAAGATGCTTTAAACATAAAATTGCGCAGTAAAATCCCCCGCAAATACTCTTTTTTTTTGGCACGAAATGCGACATATTTAACGCGATGAAATGTAAAGTTGTTTGCACTTTCGCGAAATGACATATACTGAATTCCAAGGATGCTTATAGTATTTGCAAATAAGTATGTCACTATCATAAACTGACGCAATCAGTTGCGGTAACGCCATTTGTTGGAAAACAGCGAGAATTTACCCAATACTTAAAGGTTTGTACTTCTAGCAAAGCCTCTAAATGCTAAAACTATTGATATGAATTTTATTTGTTAACATGTAGGGGAAATGGCAACAATACAATACAAAACCTCTGCTCTTTTTGAAATTTGAACCAGACTGTAATTAACACCTTTCCCGATCGAGAAACACTTACAATTCTGTTTGAAGTCTTGGATACTTGAGATATACGCTTCGCGAGAAAAACGCTCGATTGTGCTCCACTCTCCTTGGAGCGAATGCCGCTAAAGTTTAACCTACAGCATTTCCGATAAGGATGTAGGTGACTACCGAATTTTGTTTAATTCTTTGCATTACGTATTGAGTTGAAGCGCCAAAATGTAATAACACCTGTTCCTATTGTGGTCCACTTATATGCCAAATTTTGTTTGAATTCTTCCATTATTTCTTGAGATATAGCACTAATCGAGAAACGTGTTTGATTTTTCGCCTGTTTCGAACGGATTCATGCCAAAAACTAATCAGCACCAGTTTGCATCAGGGTCCATGTGTGCACCGAATTTTATTCGATTCCATGTATGGAGCGGTCGCAAAGAAAAAAAAAACCACATGCAGGCTCCAGGCAGATATTTTCCAAAATGGGTTCAACACACTCCAAAACGTTTAAATCCATCGAAATTCAAAAGTTTTTACGAATACAATACTTTCTTCTATATTTTGGATATAGAAGAAAGTAAAAATAGAAATCGTATAAATGGGGGAAAAAAGAAAATAATTCTAGAAAAGGCAAATGATCGTTTAAAATAAATATCTCTCAATTGCTGGGAAGTCTCTCGTAGGAAAATTGAAAATGTAAAGAAGCTGAATATTTTTACTGCAATCAAATTCATTTTGGACACTTGGGAAAAACTTTCTATTTACTTTACCTTTAGTTTCCAATTTAAACCCTTAGCAAAATATCATCTTAAAAAACATCTGAACATTATGAATATTATGAGCATTAAATGTTGGGAAAAAAGTCTATGGATATGCAAAATAAAAATATGGCTATTTTTATATCGTGTGTTAATAGAAATTATTTTGGAAATGTTTTTCTTTCAAAGAAATTGCTCCACACCATGCAATATTGAAAAGAATATTTTTTTAAAGTACTGTTTTATTTTTGAAATATGTACATTTAATTTCTTTAAAGTACCTGGTTATTAAACATGATGAATTCTCCACAAAGTTTCTGCAATTGATTGAGAATACTATTTTTCGCTACTGTTGAACACGGTGTAATGTGCTTTGAAGATGTGGTAGACGCTAATGGAATGCACATTTAACAAATTATGCGATAAAACTAAGTTTTTTCTTCAAATTTTTGTTTTGTTCTTCATGCCTCCATTTTTACCAGGTCGTAAAGATTTGAATTAATGTATTCTTTTACAACAAAAAAAATCACGCTAGAATAAAGCAAATTATTCTTAAATAATAGCGATCCCGCTAAGAGTTCTCACTAGAATAAGGACAATAGTCCCTAATGTGAAAATGGTGTCAGTTATCAGACAGCATCAACACTCTCTCTAAAAGTCCTTGCTAGGATGCCAACAACTGTTCTTTCAAAATTCTTTTTATAATACGGATATATGGTGTTAAATAACATCGTCGACAGTCTTTCTAAAAATTAACACCAGAAATATGCCAAATGGAAAAAAAGGACAATAGTCCTGACAAATCCTCCATTAGAATAATAAGGATAACAGTTGTTTTTTCAAGGAAGCTCTGTAGAATATGGACAACGGTCACGTAAAAATACCTTTCAAAATAAGGAAATCAAAATGAATCTATAGATTGCCCCTGTCCCCTGCGCTGCAGGAAATAAATTTTAAATCGTTAAAAAAGATCGTTTATAAAGAAAGAAGAAAGAAAAAAAAAAAGAAAAAAAAGAGAAAGAAAAAAAAAAGAAAAAAAAAAGAGAAAGAAAAATTCAAAATCGGCTGCTTCTCAAAATGCTAGAAACATTGTGAATACTTTTATTAGCAAGTAATTTTATTTAGCAAATACGCATGTAGACAAAATGGCAACGATAAAAATAAAATTAACAAGAAGTTCCTTCTAGAACTATACGAACCTACTTTCCCGTATACACCGAATTCAAGTTTATAATCTAGCTATCTCTCTCTGTGTCTTTCTTGTTTAGCTTTAGTTCTTAATTGCTTCAAATATACCTTTTTCAATGGTTAATACATATTCATTCAATCATTCATTTATTAAGTCATTCATGTATTTATTCAGTCATTTATTGATTCATTCTTTTGCTTATTCATTTAATCATACATTAATTCAAAAATATTCTTGAAAATCCCGATCAAAAAATTTCATAGGAAAATAGGCTCGTTAGTTCTGGATGAACTTTCTATATGTACATGTTCTACGTCATAAGAGCTTTCCGATAAAGTTTGTTCCAAGCAAATCGGTCCGTTTGATCAGGAATTATATAGGATTGAAATTTCCCCGTAGGCGGTATGTTAATTTTTTTTGAACTGTTTAAAAATGAACAAAAATTGTTCAAATCAATATTTCACGCCAAGAACTTCTTCCAGTGAGCTTGTTCATGGAAACTTGGATTTTGTACCCAGAGTTTACATGATTTGCTTCATTTTCACCCATAGGCGCTAATGTTAAAATTTTTTGAACTGTTCAAAATTAAACAAAAAAATGTGCAAATAAAAAAGTAAAATATGGAATTGAGATGTCCTTGCCGAGCTCTTTCAAATGCAAAAAGAATTTTTCCAATCGGACAATTTGTTCAAAAGTTATTGGGGGGGGGGGGGGGGGACAGACCGACCGACACACTTTTTCCCCATCTCAAAACCCTACTTTCAAATTTTTTATTTTTCAATCTTTATTTAATTACTTAACTTATTTTTGACTTTTCTTGATTTCTAACGATATTTTCACGATACATTAAGCCTTCTTTCATGCTTTATTTTTTTTTTTTTTACTTTTACGGGAAAGTAGGCTAAAAAGGAGTTATTAATACTCTGGGGTAAATAAATAAAAGTTAATTAGCGTGTGTGAGAGTGTGCCACCTCACATTTCAACTTTTTTTGTCTTGCGCTTTGCTTCATCGCAAACGCACCACATACCCCCCCCCCCCCCCCATGCTTTAAGGAAGGAATGAGTCGCCGACTGTACGAAAATTTGGCAGAACGTAGGAAAAATGTTCGTAATTCTTTCCTTATCTTTTCAAGCGTGATGATTCACACCTGGTGTGCATCCAAGGTCATTCAAAGCCTTGATTAAGCATACATGTTCCGTCTCCAACCTTTCTAGAATTTTCGTTTACCGTTGCACTGTGTGTGACGTTGTGCCTCGTTTGAATGTGATCGCACTCTCATTGGTCAACAAGTTGACTCGCCCCAGCATGCAATTCAGCAACGCTGCTGAAAATATTCGGAAAAGTTAGTAGCGTCTTATTGTAAAAAATGCGAAGGACGTGAAAAAAAAAGAGGGGCCTTTTTCCCGAAACAATGGACTTAAGATTCCCCGTATTGAGTGGGCCTGCCAAAATATAATGTGCTGTATTCGTTTTAATACCAAATTTTCTGCTTTTAAATTAAATTGTGTAACGCCCATGTCTTCTTTTAAATTTTACTGTGCTAAATTTTGGGTCAATGCATGGTTGCCGTTATGCCACCTCGGCATCAGTAAGCTATTCTTACTGTTTTAAGAATATGAATCTTTCATTAAACATTTAAAAGTGTCTTCCACTCAGTATTTTACTTACTGACAAGTCCTTTATTTATGAAATAAAGTGCTTGGCTTTGATTGAAATATGTTTTCCATTGTTCTGACCCCAACGGCCAAATAGAGTAAAATCATTTTCATAGCCTTGTATTTCTCAATGAACTGAAATGTTGGAAGTGATGCATATTGCATACATGGTCGTTCAGGAAGAGATTCATTAACTCGATCAGATTAATGAGCATTTATATTCCGAAAGTGCCATATGTATATTTCCTGTGCCATAATTAGTATGTCAATATGCTGTCTTAATTAGTGCAATAGCGCATTAAAAACAAAAAAGAAAAGAAAACTTGTTAATGTATGACTTGATTTACTGGTTATTTGAAGCGGTAAAATATTTGGCGTCCAGGGGACTTTTACTTTCTCCCCTCCAAATTTAAAAAAAGTGAGTTTCTGTTTTGCCGTTATGTACTGGAAATCAAGTGTCGTACATTATGAAAATCAGTCGTGAGTGCTACTTCTTACTATTCTCGAGACCATAATTAATATGATGGTTTCTCTAATGCCTATCTCATCATGTATTGAAGTGCAACTAAACTGACATCAATATGTTGGGTGTTTTTGCTAATTATATTGAAATTCTACATTTTATACCGTTTGTTCAAATGTGCCACACAGTATTATTTTGATATGCTTGCACATGTTTAACAATTATGCACTTACAAAAAAAGGCTCGTTATTGACTAAATAAAATGTTCTTTTGTGGTGACAAAATAAAAAGAATACATGATTTACAATAACAAATGTCTGTCTTCAATTTTGTATTTTTGCAGACACATTTTCTTACAGATGAATTAATTCATTTGAATGCATAAAAAAATATGACTCTAATACTTATCTTTATTCAATTCCTATGAGAATATAAATTCAAACAAGTCAACGCTGGATTTCAATAAACTTGTACACAAGCTTCACCTATACAATTATCAGGGAATGGTCCCCAGGTATGTGATTATAATTATTGTTATTTTTGATGAAAAACAATAGTGCCATTCATACCTATTCCAACATCTTCCTAAACTAATTTGTTTATTTTTTTTATCGCGAAACGTGGTTGCAGTCTTATCTGGGTTATTGCGGCTCACAACTGCAACCTGCAATGTAAGAAAAATTTGGACTATTTATTCCATTCTTTAAAATCTCTTTAAATTATTATTTTTTTTTAGAATTATTTTTTGTTCATTATTCATCTGCACCACAGCGTGAATAAAAAAGTTTGAAAAAAAAGAACGAACTTCAAATTAAAAATTGCGCCAAAGAGTGAAAAATAAATTAATTCTTTAAACAACATCGATTTTAAGCATAATTTTTGATGCCGGCGCAAAATTATCTAATTATCATTACGCCACGTGTTACTTTACATTGAAACTGTTGCAGACTCTGGGCCATTTATATTCGTATTGATTCATGACTACTATTGCAAAAGATTTAGTCGATCATAATTTTGCACCGATTTCAAAAGTTATGCTGAAAAGTCTCCAGACCAACACTACATTTGGCACAGGGGTACTTTGGCACCCGGGACAGATGGTAGAGGGATTTTCAAATGTCAAAAAAACTCCAAACCATTCGATAAGTATAAAACTCATTGTTAAAAAGAGTTTGTTGCCATTAAGCAGTAATATTAAAAGCAATTATTATAAGAGTTTGAGTGAAGGCTTCTCTCAAAGAAAAAGTAAATTAATTCAGTCTGTTTTAAGACAAAAGTCAGTTCTAGACTCTTTAACATCAGTTTCAAAACCCAACTTATCATACAAATGATTGTTTCAGCTAGTCAATCAAAGTGGGTGTGCTATTTTTGTTTTCTTGAGTGTTCATATAAAAACTGTTTTTACACTAAAAAAAATAAAATAGAAAAAAAAAATTGGGAAAAAATAGAACTGACTTTAAACGAAAAATTGCACCAAAAAGGGAAAAATAAATAAATTCTTTAAACATCATCGATACGACTTTTAAACATAATTTTTGAAGTCGGTGCAAAATTATGATAGATTAAATATTTTGTAGTCATGAATCAATTAAAAACACAAATGTCATAATTTTGCGCCGCTTCAAAAATTTTGTTTAAAAGTCGTATCGGTGTTGCTTAAAGAATTAACTTATTTTTCACTTTTTAGTGCAATTTATATTTTAAAGTCGGTTCTTTTTTTCCAAACTATTTTTTATTTACGTTTTAAAGTTATTGAAAAATTCTAATTAAAAATTTGTGAAGTAAGCAATAGTATACCATTCAAGCAAAATAAACTTTAAGCTTAAAACAATCTACTTATTTTGAAAAAAAAAAAGTGTTTGGTAAAAGTTGTCTCAATGTGCTACCTTCTCCAATTTGTTTTTATATTTTTAACATATGAAATTTAACGAATGCAGAAAATATTGATAATAATTAATATAGGTAAAAGATCTAAAAATACCCATCAAAATAAATATAATTTAAAAGGAAAAATGTTAGCTTCTTGAATTATCATAAGAAAATAAATATGTATCACATTGCTTATAAAAAAACAAAATATTTACTGCCGCCTAACAAGCTTTTACGTGTTGTTATTGGACTGTAGCGTAACTGGAATTCTTTTTTGGGGCGATTTTGATTAATAAGAAACTTTATATGTGCTTATATTAACATATTAAGATTAATAACGTGGCATGAGGCCAAGTTTTGAGCAGGGTTTGACTCTAACCCTCCTCCCACCTCTCTTGTTCCACTTCTGGCCCAGTAGCTTTGAATGAATTTTTCCTGCACCATTCAGCATGTTGGTTCTTGAATTCATTTTAGAAAGTATACTACCGAGACTTTCAAAATGTGTTTACAATGCATTAATAGCACATGCTCGGTATTCGATTATCCTATTTCAATAAAATCTTAGAATGAAAAAGTAGAAATAATTATTTTTAGTGAAAATACTGGCTGTACACAAATTAATCAACATACTAAGTAATACGAAAGAAATAATCTTCTTATCATAAACCACAAAAAATGTTTGCGTGTGCTTTCCATACACGAGCAACATATCTTTAAAAAAGTGTCATCTCTTAAACCTTATATTTCTCTCATGCTTCAGTAAATCATTGAGGGTTTTTGCTTTCTGCTTAAGGAAAGAGATAAAAATGGATATTCGAATAGCGCAGCATATTTTTCGACCTTAACCTGCCTTGTTAAAAATCTCCGTAAGAACAGCAGTTGGCAGAAAGTCATTAAAAGAACGATCTTAGCTGGCAACGATTTTGTTCTTTTTATGGTTCGGGAGAATCCTTGTTGCACTTCTTCATAACTCAACAATTGCGTCTTTTTCATCATTTTAAGAGCTATGGTGAAAATCGGAAGTGGCAGCAGATGGAGGAATGTTTTCTTTGAGCATAAAAATTGCATTAAGTGTTGTTTCCCAAACATAATATTGCATGAGTTACGAATAAATAAAGAAATTGAGGGACGATGCTCTTAAAAGTTATGTCTTGTCTTTTTTCAGGCAAAGAGAGCCAGGTTTCTATGCAACGCCAAAGTTAATAATATGCGGTTAATGTCAGTTCATGCATAAAATAAAGTCAAAATACCTTTTTCTGAGACATAAAGCACATTCAAATCTAAAAAAGAAGTTCCGTCTAGAAGTATACGAGGCTATTTTCTCGTATGCACCCAAATTCAAATTTATAATCTAGCTATCTCTTTCCCTCACTTTCTCCATTTAGCTTTAGTTCTTAATTACTTCAAATATATCTTTTCAACGGAAAAAACATATTCATTCACTCACTCATTCATTGATTCATTCATTTACTCATTCATGTACTTTTTCACTCATTTTTTTTCATTCATTCACTCATTTATTTATTTTTTCATTAATTCAATTGTTTGTCTATTTTATCATTTATTCATTCATTCATTACTTTCAGTCTTTCATTTATTCATTCATTCATTCTTTCACTCATTCATTTATTCATTGCGAAATAGCGTTAAAAATCCCGATCAAAATAATTCGTAGGCAAATAGGTTCGTTCAGTTCTTGTTGAACTTCGTATCTGTACACGTTCTACATCGTAACATCTTTCCGATAAAGTTTGTTGCAAGCAAATCCGTCGGTTAGATCAGGGGAGATTGAAATTACCCCCTAGGCCCTAGGCGTTAATGTTAATTTTTTTTGAACTATTCAAAAATGAACAAAAATTGTTCAAATCAATACTTCATGCCGAGAGCTTCTTCCAATAAGCTTGCTCACAGGAACTTAGATCTTGAGCCCGGAGCTTACATAATTTGCTTCATTTTTGCCCACAGACGCTAATGTTAAATTTTTTGTACTGTTCAAAATTGAAAGAAAAATTGTTCAAATCAAAAAGTAAACTATGGAAATGAGATGTCCACGCCGATATCTTTCGAATGCAGAACTAATGTTTCGAATCTGACAATTCGTTAAAAAGTTATTAGGGGGGGGGGGGACAGACAGACTGACAGACACACATTTTCCACATCTCAAAACCATACTTTCAATTTTTTTTACTTTTCAATCTTTATTTTTAATTAATTCCCTTTTTTTCGACGTTTATTTTTTAACGATATTTTTACGATACATTAAGCCTTCTTTCATGCTGTATTATTATATTTTTAAATTTTTATGGGAAAGTAGGCTGAAAATGTGCACGTAAACCGAAGTTATAAGCATCTGGTGACAGACATTGCAGTCTACTGAAATTACTTTCATATAGTACAGTAACAATGTTCTTCGTCACTTTTATATATAAAAAACAGAAATTGGAGGAAAAAATATATTGTTTGTGCGTTATTAATGCACAAAATTCAAATGCAGTTTGACGAGTAGTACTTTTTCAATTCTGTTGCGTCAGAAAGGAAATGCATATACGAGCTGCTTATAACCTCTCTAGGTATAATTTTATTAGGGCACATTATAAATTCTAATAGGCGAAAACGTAAGTGAGAGAGAACAAGCTATCCTGGGATGCATTAATTGCAAAATGTTTTGTGTGCTTGCGTTTAGGGAATATAATCTTACTCCAGTTCGCGGGGGAAAAGAGCTGGTTGTTTTGGAAACGACATCTGTATTGCTTTTAAGATCTAACAAACACAAATTATTTATTAGTACTAAAATTTTAAAAGATGAAAATTTAAAAACTAAAAAAGTGGCAAACAATTCTTTTTTAACATTTTTTAAAGAATTCCAGAGGCGTTTTTTGCATTAAAAGCTGAGTCTATGAACAATCGACACAGAATCACGCACGTGTATATATATATTTTTTTCAATTTGTACGTCATAACGTGCTCTTTTTCATTTCGTATGCTACGTCAAAATGCTGTTAAACTTTGCAAGGATTTGCAATAAAATTTTTGTGAAGCTTGTTTTTAAAGAAAATATAATCAAATTTAATACGTGCTGTTTTATTTGGAGAAACAGAAGTTGGATTCTGCATGTTATTTGCATCGGATTACATTTTCAAAATAAAGCAACCAATATTTCAACGAATTTTCAATTTTGCGGCTTGCAATTTTTGAGCATTTTATCTCTTGGATTTTTCTCAGAAGGGCAACAATGTACTGCATCTGATTCAATATATTTTCATCTGTCTCCCACTCTTTCAAAGTGTGAAGAAAGTGTCTTATTAGATGATTGAAAATGTGACGGAGTGTATGAGCTACATTATTTATAATTTTAGAAGTTATTTTGCGCTGTGTTATGTCCAAATGATTATATACGAAGTTCATGAGGCAAATCGGAATGACTGCCTAAAGGTTTTTGAAGTATTTACTTTTCGCTCTTTATTAGACTGAAGAAAAAAAATACCATGTGTGAAGTTGAAAAGTAAATAAAATTCAAAGTTTTTGTTAGTGATATAAAATTTAAGATATTGCGGAAAATCACAAAAAATTGTCCTCCAATTACTTAGTGTGAATTACATGTAGTTAAAAAAAAAATTTAAAAGTATATTTGATTACCGAGTGTTTTAAAATACAGATTTTCTCAGGAAAGGTGCTTTTAGCTTTTATACATAATTTTGTTATTGCAAGCCCTAAATAATTGCCGAAAACTTTCAAACCTGAAAATTGGAGAGGAAGTTTAGGTAGTATGGAATAGGCGAGGAATATCGAATACTTAAGTTATTTGCTTCTTTAGTGATGCTATCCAGCATGGTCACTAAAACACATCACAGGAGCTTTGCAAGCAGTTTCGCCTGGTTTGTGCCATATGCTGCTTCAGTGTCCTATTTCTATCACCTAAAGCGTTAAACAACTGGTATTCCATATAACCCAACTAAAACCTGGAATTCCATATTACTTGAGCTTCGTCTATAAGGCGCTTCAACATAAAATATTTTCAGGCTTTTGTTCAATAATTCTTAGCTCTCATGAAAAAAGCACTTTACAATAATCAAGCATTACATATTAACATAAAACTGGAAATAAATTGATTTTACATAAAAATGCATGAATTACTTTTATTTATGTGGAATTGATAAATGGCAATAGAAAGATTTTCCTTTGAATTGAAATCAGTTAGTTGGGTTAGAAGTTAAAATCGGTTCTCAGTGCAAAATTTCGATTCCAACTTTTATTTTTATCAATATGATGTTAGCACGCTACGCAAATGAGTTTAAAATGAGAATAAATTTACTTGAACCGAAAATTAGTACTCATTGATTATTAGGGCCAACCGTGATGAGGTCGCCAAGAGAGTTTTACTTCGTCAAATCAATTGTAAACAAAGTAGTTTGACAACAAAGCAATTTTACTGAGTACATTGCTGTTATTTTACTATATTAGTTTCGGCTACATAAAGAAGCATTTATGAGACCACAGAAATGTCGATGTGAATATGTATTTAGTTAATGTTTTTAAAAATGTATTTTGCACTTTTATTAAGTTTATTAAACTCATTATCAATTAAATTTCTGTACTTTAACGTGTATTTCTATATTTCCAACGAAATATACTTGCAAACGATAAATTAATGTTGACGACAATTCTAGAAAATGCTGCCAAAGGAAAACCCTTTAACCGATGATATCCGAAAATGAATGGAACCCCCTCCCCCCAATAGCTGAAAATCAATCATATGTTTTAATATTTAGTTTGAAATAAAACAACGACTCAGTTTGAAATGATCTCTAGCTTTACTAATGAATGACAACAATATACAAGAAAATACACTTTTCTCAGCTAGTAAAACTATCCTCTTTTTGCTAAACATAAATGCAGGTAGAACCGCGTTAATTGAACTCATTTCTCTAACCACAAACATTCACGATGATAATATTTGAGAAATTATTCAGACTGCCCACTAGAAACGTGGTTGCTATTTCAAAGAGTTAGAGGCACGTAATAGTTGCTTGTTGGTGGATTCTTCACCAGATATTTGTTTTGTTTCAAAGTCATCTGCACAAATGTATCTCACATTGTTCCACAGTAATCTTTCGCTTTAAAATTTGTGGAATGGTGACATTCACTTTTTTCATTGGAAAAGGAAGTTGCATTACTGCTGATGCTAAAGATTCAACAGTTGGCCCCGATTTATCACACTGATGAACTACTTCGATTGAAACTGAAACATTTCCATTTAGTTAACACTCGTTCATTTGAAAACTATTTACTATCAAATATTATATTTTACCTAAAAACATACTGAGTGTAAACTTTCTCATATTTGTTTGCATAGTATTGTCTTAAATTTTCATCATTTTTGAAAAATTACTTTGAAAATTTGTTCATTAATCTGGTATTTACACATAAAAATGCTTACAGATGAGCATCTAATTTGTTTTAGGATAACTTTTTGATATCAGTTTTTCTTCATGTTTAACTTTGACAGACTTTTTTGCTTAATTTGATATGAATAAAGGTATTAGTTAAAAAACTACGCTTTTAAAATGAATTAGTGATTCTTTATCTTTCAATGAAAAATTCAACATCCATTGCTCTTAAAGTGACTCACTCTTTTGATAAATATGGGAAAAGACCCCCATTATTAAAATATGATAAGTTGTTTCTTAAAAAAGACGAATGACTTGAATTTCCTGATACCACAGCTTGTATATAATACTGGATCTAAAAGCACCGTGTTTTGTTCAGTCCAAATTCGTGGAAGACGAAGTTCCCTGCCGAAAGTTATACTTTTAGCCTTTCTTTTGGCAACTTGGAATGCTACTCGACCACCGCCCTCCTTCCAAACATCGCAGCATTTTGGCTCCTCGTAGTTCTAAGCCATCGTTGCAGTCGAATGTTACTGTTTCATTGATGCGATAGAAGAATTGCGGCTTCTTAATTGTGATTTCCGTCGATGCACCTGGGAATGGGCAAGCTAGTATGCCTGAAAAATAAGAAAACAATATGTTATAATATATAAAAATTGCATAGAAGCTGAAGATATTAACAAACTTTTAAAATTTATTGGATTTCTCATTAAAGATTATTTGAAATATGTTTGAACTGTGTACACAAACGTTGTCAATTTGTAAATTGGTTTAGTGGCATTCTATTTCATAAGAAGAGTTTATTCAAATACGATTTTAGCGATATTTAATAAACCGTCACCTGGGGTGGCTTTGTCCACCGGGGCAACTTCGCCCATTTAATACAAAAAAAAAAAAAAAAAAAAAAAAAAAAAGAAAAAAAAAAAAGATTAAATACTCGAAAATGATTGGTTCAAGTACCACCAGGGGCGCGTGATGCACTTTATCAACTTTCCTATATGCAACGTTGGCATCACTGAGCTATTGGCGGCATGAGAATTTCATTTCATTCCAAATAGCCCATTTATTTCTCAAGCATTAAATAAAGTAAATTTTAGCTTATTAACTTTGGTGTGTGCGGCCTTCCACAATAAAAGGTAAGTTAAATTATCTACATGGTTTATTTAGGTCTTACAAACATACATCTTTGAAAGTATTTCTCATTTGTGGCGACTTTCTTCAATTACCTTATACTGTAAATTGCTTTGCGAAAAACCCATGGTAAAAAGTAGCAATGTTTTTCTAATCGCAAAAGAATAATTCTCTGATAAATGCGTTGAAGTAAAAATAAATAAGTAAATCGGTATTTTTGTCTTGGCTAACAGCTGAAAATTTTTTTAAACGATTGTGTTTGAAAATTAATAAAGTATAGATATTTGTACATAGTGCATCAAAGTTCTCTGGGTAAGAATTGCGCCTTCTCTCTTGAGCTAAATTTAACAAACACGAAAAGACAGTGTATTAATAGAACTGTTCTGACATTTTGCTTACAAGGAAAATTTCATTGCAATCACGATTTTTTAAAAACAGGAATTAATTTTAGATAATTATTAAAAAATACGATAGATTGATATTCGTTCAATATTACGACTCCTTTAAGTTAATTTTTATTTGTGTTATCTTTAAAGGTTGAACATTCTACGAAGTCATAATCAAGATGCTTACAAATTTTCCGTGAGTTATTCATTTCTACTTTCAACTTTATATTATTAGAATACCAGAATTTCTCATAATTATTTCAGTTAAGTAAGCTCGAAATCAATAGTTAATAAATAAAATTTTTTCATGGAACCATTTAAGAGGCACTGTCATCCAGAAAATTTCGACCTAAATCTTTATGTTTCCCAGCAATATTCCATATATGTAAAGGATGCTTTATAAAAAATACGTACACTTGGGCACAGGAGCAGACCACCGGCTGCTTTCTTGGCAGACGATAATAGCTTTTCCGTCCATCATGTAGTTATCATTGCAAGCAAACTGCAAAACATCTCCTCCTCGATACTTGTCTTTATTACTGCCTTGCAACGACCCATTCTCCGGTATTTCAGGCGGCTCGCAAATCACCTCTGCAAAAAGAGAAACAGATTTCTTCTTATGGCCCAGGTAATGAGCGAAACTGATGACATTTCGTTGTCTTTTTTGCAGTGGATGGACGCAAGTTTATAAATTTTTTACCTCTGCATGTTTTAACTACACCTTTAGAGATGTTGGTAGACCTCTAACGATATTGGAGAAAGTAGTAATTTAATTTTTTTCTGATGAATGATGTTAAACGGTTGATGCTAAGCGTATTCATTTATTCATAAAGCTTATTTTTAAACTAATACTAGGAAAATGATTCAGAATAAATTATATCATATCGTCAGAATGCTTGTGTTAGTGAAAGAAAAAAAAAGTTATTCTACTACATACCTTCTTATTTATGTCTATATATCTATCAATATGGCTTTGTATCCGATAATCTAAGTATTTATCTATTTACGTATTTTTATAACAAAAGAGACACTATTTGAACAAATAAGAGCAATTGAGAAGTAATCATAAGTAAAACAGCATAAAATAAAAAAGCAGATTTTGAAAACATAAATGAAAATGTGAAACTAATTTTTTTTATGAGCTTTGAAAATGGAAACGTACTGAATGCTTTTCTCATTCATTTTGCGAATTAAGAGGTAAAATAATCAACAAAACTAAGAGATATTACCACGTAAACACGTTGATATCAAACCCATTTACATATATTACATATGAAAATAATCTAATCTGCACATAAAAAAAAAAAAAAAATCAATGAAAGATAAAATTGTTACTATATTTTTTATTCTAGCAGGTATGTTGTAATGCCTTCATGTTTGTTGTTGCCCTTTAAAACAAGGAAGACGTATATCAAAAAGCCATCTGGCATTTTTATAAAGATGAGGTCTGCCCCCTTTAAGAATTAAATTTTTTTGGTTCCAGCAATAAAAGTTCTCTCTTATTCATTTAAACCTAATGTGTTTATAACGATATTGTAAGTCTAGTAAATGATCCTTTGAGGAAAAGACTCACGAAAAGTGGAGATAGTCCTTTCTCGCTACAGATCATCGCACAAGAGCGTACAAAACAGCTGAATTTTACAGAATGTATTTTTCGTCGTTTTAATCGAATAACTTCATTAAATACTTTCATATGCATTTGCAATTTGATTGAAGTTAGTTCAGTAATTTTTCAGAACACATGTACGAATACGTAAAATTGGAAAAAGGGGAAAAAAACTTTTATTGATTTAATTAAACTCCATCAAAGAGTATTCCCGCAACAGCGTTGCTCTTTGTCGCAATTGTAAAGAAGTCATCTGCAATGGCCGTCCTATAAAATTTAAAATCAACATGAGGGGGAAAAAAGCCCTTTTTTTTTGCACACACTGCTCTTTGAGGTACACACCTCCGAGGTCTGAACAAATTTATGGCTAGGCTTGTTTTGCATCACAAACAAACAAACAAATATCATGCAAAATGCAAACAAACAAACTTCACTCCGATGTATATGTATGCATGTATGTATGCATGGTAATACATATGTATGAACTGTTTTTAACACTTCAGCTTTTCGGAAACTCACCTTCGCAAAAAGGAACATCTGCAGACCATTGCCCTGTATCCAAACACTGGAGTGTCTCTTCTCCTCTCAAGCCGTATCCTGATGGACATGAGAAGATAGCCCTCGCGCCTACAGCACGACCACTCACATCAGCTTGCAAAAACTCCGAAGTGACATTTGAAAGATCTTGACATTCAGTTACTAAAGAATAAGAAAAAAAAAGGCAAACAACAATTGTAGAAACACTTTACAGTATTTCGTTAACAGAGAAGTAGTTTTTTCTTCTCTATTCTTTCATTTTTTTTGTTAGGATTAAAAAGTGTTTTAAAATGATTAAATTTTTTCTAGTAAATCAATTTTGTAACCCCTTTCTCCTCAATGCATTACTTACTTCTTTCCTTAAAAGTAAAATTTGATTGAAAAATGTATAATGTTTATTGATAGAGCATGCAACATGCAATTTGTTTGGTACAGTAAAGGAATATAATTTCAATTAAATTCCTTTCTCTATTTCTTTAAAATTAAAAGGGTTTCTTTAAAATGTAAAGGGCATTAGGTACTTGTACCTATAAAGTAAAGGTACCTGTTGGCTTTTTAATTTTTATTTTGCTTTACAGTTAGTCAGAGCACTTGGCTTTTGAATCGAATCTCTTTTGAATTATAGTATGTAGTGAGATTTCTTGTGCAAATACGTTCATCGAATTTTCATAAGCACATTGCCTGTAGATACAAAATTTAATTTCGAATTAAACGCGAATATTAAAAAATAAATATAGACCAAAAACTTTGTTTTCATATTATTTATAAATAATGCAATAATAACAGTTTGAATATTAACTCTGAATTTCTAGCAAAGACAAATATAATTATTGCTGGAACATCAAATAAACTGAAGTAAGAAGATTTATATTTTGATTACAGCCTAAAGAGTTATTTAAGATATTTTCAAAAAAAGTAACTTATCTGACCTTGGCAGAGAGGGGGCTCTGAAGACCAGTTACTTGATGGAAGACAAGTGGCTTGATCACTGCCTATTAGTGTTTGGCCATCCCGACACGAGAACACGACTTTTGTGTCCAACTTGGTACTTGGATTGCTCACATGGAGACCAGGGCTAGCAGGAATCTTTGGGCAATGGACAGCTATGAATCAAACGAAGCGAAAACATTATCGAGAAAAATTAATTCTAATTTCTTTTTTTATTTAGATAAAAAAGCGATAAAACTCACAATCCGTTTTCAAAAATACAATTATACAAAAGCGCATTTAGATAACTTTTAAACAATTAAAAAAATAAGGGGGGCGGGGGGAGAATACGGGATTCAAAAGTTCCGAGTTACCAACTGACACTGTATTTTATTTATATTTGTATCTATTTATTTATGCATTGTTTCTTAAGGAATTTTTATGATAACTTAGAATACAAGTTAAACGGACGAATAGGAAGGAGCAGAATTAATCAAAATAAAAAACTAAAATGTGGAAAAGTTGTCTACTTCGAATATTATTTATAATATTTCATTAATATTGCAAAACCTCAGCTAAATTAAGCAGTATTTTTGGCTTCTCAAACCGCGTATCTTTTTGCTTTGTTTGTTATAGAAGTAATGAAATCAGATTAAATAAATAAATAGTATTGTGATAGTTCTGATTTGAAATCGTGAGTGGTATAGTGGTGATAGTTAATATGACGCTGAGAATCGAAGAACAAATCCTTCATGTGTGCGTTCTAATCCATAGAACAGCTGCGTTCTAATCCATGTATTAACTGCGTTTAGCTTCATCTCTCTCTCTCACACACAAATTGGTTATATTTTTGTAATAAGTACACATCGTATATGATTTACTTTCCGATACAAGGATTTACGCTTCTTACTTTCTGTTATTTTTCTATTTATATTCTCCAAGACATTATCAGCGCCAACCTACCCCGCCATTTGGGCGGTTGACTCATCTTTCACGGTCTTTTGAAATAAAAATATGATAACCGGTTTCCATATCCAAGCAATAAAAATTAAAAGAGCGCATACCATCCCCAGTCTCCCCTAGGGTTATGAGATGGAAAAATGTGTGGCTGTCAGTCCGTCCTTTAACATTGAAAGCAGCATCCCAAAAAGAAACTACATTTTATGCAAAAATATGATATATTTTTGCAATTTTTGCTAAGAGAAAATGTGTATGTTCTTTTAAAAGTTGTGTATCATAAAAATTTGGTTTAAGTAAAAATGTTTGCAAGCATCCTGCAATATATTATACATATGTATATACTCAAAAACTTTTAGAAGTTCAAAGTAAAGGGCTATAGGCTATTACAACCAATCGCGATTTAATATCCACTTAGATTCGCGTGAGAGTTAGGGGTAGGGGAGGGTAGGGCTGGAATTGGAGATAATGAATTCTCACCTGCCACGATTATGTCAACTGAGTGTCTATGCCCCATGGGAGTTATGCAAGTAAATCGTCCAGAATCATCCTTCTGGGCATGATATATAGATAGCCGATACTCCAGCTGTGGATCTCTGCCGGCTTCGTTGGTCCATCCTGCAAAGTCAGGCATCGCAGTTAAGAAAAACATCCAATATCTGAGTGCTTCAGTTGCTAAATTCCTGTTCTATTGAATTGCGTTTGCTAATAATTAATTTATTGTTAGCATTAGTTTTTCTTTTCATTTTGACTAGAGCAACTTCTTTAAAAAACCAGTTTAACGAAGATGCCTTGTTGAATATAACAAATATTGAAACATAAAACGTTACGTTTGAGACAATTCTTGAAGAATATTCTTGAAAAGTTCTTGAATTATAATGTAACCGGAGCGATTATGAGTGAAGATCTTCTTTTGAAATATCAAAATATTTGTTGCCATTTTTTACTCGATAATGTTTCATCAAAAAAATTATTATAAAAATAACAACGGAGTTTTGAATCTGATACGACACAAATTAACTACTTTTAGTCAAGAGGAGATTCTCATTTCTATTCCTCTATTCAACTGTACTCAATCCTTATTTATCTCAGACAATAAGCATTTTTTATTAACCTTTTAGCGGGCTTGGACCAGGCCAATCACAAAAGCTCGACGAACTATAGCTGTTTTTCCTTCATGGAACAAAGTTTCGGAATTTTAGAGGATCTCTTCGCGCAACCAAGATCATGCCTTTCATTTCTATAATATTGCCGCTCTTGTCCCAAAATAAGCTTATCACGCGGAAAAGAATTTTTTATTTATTCATTTCACATTTCTCAACAGAAAACAAATCTTTTTAAGATTTACCTTATGCACTGCAAAAAAATCATAACAGTTCCCCCTTGAAACATAAATATGATGAAACCGGTAGCACTGCTCAAGATTATGGTTCACGCAGAAACTCGAAATCTAAAGGCAGACATTTACCATAATTTTGGTTCAATCTCAAACCAAGAACTCTGCCGGAACAGAGAGCCGCCATTTTGTGCTCATAGTTCTGGTCGGTTATTTACCCTTTGCTCTTCTGAAAAACAGAAGAGCAAAAAGTTAAGTAAAATTTTATGTGTACTCATATTCTTTTAAAATCCTTTTTTTAATTTTGATAGTTTTATCATAATACTCAAAGTGAGTAAAAATGACTTGCTAAATATAAATATGTAATATCAAGCAATTATTATTATCAAAATTACTTACTTCCACTACTTTCTGTATTTATTTTTATGTGAAAGATATGATTTTTGTGGTCATAACATTGTTTAATGCAACCATCACTTTTGAAGGAGTAAGATTCTTTCTTGCAACACACTATCGGTAGTAAATATGCTTTTTCTATGCCAAGTATTACTTTTTTAAATTACCAAGAATTTTCATGTTTGTTTATGCATTCATGTATTCATATTATGGTTCATAATTGAACCGAGACAGTGGCTAGAAGGAAATATATCATTATGGTTTAAAATTGAAACATAACAGTGGTTAGAAAAAAATTCAGAGATGGTGCAATGTTGAACTGCATGCAAGGTGAAACTAGTAACACCATCATAATGGTTCGACTTAGTACGAAATGATGGTTGCAGTTAATGACCACCATTTCTTGATGCAAGGTTGAGCTAGAATATTTAACGGTGTGTCCTCTAAACTCTGCAATTAGTACCAATTTAACACCACAAACATCAGTTTCCAACAAGTGAACTAACTACATTTTCAGTAGTTGTAAGATTTGGCAAGACTCCAAAAAATATAAATTTTGCTAAAACAGGAAGAACACACTTTGTCTACTTGCATTTTATATTAAAATTGATTATTAAGTCTTCAATTCGCTCGTTTTAATGAGAAAAGATATAGCGTTGAAAAGAGTTCGGCTGTAAAAGTTACCCGTTAGATCTCACTGGATTTGAAACACATTTTTTGACGTGTTTCATTTCAATCCAATATGTATTTCTGTTACTAAAATAGAATTTAACATGCAATTTTTGCAATAAGTACACTTTTTTTAAAAATTTCATCACAAGTTTAAAATTTTATGAAGGGAATTCTTAATGAAAAATGAGACTAAAATAACTATATAAAAGTTTTACTAAATATTAAAAAACCATTTAACTTACATTACAAGCTTCCTTAGAAATTGTATAAACTTTTATATTTAGATTTAGATTAGTAACCCAAGCGCGAACAAATTTCAAAATTACATTCAGCGCTTGCATGGGAAATGAGTTGAGTGAAAGGACTGCTATCAAAAGTTGTAAGGCTGAAAAGAAATTTCTTGGACGGCTAAGTACGGGGATAGAGATTTTGAAAAGGAACAGAAAGAAGAAATTCATTTTATAAAATGTTTAAAAGAAGTTCCAATCATTTTAGTCTTTTCTTTATAAATTGTAAGAATCATAAAGTAATTAAATGCATTAATAAAAATTTTAAAATTCACAATGTTTACACATATCTTTAAGTTTACTGCAAATTACAAACAGTACGGGTGAAAGAATTCATCCTTGAAAATAAAATAATTTATTTATTTTGTATAAATAAGGCATTATAAGCATGTAAAGTATTTCGGAATCCTTCTGAGACCTTCATACAAATTTTTCAGCTTCTGCTGTTTTTAAAAATTCGTACTGTAAAAAATTTTTGCCCGAAAAGACATGAGAATCTAAAGAAATCAATTATCCGGAGTCTGACGAAAATGGCAGAGAGTTAAAAACAAGTAACAACAAAGTCTTAAAAAAAAGGAAATTTCGGAGAATTAAAAACGGAGAACATTCTGTAAATTGATAGCAACAGTGGGCCGCAGTCGTAGCGCCATCTGTGAGTATGATGTATTATTAGTTCTGTTACTCAAAGTCGGAGGTGAGGCCGCACTACCTGCGGAATCGGGAAGGCTGACCGCGAAGGCTAGCAACCTGCTCCCGATAGAGCTTAAGTTATATTATACTCAAAGTATACGAGTATGTAATGAATTTTTGAATAGGTTTTCAAACCGGTAGTCACAAATCTCGCATGTTCAGTTTTAGGTAGATTAACGAATCTTTCTCTGTAGTTTTGCAGAGTGCGCCAAAACAAGAATTTTATTGAGAAACTGTTAGCAAGAAACTTATTTATTTGCTTTTAAGCAAGTAGTTCGTAAATTTAAAGAAACACTCAGTTTCTCTTCCATACTTTTACAGAATTTTTTTAAAAGTGTGCTTACACTACTTTTATTTGCATCAAAAGGGCGAAATCTATCCTAAATTTATTACATATGAATGAAAAATATTATAATACTGATTTACTTATATGCATTGGTGGTGTAAGTGATTTTATTTCTAAGCTTAATGTAAAACTGTTCATTAAATCATCATTGCATCAAAACGGGGAAAAAAGCAAAAAAAAAAATAACAATAATGCAGAAATTAATTCGATTAAAATTGTTAAGGCAATTTGTCAAAAAAAAAAAAAAAAAGAACACGGCGTAATTAGGAGGTCGGGTAGGTCGGTATCGAACGCTTAAGGTAGGCAAACCATCTGCTTTTTGGGGAAAAAATCATTTGCGAGATTTTAAGGAATTTAGATAGCGTCAACGTTTTTCTTTTTAAATCGGAAAACTTTTTCCAATATATAAGTTAGTAAGACAAATGCAGGAATTTTATTGCAGGGAAAATACACTGTTTTAGTACAGACCTCCTTTTTATTTCCTGAATTTCTCAAAACCACGTTATAGGAGTTTT
Organism: Octonoba sinensis; assembly: GCA_038502835.1. Lineage (NCBI taxonomy): Eukaryota > Metazoa > Arthropoda > Arachnida > Araneae > Uloboridae > Octonoba > Octonoba sinensis. The sequence continues at coordinate 10,749,001 of CM076599.1, forward strand.
TACTCATACTAACAGCTCTAGTAGAAAAATTCATTCATTTTGATTCATTTGAAACTTTGACAAAATGTCTTTATCAATTATATTACTGTGCAATATATAGACCAGACGTACATATAATAAATGTTTTTTTAAATAGTGATAAAGGAAAGTAAAGTAAACAATATCCTCACAAGCTAAAAATATTACAAAACTTTGCACATTTAGCAGTCTCAAATGTAATATTAGTTACAAAAAGAAAACTTTTCAAACTTTTTCCAGCAATCATATCACACACTCATTTTTCACTGTTGAGTGAATTATTTCACAGATTTCGCTACCTGCGCACATTTTAATTTGTTGTTACGTAACGAAAATGAGCAATACAAAAGTAAACGTTTCAATTGCATAAAGATTATAATTATTGATATCAATTACCTACTAATATTTTATATCTATATAAATATAATAAGAAAACATTATAATTTCGAAAACTAAAACACTTGCCTTCTGGATATTTTCTATATGAGTGACTGACTTGCCAATGAGGTATTCCGTATTTTCTAATCCACAAACACTCTAAATGTAATATCGTTCCAGGATACACGATCAGTTTGCCTTCGTTGCTTTGGGCTATTGGTCCTAACTGGTGCCTGAACAGAATCGTAGGTGGCTTCTCCACTGAAAAATCCCAAGTAATCACTACATATGTATAACTAATTTAACGCTTTGCGATGATTGAAATGAGAGATATTTTTACTGTCCCATAATTATAGGACACTCATAAATATAGGTCCCATGAATGTAGAAATGGGTGATTAGAGGGTAAAGTACGCCAAGTTTATACCCTCGAACAGGGTGCTTAAACGAATCTCAATTTTTTCTGAACACTAGACAAATTTGACTTCAAGAGAGAGGTATTCTTGTCTCCCGAATTTTATCTGGTAAATAACAATTTACCAGATTTGTTTTCGAACCAATGTAATTCAGAATAGTGTTTCAGCAATACATTTGAATTTTCCACATAAATTTCTAGTACTTTTTAGCATCACTGGGGCTTTCATTGTAACCTTACTAATTTTGGACTCCGAAAACATACCCTAATTTCGATTTCGGATTGTGGAATTTCGGTTTACCGAATTTCTGATTATCGAGGCTCCATTATACTAAAAAACATGGGCCCACATAATTTTCTTTTATTTTGAACATTCCTTATCATGTAAAAGTGGCATATGATTTGTCAAAACTATTTACACATACCTCAACACAAGTACATTAAAAAACATTAAAACTTACAAGCGTAATCATTTTCCTGTGATAATCCATAGCAAGTTGGCTTAACGCCATCCCAATCTCCATGCACACAGCGTCTTCGCACACTGCCTATTAGGCTGTATTTTCCAATGTCTTTACATCTGAACACCAGTTCAGTGTGAGGAGGGTGTTCCGTTTCTTCCTCATCAATCAGTTGGTCATCTAGAAAGGCAACGAGGTTTGGTTCGGTGTTGTAGAAAATGCAAGATTTGTTCCGACGGTCTTCGTCAGGCGGTGGATCAGGCTCAGCCTCTAAAATATTAAATGCAAGAAAGAAAATGTTCAATTTTCTCATGTTTTGCTACTTACCAAATGAAAAGAGCAATTTCTCTTAATTTGGTAAATAAAGAAAATGCGACGTGCGTGTCGCAATAGATGTAAGGGGGTCCTAAAGTGATGGACTGTTTTACGATTCACGGTGACAGTCCGTCTGGGCTGACCATGGTGAAAGCTATGACGGACACAATAGCTTATCTATGGGATAGAAGGGAAGGCATTTTTATATTTATTTTATGACGCTGCCTGCAATGGTGCGGAGGCAAAAACACCGTGGGAAGACGTTAGCACCACGAGCAAGAACCCCTGATTGAGCGAATCTTCGCAAACCTTGGCTGCGCGACCTTAGCTGCGGCAGTGCATGTTTAGACAAAAGTACAAAGTAAACTTCATCCTTTGACTTCACCCACGAAAGATATAATAAGGTACATTCTTACCAAGTTTCGCACTTTGAAAAAAATGCTAAATGTTACGGCTACTTTTCGCTAATCAACAATGTAAAATTTTGTGTTACAATACACCTTCCTGATCTAGGTTAAGGTAATTCGATTATTTCTCACATTTATAATAGACGAGGGGTCTCCAAAACCCGGCCCGCCAATGTCATCAATTTGGCTCGCGACAGCTAATGTCTTATTGTTGTTACTGTTGGAGTGAAAAGTTGGATTTACAAAAAAGCGCACACACAGAATAATAATAACTCGGTTTTGTTTCTTGGGTCTTGAGAAACTTATCAAGAAACTTGATTATTTGGTTTCAAACAAGTTTTTTGTTAATTTAAAGAAATATTCAGTTGCTTTTCTGTAGTTTCACAGAAACTTTTTACAGGGTAGAAAGAGAACGTTTCCATTTTTCACATTTAATACTAAGTATGAGTATTTTGGGCTGAAGTGCTCACTCAAGTTTAAAAATTTAAAGTTTTATAAGAAAGCTCCGACTAACTGGCATAATAAAGCTCTTATTTACAATAAATATAAAATGCTTAGAATAAAATGAATAATCAACATAAGTAAAATGCAAATTGTTTGACACTTTGTGCTCTACTAATGTTATTATTGAAAATCATATTTTAATGTAAACTATTTTTCATAATTTTCTCCCACATTAATTGAGTCGTTTTGCTATTTCATACGCACAATGAAGTTAAGTTTATTAGTAAAGGAAATATTAAAACAAGCATGGAAAACACTCACCACACTTGTAAGCTCCTCCAACCCAGTTGCCGTCCTCGCATACAATCTTCCACGTGGTTTTCTCTCCATAAATTCCTCTGATACAATTGAACCGTATTTCTGTGTTGTGTGCAAACCATCTCGCGGTGTTTCCTTCTGGCGTCGAGGAAGATTCGTCCGCGTCGGACAACATGCCGGAACCTCGTTGTTTACTCGTGGGGTAGAGTAGTGTGTTTTGTTGTCTCTCTGGGGGCCCACAGGGTCTGTATCCTGCTGCTGATGGGATGTTGACAGAAGGGTTATCCACGGCTCCATCCGGCTGTCGATATCGAATGTCTGTCTCTTGCACTCCGTCTATAAAATGAGCAGTGAATTAAGTTTCTGAAATTGCAACAGATTAATAAGAAATTCGCGGAAGGCATATATTATAAAATTTTATTTTTGAAAGTGCAAGCTCATTTCAAAAAGATGAAACATTAATTCTATTTTAATAAGTGAAGAAATTACTGTTGAAAGACGTATATGTGTGTGTTTTGGCCCTTCCTTAGAACTGAAATATTCAGTTTTCAGAACGTATCTGCATACATATCTTTAGGAAAATTTTGCAACTTTGAAGAGCACAGGGCAGAAAGGCGAAATGTCAATCTTTCCAGTTTTCGAGAAAATCACGTTTGAAAGTTCGATATTTCGCTTTTTTGCATTGCACAGTAAAACTTTAGGTGATTTTTCTCCTTGATCCTTATATTATCTCACCTGTTTAAATAGAACAAATTCTACTCTACAAACACTCAGTATTGCTACACATTGAAGTCAACTCAAACAAAAAATTGACATTTCACCTTCCTTCCGTGCGATGTTCGTATATATATATATATATATATATATATATATATATGAAGATATACAAGTAATATATACATGACTAAAAAATAATAAAGAAAAAATAAAAAACAAGGATACAAAAAGTAAAAAAGTATATAAATAAAACAGAATAGGTCTCAGAATATTATATAAATCTCAGAAATAACCCAACCGTCAATGAAATACGTTTTGCGCTTGACCTCCGTTAAAAAAGGAATAAATAGAAACGAATTTATGAATGGCAACAGACTCCTACTCATTAGACCCTTGGAAGTGAGAATTGTAAAAATTTTCAGACTATATAGTTAACTACGAAACACTATATTTTTGAAACGCTCCAAACTGCTAGTATCTGTTGACTTGGAGTTTGATCAGTTGCCGTTTCTTAATTAAAATTTTATTAATTCCTTTTAATTTGTTCTACACATACAGGGTGAGTTAGGGCAAGTGCTTCAGTATGTTAAGGGCGAACTCTTAATGTTATGTGAATGCTGCATGAAGAAACTTCTGCTATTTATGGTATATGTTAGGTAGCTGCTCAATGATAATTCCTACCACCAGTGACCAGTATTTTATTTCATAGATAAAACAACAATCAGTGATAATTCCCGTGTCTTTTAAAAAAAAACTATGATGCGTAGATTGAAAGGGTTTCATTTTCGTTTATTTCATTGTACACTAAATAATTTCTGTAAAAGAGCAGAAGTGAATCTGACTGTATCGTTAAATTAACGAAGACCATTTTTAGATAAAATAATAAAGTTTCTTTACAACAGTTTCTGACTAAAATTCTTGTTTTCTCCGCAACTGTGAAACTACTTCCTTCATAAAACTGCAGCGAAATTTTTATTAAGTTACGTAAAACTGAACGATTGAGCCCTGTCACTACCAGTTTAAAAGTTGTAAACAAATGCATAAATTAAAGCTGGAGATCTGTGACTGCCAGTTTAAAAATTGATAAAAACGCATTATATATTTTTTTCATGTAATTTAGGTTCAGCTCGAGTAAGCAGCCTGCTAGCCCTCGGCGGACAGCGTTCTCGACTCCGGAAGCATCATTGGCCTAATGCACAGGAGTAGAGTAGGCTCAACTGAACTCACCTTAAACTTTGTGTCCCAAAAATAGTAATTCATCGTGCTCACAGATTGCGTCAGTACTGCTTTGCGATTTATGATCTGTTGCAATCAATTTACATAGTATTATTCTCTTTTTTTGTTCTGCGTAATTTCCTTTTTTTGATACTTAGTTTCTCGTTTTTAAATCTCCAATTTTACGTTAAACTCGGGAAAAACGAATATCTAAGAAATTCGTATGTATTTTCGGGTAATTTTTTTTTACTGTATAGTATCCAACACCCAAAGTTGGTAACGGTATTTCTATTTAGTAATAATAGTTACTAATAATAATAGCCATGGTTAATTTTGATTGAGTACCTTAACCAGGCTTTATTTATAACAGGGGTCGCACTCCCCTATGGGGCAAGTGCGATCCCATGTAATTTATTTTATTTTCATGTGTTATTCCTATTTTCAATTCATTTGTTATTTATTTCTACTAAATTACGGTTGATTTTTTTTCGTCTGTAGACAATGGTGGAAACTTGGAACTCGAAAGATTGGACGCGGTGCAGCGGATTAAAAAAATGGCCTCAAAGCAGCATTGAAAATCAAAACATTTAATTGTGATAGAGAGCGGAATGTAAAAATTTTGAGAGAACTATGTGCATGGTGCACTTTTGTGTATTCTGAAATAGAACATATTTCTGTGAGGTAGAAAAAAAAATCGAGTTCCTCATTTTCCCACAACCGACTGCGGCCCGAAGAAAGAAACTTTTTTTCCTATTACATTCAAAAGTTTTAATGTACAGTGACATGATTTTCCATCATCACATACATATTTTCTGCATTTTCCTTTTTCAAATGTAGCTAATTATTACTAATTTTTTAATTAATAAAGGGCTTGTTCTTTACATTAGTGTTTCACTTGCTCTCATTTTTTAGCCTGCTTTCTCGCAAAAGTAAAAAACAAAAATAATAATAAAGCATGAAAGAAGGCTTAATTTATCGAGAAAAAATCATTAGAATTCAAGAAAAGTCGAAAATAAGTTTAGTAATTAAATAAAGAATGAAAAATAGAAAATTTGAAAGTAGGGTTTTGAGATGGGGAAAAAGTGTGTCTGTCGGTCTGTCTGTCCCCCCTAATAACTTTTGAACATACTGTCCGATTCGAAAAATTTTTGTTGCATTCGAAAAGTTTCGGCGAGGACATCTCATTTCAATATTTGAACAGCTTTTCGTTCAATTTTGAACATTTAAAAAAATTTAACATTAGCGTCTATGGGCAAAAATGAAGCAAATTACGTAAACTCTGGGCACGCTCAAATATTGATTTGAACAACTTTTGTTCATTTTTGAACATTTCAAAAAAAAAATTAATATTAGCGACTACGGGGAAATTTCAATCTTATACAAATCCTTAACTAACGGACCGATTTACTTGGAACAAACTTTACCGGAAAGCTCTTATAACGTAGAGCATATACAGATAGAAAGTCCATCCAGAACTAATGAGCCTATTTTCCAATGACATTTTTTTGATCGGGGTTTTCAAGAATATTTTTGAATTAATGAATGATTAAGTGTATAAGTGAAAGAATGAATGAACAAATGATCGAATAAATGATAAAAAAAAATAAATGAGCGAATGAATGAAAAAAATAAGTAAATGAGTGAATAAATACATGAATGAGTGCATGAATGACTGAATAAATTAATGAATGAATGAGTGAATAAATATGTATTAACCGTTGAAAAAGGTATAACTAAAGCTAAATGAGAAAGAGATAGCCAGATTTTAAATTTGAAGTTGGTGTATACGGGAAAGTAGGCTCGTATAGTTCTAGACGGAACTTCTTGTTCATTTGTTACTCTTTAAATTAATTAGCGTACGATTAGGATAGTTAACGAAACTTATACCTATTTATTGGTTTCTGAAAATAGTTTGAATTAGTGAAAAGCTAAATTCCCTCTAAATACAAATGCTGGGCAAAAACAAGGCTGGGTACTCACGCTAAGTGGGGAAAGTGAGACCCTGAGCAGTAGTGTTAAAAACATTCTTAAAACTTCTCGTTTTGGTTAAATCGAGCCAGTACTTGCTTGAAAACCTCAATAAAAAACCTCTGTAAGAAACATAAAAATTTGACCAACATAATTTTTTTCTAGCACTGTGCGAATCTTCTAAATAGGATTTTTGAAGATTTGGGTACGCACTTAACTCAACTCACCCTATATTATGACAATATGCATGAACTAAGTTAGTGAAAGGTTTAATTATAAGTCTGTTTTATTTTTGGTTACTAAAATTTATATTCCCGTACCGTAATATGAACAGAACAATGCTTATAAGGGAGTTTTGTTTTCACTTTAGGTTACATTTAATGCAGCTATTACCAGTCAGGGTACTATTATATTATTTATTCTGCGTGGAGACAAATTAACGCGAGCTCAACTGCGTGAGAATTAAGAATTGCTTATTTCAAATAATAATTACTGAAAGTATTTGTAATGAAACGGTTTTAATGATTTATAGAGAGTAATAAACTTAAACACATTTCTTTCTTTCCCGGTCCAAAATTCAAAAATGATAGAAAAGCACCAAGATAGAAATTAAAAATTTCAACTCATTGTTCAGAACTTTTCCACTTTACTTGTCAGGTTAACGTATTCCTTATCACTTTGAAAGACGAAATGGCCATTCTGTCGAAAATGGCTCCCCTTTTCAATGCTAATGAGATCTTTAAGTGGACTGATCAAATGACTTCTTCACAGATTTTTTTTTTAGACAGTTTCCACCCGAAAGAGGAACTCTCATCATTTCCTTTGCATTGCGTTACTCAGAGGCAAATCAATATTTAAGTAATTTCGGCTACTTCTGCCTCTTTCAAAAATTTTGAACTATTTAGTCTCGAAAAAAATACCCATTGAAAAGTAGAAATGCAATTAATGTCATACTTCCGCCAAAAGTTTAGGAGAAATAAATTCACTAGTGATTTATTTACCAGTGTTAATTTATTAGTACCGGTGGATTTCATTTAAGAATTTATTGTATGAAAAATAAATAGCCTCTTTAAAGTGAAATTCATATTTGTTTCGGAGATAAAGGACGACATTATTGCATTAAAACACATTTCCAAATAATTTAGGCTAATATCCTCAAGCAATAAAGACTCGTTTAAATTTTCAATTTCTCATACCAAATGAAAATGAAATTGCTAGATGACTTCTATTTGTTCTCATATAATAAATAAGATGACTTGTTTACTGATTCAAATTTTCTGGGTTCTCAAATTAAACCTTTTAATTCTCTTTTTTATTTTTCATTTCAAAGGAAGTAATTAAAATGTCATTTATCTCTTGATACAATTCTAAATCTTCGTTACATTTCAAAGATGACAAAAATATCAATATTTACAGAATGTTTAGGCAAAAATTATTTTTAAGCAGAATTAACACCAATTATGAAACAAATACTCTAAAGTTTAGGAATGAACCTTGGTACTTAATCAATGCTCGGTAGCTATTTATAGCGGATATAAGTAGTTCCGACAAATTTATTAAAGCTCTTTTCAAAGTTACGTTATATTGCCGGTCGCAGATTTTAGTACTCTCTTAAAACTTTCTTCTGTAATGATTAAAATAGCTACAAGTGAACAAATATCGCATTGTAAGTATTTTTGGTTGTAGAACTTGCAACTGCTAAAAAATAGCAATGTACCTCAAAAAAAAAAAAAAACAAAAAACAAAAACAAATATATATATATATATATATATATATATATATATATATATATATTCTTGTCATTTTAATAGATTAAAGGTCGATGAAATTTCGAGATATAACTAAAGAAAGGAATATTATCGTAGTGTTAATCATAAGGCGCAGTAGTTTTTGCTGTCCCTTGTATTATTTGAGGTATAAATATTTTACATAGTTTTTAAAACGGCGCAGCTTCGTTAAATGCTCAATATTTTATGGCTGCCAAAGAAAACACCTGAAAAAAAAAAGAAGTAATGATTGAACTGAAAGTCTAAATTTTGCATAGATAACTGCTTTGCGCCTATAGTAAAAATTAGGCGATTGATTTTATCAGGTTTTAGGACTAAGTGAACTATAATGGTATTGCGACGATCGGTCTGAAATTTTTTTCGCCGCAGTGATGATTACAAGGCTGCAGTCATGATTATGAAACTAGAAAACAATGCAGTTTCAGATTCATATTGCTTACGAAATAATTTTCTAGTAAATGGCACATAAACTTACCCGGTGAAATAAATGTGGTGGATTTTAAGGAATGGTGTTGACAAGATGGTGGAACTGGCCTTAAACTTCCTTCTGAACATCGGATTGGCTCATCTGTTATTTTATTGTAATCAGGTTGGCAGCCATAGTCTACCGAAGAACCATGTGATATTGTAAGTCCAGATCTGTAACCACTTAAGTAATGTCCTTGGGGTATGACGGGAAGTTCACAAGGTTCTAAATGTGGATAAATATATACAATTAGATATGCATGATTTTGTAATGTTTCAATGAAAAAAGACTACAATAGTACACGTGGAAAGAGAATATCAATATTATCAGCAAATTTATGTTTTCGTCGCAAACTTGAGGGCGTGTAAGACAATTTTGCACAAGCACGATGCTTGCATTATAATTTGTCTTGCAAACGCTCAAATTTGCTTGCACAAGCATTTTGCTGAAGTGTGCTCGAGCGGGTATAGCCACCTTAAGATATTCATCGCAAGAATAGCCTGCATAAAGATAAAACTAATGAGTTTTGCTTAAGAAACAAGAATTTTACTTTGCGGTTAAGAATAAGAGCAGTGAACTTTGAGTTGAACAAAAGAGTAGTAAGCCCTGGATTGGGGTCAGGAAAAGTAGAAAATTTGATTGAAAAGGAATAAAGAACTCCATATAAGTCTAAGGAAATTTCATTCAAATTATAGGAGAATCAAAGCAAAATCAATTGAAATATAAATTCAAGTTGCGTAAGCCTTGATGATTTTCTTTAATGCTGACGCACAATTTTTAAAAATAAGGAAATCCAGTACAGTGGAACCCCGCCATTCGTTCGCCTCGCTATTCGTACAACTCGCTATTCGTCCAACTTGTTCAAGTAAAATTCAACTCGCTTTTCGTACTTGTCCCGTAATTCGTACAGCGCCAGGGGCCAGCTGGGTTGCCAGTTTGGAGTTTTTTAAGAAAAAAATCGAGACATTATGCTCATTTTGAACTCGTCTAGAAACAATTTGTTTGGCGATTTGGATTTTTTAAAAGTTTTAATACTTTTTGAGATTTTACAGACAATTTTAACTTTCTAAGGGGGCAGCAAGAGTTGAAGAACTTTCTTCTTCAGGGAAAGAAAGTAGTAAGGAAAGCATTTCCTTTGCAGCAATTAAAGAGCTGTGTTACCCCTGCGAGAGTGGAGGAAAAATGGCATCTTAACACTGCTGTGGTCAACAACATTAACTTGTTTAACGACCATCTTAGAAAAATTCCGAACAACCGTCAAAGGTAGGCAACATTGGACAGGCTTTTAGAGAAAGAAACCCAAGATTCTTTTAGTGCAAAAAGACAGAAAAAAAAGAACAGCAGAAAGGGAGAAAACACCTGAAGGGATGTTACCAGATGTTTTTACGGAAGAGGACTCCTTTTCCAACCATTTCTCTTCCTCCTCTCAACATTCCACTCATGCCATCAGCTCACCTCAATGCAAGCAAAGTGCAGTTAAATTTTCATTTATCTATAATTTCATGTACAGTACTGTACATTTGTTTTTAATAGGTTTAAATAAGCAACCATCTGTGGGTCTGGAACGGATTAATCCAATTTACATTGAAATATAATATGTGAAAGAGTATTTCGCCATTCGTAGAACTCGCCATTCGAACTGCCTCCTGGAACGAATTGCGTACGAATAGAGGGGTTCCACTGTAATAACTTCATCAGTATCACAAGAACGGTAAGGTTTCAAAATGTGGCACACTAAAAAATTTCTATGAAAGTACAGAAGGGAAACTGAGAGTGTATTTTTAAATTTTCGAAGAACTTGCTTTAAAGTAAATAACCAAGTTTCTTGATAACAGTTTCTCAATAAAATTCTTGTTTATTCGCACTCTGTAAAACTACAGAAAAAGGTTTGTTAAGTTACCTGAAGCTGAACATTTGAGATCTGTAACAACCTGTTCAAAAGTTGTAAATAAATGCATAAATAAACGCTCGAGATCAGTTACTTACTACCAGTTTAAAAATGTCAAAAATGCATTACGTATTGTAGGCGTTTAATTTAAGGTCAGCTCTAAGTTAGCATCCTTGACGTTCAGCCTTTCCGATTGCGGAAGCATCATTGGCCGAGTGGCGTGGGCTCAGCTGAATTCGACTTTGCGAACCAGATATAGTTAGTGTCGCGGCCAGGTTCACGACATCAGGGCGCGTGATACGCAAAGTGGCATAGACAATAAAACACAAATTCTTTTGGTTAACTAGATTAATTTATTCACTTATATAGATATTAACTTAGGCCCATGAGACTACTATTAAAAAGGAAAATGAAATGTGCAGGGAACGAACCATGTCCGGATCCAACGGCAGCACTTGTTGTGAATTTTAGTCCATATGTGTCGGTGAGCGATCCTTCCTCGTCCGGAAGCGAATGGTGATCATCATAGTCCTGCTTGCAGAAGAGGCCTGCCGCGCCTATTTTATAGACGGCAGATGTTGTCAATCAAAAATTGTACAGAAGGGGCCCATCTCTGCCTTGGAAGATGAAGTGGTTTCAGGGAAAAACTCATCACCTCTGTCCAGATCTGATGATGCTCTGATGTAGTTCTTATGTCACTCTCGTGTTCTCTGACCATGCTCTGATGCTGTTTTTGGTTTTAATTCACCAAAAGCCCCTTGCTGATTTGATGGGAGGTCTTGACCAATTCAGGCTCTTCTGGCCTCCCATCTTTTCTTAGATTTCTCCCAACTAGGGCGCTTCCCGTCGGCCGTTGGCTGGCGAGTTTATCTGTGGGGCGGTACGCAGATCCACGCAATCAGAGCGTTTTGCTTCTGGTGTTCTCACGGTGTTGTTGCCTCCTCCGCCATCTTGAGTTATAAAATTTATATTTATCTTATCCCTCCAATGGGCCTTTGTTGAGAAAATCTCTTCAGCTATTGTTGGTCCAGACGGACTGTCGCCGCTGGTCGTAAAAATGCCTATTACCTTGTAACCCCCCATCTTTCTGTTACGACAGATTCCTTCCCTTGCACATCAAAAAAAAGCAAAAAAAAAAAAAAAATTAATAACTCATCTTATTTGCTAATGCTCATGGGTCAATATTTACAATACATTAATATTTACCAGATATTTACAACTCCTTCCACATGGGTTGCTTCCCACCTAGTCATGGGAAACATGGTGCTACAATTGATAATAACAGCAATAGGACAAACCTGGAGAAAAAATTATATATATACATCACACTTAATAAATTGGTAATGGTGAGGATGCCTAGAGATCGGTTGCTCTGGACGTGGAGACAAGTAAACAGACAAATGGAGAACCCACTTGTTGTGAAAATTGACCATACCATTGACCATAATGTATAGTCTGTGTTATGCCATATAAATTCGATTTTGTACAACCATTAGCAGTGGAATTGTTACTAAATTGATCTCCTTTATACACAGTTCAACTGGTGCATTTTGCTTGAACACGGAAGAGGCACATGAGTCCGAAATTGACTGCACTTTGAGCTACACAGTTCAAATATCCTCGTGTTTTTTTTTTTTTTTTTTTTTTGAATGTTGAAATGGAACATCATTCCCTGCACGCAGCTGACATATCTTTATTCAACTGAAGTCAATTAGTCTCATGGTGCAATAAATTTTAGTACAATTCATATCTATTTTTAATAAATCATTCCCCCCCGTGAACTCATGAGGAAAGAAAGTAAAAACATTATTACTTTTTATTTCTACGAGCAATCACTAGGAACATTCATTTGTATAGTAGGAAACTTTTATTCTCATATTAAACTTATGAGTTTCATTAAATACATTAAATACTTCAGATAAATCATACATTGAAAGCACATTGTCAATCTTTTTGGCAAGCCACCATATTTCCTTACAACCAATCCTTTCCAATTTCAACCCGCTTTTCCTGTCATAGCAATTTCCTTTTTTTTTTCTTAGGCTTTGCTTTCTTTTGCACTCCTTCTGAGAAAGGCCCCCCCGTCGGGCAAAACGGATTTCTCCTGACCTCGCCTGAGTAGAACACGTGATTTCTAACCCCCTTTCGTTCGCAATGCTTCCCTAACGGGTCTTTTTTTACTTGTGCTCCTACCTGAGGCATTGATGACGTCACATCCTGTTGACCAAACGTCCCCTGACGGTTTAACAAAACCCCTTCTCTCTTCCAGTCCTTTCTGCGAACAAAGTGGCTGGTCACATGGAATAACTGCACTTATTATACTCAAGTGGTGATTTCGTTCCTCTAATTATTAATATTTTCTTATTAATCTCATCATTAATACTCATTTCCCCTTACAGAACCAAATATTATTCACCTGCATTTCTTTTATGCCCCCAATATTATGTCTATTTTATGGTTTACAGCGCTCGTCGGCTGAGTCTAACTTAAAGCAGAATGGAGCTGCATTGATGACTGGAATTTTTCTTCAAAGCATCCGAAAATCATGCGGTAAGTTTCAATGTTGTGCATTCATAAACAATTTATTCCTGTTTATTTATGGTTGTTGCAATGACAATTTTTACCCATTGTTGCTAACATTACTGTGATTATCAGTTTTTTTTTTTTTTTTTTCTTTTTGTTTGTTTTACTTTAAATGCTCTAGCCGTTCAGGCAAAATTTTAATTTTGCGCGTATTGACTTTCGTCACGAATGGGTGGCTAACATGTGTGCTTTCAACGGTCACGACGTTCTTGGAATTTATTTGAATTATTTGAAATGGGCCATCATATTTTGTCCTGAATTTAGTTTTTGATTCTATAAAAACTAAGTCTCCGACTCGCAGTCGCGTTCTTACCGCTTTCTTTAATTGGATTTCGTTTTGCTTCTTTTGAGCTGCTTTCTGATTTTGAACTGACTGTTCGGCCATAGTTTTAAATGTTTTGGTTATTTTTTCATAATAAGGGTCGTATCTTATTTCCCCCTCTGTTCCACTTTTTTTCCATTGATCACTGAGGGTTCTTAATTTTCTACCAAACATTAATTGGTGAGGGGTGAATCCAGTAGCAGGGTGTATTGACGCATTATAATATAACTTATGGAGATTTAATCCTAATTCAAAGTCCTGGATTCCCTCCTGGGCTAGTGCTGCCACTGAATTTTTAATTGAAAAGTGGGATCGCTCAACCTTCCCATTCGACCACGGAGTATACGTGCAAGTTTTCCAAAGCTTCACTCCAAGTTTTTTATTCAACGTTTGAAAAATTTGGCTGGTGAACTGCGTGCCATTGTCAGATAAAATTTCAGTTGCCACCCCATACGTCGAAAAGTATTTCAAAAGTGCATCAACAATTGTTTCCGCCTTAATGTTGCGCAGAGGATACAACTCTAAATAGCGCGAGAAATTATCTAGAACTGACAAAAAATAATTCCCCTGGGGTCCGGTTGGCCCACAAATGTCAACAGAAATCCGGTTTCCTGGATATTCGGCAATTTTATTATTCCCAAATTCACGTTGGGTTTGATGACTCGGCTTCAATTTTGCACATATAAAACAAGTCTTAACAAAATTCTTGACGGCAGCGGTCATTCCAGCAAAATAATAGTTCCTTTTCATTATTTCTAAGCATTTGTTTTCCCCCAGGTGCGTTATGTGGGCAGTTTTAATTGCTATTTTTTGTAGTGGTTTGGGCAGGACAATTCGATTTTTATTCTCGTGTTTTTCATCGTTATACTTCACTAAACGTAAATTTTTATCGAACCAAAATTTTTCTCCTACTCTGGGTTCAAAAATCTGCTTCCGACATAGTTCGTCTTTAATCGGGCCCAGTACAGAATCGAACTCTGTAAGGGCACTAACATTTTCGTGTGATAAATCACATGTGTCCACTTCTCCGTGGATTTCGTTTTCTCCCCTTTTCGCTTCTAGACCCCCTGTGGATTCCGCTGGTTCCACCAAAGTTGTCAGGACTGGTTTTTGCTCCTGTGTCCTTTCAATTCCATCTGTTTCCATGGCAACCGCTTGTCCACTATCTACACTACTTTCCTTCGCGTCGTTTTGTCGACCCGCTGTTTGTTTACAATATGGAATAGCAGTACTTTCTGTGTTTGTCTGATAGTTATGTATTTGGTTAGCAGGATTCCGCGAAATATAATCTGCAAAAATATTTCTGCGCCCCTTGATATAAATGATTCTATAGGAAAATTGTGACAAAAACATTTGCCAACGCGCTAATATTCCGGAAACTTGGGTCGACTGAATTAGGTACTTTAGCGGTTGATGATCGGAGAGAATCACAAAATCCTTGTCTATTAGAAATTCGTAGAAGTATTTGATAGATTCTACTATCGCAAGTAGTTCTATTTTATTTGCTGCGTAGTTTTTTTCAGAATTTCTCAATTTTCTCGAAAAGTACTTTACTGGCCTAATTTGTCCATCTACCATATGACCCAAAATCCCACTAATTCCTAACAAACTTCCGTCTGTATTGAGGTAAAACGTCTTATTCATATCGGGTTGCACCACAAAAGGTCGGGAAGTAAATATTCGTTTAAATTGCGTAAACGCATTCTGACATTCCTCATTCCAAGCAAACTTCTTCCCTTTTTTCGTCAGCTGTTCCAATGGGTCAGCTAGTGCGGCGCAATTCGGGATCAGATGGCGATAAAAATTGACCACCCCTAAAAATTTCTTCACTTGGCGTGGTGTTTGAGGTTGGGGAAAATTCTGGATCTTTTCCATATTATCGGGGGTCGGTTCCACCCCTGTTGGTGAGAGGTTAAATCCCAAAAATTTAATTTCGGTTTTTAGGAACCGTGCTTTTGCTGGGCTTAATGTCAGGTTAAATTTTCGTAGTCGCTCAAATACTACTTTTATTTTGCGAAACATTTCTTCAATGCTATTTGCAGCTATAATTATGTCATCCAGGTAAGCATGAATACCCTCTTCTTGCATGTCAGCCAGCACGTGTTCTAACATCAATTTCATCCAAAAGGCCCCACTATTTTTTAAGCCAAATACGAGACGCGAATATTGGAAATTCCCGTACATTGAGGTACATGCCAAATATTTGCGTTCCGATTCAGGAACATGTATCTGCCAAAACGCATTGGAGAAATCTAGTGTAGTATAATACTTTGCGCCCGCCAATTTGTTTATCAAATCTGCTATCCGCGGTATGGGCACCGGAAACAAATTAATCTTTTCATTAAGCCGGCGAAGATCAATCGCCATCCTATATTTCTTTTCAGGTCCGCCTTTTTTCACCAGGAGGACTGGAGCTGCGAAAAAACTATTTGTGTATTCTATGATGCCACAAGCCCTCAGATCGTCTATTTGCCGCTTCAGTTCCGGCTGTAACGCTAAAGGAACCTTATATGGTTTCGCTGCGATTGGTTTTTCCTCACTTACGTCAATTTTTACTTTAACTGCGTCGGTTTCCCCCAATGTTTTTAAGCTGGACGTAAAAACGTCGGCATAATCCACTAGTAACTCTTCTAATCTAGCTTTATTTTCAGTATCAATATGCTCCAACTCAAAATTATTTAAGTCGAATTCTGCCCGCCGTAATCGTAAGATTCAGGGGTTGCTTTAATTAAATTTATTGGCTTCGATTCTAGCTCTGACTCCTGTATTTTAATATCAGTATGTAGTAACCCAATCTTTTCCTGCTTATTGATCGTTATTATTTGATCTGTATTATTGGTAGCAATAACATCAATTTTTCTCTTATTTGTGTTCACGACAGACTGATCAATTTGTACGTTAGAGGTATATTTCTCAAAGGGGTTAAACAAACCTATGCTTCCCTCCTTAATTTCTGGCTGACAAATCAACGACACAATGTGGGTAGTCCCTGGTTCCAACCTTACTTTCTTCTGAGAAATGCACATTATCCCCATATCCTGTCCTTCATTACTGTGCCCCAACTCAAATTTAGCTTTTCCCGCGCTAACCAATCCTGAATCAAAATCAATTTTCAATTTTAATTTTTTAATAGCGGGGTAACTCAATACCAAATCATACGAATCAAATACTATGTCAGTGATAAAAATATCCTCTAAAATTGTACAATCCCCTATTGTGATCCAGGCTTTAATGCAAGTTTTGTAATTAATGCTTTCACCCGTCAAAGTTTTTAATGTAACTAATTTTGTTGTACAATTTACTTTACCCTTTTTAGACAACGAATTTAATAGAGCTGTTGAAGCCACAGTACAACACGCCCCCGTGTCGGCAAGAAAAGTGACCGTTTGACATCTATCTTCCTGAAACAATCCGATGAACCCGTGAAGTATTGGTAAGTCATTATTCAACTTATTTTTCGATAACGTAGTTACTGTTTTGACCACTTCATTACATTTTATCTGGTTTTGCTCGTGAACCAACTCGCATATATTTTTAAATCCCGCTATCTGCTCATCGCTCATAGTATTTTTCTTTGAGTTTTCACTTCCTGTGTCGCGAAATTCTTGTCTCTCTTTTTGAGGGTTCCCTCTCTTCGCGCTTTGATTGACAGGTAGGTGTGTTTCTGACTCTTTCCCTGCTCCGCTCTCCGAAATGGGGGATTTTCGCACTAGCCCTTCTGGTTTTTGTCCGATCCCCCCTTTGATGACGTAGTCTCACAAGCGATTGGTTCTTGTGTCGAAACTGGAATAATGCTCCTTTTCATGTATTGTATCGCTAATTTATTTTCGTCTACGTTCCTATGTTTTGACGCCTGTCTTGCTCGTGTGTTTACATTCACTCTTTGGTGGGGACTACTTATTTTATCTTTCGATTCCTTTCCGCTATTATCACGAAAGCTTACTCTACACAACTCGTCCTTTTTATTCTTATTTCTGTCGTGAGCTACCAATTCTTCCTGAATTTGACGATTGTTTTGTACTTCGTTTGAAATTTTCGTCTTTTTATTTAACTGCCCCTCATTTTTAAACTCTCTCTTCGTACGCTCCCAACGTCTTTTAACAAGCGGACTCCTTGCTCCCGAATGCTGCCCATCATTAGCGTGATTCCCTTCCATATGTTTACTATTGAACTGCATACTTTTTAATTTTTGGTAGCCGGGGCATTCAGTTGTATTATGACCTACCTCTCCGCAAAATGCACATACTGCGGTACATTGTTTAATGTTACTTATCTGCTCTGTCGTCTCAATATTATCTTCTTGCCTTAATGAATACGCGTTGATTGCGTTAACACGTAATTGCGAGCATACCGACGATACTTTTTGCAAAGTTTCCGCGTAACTAACCGCCTCGTCAAACGAACTAGGATTTTTCAATAAAATTTCTCTTTGCAAGTCCGGCGTTAATCCTTCAATAAAACGGCCTAATAGTAACTTATTTGCAATTTCGCACTCCTGTGGTGCGCTCATTATTCCCAGAAAATTTACTCCTGCTTTTCTTAACCTCTGGGCATAATTTCTAATCGGCTCTTCGGCGGACATATATATGTTTGAAAATTCAATTTGCCACTCAAGGAATGATTTTTGACGTGAGAAAAATTTTATGAATTTTGCCTTAACCTCCTCATAACTTTTGGATTTACTTAATAGTGGATCATCAATCAACAACTGTTGCGCATCACCCTCTAACTTTGCCTTAAATATGATTAATTTTTGCAATTCATTCCAGTTCGCTAAATTTGCGATACTCTCAAATTCCTCAAAATAATACCTACAACTCTCCGCTTCTCCGGAAAAAGGTTTAACAAGGGAAATTAGATTCGGATCCATTTTTGGATATTCTAACAAACGATTGCTTCTAAGCTTTATCGCTCCCTTCTGCGTTCAGTTTCCTATTTTCCACCATTTATCCGCTAACCAAAGTTGATAAATTATAAATTTCCCACACAAACAAATAATCCTTTTACGTTGCACATTAAACTATCTGCATGACTATTTCCGCCTCACCAAAACAAATAAGTTCTATACCGAAATATTTATCCTTGCTCACATCCATTTCACTACCGTTAACTACTAACATTTTCTCTGCCCGCCGCATTTTCCAAAACTAAGTTTTACTTTAACACCATTCACACTGAAATGGGACAATATCCCACCTAATTCTGTAACTTTGAAAAATCCAAATTTGCCCACAAGAACAAACTGCCTCAGCATTATGTGCGATTTCCCCTAACCGCGGCACAACAATCATAAACTTTAACGCCTAAATTTTTAAACATGCTCCCCCAAAATAATTTTCACAGAGAATTGACTCTACAATATCCAGTTCGTAAGAGCTTGTTTGATGAAGAACTATACCAAAACATAAAGCAAGTTGCTAAATTTGACTTTTGAGTTCGAATTAAAATGCATAAATTTTGTTTGATATTTTGCACTATCAAACCAAAAAACAAACAAACAAAAAAGTTTTTTTTTTTTTTTTTAAATTCTTTTAATACTCTCACTCTCTGGATATCAAAAAAATCATTCTACACAAAAAATAAAAATTTTTTTTTTTTTTTTTTTGACTGAAAAGAAAATTTAATTTTGACTAAGTGATTGAATGTTATACTTCCTCGAAGTTAGCATTAAAAATAAAACTTTGAATACATTTTAATTAGAAAGGCATCAATTTTCAATTTCCTCATAAGTTCACTACTCCAAAATTATTTGAGTTCATGGCAACAAAACCTTAAACATGAACTATCCTATCATACCACTGGTCACTGCACCAATATAGGACCAAAAGTGACCCTACTCAATACGGAACCATTATTTAGACCACTAGTCACGGCACCAATATAGGACCAAAAGTGACACTACTGAACTCGAAACCATTATCTAGACCACTGGTCACGGCACCAATATAGGACCAAAAGTGACACTACTGAACACGGAACCATTATCTAGACCACTGGTCACGGCACCAATATATGTCGCGGCCAGGTTCACGACATCAGGACGCGTGATACGCAAAGTGGCATAGACAATAAAACACAAATTCTTTTGGTTAACTAGATTAATTTATTCACTTATATAGATATTAACTTAGGCCCATGAGACTACTATTAAAAAGGAAAATGAAATGTGCAGGGAACAAACCATGTCCGGATCCAACGGCAGCACTTGTTGTGAATTTTAGTCCATATGTGTCGGTGAGCGATCCTTCCTCGTCCGGAAGCGAATGGTGATCATCATAGTCCTGCTTGCAGAAGAGGCCTGCCGCGCCTATTTTATAGACGGCAGATGTTGTCAATCAAAAATTGTACAGAAGGGGCCCATCTCTGCCTTGGAAGATGAAGTGGTTTCAGGGAAAAACTCATCACCTCTGTCCAGATCTGATGATGCTCTGATGTAGTTCTTATGTAACTCTCGTGTTCTCTGACCATGCTCTGATGCAGTTCTTATGTCACTCTCGTGTTCTCTGACCATGCTCTGATGCTGTTTTTGGTTTTAATTCACCAAAAGCCCCTTGCTGATTTGATGGGAGGTCTTGACCAATTCAGGCTCTTCTGGCCTCCCATCTTTTCTTAGATTTCTCCCAACCAGGGCGCTTCCCGTCGGCCGTTGGCTGGCGAGTTTATCTGTGGGGCGGTACGCAGATCCACGCAATCAGAGCGTTTTGCTTCTGGTGTTCTCACGGTGTTGTTGCCTCCTCCGCCATCTTGAGTTATAAAATTTATATTTATCTTATCCCTCCAATGGGCCTTTGTTGAGAAAATCTCTTCAGCTATTGTTGGTCCAGACGGACTGTCGCCGCTGGTCGTAAAAATGCCTATTACCTTGTAACCCCCCATCTTTCTGTTACGACAGTTAGTCAGCGTACGCACAGACGACGAAACAACGGAGCCACATTATCTGTTGCAATCAGTGAGCAGAATGTTCTCTGTTTTTTATTCTCTGTAATTTTCTCGTTTGAAGACTTTGTAGTTTCTTGTTTTTAGTTTGTAGTTTTACGTCAGACTCCGGATAAATGATTTCCAGGGGATTCCTATGTATTTTCGGTTTTTTAGTACATTAATGATGAATAGTCGTGAAACAAGTCCTTCATTTATGCCATTGGAATATGATTCTGACTTTGATTCCCTCAAGTCTTCAGTGTGAGAGCATTGAGGTTAAGAGAAATATATATTTTTTTGGTGTTCATGTTACACCAGACATTTTCTGAATTTTGAAGGTGAGGAAAAACATCTGGTTATAGTTTACTTGAAAGTAAATGGGGAGTCATTGATTGTCGCGATGAACGAACGTGTTAGAAAATAGCGATGCCATTATGAATGATGTATTACTTACTTGGTATACATTCTGGAAAATTTTCTACCGCCCATTCACCGTACCAACATCTTAGTGAATCTGGTCCCATGAGTTGGAATCCAGGGAGGCAAGTGAGAGTCACAACTTCCCCGTGAGGCATTCCCTCTTTTGCTGGCACAGCTCGCTGAAAGTGATGATACACTCCATTTGTAGTTATTGGGACTGGGCACGGTACTGAAGATAAAAAAAATGTATTGAAGTACGGCGCAAGTAATTTTAAGAAATTCAAGAAGAAATAAATAATAAATAAATAGCAGCATAAATTAAAGAGTTTAAAAATTCAAAAATTATTAATTTTATATTTAAATAAAGTACTTAATAAAGGCAATAAAATGAAGTTCTAACTATTGAATTCTGAATACGAAAATAAGAGAACTTTGTCGTTTAAGCGCCATCTCTTATAATTAGTATGTTTTAAAGGAACAATTCGTTTGTAAAATCATTTCAGTAATCTGGTGTTCTTATCTGCCACTATTGCACAAAGGGGATGTAATTCAAAAAAAGAGGGCATTCTAAATGTGTTATTTATTTATTTTTTCTGAAAATTACGCTCCTCAACAGCGTTAACATTTTGAAATAAGAATCAAACTTTTTCATCAATATGTAAATATATTAGTCCATAGATTACACTTAAATTATCAAGCAAATAGATTCCAAAGATTTTGTATTCCACAGGCTCCTTGTCATTTTTTTGTCTTTTGTCGTTCTTAAATAAGTCAATCACTGCAATATTATAATAATAATAATTTAATAATAATTGTCACTTAAAAGTTTCAAATGTAAGCTTCACAGTAACAGTTAATTTGACGGCAGAGTTTCCCCCTAGCCGTTCCAACACAGCAGGCAAAATGCCTAGAAATTTCACATAACCACTGTGGAACTTAAAATAAAATTTTAAGAATTATTTTGTTTGAATTAATTTTTTCTACTGTGCAAAATTTTAGTTTCATTGCAAAATTTCCAAGGCCTTTCTAATATTTTTACTCAGTATCAAAAGAGCAGTTACAAGCACAAATTAAATAGGTTACTATTTACACATTACGAAATATATTTAATTAATACATAATTAACTATTTTATATGCTTATCAATAAATAATTATCATTTATGTTCATTGGCAAAATTTGTGTGCATTAAGGCTAAAATTTGGAGATAAATTATTAAATGAGATTTAGTCTTATAGCCCCCTATTTATATCTAAATAAAACCCTTCTTTCGTAGACAAACGCCGCGTGTAGGTCAGAATGGACCTCTGGGGGTCCATGTGGACCACTTTGGGAACCCCTGCTAGTTTATATAACATTACACGTTACTGGCAAAATCTGAAATCAGTCATTCTATAGAATGCCTAGACATTGTATATAATGCCTAAAAATAGCCGGCAATGTATGA
The DNA here is from genome assembly GCA_038502835.1 of Octonoba sinensis. Taxonomy (NCBI): domain Eukaryota; kingdom Metazoa; phylum Arthropoda; class Arachnida; order Araneae; family Uloboridae; genus Octonoba; species Octonoba sinensis. The sequence continues at coordinate 10,771,488 of CM076599.1, forward strand.
AACGTTTTATATTTCACACATTTCCTAGGCATTCTATAGAATTCCAAGTGAGAAACCGGCAAAGTATAAAATACATCACCAATTCGTTAAGAACTCCGTCTGTAAGTGCAAAATGAGAGTTAACGCTGCAAAAAATAGTGTTTTCTTAACCGAAACTACTTTCCAGAAGTTAATAAATGATGTACAAAAAGACAAAATGACTACTAAGAAGGAACCCCCCCCCCCCTATTGGTTGCTGAATCGCTACGATGTGATGATTGTGGAAAACAAAAAGAATTCTTTTTAATGGCACTCATTATTTTTTCAGAATTACATTTTCATTTTTGAGAAATGCACATCATTTACGTAATAACCTCATTAGAACTTTTTTCCCTACTTTATCTAAATATCATTTGTCATTCTATAGAATGCCTAGGTATTAGACTCAATGCTTAGTGAAAGTATGTAATACTTCTCGTATTTTATACCTTGCCTAAAAAGGTTCGGTTAAATTATATAGAATGCCTAGGAATTCTATAGAATGCCGGCGTTTTATACTTTGCCGGTAACATATATACTAAGTTTCATTGACATATATCTATTAGAACGAGCTGTACGTAGGTAACTTTAATTGTAACCCCGTACTTGAATTCCCCAAAAATATGTTTCAATTAAATTCATTTCACTTTCATATATTTAAAACGAATCTTTAAAATACAGAAAAGGTATTAAAATTGCAAATAAATCGGAAAATTTCCCGTATGCATCTTATTTATTAGCATAGTATGAAAAAGGTAGTGGAAAATAGGACCTAATTTACTCCAATTGCTTACATCAGAAGAATAGAAGAACGATGTTTTATTCAAAACAAAACTTCGAAAAATTTATAACAGTGCAAACGAGTTGATAATGAAATAAATTAAGAAAGAACGAAATGAGCAGACCTTTAAACAAAACTGAAAGCCCAATGAGTGTCCTATTTCAGTTGAACTCCTAACAATTCAATTGTAAAGATGCGCATGAAAAGCGGGTAACATTTTCGAGTAAAGTTAATTAAGTCACACTAATTCAGTGCGTTCTTGGTGTTACTAAATACCATTGACTTTGTTGCCTCATTTGTTCACTTAATTCATTCGACGTTTTCCTTGATTGTGCCTTGTATCCTCTCAGAACGGAATAATTCTAATGTAGACAAAACTGTTTACTGGTTTAAAAATTCTGACACGTTAAAAATTTTGAATATATGTGTATTTATCCATTATATTTTGTTTTCTTTGTCATTTACACAAATGCACATATATATCTATATCTATCTTTCTATCTATAGTACACATGTATATATAATATATACAGAAATTATAAATTAATAATACATGAAAAGTTATTTAAAGAATAGTAACTTTGAGAGAAGAGGTTATTAATCCAGTTTTGTTTTTCAAATTTCCAAACGTTGAATCCTTAAAGCAATAAAGTAAAGCTGGTAGAGTTTGCGCGCAATTAGAAAACATGATAAAAAAGAATGAAAACGTTAATCGTTTGCTAAACTTTTGGTGAATATTATAGACTACATTCCTTCTGTATGCATTTCCAACACTATTTCCATGTTGTGCTGTAATTTAAAACAACAGCAGGCATAAATCCAAGACACTTCTCTCGTTATAGGGTGGGTGAGATTGCGCACATGGGAGATGGCTTTCGATAATAAGTAGATTATATTATTAATAGCTGCAAATTAACTGTCAAAATCGCTGAAAAAATGTTTACCTTAAAAGTGTCTTGCAATATTCTCATCACAATGAAAATCAAAGGAAACAGTAATGAAAGTACAAGCCCTTACATTTTTAAAGCAAGCAATAAAAACGACGTTCTATCATGCGCTTTCAGAGAAAAAAACCTAAGAATTCAAGTAGGCACTGACTGAAATAGCGGTGCACTCACACCTTCCCTTTCCCTCAAAAATTCAGGTGTGCTATCTCTCCGACAACGCTATCTCACCCAGGTTTTATCTTATATTAGGGTGGAGCCGTGGAGCTTAAGAAACTGATTTTAGGAATTGTTTTCGTGAGAGTTTGGAATGGCTGGGAAAATGAATAACAGACTAAAAAAGTTACTAAGTAAATCAATAAATATTTTCTGGTTTTACTTTGGGGTCGAAGACTACAAAACTTGACAGCAAGAACCTAATATTTAACAATTTTATGAATTTTCGTGTTTTGAAATTTGTCTTTGCATTATTGCGGAAACGTTGCAAGAATAACTTAAAAAAATACTATAAAATTTAAAATTGCTCAAAAAATCTTCTGGTTTCCCTTCGGGGTCAAAATACACGAAATCAGGAGCAAAAAAAAAAAAAGCTAGTTTTTACATTTTAGTGAATTTTCATGTGTCCGAGTAGTTCTTTCTACAACTGCCAAAAAGTTGGAAAATATTGTGCGAAACATAAGTGCAAAAATTTAAAATAAATCCAAAATTATTTTCCGGCTCTAGAATGTTTTGAAACCAGCCAAATGACTAGGGAAAAATCATTGTTTGGTAATGATTTTTGCTTTAACATTTATTTTTGCAAAATTATTCCATTATGAGCCTTTAACATTAAAGGTCTTTACTTACATGAGAATTTTTATTCATAGAGAGATGTTGTATAAAAGGGGTATTTAATACTCCAGCATAATTCTAGTATGTAAAAATTCTTAAGTGTCATTTGCATTAAAGAGCTGGTTGTATTTCAACATGAAATACTCAGAGATTTGAAATCATTCCTATGATTTCACTTTCTTATAACTTTTATTGAGACCTCTCTATTACAATCTCTCCTTGATTAATGCTTTAAGGGACCGTTCATAAATGATGTCACGCTTGTTTCCCACACATTTGACCCCCTTCCCCCCTTTTTCCCAAAATGTCACACTACAACGGACCCCCCCTTCCCCCTTTGTCACATGTCACGCTATGTTGCATAAGCAGGGATGCCACACTTCCTGTTACCCCCTCCATTCCCCTTGTCCCACTTTGTCACAATCTCACGAAACCCCCTCGAAGCGTGACGTCATTTATAAATGATCCCTAATGTTATTTTGGTAAAATGCTTTCGGTGAGAGAATATACGTCACATAAATAATTCTTAGGCAAAATTATATTTCGAGTAAAATATCCATTCTGTATAGGCATAGTTAGTTTCAGCTAAAACTTCTGGTTTTATAGAAAATAGTTAATAATTTAAACTGATGCAGATCATAATCGTTGAAGAACAAAATATGAAAATATGTTGTCGCCAGCCAAATGTTCTTAAAGTAACAGTTAAGGAGATCATTTGCAAGGATATTGCTATTTTAAAAGGTCGTCCAAGCGCATTCCAACGCTCAAATAAATGGTACTTCCTAGTACAATGGCCCGCCAGTTTACTGGAACATTAAATGAATAACTTGATAGGCTAAGAGAAATTGAAGGTGAGCTAAGCGCGCTATTTCTGAGAGTAATCGTGTGAGAGGCTACAGGTGATCATTAAACTTGAATTATGTCTGAGCCATTATGACGACCTTTGTTCAAATTGGTGTGGAAAGGAGTATAGGTTATTGAAGTTGTATAAATTTTATGACCAATGATGTGTCGCAAGGTACCTTGAAAATTTTCTTGTGACTGAGATAATCTTGCAAAAACTGAAACAGATAAACATTCGTCATCAGAACATCAAAGAAAGTGTTTTGCTGTGTGGCGTATGATGCAATACGTTTCTTTGTTTGCAACGATGTTGCATTTGATACATCAAAATCGTTAACGACCTCTATAACATAAAATTTCTTGAAAAAAAAAAAAGAAAAATCTATTACATTTAAGAGTTATATAGTAACGTTAATTAATGTTAAAGTTAGAGCATGCTAGTGATAGTACAATAACATGCTATAGGTTTATATATATATAATACATGTTTCTTTAATGTACCTTAAGTTATGAATATGAATATTGATTTTAAAAAATCACCCATTTTTATCATTAATAAACGCCACGCATGAATGATGAATTTCCGGCCTCACGTTAGTGCGAGAATTCGGGGGGCAAAAAAGGGGTAAAGTTTATTTGCCATGACTAATTCATAATTAACTTCCAAGTACATTTAAAAAAAAAAAGTTGCATGTTGGGATTATCGCTGTTTCAATAAACTCTAAAGTGTTTCGTTAAAATTTTTTTTCACTTTTAAAAATTAAAAAAAATTTAATTATCTTCATTAAATATTTATGCTCAACTTGAGGTTTTTAAATTTCGTTCTGAATTTTTTAAATTGTCGTTTGTCTGAAAGTTACTTTTCAGGTAAAAGTGTACTTTCTAGCTAAAATTGTTGTTTTTAAGATGTTAGGTTTACGGTCTTTTTGATTTGAATTTTTTTTTCTGAAACAGGCAATTTCGAATTGTAATAAAATGTCTCACTCTGATTCCTTATTGCAAAAAAGTGCATAGAATATTACGATGTTAAAAATAACAGAGTTTGAATTAACCAGTTTAGAAATAAAATTACTGTCCATAAACAGTATTTCCTTTGCAATTTTTTTCATTGCTAATATTTTGGCATTATTTTGTATCATTGAAGAAATTATAGATGGCATTAAACGAGAGAAACACAAATGTGAATTGAAAAGTTTGTTTTGCTTTTAGGAGTGCGCAGCGAATAAATAAAACGATTTCATTAAAATCGTTTTATTCCATTCAATTTTTCAGTTTAAGAAAAACAGTCCTTTGAAAATTATTGTTTTTAAAAAATGTTTCCTCAAAGCTGTTTACGTTGTGTTTAAAAATTTTATTGATGGTGTACATTTAGTTTATTCTCTTCAGAACAATCCTTAAGGAAATATTTAAGATGTCTTATATTTGTGTGTGTGCATCTTTCCAGTTCTAGTTTATTTAGAAAAATATCGAACATTTCCATAGCAACGTGTAAATTGTGAAAAAAATCATTTTCTTGTTCAAAGTAAACAATTGATTAAAACGTGTCTCTATTGGCACAGTGTGTTACTGTTGGCCTCAATTATTCAGATCGTATGATAACAAGCTAAACTACCAGAAAGAAAAATATACATCTTCGGGTTTTTCGTTATTGAAAATTTTCTGTTTTTTGTTTAGAAATAACTTGGGTGAAAATTCTATAAAAGAGGTGGGATCTTCTTGTGATGGGCTTGTTGGGGAGAGTGAGGTTGCAGGAAAAGGATCTAGTATGGGGAAAGGTAGAACTGTAGACCTAAAAACAGAGGGTGTCATTATAGGGGATTCTACGGTACGTGGATAGGTAATGTGGTCGGGAGAACGAGGCGCAAGGTGGCTAGGGGCTGTTTACCAGGGGCTCGGGTGAAGGATGTTAATAAGGTTGTGGAGAAAAAGGGAATGTTTAAGAAGGGAGATTCAGTGACTCTGTGGGTGGGGACTAACGACGTCGGTAACAGCACAAACGAGGAGTTCGTTAAGGATTGGGAGAACCTGTTGGATAAAGCAACTAACTTTTCGACAGATGTCCAGGTAGTTGGTTTGCTTCCCAGGTATGGGGTGCATAGGGGCTGGTTAAATCAGCGGGCTAGGAGCATGAACCTGATTCTTAAGAAACTTTGCATAAAGCATTCAATCAGGTTCATTGATGTTTGGAGTTCTTGTCAGCGTGATAGGGTTGCGAGGGATGGTCTGCATCTTAGTTATAGGGGTGTAGTTAAGGTTAGAGATATGATTTTAGAAGCTTTAGAATCAAAAAACTAATTTTGGATGGGGGGATTGGAGAATGTCATGGTGTTGACTTCTGTTCTGGAGGTTTTAAAAATGAGGGGTAAAATATTAAGCTATAGTAAGATTAATAGTAGTGATTTGAGGCATCATAAAATGTTTAAGACAAGCAAAATGGGCATGCTCAGGTTTCTATATACTAATGCTCGCAGTATCAGGAATAAGATGGACGAGTTAAATAGTGTTATCGCAGGTGAGGAGTTGGATATTATTGGAATTACGGAAACATGGGTTACTGATGATGATAAGGATTTAGTGAGCATTGCTGGATACAATTTGTTTAGGCAAGACAGGCTGGGTAAGAAAGGTGGAGGGGTTTTATTCTATATTAAGGACACTTTTATTTGCAATGAATTGGTCATTAATAATAAGCCTAAGGATATTGATATGGTCTGGGTGGAGTTGCTGAGCAATAAGGGAAAGAAGTTTCATTTGGGGAATGTTTACAGGCCGCCTAATGTTAGTCAGGACCAAGACGAGGAGATGTATAGTGTTATTAGAGACATGTCTGGTAAGGTTTTGGTCATCATGATGGGAGATTTCAATTTCCCTGGCATAGACTGGAATAGTTTTTACACTAGCAATGCTAGGGAAGAAGATTTTCTGAAAGTGATTGGGGACTGTTTTTTGGATCAAGTTGTTACCCAGGGGACTAGGCATGGTGCTGTTTTGGATCTAGTTTTTTGTGATGTCGGAAGTTCTGTTCAGGGGTTGAGTATAGGGGAACATATTGGAGATAGTGATCACAATACTATTAGGTTTTGGACCAGCTTCGATGCTCACAAAGGTGAGCATTTCAGATTTGTACCTAACTTCAGGAATGTTGACTATGTTGCACTTAGGCAGGGTTTGAAAGAGGTTTTTTCTTCTGGGTTGGAGAATAGTGAAGCTGATCTTCAGTGGGAAGAGTTTAAGGGAAAATTGGAAAAAACAGTGATGGATTATGTTCCTTTTAGAAAGAAAGGGGATTTCACGAAAATTTGGCCCATGTGGTTCTCTAGGGAGGTGAAAGAAGCTCTCAATTATAAGCAAGCCACTTTTCGGCGACTTAAAGAGACTGGGTGCCATGCTGACAGGATTTTGTATTGTGAAGCTAGACGTACTTTCAAGTATTTGGTGCTTAGTAAGAAAAAGGAATTGGAGCAAAAGCTTGCAGATAACATCGAAAGGAATCCTAAGAAATTTTTTGCTTATGCTAATTCAGGGAAAGCTCGTAATACTCAGGTTGGCCCACTAGTGGATGAGAACGGGAACTTGATTCAAAATGAGGGAGATATTGCTGATATTCTAAATAATTTTTTTTCCAGTGTATTTAACTGAAACTGTATCTCAACAGTTGACATAAGCGAGACGTAAGCTACACAGCTTGAGGATTTTGTATTTTCTAGGGATGATGTGTTGTTTCATTTGAAAAAAATTAAAGCAAATAAGGCTCCAGGACCTGATAATGTTTATCCAAAAATTTTAGTAGAATGTGCAGAGGAATTAGTGGATGTTGTCTTGACTATTTTCATATCTTCATATAACTCGGGGACTGTGCCAGTGGATTGGAAGCTGGCAAACATAACGCCGCTCTTCAAGAAAGGGTCTAAAACTAAGGCAGGAAATTATAGGCCTGTGAGTCTTACTTCCGTTCTTTGTAAAATTTTTGAAACTCTGATAAAAATCAAAATAGTAAATTTCCTGGAGGCAAATGGAGTGTTGACTTATTTTCAGTATGGTTTTAGGAAGGGTAGGTCCTGTGCAACTAATTTGTTGCATTTCTATGACAAGGTTACCATGGCATTAGATAGTAAAAAGTGCGTAGATGTTGTTTACATTGACTTTCAGAAAGCGTTTGATAAAGTACCGCATGAAGCTCTTCTTAGCAAACTTGCTTATATTGGTATTGGTGGAAAAACTTGGGTTTGGGTTAAAAATTGGCTGACTGGGAGGAAACAGAGAGTAGTAGTGAAGGGCAATTATTCTCAGTGGATTGATGTTTTGAGTGGGGTTCCACAAGGTTCAGTTTTAGGGCCAATATTATTTATTATTTTTATTAATGATATTACTCAGAGTATTTCTAGGAACATCAAATTTTTGCTGATGATGTCAAAATCATGGGAATTGTGGACACGGAGGAACAAGTCAATCAGTTTCAAGAGGATTTAAATCAAATTTCTAGGTGGGCAATTAAGTGGGGTATGCCTTTTAATATTGGGAAATGTCAAGTGCTTCATTTTGGTCATGGGAATAAACATGCAACCTATTATTTACAAGGTTCTGTCATTAGGGAAGCAGAAGCAGTTGTTGATTTAGGAGTATTGATTAGTCACGACTTCAAGTCCAGTCAGCAGTGTAGCATAATAAGTAACAAAGCTAACAGGATGCTTGGGTTTATCAATAAGGCTATTTCGAACAGGTCTAGGGAAGTTGTATTGCCATTATACATAAGTTTGGTAAGACCTCATTTGGAGTATGCTATTCAGTTTTGGTCTCCGTACCTAAAAAAGGATATTACCTTATTAGAAAGGATTCAAAGGAGGGCTACAAGATTGGTAAGTGGTCTTTCAGACTTAGATTATGAGGTTAGGCTTAAAAGGCTCAATATGTATAGTCTTGAGCAAAGGAGAGTCAGAGGGGACATGATTCAGTTGGTTAAATTCATTAAAACGGGAAATGTTGATGGACTACAGCTATGTGCTGAAAGTAGAACCAGAGGTCATTGTTTTAAACTTTTCAAATCTCATGCTAATCTTGAAATTAGGAAACACTACTACTTCAATAGGGTTGTAGGCAGTTGGAATAGTTTAACGGAAGCGACTCATAATTGCAGTGGGGTAAAAACTTTTAAGAAAGCTCTTGATGTTCATTGGGGACTGCTAATGTAACTAGGACCAGCCTAGCTAGGCCCTGAGCCTGTTGCTTGTCGTCACTTTTGTATTTGTATTTGTATTTGTGTGAAGAACTAGAAATGAACTTAGTGGGTTGATGAGCATCTAGTTAGTGGTAATACAGAATTAATTCGCTTGAATTTAAACATTTGAAAGAAATTTATATCTGTATTAAATCATACTGGTCGCCAAATCAATTTTGACCTTAATAAGGAAGACATTTAAGTTGACATTTAAAAAAAAATAAATACCTTTCATTGTATAGCAATCCTGTGTATTGAAGCATATATTATCGTTGCATAGTAATATGCTTGATTTCAAACGCATATGTGTACCATGATGTTATTGAGTGAGAGGATATCAAGAGGGCATAATATATTTAAAGATGGTTTGAATGAACATCAATAGCGAAGGCATTTTCAGGTATCTTAAGTTATGTCGCTTCACACAAACCCACGGGAAATGTTCGCTTTATTTTTAATAAATGAGAGTATTTAATAGAGGGAGGATAAAGAGTATAAAAACTACGTACGTACAGGTCAGGCACTCTGGCTCCTTCGGCTTCCACCTGCCTCGCATGCACTTGGCTGTCCGGTTTCCGATGTTCAGGTGGTATCCGGCTGTGCACGTGACGTTGATGATGGTCCCATGTGAAAGTGATTCGTTTCCACGACCCATTTTGACGATTTCTACTTCCATCCAGTCTGTTTCTTGCAACGAACATGCCTCTGGAAAAACAAGAAGATGCTCGCATTTTTATTGAGAATAGATCTTGAGATTACAGATTTGAAGCAAATAGAGCAAAAGCTAACAATCCCATGGAGTTTTTAGTTGCATGGTAATGCGTTATTAAAACAGCATGCGTTATAAGAACAAAATGTGTGTCGTATATTAAAGTTTGCTGTAGCTGTACTCTTGTACTTTATTAAATTCCTATTACTAATCATTAACAAATTAATTGCAATCTTATCTCTAATTAGGAATCTGGCAGTTTTTGCTCAGATAATGTACACGTTGATATAACATATTCAGACCTGAAGTCACAAAAACAATATAAATACCCTGTCATGGTTTTTACACACGTATGACATTAACGACAACAAAAAGGGGAATGGGTTATTGTTGGGAGGCACGGGGGGGGGGGGATTAAAGCAAATGGGTTATCTGTAATATTTCTTGTGAAAACGGGTAATCTTAAATATGTAACACTGAATCATATGTTTGTTTTGTTATGTTAAATAGATCATACTAAACGTGCTCTTAAATCCCGGTCAAAAAGGAACATGAAAATTATATCAAAACACAGGATTTAGAATACTTTTATGCAGCTGGGTGTTTTTGCCCGTGTAGTGATGTTTTAAGATTTTTATTATGCTAAAATCATTCAAAAATCTTCCATTGTATCCTGTCTGCATAGCTCATAACGACGGAATCCAAAAATTGATGACGTATTCAAATCGTGACGAAGAAAGCGTATTTTTGAATTGGAGGGAAAAAAAAACACATGAAACTGTACGAAGCGATGTCTTACAATATTGATGTTAGTGTGGGAGAACGAATTGATGTTAGTGTGGTAGGAACGAATAATTCTGCCCAAACATTTTTTTTCCTCTTCTGTGCTAGGTACAAAAATAAAAAATTCAACTATTCCGTCTGAGAAGAATAAGAACGATATTTAATGTAACTAAAAATGAAAATTACTACCTTTCATATTTCTGTCCTTGCTACGTATTCTCTTTCCTCTCCGTCTTCTTTTCCCACCCCTTCTAAGCCGCGCTCGGATAAGCTCTCTTCGTCTTCTTTGCGTAGTCAACACTGGATGGGACTCTCTAACACATCTATAATACAAGAGGGGGGGGAAGGAACAGTTAATTCTTTCTAACATTTGCTCTTACCCTCTGATATGTATCTAAAAATTGTATACCGACTGTATTCAAGTAAAAGTTGCTATGTCGAAAACTAGTTTTGAGATATTATAAAGTTAACCTCTCTTTGGCTCGTTATAAAAGTATTAAAAATTGTTTTAGGATCATGAACTCCTATAATAGATTTACTGATATGAGTTTTAAAATGTGTAATTAATTAATATGATGTAATAACTAATTGGAAATGGGAAGGGACCGCCCAATAATATTGAATAATATGTTTGTTTTATTATGTTTTTGTTTGAAAAAATTTTTTTAGTATTTTTTCCTTTAATACTTTGTTTTGTAATGTTAAATAAAGTTTCAACAAAATGTTTCGATAACAACAATGGAGGAAAAATTAATGTGTCACACACTCCCACAGAACTAAATAAAATGCATAATCAAAATATTTCTTTCTTCCGAAAGCAAATCTTTTAAAGTCAAACTACATCTCAAATAAACATCGTATTATTTACTGCAGCAATTTAAATTCTCTACCATGAAGTTACTTTTCATCAAAAATGTTAAAGCCTATCTTTTATCTTATTTTGCCAGAATTATGTAGTTTAATGGATTTCACACAAGAAATGTTGAGATTTTTCATGTTCGGAAGAATGTCAGAAATTTCGGCATTACCTTAATGGCGGTTATAATTTTTTCTTCCATCTTCAAAAGCTGACAGTTTCAGATAATAATGGCTTAGAATTCGTTTGAAACATTTTAAGGTAGAGTTTGCATTGAAAACAGAATTTCAAAAGATGCTAGAGGGCTGAGTTAAATTTAAAAAAAAGAAATGGTTAAATGAAAATATTACGAAAATCATATAAAACAAAACATTATATGAAAGAGAAGCACTTTCCCTTCGTTAAAAACAAAACTAGGTTCTACTCTAAAGAATTTTGAATGAAATAACTGAAAGTAATGTATATTAAGAATTACGTGCAAATTGATTCATTTAATATATTCATAAAGCGTTTTTTCATTTAGTTAAAAGAAAAATTTCTTTCCGCTTATTACCCACTAAGAAGATTATAAATAAGAAGTAAAATTAGTAATTAATTCTTTAATTCATTAATTATAAAAGTAGAATTTACTGAAGTTTTTCAATTTAACAAGATTAATTAGATAATATGAAGAACTGATATATTTGGTTTCTAAAGCAATGACAGATTTAGATAAAGACTTTTTTGAAGAACGTTTTATTGGTAAAGGGTAGTAAGACCGACTCTTGGTGGATTGGTACGTAATTGTATTAAATGTTGAAGTATCTTACGTTTTCAGTATGTATTTATAGAGAACATTTTATTAAAGTATCTTTTAAATGAAGTATATTCCCGGGATCTTTATTGTATTTCTATATGCAAACGTACCTAACAAAAACTTTCTATATGCAAGAATTTTTAGCGAGAACAAACACATTTTGTTGATTGTTTGATTTTTAAGATGATATTCGAAATTACCTCTACATCATGTGTATTTTTTCCCCAGAATTAATATTGATTTTTAAATTTAAAGTTCTATATTCTTTCATAATTAGAGTCCTTTTGCTCAAAATCTACGAATTTTACCTTAGATCCCTAGAAATTTTTTTGGAGAAAAATATTTGGTTTCCTTCCAGATTTATCTTTAAAAATGTAATCTTCTTTTATGAGAAAAGTTTAATTTGCCATTATCTATCTGCTTGAAGTTAAAAACATCTTGAAATGAATATTCTATGGATCTATAAAATATTATTTGACGAAAGGCAAAGTCTATTGAAGCACATAGTTAAGTTTTGAATATAATAACTTGGAAGATTCTTCTCAGGAAGAAACAACTCAGTACTCAGAAGCACAGTGCATAATTTCTTGATTGTTATGCAGGCATAAAATTTTCAAATCTACAAGTTTTTAGTCGTTAACTTTATTTTAACACGTACTTGTATCATAATTAATTAGCATAGTTCGTTCTTACAGGATCAACGTATTAATGCGCGTTGGCAACCTTGTTTGTCTAAATAAATCAACAATAGTTGCATTCAAACTTATATATTGGTGTTTTGTTCCGCCTATGTATTTCTTTATTCTTTTACAACCGAATCTTAAATAGATCAACTGTTTGACTAGTAATGTTTACAAATGTAGCACAGCGTGCATTCGATAGAACCGATAACACAAAATCATACGAATTTTGAAAATAAAAATTTAGCCAAAGATATTTTAGTGTATGCTGCTAGAATGCACCAAATTATAGAAGTTTTTAAAAGTAAAAAATAAACGGTTCTTTTTTGAGTCTACCAAAAGTTAATATCGGCCCACACTGGGCCGAACTAAATTTGCTTTAAATTTGTTCACGACGCGTAATGTGTTAACTTTACAAACCCTACATTATGATATTGAAATTATGATATTATGTTTAATATTCCAAAAAAAGGCATTATGCCTTTAAAATGCTTGCAAAAGAATTTCCATTTTCCTAAGATATAATCAAAATTAGGTAGTTTTAATTCATTTCACATAAATCATTTAAAATTGGTTGATAAACATTTCTTTAAATTTGCAGGCATAAGTGAACAGAGTATTTATATGAGATGACATACCTAGGCATCTGCTTTGGACTCCACTGGCCATCCACACAAGTAGCTCCAGGGGGACCATCTTTTAGCGTGTAGTGCCGATGGCATTCGTACATAATCTGCCGATTATTGGTAACCTTCTTGACGTACGGTCTGTAGTCATACATTCCCATGTATCCAACCAAAAGAACTCTTCCATGCTCTAGTATTCCAGGAAAAGGACAGTAGACTGAAATGCAAAAATTATCATAAGGAAACATTTTTAATAGTAGTATTTTTTCATGAGATGCGACTCGTAAAATTAATCGTTTATTTTAAAAAAAAGATACATGTCATTATTTTCGAAATCGATGTCTCGATAAGATATATTTTATGGGTAGCTGCATTACGTTTTATAAGGGCGCATATATCAAACTCATCTTTATCTTTTAGCCTCCAATAGAACGACTGGTGTGTTGCAGTGAGTACCAGCTTACGTAGGAATAACTGGAAATGAACAGGCTGATAAATTACCAGAAAAGGGAGCTGAAATTTTGAAAATAAATAATAAAGAAGTATCCTTTCCGTCAATTAAAAGAATTATTAAAAATATTACGGAGAAAAATTGTGAATTCAAATTACTAGAAGAAATTAAGTATAAGAGAAGGATTCTATTACTCTCTCAGAAATAGAGCTCTCACTTTTGACGATTCTTCAATCGTTAAGAAAATTTCGCCATTTGCAACGATTCTTTCCTGGCGCGATCATGTGACTTAAAAAGGTTACTACACAAATTTCGCCAATGTGAGAAAAGGTTTACTCGAAGCATTTTTCAAGAAGCCATTTATTTAAATACGACAAAAGTATCGTGAGATTTGAGCCTGCGTTTCTGAGAGTGTAGTACGATCCCAGACTCTCCTATGTAGTAATGGCCTTCCGTCAAAGAACAGGACACGACTGTCTTGTCCGACATCTTAGTAGTCCAATGTGCACTTTGTGAAACCAGAACTCTGTAACGAACAGAAACTCATTGGCACGTTGTCCTTCATTGAATGAAGAAAACATATACAGCCGATATTGGTGCACCAGGTAGTTGATGCAGACGACAACCATCAATTAAATTTTGTTTGTGTATATATAGTTTTGATGTCATTATTGTTACTGTTACGAGTTACGTTTCTGCACTGATTTACCTTTGTGCAAGTTTATTATTTTTTTTATTTCCTCCAATCTCGTGCATCTTTGGTGTATGGGAGCCAATGACGTACAACCAAGGGCCCTTCCAGTTAAAAAATATTATAAACTTTACGCTATCCATTGTTATGACCGTTAGAAAGGCACGTTTATTTAAGAAAGGGTCTTCCATATAGAGTTATTGTGCCAGGAATAAAATTTAAAAAATGCGATTTCTGTTGTACAAACAATTCAAACATAAATAGTACGTGGAAAATACCGTGTACGGAAATATTACGTGTAATACAAGTTCCAAGTGAAAATTAAAAATTTTGTTATAAGATAGGTTTTATTTTATAAACCGAAATTTTTTATTAAGTTTTTATTTTCAAAGGAGGCACAAGGGTACTCTTTTGAATATGCGGTTATTACGAAGGATTCGCAGAATTAATGTTTAATTTGAAAAATAAATTAAGGAATGTATTGCTTAAAAATGCAACTCTTTTTCGCAGAACAAAAAAAAAAGTTGTCATAAAAACTCTGAAATTCAGCTCTTTAACAAATAGTTTTATCATAAAAACGTGAAATGACGTGTGATGATTTATATTAAAATGCGTTTCCACTGAATTTCAGTTATAAATCCGTTCATTACTTCAAATTTATTGATGTTTGATTTCTCTTGAAATGGTTTGATAAAAAAGAAAGTCTTCCAAGAATTTCAAGGAAGAAATCTAATAATATTATTAAAAGAGTCTTTGTTCAGAAACCGACAACAAATCAAATTTCGGAGCCCATTGTAAGCAGACAATGTTCGGAAGTTTCCAATATGAGCTTGCATCCGGACCATCCTGGGATTCAATTTCCTACTCTTTGCCATGTTACCTCTTTCGTTTTTCCCTTTTCCCCCGCTTCTCCATTCTTTGCCTTTTCCCCATTGAAAATGTCTTCCTTTTTCATGAGTAACACCCTCGACGTCTCCATTGTAACCGCCTTCGATGCCATTTATAACACCAGCATAGGAGATGTGGTGCTTTGCAAGAGACGACTGCGGAAGGGAAAGTGCACCTTTTTCGAAGAGAATCTAAAGTAGTTTTGAAGATTATAAGTCAAGACGATAGGCAAAGGAGGAAATTATTTTCTCCTTTGCTTCCAAAACCAGTTCTGTTAAGATGTTCCCAAACACTACTTGCTTAGTGAATGATCAAAATATTGCTTCTATGACAGATGACGCATATTATTCGCTTAAATATTTTCAATAGTTTATTTTAAAAAAATCTCTACTTTCCATCAAAAACGCAAATTTATTGCAAATTCATTTGGGCTTCTGATTGTATCAGTTCAGATGTTACGTTGCAGAAGATCTGTGTGATGAAAATTATGGGGGATACAGATTAAAAGCTTTCTTTTATGTCCAACAAATGTATGTTTATATACGTTTTTATGTACGTTTAAATACAATATAAAATGCTCCACACACAACACAATTTGAAAAATCTTTAGATGTTTAATTTTAAAATGCAGTAGATTTTATAAATATACTTTATATCAAAACAAATAAATATAGAAATTAATAGGGAAAAAATTAAATTGGATAAAAATATTATTAATCATAATAATTTTAAAAAATTGGGAATGCGAATGATACGAAAGTAATATATAACTTAGGATAAATTAATCTAAATTTTGTAAATTAAAATGTTTGCTTTCATTTTGCATTTGCTTGGTTAAGCAAATAATTTTTGTTTACGACTAACCCGCATAACGACTAACTGTTGTGTGACGACGAAAGAAAAACTGAAAAGAGTATTCACTGAAGAGCAAAACTAGTTTTAAGCAAAAATGAAAGTTAACACACAGAATAATAACGTTTATTCATATTTATTTATTTTTTGTTTTCTTCTTTTATAGTTAGTTGTTACTTGCGAAGATTTATTTTGTTTAAGCACAAATTATTTACCTTTAATCATTAAATTAAGTACATTCTGGATTTCAAATAGAAAATAAGTTGATAATACTTCATCAAAGCAGCATTGTGTTTTGAGGTTAAAGAAATGATTGAAATTTTGATAATATTTTTTTGATAATATTTTTTCCTTTTCGTGATGTTGCCACCATTATATAAAGCAAACAAAATTGAAAACTTTACATGTTTAATTGAAGATTATATTTGGTTTCCATGAATCAACTTAGGTTAATGAAATTCTCTATCCAAAAGGAAGCGGAAGGTTAAACACAACCTAAATTAAGAACAAATATATTTTGAAAAAAAAATGCATACACATATTTTAAGGCTAGAAGGAACTCCTTTTTCAAAGAAAGGAAGTGAGTTTCTATAGACGAAACACATCCGTGGGTTTTCAGACGCATGTTTTTGTTCTGGAAGCTCACTTTTTTTTGCATTGAAAAAGGGTTCTAACCTCGAACATATCAATGCAATCTTTTGAAGAATTGCTTAATTTACGTTGCATTTAACCTTTTAATCAGTAGCACAAGGGTATACTACTTATTACCCAAATAAAAATTGAATTAGTGAGTTTATTTTAGAGAGTTATGACGTAATAAAAGAAGTCGAAAGTGGATCACATATCCATAGTTTTCCTTACAGTTCGTGTTATACTTAAAGTTTAAATATTGCAATGCAAATAGCAACTAAGTGATTCGCAATTTCAAGAAATTCCTGATTTCCTGCATGTAGACGCTATATTAAAAACAACATTGCCTAGAAATGACTTTTATTAATGTTTCCATGTTAGCCAAATGTTTTCAAGTAGCACCATGCTGTTTTTCAAATTGTAAAATTCGTGCAATATGATCCTTCGAAGTATGAACAATAACTTGTAAATGAGCTTCCCTAACCTTAATATTCTATACACAGTGAAGCTCATTTTACAAGAGCATTTCAGATTTTGCTCCGGAAGTAACAATTGTCCGACATTTTTTTTCTGGTTCATACAATCTAAAGTGAAGTACTTTTAATGGTAAAATACCAATGATTTTTTTGTTTTGTTTTAGAGGTCTATACGATGCGTTAAAATGGTTAGGTATTCTTTTATCTTTATACCTCTAACAGAATGCCATCTTGCTTTCTTCAAGGTTAAAATAAACGCATGATTGTTTGAGGTATATGTTAAATGCATGAACTAAATTCGCTAAACAAAGTCGGAACACATTAAATGGAGGGATCTTTCAATGCGACCTTCTTATCAATTTCACTCTTGGGATAGCGCCAACAGTTCTACGCGAAAGAATAATGTTGAAAAAATTAAACAACGAATACTTTTTATTCAGATGTCAAAAAGGAATGAATGTTTCACTATGACTTTTATTTATAGGGTGTACTAAGAACTTTTATCGAAAACTTATTCCGAGACAAAAAAATACTTTCTTAAAAAAAAAGAAGAAAAAAACCAAGAAATGACGAAAATTTAATATAAATAAAATTTACTATAAATAATTTCAGTAAATTTCAACTATAAATATTTTTTCAATAGCCACATTTTCATTCAAAAGCAATTTTTCTATATGTAAGCATACACACGTGAGAAAAACTAATTATAGAACCGAATTTCCGTCAAATACCCTCAAGTACAAAATTTCGAGAGAGAAGAATTTTAGCATAAATAAATACTTAAATAAAGTAAACAGTATTTTTATACAGTATATTTTACAAAAGTCCATACGTTTAAACTAAATATATTGAAGTTACACTTATTTTCCGTAAGGAAATATTTTATTTTTTTAATTGTTGCCAAAAATAGAGAAAAACAATAATAAATTTAGAATGAAAAACAATACCATAATCATAATAATAATAATAATAATAATAATAATAATAATAACTTGCATCAAAATTCAAACAGAAAAAAATCTTTTACTGCTTTTCTATTGTGTGAAAAATATAACTTTTCCAACTCTTCGAATAAATCAATTAATTCATTTGATTCGTAAATGTTAAGTCGGCAGCGAAATGTACTTCAACTTTTATTAATTATGTTGTTTCTATTTCTCTCAAAAAAAAAAAAAAAACTAAACATATTTTGAGTACCAAAAACTTTTTTGGTACTCAAAATCATTTTCAATCTTTTCTTTTTCGATACATTTTTTGAATTTCTCACTAATGTTGAAGTTTTTTGAATTTTTCATAAAATGCGCTTAAAATTATAGATTTTTTGGTAGTTTATTTTTTAAAAACATGTTCCACATGAAAGGTTTTTTCCGACAAAGTTTGTTCTAACCAAATCTCCTTGCTATATCAGAAATGAGATGAGATTCAAATTTTGCCGAAAAGTCTCATGTTAGTTTTTTTTTTAATTGTTGAAAACTGAACCGAAGACTTTTTCACAAATAAAATTAAGTGAAACCAGGGACTGAGGTGTGTTCTCTAAGTTCTATCGAACTATAATTGGTGTTTGAATTGGATTATACCTTCAAAGTCATTAGGAGAAGCCGGGGGTGCGGGGGATGGCAGTGCTGCATACAGACTGAAAGATCGGCAGACATAGTTGTTCATCTCATAATTGAGATTGAAATACTATTGTTTTTTCATTTCAATGCTTATTGAAATAATTGATTTACTTTTGACTTCTTTTGTTTGTAACGACATTTTAAAGACACATTAAGCTTTCTTTCCTATCTCGCCTAATTTTACGGGAAAGTAGGCTGAAAAACGTATTTTAAACTACTAACCTGCTTTAAAATTAAATGTCGAAACGAATAGAAAGAAAAAGTTGTGGGGTAAGTTAAGCGGAAGCAAACCTATATACATTGGTTTAAAACGTTAATTCTTGCTAATATTTGCTCCATTCTAATTCAGTTTCATAGCGTGTCATCACCATCACCATTTACTGCTAATGACTGCCTTATTTCTTCTGTTAATGAGTTTTTAGTGTTAAATATCTTACAGCATTTGAGATGAGAATATTTAGATTTTTGTAAAATGCGAAATCCTTTTTCGCAATAAAAAATCTTTTTTTAA
The DNA here is from genome assembly GCA_038502835.1 of Octonoba sinensis. NCBI lineage: Eukaryota > Metazoa > Arthropoda > Arachnida > Araneae > Uloboridae > Octonoba > Octonoba sinensis. Next base: position 10,790,685 of record CM076599.1, read on the forward strand.
AAAACGTTCAGTAAAATAAGAACTAGATTCTTTCAAAATTAAGAATGAAAACTAAAAATTAGCTTTGCAAAAATAAAGGAAGTATATAAATACGAAAAAGACTGCATTTTTGATATAATTTGATTCGCTGATTTCATTTTAAGAGAAAAAATTGTTTCCACTTCTTTAACGTTCAGCATATGTTTAATAATTAAGTTTGTCTTTAGAATTGTTCCATTTTGCCGAGCTGGTTAAATGCAAAGAAACCCTATTTTGTTCGGGAAAAAATGCTTCTTCACATATTCGAAAACTGTTAGCTAAATATTTATTTTTCTAAATATTATTCTGAATATCATACGAATATGGCAGAAAAAATTCAATGTAATTATATAACTTGAATTTATTTGAGTTTTTAAAGGTCTATTTCGAAACTTTAGTGATAAAGCAATATTCATACTAAAGGCAATTTCTAACAATGTTTCATGAAAGCAGATCCGGGAGTAGGCAACTATTTTCAAATATATTAGTTTAATTTTGCTTAGTATGTGCTTGTTTTATCTATACGTGCCTCTTGGAAATACGACACATTTTGTTTTTATGTGTACGAGTGACACTTGCCTTTTGGTCTTTTTAGCATTTAGTTTTTTCTTCTTTATTTAAGCCACTGTGAGAAGCTTTTGAAAGTTAAGAACACCGACTAATTAATATAAATACAGTGAAATCCCGATTTTACGCTTCCCAAGGGAATGGATAAATAAATGTAAAGTACGATAAATACACAGAAAGTAAAAATCTAATAGAAAAAACTAAAGGTAGAAAAGATGACTCTTTCGAAAGGTATAATATCTATATTTTCGAAATAAAAAAAATATACATACCATTTTAACACATTTAATTACGAATCCTGGCATTTAGGTTGAAAATAATCCGTAATAGTGGATTGATTTTAAGTCATGGAGTTCAGAACATTTTTTGAAACTAATTTTAGAACATTTGTTTTCTATTTTTTACTTTCGAGGAACCTGACGAAAACGTAAAATGCTGGGAAAACGTAGACGTTATATCGCTGTTTTACTGTATATATAAATAGATGAAATTAAATGTTTAGACTAAATTTGCAGAAAATGCAGAAGTTTTACCGTATTTAATAAAGAAATAAGTCTTATTTACGCTCAGAGAGGGATAAAGGAAGCAATTTGGAAAGGGTGAGAGAGAGAGAGAGAGAGAGAGAGCATAAAGAAAAAGTTCAAATTACTAATGTAATAAAATATCTTAGTGCCAACTGAGCCTTATCCTTTTGTAGTAAATTTTAGCTTTTAATTTATTTTGCTATTATTATTATTATTAGATTTTTGAATTTCAGTTTTACACATATTGCGCATGATCCAATCTTATTTTTGAAACGGAATTTTTGACTAAAATATTTGCATTCACTTACCAATAAAAACTGTACTGATAATGGTTATTTAAGTCTATTAAAAAGTCTCTTTTAATTACTTTTCTAACGTTTGATTTTTGGATGCAAAAAAGAAATGGCATTCCAAACAGCTAATATAAGTTTACTTAGGGTCATACGGGGTAATTCTTGGACAAAAAACAATAAGATCTGAATATCTCCAAAAATTTAACGGATAATATTGTTAAATTTGGCATGGGGAGCAAGCTTACATAATGTGTTATCTATTGTTGTATTCACCTTATCAATAAGTAATGTACACTTTGTTTAATAACCTAATTAAGTGACCAATAATTACCCCGGCATCGGGGTAAATATAGGTCACACCTTGTTTTTGTAGTAATGAATGTAGGAAGTAAATAAATGTAACATATTATCTTTATTTAGTGTATTTTCAATGTAAACATTGCAATGATTACTCTCTACCCCTCAAATGTTTATTTAAAAAATATATTAATAATAATCACTATTTTATGCCATATTTCGAAACATACTTTTATTTAAACAACTAAATCCACGACTATTGACAGTATTTCTTATAAACTTCGTAGGCATTATTAATGGCACTAGTGTCCACAACAAAAGGTTTACTTCCTTTTGAAGTTACTGCTTCGTGAAATATATATTTTACGTTAACAATTTCTAACTTGTCTCGCTTCAGCCATCGGAAAATACCTGCACCTTTTTTTCGAGACATTTCATCTTTACATTTTTCTCATTTACTTTTGTCGTAATTTTTCCCAATGTAAAAAGGGTCTATGTCATAATACACAGCAAAATATTTTGGTTCTTGAAGTGCATGTTGAATATTTCCAAGTATTTTCTTCGCCTTTAGTAACGTTGAAGTCTTTTGTGATTGTTCAATTCCGAATATATTGAGATTGTTGTTATTCTCAATCGCAGATCTTTCTAGTTCCTCCTCTAATGATTCAAAACGCAGCCTTTTTCTGATGGTGAAGCATCTGTATAGCTTTAATTTTTTTGCCATTAGAATTTTTCTTGACTAGCATTTTTAAAAAATAATTAGCTGCAATTTCTTGCTTCTTTTGCAGAAGCTTTATCTTAAATGTTCTGGTCACATTTAAAGTAAATAAAATTCTTGTTCAAGTAAAACTAAACATAATTCTGATTATACTTATAGCAGAAAATAGCTAAATACTTTAACATTGTTATATGCACATGTACATAATCCATACTTATTCTTCTATTAGAATGAAAGAGTATGGTTTTTCAAAAAATAATAAATTATCCTTGCAAAATAAGTAAATGAATTTGACATTAATGCTAATATATACCTAACAACTAAGATCTAGTAATGTTTAGACTGAAAGGAATACAAGAAACTTCTGAATTACCTTGGCAAACTGGGGTATAAATGGGTATACCTATATAACCAATGTATTGAAAAAATGGACAAAATATATGCACTGGAGTCAAAAGTTCCGACTATCTGTAGTATAAAACAGTATCAACAAGAATTTTTTTTTGTTTTAAATAGAGCACTGGCATGGATCTTTAAAAAAAGTATGATTTTTTTGAGACAATCTTTTTTTAAGATGTTTTTGTAGTAGTAAGTAAAACTTTTCCCCCCCCCCCCCCCCAAACTTGCAACAAATTTTTGTACTTTTTAAGTCCTGCGTAAGAAAATATAATGTTTAAAGAGTATTTTCCATATTTCAGTTGTTTTGTTATAGCAGTTTATAATACTAAAAACTAATTACCCCGGGAAAAGTGTGACCAGGAATTACCCCGTATGACCCTACTTAGTAATAATATTGAGAAATATTTGGAAAGAAAACACCTTATAACTTCTGAAAAAACCATTAGGATTATTTAATCGTAAATTTAATCAACTTTGTATGCTTTTTGAGAGAAAATAATCGCATTTTGAAGTTAAATTTCAGTTTCCTCCAGCAACGTACGTTTTTGAGTTTCTCGAATATTTTCGTCACTTATAAAAGAAGAACTCCCGACAAGGAAATCTTTCCGGTAATTTAAAAAGTCATTTAATAAGAGCTGCTTTGAAACAGGAGCCCATTTTGAACGGCAAAGCAATTCATCATCCAGTAAAAAAATAAATGGGCTGTGAGGGCGTTCAAATTCCGAGTAGAAAATTGAACCTTAACGCATTGAAAACTACAATTTATTTTCTTAATAGGCGTAGGGAGTTTGCAACTACACCTCCTCCGCAATGGCCAAAACATTATGATTGATACAGTCCCAAAGAAATTGCCGTTACATCAACCGGTAGATGTTTTAAAGCTATTTTACGTTATTTAAAAACAAAATCAGTTGCTTTCTAAATTTTTATTAAAAAATAAAGGTAGATGAGTCGAATAGTCTTTTGATTGATAGCGCACTTTTTGCACTGATGGTGTAATACGTGCTACGTTGCAGCTTTTCTTGACAAGATGACAAATATGAGTCATTTTTTATACTCAACATGAAATCGTTAACTTTTATCGTTACTGAACAGCCAATGATCGATAAATGAGGTCGTGTTGGATGTTGAGCAGGTACTGGGAAGATATATGAACGGATGAGGAGGATTTTTTTAATCGTTCACTCTTTTCTTAAAAGGTTTAAGTTTTGAAACATTTTTTAATCATTTTTAGTACTTTTAGGAATGATTTGAAGTAATTTGTGGGATGATAATGCATCAGTAGACTGTGGAAAAAACATCTAAGTCTTGAGTGTTTAGATACATTAAAATATTTAAGACAAAATAACGTCGAAATACGTATTAAGTTCGTGCATTAAAAAAAAGATGATAATGAGAAAGTGAAAATAAACATCACTGTTACGAGACAATGTGCTTACTTTATAGTTTCTTATGGCACAAATTAGTAATTACCAAATCCCTATAAGAACCGTTAAAATTAACTTTTGATGTGCTATATATTTCGGGTTCATCTATGCATTTTTGTGAAGCTCCAAGACTAAAAATCTTGTGCGAGTTTATAAATAAGCAACTATAATGATCGAAAATTATTAAAATCAAAGTTTTAAGCTGTTCACCAATTTTTTCTCGCTGAAAGTGTTGTTAAAAAAAAAGAAAAGAACGTACGTCGCAAAACAAGCAGCTTTATTGCAGAACAATGGCAGATAAATCACTGAATGACTTAACATGAATTGAAAACAGTCTGTGATGTGTTATAGAAAGTGACCCTTTTTTCCATTCTTAAGAACATTATGAGGTAGAAACACGGTTTCACTGATGTGGGGGTTACACCCCAAATACATCCGCAATTTTTTTCGAGTTTATCACCACTCAATATTACATTCCTTTATCCTTAAGAGCATTTTCAATCAACTGATGGTCAGAGAAGGACATTTCCCTTTTTCTGTACTAACTTGCGAGTAGCAAACAAATGTGTTTATGTTTCGGAAGAGCTTTCAAATTCCTTTTCAACACTTCACCGATTTTATGCGTATATGTACATAAACTTTAGAGAATCAAAATATAATACATATGTATATAACATATAAATAAAATTTCAAAAAATGTATAAAATTTAAAAAAAATATAAAATTAATAAAACTATATAAAATTAATAAAAATGTATAAACTTAATAAATATATGTATAATTAATAAAAATATATAAAATTAATAACAGCATATAAAAATAATATATATATATAGGATGCGAGGAGACATTGACAGCAGCGCCATCAGGCGGAAAGCAACGAAAGCGAGTAGTTTAGTGTGAGAATCCTTTCTGAGTGGACGTACAAGCGCTGTGTGAGCTTGAGTGTGGTGATGTTCGCAGTAGAAGTTTTTTTTTGTTTCGGCAAATAGTGGTTTGTATATAGGAAAGTGTAAATAGAGTAATTTTTACATCTTTCATGGAGAGACATTATTGAAGTAACCCCTAGACTCAAACAGAGAGCCTACACACACACTATATATAATATATATATATATATATAAGTAAAATATATTTTATAAATTTATGAAAGTTTATATAATTTCTCTTTTTATATCCCAAAAAACATTAAAGCATTTGCGTATCTATCGTAGGCACCACACAAATTTCTGATCTTAAATGAAAACTCTTGAAGAATAGTGTATGAATTTTTCAAAAACTGCAAAAATATTTAAAGAGATATTAAACTTATTTTTTTTACGGAAAACCACATTTTTCTGTTATTTTAATAATGAGCAAAGTGAAGCGGTTATTAAAATTTAATTACTTTTAAATAACTAGAAAAAGAAAAATATTAATAGAAATGAAACATTGACTTTTGTATGAAAGCACGGAAAATGGTTCTTGCACAAGTGATAGCAAAAAAAATTGTTCCCTTTCATAGAAAATTAATTGAAATATATTTTATTTAATCGCAAGATTAAAAAACATGAGGGAGATTTCGATTCTAATAAGAGAATTTCGACAGGAAATGAAATTTCAACACGCCATTATAAGGAATAATGTGATTTTTAATTTTAGTTTTGATGAGAATGTTTTCGCTTCTACTATATAACATCTTTCGCCATTATTTTCGTAATAAAATTAAAAACGAATAACACATTTAGTCTTATAAAACACCCACTAAAAATAAAATAGTCAAATTCATTGAATTCCAACCTTCTTAACTCAAAGAATCATTCAGTACAAAAAGTGCATTTTTGTGCTTTGAGTTCAATCACATAAAAATAGTAAATGTCTAGTGGAAAAGAGGAACAAAATGGCAAATAGCCTAATATTTATTTTAAAAGTAAAAAAATAAATAAATAATAGTAAAACTTAATGTATTTTTACTTGATTTCATTTTTATTTCATTTCACCCAAAAAGTTTTTAAATAAAGAAATGACTGTTTCCTATTTGATTCTAAATCATTAATTTTTTTAGTTTATAATCATCAGTTATTTTAATCATCTATATCATGAAAACTATTCACAGAAAGAATACAGAATTCTTCAGTCCTAAAAAAACGAAAAATGATTTTCTTGTAAGTATTTACCTATTTCCGACAAAGTCATTAGCAGCTTGAAAATGTGCGAAATTGTTTAGGTAATTATCATTAGCAAAATGGAATGAGTGCTATTTAGGATTATTTCAAATTTTAATTTGAATGGTTTTTAAGTTTTATCAGGAACTCTGAAGTTATCTTAAAGGAAAGAAATGAAGCGTTGGAAGGTTGAAAAGACAGCAATGCTTCAAATTGAAATAGTTTGAACGAATTCTTTCCAAAAGTTTCTTAAGATAACGTAGCAAATTAGTGATCTTACGTAGAATTTCCATTGAAAAATATTATATTACTGGATATTTTTTTGTTACATCAATAGTGTTAATTATATTAAAATAAGAAAGAAATATACTTATTTTTACAGTTAAATTTCCTAAGTTATCTGAACAAGGACAACAATATATATGTGTATACATATGAATGTTATATATATATATATATATATATATATATATATATATATATATATACAATAAAAAGGCTCTCGTAAAATTTATGGTTTTAAGCTGGCAGCTGGGTTAGTTGTGCAAAACCGTAAAATTTACGAAGCAAATCTGTAGTCGCAACGATTTTTTAACATGCGAGAAATACTTTTACAAAATTTTTTTTTCTGGGACGGTAAACCGTTGCGAGCATTTCGTAACGTTTTAGGATGCATGATAGGCATTCTTGAGTTTAAATCCATAAATATTAGTATGTAAGTCTGTCCGTTAACTTAAGATAATAATATTGCTATGAAATTCAAAATTATCCTAACACGAAATTTAAATTCCTTTAATGAATGATTGAATTACTTACATTAAATACTAAGAAAATATTATTAATAAGAGCGTTCTGAGACAATTATAGCTCATTGAAAATAAAAATGGGAGGAACATGCATATTTTTAAGTATTATCAATTCTCTTTCTCTTCGTGCATTATTATGGTCTTCGAAATACAGTTGGTTCTAAGCATTTATAGTTTAACACTATTTATGATAATTCAATTCAGAAATTAATAACTACTGGGATAACTTGACAGTTGTGTTTCAGAAAAAGTACTTCTAAATGTATGTCAATACTTAATGTTATAAGAAGACTCTATAAAAAAAAATTTTAATCTGCATTTCATTTGAGTTCAGTTGTGTTCAATCCTATTTAATTTTTAAAATAATACAGAATTAGTGAAATTAATATCGATTGCACTGAGGAGAGATTATCGCTAATTGAAATATGTTTAAACCAAACAAACTGTTGTCAAACAGAAAAACTAAAACGTCCAAAAGTTGTTTAAACGGTCGAGGCTGAACTTAAAAAAATGAATTACGGTCGAATTTCGACCATAGGGCAAAATCTAGTTCTGCTAATTCCACGCCTAAGAATAAACATGAGGTTTCTTTACCTTCGAAGTCATATCGAATATTCTTTTGGCAGTACTTACAGCCGAATGTGTAAGCATTTGTTGTTATTTGTTGAGTAAGGTAACACGTGTTTCCCTTAATTTAAGCCATTTAGCAGACTAAGTTGTTTTGAAACATAAGCTCAATTTGAATAGCATAGTAATTTATCATACAGTTAAAAAAAGGACATGCTGTTTTAAACTTTGAAGAAAATTGCACTTTAAAGCACTGTAAACTTCAGTTCATTTCCTTCGCTGTAGTGCAAGAATTTACATTTACATTTCTCTGCAATGTGTCAAATAGTTTGATTGATACCGTGCTAATCAGGAAAAGAACATTACTTTTGCTTAAAATTTTGTATAAAATTACGCTTCTCATGTTTTGAAAAGCAATCTATCACTAACATTAGGCTATGGATTAAAAAGAAATGTAACTGGGACTAAAATTCATCTGATTTTTTAATTTTTCATGTCATTCATAAGCTCGCAAAATAGTTTAACCTAAACTCTTTTGAAAATAAAACCGATCTTTGGCATCAGCGCAAAGAGAAATTAACCTATCTTTTCCTGTCTCGAACTTTGCTTATGTGTATAGATATCCAATAAACTCTATATCGATGAGCTTATAACACATTTTAACTGTTAAATGTAGGTTGACGAACAGAGAGCTGAGTTTAAATTTTAATTGCTGTTTTAATCTTTAAGAGGATTTTTTTTTTCATTGAGACAAAAAATATTTTTACTAGATAAAATTGCAAATCGAAAGAATGAAGAGTGAAATGATTTTATCAGAACAATAAAACTAATCCTCCTTTTTAAAGTGCAGCCGTATTTAATAACCACACTACAAAAACCCAAAAATGTAAGAAATGTAATTTTCATTCGGTATGATGTTCTTAAATACTTAACATTTGTTCTTGAGAAAAAATCTCGATTTCTATAGAAAATTTCTGAGTTCTTTTTTGTTCCACTGAAAATTTTAGGAAACGTAATAACGCGATTTACATTTCACCGACATAATCTGTTTAAAGCGTAATTCAAGCATGGAGTTTAGAGAAATAATGTGATTTATTAGGCAATGTTTTCGAAGAATGCGTTTTTCTTTGTATATAACATTTTTGTCATTACTTTCTAAAATAAGGCCAGACAAAACATAATGCTGAAATAAAAGAATACATAAACTAGCCTTACTAAACAGTGAAAAAAAAAGAGAAAAGTTTCGAATTTGTTGAATTCCACTTGCATTAACTCAGACAGTCAGTGGATCAGAAAATTTCATTTGATTGAGTTGAATTTTACGACATTTAGTTAAAATGAAATCATGAGTAAAATAACCATTATTAGTATAATTGTTTTCTTAAGTCAGAGTAGCTACATTTCAGCTTTTTGCATTTTACTTTTAAATATTTCTTGGAAACAGCAATATATTCTTTTTTAGGTTAAAATGGTAGTTTTCCGTCTCTCACAAGTGCAATCGGAATGACCAGTTCTTTTAATTGCTCGCATAATATAAAGTCATGTTAGTAAGGAATTTAGAACCATGCAATTCCAAGAAAAAGAAAATGTAATTTTTCGTAATTAAATAAATATATTATTCTAAACAGAAAGTATTTTCGAGAAAGTCATTAATAATTTGAAAATGTGAAAAGTTATTCTGATAATTAGCAACAGCAGAAGGAAAATAAAAATTATTGAGTAATCTAGCACAATTTCAAATGTCAGATCAAATCGGTTTGAAAGTCTAGGTTGAGCCTAAAATATTTCTAAGAAGAAAAGAAAGATTAAATGTTGCAAGAACACTTGGAATTTCAAAAATGTAATAAATTGAGAAATTGCTCTTTACAGAATTAATTAGAAAGCATAATTCAATTATGACTTTTAGATTATCTACAGGCACAAAAATATTTTATAATTACTGTCCATATTTGATTTATTAATAAAACTATAAGCTTGATGTGTAAAAACTCTTTTTTGGTAACGGAAAAAAAGTATTAGATAGTAAATATTTTGATACGTTTTTACGGAGATTTTGTAAAATTAATAGATATATAAGTAAAAGGATATTCCAAAGTGGTAGCTTTGCTCAGAATTGTAAGAGGGAATTGTAGCATTGCAGACAAATATATATATAAAGTGGTTGCCATCTCAGGTTTCTTGAATAATAAATTAACTAAATTTTTCCGAAAACCAAAAGAAATATTTTTACTGCCTGCGTAATTCTTACGATGTGCCAGGAACTATTGCTTAAAATGTAGTGATGTTTAACATTTGAAGTAAAATTTAAAATGTAACAGTGTGTTGTCATTAATCTTTTTCTAAGAACGAAAGAAACAAACATTCAATTAATAATATCTGTCAGGAAACGCTAAAGTTATCAACAGTTAAAAACCTCTGAAATAAGTGTTTGACAAAAATGTAAAGTTCTAATTTTAAATTATTGATATAAATTAGAGAGATAGAACTTTTAGCAGGTTGACGTAATTTTATGTCTACTATTATTTTTTTTCCTTTCGGTTTTTGTTTTTCTTTACCTTTCTATTACATACTAAACGCGCAACGTGCATAAATACTATATACATACGCGCGCTAATATATATATATATATATATATATATATATATATATATACATACATACACAGACTCGCGCGACTGGGTGTCAACCTTTGCCTCTTACTTGTAATTAATATTTTTAAATTTTAGGGGGAAACTTTTTCCTGAACATACACTGATAGTGTTGCCTGAAATTTTTTTTCTAAATTTTTAAGTCCAATTAAAAAAAACAACAACAAAAAACAAAGAAGAAAAAGCAGGCGAAGTGACAACTGGTCTTGATATACCCTAGGTATTCGCACTTAATTATTGAAATAAGAACAAAAAAACTTTAAAATAAGTATGAAAAAGGAAGTTATTTCAACCCTCTAACCAACGCAGTATAAAAATAAAAAAAGCTTGAGAAAATTTAGAATAAAATAAATGTAAAATTTTATAAAATTTGCATATGAATGAAAAAAAGTAATACAAATAACTTTCAATTAAATTGTGACACGAATTAAATATATTTGAACACTTAAAGTAAATTTTTCACCTTCTGCCAAATAAGCTGCTCCAAACGGAGCGTTGAAGAAAAAGGCTTGAAAACATAAAAATGCATAAGGGAAGATCATAAAATTCAATAGTGAAAGTCATTAAATGAAATAAAAATCATACACGCTGTTCAACTTAGGGAAACTTACTCTCTTTACAGATTGGGGTGTCCATTTTCCATTCTCCGTAATGGCACTCAGTGACATTAGATCCGACTAGCTGATAGCCATCTTTGCAGAGAAACAAGGCCTTCATACCATGGTCAGTTTTAGGAGCGATAACTAGTCCGTGCTTTGGTTTATCAGGCAACTGTCGGCATCTCGCTGAAAGAAACATTAGGAAAATAACAAAGAATGTGAGGAAATATTGTGCTATAAGATCAAAAATATGCTCTCTTCTTCAACGAGAGCCATGGCTATTATCACAACTGACATCAAAAAAAAAATTTTAAATCATCAAAAGGCTTTTCTCAGCACCTGTTAGTCTCATCGTGAATTAAAAGTAAATTTGGATAGGGAAAAACTTATACAACCGATCAGAATAAAAATATAACTAATGGGCGTGTTTTTCTCCTTTTAAGCGATTTCCCCCCAAATAAATATGAGAACATTTACTTTATGATAAACTCAGCAAGTTTTATTAAATTGTTTCTTCGAGTTAAAAAATAACGATACCTTCTTTGTTTTGTTTTAGTAATTTTACAGAGTATTAGGTATTTTATCTCTGATAATTTACTAAACTGTTTAGTTATATGTTGTTGTTTTTTATTCTGTGTAATTTACTGTTAGTAATTGTACTTCAAACTCCAGCTAAATGCTTTCTAATACAGTTTTTTCAGATATCTAATAAGAATTGCCCAATCTGGTGTCAAAATGAATCAGTGTCATCTGCCGAAAATGAAATCGTATGCAAATGTTCATTAATTTTGGTAGATATTATAAATCGCATTATGTACACAAAAAAAAAAAAAAAAATAACTGCATTCGGAAAAATATAATGCAGAAAAATCATTTTTAAGATCTATTTCGACTAATTTATTCTTGTATAATTTCGGCGTGAGATTTCTATCAAAATATCTATCAGCGTAATACTGGAGGGATGCACTAAATATGAGAGAAATCGAACATTTTTCGAATCCAACATAAAATGCCTTGTTAGGAGATACTTCTTTGCCTCGAGTAGAAAACGAGCACTGCTAACAAGGAAAGTTTTATTGTTATTTTATGCAAATGAAAGTATGCACTTCATTTTCAGCATCCTACATTGCAGACATGAATGCATTTATTACTCAGGTTACTCAGTACGAAAGAAGCATGCGAAATAAGCATTTGACGTTTGGCTAGAACTATGAAGAAATCAATGATGCTAGTGCTACGCTAGTAATATTAAAATTATAATTACTAGTGTGCTACACTGTGAAAAAAAATGCCCAAAAATACACGAGAATTTCCTGGAAATCATTCATCCGGGCTCTGACGTAAAATTGCAAACAACTAAAAACAAGAAACTACAAAAACGGAAATTATAGAGAATGAAAAACAGAGAACATATTGTAAATTTATAGCAACAGATAATGTAACGCAGTAGTGGAGCCATCTGTGAAGTACGCTGAATTACTAGTTCTAGTACACAAATTCAAAGATGGGTTCAGTTGAGCCTTAGCCCACGCTGTTGTGATGTCTGTGCCTTATGCCGTTCGGCCAAAAACGCGTAGTTGGGAGGTCTTGCTCCACCGAGGGCTAGGCTGTCCATCAGAATCGGAAGCAAATTGTACGCCAACCTTTTTTAATGCATTTCGTGACCATTTCTTAATTGGCAGTCGCAGATTTCAAGTTCTCAATCGTGCACTTCTTTACAATTTTTACACTAGTAAAGAGTGTTCAGTTTTACGTAACTTAACAAATATTTCTCTGTAGTTACACAATGTACATAGTACGAAAAAAAAAGAATTTTATTAAGAAACTGTTATCAATTGATGTAATTATTTGATTTGAAACAAATTCTTTGTAAATTTACAGAAATATTCAGTTTCCTTTCCGTTTTTTTACAGTGTACATTTTTTATTAAAACTAGAATCTCCTAATAGTTGATTAAGAAAAATATCTAGGTGCATGCAGAAAGTACATTATGCTGGTGACAAGATCATCAGGTATTTGTACAAATTAATTTTTACAATAAGTCGCGTATTCAACAGCACTCTGTTTCGAGCAGTATTCGTTAAACTTGAGAAGTCACTCCGCAACCGCGCCGCCTTCAAATTCTACTGCTAGCTATTCCGCTCCCCCCTCCCCTTCGATACACACCAAACAAACAACAAAAAAAAGTACGAAACTTTTCAAATTCTCAGTAATCTATTAAATGCCAAAAAAAAAAAAAAAACCACGATTGGGCTACTATATTGATATCGTCTTTTCCTATACTTTTATATTTATGCCAGCAAAATATTTCTTCCCTTCTTTCGTAGCCAATGCGAATATTTGAAAGAAATTTGGAGCATTAACTGACAATCGTTGGTGCAATAATATTCAGACTTACCAGCTGAGTGCGACCGTGATCTACCGAGAAGGTTCCCGTAACCTATCGGTAACTCGCGATCGACGGTTTGGCCCGCTGGTTCATAGGTTCCCAATTTTTTTTTCAAATCTCCGTGGTCCCCTTACAACCTTAAAAACAAAATAACTAAACATGTACATCCTTCAGGCAAAAAAGCTACTTGGGAACAGCGGGGGGGGGGGGGGGGAGGTGGCAGGGCATCGGCTGCGCTCTCTGGTTTGCGATCACATGGGTTCTGCCTCAGGGTATGTCATGCGTCAGTGAAAATAAAAATTACGTATACATTGGATTGCACATTTGCAATTTAATGTATTTGCCCATGGGAAGTTCACTTCTGGTATCATTTTCGCAAAATACTGAGGTTTACCTACTGGGAATTGGTAATTAAAATTGCTCGATAATTTACTCATTCAACAAATTACGCTGGCCCCTTATTTGCAACTTAAAGTCATTTAGTATCATTTAAAGCAGTGCTCCGCAACCGGTGTGCCATGAGCCAGATACAGGTGTGCCGCGGTCAAATACATTGTATTTGACATTTTACAATTTTTCATCATGTATTTAATACACAATGACAATTTTTTTTCATAATAATGTCTATTTTTCTAAATATACTATAGAATAATTACCATAACTAAATAATTATTCAATGGCCCCTGGTGAGAACAGTTGAAAACTGCACAGTGTGTTGTGTAAACACCAAGGCCCACCAAATTAATCATAGACAAAGCAAAATGACCGTTATGCGCGTCGTTGAAGACTCATGCGCATGTGTTATTTGCATTTGCGCGCGGTACATCACGTTCACTCGTATGTCATTGTTGTCACTATTTTACAACACAAAGTTAAGTAAACACGTTCCTACCACGTTACATAAAAATTTCGTAAAAGTTGTCATTTTCATGGAATTCCCTTCCTTTCAGTAAGCAGTTCAATGAATTAAAAGCAAAATTTTGAAGCAAAGTTACTACTTTGACGTTTATAAAATCGTAAATAAAAATGGATGTGTGGTATCGAATCGGTAGAAAGTAGTGAATTTATAACATTGAATATTTTACTACATAACATTTTTATTACATTCTGCATCTTGAATCTAATAAAACAAAACTTTTATTTTTTCAGAAAGACACATTTGCAGCTTAACTGTTATCTAATACAAAGAAGGAAGTTTTATCAGTTCTTAAACACGACTTTTGCGACATGCTTTCGGAAAATATGTTTGTTCAACTTTCCAATAGTTTTATAAAAAGGATACCCCTCTCTGACTTTGCATTCAATATTATTTACTATTTTTACTAAAGTACTGCTTTACTGCAGATGAATTATTTTTGCATTGTAAAACGGAAGCTTATTCACGTTCTGGATGGAACTTCGTCATATGCGCTTACAGAGTTTTCCTCTGCCCGAAAGATATTTGACATATCTCACAAATTATGTCTTGGTTTGGCCCTGAAAAGGGCCATTTTTCAAAAATAATGTGGGACATAATTAATTAAGAATTTGATAAATTAATAATTTGGGACATAAAGCAAACTAAGAACGACGAATGAAAATAATATTAAAAACATACGAAGAGTTGCCAAAACTTTTACAAAGACCGTGAAAGTTTTTATTGAATTAAGAATGCCTCAATTTAAGAAAAATAAAATAAAACAATTGTGAGAAATAAAAATAATAATAACTATTTTTACCGAAGATAAAAGTTTTCACTGAAGTCTTATCAAAAGTACAAAATTAAAAACGTTGACTGACTGGCTTAAAAATATAATAAAAAGAAATATAGAATCACATCTCAACTAACTGTCACCCCTTCTAGTTGCAATAGACTCTACTTGGAGCATGCGCGTTATTCTTTCCCTGAACTGAACGTTCAAGTGGGGGTAAGAAATTGTCTCCTAAGTTGAATAAGCAGCCGTACGGAAAGGAAATTTTCTCTCAATTTCAGCCGATTCGTAAAAGTTAAATAGGGATAAATTTTTACGTCGGAAAGATTCATCTTCACGTACAGATGATGAAGAACCCAGTACAAGTGTTACAAAAAACCTGAAGAAGGTAGTGAAAAGAAAGTACGACGAAGACTATAGACTACATTAAATATGGATTCTCGTGGTGTGGTGACGAAACGGCACCAAGACCACGGTACATCATTTGCGGAGATCAGCTATCAAACGAGTCAATGGTACCCAGTAAATTAAAGCGGCATCTATATTCAAGCCATCCTAGCCAACAAAGACAAACAATATTTTAGGAGGTGCTTAGAACAAAATAAAAAACAGAAGAAAATTATGAAATCGGCCGTAACAGTTTCTGTAAAGGCATTAGATGCTAGCTATCATGTTGCAAAATTAATTGCACGTCAGAAGAAGCCACATACTGTCGGCGAAACAATTATTAAACCTGCATGCATATAGATTGTTAGACTTATGCTTGGGCCCAATGAAGTTAAGGAAGTGAATAAAGTTTCGTTGTCTGCTGATACTGTTAAAAGACGTATTCACGATATGTCAAGGGGTATTTTAGGAACACTGATTAAAAAACTGTTATCGGCTGAAAAATTTGCGCTACAGATCGATGAAACAACTGATATTAAAAATAAAGCACAGCTGATAGCTATTGTACGTTTCGTTGAAGAGGACTTTATTAAAGAACATTATTTATTTTGTAAGGAGGTTCCAGAGCGAACTATCGGTGAAGAAATTCTTCGAGTAACCGATGATTTCTTCAAAATATGTAACATTCAATGGAGCAACTGCATTGCTGTTTGCACGGATGGCGCTGCGGCAATGACGGGTAGTAAAAAAGGTTTTGTCTCTTGTGTAAAACAAAAAAATCCGACGGTACAATTTACACACTGCTGCATACATCGAGAAGCATTGATGGTCAGGAATTTGCCGGAAGAACTTTTGAACACGATGAATGAATGCATTAAAATCACAAACTTAATTAAATCAAGAGCCATAAATTCGCGAATTTTTGGATTACTTTGTGCAGAAATGGGAGCCGAATATGAATCCTTGTTATTTTATACAGAAATTCGTTGGCTATCCCGAGACAAAGTTTTGGCTAGATTATTCGAGCTTCGTCACGAGGTGCGTGAATTTCTTTTAACACAGAATATGCTCGAAATAGGCCAGCACCTCGATGATGATTACTGGATAGCCAAACTTGCATATATGGCTGATATATTCGAGCATTTGAATGAACTTAATAAAAAAATGCAAGGTCGAAATGAGAACATTTTGACGCGCTCCGACAAATTACAAGGATTTATTAAAAAACTCGAACTTTGGCAGAAAGAGTTGCAAAAAAGGTGTTTGGAAATGTACCAAAGGACCAATCATATTACAATTGAAAACAACCAATCAATTGTGGATCTGGCCCAACAACATTTAAGTATAAAAATAATTTAACTTTGTGCAAGTAAACAATAATAATAAAATTACACGTTAATTTAAAGCACAAATGAGCAATAAAATGCAGACATATGTTTCGGGATTGCTTGGAATCCCTTTTTCAATGCGACAGGGAGCTTCTAGATGCAAAACATCCAAAAATTGCTTTTCCGAAACAAGAAAATATATGTACTAAACCGAAAATAAAACTTTTAATTTTATGACATACACTATCTGCCTATTACATACAATACAAGCAAATAACACAGCCGGCGCAACTAGTAACAGAGTGGAAGCTATTAGTCCTTTCAAAGCCATTTTTTAAAAATATATAAAACAAGTTGAAGAAGACCGACTCGAGAAAGCAATTGCCCCTATTGTCCTCTCACTGGAGCCACCTTTATGCGGATGGTATCGTTTCTGACTGATAATTCTCAAGAATCGCGAGAAAAAGATTTTTCAACATTGCTTTTTAAAAATTTATATGAGCCAAAAAAAAAAAAAAAAAAATCGATTTTGAACGAACTACAGTTAACATGGCTCGAAAATTGAAGAAACTCTTCTCTTCCTCACTACTGCTGGATTTACTTACCATAGTTAAAGAAATTTAAAGAAACAACCTTCACTGTAACACGTTTTTGCTTTAGTATATTTTCAGTATTGGAGAGAAATTTAACTTCGAATCTATTATGACACGGTCAGAAAAAAATGTAATTTTACTATAAGAGAGTTAGATATTTGGAGAAATTTATTTTTCTTTTACGATATAAGCTTTTTATCATCACACTTAAAGATTGGATGAAACTCTTTTGTACAGTTTTGTTTTATATTCATCTAAAAGAGGGAAAATATCATACATCGCGATTAAAGGTTTAAAGCAATTTTCTTGATAAGGTCTTTCGAAACTGGAAATGTTTCCAGAATGTATATCTTCAGAAATTATACCATTTCTATTAAAGATATCCTTTTTCTATTACACAGCATAATGTGAAAAGGTGATTTTCATTCGGTAGGGTAGTCCGACCAGTGAATGAACTCTTAAAAGCAATTCCATTTTTAAACTCATAATAAAGTTAAAAGCTGTAACATCTGGTACATGACACTATAAATGTTTTTATTGATGTATGTAACTATTTAGAAAAATCTGGAGAGCTGAAATAGTAATTACTGCCCTTTTTTCAACCGAGTAAAACACGACCTTTCGATAAATTACTTAATAATTTCAAGAATACTTCAATTAAAATTTATACACCTGTTAAATTTAAAAAAAACATCCCTACGCTACAATTAAGCTACGATTTGGCGAATCATGATAATAAATGTAAATAGTGATTGCTTATATTGAAAATATTCCAATGGTTATGATTCATAATTATGAAAGATTTTGATTAAGTACTTAAATACTTCTTGAAAAAACTCTATACTAATGTTAAATTTCTAAAATCAGTCCCATGTTTAAAGCCCGGTATTAAAGTACTTTTATCAGAGGCAAAAGTATCTTTTATCTGTACTTAACAAGAACTAACTTCCAGAAAGTTTCTTCACCAAATCGCAGACTGAAGAGATATGGAATTGCGTCACAGCAAAACACTGAAAAAGCTGCTTCAGAGATGCAGCAGCGAGTAAGTCTTTTGAGTTCGAAACTTTCCTCGAATTTTATTCCTGTCAATTTTTTTTTTGTTTGTTCTCGAAGCTTATAAGAACCATTTTCATAGTTTATTTTGAGTATTTACGATGTGCTGGAGAAAATAAAAGAACTAGCTGTATTGATTTTTGATATTGTAGAAATATTTTATTTCAAAGTGATTGATACACTGTGTGTGTAGAAAGAATATTTACTTTTTTTTTACATTTCTGAACCTTTCTATGCATTGGGCATCAGTTAAGGCATATATCAATAAATATTTATGGTTAATTTTTTAACTATATCAAAGAGTCATAAAAAATCTTTAATTTCATCAAATTAAAAAAAAATGGTGCGTTCAAATTTAAAACTTTTACTTTATAGAAAAAGTCATACATTTAATTTGTAAAATGAAAATTAAATCTGAAATAACTGTAACCATATCTAACGCTGACTGGTCAAAGGTAAACGACCAAGAAATAATGCCAAAGAAATCCTCCTTAACGTTTTCCTCAGGAGCGAAGCATATTTTTTATTCAAATACGCGCTTTAGTTAGAGTATAATTCTATGATTACATTTGAAACCATTAATCTTCGGTGCCATTTTCCACCTAAATGGGTACCTACTCATTTTTCTCAGTTTATGCACAAATTATTGACCCTGCGGATGCAAACATTAGCTTGTTTTAGGAAGCCAAGGATCTTAAGTAAAAGTTTAGTCGTATTTTAAATACGATTACTATTTTTTGTAAAAACATCTTTAAAATGAATGCAAAAATAAAATATTTGCTGCCCTGTACTCAAGCACAGAATAGCACATTCATAGATACGGCCCTGTATATCGTACTTAAAGGTTCTGCTATAAATTTACCTGATGATAAAAGCATTCATCTAATGGATAAAAAAACTTTTTCTGAAATTCTCTGTTTACTAGTTGGTCGGAGTTGTGGCGGAGAAAAATACATTGCAATATTGTTTCTGCTCTTTTCGTAAGGGTTTTAATAACGTACATTATCGTTTTCCCCCTCATGCAGCAAGAAACAAAGCACCGCATGGTCGATTCTAGTTCCCTTTTCCAAATGCATTTGCTCTAATGGATCTAAATAAGTCTTAATGAATGATAACTCGTGTTTATAATCTTTTAATGGAACAATAGTGTTTTCGGAAATATTCTCAAGTTCCAATAAAAATTGAAAAGATGCAGAACAAAACCATTACAAAATATAAAATTATTTTAAATGAACACAAAGTTGGAAGGTTTTTTAGTAATTTCTATTTAAGTAAAATAAATGTTGTATATGCAAGGACGTTTGAAACAGCTACTTTTGTCTCAATTTTCAATATCATATTATTACTTTACTGAAGAAAAAAGGGTGATACATTTGAAAAAAAAAGGAATTTGTCATGAAAAACTGATTTCAGATGCGAAAAACTTTTTTATAATTACAATTCTTTAATAAAATGTCATCACATTTTGTTGTAGCAACAAGCATAAACTCGTTTATGTAGGATGTAATTGACAAGTTTCTCAATTTTCACCTTTATATCCAGCAGTATAAAGGTTGCATATCTACAGCGCTATTTCTTGTCTTTTATTGACTTACAGTAAAAACTGCGGACAAACTTTAAAAAATTAAAAATGCCAAAAAAAAAAAAGTTTTTTCTTTTAAATGATTTATTGCCACTTTTCAAAAGTTTTATTTTTGTTTTAAAACCTCCATGGTTGCACATCATTGTTTGCATTCATTTTCTTTTAGGGGATACTGATTTTAATTTTTGCATATGTTGTACTTATCATCTACTAGTAGAAACCGCACTGCGATGCCCGTGCTAAGAGATCAAATATCCTCTTGCCCCACGTATTTTTTTAATTAAAAAAAAGAAAAAGCAGCGTTGAACGTTGACAGAAAACGGTTTTCAGAATCCTCCTAGCCGCCCCCCCCCCCAGACCTCAAAAAAAATTCCCGGTACTGAAAACTTAGTACTAAAAGCTTCAGGGTCTTATCAGAACAAGATAAAGCTATCAATCGTCTGCTCCAAGAAATTAAAAAATAGCATCAAATGGAAGAAAAAAATAAAAATGCTTTGTCAATGCCTGTGGAAAAAAAGAATTAAAAGAAGCTAATTACATTAAGGAATCCTTTTTCAGAAACGCTTATATTTCTTCTTTTAATTAACATAAAACCTACAACATACATCAATTTGTGCAGAAGAAAAACTGCTTTCGAACGATACATAATATTAAGGTCTTTAAAAGAAATTTCATCTGTGAGAGAGAAAATAACGCTAATAACCGTGAGCAATTATTTTTAAAAACACTCATAATTAATGCTGTAATTAACTTAAAGCTTGGAACAAACTTTATCTTGTGAAGAAAAAAAGTGCTTTCGAATGATGTATAAAATTAAGGTATGCAAGAATCTCTTTACCCACTCATTAAAAAAATAATTTAAAAAAAACAATTGCAAATTAAAAAAAATCGATTGGAGGTGCATTGCCCAACATTTCAAACTACACGCCTGTGTACCAAATTTCAAGCATGTAAGTGTTATAGCTTCGTCTGGACATCGCGCACACAGACATTGCCTTTTACACGTATTGAGATGAGCTTTTTTAAGTAATGCTTTTGTATTTCCATAAAACAACACACAGGGTATGGAATAGCATTAACGCATTTTGGAGCGCCTTTCAGAGATGAAAAACGTGCCCCTTTTCGTAACAACTAATTAAAGACGAATTTAACGTAGTTTAATGAGAGTTTATTTTTGACTATGCTATAAATAATATCTTTAATTGTACCATAATTAATGAGTGTGATTAAATGAATTATGATCATATCTAGGAAACTATATTTTTTGAAGTGATAAGTTCATTTTTTGGAAACATCGCTGTTTCTTTATAATGGTTTATGATGCTGTTAAATACCGGTTTTTATGAACAAGAAAGCACGTTTTAAATTGAAGCACACTGCTGAATGGAAGTGTAATATTTTCTTTACAATGTCGAAACAATATTGAATAAAAGTGTAATATTTTCCTCACAATGGCGAAACAATATTGAGTAAACTTTTTATGCAAACGAGACAATATTAAATCAAATCGAATTAAAAGCAAATATAAATCTTTTATAATTGCATCTAATTATTTTAAAAACATTTTTTATCCGCGAATTCGACTCATTTTTCTTAAAACCTACATATTTTCAGTTTTTTCCCCTTCAATGCCACGCGTTATGTGGAGCATTCGTTTTTGCTGCTATCTTGCAGAATACGTTTAGCATCTGCTTTCAGTTAATGATATTTTTTATTATAACACAATATTTCACAATATAAAGTATATTGAGAAAAAATACAACTTTGCTTTTTCAGCATAAATAGCTATGTTTTTTTCTGTAGCATAGAGCGGCATGTCGTATAATGCGTAATAATAGGGCACAAGATATTATATGCGGATTATACGCTGCTGCACATTTTCTACAGGACTTTTTTTAAACACTTTAAAAATTACCAGCTGCGAATTATGCTCCGAAAAGTAAATTTGTCTGAAAATGTCGAAATACCGCAGTTTAAACACAAAGAAACAATAAAAAGTTAAGTTTGGTGCAGAAGCTATTGCGGAACATTCACACCATGGCACAGAATTAAAGTGGCATTATGCTACCGATACGTTTCGGAAATTACGAAGAAAAACATAAAAAAAAATATTGCGCATGTAAACTCATCTGTTTGGGTACTCCTTAATACAAACGAAATTTTGCTAACTCAAGTCAGTTAACCAAAACAGTTCTACTGAATTTACATTCAACTTCTTTACGAACTTATTAGTAACTATTAAACTAAGAGCTCTTACAACAGATTATTTAATCAGTCTTAAGAGTTACTAATACTACTGCTTGACTTGAAAAAAAATGAGATAACTAAATAAAAAATGAATAAAAAAATAAAAGAATGTTTCTTTGAAAAACTAAAATGGAGCAGTTAAAAATTTCAATAGGTAATGAAAGTTATTTTATGCGAAAAAAAAGATGAGCTGTTTTATTTAGGTTTTTTATTTGTCACAAATTTTTATTATTTTTGTTTAATTGTAAAAAAAGTATATTTTAACCCATTTTTGTATACTTTTTACAGGCTACTGTTATTGTAAAAATTGAGTCAACCTTTTCAGAAATACTTTTAGCTGGGAAAGTCAAAATTGTTTCAAAAGCTCTCTTTTGCGCTATCTTGATCAAACTTCTTTATTTTCAGTATTAGAAACTAATGTGGCAAAATTAATTTTTTTTATATTTATGATTTAAAAACTAATAAACTCTGTTAAACAGAATTTTTTTTTTTCAGTTCTCAATTTTAAATCATTTATTTAAAATTACAGTTCAATGAAAATAAGCCCCATTGATACTTAATTTTAATTATTTTTAAGAATAATAAAAAGTGTCTACGTAAAGTTCTAGTTTTTCACCTGCTATCCCATTAACTTTTCATTCATGCCCTTTTAATATGGAAATTCCTTCCAAGTTTCTGTAAACAGGTGTCACATATTCTAAAGCGTAATTACCATGTGCATCAAGGTGAGAAAGCTTCTGCATTGTCTACAATTTTCTAGCATAGAAATTATTTGTCGACATTTGTCAGAATTTCTCCACCTGTGCTGCTTTTCAATAATAGCTGCTGTCAAAGTAAATGAAAATTATATAAACGGAGTTTCTGCATAAGTAAACTGATACGAAAATAGAAGAACTTTGATATTTATTTGTCTTGTATATAAATTTAAATTAATCAGCCGTGAATTAATTATTTTATTTGTTTCCTCTGCTATCTTTGAGAAGAGAGCCAGAGAGAGAGAAAAAGTATTTTTAATAGTGAACCCTTTCACTTTAAATACATTTTTTTAGAGAAGAAAAAAACGTTTTAATATATCACTTAGTAAAGTACAAATAACTATAAAATGCTGGACACAATACCAGGTGAAAGCAGGGATCAGCATTCAGTAGGACGGATGCGTATCACTCGTTTGCTTTAGCGGTACTGAGAATCATGTTTGCAAATAAAATTCTGAAATTAAGTTACGTAGATTAAATGTGGGGAAATACATTTCAACTTGTAGCGATCTCTTAAATTAATTTTTATCAATTATTAAGTTAAAAGTTTATGATTTCTAATTATACTTCCAATTCATTATAGAAATCACGTATTTAAACATACATTGTGAGTGAAAAGGAACGAATGAGTGAAAAATATTTCTATTACTGCACGCATATGCATTTAAGTCGATTTTAAATATGTATATACTTAGTACTTAGAACAAATTTTTATCAGTAAAACAATTAATTTTATAAGCCCCAAGCATAAAATTCGGTCACATTGAAGATTATGATATTTTGCTAAACAAAACTAAGATTAAAATTGTTATTTTTTTTCTTTTGCAAGAAGATGCAGTTGCGAAAAAATATGTTTTACAATTAAAAAAAAAAAAAAAAACATGAACGTGAATGTCCTCAATTAACACCAAAAACTGCATAAGATAATTTTAAATATGAATTGACTGAATACGAAGAAACTAATTTAAAGGTCGAAGAAATTGAGAAAGCGTTGTTTCCTTTCGTATTCTTACAAATAGTTCAATACAAGTACAAAATTTTCATAAAATAAAGGAAGACACGCTTTTTTAAAAATCTTCTTCGAATACCTCGTTAGCAAGACGAACATTTTAGCACGTAAACAATTCTTTTTAGCCTACTTTCCCGTAAAAGTAAAAAAAAATAATAATAAAGCATGAAAGAAGGCTTAATGTATCGTGAAAATATCGTTAAAAATCAAGAAAAGTCAAAAATAAGTAAAGTAATTAAATAAAGATTGAAAAATAAAAAATTTGAAAGTAGGGTATTGAGATGGGGAAAAAGTGTGTCTGTCGGTCTGTCGGTCTGTCTGTCTGTCGGTCTGTCTGTCGGTCTGTCTGTCGGTCGGTCTGTCGGTCTGTCTGTCGGTCTGTCTGTCGGTCTGTCTGTCTGTCGGTCTGTCGGTCTGTCCCCCCCTAATAACTTTTGAACGAATTGTCCGATTGGAAAAATTCTTTTTGCATTCGAAAGATCTCGGCGAGGACATCTCATTTCTATATTTCACTTTTTGATTTGAACAATTTTTTGTTCAATTTTGAACAGTTCAAAAAATTTTAACATTAGCGCCTATGGACAAAATTGAAGCAAATTCTGTAAACTCTGGGCACAAGAGCCAAGTTCCTATTGAAAGCTTATTGAAAGGAGTTCTCGGCGTGAAATATTGATTTGAACAGTTTTTGTTCATTTTTGAACAGTTCAAAAAATTAACACAGAGCTTACGGGGAAATTTCAACCCTATATAAATCCTGATCTAACGGACCGATTTGCTTGGAACAAACTTTATCGGAAAGCTCTTATAACGTAGAACATGTAGAAATAGAAAGTTTATCCAGAACGTACGAGCCTATTTTGCTATGAAATTTTTTGATCGGGATTTTCAAGGATATTTCTCAGTGACTCAATGAGTGAAATAATGAATGAATGAATAAATGAAAGAGTGAAAGAATAAATCAATGAATAAATGAATGAGGAAAAGAATGAATGAATAAATTATTGAATAAATGAAAATATAAATAAATGAGTGAATAAATACATGAATGCGTAAATGAATGAATAAACACTTGAATGAGGTAACGAATGAATGAATAAATGCATGGCTGAATAAATGAAAGAATGAATGAGTGAGTGAATGAATATGTATTATCCGTTGAAAAAGGTATATTTTCAATAATTAGAACTAAAGATAAATAAGAAAGAGAGAGAAAGAGATAGCTAGATTATAAATTTGAATTTGGTGTATACGGGAAAGTAGGCTCGTATAGTTCTAGACGGAACTTCTTGTTACATTATTAGATACTGTTTAAAAATTCATAATAGCATTTTCTACCGTGTACAAGTGTTTGGTTTTTTTTATTCAATTAGGTTGAAGTGTTGAAAATACGATTTTAGGAGTTCAAAAAGTAAAGAACGTTGTAATCGAAGCCGCCGAACTCTAAAATGGTTAGACACAAAATACTTCTGCTTCATATCAATGGTGTATAAAGCTTGGCTTTTCCACTTAGAGATAACAGGTATTGTATTTACGTTTCTAGTCCTATTTAAATAATGCTAATAATAAGGCAGTCTTCCCCTTCAGTGTTTGAATACTACGAAGTAAATTGAGATAAATTTTGCATTAAACATTAATGTATCAAAGGTTATGTACGTACTATTTTGAGAAAATAATTTGTAATGTTCTTGGTTTAAATAATGTTTGGGAAAAAATGTGTCGCACATTTTAAAGTATTTTTCCTGGAAAATGTACATCTTGCACAAAGCATACATCGCAGCTTCGATAGGCCCATTATATGACGAATGAGAAGATAATTTCTCACCTGGAGCACAAGATGGAACATGGGTCCACGTGCCGTTGTTGCAGGACACGGGCGTTGCGTTGTAGATGACGTCATATCGAGCTAGGCACGTGATGTTGATTTCTACGCCATGAAGTACTCGTGCCCCCGGAGAAAAATCCGTGAAATTTCCTTGCTCCATTTCAGGCACAATACACGGGGCTGAAATGTATGAGAAATTGTAAAGAAATGAAAGTCAAATACATGTGTTAAAATGAAACATTTAACTTATCGAGGAAGCAATATTACTTATAAACTTATACAATACTTATTTCAGAGTTGAAAAAAATAATTAAATAATAAAGTAGATAGGCGAAATTCATATACATCTTGTTATTATTTCTAGCCTCTGGGAATGCAAGGTAACTGCAAGTTATTTTTTTTATGCCTTAAGAAATATATATATATATATATATATATATATATAATTTTTATTTAAATATTATTGTTTATTAATTTTCGGGATTTAAAGCTTAATTTCCTCAATAAATTAGAAAAAACCATTTCAGCTTTTTTGTTACGTAAGTTTTAAATATATGAGGAAATAGGGTAACGGTTATCTAAATAGGATCGTACATATTTAAAAGTTAATTGTTGGGAAAATAAAGAAATATTATGTGCATAAAAATGAAGAGTAGACTACTCTGCCGTAGAGATATTCATTTTATTTTTGATGACTATTATGTCCGCCGCCGACATCTTGTGTCCCTTTGTGAAGCACTTCTGTTTTTTTTTTTTTTTTGAAGCTTCAAAAGTATCCATTGGGAAACAAAACTCATTCACTTGATCACTTATTTCTTAATACTGTTTTTTAATACAATACAGCCACTCCCTTGCATATCCTGTACTTTAATTGAATTATCGACAGTTTTAGGAGGCACAAATAATTTTCTCCGTTTAACAATGAATTGATGTAGTTATCATAGAGTGATAATGATTAAATGAAAGGTTTAGGTACGGTCTTGGGCAAGGTAGCGGAGTCGGTTAGAAAAATGACCGACTCCAACTTCGACTCCGAAATTTTAAAGACTACGACTGTAATGTCCTTGAAGAAAAAAAGTAAGTAGGGTCAGTTGGGGTACGTAACGCAACTGCAGCCATACCGTATATAGCATCGAGGCCTTCACGGACTATCCCCCTGTAGGAGGGGATGCGACTGCAGCGCAATCCTCCATGTCTTCCCACAAACTCTCTGACAAACTGACAACCAGCACCAGCCATAGGGGCTGGGCTGGCAGAGCTTTGCCGACCTGCTTTACCGACCCGGGGCCATAGTCATGCTACAAAGCAAGCCTTACGTCACCCGGATCGGATAATGCTATTTTAGTCGCCTCTTACGACACGCATAGCTACGTCGGCGCTATTCTACTCCCGCCACCGCAGGGAGGGGTCAGTTGGGTCCGCTGATGTCATTTAACGAGAAATATCTTGCAAAAAGTCAAGTAATGCGACAAATTTATGTAAAATTTGTCCCGCAGTGGATCAGTCGGTTAAGCTTGAATTCCACAGAACACTGAAAGTGAAGCACAACTGGCCAGGGCAACGCTTGAGAGGGTGACCACCTCCCGCAACTAATTACTCTGAGACCGAGTGCGCTAAAGGGAGCTAGCTGTGCATGTAAAATACATCGTCGCTTCAAATGTTCACCAAGTTAGAACTAATTTCCACTGAGACACCAACCTAGGTGACGATCTCTCATCTGGGAGCTAGTTCAAAATCATTAAGCCCCTTTGAACTTCATTCTAGCGGAGCTCATTAATAATCAGTAAGAGCTTCCTTAATTCATGGTCGCCCTATAAGGGGGCCTTGGATTTCCAAGTGGCATTAGCAACAACAACAACATTTATGTAAAATAGACACAAAAGTGTAATTTACATCAAAATAGAATACTTATTGTCCCCCCAAAACATTCTAAATAGGATAAATGTAAGTGTTTACAAGTACCCCAGAGTACGAAATGTATGGGGTAATTGTAAACCCCTAACTTGAACATGAAAAATAACACGGAGGATTAAATTCATAACTAAATAAGTTTAGCAGCATTCCATATGACAAATAAAAATGATAGTGATGCCTCCACAGTTGTTTCGAAACTTACAAAACTGTTTCAATGTCTTCCCTATGCTGCCAGTTTATCACTCACAAGCAGTTAAGTTTTCAAAACCACCACAAGTGTAGCTATGAAGCTTATTTACAATTACCCCAGCTGACCCTACTCCTTTTCCTGTGACTTACTCTCGGCCGTTGGGGGGGGGGGGGGGGGGAGAGATACCTGTTCCCGCCCCAAAAGTCATCGGATATGCGTTATTCGACCGATTTCTTAAAAATATTTAGAACCCGACCCGCCCACTGTATGAAAGATCTAATTTACATGAAATTAAGTTAAAAATTGTATAAATTTTCCTTTATTGCTTTCTAGAACAAATGTCAGTATATTACATTGTTCTCCTTAAAATATTAATAAGGGCCTATAAATGGATTCTAAAACAAAAAAACTATTTTGCAGACTTATTATGTTTTTTTAATTGAAAATTTATTTTATGAGACAAATCCGCACAAACTAAAGTGTTTTTTTTTATACATAACATATCTAAATGACGTAATAGATACGAAAGAAAAAAAAAACGAAAGCATAAACATTTATACAAAATTTATATTCTTGATATAAAAAAGTAAATAAGTGCAACAAGTTTAAAAAAACATTATTTAAATAATAATTCAAGCAAACCGAGGAAAACACCGAATAATGAGGAAATAAAGTGTAACTAATAATAATAGTAAGAACTAATAACATTAATAATTATAAAAATAATAAATAAAGAGTCTTTAAAATGATACAAAAGCGACAGCAGCATAATGCAAAACGCAAATAGGCATGTTGTGAGGAGTGTCAATAATAATAATAATAAAAAAAACACCCGGAGTCGCAGTCGACGCATTTTTAAGAGACTCCCGACTCCTTTACCCCATAAAAAGCCCGACTCAGCCCCCGACCACACGATTCCGCAGCCCTAGTCTTGGGTTTATAATGCTCATTGTAAATACTACTTAACATGTTTTCCAAAAAATAGAAGATGAATAAGACGAAAATTAATAACAACATAATTAGGTCAATTTTCATGATTTAAAAAATAATGATTAACAACAGAAAATGAGTCAAACTGCTCATTTTCAAAAAAAAAAAAAAACCAAAAATGCTTTGTTAGATTTCCTTGCGGTTTCGAATAACGCATCTTTTTCAGCAAAGTTACAGATTATGAGACGATAATTATACCTAGCAGCTTAAATATTGCATGATGGATAACAAAAAGTTATTTGCGGTTGATGAAAATGTGCCCTAAAGCTAAATACATTTGAAAATAATCACAAGAGAAAATTTTCTCTTCTTTTGCTGTAATGTGAGCCTTGACTGAAAGTAATGCTAAAATTAATTAGTTATTCCCGCTTTTATGTCATTACCTCATTAGAGCATCCATTCTGAAGATGTTATGTTTAATTTGTGTTATATATCATATCTTGTTTAGTTTAAAAGTATAGGACGTGGTAGGAATTAATTAGGAATTTTAAATATGTTTTAGCATACTGATAAGTTCATTATTTTTCAATTTCATTAATTTTGCTTCCGATTTCACTTTTAGAAAAAAATATTTCCCTTAGTGCTTAAAATTTCCAGATTGTAATTGGCACTCCAGAATTGTGTTTCAAGGAATAAAAGCTGATGACACTTACATTGTGATCGAAATGTTAAACTACATGACACTCTTCTTGCAATGGTTTCCTTGCCAGTCAAAGTTTAAAAAAAGGGCTAAATATCAATACATAAACAAGCAAAAATAAAATGAAATAAAAGAATTAATAAAAAAGTATAAAATTAAAAGAACATGCATAACCAAAAATTAATTACTTAAAGAAATATTGATAAAAGAAGAGAAATTAATCTTATCAGGTGAGGAAATGCGTGTCAGTCGGTCTGTCACTCTTACTAACTTTTGATGGAATTGTTTGATTAAACAAAACTTTTCAATTCAAAAGAACTTTGCTGTTTTTAATTTATCAAACCATTCTTATTTACTGTTTCGGAGGCCTATCCACTAGTCCTGCAGTGAAAGGTAGAACATTAGGTACCAGAGCGCTACATAAGGTATAAAAACAAAATAGTGTAGATCATGAAAAAAATTAAACGGTTCGTAAATATCGACACGGATCTTTTAGAATATTATTCCAGCTTAAGATGCATGCATTAAACCGGAAAAATGTATATGTACACATACGTTACTCTCAATATAAAATAATTCCATGATTCGTTATTCTGTAAGACAAAAGATGAGGGAAAAAAAACGAAACACTCCTTCGCATTTGAACACTATTTACTCTAGACACATGGGAAATATGACATTTTATAAGAAATAATGTTCTCGATAAAATTCTGTTATTGGAATTTTGTTAAGGGGCCATTCTAAAAGGAGCATCAGCTTTAAAATTTTGAATGAAGCCCCCTTTCTTTATAACACATTTGTATTCAGCATCAAAATTTAATGTTGTATACCAGGTTTCGTTTAATTCCGTTAACTCGTTGCTTCAGAATTAAATTGAGAAAAACAAGTTTCATAATTTTAAAAAGTTTCCTGATATTTTTGCGTATAATATCTAAACTACAATGTGAAGTATGGCCAAGATTGCTTTTTTATAGCAAAATATGAGCGAATACAATAATAAAAAAGTTGTTTTCACGTCAAAAATAATAAATTAATATTTTTTGATGAAATTAATTTTTGGAAAAAGTATGATATGAAACCAGACTATAGTTTAATGAAAAATCAATCTAGCTGAGCTTTTCTAAGGATGTCCAAACTTTCAGCTGAAAATATGTAGTAGTTTTTATGCTACACCTAAATATTTATTTTACTGCAGTTTAAGGGAGCATATAGTTGAACCGTATGACCGCACCCTGAAATGACGAGAATTGTAAAATAAAGTAGAAAATCTTTGTACGACAAATCAAATATAAAATGCAAACGCCAAACCACGTTTATTTTGTAAATAATGCGATAAATTATTTCATTGTGTTTCGCTTGATTCATTTTTGTTGCTTGTTAAACATGCACCTTAAAAGTAATAATTTCAATGTGGTGACTTCGTTAGCATATCCTGTTTTAACGAACTGAAGGCAATCAAATTCGGTATACAGACTAATTTGAGAACGCAGAACGCATTTCCGTTGTCAAATATAGGGCATTATTTTTCAACTTTCAGAGTTAGTACTCCTTTTAATGTGAATACGGTCCCTTATCGAAATTTTGTTCTAATAATTTAAAAGAAGTGACTAATCGATGACGATTGATAGCTTACTTGTGTTTTCTTGAGCGCATAATCAGTAATTTTGAGTGCTTCCCCCCCCCCCCTGTACGCATAAACACACACACACACACACACACACGAGGATCGTCTTAGGCTATAAATTGAAAATAAAAAATGTAGAAATAATACCTAAGCATTTTGGAAACGGATTGGACCAGTTTCCGTCTTTTCTGCACGTCGTTGCGGAACTTCCTTCCATTTTCATGCCGTCGAAGCAATGGAAAATGACGGTTGAGCCAAGGCTGTAGCTCCTACCTTCAAAGTAACCGTTATAGAAAGGCCCGGGATCATCGCATTTGATTTCTATACAAAGAAAGTAATGGATAATTTCAAATTTATGCCGTCTTACAGTTTAAGTAAATAGTAATAAACTTACACAGAAAGCATTGGATTGAAATAGGAACTAGCTTTTTAAAAGTTTTAATAAATAGAATTGAGTCTTGCTTTAGTTTTTTTTTTTTCAGCCAGTGAGAAAATTTGATGCGTCTTATAATATCTAAATTTCATTTAGTCATATTTTAAAGCTGATTCATTCATTGCGAAACTTTCGACTAGATAAAACGAATTTCAAAGTATGCAAACTGTCATTATATAGTTGATTAGATTAAGTAATTTTTATTACTGTATTTTTTTTTCAAAAGATGCTAGTAAATTGGTTGAATATTATGTTTCAATTGTAAAGAATTGTTTTTACTGTAATGCAAGAAAAATAAAAGATACAAAGTACATTACAATATAACTTACATAGCTGAATATAATTTCGAGAATAGAATTCAGCTTGAGTAAAGAATATAACTTTGAAGTAATAATATCAGTAAATATATACATGTTATGTAATAAGAGTAAAAGAAAAATATATTTTCTTATTGGAAATGGGATAAAAGATTCAAAAATATTAACGAAAAGTGTAAATTAAGGAGAAACTTAGGAGAGAAATAAAATATAATTGTCAGAACTCTATAGAGAGGTCTAAACCCTATTAATCACATTTTAATAGCATTCAGAAGAATTTTTTTGTTTCAACGTATCTTGACATTAAGCAAAAAAATGAATTAATTTACTTCTTTTTGCTTTGAGACATCGTCTTACCTTCGCAAGTAGGATCATCTCCTTCCCACAGTTTGCTTGTATTACATGTTCTCGTTGAGGGTCCCACGAGTCTATAGCCATATCTACATTCGTACTTAACAACTGAGTTATACGAAACGGAAGTATACATTGCTCGCCCATTTGGAGGGTCCGCCGGAATGGAGCACTGTACCGCTGAAAGCGAAAAGTTAAGGCAATAATAAGACGGCATGCAATAAAATAACACGAAAACTCAATATTAAAAAACTAGACGGAGACAAAAGTACTTTTTTATACACAAATGCGTACATAAAAATATGAGGTAAAAGTATATGGCCGCAATCGTGTCATTAAAAAGTAAGGGGCATTGTTTTATGGATCTCTCTAGATGTCATCCTCCCTCTCAAAAAAGGAAAAGTTTAATTTCTTATCGTTTTCACATTAGGTATTTTAATTAATAAAAATGATTTGATTTCGCTTATGGAATTTTTTCATTTGCTTCTTCTGAAAAGTAATGTTTTTCGTATCTTTTGACTTTCGAATGAATTTCTTCACTGGGGAGTATTTGGGTGAGAGCATGGAAATAATTTCGGTTCTAATACGCGTCAGGATATGGTGCATTGCTCCTTAGCTTATCAGTATTACACAGGGAAAAAATAAAATACCTAATTGATGAACGTCTTTCTTTCGTTCTTTCACTTGTAATTTAAAAGTAATTTTAAACAGTTTTCCAAAACTCCGTATAATAATATTTCTCTGGTTCTTTTTTTCTTTTTGACTTTCCGATATGACTACCTCCATGCTTCTTTAAAATATGGTCGTTCTAAATATCAATGAAAAATGAGAAATAATCTATTTACATAAAAACAATAATGACGACAATAATAAAAAAATAATGACGACTACAGGAAGACAATAATGACGACAAAATTAAAAGATAATGAAGAATATAATAACAAGACGAGAGACATTAAATGTTATGCTGTAATCTATAATGATTTAAAAAAAAAAGAAATCGCTGCAAAGTAGTACTTTGAGTGTCTCTCTCATTCATAAATTATTAATTAAAACAAAACTCTTTTTCGAAAGAGTAATTATATCCATTTATTGGGCTTCACACTTGAAAATATATTCAGTTAAAATCAATTTGTGATAAAAATCGCCAAAAAAGTACTTTGGATTTCTTTTGGCTACTATAGCCTTTTATACAATTTTTATCACTTTATACACTGTTTCTTTAATATTACGTATTCTGAAAAAGACGTTAAGAAATCGCAACGGTATAATAAACAGTTGAATTATCTTGTAGAAGTTTTAATTGACTCAAAAATGCATCCTAAAGGCGTTCATAATTCCTATTCTATTCTCAAACTTAACTCAGTTTGCGCAGGTTTCAAACATTAGAAATTCAAAAGACTTCTCCATTTGTAGCTATTGAAATCAATATCTTTACACTTGCAAGTTAACAAAGAGTTATTTACAGATGATTCTTTACTATTTGTCAAGAAACATCAGAACAGCATCTTGATATCGACTGTGATTTAGAATAAATGGAAGAGGTTCATCAATTAGGGTAATTTAAATCTTGTTGTAAACATCATAATATTCAAACCATTAGCTCTAGTGAATTTACAGCAATTGCGAATTGAATAGCATCAAATTGCATTCTACAGCTTCATATTCGGTCCTACATAGCCGATCCATAGCTTATATGGATAGATCGAAGTGTGCAGTTTGTCCTTAATGGTAATCGAAACAGATGCTGAATTCATTAGAGAATCGAATAATCATGTGCTATGCTCAATTACAACCACCAGGCGATGAAAGCGACTAATGCTTTAATGGATGTTAATTGGTTTCATTATAATAATTTTAACGTTTTATGTTATCACTTTAGTGGGTGCTCACAAGAAAATGTTTGATGTACATAGAGAAGTGTTCTTAATAATGAATGGAATAGCGACATACATTGTTCTTTGTCTTCCTTAAAATATACCATTACGGTGACGGAGGATACGTTTAATCAAGTAATATAATTATTTTTGTTTCAATTGTTACTAAAACATGAATTTCATAAGTAATGGAATTCCTATTTTAGTAAGCATAGTACGCACCATTTGGAGTTATTTACGTATAAGAACTAAAAATGCAATTTTTTTTTCGATTATACATAGAACCGATAATTTGAAGTACTAAACATTTTATTTCAAATTCATTATCATTTTCAATTAATCAATTACATTGTAGTAAACTGTAAAATCGTGCAAAAGCGGAAACAAAGGATAAGGCATGCATTCACACCAAAGGTGATAGAAACATTCTGCCTCCGCTGCAATAGACTGCTACTATGGTTGTCAGACTAACAGCGGTGTTGTATGTCTTCGATAGCGCAATCAGAAAAATCATTGTCTGAATGCACCTTAAGGGTGAAGCACACCAAGTGCAACAGTGACGAAAACTTTTTCCGTTTCATTAGTTCTACGTAATTTAATAACCACTCTCTAGTATTGAGTGATTGGCATTTTTTCTCTCGTCATTAAAAGTGGACATTCACTCAGACGACTGTGATTGCGTTATCGAAGACATATGTCTTCATCATTAGTTTCACAAACATAACAAGTATGTTATGACTGAGGCAAAATGCCCGTCTTATAATAAGCAGATCCATATATAATGCAAACGAAATCTAAAAATTACACTGCTGCAGTAAAATTCTTAATTTCTTAGTATCAGTTAGTAAATATACTAGTCTTGGAACGTCCTTTTAAACTGACTCTCCTATCGCTCATGCATACGGGGGGGGGGGGGGTTGGAATTACGGGGGAAAAATCCTCTTACATTGAAAAGAGAGAACTGCATTGACGAGAAAGGAATCCTCAAACGGAGGAAAAAAAAATATCAAAAAGGAAGAGGCATCTTTTTATTATTATTATAGTTTTAAACAATGAAGATACCAAAACGAAATTAGTGGAAAGCAAATTAAATCCCAAATGAATGAAACAAGCGGTGAAAATGCTTTAATTATTAAAATTGACAAAAAGAACAAATACAGCTCGTTCGATCTAACGAATAATTGTAACCCCCTTGTAGAAACTTTTAAAGAAGCGAAAAAAAGAAACACAGAATTTTTACTCTCTAGGGTACATGTTTTTACTAAAGCCTCCATGTAAAAGAAAACAGACGAATTTTAAAGGAAAATATTAAGACATTTAATTATTAGTTGGAAATACTGAGCGAACATTGCATAATTTAAAAAAGGTAATACATCTTTTTTGTTTTTCTGACACGGTAAAACAAGATTGCACACTGCGCAAAAAAAAAAGTTATTTGTTGAATACATTAGAAAATCGATGCTATGATGTTTAAAGGAAACAAAATTAAACTTATCCAAGACATGGCGAAAAATATTCGAACCAAAATCCAACAACTACAGTACCCTTTTATATTTAGAGATTTTTTTTTCAGGCACAGAAATACATTTTTTTGTTCTACTATATGTTTAATAAAACGAAGTTTTCGTTTCAATAAATGTTAGTGTTGTTATAAAACTAGATGCCATATTTGCATTTGAACACTAGAACTTTCACTTTTAAAATAAAGTGACATTTCACTTTAAGAAATAAATGAACCGTGTAAATAGCTTCATGTATGGGATAAGAATCACTGTGTACTTTCGCTTACGCAAACTTTTAGTAGTAACGTCTGCTACAAGTATTTACGTTTGGTGTAATAGAGAAAAAAAAAGTAAAACGTTAAGATAATTTTATTGCAGTCAGTTCCTTTTAACCCACCATGTGCATACATTCTGAGCACGGTCGGACAAAAATGCTTATGCACCTACAAACTATTCGGTAATCAAACAAGTTTATGACCGACAAATGAAATATGATAAAAAGCAACGCATTTAAGTAAAAACTTCCTGCATAAATCCAAACACGAGTTTCGGTATTATAAAGAAATCCCTTTTCATCTTGATTTTTTAATATTATTTCAAACTGTTCGGTATTTAACATTTTCTGATCAGTTCATGGGAAGATGCTTTTGGCAGCGACACTACAGTTTTCTAGAACATGTTGCGGGTTCAATGCTTCCTGCTTCATTTTCGGACAATCTTCCAAAAAAAAAAAAAAAAAAAAAGATTTTTATCAGTTTCGAACAGAAATTGAAAAGCAGCAGAACATCAAATGCATATATCAACCTCAAACACATTTATCACCTGAAGTATATTCCTAAACCACAAAATCAATTATAAATTTTCAATAGGTTGTCAACAGTAAGCAATTCTTTATCACTTAGATAAAGCCTCAGCTTTTGTAGTCTCATTTTTGTCTTAACAACTGGTATTCGAAAATTTTCATCGGCGTCGCTCTAAATGTTCAAAAATTAAAAAAGAAAATGAGTTCACCATAAAGTTACTGCAGTCCGTTTCAAATTCTAACTTATTTTAAATTCCAACAGTTTACCATTTTTTACTCAGCTCAGAGAAATAGCACGACAACCATATCAATGTCGATGTGATGTACAAATACGTATTCAAGGGTTGCCGTACTTAGAATAAAAGCAAATTTGGTTTCATTCTTGAAGTTTCATTAAATCAGAATTTTAAAATCACAAGCCAACTGTTTCGTTTGTAATTTACAAAATAAACTATTCAACTGCTGCCCTTCAAGCACACAAGCAAAGCGTAGCATACAATTCAAACATATTTCAGCCCGTATTTGTATTCCACATTAGGGAGAATACATTCAGTTGAACTTGTTCTCCTCTAAAACCAAACAAGTAGAATGCTTCATTTGAATTTCCAATGTTAGGTTGGTCTGAATCGAAACAAATGGAAGAAAGATGATTTCCTTCGCATCTTATTGTTTTTTCAGGGATGTGAATCTAGTATGACGTTGGCAGCGATCATTTGTTTGTCTATTTTGATTCTGATGACAGATGTTGCACTCTGTGTAAAACTTTTGCTGGACTACCAAAGAAAGTTCTTACTAGAGTCAATGAAAAACAATTTAAATCTTTATGAAGTGATTAAGGGATAATTTATGAATATTAACTAC
Source organism: Octonoba sinensis (assembly GCA_038502835.1). Classification (NCBI taxonomy): domain Eukaryota; kingdom Metazoa; phylum Arthropoda; class Arachnida; order Araneae; family Uloboridae; genus Octonoba; species Octonoba sinensis. Next base: position 10,828,049 of record CM076599.1, read on the forward strand.
AAACTTGGACAAAAGATAAGTCGAACAATCCCTTCTAATTTTCATATGAAAATATATTAGCAGTTTTTACCTGTCTGATTTAAACATAAAAAATCAATTACATTGATATTAGAAAGTAATATTTCTAATAAAAGTTGCCCAAGGTTGTATTAAATCGTATTCTAATTTAACTTGTTTTTCTAATAAAGTTGATAAAAGAAATGATACACGTATTTGAACAATAAATCTTAGCTTCACTTAAGTTTCATGTTTCTTAAAGTGTTTCTGCAATAAGTAATAAAATCTTTCAGTAAGCATTTAATATTTAATCCATGTATAAATAGGGAAAGAAAAAATAGTTAAATATCGTTTCCTCCTCTGTTTGTAAGTCAACCGATTTTACTACCTTTTTTATTTAGTAGCTATTGAGGAGCTTTAGAGTAATCAATAAAAACTGTTTTTTTAAACTTTCGACGTAGATTCGAGGCCTTTTTTTAGCAGTCTATAGGACCCGTACTTTCACACTATATCTAAAATCTACAATATACAATATGTGTATAATACTCAGTAATTTTTTTTACTACTTATAATTTAAAGAAGAAAAATTGTCAAGAATAAAACAAAGGGAAATGTCATTCTATTAAATGAATGTCAAAGCAAAATTATTAAATTTATGGTGTCAGTTAATACACTTTGAAAATATATTTATATGAAAAGTCTGTCGGATTGTTTGTCCAGTAAAATGTCAAGCAAGATAAAATTAAATTTGAAGCTAACAATGTCTAATATAATATAAAGTGAGATAATAAGTGCGACTGCAATAAAAAATGCAGTTTGATATAATTTATGAAAATTAAATTGTCTAGTATTTGTTGCGTTGACGGGAAAAGACATCGAAGTTCAAAGCTTTAAAAAGTTTCTAACTCAGAGGCTAGTCCAGGATGCACTGGAAGGTAGGAATTTCCCATTTTTCCTACTTTGATTTTTATGTTTTCTGGAGCGAGTAGCTATAGCCTGTAGCCGTTACTCATTACAAGTTACAGAAAACTACTAGAAAACCAACAAAAATCCAAACCCACGCTTTTTATAGTCTAGAAGAGGCTATTAAAGTTGCAGTACACAGCTCAGGGATTTCTGTTAAGCTCTTTTCCCTCAACATATCTTTCGAAAAAAACCACTTGCAGAAGTATTTTGCAGATACTTCTGCAACTTTAAAACATTGGCAGCATTTTATTAGAACACATTCTGCCTGGCAAAGGTTGAAAAATATGCTTTAGAAACCCAGAACCACTGTGTTTCTTAAGCCACTCAGATATAAATCTAGTAGTTATCACTCTGATATAAATCAACATCAAAAATAGAACACAAATGTTTTGCGAAAACGTACACGGACGAGTTTATCTTCTTTTTTTTAGTTTTGGAAGTCGCTATACTTACGTCTACAAGAGGGTAGCACGGCGCTCCACTGTCCATTGGATTGACAGTATCTATGAGCTCGGCCCACCAGTTCAAAGCCAACGTCGCAGTGGTAAGTAACTCTACTGGTGAAGGTGAAAGTGTTTCCTTCTCGTCTTCCATGTTCTATATTTCCCAAAGGCCCACAGCTTCTTGCTGTAAATTTAAAACATACGTAAAATCTATTAACTGAATGCGTTTGAGGACGAAGCAAAAAAAAAAGTTTGTCTCTACTGATGACCGTTAAAAACAAAAACATTACTACATTTTTCTTCAAGTAAACGAATCAACCATTGTATCTCTTTAACAAGACAAATTTTCTAGCCATGATTCTAAATGACAACGCTTTAGAAAAATAGCTAAAAATGTGTAGAACTTGCATTTTAAAATATCAAAGCTAAAAGCAGAATTAAAAAAAAAAAAAAATACTAAAGAATACGAACAAAAATAATTGAATATCAGTGTTTATCATTCGTTAAGTTCTTGTATTTAAATATTGAAGTTGTTGCCTACATCAATTTAACTAAGAGCTGTTTTTGTTTTGGGTGAATAGTTTTATTAATGAACAATATTTACTTTACAAATTAATAAAATTACTGCAACAAAGTTTTTAATTCCGGATAATAAAAGGATGGAGCTTTAGTCTTAATTAGCATATAAATTATGAAGAAATAATTTTAAGAATGCTTCTTAGCGAACTATCTAATTCTTGTATCTATGGTAATGTCACGTTCACGAATAATTTGATTCTTTCCCCTACCAACCTTTTGCTTTCTCTTAAAGGAGCTATCCGTCTTTTAAGAGCCCAGACATAGCTCGCTGAAACTAGTTACATTGTTAAAATAATTTAACTTTTGGCGTTTAAGAAGAGATGGTGTGGATTTTTTAATGTATCTTTCTATCTAATAATTTATTATGATTAAGTTGTTCTAAAATCATTGAACTTCTTTGAAATATATTTTCTGATATTCTTTATATTACCTGTTATAACTGGATATAGGCATTTAGTTTCAGAACATTAAGAATCTCTAAATGGGGTTAAAATACTTTAATGCTAAGATAATTTTTCTTTTTTACATGCAAAGTATTGCAATGCTTTGTGAATTATTATCAACCGAAAATTAGTTGTCGTTAAATCCTTTCATAATGTCTTTTTACTTTTGAGAAAAACATAATAAATTATTCCTTCCTATTGCTATCGTGTTTAATTTTGACTTCAAATATGGGTAAGAGCGCATCAAAACTACATACGTAGTTGTATAGTTTTGCATCATGGAAATAAATGATACTATAATGCCTTATTACAAAGTTACCACGCCATGTTGTCATACAACAAACGCTCATATTCTTTTTAGACCGTGGAGAGAGAGAGAGAGAGGAAGGGGAAAATACACACACAGATTTACGCATACGTAGTCTGGAACGATTAAATTTTGAAAACAGAATGTGACAGATGGAATTTCCGTCGCTGTTGCTCTCGCTAAGAGGCCGAAGAATTGAGTAAGAAGTTAGAATAGATAGAGTAAATTTGAGGCATTCAAGAATATTATTCTTTGCTGTCGCATTCTTTATTTCTTAATTGATAGCATTACAGTATCATTTGATGAAATTTATGTTATGATAATGTGATGAATGCCGAACAAGATTTTACAAACTTTCAACAAACTAAGCGTGGAAGTGTTTCAGCTTGAGCAGGAGGTAATTTTGAAGTTTGCCTAAATAAGTAGAATGAATATACGAAATAGCAAAAAGATTCACTTATTTCATGTACCATTCGAACTTTTCATAGATAGGTTCTGATGAAAATACTTTAGAATTCATTAGCATATTACTTGAACTTAGAAGAAACAGTTTTGTTTTGTTTTTCTTGTTTCATCCACAACGAACACTGCAACTTAATGCTATGTGTAGGTTATGAAATACAAGTTCGATTTTAATAGAAAAAAACCCCCACTTTCTGGGCTCACTTTTTACAAGAGACAAAAAAGGAAACGGGAGAGGGGAAAAAAATCTAAATAAATATAGAGAGATAAAAAGAGAGAAATAAAAAAAATATAAGTTGAAAAACTTTGTAACACGACCAATTCCTTAGAAGAGAATCCTTAGAGCTTGCATAATTAAATACAGAGTGAGAAGTTTGAATGAAAAATAAATAAATAAAAAGATATAACAGTTTTAAATATAATCGCTAAAGTGTGCAATGGAAACAAAATGAGGAACAGCCTTAGCTATTCCTACTGTGTCGTTTTTCTTTGGTTACTCTTTTAACTTTCTTGATACGTGTGGTCAGCATTGAAAAAAAGTGATTTTCCAAACCTTGAAGCAGCAAGAATTAAAACATTTACCTTTGTGCAGAAACAATAAGGGATAAAATCAACATTATCAAAGCATACATATGCATAAATTATTCATGCACGTGTTTCGAGGCATATAAAGAACCATGTCTTTCGATACAGGAAAAGGTGTTTTGTCCTCCTAAAACACGTTTTTAAAAACTTTTTTTTTTTTTGCAAATTTGTGATTTAATGATGTTGAATTTATTATTTGTCGAGAATGCATTTTGCTTTTATTTTAGTTTTACTTGTGGCTCAATAGCTGGCACTATTATTAACTTTCTTTTAAACAAAATCAATAAGTATCACATTTTTTCTTTGTTCTGGTTTAAAAATTCTGTGATATCAAAATAAAACATATTTTAGGAATGATTAAAAAATATTAGCTGTAGATTTCAGTACAACCAACACTAAAGGTGACTAAAGTTCTTTACAAAGGATTCTTTTTGTTTCGTGCTCCGAAACTTCTGTCCTCGCAGACATATTTCTGATTAGTAACATCGAAATAACTAGTTGCTGACAATGACTCTTTTACGGTCTCCAACCTTCTGCGACTCTTTTAAGAACCAATTCAATATGAGACAAATTCGTCCGTTATTAAATTAAGCCTCATCAGGAATCTAAGATACCGTGCCTGTTGAATATGCTTAAATAACCGCGATGTCTCGGGACACAGGAACAACTAATGAAATCTAAAAGAATCGATATCGAACTGTCTTCCCGCTAACAATGTGGGAGCATCGGTATTTTCTAAACACCGGAATTAGTATCTTGTCAAGAAAGTCAAGGGTGATGTTGACAGTTATTACGGAATTGATTTTACCCTTCTATTTTAGGAAATGCGGCGCAGAATTTTCATTTAGTTCGTGACATTCAATTTCATTATAAAATTTCAATACCTATTTGTAGACCGAGTGGAAATGAAATTTAATTAAAAAAAGCCTAGTTACTGTATAATAAACATTAAAAATAAATGTAATTGTCATTTTTTGTTTCAAGAAATCTAGCAAATTATTATTGATCTACCAAATTATTTATTTTAAGCTACGGCATGCATTTCAGTTTTCATTTTATGTTATCTTGAGTATTAGGGAAAAGTTGTTTATTTATTTACTAAAAAGAAATTAAAAATGAACAAATAGATGAATAAAAATAAATCGACAAGCGATTCCCAATATTTTTCTCATCACTGTACAGATTGAATAACTTTAATAAAAATGTGCACTATTTGGTTATTGAACCAAATAGTGCATATTTGGTTATTTGGTTATTGAACCCATAAAAAATTTATTATCAAAAAATGCATATAATAATAATTATCAGTGAAATACATTTTCAATAATAGCCATCTTAACTAAGTATGATAACACAATATTGTAGCAGCTAATACGAGTATAAATGCGTAAGATGCAACATAACTTATGCACCCATCCAGCAAGCTACTTTCAAACTGTACCTACAAAAAAGTTATACCACAAAAAAAGACTGCTATTTATAGTTTTATTTTAGTTAAATACAGAACCAGTCCTTAACTTTAATTGTCACGTGCATCGCTGGCTCAGTTCAAGAATTTCGTGCTACAGTGGTTGAGAATAATCGGTTAAACCATTTAATCCTGTAAATGTAGAGCTTTTTCCGTAATTTCTGCGTTGTGTTACTTGTCCCCAATATATTTTCGTTTGATATCGTTTTTATCGTTTCATTGGATGACCAACAGTGCAAAAGAGACAAATTTCTGTTATATTAAGACAAATTTCTCTTTTCAAAAATTATAAACTTTTACTTACGTATGCATCGAAGATCAGGTCCAAACCACTGCGCTGTTCCATTATATTGCAGGCATTTAGCCCTTGGGAATCCTTTAGGATCATATCCAGGGAAGCAATTGTACTGAACCATAGCATCAATAGGAAAATCATGTTTGTCCAAGGGGGCATTGTGCCGGGCATGAGGAACTTGTGGCGGAGATCCACACATGGCTGAAAAAAAAAAAACACACAGCCGGACGTACAGTAAGAGTACTTATCAAACAAGAAAAGAAATAATATGATAATTTTATCTATTATGGCGAATTTTCAGTGACCACCAAAGTAGTTCACTTCACTTTATGAAGTGTATGTCTGAGCTGATATTTCACTATGTTCCGATATTCATGCCTTTTCGAAGTGAAAACATTTGAAAATTTTAAATCTTACGTATAGGACACTTTTGAGTAAATAAAAGTGTATCATGATTCGAGTTCAAGTAATCGTTTTACCCCTCGTAACACATGAAGGCCTTAACTACAAGACCTTAAGGTTATTTTGTTGAAATCCCTACAATTATTGTATTACCTTAATTACATATGAAAGACTTAAAAATAGATCAACTCCACTTAATCGAGTTAGCGTTGCTTTCATGTACATACAAGTTGTTTTTCTCATATTTTAAGACTCGTGCCTATCTGCTTAATTCTGCTGACAACAAAGGTAATACATATCAAATACTTTTAACCGCGTAATACTCGGCAATCAATTAACTTTACTCAAAGACTGTGTCTCAAAAAGTAGGAAGCTGGCTCACTATTTAATTAGCTTCATCGTAGATTCAATTGTTACCCCTTTCAAGTAACAATAATTAATTACATAAATAAATAAATGCCCTATATGTTTATAACTACATTTATTTATTTGTGGCGAATGTAAGCAAGGCCAGGCAAGCAAGAATATAAGGTCTACTCACAATAACATTTGGTGTATATCTCAAAACGCTAAGAACCCTCAGAATGTTTGGGAAAACTAAGATGCCCTCTACGGGAGGTGAGTAAGTGGTTTGATTCTACCTGTTACACCCTAGAGCAAGACATTCAGTCTTCCACTGTAATACATTTATTCGCCCTAACGCATTGCATCCGCCATGGTTCTGATCTATGGCCAGTGGCATTTTCCGTTGATTGTTGACAGTACTATTTTACCATATTGACAGTATTTCATCATGGTGGTACCGGGTAGTTCACAACTGAGATGCTGCTGCCACCTTTAGTATCTGCCCTCACACACACGCATATATATATATATATATATATATATATATATATATATACATATGATATCATATCTGCTACAAACTAAGAGTACATTTAATCGCCAGCTAATGGTAAATAAAACCTTCACATCCCGCACTTCTTACTGTGCTTTTATTGAGCTTCATTTTTAAATAATAGTTTTCAAATATTGTCAGTCAAGGGGAAAAATTTTCTGACATCTACTCACAGACTCCTTTCACCTTGCATTCCGGTTTGTGGCCGCCCCATTTGGCATCTCCTTGGCACACCCTTTCTCTCGGGCCAGATAAATAATATCCTTCTTCACAGCTGTAGATAGCTCTGGTTCCGAAACACTCACCGGTCACCTTAACACTTCCGAATTCTGGAGGGGAAAGCTCTTCACAATGCAAATCTGAAACGAAGGGTGAGATAATGAGTAATTGTTTAAAACTGAACGAGAAATAAAATTTCCTCTCTGCACCCTGAATAATTAACGAAATCTTTTCGTAAATTACATCATAAAAATGGACAGAAAGAACAATAAGTTCTATCTAGAACTATACTAAACAATTTTTTTTTAAAAAAAGAGCTTTATAAAAAGTAAATATAGAATAAAGAATTAAAAACAAGAAGGAGTTAGAGGTGCACAAGTATTGTACATAGGTACATAGCTATTTGAATTATAGTTTTGAAATCCACTTTACGTGTACTTAGTTAGCCGCGGTTAATTTTGATGTAACAGTCTGCAATTATGAAGACGTATGCGGACATAGGGGAACGGGAGTAAGTATGTTTTTCACAGGGCCAGGCTTAACGGGAAATTAATTTAGAGATCTAATTTAGAAATTTACTCTGTATAGTGGATACAGAGAATGGTAGTTTCCAACTTGAAGAAATTTAAAATTTTTGCTGTCCTCTAAAATCAGAAATTCAAATAACAATAATTAAGTGTAATTTGTAGAAGGAAAAAGTAGTTTTGAATCATACATTTTATACAAGCCCTCTTCTTCCTTAAAGAAATATATTTTAAGCTAATTTAAATAAATTTAAATGCACATTATACAATTAAATAACATCCCAGCTATTTTACGCTTCAGAAATAAAAATACTTATTTTTTATTTTCCTTCAATAGGTTTTATTGCAAAAGTGATAATACTAAAATCAGTAAATATTAAGTATGATACTAAATCAGTCGAATGGCGTATGTGTTGTTTAACGGTATATTAAAAAATATATAACTGAATATACGGATGGGTGACATTCATGTCAATTAGTCAAGGGTGAGGCATCAGGAGAGCATTACTAGGTCGTTAGTCATGGAAGATTAGTTTTTCAAAGTTCTGGGAATGTATATATTACCCCAGCTGGATGCTGCGTCCTGTTCTTCTCGAGAAGAATAGACATGTTAGTGATAAGAAAACATGTATTCTGGTGACAGCGGTTAACCCCTGGTGAGAAAATAGGTTAGTGATGTTTTAAGGAGAAAACATTGAGAGAAAAAAAAGAAGGTTGTCTAAATGTGTAAAGAAGTATTTAACTAGAAAAAAAAATATATATAAGCGTAGTTTATACTCTTTGGTAATAATTATTTTTAATTACAACTGTTGTATTTGTTTCAGATATTTATAAACAAATTACGAACATTTTTTCGAAAGTACATTGTTTGGAAACTTTGAGGCTTCTTGCGGCTCTCAAACCAAAGATGAGGTAACATTCAGTAAAAGTTTAGTGCTTTTAATAGGAAAGGAACTTACTACTTACATTTGCGTAAAAAGGTTTCCTTCAATAAAATATTTATCCTATTACAAGCTGGGATTATTGCATGATTTTTATTAAGAAAATATTTTTAGAAAGTAGTTAAAAGTTCTAAATTTATTTAGTTAAAAGTAAAATTATTTTTCTAGTAATCATGCCACGGTGTATATTTATGTATTATCACCTGAAGTATGCACTATGTTTATTAGTTATCTTTGGTTCAGATTTATTATTTTTATAATCAGTATTTCATTTCCTCAAATTTCTTTGAAAATGGGCTAGCAAGTATGCACAAAAATGTTATATGCCGCCAAAAGTTAAAATCAACCATAAAAGTTTGTAGTCAATATTTAAGTAAACGGAAAAAATGTCTTCTAATATTTGAATATGATTCATAAGCACTGAAACATACTTAATGTTACTTACACTATACCTTTATTACACCAGCTTCAGAGATAAAAAAATATTTTTGTATGCAATCTAATGATGCTTATCTAATTTATCCTCAGAGTTGAAACGTCTTTATATTGATCTTGCGGAAGAAATATTCCACTCGCTATCTGTCTTTGAGGATCCTATCTATCGCGAAGCTAAATTTCTCTATTTAATTGCCGATCAGCTCTAGACCTTACGGAAATAAGAAATATTGTCCAATGCTGTGTGGCTGAAACAACATTTTTAACTTATTATGACTCGCAGGTTCAAGATTTCTGTTCTGAGAAAAAAATTAAAAATCTGTTTCTACTATTCTCATTATTCATTTTCGATTCTCCCTTTTTACTTTGATGAAGTTAACCGTTTTGAGGAGAAAATCCGTTATTTATAGGATATAAAATATTTACCAATGTACAGAAAGACTAAGTGATAAAATCAACATTATTATAGCACAAATTGCATAAATATTGCAAACACGTGTTTCGAGGCTATAAAAATCCCTTTATGTATAAAGTTGTGAATTTTGGTTTGAAAAAAATTCTGTTTTATAGAATTTGTACATGCCGAAGTGTACATTAGGATCATAACATTGATAAAGGGCTCGTCTTAACCAAGGCGTCTATAATATTTTGGAAATTTGCGTGGTAGTGACATTGTTTTTATGATTTATCATTTACTGATGCTTTTAAAGGAAATAAAAGTAATGTTTTGCTGAAGCAAAATGTAAAATGTTTCAACAAAGTTAACGTTCTCTTTAAAATACACAAGAACGAAGGGAAAAAAGAGTGATTTTTCGAATTTAGGCTTGATTACTGTGATAACAATGATGCTTACACAGTATTAATAAATTATTTTCAATTTTTTCAAAGTAAAAAAAATCAACAACGATTTTTTGATTTATGTAGAATAAGTTGAATATTAAACGCTTGCTTTGCTATTTAAGAGATAAACGAAAAGAAGGATGCAAGCAACTTAAATGAAAAGAACAACTTTATAAGGCCAGAGGAAAAGTTTCGTAACTTTTTTGGCTTAACATAAAATTTCCAAGAACGAGGTAGGAAGGGAGAGAGAAAAAGAGAACATATATTTGACGTTATTTTTACAATGACGATTTTATCAAGGACCACATGCGCAACCTTGAAAAAGCATTTCGTATTTACATGACAAAAAGGCATTTTTCCGCCATTGTAAACACATGATTCTCCATTACAAACGTATGAAAATTGCTAAATATTTATATTTTTTATAGCAGGGCATGGCCAAGAAATACCGGGTGTTTCTAGACGAATATCGGTTTTTCAACGCTTTGTAGTATTTATAACGTAAAACGCAAAATTACAATTAATACACGAAATGAAAGAGCAACTCAAACAGTTTTACGTATAAGCTTATATGTGTCTAATGTGAGCAGTTTTGGCAAGGCGGTACACATCAAGTCGATAGCCCAGTTCTTCCCAAATGTTGTTCGCTGCTTCTGGTGTAATTGTTGCAACAGCCGACTCAATCCTGTTTCTTAGGAAGCGTAGGTCAGCTGGTAGTAAGGATACATACACACGATCCTTTATGAACCCCCACAGGTAGAAATCACATAGCGTGAGATCGGGTGAGCGTGGAGACCATGCGAAACAATATGGGCCCTTTGCGGCCAATTCAGCGTTCGAGTACAGTGATGTTCAATCAATCGCTATTTGCAAACTGATGATACCATCTACATATATTATTATGACTTGGGGATCACATCTGAACTTAATCCGTAATGCACTGCACGTTCCTCTCTAACTCCAGATTCGGTCTTTGCAAACTGCAGAACACAGAAACGATTTTCTGTTCACTAGTTACCATTTTTGCTACTAACGCTTTCTAGCACATGCGCAGAAGCTCTCTAGCGCATGCGCGTACCAACAAACAAAACTGTTTGAGTTGCTCTTTCATTTTATGCTATAATTACGATTGTAAGTTTCACGCAATTAATACTACAAAGCGTTAAAGCAACGATATTCTTTTGGAAACACCCTGCATAATGCACAACATTTCTATACCAAGACATACATGAAAAGAAATGCTTTTTGATTATCAATGGTCACATAACCAGGGTCCAACCGATAAAACTTATATCTTATTTATATTTCTAGAATTAATAAAAACAGGGAGAGTTTTCTGCAGTTAAAAAAAAGATAAATAAACGGAAAAATACGGATGCATAAAAAGAAAAATAAAAGGAATAAAAAAAGCTCAGTCGTAAGCTTAACATATAATTTAAAGGAATCCAAAAATTTAAATTTTTGCTAGTTTCTTTTCAAATGCAATCTGCATTTTATTAAAATGATTATTTAAAGTCATGGAAAATGAACACATTCAATTAACTTGAAACGATTATTCACATAAGAAGAATTCGTTTTCCGTAAATCAGCTTAAAGTTAATGTAAGCGAATTTCAGTAAGTCTTCGGAATTCAGCTTTTTTCTTTTTACTTTATGAATATAAGTCCTTTCTGAATCAAAACATGCGGTCATTTCTTTGATTAGAGAAGTGTACTTAGTTTAGTAGTTTGATAAATTTGTTTTATTTCATGTACCAGAATTGAAGTTCGATACAAAATATCTCAGAATAATACTCTTAGGAAATAATTTGAATTTGACAACTGAATACTTACATAATTTATCCCAAAAATATTATATGAAATACTAGCTCACTGTTTCCGCCATGCAAAGTTTTAAAGTTTTTCTAAGTTTTGTTCGTGGAATTTTTGAATTTTTTGAGCGATGAGGAAGAAAAAGTTCAGAAAGAACACGAGGTTTAAATGTTATAAATTTTTAATAGAATGAATCGAAAATCTTTTAATAAAATGTATGTAAAGGATTTGGTATTATTTAGCTATTTTTAAGGAACCTATAATTTTTTCCATGAAAAGAATTTAGTGTTTCTAGTGTCTTTGAATGTTAAAAATGTTGAAATAGGAATTAAGTATGTTGGTAGAAAATTAAAGAAGTTAAGAGTATAATTGTTTAATCTAAACGATAGTTTCCTATGCTAAGGTACAGCAGAAGCAATAACTTTTTTTCCCATCTCAACCGAACCAACGATATCAAAGATCTAAATGAAACAATCAACAAAGCAACATAAAAATGGTTTAAAATTGAAACTTTCTTGCTAGACGTGTTTTGGAGATTACGTCACGTGACTTGTTTCCTTAAAGTTTAAAGCAGCTCGTACATTCCTTTTCTCCGAGGAGTTCTTTTCACAGAATTCCACTGGCGCAGCAATCACGGAGAGTGTTCACGTGTTCTCAGTTTTCAGGTACGCTTGAAGGATTTTTCCCTAGACTCTCGTTTTCGTTGACTGAGGTTGAAAATGCGACGTCTTAAATCCTGATTTACGAGTTTCTGACTTAAGGAATCGCACTCTTCTCTCTTTTTGGTTTCACCATTTCGATATTTCCTGGACAAATCAAATGCATTCCTATTCAGAGTGAAATCGAACTTAGCATTTGCGTAATACTTCAGATTTTTTTCTATAATGTATTTATTATTATAAAATGCACTTCTTATTAATAGTTTTCTTCTTTTTCATTATCTCTGAATGTAAAAGTTCGTTTCACAATTAAGAAAATTGTTTCTCACTTTTCTAGAAAAAAATATACTGATGTCCTTTTACTGCGTATTCATATTCTTCCAATAAAACACTGAATTTCATTACAATTTTTTTAAACAGTAATTTGATGATTGTAAATTAATCAAATGTATATTTTATTGCTCTTTTTTCTTCTGAAACTAACGAATTGTTTAATCTTATGCGTGACCCATACATGAATAAATAACAATAACCTTCTCCCTGTATATGTCTACGAGGAGGACCATAAGGAAACTTGGTGATCATGAGGGAGCCACAAGTAAAAAAAAGGTTGAGAACCCCTGAGTCAAACGACAGGAATTGCTTTGTGGTAAAAAATTACTTACAGATTAGGGGCAAACTTATATATTTTAAAATCCTTTTCGACAGCTACACAAAATTGAAAGTTATTTTGCCATGAAATACGATTTACAGATACACTTGCTGGTAAAACATTTTAGTTTTCCTATTAGATGGCTATTCGGAGGTAAGAACCACTCTACCGTGAAATAACATTTACAGATTTACTTGTCAACATTAACTGCGTTTTCTGTTTGCATTTTTGATTTGCACAGCTGTAAGACATGCTTTGTCGTGAGGGAAAAGTTGAAAAAGTACGTGAATATGCAGTGAATAGGAGTCACGGCGCAAACATTTTTTTATAGTGAAAAAAATACACTGACACTGATTATAATCGGGGAATTGTCATGTTCATAGTCAGTTGCAATACAGCAGTCGGGAATGGTGTTCCGAGAAGTAATTACGGACGTGTTATTTAGTTTAAAGTGTTCAATATTAACACATTATGAACGGGCGGCGTAGCACGCGCAGCTATGTTGCGCAGTGGGCTAAGTTGAATAAGTTCTAACAAATGTTCTAAACAAAATACACCAATTCATACATTATATGAAACATTATTTTTTCCCTTGAGTGACTTAAAAGTGGTGATTTTGAACGGGTACAAGTACTAGCCCCGCTTTTAAACGGCAATGCACGAAACGGGTACTAATACCTTCCGCCCGCTCATAATGTGTTAATATACAAAATAAAATTGTTAGTTTAATTTTTTTTTCACTTTCGATTACTACCTAAAAATGTCTTCTGAAAAAAAAGTTGCATGCTGTTTGATATTATTCAAAGAATTTCAAAGAAAACTTTTACATTCAGCTTCAGTTGCTTGAAGGCAAAGGCTCAATGTTTTCCACATAAACGTTTCCAAGTAGGAAATATATCGAAATGTATCCTTGCGAAGGGATTTTTTTATGCCACAAAACCCAAAAACCTATTTCTTTAAGAGGAATAGTTGTACTTTCGTTTTGGATTACTAAACGAATGCGATTAAAAAAATCCAACAAAAAGTCTATATTTTTGACTTTGTGTTGCCATTTACCAGATGTATGTATAAAGATTTTAAAGCATCTATTTTTATTGACGGGGGAAACAGTAAATTCAAAGTAGGGGACGAAAAAACTAAATGTGATGTAAAATTGATGAAAATTTCAGTTTTTTCTTTTCAAAAATTGCAAGTGTTAAAAGATTATTTAATTTATGCGAAATTAAACTTTAAATATCACAAACATGTGTTTCTGGGTTATAAGCAAGAGCATATATGAAGAATGGGTTTCTTCTAGTACACTAACACGTACATGGAGTTTTTTTTTAATGTGTGCAATGTTGGTTTTCTCATCAGTTGCTTCCATACACAGGTAAACGTTTATTTCCGATTAAATGAATAATTACGAATAAATATTTAATTTTCCAAGTTTACATATTTTAAATTTAAACTTCCTAAAATACTTTTTAAAACTACTTCCTCATAATAAATGCTTCATAAGTAAGTCTTTATGTTTTCTTAGGTTAACGAGTAGAAACTACTACGTTGTGACCATCACGAGACTTTCTTTCAGATGACTGCTCTGTATTCCAAAGCTGTCAGAGGAAACCCCTTTAAAGTTATCAAAAGGCACCGAAACTTAACCAATTCTTGTTCTACTGAGGTACAATGCGAATTTTAGTTAGAACCTTGCATTGGGTCTTGAAATATACACTTGGCGAGAAAAACATTTGATTGTGTGATTGTCTCATTCTATACCTCATCATAGAGATTGGCACCAAAACTAATCAGCAATCTAAATGTTCCTGTTGAGATACAGCTTTTGAGGTTTTTGTCTGAATGAATTTCTTACACGAGCTTTTTTCCCTTACGTTCCTAGCAATGAAGCTTAACAAGAAAAAGCGTTTGATAGCTCCTTAGCCTTCAGGGGTGGATGACGCCGAAAACGAATCATCACTAGTTCTCCTAGAAGTTACCCTGCATATCTACTTTTGTTTTCAGTCCTGTATTACTTCTTGAGATATATGTTACTTTGTTTAAGCAAGGGAAAGGTTCGGTAGCGACCACTCATTGCAAAAAATGTTCAACTTTTTTCCCAATTAAGATCAACATACCAACTTTTGCTTGAATTCTTCTATTACTTCATGAAATACTTCAATGTGATGCTTTAAAAACAGAGTGAAAAAGTAAATAAAATAAAATAATATGAATTAAAATAAAAATTAAAAACAAATAGTTTGATTCCATGCTTTATGTTTTGAGTGAGACGTTGAGAGTGGCCACAAAATGTGTTCACCCACACACACACAGAAACAGAGCTATACCCAGACAGATACTATCCAAAAATGGTTAATGGTTCATGGTTATGAGTTCAGCAAGTCTTAAAACCTGTACATTCGTCAAAATTTAAAAATCGAAAGTTTTTACGAATCAATTATTTTCTTCCATATATTTTGGATGTAGAAGTGAGTAAAAATGCAATAATTAAATTTATGAGAAGTTATGTTTTTTAGTAACATTTCTTCCGATGGCAAAGTTAAAGTACTACTGATAGTAACGTTTTTTTCTTAACGGCAGAGAAATTTGAAAAGGGACAACTGGTAACGATGATGATATCGTGCAGCAATGAAGACACTTAGTTTTTATAAACAGATGAAGAAAAAACAAGTTTTTGTAGGCGGAGCAAAATATTTGTTTTTAAAAGAGAATGGAAAAACTAAATTATAAACAAAAATGTTGGGGAATACCCCAGTTTGAAAATGGAGCCAAATAAATGAAGTCTTTCAGTAGTGCATCGACTTTGAAAACATCAGAAGTGCTGTTTTAGAATAAAACTTCGATAACTTAAAAAAAGCGAAATTGCATTTGTAAATTTTTGTAGAAAGGAAAGATTGATCAACTTTTGAAAGCCCCCTGTCCCCCGACTACGATTTTTAAATATTTTAATGATTTGAAAAGTGAATAAAAAAATTAATTTATTATTGCACCATTTAAAGAACTGAGTGTGACTTTTTATTTAATTTTGCTAGTTAGATACGGCATAAATAGAAATGTTAGGATGTGAAGTAATTTTTATTGTTCTACATAGTTATATAGTTGGTTTTGACTTTATTTGTTTTTTCTTGAAACAAATAATGAGAAATAACATAATGAAAAAAGAGCAAAAACAGACATTACAGTTTAGAAAGCATGTTTTTTTTTACTGTAGAGTTACTGTAAAAAATGTATGTAAAAATGAAAAATTAAAATTCTGAACTTTTTGGGTTAGTTGTATTTGCTACCTCTCTGCCTCCTTTCGACATACATTTCTAGTTTATCTCTTTAAAAAAAAGCTGCAGTTTTTTAACTCCTAAACTCATTTTAAGCGGGAAATTAGTCGCTGCATTCTAATACAATCTTATGTCAAAGAATTAGCGCAATATCTGAAGCATTTTGTTTTCATCACAAAACAACTTTCGTTACCAAACCAGCCTGTTAACTCTTACAAGTAGTTTATTTCAACAAAAAAGAGAGCTGAACATTTAAAACTTTACAATATATTTGACTAGTGTCATCTTCTTACTGAAAAGACACACATTGGTTAGGAAGCGAAAATTATTAAATGTTTGCGAGGATGAGTTTTAAGTAACAGAGCGAGACGATTTAATGTTTTCCCTAAGGTGTAGTTATAGTTTCTCACAAGTTATCAAGACACGAAGTTTCCTCATTCCGAAAGTTTTGAAAAGCGATGTATGTGTCAAAGGATGCTTGAAATAAAGTATAGAATTGTATGGGGATGTTTGTGACTGCTATGAACACAAAGCGTGAGCAAAATAATAGTAGTCACGAGTAACATGTCGTAGAGTGTTTATATTCTGATACTTCTATTGTTATAAATTATTTTGTGAAAGTTTATTGATATATATTTAGAAGATTCTCTTTTGAAGTGAGGGATCAGATTTACAAAGTGTTGAGATACATTAAAAATTGTCTGAATTCGTTAGTAAATACTTACCAATAAATATTTTTCGGGATTAAACAAAAATAAACTACAAAACAATTTGCCCGAAAATACATTCAAATCTGCTGGAAATCAGTTATCCGGAGTCTGATGTAAAATTGCAGAGAACGAAACACAGGAAACTACAAAGACTTTCAAAAAAGCAAATTTAAATGAATAAAAGACAGAGAACATTGTACATTGATAGCAACAAATAATGTGCCGCAGTTGTGGCGCCATATGTGAGCAGGCTGAATTAATATTTATCGGACACAATGTCGAAGTAGAGTTCTGTTAATCCCATGCTGCTGTGATTCCTATACCCAAGGCCTCTCGTCCAAAGATGCCTCTGGAGTTCGGAAGACTGACCACCGAGAGCTAAGCCTTTCACCACTAGAACTGAAATTAAACTATACACCAACAATATATAATGTATTTTTCTGACTATTTGTAACCTGATAGTCACATATCTCAAGTGTTTATTTACGCATTTTTTTACATTTTTTAAGTTGGTAATCACAGATTTTAAGTGTCCAGTTTTACTCAATTTAACAACTCGTTCTCTTATGCAGAGTGCGGGAAAACAAGAATTTTGTTAGAAACTGTTATCAAGGAATTTGAGTATTGATTGGAAACAAATTCTTCGTAAACTTACAGAAACACTCAGTCTCCCTTCTGTACTTTTATAGAAGTTGTTTACAGTGTATTCGGAAATAACTCGGCAGTAAAAAAAGAGCGTTTGAAGTTCGAAAGGTCAAAAATACTTTTACTAATTCAAACATTTATGTCGTATAGTTATTAAAACACTTTGAAAAAGTATGGCTTATAGCCGTATGGATACATCCAATTGCAATATCAAAGGAATTATTAAATTCCCCGTAACTTTATCATATTCATTGGAACTACGAGGTGTATAATAACTAATATTTAATTAAAACATTTAGTGATAGAAGGAAACATTTGATGTCATGCCTTTTGCAATGTTCATGCATCATGTATTAAAATTGTTATCGTACATAAAAAATGAATTTCGTTGCAATAACTTAGGTCAATAATAATTACAATAAATTAATTTGCATCAGTAAAATATTTTTCTTGATATGGAAGTTATTGGGGCTAATCCAAGTATCCAAATTTGTTAACTTCAGGAGAAGCATTATTGTAAAATATTTTTGTACGGTATTAATGCCAAGAAAATACTTTAAACTTTTAGACATGTTGATTTTGTGATAAAATTTATTACTCCGTTGGGAAACAATTTCCATTCCTCTAAATATTAATGCAATTATGAAAGCCGAAAAAACCGTTACTTCCTGGCGATATAGAACGATTTTCAGGCAATATCGATTGAAGACATACGAAATTCAAATATTTTTTCATTAAAATAACATCTTATATTATACTTGTTAAATAACATCGGGTTAGTAAAATTGATAATGTGTTAATGATTCTCAATGTGTACATTGAGTATTTTAACAGCGAGGAAATTAATTGCGAGAAACTATGTTATTAAGTTGAATGACTTCAATTGATATTCAGATTCAAAATCAAGTTGAGAGAAATAAATTAGTTGCAAATTTATTCTGTAACAAGCAAGACGCAACGAAAGTCCATTAAAATCTTAAGAGTTCATTAGTCGAAACCATTTTCCTTCGCTCGAAGCGATACAATGGAATAAACATGCAAAACCATATGCTAAACATCTTCTAATTACGTCTTTTATGAATTAGGCTTAAAAGTAGCACAAAAGATTTGCCGTGAAACTTGACGGAAAACCGCTTTTTGAAAGCAGCGGATGTACATGCATTTGCTTCTGTTTTCAGTAAGTAATTTACATCAAAACGGTAAAGGTGAACATTTATCCTCAACATTAACTTTGCTTTCGTAAAAAAGGTTATTGTCAAAGTTCTATTATTCCGTAATCACACAAAACTATTTGTAGAGCAGTTTTCACTCAGGCAACTTTCGCCATACATTACTTATATACATATATATATATATATATATTATATACATTGCTCAAATATTTACCAAAATAAACAATGTTTTTCTAAAAGCACTGCTTCAGTTTTGTTTTTCCACCAATCAGAAAGACTGATCGTCACATTGAGCTGTATAACTAATTGGAGTGCTATCTGAGTGATTTTTGTCTGATTGAATCAAATAACATCCTGAATAGATGCTTTTAACAATATACCATTGACAGCTTATAAACTTTCTGGAGTGACATCTACCGTAGAATTAACATGGAGAGAAAGTGGTCAGAGCGAAAGGATACAAGGAACCAGACTCTCCGGTCCAAAGTCCGCATTCTGTCCCTTGACTTGTAAGTTAAATGTGCTACTGGTACACCATTAATTCCTCAGATTCGAAATTTGCTTGGACGTCACGTTAAAGAAGTGCGTTCCAAAAGTCTAATTTTTTACCACTTTCATTTATATACTCTTTGTGATTGTAATTTCTTTTCCGTCCGGTTATTTTTGAGGAACTAAAATTTATATATTTTTTCACAAATGGATATCGAGATGATGAAAATATCTGAATTTAGACAGACAAAATACCTAAAATATTCATAGGAATTTATCTAATAGCTTGACAAGACCAAAAGTACACGACGTGAAAGAAGTTTAGTGAATTAGACTCGGAAAAGAATACATTTGACCAAATAATCGTTAAGCAGTTTCCTTTTCAACTGGTAAGCAAAAAAATAACCACAGATATAGACAAACTGCATTCCAATGAAAGACTACTTTGGTGCGGTAAGTTATAAATACAAATTGCTCCCTTTTGTAAACTCTCATTTTATTCAATAATCAACTTTAAACGCACAGGTAAGTGAACATTTTACCTATCTATTTATCTATATATATATATATATATATATATATATATATATATATATTGCTTGGAAACTGATAAAAACTAAAACAATTTGCTCCATAGCGAATAAATAATTGTACTCAAAATATATTCTACTTCAAATTATTAACTTTATATTATTTTAAATCATTGCACAGAAATGGCTAATTTACGTATTTTGTAACTCATTTGTTTTTGAAGTTTTAGTTTTCAAGTAATTTTTGTTGCAGTTCAGATAGGTCTACATTTTATTTTTTCAACGTTTGTGAGCTTACATTTTGAAAAACAAAATGGGCTAGATAAAAACAATAATTATAAATTACTGAAATGTAACGCCAAAGAGTCTGACAGAATGAAATATAACTGATGTGTTTTATATATATATAGTTGAAATAAAGAGATATGCTTTGTTTAGAGACAATTGTTACAAATGCACATTTGAAATTATCTCGATAATTAGGGTATTTAGCCAAACGAGAGAGATTTAGATAGTTCATTTTGGTGTGCGGAAAATACTCTTGTAAAGTTCTTGATGAATTTCTTGTTAGTTTCGCTGATTTTCCGTAATCCTTAAAATTTATTTAACTTTAGACACTACTATAAGAATTCTGTTCCTCAATCCCATTTGCGATGCAAAGCTCTTAAATCGTCTTTTCGACGTATAATTCTTCAGGGATACAATTTTTTAGAATGTTACAAAGGGTAAGTATATATATATATATTTACAATATTACGAATTTTTTGACTTAAGCAAGTAATGAATTATATTGCCATCTACTAAGACTTTTAACACTATTCGTGGGATAGGAAATTAACAACAATCTACAACTATGTACATTGTAAAAAGTAATGCTTGAAAATACTTTTTACTGTTTATATACTTTTATTTTATCGGTAAATGTTTTAACCACAGCTTTAAAAAAAATCACTCTCAGAGTTATGCTAAAAATGCATTTAAAGAGTTCTACGATCGGCCGGTGGTGAAATAAGAGCCAAACTCTACTTCCAAATTTCCCATTAATATGTATCAGAAACATATATCAACACGCAGCCAGATAAACAGCAGAAAGAATCGACAGAAACGTGAGAAGTTCGAACATTTGGAGCAAAAAAAAAATCTTTCCATAATTTTGAAATTTCTAAGTCACACAATTCTGAATTCTATACGGCATTTCGGTATACGAATTTCCATTCCATTCCATTACGTTTACTTCTCTCCCTGCGTGCTCCACTGAGAAAAGAGAAATATTAGCGAAGAAATGCTGTTACAGTTTACAAAAATTTTAAAATATTCAGCATGAAAGTGAAAACTAAATTTTGTACTTTAGCTATTGGTCTGGTAGCATAAAAATAAATTGCTCAAGATATGGAAAACGCGATTTATATTCCTTTAAGATTTGGAAGCGAATGTTAAAATATTTTAAATTTAAAATTGAATTCTATCGCAGTTTGCATAATTATACCCTCAAGGAAGTTCTATTTTTAGTGTTATTTGATTAAGTACTTTTCCGAAAGAATACTGTGAAATTTTATTCTCATGTGCAATAATAATAATAATAATAATAGTGAAAAAATGCGCGAGTTCATTTCCAAATTGAAAGTTTGTTTTATTTTTTAAATTTAGAATTGTGTGTCTTAAATCTCAAAAAGGTATGTTTATTATTGTAATTCATTTTTTAATGATTTTTCTATAATGTATTACATTTCATTGTGTTTAGAATGTTAGATTGACAAGAGAAACGTTGTTGTCTTCGAAATTCCATACGCTACTCTGTAGGGGACTCCAATGAAGGACGCGCATCTGAATTCGTTCTTTCGTGCGGTTAAGAATGTGGTGCATTATTGTGCGCCACGGTATTACTCGTATTCTTAAGCGTAGTTGGATGCGCCGCGTTCAGTCGCGCTGTGAAGAACGTATGTGTAAAGTCCCTTAATCTGGTTAAAGGGCCCTATACGTTCTTAACCGCGCGATTTAGGGTGCCCGATCATGTTCTTGGTGCGCGATCATGAACGCACATCTGAGTGTAATTCTTGAGCGCGCTCCAAAATTGCATTTGCACGCACACTCTTGAACGCGCATCTGAATGGCTCGTCTTTTGAAGTGCTCTTAAGAACGTATGTGTAAAGGGCCCTTTACTCACTAGAGTTGTTCAAAAGTTCAAAGGAACATTTTTTAAAGTTCTGGAGAACACTGAACGAGCGAAGTAGTTTAAGTAATTTTCTCATTAAGTTTTGAATCTCGAGAAAATATTTTATCAAACTACAAATTCCCGAAATTAGTATCTGTGCATGATAGTAGTTAAATACCGAGCAGTGTTTGGCTTCCGGAATTTTGTTGAAGATTTCCCCTTAAGTTAGTTGTAGAAAATTAACACGGGGCTTGCTTTCTTTTAAAACACTTTAACTGTAGAAAAAGTGTGTCCTAATCATTTAAAATCATTTATTATTCGCACGAAAATGTTTTTAAAGTTTTGGCAATAAAGACGAATTTTTAATAATACTTTGTTACAAAAAACAAAATGCAAAAAATCATAAGTGCTTTTTCTGTCTTCTATGCATTAATTAAATGAAATCTCTGTTTAAAAGGGTATGAAAAGTAGTTCAAACTCTAAAGATTTAACGCGCAAAGGTGTTCGTTTTCTTACAGTTAATTATATTTAGTTAATGCCAATTTTTAAAACACATTTTAATTTCATTTGTGTGTGTGTGTGTGTGTGTGTGTGTGTGCAGTGTTTCAGAAGTTAAGATCGGTATTCAGTGTTTTTATTTAAACAACTAGAAATGATTTTTTTTAAATGTAAAATATTAATGAAACCGCTGGTATAATTCACGTTTTATGTCTTTCACTGGATATTCTAAAGCTGAATTATATTTTAATGTACCTAAGTGGTTTGCGTTAATTTCATAAAGCAAAAAGCTTTTATAATTTACAGTATTAGGCCTCCGTAAAATCTTAAACGCTTAAAATTAATTTTAATTTCTTCCTTTTTTTTCAAGGACAGAATAGAAAGGCAACCTAGTAAAAATCATTTGTGAAGTTTCCCAATTCAAATTTCACAGAACATTAGTCGGAAGCAGAGCTTTAAGTTAATGAAATTCAAAACTGGAAACTGGAAAATTTGTCGTTAATATTTAAAAAAAAACAAAAAAAAAAAAAAAAAACAATAGCAATTGTCAAAAATATGAATATGATGAAGAAAAACATCGTGAATAAGTATTGATATGATTTTAAAAACAAAGACTCCTATTTAGTTTTAAAAAAGACGATGAACTCGTTAAAGTTTCAGATGTATTGGCTGATTAACGAAAAAAAGTACTATGTTGTTAAATCGAATACAAGCAATAAGCGTTCCTAAACTAACAATATAATAGAGCTAAGATCGTGTATGGTGTGGAGCACTAGCTGTGTGCGAATTAAAGTGAAAAGCATACTAACCTGGTCTAACACAACTCCAACCGCAAAGGCCATCACAAAGGCATCGTTTTCTGGAACTGATACAGTCGTTGTCATTCTTGCACTTTCGCAAACAGGTGCGACCTTTAGCGATAGCCTCAGATCGGTCACGAGGGCACCCATCTGCTGCGTCGTCCACTCCCAAATCGTCCTCATCTGCAGGAAGAAAAATAGCTCATAGATGTTTTGTAAGATTTAAAAATAATATTATTGTTACATCCAGTCGTATCCAGACTAAATTGAGGAGATTGCGCGATATGTAATATCACCGGAAGTTAGGCTTAGCCGTTTAAGTTCAGAAATATAAATAATGCAGGCAAAATTGACTGGTAAAACATCCAAAACGTAGAAATGAGGCCATATTGACTTAGAAACAAACACAATTTATTTACAACTATTATTTACACAACCATGGAAATTCTAAAACTTAAAGTTGCCTTGCCTCACAACGCATCGATATTATTTGTCATTTTCTACTTATCGCCTTCTTCCTTCCGTGCTCCGTGTTTTTATATCACAGCCAGGGCCATTGCCATTCTGGAGAAAACAAAAATTGTTTGGTCGTTCGGTGGAATTCGCAACATAATCATCACCAGGGTTGAGGCAGTGTCGCTCGCAAAAAATACAGCACTAGAAAATTTTTACATATAAAATCTCCAATTACAAAAAATATCCATTTTTTTATATTAATTTTTAACTCTTTAATTGAAGGAAAAACGAACAAATAAAATATGGCTCTATTAATACGCAGCGATATTTTTATCTTTTATCTTTTTGTTTTGTAAGAACCATATTCGCAATAACACTCTTAACGGAATTGGAAGTTTTTTGTTTAGCAAAATATCGTGACTTGCTTTTGGTTTCAACATAAAATAAGTCTAAATATAAAATCCATACTCTATTTTGCGTGCATTTCAGGGGGGGGGGGACATTCTTAACAGAATAGTTTTTAATGAGTAATTTTTAAGAAAAAATTTCAAGCTTCATAGCATTGAAAAACTAAAAAATATATATTTTCCTCATCTCATTTCACATTTTTTACGCAGCGTTTTGGGAGTCATCTGTCATTTTAAAAATCTGCTACTTGTTTAAAGAAATATTTTTTGGATAAATTATCAATTCAGCGAACTTCATCGGGTTAAAGACCATATGTTGAGAAGTTTTCTCGTTTTAATAGATTTATCGACTTTTTAAAAATAACTTTCGTAATCACAAAACCAGTTCTTCCCCCCATTTCTTAGTCAATGCGCAGGTTCTTGCAGTTTAATGACCGTCGCATGCAGTAACAACATTTTGTTTCCTTTTTTGCTTTCAGTCTAATATAAACTGAAGTTGAGTTAATTGAAACGATTTAAGGAAAGAAATGTACCGTTACTTGCAAAGTTTAGAATTATGCTTGTAAGACAACATTTGGAATAAGTGAACACTTTAAAAATGAGCTTATAGACACGAAGCGCCTCAGACAGAGGGAAAACGGCAGTTTTAAATGCTCTAAAAGAAAATGTTATCATGTGGCCTTGAAGAAGAATCAAAAGAGTGAATCTTGCCTTCTAGCATTTTTTACAACATGAGTTTTAATTATTAGTTTGCTACAGAAAAAAAGTCCGTCGCAAAAAACCAGTTATCTTTTAAAAAGTGAAAATAAAGTATATAATTTTGTTCTCCATATTATTTATTATCCAGGTAAAATTTAAATGATTACTTGTCTTCTAAATACGTCTGTAAGTTTTAGGATGCAAACAGGAAATGCAGTGTATAGTTTCATTATTTTCCCACTGAGATGTTAATAGTGAAATAACTGTCTGTTTTTATCATCGCCAAAAAAGTGAATTAAATTTAGATACGTTTTGTTTCAGAGCTACATATGTCATGAAGACGCGAGATAGTGAATGATGCTACATGTCATGTAAACTATAAAATATATGTTGCATTTATCTTCATTGATCCGTCCCCGTAAACGTCATAGAAAGGCACGCATTTTAAAAGACCTGAGGGCAACCTTACACCGTGACTCATCTAAAATCATAAAGCTAAAAAAAGCTTCATTTTGAACATAGTTCACAATAAATTATATAAGAAACTTTTGCATTAGAGAACTTAATATTGCTTCCTTAAATTTCAAATACAATTGGCTTAACGCCAAATATAAAACCCCAAAATAATAGCTCAAACCTAATGTTTTAAGTTTCCTCTAATATTTTGATTCATTTTTCAGTTAAAATACCCTATAGATCAGTATTTCCCAAACTATGGGTCACAACATACTGGTGGGTCGCGAGCGAATATTGAGTGGGCCCTCGCCTCTGTACACATGAATAAATAGGAAGTCTGTGAATAAAAGTAACTAAAGTTGAAGGTGATGCTAAAACTTTAATGAAGATAAATCCGAAACAAATACATCCTTCCCATTGAAATAACTTTGTAAAAAAAACCTTGCAGGTGTAGGTATTTAAGTAATAAAAAATATTATTTGAATTGTATTTATTATTTCACACTGTTAAAAAAAATTTACTTAAAAATAAGTACTTCCATGTACTTGTTTTTTTTTAAGTAAAATTAACTCAAAAACGAGAACATTAAGCGCTCAAATACAAGTGATGATTCTGATTTAAAAATGAGCTTCTGGGTAGATATAAATATAATCACTTGTCATTTTAATCGCATATTAAAAATGGCAAAAAAAATCATTTAGTGAATGCGTGTACTATTATGAACCTTTTAACGTGCAAAACATACAAGTTTTCACTCTTCGAAATTACGAACTATATCTTGAGCAAATGTGTTACGTAGCGCGCAAGAATACGCCGGTGATTTTGAACACATGCGTACTCACTCAGCTCCATGTGCGTTCTCAACTGCCGGCTGGTGGAAAACAACAATGGAGTTCTTTAAGGAAAAGCGGGAAGTATTGAAAATGATGAAATCCTACACTAACTTTGAAAGTAAGAAATATTATTTTTCTTCTTATTATGCAAATAGTCGTTATTTAATCAAATTCCATTGCCTAATTCTTAGCTAATGTTTTTTGCACGTGTTTTGTTCCTGAATTTCAGAAACAGTTTTTCATCATTTGTTCTATACTTTATAATTTTCTTTTTGTGTATAATGTAAGTAGGAGTGATTTGAAAAACTTGAATCCATTAACAATAATAAACTAACAAACTTTTTTGTTAAGTATTGTATTAAAAATGAGAAGTATTGACTATTATTGAGTATTAAATTTATCTTAACCCTAAGAACTGCCTTTAAGTTTCCTAACTCACTGATATCTCCATAGGTATAAATTGTTTCGTGTTAACTCCCATCCATTTATAATAATTAAAGGTATTTAATTACTTTTTTTACCCTGTACAATCAAAAGAAATATAATTTATTTACCCAACTAGTAATTTGATGCTTAAGAATTAACTTCTTCAAAAAGTGCCCTTTTGCACGCTCCATTCAAAATCAGTTTATTTTATTAAGTTTTTATCATGACTACTTTTCGAACGATAAAATCTTATTTTATTTCACGCAATCTGCCAAGTTCACTTAAAATTACTGCAAATTTCCAGTTTTTCTCTTAATTTTTGGCCCCCTTCCTCCCCTAGAGTCTATCTAAATTCTCGTCTGTGGGGAGTACAGTTTTACTACTTATTAAATCTTTTTCAGTTATTCTATTAGCTATTCAATGAGTAGTTACTTAGCTCCAGAATTCCTATATTTTAATTCAGTTTCAGCATTTTTCAACCTTCGTAAAATTTGTCTTTTATAGAGGTTTTTTAGCACTCAGAAGCCCCTTAACTAAGCCACAGGCACTCAAAAATGGATTTTAAGCCTTCATTAAGCAGTGCGCATCTCTCCTCCTTCTAATTAATATCATTTTGATCATTCTCTGAAAGATTATTAGTGTCTTAGTCATATTATCTAACTTTGCCGCAGCTGTTCTGGCGTTGATGCAATTTTGCTTTTTCAAAATTTCTTAAATTTCTGCTAAAATTTTTCATGTTCTTATGCTTCAGTCATGTTTAATAAGTGTCAGGGTTCCTATTTATACTACGGTTTAAGTATTAATTTCACTAGTTAAGCTTTTGATGTCAGATTTTCAGATAGTCGGTTTTTCCATTCTCGAAGGCTTTTTTGAGCCCTTTTTCCAGTTTTCTCACTAATTTCTATAATATCAAATACATTTTTGCAATTCTGGAACTCTATCTGGGATACAGTTCCTCTCTAAATCAATAATTATATAGTTCTCCCATTAATTTACAAATATAAGCTGTTTTGATAGATTGCAATTCATTTACATTATCGACGGCACTTTTGGTACCCCTTTTGCACTTCTCTTAAGAATTCTAAGTTCATCATGGAATTTTTTGCTGCAGTGGAATCCCATTTGTGCCAACACACGTAACCTTTCCAGCATTTGTGAAATTTTTTAACTATTAAACTTTTTGTTGTTGTTTTTTAAGATTGATTTAGGATGCGAATACCACAAACTAAGTAATTTTCCAGATCTTCTTCAACATTGCAACTCTCAATTACAAATTTTAGTATTAAATGAAAGCTCTCTTTCACCACTACATTGTGGTAATCCTAGGTTTTCCTTTTTTACACTCAAATTTTCAAAATTTTATTTCTTGAAATATCCACGCTTTGCGACGGTAAAATTTTCAAAGCATGAAATAATGTTTACTAAATTCAGCGTCAACAAAATTCTTTTAGTATTTTTATTGCATTACTATTATTACTGCTTAGTTATTTACGTGTATATTAATTGATCACAATCATTACCATTCGAATGTATTAAGTGTGTTTGTGTGGGTGTGTTTACAATTGCAAACCAGAATTTTTTCGGTTGTAAATAGCACATTTTCCCCTGTCCAATGAATGAGAGAAAAAAAGATATTTCAAGTGAAAAAACAAATATTTTGGTTTAAACAGGCAGGTATACTTAAACAATTCATAAGAGCTAATTTTTAATTTTAGATACTTCTGTAGTAGACATAAGCAGCTCAATATTTTCATGTGGTCAGGTGTGTTATGTTGCTTTTTCTAGTTAAATGTTTAGATGGTTTACACATGATTAATTTAAATCCATGCAAATTAAAGCTCAGAATAGTGCTATTTTAGAACAATGCTATTTATGACCAAAAAAAAAATCTGTTTTGCAAATATAAACAAACCAAATTTCATCATTTTTCTTTCCAGCGTGCGTCCAACTCTTAGTAGTAATTCTAAAAGGTTTCATTGATATAAGCAAAAGTTTTGCAATAAAATTATCTAAAATACACAAACATGTGGCTCAAGGCTGTAAACTGAAATTTTGAAAATTTGGTAGAGTTGGAAAGGGGAAAATGTGCTATTTAAAACCGAAAAAACACTTCAATATTTTAAAATCTTTTCATATTAATAAAAAATATTTTGTCACGCTCAGAGCTCTTCCGCCCTGGGGACATTTCAAAGTGCAGTCTGATTATCTTCTCTGCAGGACCATTTTTCCATTATTATTATAGGAGTAGATCAACAGGTCATTGTGGTGGAAATAGCAAAAGAAAATTGTCTGTTCATATCTGCAAATTTTTTAAGTGAATTTGGAAAAAGTAAATTTGTTATGATTAGATTTAAGGGACCGTTCATAAATGATGTCACGCTTTTTTCATATATTTGACCCACTCCCCCCTTTCCTTTGGCACATGTCACGTTATGTTGCACAAGCATGATGTCACACTTGTTACTCCCTCACCTTGTCACAATTGCACTAACACCCCCCCTCCCCCCTCAAAGCGTGACATCATTTATGAATGATCCCTAATACTTTACTTTAAAATTATTCAGTTCTTGATCACTGGATTGTGAAGTACCCCTCAAAGCAAAAAGTTAACTTAGTAAAAAAATAATCTATTTGGGCGGGGACAAATGACCTGCTATTTACAGAATTTGTGTACTAATACATACTTAAAAGATTGTACTTGTTTATTAGGACTGTTGATAAAATGTATTTTTGTAGATATTTATTATTAAAATGCTGTCAACATGATTTTTTCGCACTTAGAAAGACTAAGAAATGTTTAGAAGAGTAAACAAATTATGTACAAGCCCCGAATGTTAAAGCAAATTAAACGTCGATGATCAAGAAAAAAAAAATACTTTGTTGATGCTTTAAAACAAATCAATAGTCACGACTACTCTTCAACGGTGTAGAACTGCACTTTTTACTGTTAATTTTAAGTGAAATTTTAACTGTCCTTTTTTTATTAATCGTTAGACCAGAAAGGGCAGTAGTGGGAACTAAAATATTTATAACATAAGCATGATTTTCAATACTGCATCATTTGAAAGCAGAATATGAGGGTGTTGCTAGTTATAAATAAATTCAGTAGTTTTTGTTAAAATACTTATTTGAATGATTTTAAATGTTTGATTTGAGTTCCCACCTTAATTATTAAATATTGTTATTGCTAATATTAATTTAATTACTATTGGGAGGAAAATATAAATCAACACATGCAATAGTTAATTTTTTTAAAAATGCTTTTTTTTTTTTTTTAACTTGTCTTTAAAAATCGGTTTACTTTCATCTACAAAGTGCAGAAAATCTTTTCCTTTGTTGCTTTCATCAATCAAAATAAATAACAATAATACCCTATTATAATATATAAAGCTATATTTATGTATATAGCTTTGCAATTTTTTTTTCCTCATTTTCAGAGTGCCGTAACTGCTAAGGAGGTGGAAAACCTGGCCATAATACCAAATACACCATGTTTGCTTTTTTCTGGTAAATGATAAAGTTTTATGGTATGTTTTTATCCGACTTAGTTATACTTTAGTTAATTAAGATTAAAGTGTAAGCGTTCTTGTTTTAAATAAAACTAAGTGTTTTTTTTTTTTTTTGTATGGCAAATAAAACTTCCTCTCATAAATGACCAAATTTCGAATTTTTTTTTAAAATTTGGGTTTAGTTCCTTTTGGCAGCATATCCAAAATATATTGTTAATTTTCATATCTGGCTACATCTTAAAGCATACAATGTGCTTTCACAGATTTTTTTTAAAATCTACATTTATTATTATTATTATTTTAATTTAAAATTAATCTTTTGTAGCACAAATTTAAGAAATGCAATATTTACTAACATGTGAGAAAAGTTAAATCCAAAGAACTAAAACTCTTTCTCCAGTTGCATTCAATTTTAGTAGCATTACAGAAAAGGCTAGTTATAGTTTTATGGTCACAAAGCAGGACCCCGGTGCAGAATTTTCTGTATCAATCTGTAGCATGAGTTTCAGAAGTTGAAATTTATCTGCGGCACCAAATGAAGTGGAACCAAATTTACAATCATAAAAAATAGCAAGCTATGCATTTTAAAACAGTCGACATATAACAATAATACATGCAGACAATAAATAAATGTTATAATTATTCAATTTATAAATAAATTAATAAAATTTAAAATTCAACATGCAATTAATGCAAGCTGAGAGAAAATGAAGTAAAGACAATACAACACAGTTTAATGTTTGAAAGGAAGGAAAAGTATTTATCCTGGGGGGAAAATATAATCATTTAACAAGAAGTTCCGTCTAGAACTATACGAGCCTACTTTCCCGTATACACCAAATTCAAATTTATAATCTAGCTATCTCTTTCTCTCTCTTTCTTATTTATCTTTAGTTCCAATTATTGAAAATATACCTTTTTCAACGGATAATACATATTCATTCACTCACTCATTCATTCTTTCATTTATTCAGCCATGCATTTATTCATTCATTCGTTACCTCATTCAAGTGTTTATTCATTCATTTACGCATTCATGTATTTATTCACTCATTTGTTTATATTTTCATTTATTCAATAATTTATTCATTCATTCTTTTCCTCATTCATTTATTCATTGATTTATTCTTTCACTCTTTCTTTATTCATTCATTCATTATTTCACTCATTGAGTCACTGAGAAATATCCTTGAAAATCCCGATCAAAAAATTTCATAGCAAAATAGGCTCGTACGTTCTGGATAAACTTTCTATTTCTACATGTTCTACGTTATAAGAGCTTTCCGATAAAGTTTGTTCCAAGCAAATCGGTCCGTTAGATCAGGATTTATATAGGGTTGAAATTTCCCCGTAAGCTCTGTGTTAATTTTTTGAACTGTTCAAAAATGAACAAAAACTTTTCAAATCAATATTTCACGCCGAGAACTCCTTTCAATAAGCTTTCAATAGGAACTTGGCTCTTGTGCCCAGAGTTTACAGAATTTGCTTCAATTTTGTCCATAGGCGCTAATGTTAAAATTTTTTGAACTGTTCAAAATTGAACAAAAAATTGTTCAAATCAAAAAGTGAAATATAGAAATGAGATGTCCTCGCCGAGATCTTTCGAATGCAAAAAGAATTTTTCCAATCGGACAATTCGTTCAAAAGTTATTAGGGGGGGACAGACCGACAGACCGACAGACAGACAGACCGACAGACAGACCGACAGACAGACCGACAGACGACCGACAGACGACCGACAGACAGACCGACAGACAGACCGACAGACAGACAGACCGACAGACCGACAGACACACTTTTTCCCCATCTCAATACCCTACTTTCAAATTTTTTATTTTTCAATCTTTATTTAATTACTTCACTTATTTTTGACTTTTCTTGATTTTTAACGATATTTTCACGATACATTAAGCCTTCTTTCATGCTTTATTATTATTTTTTTTTACTTTTACGGGAAAGTAGGCTAAAAAACGGAAACTTTTTTCCCTTCTCGCTTTTTTTTTTTAAATTTTTGTGAGATGGCTAATTAATCTGCAAGCTTCAAGATAAATCTGCAGTGCTCACTGCCTGCCATGCTGCACGATTTCTGCTACTGTTGGCAGGACATTGCAAATTTCTCACTGAGCACAGCTTAATTTTAATCTTTGCCTATCGTCCTTGGTTATGTATAATTATGTATTTTTGTTAGATTTTGGCCAACTTTCAGGTGAGGGACCGTTCATAAAAAATGTCTCACTTTTTTCCCACATATTTGACTCCCCTCTCCCCTTTGTTACATGTCATGCTATGTTACATAAGCAGGATGTCACACTTCTTGTTACCCCCTCCCTTGTCACAGTTTATCACAATTTCCCGAACCCCCCTTTCCCCACAAGGTGTGATGTCATTTATGAATGATCCCTGAGGACTCTGCTGTGACATCATACACGGTGGCCGTTGATAAAAAGTTATCAATGAAAGAGGTTAAAAGCTTTGATGCTGGGCTGTTCATGGTTTTTGTTACAGGGGAGGGGGGGGGGGATTATACTACAGCTTAGCCAAAATAAAAAAATATATATATAAATTTTATCTTGTTTTGAACTTAATTTTCTGATGAAATGATAAAGTCGTAACCTTTAATTTCCCCCTCAAATTTTTGCATAAAGTTATAAAACAATTTTTATTATTGAGTGATAGTACTCAACTTTTAACACCGTTAGGATAAGAATTAACCCTTGAGTTGTCATCTATCTCAAGACATCACATGAGTGGTCACGTTGTGTCATATAGACCCAAATTAAAAATTTAGTAAATTGGGTATAAAAAAGTAAAACATTGCGTCTTAATTTTAATATAATGTAAGAATATGTAACATATAAAAAGCATAGAAAAGTAAAGAAATTAAAATTGTACCTGGGTCAATATGACTCAATGGGACAGCTAAAGGGTTAAAACAAACTTGAAAAAAAACGAAGGGAAAATAAATAATAATAGCCTATTATCCTCTATTATATCCTAAATACTCAAATTGGTTTTTTCTGGATTTTTACTTTTTAATAAAGCCTAGAAAAATTTAAATTTTGTAAACTGCTGTTTGTCAAAAATTAAAAGCAATTTCTTTTTTTTTTTTTTGCTTAATGCACCAAAAATTAATTTAAATATTTAGACCCATATTACCTTATTACACATTAATTATTTCAGGACAATGAATAATTTTACTTATTGTTCTGAATCATTTTTGCCCTTTTTTCCCCCCTCAGTTTTGGCAAAAATACAAACTCTGGCATAGTGTTTGATTGTACATACATTTTATTAAAAATGAGCCATAAATATTGTTAAACTTTCAAAACATAAAAATCAATGTAGAATTCTCTGTCCAATCTTATTTTACAGGTGTTTTCTAAAGATGAACCCCGATAAAGACTTCAAAGCATCAAAGACCAAGAAAAAAAAAAAAAAAAGACTGCCATGAACCCAAAGTTTTGACTTTGTTAAATAAATTATTGACTTTAAATGGTGTTAAACATGTTGTTTTTGAAAATTATATAATAAAAATAAACACCTTTATTTTTTTAATAGTGTCCAAGTTTTTCATTTGTTATTGCTTTGTAATCATGGTTTGATTTTTTTTTTTTTTTGCATTAATTTGGATGATTCTAATTTTGTAAGTTCACAAAGTTTTAAAACTGCATATATTAAAGTAGAATAACTCTTCCTAAAACATTAAGATTTTTAATTTAGAAAATTTAATTTGAAAATATTATATACGAAATTTAATACTAATGTGAAAAGCAATTTTAAATAGTGAACTTTTTTACTTTTGAAAATATGAAATAAATGACATCATGCTGTGTATTATATCAACACTTGCTGAAACTAAGTGGGATTTAACATATTCTATATGATACAACAATAGCCAATATATATTTCACAACAACTTTGTTAAAATCTTATGGATATTTTATCATTACGAGTTTTGTTTAAATTTGTTTTCACTGTCTATGGAAAAAAATTCAAAATAAAGGATCAAATATAAGTACTGTTTATATGGGCAGTATTCAACTTTTATACTTAATTTAAATGATGGATAACATACTTGCAATGAATGTTGAAAGTATTGTATTTCTCACTCATGAATATAATCACAATTATTATATGCTATACATTTCACTGAAACTTAAAAATCTGTTATTAATAAAAGGTTAGTGCAGAAGTGCCAGCACTTTAACTTTGATAATGCTGATTTGAAAAAGAGGATGGAAATTAAAAATTTTGTTTTTCATTTGTTCATCATTAACTTTTGACTAAATGAGCTGGTTAACGATTTTTTAAAAATCTATAGAGGGTCGTCTAACTTAGGTATTGTACCTTTGTTTGACATGTGGTTAAAAAATTGATTTTTTTTTTAAAACTTTATTGGAGAAAATTATTTTATATATGGTAAATAAAATAACATTGACTGGATTTAGTATGCAACTTTTATGGGGAAAACCTAGTCTCATACGGAGAAAAAAGCATGAAGATTTATTTCATAATTTTTACGGGGAGCACTTTTCTTTTATGGAAAGAAAAGTCGTGATTTTCAATTTACTTTACCTCTTATGGGAAAAATTTTAACTTGTATGGTAAAATTTCTTTCTGATTAGGAATTTACTTTGTAATTTTTACGGGAAAAACTTCTCCTAAGGCAAAAAACCGTGACTACGTCTTTACCCCATAACTTTTACGGGGGAAATTCTCCTGTGGTAAAAAACCGTTGCAATTACGGATTTACTCTGTAGCTTTAACGTTTAAATGATTTTAGTACAGTATAAAAACGTTGTTACTACGGATTCACTCCGTAAATTTCACGGGAAAAAAAAATTCTTGTATGGTCAAAATCCGTTATAACTACGGAGTTACTTTTACGGGAAAAAACTTTCCTCCTATGGTAAAAAAACGTTATGATTACGGATTTACTCCGCAACTTTTCCGGGGAAAAACTTCTCATACGGTTAAAAACCGTTATAATTACGGATTTACTTCGTAACTTTAACTTTAACGGGAGGAAAACTGTTCTCATACGGGAAAAAAACCGTTATAATTACGGATTTACTCCGTAATTTTTACGGTTTTCCACAACCAACTCAGCTGCCGGTTTAAAACCGTAAATTTTACAGGATTTTTTTTAGTCTAAAGTTCATGCATTAAAAAATCGAAACTCAGTTTACTTAAATTTGAAAAGTTTATATACCAATATTTGAGTCTGGTATGTACTCAAAAATGAGTATGTGTGTTTTGATACATACTCCTATTCGAGTCCTGTATGTACTCAAAAATGAGTGTGTGTTTTGATACATACTCCTATTCAAATCCTGTATGTACTCAAAAATGAGTATGTGTGTTTTGATACATACTTCTATTCGAGTCCTGTATGTACTCAAAAATGAGTATGTGTGTTTTGATACATACTCATATTCGAGTCAGGTAGGTACTCAAAAATATGAGTATGTGTTTTGATACATACTCATATTCGAGCCCCTGAGCGTACTCAAAAAAATGAGAACGTGCATTTCTCAAATTTAAGAGTTAAGTACTCGGAGCTATTATGAGAACGTGAAGTACTCAAAAACAAGTATATTTTACTTATTTTTAAGTATCCATTTTTAACAGTGCAACAATCTTTCATTCATATTTGTAACTATTTGTTTTTATAAATTTCCGTTGGAACAAGTAGGACAGCATTAAGTTATTCCACAACTCGCGACTAATGGATCTGAGCACTACCAATATTTATGCCCTCTTTTCTCTAAGACAGCTATGAGGTGGGTCCCAAGATTCTATATTTTTGTTAGATGGGTCGGAGCCCAGTCAACTTGGGATGCAATTTTGCTTTTTCAAAATTTCTTAAATTTCTGCTAAAATTTTTCATGTTCTTATGCTTCAGTCATGTTTAATAAGTGTCAGGGTTCCTATTTATACTACGGTTTAAGTATTAATTTCACTAGTTAAGCTTTTGATGTCAGATTTTCAGATAGTCGGTTTTTCCATTCTCGAAGGCTTTTTTGAGCCCTTTTTCCAGTTTTCTCACTAATTTCTATAATATCAAATACATTTTTGCAATTCTGGAACTCTATCTGGGATACAGTTCCTCTCTAAATCAATAATTATATAGTTCTCCCATTAATTTACAAATATAAGCTGTTTTGATAGATTGCAATTCATTTACATTATCGACGGCACTTTTGGTACCCCTTTTGCACTTCTCTTAAGAATTCTAAGTTCATCATGGAATTTTTTGCTGCAGTGGAATCCCATTTGTGCCAACACACGTAACCTTTCCAGCATTTGTGAAATTTTTTAACTATTAAACTTTTTGTTGTTGTTTTTTAAGATTGATTTAGGATGCGAATACCACAAACTAAGTAATTTTCCAGATCTTCTTCAACATTGCAACTCTCAATTACAAATTTTAGTATTAAATGAAAGCTCTCTTTCACCACTACATTGTGGTAATCCTAGGTTTTCCTTTTTTACACTCAAATTTTCAAAATTTTATTTCTTGAAATATCCACGCTTTGCGACGGTAAAATTTTCAAAGCATGAAATAATGTTTACTAAATTCAGCGTCAACAAAATTCTTTTAGTATTTTTATTGCATTACTATTATTACTGCTTAGTTATTTACGTGTATATTAATTGATCACAATCATTACCATTCGAATGTATTAAGTGTGTTTGTGTGGGTGTGTTTACAATTGCAAACCAGAATTTTTTCGGTTGTAAATAGCACATTTTCCCCTGTCCAATGAATGAGAGAAAAAAAGATATTTCAAGTGAAAAAACAAATATTTTGGTTTAAACAGGCAGGTATACTTAAACAATTCATAAGAGCTAATTTTTAATTTTAGATACTTCTGTAGTAGACATAAGCAGCTCAATATTTTCATGTGGTCAGGTGTGTTATGTTGCTTTTTCTAGTTAAATGTTTAGATGGTTTACACATGATTAATTTAAATCCATGCAAATTAAAGCTCAGAATAGTGCTATTTTAGAACAATGCTATTTATGACCAAAAAAAAAATCTGTTTTGCAAATATAAACAAACCAAATTTCATCATTTTTCTTTCCAGCGTGCGTCCAACTCTTAGTAGTAATTCTAAAAGGTTTCATTGATATAAGCAAAAGTTTTGCAATAAAATTATCTAAAATACACAAACATGTGGCTCAAGGCTGTAAACTGAAATTTTGAAAATTTGGTAGAGTTGGAAAGGGGAAAATGTGCTATTTAAAACCGAAAAAACACTTCAATATTTTAAAATCTTTTCATATTAATAAAAAATATTTTGTCACGCTCAGAGCTCTTCCGCCCTGGGGACATTTCAAAGTGCAGTCTGATTATCTTCTCTGCAGGACCATTTTTCCATTATTATTATAGGAGTAGATCAACAGGTCATTGTGGTGGAAATAGCAAAAGAAAATTGTCTGTTCATATCTGCAAATTTTTTAAGTGAATTTGGAAAAAGTAAATTTGTTATGATTAGATTTAAGGGACCGTTCATAAATGATGTCACGCTTTTTTCATATATTTGACCCACTCCCCCCTTTCCTTTGGCACATGTCACGTTATGTTGCACAAGCATGATGTCACACTTGTTACTCCCTCACCTTGTCACAATTGCACTAACACCCCCCCTCCCCCCTCAAAGCGTGACATCATTTATGAATGATCCCTAATACTTTACTTTAAAATTATTCAGTTCTTGATCACTGGATTGTGAAGTACCCCTCAAAGCAAAAAGTTAACTTAGTAAAAAAATAATCTATTTGGGCGGGGACAAATGACCTGCTATTTACAGAATTTGTGTACTAATACATACTTAAAAGATTGTACTTGTTTATTAGGACTGTTGATAAAATGTATTTTTGTAGATATTTATTATTAAAATGCTGTCAACATGATTTTTTCGCACTTAGAAAGACTAAGAAATGTTTAGAAGAGTAAACAAATTATGTACAAGCCCCGAATGTTAAAGCAAATTAAACGTCGATGATCAAGAAAAAAAAAATACTTTGTTGATGCTTTAAAACAAATCAATAGTCACGACTACTCTTCAACGGTGTAGAACTGCACTTTTTACTGTTAATTTTAAGTGAAATTTTAACTGTCCTTTTTTTATTAATCGTTAGACCAGAAAGGGCAGTAGTGGGAACTAAAATATTTATAACATAAGCATGATTTTCAATACTGCATCATTTGAAAGCAGAATATGAGGGTGTTGCTAGTTATAAATAAATTCAGTAGTTTTTGTTAAAATACTTATTTGAATGATTTTAAATGTTTGATTTGAGTTCCCACCTTAATTATTAAATATTGTTATTGCTAATATTAATTTAATTACTATTGGGAGGAAAATATAAATCAACACATGCAATAGTTAATTTTTTTAAAAATGCTTTTTTTTTTTTTTTAACTTGTCTTTAAAAATCGGTTTACTTTCATCTACAAAGTGCAGAAAATCTTTTCCTTTGTTGCTTTCATCAATCAAAATAAATAACAATAATACCCTATTATAATATATAAAGCTATATTTATGTATATAGCTTTGCAATTTTTTTTTCCTCATTTTCAGAGTGCCGTAACTGCTAAGGAGGTGGAAAACCTGGCCATAATACCAAATACACCATGTTTGCTTTTTTCTGGTAAATGATAAAGTTTTATGGTATGTTTTTATCCGACTTAGTTATACTTTAGTTAATTAAGATTAAAGTGTAAGCGTTCTTGTTTTAAATAAAACTAAGTGTTTTTTTTTTTTTTTGTATGGCAAATAAAACTTCCTCTCATAAATGACCAAATTTCGAATTTTTTTTTTTAAAAATTTTGGGGTTTAGTTCCTTTTGGCAGCATATCCAAAATATATTGTTAATTTTCATATCTGGCTACATCTTAAAGCATACAATGTGCTTTCACAGATTTTTTTTAAAATCTACATTTATTATTATTATTATTTTAATTTAAAATTAATCTTTTGTAGCACAAATTTAAGAAATGCAATATTTACTAACATGTGAGAAAAGTTAAATCCAAAGAACTAAAACTCTTTCTCCAGTTGCATTCAATTTTAGTAGCATTACAGAAAAGGCTAGTTATAGTTTTATGGTCACAAAGCAGGACCCCGGTGCAGAATTTTCTGTATCAATCTGTAGCATGAGTTTCAGAAGTTGAAATTTATCTGCGGCACCAAATGAAGTGGAACCAAATTTACAATCATAAAAAATAGCAAGCTATGCATTTTAAAACAGTCGACATATAACAATAATACATGCAGACAATAAATAAATGTTATAATTATTCAATTTATAAATAAATTAATAAAATTTAAAATTCAACATGCAATTAATGCAAGCTGAGAGAAAATGAAGTAAAGACAATACAACACAGTTTAATGTTTGAAAGGAAGGAAAAGTATTTATCCTGGGGGGAAAATATAATCATTTAACAAGAAGTTCCGTCTAGAACTATACGAGCCTACTTTCCCGTATACACCAAATTCAAATTTATAATCTAGCTATCTCTTTCTCTCTCTTTCTTATTTATCTTTAGTTCCAATTATTGAAAA
This sequence comes from Octonoba sinensis, assembly GCA_038502835.1. Lineage (NCBI taxonomy): Eukaryota > Metazoa > Arthropoda > Arachnida > Araneae > Uloboridae > Octonoba > Octonoba sinensis. Next base: position 10,867,603 of record CM076599.1, read on the forward strand.
TATACCTTTTTCAACGGATAATACATATTCATTCACTCACTCATTCATTCTTTCATTTATTCAGCCATGCATTTATTCATTCATTCGTTACCTCATTCAAGTGTTTATTCATTCATTTACGCATTCATGTATTTATTCACTCATTTGTTTATATTTTCATTTATTCAATAATTTATTCATTCATTCTTTTCCTCATTCATTTATTCATTGATTTATTCTTTCACTCTTTCTTTATTCATTCATTCATTATTTCACTCATTGAGTCACTGAGAAATATCCTTGAAAATCCCGATCAAAAAATTTCATAGCAAAATAGGCTCGTACGTTCTGGATAAACTTTCTATTTCTACATGTTCTACGTTATAAGAGCTTTCCGATAAAGTTTGTTCCAAGCAAATCGGTCCGTTAGATCAGGATTTATATAGGGTTGAAATTTCCCCGTAAGCTCTGTGTTAATTTTTTGAACTGTTCAAAAATGAACAAAAACTTTTCAAATCAATATTTCACGCCGAGAACTCCTTTCAATAAGCTTTCAATAGGAACTTGGCTCTTGTGCCCAGAGTTTACAGAATTTGCTTCAATTTTGTCCATAGGCGCTAATGTTAAAATTTTTTGAACTGTTCAAAATTGAACAAAAAATTGTTCAAATCAAAAAGTGAAATATAGAAATGAGATGTCCTCGCCGAGATCTTTCGAATGCAAAAAGAATTTTTCCAATCGGACAATTCGTTCAAAAGTTATTAGGGGGGGACAGACCGACAGACCGACAGACAGACAGACCGACAGACAGACCGACAGACAGACCGACAGACGACCGACAGACGACCGACAGACAGACCGACAGACAGACCGACAGACAGACAGACCGACAGACCGACAGACACACTTTTTCCCCATCTCAATACCCTACTTTCAAATTTTTTATTTTTCAATCTTTATTTAATTACTTCACTTATTTTTGACTTTTCTTGATTTTTAACGATATTTTCACGATACATTAAGCCTTCTTTCATGCTTTATTATTATTTTTTTTTACTTTTACGGGAAAGTAGGCTAAAAAACGGAAACTTTTTTCCCTTCTCGCTTTTTTTTTTTAAATTTTTGTGAGATGGCTAATTAATCTGCAAGCTTCAAGATAAATCTGCAGTGCTCACTGCCTGCCATGCTGCACGATTTCTGCTACTGTTGGCAGGACATTGCAAATTTCTCACTGAGCACAGCTTAATTTTAATCTTTGCCTATCGTCCTTGGTTATGTATAATTATGTATTTTTGTTAGATTTTGGCCAACTTTCAGGTGAGGGACCGTTCATAAAAAATGTCTCACTTTTTTCCCACATATTTGACTCCCCTCTCCCCTTTGTTACATGTCATGCTATGTTACATAAGCAGGATGTCACACTTCTTGTTACCCCCTCCCTTGTCACAGTTTATCACAATTTCCCGAACCCCCCTTTCCCCACAAGGTGTGATGTCATTTATGAATGATCCCTGAGGACTCTGCTGTGACATCATACACGGTGGCCGTTGATAAAAAGTTATCAATGAAAGAGGTTAAAAGCTTTGATGCTGGGCTGTTCATGGTTTTTGTTACAGGGGAGGGGGGGGGGGGATTATACTACAGCTTAGCCAAAATAAAAAAATATATATATAAATTTTATCTTGTTTTGAACTTAATTTTCTGATGAAATGATAAAGTCGTAACCTTTAATTTCCCCCTCAAATTTTTGCATAAAGTTATAAAACAATTTTTATTATTGAGTGATAGTACTCAACTTTTAACACCGTTAGGATAAGAATTAACCCTTGAGTTGTCATCTATCTCAAGACATCACATGAGTGGTCACGTTGTGTCATATAGACCCAAATTAAAAATTTAGTAAATTGGGTATAAAAAAGTAAAACATTGCGTCTTAATTTTAATATAATGTAAGAATATGTAACATATAAAAAGCATAGAAAAGTAAAGAAATTAAAATTGTACCTGGGTCAATATGACTCAATGGGACAGCTAAAGGGTTAAAACAAACTTGAAAAAAAACGAAGGGAAAATAAATAATAATAGCCTATTATCCTCTATTATATCCTAAATACTCAAATTGGTTTTTTCTGGATTTTTACTTTTTAATAAAGCCTAGAAAAATTTAAATTTTGTAAACTGCTGTTTGTCAAAAATTAAAAGCAATTTCTTTTTTTTTTTTTTGCTTAATGCACCAAAAATTAATTTAAATATTTAGACCCATATTACCTTATTACACATTAATTATTTCAGGACAATGAATAATTTTACTTATTGTTCTGAATCATTTTTGCCCTTTTTTCCCCCCTCAGTTTTGGCAAAAATACAAACTCTGGCATAGTGTTTGATTGTACATACATTTTATTAAAAATGAGCCATAAATATTGTTAAACTTTCAAAACATAAAAATCAATGTAGAATTCTCTGTCCAATCTTATTTTACAGGTGTTTTCTAAAGATGAACCCCGATAAAGACTTCAAAGCATCAAAGACCAAGAAAAAAAAAAAAAAAAAGACTGCCATGAACCCAAAGTTTTGACTTTGTTAAATAAATTATTGACTTTAAATGGTGTTAAACATGTTGTTTTTGAAAATTATATAATAAAAATAAACACCTTTATTTTTTTAATAGTGTCCAAGTTTTTCATTTGTTATTGCTTTGTAATCATGGTTTGTTTTTTTTTTTTTTTTGCATTAATTTGGATGATTCTAATTTTGTAAGTTCACAAAGTTTTAAAACTGCATATATTAAAGTAGAATAACTCTTCCTAAAACATTAAGATTTTTAATTTAGAAAATTTAATTTGAAAATATTATATACGAAATTTAATACTAATGTGAAAAGCAATTTTAAATAGTGAACTTTTTTACTTTTGAAAATATGAAATAAATGACATCATGCTGTGTATTATATCAACACTTGCTGAAACTAAGTGGGATTTAACATATTCTATATGATACAACAATAGCCAATATATATTTAACAACAACTTTGTTAAAATCTTATGGATATTTTATCATTACGAGTTTTGTTTAAATTTGTTTTCACTGTCTATGGAAAAAAATTCAAAATAAAGGATCAAATATAAGTACTGTTTATATGGGCAGTATTCAACTTTTATACTTAATTTAAATGATGGATAACATACTTGCAATGAATGTTGAAAGTATTGTATTTCTCACTCATGAATATAATCACAATTATTATATGCTATACATTTCACTGAAACTTAAAAATCTGTTATTAATAAAAGGTTAGTGCAGAAGTGCCAGCACTTTAACTTTGATAATGCTGATTTGAAAAAGAGGATGGAAATTAAAAATTTTGTTTTTCATTTGTTCATCATTAACTTTTGACTAAATGAGCTGGTTAACGATTTTTTAAAAATCTATAGAGGGTCGTCTAACTTAGGTATTGTACCTTTGTTTGACATGTGGTTAAAAAATTGATTTTTTTTTTAAAACTTTATTGGAGAAAATTATTTTATATATGGTAAATAAAATAACATTGACTGGATTTAGTATGCAACTTTTATGGGGAAAACCTAGTCTCATACGGAGAAAAAAGCATGAAGATTTATTTCATAATTTTTACGGGGAGCACTTTTCTTTTATGGAAAGAAAAGTCGTGATTTTCAATTTACTTTACCTCTTATGGGAAAAATTTTAACTTGTATGGTAAAATTTCTTTCTGATTAGGAATTTACTTTGTAATTTTTACGGGAAAAACTTCTCCTAAGGCAAAAAACCGTGACTACGTCTTTACCCCATAACTTTTACGGGGGAAATTCTCCTGTGGTAAAAAACCGTTGCAATTACGGATTTACTCTGTAGCTTTAACGTTTAAATGATTTTAGTACAGTATAAAAACGTTGTTACTACGGATTCACTCCGTAAATTTCACGGGAAAAAAAAATTCTTGTATGGTCAAAATCCGTTATAACTACGGAGTTACTTTTACGGGAAAAAACTTTCCTCCTATGGTAAAAAAACGTTATGATTACGGATTTACTCCGCAACTTTTCCGGGGAAAAACTTCTCATACGGTTAAAAACCGTTATAATTACGGATTTACTTCGTAACTTTAACTTTAACGGGGGAAAACTGTTCTCATACGGGAAAAAAACCGTTATAATTACGGATTTACTCCGTAATTTTTACGGTTTTCCACAACCAACTCAGCTGCCGGTTTAAAACCGTAAATTTTACAGGATTTTTTTTAGTCTAAAGTTCATGCATTAAAAAATCGAAACTCAGTTTACTTAAATTTGAAAAGTTTATATACCAATATTTGAGTCTGGTATGTACTCAAAAATGAGTATGTGTGTTTTGATACATACTCCTATTCGAGTCCTGTATGTACTCAAAAATGAGTGTGTGTTTTGATACATACTCCTATTCAAATCCTGTATGTACTCAAAAATGAGTATGTGTGTTTTGATACATACTCATATTCGAGTCAGGTAGGTACTCAAAAATATGAGTATGTGTTTTGATACATACTCATATTCGAGCCCCTGAGCGTACTCAAAAAAATGAGAACGTGCATTTCTCAAATTTAAGAGTTAAGTACTCGGAGCTATTATGAGAACGTGAAGTACTCAAAAACAAGTATATTTTACTTATTTTTAAGTATCCATTTTTAACAGTGCAACAATCTTTCATTCATATTTGTAACTATTTGTTTTTATAAATTTCCGTTGGAACAAGTAGGACAGCATTAAGTTATTCCACAACTCGCGACTAATGGATCTGAGCACTACCAATATTTATGCCCTCTTTTCTCTAAGACAGCTATGAGGTGGGTCCCAAGATTCTATATTTTTGTTAGATGGGTCGGAGCCCAGTCAACTTGGGGAAACTGTTCCAGTGTTCATTAACTGAGGTGACTCAAACTAGTGCCGTTTCAGAAATACTTAACTTTGTAGAAAACAATGTATGTTATGTCGATATCCATTATACCAAAATTCACTATAGGTGCAGGTGTAGATGTAGAACCTAACGGGCATAATAAAAAATATTGCAGGGAGAGTTCTAAATACACCTCCAGTGCAAATGGAGCAAATGATTAAAAATAGTTTATGGACGTTTATTAAAATCTTTAAACAAATATTAATCCTCCAAAAGAAATCGAAGCATAAATGGCTACAAGAACCAAAGATATATGAGCTCCTAATTTCCACCGAAGTTATAGCAAACCCGCCAACCATGTCAAAAGAGTAATTACGAAAGGCACTTTATCATTATTAAAGCCGTCTGTTAATGAAGGAGTGTTTGTCACGAGCTGTTTGTCAAAGCTAGAAACTGCTACTTACGTTCACGCATGGATTCCCGCTTCAAAAGGAAATTTTGTCCTACGTTCTGGAATGTCTGCCAATCAAATGGGTGATAGGAAGACTTATTACGAAGGGTAGTTCCAAGTTCTAAATCGTTTAAGAATATTTTAATATTTTAAGAAACATCAAATAAAAACCTTCTGAATGCAAGAATTTATTTCATGTTAAATGTTTATAGAAGCATAAGTGTTCAAAAATAGACATCTATATCACACTAAAATGGTTTTAATAAATGTTATTCTTGTGCAAATATCGAATTTTATTTGGTTCTCGCTTTTTCTAATTGATCATCCTCGCATCATTTGAAATGTTAGAGAATTGTCTAACCAAGTTCTCGTCAGATGTATCCAGCTACATATTACAAAAACTTGTAGAGAAAGTTATTTTGGCGCCAAAATACTTCAACAGTCATAGAAAAATTTCCGTGACTAACTAGAAATGTTATTACATAACTCTTCTGATTGTCATAAAAAAAGAGAATAATTTACAAATTTTAAAATTAATAATTTTTGATGTAGAAGACGAACTCATACAGTGACCGTAAAACTAATTCCTTGAATTTCTATGATAAAAATCCGCGCAGATATCGCACTGGTAATTTTGAATATTTTATGAGTATCAAAATACCATCATCATATTGTATTGGTGTTTTTCAATGTCAGAATACACATCATGCTAAGAATAAGCTACTGAAACAAAATTTTCGTGTTGTTCAAAGTTATAAAATATTTAATTTCATATTTTAAAATATTTCTTTTAATCAGTAAGTAAACGGTAGATTTTAAAAGCTCAAAAGTTTTTAGTTAAAAAGTCTACTTTTTACATAATCTCAAATATCGCACTCATGCTGCATAATAACTATGAATATTCCGGAATCACTTGCAAACGATGTACTTTGGCGGGAAATTCTAATGTGAGTAAATTTTAATTGAATTTTGTTATTAAAAGCCCGTAACTTCTATTGAAAACAATGATAGGGATTTTTTCATCGATATACATTACTAAAACTCGTTAACTTTTTCGCGTATTTTCCTATCTATAGGTTTCAAATGCCAAGTTATGCAAAACCATTGTAACTGGTCCTAAGAGATTAGCAAATAAATATACTTCAAACATTAAAATGTAGAGTTAAGGCCATAATTTGAAGAGAATTGCTTTGCGGATGGGATAACCTTAAATATACCATTTAAATCGGAAAAAATATGTCATGTTTTTTTTTCAAATAACGTTACAGTCCCCGATCGTTATAGCATAATAAAACATTTTAGATTTTCCTTGTGGGGGAAAACTTTGAAATAGCCGGCCACATTATAGTCATTGAATACCTAAAGATGAAGCATCCAATACAGCAATAATTTCTAATGCGTGATTTTTAAATGACTTCAATTAAAAGTCATGTGTCAAACGCACTAATAAAGCCAAGCCTGCATAAACATAGTGCAAGGGTGTCCAGGGTTACAGCAACAGGCACAGGGCTCAGCTAGGCTGGTCCTGGTCGCTGTAACATTCCCCAATGAACTTTAAGAGCCTTCTTAAAACTCTGCTCTAGGCTATAGATATTGAGCCTTTTAATCCTAACCTCATAATCTAAGCCTGAGAGACCACTTACCAACCTAGTAGCCTAATAGTAATAAGGTAATATTCTTCTTCAGATAAGGAGACCAGAACTGAACGGCATTCTCCAAATGAGGTCTTACCAATTTTTTAGTTTACATTTCAATCAAAAGAAAATATTAGCAGGCGATTATCCTGAAGTTGCCAAAGGTTTTATCTCAAAACACAAACGAGAGAAAAAATTACAAAATCGTTTCCACTAACTGCGAACGACCTTCTGTAGACGTTCATGGCTCACAAAATTCACGATTATTTGGAAAAATGCTTTTTTTTCTTCCAAGTGGCACTAATTTAAATTTTAGACGGATTTAGGTTGATATTTTCTAACTAAAATATTCATTTGATTTTTTATCTGGAGACGATTTGAAAATTTTTTAAGAACTTGATTTCCTCTGTCAATTTCAAAATGATGGGGAACCGATGGATAACTGATAGACAAAGTTCAAGACTCTATTAAAGTGATTTGTTTATAGCGTGTATTGTACACATTCGTGATGCATAGTAATTTACTTCCCTTAACATTTTGCTTCCCTTTAAGTGAAAATTTCGGTCGCCGTTGACGCATTTCTATTACATTTCCAGTACTTTTTAAAATTTAATCCTTTATGTGTCTCTCTCTCTATCTTTTTTAAGTGGGAACTTAAGAAAAGCCATTCGACAGCAAGAAAAAAACTAGGTGGAAAATTTAGGTGGTTAGGTTATTTTACTAGGTGGAAAAATAAAGAAAAATATTCCTCAGTTTTGATAAGAATTTTAATTTCAAAAATTTACCTCTAATAAATATCTCAGACTAGTAATGAATGTATGATCAAGTATGACACAAGGGAACTGAAAGCACAATTTGTTATTAAAGTTTTGCCTTAAATTGAAGTAACTCTATATATGCCGTGTACATAATCTAATGACACAAATATAAGTCAATATACCAAAAATTATTTATGTTATTTGTCCCCTGATAAAAAAAAAATCCATATCAAAGATTATAAAAATTGCAAAAGAATGACTTTCTTTTAACAAAAGTCATTCTAACAAAAGTTTTGTTCGAACATGGTTCAGGGATATATTTAGAGCTAGTGATATGGAAATCAAACTGTTCGTAATGTCTGAATTTGTATGGATTTTGGATACGTAATAGAATGTAATCAACTTTAATCAAAACAGAACATCTTCAGTGTTGTCTGTGCAGATTAATTTCTAAGAATTCGAATAAATTATCTGCGTAAAGGGTTGATTACGGGTTTGGTAATTACTGCTTGAGTAAAGTTGATTATTTTGTAATCCTTTTGTCTCATAATTAATTAGATTCTTATTTGATTATTTTCTTATAAGTTTTAATATTACAGCGACTGTTTTCGTAACATAATAACTAATAATCGATCATAATTAAATTTATTCTTTAATACTTTGATTCCACCTTAATTTGTGAGTATATAAGAATTGCTTCATAAATAAAAAACTGGGTTAGACCCATTACGACACCCTAGGGGATGTCTAGATTAGCTAGGTGATACCTAGACCTTTCTTCTTTTTTTTTTTGAAACAGAAATCGAGAATGCGCTTTTTCATACTACTACTGGGTAATGCGTGACAGTACAAGGATCTCTCAGGAGCTCTCAAAACAGTTTTATTCTGAAATTGACTAAAAAAACCGTCAGCCAACAGTACTCAAGCAGTCTGATTTAACCATAGATTTCGTTTAAGTCGGTTGGTCGCAACAAATTCATTATCTTAATGTGTAAATTTTGCTTTTAAGTGAATCACGCTTTTACTTTCTAGTTTTAGTAATTGCACACCATGAAATATTGTCCAAACAATTTGCCACTATACTCATTACTATTATTTTTTCACAAGTACTGAGTTACGAATTTGAATCAAATTATTATGAAAATCATGTTATATCCTAAAACTAATAATGTCTCTTTTGAAAGAATTACAATTATTATTTAGTTAATTCGCATACATTTTTACTTTTAACTACTGATTTCATTGTCTTCCTCGTTGATTACGTAAAAGCTTATGTGTACATATTTTTTTTTCTAATGGCAACAGCAACTTCAAAGCAAGAGACTCTCAACCAGTAATCAATTATTTTACAAGCGTGTCAGCGTTTTCGTGTTACAAGCTTCTTAATGACATTATTAACTTTTGAGAAAGGTCGGATTAATATTCTCACAAATACATAACTTTTAAAGGTTTCAATATTTTCGTATTACAGTTATGGAAAGAGTATAATTTTTGTGAAAAACCATTTTTTTGTGCCAATTAATACCTATTTTTAAGATGGTACATTAAAAAATGTAGAAAAATATTTGAAAATAGCACACTTTAATTTGTTGTTAAGAGACATTAAGTAGCATTTTTTAATGTCCACTGTAAAATATAAAGTTCGTTAAAATCTTCTAAAACGTAAGTGGAATGCATATAAATACTAATATCATACTAAAAATTTAGATCATATTTTTATGTTCAGTTATTACAAATAACTAGAGAACTTTAAAGTATATATGCGATTTTCTTTTGTTTTAATGTGAGGTATAATATTAAACTCCTAAACTTCCATACATAAAGAAAATAGGTTAAATTACTGGTAAAAAGGATAAACTTTTCAGAAGAAACAAAAATGTAGAATTTCGAATTTAATTATAACTGCTCAAAAGAATGGACACAGAACTCAAATGCGATGTAAGAATGAATTTAAGTGACATTTCTCATTTCTATCAATATGAAATATTTTTTTTACGTGAAGAATAAGTTGTTTCTTAGTCACATTTAATGGAAAAAATTAAATTAAAGTGATAAATATGTATGGTTAAATTACAAATTTTAACAATTCCTAAATATACAGGATGGTCAAAAACGGCTTGATAAAATAAGAACAGCATGAACAAACTGTAATGTGAAACCCAGCCTTGCATTCTTGGCTGAGTAGCGGAAAACATAAATTAGGAATTTCAAACTGAGCCATCAACAGTGAAAACGCAGTGAAATAACGAATTTATAAGAAGCAGTCATAAAAAGAGTCAGTGGCACAAATGTGGTGCTGCACATCTCACCTAGGTTAGTGCTGATGTGTCGAACTAACGGCGACGGATACATTTTGGGTCTGTCGTAATCGATTATTGCGATGGTTATCAAACTAACATCGAAGAATAAGTGACATCATAGTGCAATCAACAAATCTCGGTCGTCAGGGGAAAAGTCTCTTTTAATGACGCAAGAAAAACAAAACATTAGACAATACGAGGGTGGGGTTCTTAAATTAAAAAGAAACTGTTAAATTTCGTCCCCGCTATACGTTGCTTGTAGCACTTGGTGTAAATGCACCTTAAGTGAAATGCGGTCTTGCGTTCCAGTGTAAATATAGTTTATCCTGATTAATGAAAAGATTGGGGACAAAAAGGAAAAAAGAAAAATAAACCTTTTTGAGCGTCCTACATACCGATGAGTTAGAGCTTTTATATCTAAATAGTTCGGATTTCAAACAGGAAAAGAAGGCTAGCGTAATTATTGTACTCGTTTTGATTATGAACTTGTATCATTTAAATAACGACGCTTTGTTTTTAACGGTAATTATGTTTGTATGCTTATTATTGTTATTATTATTCATATATTTTGACTCTTTATAGCAGAACATATGAAACGTTACTAATTACTGAAATATTATTGTTTCATAATAACCAGAGGATAACATACCTATTGCACCGCGCCTGTGACAAGAATATTGAGGTAATCAATTTGACACGACAAGACAAGTGAAGTCCTTAGGCATGCTCTGTCACTTAGAAGATGGATGCTCGGAATATAATATCTGAATTATTAGTGCGCACATTACATCGAGTTTCAACGATTCATATTTATTCTGGAAAATGCTATTAATTTATCATCCCTCTTATACACTTATAAAGATTTTATCATGCATTGTGTTTGAAGGCTTCTCAAAACTGTGTTTGAAAGTTTTGAAATTGCGTTTAATGACTTAAATTTAATACTTCCACCGGTCACTTCCCCTTAGTAATATGAATAAGATATATTTAAGTTATGTTATTGTGTGTGTGGAGTAAAATTTAGTGATCTTACGCCAGTCTTTCACTTCTTATATACCATGTAGTAAATGCCCAATGTTCAATGACGGAGCAAGTGTTTTATTTGTTACATATTTGCTGCTTTTCTGCTTATTTTGAGACAATAAATGAAATAGGTAATTTCGACTTTTCACACAGACAAACATGAATTTCCCCTTTCTTAAGTCTACATTTAAAACTTTATTTCTAAACTTTTATTGAATAAATTAATTTATTTTCAGCATTTTTCCTTTTCTAGCGATATTTTCCCGGTAAATTTAGGCAATTCCCCCCAATATAGTTATATTAGTCTTTTCTTTGCTCCTGAAATTAATTTGGATAATGCTGGCTAAGATATGAACAGCAAGAAAAGGTCATGTGCTTTTCTCGTCTCATATGATTATGTTGTTTTGATAGATTATTTGTTTCATAAACAAGTAAAATTGGCTGTATTAACCCAATTTAAGCAATATATCAAGAATGAATATTTGGAAATGGAACGTCTGGTTAGCATGTGAACGAAATTCCTCCTGTTTTAAATTGAGATTTTTTGGTGACAAAACTTTATCTTTATAAATCATGCTCGTAAGTCATATTCGATTTTTGTCTGCAACTTAAAAGATTTTAACTGTAGAAAATAACTGTAAATTTTAAGAAACGGTACTTTCTTTTTAACACAGAGCCTTTAACACTTTAACATAACGTAGCTTTCAAACCATCTTAAATTATGTAACTTTAATAAAGTTACATGAAACGAAAATTTCAAAGCTTTTTATTGTGACAAAAATATTAATTTTTTCATTTATAATGGCTTTTATCATAAAAAATATTTAGTAAAATTACTCTAATTCGTACTTCTCGGTCATCCGGGGTTTTTAATCTTCTAACACACAATTCGTAAATAAATTAATAAATTTGAAAAAAAAAAAAAAAAAAAAAGAAAGAGCAAGCAGCTGAAAATATTTAGACTTTTTTGAAATACTTCAGGGGAAAAAAAACATCCTTTATTTTAAAGTAATGTGTGTTAACACGAAGAATTTTTTTTGTAAAGAATTGATCGAAATCTAAATAATGGATTTTCTTTGAGCAAATAATAACAGCACTGAGACACAAAATAATGTGAATATGGATATTGAAAAAATATTACTTATGCTAATACTTTCTCTTGAAAGTACGACATTTTCCTTTAAAAAATTTCCCAGTCCTATTCAATTTGGGTTCGTGAGTTTCTGTACGGACATTTATGCAAATGGCGTATTCACAGTATGGGGAAAAAATAAGAGTATTATAACAGCGACAGGTAAAGAAACTGGAATCTCATGTTTGCATGGAAATATTATAAAATTATAATAATAATAATTATTATTATTTTCCTGTCTATCAATCAACGTCTTTTCAGACATGCAGCTGGCTATTGATTAATAACTATTTCGTAGTTAAAACATTGGCTATTGATGTAACTAACAGTTAGTAAATATTGGGAAAATACATAGGACTTGAATATATTTTCTCTATATATGTGTCTGCAGTTTTTACTGCTACTTTCTGCTTTTAACATTGTTCTTTATTTTACTTTTTGTATACTTTACTCTTTAAAACTACTGTAGTCTTAAAATTCTTGATTTGGAAAATAGAAAAAAATGTATTATTGCCCGATATTCAGTTAGAACAAGATCTTTACTTTTCTTTAAGCGTGAATTTTTATAAATGAAATTGAACTAAGTAAGAAAAATACAAAAATATTAGGATGGTTTAGATATTTCAACTTTTTTCTATACAAAGTGAGAGTATTTTTGAGACTTTCTGCGTGAAGTACATGTTGCCAAAAATTCCCGTACATGTGAAATTTGTCTATTGCAAATAATAAATTTATGTAACATAGGGGGAAAAAGTCGTTTTAAATTTCAAATATTTGTTGCATTTTTGGAAGCGGCAACGTTTCCAATCCTTCTCTCGCAGTGGTTAAATTTCCATTTAAAGACTCATAAACTTCTTATCTGAGAGAAACAGGCGACGCTTTCTTTCAAGTGATCTTCCTCTCCTAAGGTACTTAAAATTTTGCTGCTTACGAATAGCTTTCCGCAGTTTTAGCTTAAGCTCTGTTTTGATGTAACGAAACGGTTTTATGTGGGGCAGTGAAATGGTATGAATATATTATTTATTCTTGAGATAAAAAAACAAATAAGAAAATAATAATAAAATAAAAATTAAAAGAAAGCAAAAATGTAAATAGATAAATAAATGAATAAAAAAGTAAATGAATAAATAACTAAAAGAATAAATGATACTTTTCATTTGGGGGGTTGGCTGGAGATGGTTACACTTTTTTTTCCGCCAAACAAATTACGCCAATCAGTGTATTTTGTGTGTGGAGTTTGCTTTTGCGAAAATTATTTAAACACCACCAACAGCAGCCCAAAATGGTATAGTAGTTTGATTTTGAGAAAAAAAGTAACCATCGCCCTCCCCCTGAAACATAAAAGAACCGAATAAGTAAATTAACAAATATAGAAGTCGTGAGAATCCCAATTAAGGAGAAACTAGAGAATACACTTGTTTTTAATTTCTAAAATGATTCTACAACCAAAAGATATGATAGAATCTTTTCAAAATTGAGAAAGAAATTAAACAAAGAGATTTTTAGTTCAATTACTTGAAAATTGGGTTAGTTATGTATTGAGCACGTATTCCAGAAAGCCTAGAAAAAGTAGCTACTATTGAAAATACTTGATATTGGTAATATTTTTGATGCATCATGCATACGCAGACATAGTAATCTCTGCTTCTGTTTCATAATTCATTTCATATATTCTGCTTGTATTGTCGTAGTTACAAATAAAAACGTTTATTGGAAATGCATTCGTTGTATATGAGAAAATTATGCAGTGGTTCAAATAATCTAATCCTATTAGCAAACTCTGTTGACAAAGCTCGTGATTAATTGGAATATCTTATGATTTGTAGAAGAAAACGTTCTGTCGTTTGCTACAATTATATTAATAACGAAATGCTTTAGAAAAATGGATTATGTGTAATTTACATGCGAATAATCTATTTGGAATTTCGGTTTTTTTTAATGCTGACTCAAATTTTAAAAAGTAGACGCCAAAAATATCGTTGCCAGAATGTGATAATGTTAATTCAGCTTGCTCATGAGCAACATTCTTCTTTTAGATTTCTTAAAGTATGAGACAACTATTTTGAATTTTAGTTTTTATATACTTTCTCAGATTACATAAACCAAAATAAATAAAAGCACGGAAGTCAATTAAATCTAATAAGAACAGTATTAAAAATGATAAAAAAATTAAGAATGAAATAATTAATGAAAAACCATAATGAAAAATAAAAACTTTATAATCCGAAAGTAGCTTATGAATATTTGGGGAAATATTTGTCTATTTGACCCCCTAATCACTTGAGGAATTTCTGTGATTAAAAAAAATACATTCTTCTTCCAAAATGACGTTCACCTTTATATCTCAGTGTTATGTTTCATTACTATTATTATTTAAGCAAGTTTAAAAGTAAACAAATAAATGAACAAATAAATTCAATTTTCTGGAGCGGTTGATCAAATAGAATAAATGTACATTGTTGATAGAGACTTTATAAGAAAGATCTTTTGATGGTAAAATATTTTCATAAAATGTTTTTAAATTATTCCTATTAAAGATGTATTTTGCTTTATATTTAATTGCTGAACCACTTTTATCTTCTATGCTTATGATACACGTCATTTACTTGCGCCTTTACACCGTGTATTGGATCAATACCGATTGTGCTACACTGATTTACTGGCAAGAAAGAATTGGTAATACTATTTTAGCCAGTTTTCGTTGTGTTACGCAATTCTCGATTAATTGCGGAACATGTATTAGACTTCCTTCCCCCTCTAAACAATAATAATGTCTCCGGCAAACGCTATGCAAGAATTTTTACTTTTAATAATTCGCAAATGAAAGCAAGCCATGCAAAGATGTAAAGAAAGGGGAAGAGATCCCAATTTATTGTGTTAAAGGTTATTGTGCTTGAACTGCACTGCATAGTTGGTACGTCTGTACACACTTACGCACATTTTAAATTTCTAAACTTGGTGAAGTGAATGTAAAGGTATTTTGTTATTAATTCCATGCAACTAGCAGGTACAAGCATATCATAGGAGGCATTAAAAAAGTATCTCAAATTTTTTTTTTCTTAAGGTCATTCGTCACTTTAATTCAATCTATATAAAGTACTAACCGTTAGAATGTGTTTTGCAATCTTTGGGGATTTCTTAAGCAAGAATTAATTGCATGTAGTGAACACCACAGAACCAATACGAAAGTATTCTTTACGTATAACGATTTTGCGCCATTCAAACGCATATCATGCAATAGAACACTACCAAATGTAAAATAAATGAGCTTTGTGCACTAGTAAAACTGAAAAACAATTATTCACGTAAAGAAAGCACAAATGAGCATTGAGTTAAGGGCTTACAGTCTGCATCTTAATGCTCATTTGTGCTTTCTTTACGTGAATAATTGTTTTTCAGTTTTACTACCAAACGTATTATTTATTAATCAGAAAAATGACGGTAACACCATAATTTTTCTTTTAATGCGAATTAGATTTCTCTGTTAATTTCTTTTTTTTTTTTTTTTTTTTTTTTTTTTTTTTTTTTTGTAGTTTATCGCTTTTATCAATTTATTGGAAAACTTGTTTTGGTCTATTTCTTAATGCTATTATTGCAGGATGAATAATATTCAAGTTAGCGTATATTTGTGAAACGCACTGGGTATATTGATGTAAATCAATAATCCTCAGATTGTGTGTCATGCTTTTGTGTATCTTACTATAAACAAAAAATGAAAAGTCTCCGTCAATATTGTTTTGAAAACAAACAAAACAAAACAACAGGACCAGTTAATTTTTTGCCCTGCGTATGACTAAACACATATTCGTGTGATATCCTTAACAAAGGAAGACGTGAGGTCAGAAGAAAAAGAGCCAGTTTCTTTTAACCACCTCAATCATTAATCTCCATAATTAAGTCCCAAATTAGTTCTTCACTGAATTTACCCGTTGTCGTTTTGCTAACGGGAAATCTGCATAATGAAATCTACTGTAATTAAGAGTTTGAATGGGTATGTTGATTGTACTTTTGCTTAAAAAAGAAGTGAGCTAATTTGGTGAACCCGGTAGCGTGTGTCGTTACTGGAAATTTCTTTCATATCGTAACTTTTTCTACTATTTGTAAAGAATGAGTTTCATAATGAAATTTTGCTGGGACTAATTTTTGTATTTATTTATTTTTCTAAGTCAGGAGAATTTTCTACAAAACTATCTCTTTCTAAAAGGAATATCTGCACTGATTAAAGCTTAACCGATACATTTGATACTTCTTTTTCAATAACAAAGAGCTGTCAGCGGAGTGTCAATCGCCATATTGTGGCGGTAAAGAAGTTAAAAGAATATTCCACTACTTGCTACTAAATGATGAGTTTTGTCGTTGCAGAAATGGAAAACATCACAAAATTGTAAATTGAGTTCAAAAAAAAAAAAAAGAAGAATATAATATAAATTTCTACAAGTTAAATACTATGCATAATTTTAATTAGAAAAAAATAAATTCGTCCGTTGGTAGGAATGCTCTTCCGAAGTTTCCATTTTTACCAGTTCCGAGTCTTTTTTGAGGATTTTTGTCGTTCTAGGTCTAATTCTGTATGTCCCCGCAAATTGAACAAAATTGAGTCCTTAAATTTCTGAATAAATTGTCTTCAAATTTATTGTCATTATTAAATGTAAACTGTCTTTAATTTACTTCAAATTAAATTCTTAGACTGTCAACAAATCACTCAAGAAGAATGAGATTTAATATTTAAACGTGTCAGGAATTACCAAAGAATTAAATTGATTTTCTAAAAGCATTGGAAAAATAAAGATGAATTGTACTTGAGTCTTTAAATTGTTAGAGAATAAGATCCGAATGGAACATTAAAAAAAGTTATTGAATTATTAGGAATGAATAAAATTAAATTTCAAAGAAGCTCTGAATGAAACGTGTATTAGAAAATAAAATGGAAGTTCTAGAAGAGAAAATGTGTTTTCTAACAAAGAAAAGAAGTTTATTTCTTTGTTAGGATATGACTTATTTCAACTGATTTGCATCAATAGCGAGTGTTAAATTTCGACAGATACGTAATTAATTTTCTTAGAAGGAACAAATAAGTAATCCTTTATGAGTAGATCAATAAGATTAACCCGAACGACGATTAACTGATAAATTAATATCGGAACTTTTCCGTTTCGGGGTGCCGTAAAAAATTGCCAAATAGAAATCGGTACCAATACAGATCGGATGACATTGCTGCTTAATTCCGCTTGGCTAAGTTTTAACCACCTGGTAAAGTTTTGTGTTTGGAGTTTGACTTGGTCCTTGGCGATGGTTTAAGCCTTGTCAGCAAATCTAACTCCGGACACAAAACAAAGCCAATAAATTAAGCATCAATGCGTTACTGATTATCTATTTTTATACACCCCCTCACCGAAAAATACCTCCATTTTTTAACACAATCCGCATTGGAGTTTTTCCTACCATTGTCACTAGATGTCTCAAGATTCTAATTTTTTGGCACTTATATCTTTTTCCTTTTGGTTGACACAATTTATTTTTTAAGTAAATAGGATTGACTTTTTGTGAAATTTTTCCAGTCAAATTTATTAATTTCAGGTTCTTACACATTATCCCGTCGTCCATTTTCGCTAAATTTAAAAATGGTCGCCAAAACATTGCTCTGGTACCAATATTGGATTGCCACGTATTACTGCATCCACTATTGGCCGCTAAGATCACTCAGCTCATCCGCCGGAGCGACTTTTGGAAGCGAAATTTGTCAAGATTCATCGTCGACGGAATAATGAAGTACTCTTATTTCTAATATTCTACCCTTTTAGAAGATGTTAGTGGTAGGTGCTGCTACCTAGCGTAATTAATAAAGATAATATAGCATTGAAGCTGCCGTATTATTCGAACTTTGTCATCGTTTAACTGGAATCCCTTTTTGATGTCACTTAAAGAAAAACTACTCTCAATATTTAAGAATGTTTCACTTAATGTTAAAACAAAAGCGCATGAGTAAATGTCAGGACTGTTTGGTAAGTATTAATGATAGCTGTTAATGGTTGTAACGAAATAAACATTTGTGTTCTCCATTCCATTATACAAATGAATTATTGATTATCTATGGTTTATTGAAAACAATTTTTTTATTTGTAGCAATTTAAATTGATTAAAAAGTAGAATTACGCATGAAAAATTTCTTAGACAATGGCTTACAGGAAAGAAACTTACTTATTGTTTTGAATACCATTCCAAAATGTAGTGTATTCAAACGATTTCTCATGTGAACTTATGCTGTTGAGTTGTAGTGGTTATGAACCCAACTCAACTCATCTGACATTATTCCAAAAACAAAGGACTGAGGAGTACTGCATTTTCGACCAGCTGTAAGCTTTTGAATATTGACTAAATGATATATAAATAAGTTTTATATTTGTAAATAGTAATTTTGTAATTAATAAAAGATCGTATTTAGCGAGTATATAACGCGACCAATTATATCCGTCATCAACCTTTCACTTCATATCCAATGGCTACCTCCATCAACGCGCTGTTGATTTTAACACGGAGAGAAAGTAAGTCAAAGGGTCCGGGATTTTGCGCCGCCTACCGGAGATAATAAGAAGCGTAACAATGGAATTAAGTAAGCTATTAATAATGGCATGATTTAAAAAGACGCTCGAGAGGTTAAATATAAACTTAAATTGTTATTTTTCAGAGTGAACGTTCAAGGCTGAACTTGATCCAGTTAGTTAACTGTTACGGTAACAGTCAATCAAAGATTTAGAGTGCCTTACTGCATGAAGAACACCTTAATGTAATAATCATACATATTTCAACTACGGAGAGTAAAAAACACGAACTTTTACTTTTCTCTTATGTATTTAGAAACTTATACAGCATACACTGTTAAGAATTTCATCATGAAATTACGGTTAAATAGCCGGCAGCAGTCTGTCCATCTCATTCACCGTTAAATTTACTGTTTTTAACATTTTTCTATCTTTACGGGACCTAAACCATTTCCAATCAACTTGGTTAAAAAGCCGTAAATACAAAAGTTAACGGTTTTAAAATTAAATTTTTACAGTTTTTGAACCATTTCGAGGCGTAGAAACCGTAAACGAAGCGTGCAGGAATCGCACCCCGGGTGTATGGTATACCAGCACTTGCGCTCTAATAATTCGCCATCTACACCACTCAAAGCGCCGTTTATTTATCAATAAATCTTCTTTTCCAACAGGAAAACTGCATTAGACTTGAGATTTCGTTTTTTGATTGGATCCAAAGTCATTTTTGGTCTAAATTTACTGTATATTGACGAAAATCATTTTATTTGCTGCAAAAATTAAAATACAAACAAGCTTCAGCAGCTCAAATTATGGGTTCGCTCATTCGCAAACAGTTCGGAAATCCGATGTCTC
The DNA here is from genome assembly GCA_038502835.1 of Octonoba sinensis. Taxonomy (NCBI): domain Eukaryota; kingdom Metazoa; phylum Arthropoda; class Arachnida; order Araneae; family Uloboridae; genus Octonoba; species Octonoba sinensis. The sequence continues at coordinate 10,887,161 of CM076599.1, forward strand.
CAATTTTTGATTTACGTGTGTATCTGTTTCTAGAGAGAAAACACTGCTTAAGCCACTTTTTTTTTTTGCTTTTTTTATATACACATGCAGATTTGAACTGATAAATCTTGATTCATATTTTAACAACAACGTGCGATCGGTAAGGCTCCACAACCAAGATGGATGCCCCATTCTTCCATCCTAGACTTCGAGACCTAGTGACGCTTGTAAATTACGGTTAGTTAAACGTTCTTTAGGAAAAACAGAGAATAAACTATTTTTTTAACAATCATGGTTTGAATACCATCTGTTTAATGGTTATTCAACTGTTGTAATTAAAAATGGTAAAATAACTAGCAAATAAGTAGAAATAAAATTTCACGTTTGCACAAAGTAAAATCATTACTAGCAAATAAGTGTTTGTATTACTATTTTCTTAGGGAAGTTTTTAACAGTGTATGGTGCTCAACAAATTCCAGTTTTATCAACATCATCAACTATATTGGATCATGAAACCTTGGTCAAGTTTGCTTAAAATATTACTCTAGTTTGAATTGAATTTCTTACTCGTTTAGCTCCTTTAGATTTCGGAAAATAGAGAACCAGAAAAAAATAGAGGAATTATTTCAAACATTTTTACAAAAGTTTTAGTGTCACAATGTAAATTTTCGCATTGGTTCCTTATGTATTCATTAAATTTACGCTGATAATGAAAGAGCAAAATCGTCCATTGTCATCGCAAAATTTGAATCAATTTTGTGCTAACTGAAAACTAAAATAACCTTTTCCTTTTCGAAAAATAAAGAGAAATAGAGATGGCTGCTACATAATAAATGACGTTTCAGTTAAACGCCATCCGCACCCTCTTCTATAACAAAACACACTAAAAATGTGTTTCCGATCAATCATCTCCTTGATGGTGATGACGATCATCACAGTCATCATTTCCTTTATTCCACAAAACGATATCTGACAGAAAATTTCTCAGCAAAATGGTGCAGTGTTCGTGGAAATCTGGAACTTGATGTTTCGTTTGTTTAAAGTCTAGAAGTGGATGTAGGAAATATAAATGTAAGAAAATTTCTACATAGCAAATAATCCATTATCATTTAAAAAAGAAATCATCATTAATATACGGACATACTGTCTCCGTATTTGTCGGTTTCCAAAAAGATATTTTGTTATGTTCCACTAACGAACCATTTAGGCGACTTAATAGTTCCATTAGCAAATAGTTTTACATATTAGATATAATACAACAACATATTTGCTTGCAAGTAACAACACTGTAAAGAATTCTTCTTTAAACAGCAGATTTTTAAATACTTTATTCTGGTTGGTAGTGCAAAATTGGAATCGGAAAGGTTACTAATTTTTCCCGTTGATTTGAAGTTTGCTTAATACGTATTTTTACATGGTTTTATTTAACTTGACTTGTAGCGGAATTTTGTAAGGCGGTTTTTGACAACTATTACTGCATAAATTATCTGCAAATTTTGCACACAAGCTTATCTTCGATGACAATGCAATAATCCATCCATTTTATAATTTATTATAACGTTAATTAGGAAGAAAAATAATAATTTTGGCTCTAAGGAAATTATCAGAATTATCATTTGTCATTTGGCAACAATAGTTTTGTTTGGATAATGCAACGATGTTTTGAATTTAAATAAAACCATGTAACTTAAAACATATTTGGCGATTTAATATTATTGAATATTTTCATAAGAACTTGATTAAAACTTTTTGTTTCATGGGAAAAGCTTTCATAAATTTTTTGAATGTGTTTCAATGTATTTTGAAAAACATTTTAACTTCAACTTTAATTTCTAATTTCTCGCCAGTTTCTTTTTAATTTTCTCACTAAAATCTGTAGTCATAACATTGTGCAGCCGACAAAATACTTAAGTTTAAATACAATAATTTTACAAACGACAACTCCTTAGCTTACTTAAATAAGTTCTGTTTTTAAATGCCTAGAATTACTTGAGAGAAATAACGGTATAAATCGCAGAAGTCGTTAGGATTTCCAGCAGTTTTGCTAAACTAATACGTTTAGTTCAAGAGCGTCGTATTTCTGAAAAATTGTGTCATAATTTAGGAAAGTTTAATTTCTTTGCGAAGAAATTTTCTTAGAGAAATAGAGACAGCTAATGGATTTCATGCATCAATTGCAATGGTAACCTCAACAAATTATGAACCGTGAATTGAACATAAAATATTTTTTTAATGTTAAGAAATGCTCTGAATGACGTAGATTAATGAAATAATACAATTAAATTTTAGTGAATTATAGTATTAGTTAATTTAATATAAGTAAATTAAATTCACACACACAATTGTTTTAAAAATAAAATAAGCCCAAATAGTAGTAATAATAATAATAATAAGAAGAAGAACTAGTATGTTGTGGCCATCACGGAAGTTTTTTTATGTAATACATATAAATATTATTACTCGTCAAATATCCTTATTGTGATACAAATTTCTTAGTTTCTTTGAAGCGAATGGCTCCAAAATGTAATCAGCACCTGTTCCTATTGAGGTCCAAGTGTATATCAAATTTTGTGTGAATTCTTTCATTACTTCTTGAGATATAGCACTCACGCTAATCGAGAAAAACTTTGCCCCTTTCAAGTGGAATCACGCCGAAAACTAATCATCACAAGTTCCTATCAGGGTCCACGTGTGCACAAAATTTAGTTCTATTCCATGCATTACTTTTAGAGTTATAGCGGCCACAAAAAAGGACCGCATACAGACATTTTCTAAAAATGGTCAAAATGGGGTCACCACACGTCAAAACGTTTAAATCCGTGGAAATTCGAAAATTTTCACAAATCCAATACTTTCTTCTACATATTGGATATAGAAGAAAGTAATAATAAAAATTAGGCTTATTTTTACGTACAGAAATAATAACCACAAGTAATATTCCGTAACAAGGTTAGGTAATCATCCAAAACGTTTTCGTTTAATTAGGTCTTGTAATGCAAAAGTTTCCAAATAAGACCTAATGCTCTCAACTTCTTTTTTTTAGATTTTTTGTAAAAATCCATGAAAATGAGGTTGATAATGCACTAAAAAATATCTGTTGACAGACAGAAAGGAAACTTAGTGCTTCCTTACATTTACGAAGAAATTGTTTTAAGTTAAATAATCAAGTTTCTTGATAACAGTTTCTCAATAAAATTGCGTTTTCGCACTGTGTGAAACCACAAAAAAAGATATTTTATGTATACTAACTGAACGCTTGTAGTCTGTGACTACCAGTTTGAAAATTGTAAGAAAATGCCTAATTATGAACTTGAAATCCGTGACTATCAGTTAAAACATTGTCAATAAAGTCATTATATATTGTTGGCGTACGATTTACTTCCAGTTCATAAGATTTTTACTTTCTTCTGTACCTCATATATAGAAGATCATTATTGGATTCGTGAAAAATGTCGAATTTCGACGGATTTACAAGAATCCGACAATTCAAACAAAAATGTAAGAAGTTTATCTCAATGGGAAAAACGTATTCATTGTATTCTGTCGCCAATCGCGCCTAGAGAGCAGAGACTTTGTTTTCTATTGTAATTGTTGCCATTTCACCTACACTTTAACAAATAAAATTCTTATTAATATTGTTACGGGTTCTGTGCCTTCTTACTTTGAACTTCAATGACCGAGTCCTTGTACAAAATCACACAGAGTAATTTATTTTACAAACTATTTAAACTATTAACATTATATGCAAATTTCTCAGAGTTCACACGTTACCGTAAGACCAACGGTTTATTTTCGATAAGGATTTGTATTCAAATAGGGTTATTTAACGAGTAGTGATATTCATATGAAAAATGAAGAAGAAAGTCCCGTAGTGGCCGCAAGGTACTAGTTTTTTGTCGATTTGTAACGCTAAATGACAATAATTGGTGGTTTTGATGATTTTTGAGTTTTGTCACTTATGTTGCCCGGGGTGATATATAAATCATATAAGTTATTAATTGCTAAACAAAATGTTGTACTATCGATTTGGGATTACTATTAATGAGACTCTTCTTTAAATATACTCTATCGGAAAAAAGACATTTTAATCATATCATCTATGTATGCTCAAGCGATTCTAAACTATATCTTAGTCATTACAAATTAAGAAATAATAATTGTTAAAACAAGTTAAAGCGAATTATTAACCTGTTTCAAAGCGTTCCTTGCATACAGGGTAATTTTGAACCGGTTCAGAAAAGTGACTTTAAAAATAATTTTTTAATAAAAGTATTATATTTGCGACACTCTGAACCAGAAAAATAAAATTTACAAAGATTAAAAAAAAAATATTTTACAACATCACACGATTTCTATAATTTATGATAGTGCATAGAACAGCTCCAAGAATTTCAACAACTTCAAGGGTTCAGCAACTTCAAACCTTCAGTGAAAAATAGCTTCAAGTCAGTGTTTTTAGAATGACTGTATTATACATTCATCTGTGTATAATGTTGCAAACTTATTTCCCAAAATTAAGAGTGGAAAACTGATTTTATAACTTAGTTAGCTGAGTGCAGCACTGGACTTTCTAGTTTTTTTTAAAAGTCTAATGTACTAAAAAATATGACGTTGGGCAAAGTTAACCCCCATGGTTCAAAGTTACCCTGAATGACTGTACTCATTTCTGAATTTACTACCATTTTTTCCTCCTTTTACTGTTATAGTCCTACTAGACAATATTTTTAATAAATGAAAGAGTATTACGCAGGCTAGACTATATCTTCTTAATCAAATATTGTTATGAGTTATGACGTTTTTTATAGCTTTGTGCAGAGTCTCTCATAAATTACATAATATTTCCAGAAGAGTGAAAACATATCGATCAGGTGCAAAACAACAGAAATATTCCACAACAATGAAGAATTAGTTGAATTTTTGAGCAACTAAATTGGAACAAATGTGTACGTTTGAAGTACCCCTTTTACACAAAGAATTCCCATCACGCAAAGAGACGCAATATATATTCCTCCTCTATCTCCGAAAATGAAATCGGAGATAAATCAGAGAGCTCAGTTGTTGCGGACATGGATGAAGTATTTTTAGAATCGGTTCGCAGAATCTGGCTCCTCAACATTTCCTCCCCTTTCCTATCGTTATCGAATTGATGCTGTACTGGACAACATAATAATTCTCGTTTCGATCGAGCGGGCTATTCGAGTGCGTGGATTTTAAAAGAACAACTGAAGCACACGATTTAAAGCCATTTAAACTTGCGAGAAGCTTCTATTCTACTCTGAAAGTATTAGAAAGTTTTGTTTATTGACTCTGAACTCCAATATGAAATTATTATTACTATTTTTAAGCATCTAATTGTTGCTAGTCCAACGTTTTGTTTAAAAAAAACTAAAAAATTACCAAAATAATTTTTAACAATATTTTTAATAGTATTTTAACTAACTTGTGCCGAAATCTAGCATTATTCTAAGTAATTTTATTAGTATGTGATGAACCTTGCTTAGGTTTATTTTTACGTACATGGAAAACAGCTAAATGTTGCTGTTCTTACGTTTTGTTAAAAAATAATTTAAAAAAAAAAAGTCAAAATAATCTTTAACAATAATTTTTAAATGTAACCTTGTATCGAAAACTAGTATTATTCTTAGATATTTTCTTCGTATTTGGTTAACCTTGTTTTGGCTTATTTTTACGTACATGAAATATTTACATCTATATGATGCTTCCCTTACGTTTTGTCAAAAAATAATTTAAAAAACAAAGTAATCTTTAACAATAATTTTTAACAGTATAAGTAGTACTGTATTTAACAGTAGCTTGTACCGAAAACCAGTATTATTCTTAGACGATTTATCTGTATTTTGTGAATGTTGATAAGGTTCCAGGTTCTTGGAATTTTTTACGTTAATTTCAATAAGAAAAAAAAATGCATAACCTTCTTGTTCATGCATTTTGTCTGCATTCGACAAAGGATGTACTTATTACGTATGATTTGATTTACATTCGAGTTTGTCCGGAGAAAATATATTATTTTCTCTTTGTGTGAAAAGTGCAAAATATTTGACACGCATACGTACTACATAATTGATTTTAACTAAATAAATTTTCTTTCTTCCGTATAACATATATGAATAAAAAATTGGTGAAATGTTTCGATTTTGTACGTATTTACCAGTTTTAGATGTACAGAACCCATTGCGAACATTTTTGGAAAATGCCTCTGTTGTGGGTAAACAGTTTTTTTTTTTATAAAGCGCACACAAAAAACTAATAAAATAGCTAGCACTAAATTCGGTGCATACCCGGCTCTAATGAGTCAAAATGTGAGGCGCAATCGAACATTTTCTTCGCTAAGTCTCACTGCTGTATCTTTAGAAGTAATGCAAGGATTCGAACAAAAACTGTTGTACCGTCGGACCTCTGTGGGAGCAGATGTTTATTTGTTTTGACCGCTAATTGCTCTAAGAGAGGAAGTGGAAATGTAACGGTTTTCTTGTGTATGTTCTTAAGTATGATTCTTATATCTCAAGAAATATTGCAAGGATTTAATAAAAATTGGTGTACAAGTAGGTCTCAAACTGACCAAATTTCGATTAAATTTTAGCGCCAATGTCTTCAAGAGAGTGGCGCTATTTGGTAATTTTAAAAGTAAAAGTATTCATATGAAAGATATAGAAGAAAATTTTACTATGGGAAAAACGTACTAGTTTTTGGTGGTGTTATCAGCAATTCCAAAGATATGTGGCAACCTTTCCATTGTTTTTCATAGCAATGAGTGCATTGGTAAAGATATTAAGATATAAAAACTGTAATATCAATTTTAAAAAATAGCAGTGAAACCAGTTGACTTTTCAGAAACACAGGCATGATCTCAAATTTGCAATGGAAATTGCACGCAAGTGTTTTAAAATTCCTACCTCAGAGTAAGAAATAGAGCCATGCGAAAAATATAGTATTGGGTTGATGCATAAGTTCCCGAGTTTTTTTTTTTTTTTTTTTGAATTTAAAAAATTGTGTTGAAAATGGAAATGTTTTGGCATAATTTTTTGTGTTATTCGAAAGAGAATTCTTTGCTCTATAAAATAGTGCATTTCACTTTTTTGTTAACTTTAATTTTTGTTACTTTTTGCAGCATTTAAATGGAGTGTCAATGCGACAAAAACAAGCATTTTCGACACCCCCTTCTTTTTGCGTTTAATCGAGGTGCCAAATCCACAGAAACTGCTAGAGAGATTTGTGTCGTGTATGGAGATAATGGTATAATCTCTTTCAAATGCTTTACGTGGCGTTTCTTCGTTCCATAATGACTTCGAACTACGGGCTTGGTTGGACGACTTTTTCGAGAGCCTTCCGGGTGATTTCTACCGAAGAGGCATCGAAAAACTCGTTGAACGTTGGGAGGGAGTCGTAAACAATAACAAAGAGCACATTATTAATTAAATTGTTGTTATTTTATGTCAAAAAATAATGTTATTTAAAAAAAAGGGGCAACTAATGCATCAACCAAATAGTTACTGAGCAATAATAATAGTTACTAAATAATACATACTCGTTGTTTTTGTACAGCCTTTATTTTAACATCGGAAAATTTAATTTAGCAGTAATTTTCATCAAACATTTCAAGAAAATTCTGATATCTTTAATTGTGTATTAGTAAACACTTCCCAGAAACGATAGCTATGGAACAGCTAAAATTCGTGTTCTCCGTCTTTCGAAAGACAAAAGAAATCGTTTAATCTTAATTTAAATGAACAGTTTAATACTTTTAATTAAACAGGAACACTTACGCATAAAAAAGTTGCTTTAGACTGCATAAAGCTAACTAGTTTGTCCAACATAGATACGTCTCATTTCCTGTGTAATGCCAAAGAAGACGAATAAAATTCTTGCGTGTTTTCAAATATTTTGAGTCTAAAAAAAGGAAGCAGAGATCCTCAGTCGCCCTAAATGTGGACAAAAGAAATTTCCCAACGCCTCATCGGTTTTCCCTCTTCCTTTTGGATCTATCATCAACTTGATGCAGTAACCACTCCAATTTCCGCAGCCACACAGTCACTGAATAACCAGCTGTTGAAAGGAATCGGCGGAGCATGCGACAGAAGCACTTCAACTTCTTCATTTACTGAGAAGATTCCGCTAGGCTGCACTAGATCTACTTTAAGGAACACTTTTGGTTTCGAGAATACACAGGAAGAGGTAATATCAAGTTTCTGGAGCATATTGAAAGAGTAGCAGCTAGGCTTTTAAAGATATTCCATTTAAAGGGCAGAGCTTTCTTTCTTTCTCACCCCCCCCCCCCTATATCTCCAGACTAAGCATTATGTGTCCTCAATTTCTTTCCATAAATGCACAGTAGCTAGCTATGGTGAACGTATTTTACATTTAACTATATTTAATATTTGGATACGGGCGAATGCATTTGTAATAAGAAAGAAAAAAACTCTACCATTTGCATTTTTTCTACACCTAATCATAAATGTTCAGAATATTCTTAAATTTGAAAATATTTTATTTTTACTGCATCAATTTGGTGACAAAGCATTTTTTTGATATTTGTACTTAACGAATAATATTCATTTAAGAGCTAAGACAAAACTATTGAATATTCCCCCCATCTTAACTGAACATGAAAAATATAATGCAGTATAACTTACCGGTTTCACTCTTCAAAAATGACCAAGTATTGTGATAATTTTTTTTTAACTTGTAAAAGATATCAGAAGAACACCATTCAAATTCATTTTTTTAATCAAATATGCGGAGTCACAATTTATTCCAGTGGTAATCCGATATATATAATATATTAGCCTCACTGGAGCTTTATTTATAGTACGCACTTTTAGCTTTCTTCAGAGAATTGAACTAGAAAACTTCTCAGAAATGTCGAACCTAAGTTATAGGATTCCTTTTATCACGTCCAATCTTCAACGTTCAGGATACATCATTTTGTTTGCACATGTTACAATATGGATATTGTCCTGATCCACTTCTGTTTTGCAGAACTTTTTACACTAAAGTTATTTTTTCCACTACCAAGTCCAGATACTCGTAACACTTCCTACTGTAAATCAATCGCAAGTGGTTCGATAAAGTTAAAAGGACAAAAACTTGGTAGCAGCCCCAGGATTTAGGAACAATATACTTCATTTGCTAATTTACCGCAGTGGTTTTTTCACGATTTTTACTGTAAAATTTTTGTGCTAATTTCCTACGTAACATTTTGTGTTACCTTACCACACACATATTTTAATTACTCATACAGACCGTGATGTGCTGATAAATATAAATAACGTCTCATGTGCGTTCATGATGATATAAAGTGGAGTGCAACATCTCTGTATGCCAAAATCTTTGTTTACAAGGAAATTTACCTTTTCACATGGAGAAAAATTGCTTTGTAGTTTCTGCATAAAGACGTCGTTTTTCTTTTACATATAATATATCTCTTTCAAAAACTAGTAGTTGTTTTATGATGAATCGCATCTTGGAATTAACCTGCTTTCCTTCTCTTTAAGCCTTATATTTTGGCTTACTATCTTTGAGGCAAAGACACAATCAAACACAATTTTGCCAGCTTTGAGGCAGAGACACAATAAGCATAACCTACTGTATTTCCATAAAATAATAACATTCGAAGACATTAAAGTAACAATTAAATTCTTTAAAAACGTACCGCTTTCCACTTTAAGTAATTTCATAAATTATTTGAATTTTTGACAGAAAAAGTGAGGCAATGTATCTCAGTTTTACCTAAGTGCGAAAATAACTGATTTGCTTCGTTAAAAGTCAATTGCTAATTTCTAATTTTACATGTTTAAAATAACAACTTTTATATACCCTTAAGTTCAGTCTAAAAAATATCTGAGAAATAAAAGGACGAACCTTAAATGAAATATTCCAACAAGATAAGAAAATGCAAAATATAAAAGAATTAAATAAAGCGAACCTAAAAATCAATACCGAATGAACTCCCCGACGAATTCTTTTATTGCATTTAAGTTCTTTCTAATGATGCATCATTTTAGAGGTAATCCGTTTCCAAAAATAGCTAGCTTTATTTCTTTATTAGACTTAAAAAGACTTAACAACATTATTTACAGAAAGAAAGAAAGTAGCTGGAAAATATTTTATTTATAATGGCATTGTTTCGAGTTATGACTCCAAACTGCAATTTAAGATCATTGTTTAAATTCGAAAAAAAAGGAGAAAAGTTTATTATGTTTGTACTTTACGCTTTAACGAACATTGAATCTCTTTTTATTCCACAGAGTCAATTAACGGGGAGCAATGAGTAAAAATGTGAAAATTGTGTTAATTTTGTATATATATATATGTATGTATATGTGATGTGTGTGTCAGTGATTTTAAAGAATGAATTTTAAGAAATGTAAAAAACATTAGTAAGACAAAAAGGAAGAAAATACCTTCCCTCCCCCTCCCCACAATTAATGCATGGAAAATTTAAAAATCGTTATAGAAACTTCATTCAGAAAGGAAGATTTTTTCCCCACTTCAACGCATGTATAGAGATTACTCACGGGTGGTATTTACAAGTAAATCCATATGAGCGAATGCTTTTAATACTAGTGTTTTAAGTGTTTCCAAAACTTTTGTTATTTATTTGCTGTATGTTTTTAATTTTACGTTTTGCGAAATTCCGCATCTATTTATCAATTTGTTTTATGTCTTTCCCTTCATATAGCTCATACATTTTGTAATACACTTCATTTAGCGCTTCAATGGAGGTGTCAGTTGCTCTCTGGTGAATTAATAAGTAAGAATTCGACCCGTAGCTGCTTATTCTTACTCTATTTTATGTATTTATTTTGTTTTAATTTTGGAATATTTATCCGATCGCCTTTTTTATCATACTCCCTAATTTACTTCTCAATTCAAAGCCGATGTAGTCAAGAAAGTGTCATATCGTGACTTCTTCCATCCGATTCACTAAAAATTCAATGAGGGATTCCTATGACCGCAACTATCTCAATGTATGTTGGCCAAAGCAGGAAATCTAGAAGAGCTGATTGAGGGGGTATCAAAATTGGCAAATCCAGTGTAACTAATAATCATGTACTTTAGTTTGCGTAATACGTGTCAAAGTAAGGAAAAAGAGTTTAAATGCCAAAAATATTATCTAACGAAAAAACTTAATTTAAAAGTGCATTAAGGAAAATTGAATAAATTCACATGCAAAGTAACTTAGACAAACACGGCAGGAAAAATTAAGTCAGTACCCTTTAACGATTTTTTTGCTGTATACAAATAGAAAACGTAGATAAGAGACAGTGGTTTACGGAAATTTCACTGTGATAGGCACCTCATATAACACTGCTTTGCATTAAAAAAATAAACACAATGAAATATTTAGTTATATTTGTACTTTAATGTGCAAAAAAAATAATAATAATTTGTTTTAATAAAATTCAGCTTAAATTTAATTGCATAGTAGCTCACTTCCCTTCTACATATTTTTTTCTGAAACATGCATCATCGCTAACCAGTTGTCTCATTAGTCATATTTTATTAGAATTACGGAAGTTATCAGCAGATTTTTCTAGATATTTTTTCAAATGTTCAGTAGCTTACCATGTTATTTTTTTTACCATTGAAAATATCAGAAATAAGCTCAGGTATATGTTGTTGGTAACTGCAACAGGAATGTAGAAAAATTGTGGAAACTATGAAAAAAAAAAAAAAAAGAAAGAAGAAAAAGCAAAAGAAAAAAAGCAGAAGAAAAAAAGGACACCTGAGATGATAATAAAAACCTCGATCGTAATAAAATTCCCTAAAATTCCATTCCCTCAAAAAGAAACAAATTTAATAAGTATAATTCAAATTAGGTACATAACTTCATTGACAAAAGAAAAAAAAATCAGTGCATTATTCTGCCGAGCAATGTCACTCACGCAGCTTCTAATTTTAAAATACTTACTTTTGGAAGTTTGATTTATTGTGACATTTACAATGTACGATAAATTACTTTTATTTTTCAACTTATGTGCGATTTTAAACAAGTTTGAAGGTTTTTAAAGAGCTTCATTACTTTCTTCACTCAATTTTGTGAGTGATATCTACAAATGGGTATTTTATATGACAATAAGTTGTCTTTCATTAAAATGTTCTTTGTCTAAAATATGTTTCCCAACAGAAAGATAGATTTATTTTTGGCTGATTAACAAGTGTTTTCAGTCCTCTGATATTCTATTTTCCTTCAAAAATCACTTAGTATGCTTTATAAGGTATCTATTGGGAAATTAAAAAAAATAAGGATCAAAAGGTGATTACGAATTGAAATTCAACTTTTTAAATGAAGCACGTTAATTTTTTTTTAAATTGACTCTCATTTTGAGAAATTTCAGACAAAGAGAATATTTATACTGAAAAATGAATTTGTGCTTTTTCTCAATGTGTTTTATATTGCGAAGCATTAATAAAACAACAAGAAATATTGTAAACCGAAAGCAGATGCAAAAAGATTGGTGAATAATTGCAGCAAAACGCTATTATTGTGCTTAACAGTTGCATCGATAAAACATTAAAAAAAAAAAGCTAAACGTACCAAGTTTTCAACATGTAAAGGCCCATTTCGAATAATTTTAAACATTAGCAAAAAAAGAAAGAAAAACTTGTATCATTAAGAGTTTAAGAAATTCAAGTTTTTTCATAACGGTGGCCATCCCCCCTCCCCCTCAAATGGTCTGTTATAAAACAATTATTGTTTCATTTTAAGACATTTAATTTTTTCCTTCTTTTTCTGCAACAAGAAAATTTTATATATCTCTCCCCTTTTTCTTTTTCTGACGGCATTTTCCAAAAATTGACTCCCACTTTTTTTATTTGTGAGCCAGCCTGACTCACATATTTTTAAGTCCACAGCTAGCACTATCGCCAAAATATGAAACAATAAAAAATATTTAAAAAATAAAAATCATACAAGGTAATTATGTAATAAATGTAGGGAAATTATAATGACCTTTGTCGTGCGAGTGTTTTCATTTCCAAGGACATTGTAACCCAAAACCAATCTCGCTCTTTAAAAAGAAAATTAAAAAATTAGCATCATAAAGTTATGAATTCACGGTGGTATATAAAGAAAACAAATCAAGATACCGCGGTGCCTGATATCTTGATTTACTTTCTTTATATAAAACTCCAAAGTCTTCAACTTTAAAATTATTGCTCAGCATGATTAAGAATTACTATTTTCTTCGTCTTCATTGATTTTCTGGAAGCGAAAACCGGTAGGCTGTGTCATTGCGGTGAAGTTTTCATCTTTCTTTGCTTTGCGTCATTTGGTTTGTGATTACAAATCAACCTTAGAGGTACGCTAGTTGAAATGAAGTAATCTTTGCGCCTTTTAAATAATTTCAAAGGGAGAAATAATTTTAAACTCATATCGATTTTGCACTCGTTTAGTAAACATTCAAATATACTTAGTTAAAAAAAATATATATAAGTTTGATGAACATTTACTGGTATCATAGCTAATTTTTAGAAAAAATTTAATTAGATTTTCTTCAAATCAAAAAAAAAAAAAAAAAAAAAAACCTTACGATTGAAAGTGGCAGAACATTTATAGTTCTGCTGTCGCCTTAAGAATTAACATTTTTATTTTTAACTTTAATTTTGGTGATGTAAGTACAATAATGTGCTTAAAAAGAAAAGTTACATAATTAATATGAGGTTGGTTCTCGGATCAAAGCTAATTTTGATGAATGTAGAAACAGGCCAAAAATCTTGAGACCGGAACAAGGTGGATGGATAGATTAGAAAAGTGGGAGCTAACCGATGGAAGTCTACAGCATCAAATAAATCTAGATGGTACAAGCTGACTGAGACAGCCTTGGCAGGTAACCGGCTGTAGTGCTTAAATTTGTATAGATTCATAGAAATGAAATATAATTTATAAAAATGCTATAATTAGCTATTGCTTTCTAGAATTTTGATATTAAAAGTAACAACGATAAAAAAAAACTTTCATAATAATAATATTAGTATTAATAATAATAACAACAACAGCGGTTGAATATTGTAAGCTTTATTCACAAAACAGTTTTACTTACGTCTTATAATCTTTTATTTAAAAGTTAAAATTATGGAATATCTGGCGAATAAAAGGAGATTGACAGTACGAAAGTTCAAAATTGACTTCGTGTTGATGAACGACTCGATTTTTCTCAAAGGATTCGTTGAATGATAGATGACAGTGTTTTTGTCCTTAGAAAACAAATATTCAAATTTAAAATGTCTGCTTTTAAGTAGGGTTTAACTTTTCAAAAATAGCGAAGTTTTTAAACATGTCTATTAAATATTCCGTAAAATAAAAATATAATATAAGACTTAATGCTTAGAAAAAGCTTAATGTCCATAACTGGCGTCGTTAACAAACCTAATATTGTGTTCCAAAGAATGTATTTAGAAAAATAAGTGCATTTTGCCTTTAAATGATAAAAATATTTAAATTTCTTCGAATCGTTATTGCCTTTTTCAGCAAGAAAGAAGGTAGCAAGCACCTTCAGAAAGAAAGTATAGCTTAGAAATTTAAGCCATTAAAGCTTCTTTGTTTTCCTACGATGAAATGATGGTAATGATCTTTTTAAAGAAATTTAACTCAAACTGAATTTTTTCGTCATCATAGGCATCAATGCACTGAAGTTAAGAATTTCACCATATTTTCATTTTTCTCTACCTCAAACTTTTTGCAGAAAATTTGGATTTTTTAAACCCATGTTTCGCAGAACCTATATCAATAATTAAAGCCGTTAAAAGTTTCATTTTTACATTATAAACAAAATAAATTGAAATTCAATTGCATCATAAAAATAAATAAAAACAACGTTTATAGCCCAAAATAGTTTATTTTATTTACGTTTTTCGCACAAAAGTTAGTTTTTTATTATAACAGCATCACTTGCGGAACCTATACAATATTTGAAAGGTTCATGATTTTCAGCCTTTTTTAATTTTTGTTCTGAAACGTTTTTTGAAGTTATAAAGTTTTTAGATCCAAAAAGGAGAAGAAAAAACAAAGTTGCCCGAAATTCAGCTAAAAAAAGAGAATAAATAAATAAAATAAAGCAAAATAAAAATAATACAAATAGCTGATGTTCACCGAACTGACCCCCTCCCCCTACAAAAACATTTTGTAAGAAATATGCTATAATATTATGTAAGTCAACTTTAAACTCGAAGGAGTTTGCATAGGAAACAATCTATATATATACTTTTTTTATTGAACTGCCTTAATTCGAAATTGATCGAGAGTGAGGTCATTAGACTAACTAAAGTACTTTGTACAGTAACAGTTGGTTCTGAAATTAATGAGATTTTTTTCTTCGCTCTTGAAAAAAAATAAACATGTCAAGTATAACATCTGATGCGAAATTTAAAAAGCAATTACTTAAAAATAAAAAGAACCTTTAAAAAATTAACAAAACAATTGCGATCATTTTTACTTACTATGAAAATAACATGGGTTAGCAGCTATTAAATTATCTTTTACTTCCACCTATAACGTCAATCACTCAACTTGGTTGCAGTTTAAAAACGGGGGGGGGGGGGGGGTAATTGGTTTTTGTTTCTGAAACAAGTTTGAACTTAGGAACTACTTTGACTTTACAGCTCTAGGGTAAATAAAAGCTTTTCTAGCACAGACATCTTTTCAATTTATGGTTTTCTATTTTGATCTTAGATTGTTTGAATTTATCGAAAAGATTTAAACGTAAGAGAATTTTCAACATAGGATTTGTATTTGAGCTCATTCTTCATATAGGTTTAAACTGACTTTTTTCTTTTCTTTTTATTTCAGCTTAAGGTGTATTTATTATTTTATATATGGCAACAAAATATTACGCTGAATACTCATGCGATGCTTAACACTTTTTTTTAAGTAGACTATATAGCAATTCTTATAAATAACGCAATGAATTCTTTCATAGATTTTTCATAGTTTAACTTCTTACCTTACAAAAAAAGCAAAAAGAATGAAATTCCAATTAAGTTGAATATTGTTCGTCTCTGTGATTCTTGCAAAGAATATATTTACATGTAATAAAACAGTTCATTATCGTAATAATTAAGGGGTAAAAAACCCTTGATTTTAATTGAAGAATTACCTATGTGCAATCTTGAAAGATGCGTGGCTTATCAGGGGGGTTTTAAATTAACTGCATTTAAATCGTCCTTTCAAATTGTACTGTCAGGAAGAGCTAACGCTTCTTTAGCAAAATGAACAAGTTTAACCCTTAAAGACATAGTGCTTCACTTTAACCTCTGTTTTGTAATTTTGTTTCATTTTTAGACATCACTTGCCTGATTTTAGGAAATAATTTTACGCGCGTAGTCAAAATATTCTATCAGGAAGGGCTTAAATATTAGGGAGCCGGGGGAAACTGTTTTCATTTTGGATATTTTGGCAGAATACCAATTTTTATTACTTGTTGTAGTATTAATTATAAACATATCTTAAAGAAGACAAAGAAAAGTGTTTAAATTTGTTTCTATATTTATTTTTTCTTTTTATGATGAAAAAATTGAATCCCCCTTAAGGTGGCGCCATGTCTTCTCTTTTCCGTACACGAAGTCTTTATTTTTAACTGTAAAATCAGGTTTTCGGGAGAAATAATTACTTTTTCTGCAGCATGAAATTTTAAAACATAAACATTTATCACGGATATATGTTTTGCGATTCAACTGTAATAGAAATGTTACGTAGAAACTGTCAATACACAGCCAATGAACCTTACCAGTTAGTATCAGCTTAATTTGTATGCATATATACCACCTTCCTTTGTATGCATATTATTTGCCTTTGAGAATTAGTTAAAAAACTTTTTTCCTTTTGCATCATAAAAAAAACCCTGACACATTTTTTTCAGATAAAAACAGTGTAATTTCGGAAATAAAAATGCTTCTTCTGTCTTCTAGAGTTTTACGATTCCTAATTGTTGAAAATGTAGAATGTTATCTCTAGTTCTTAATATTAATGGCACATTTAAATAACGCCTTTTTAGAAGCCTCTCCACAACTGCCTCATTATGATATAAGAAAACTTCCCGTGTCAGAATGGCAAAAAAAAATGCTTAATGTCTGCTTAGAATACAATTATCTGCAAGAACCGCGTTTTACTTATGAAATAAAAACATCAAACGTAACTGCGACACGTTTTTGAAAGGTTGACACATGGAAAATTTTATCTTGTATCTCCTTATATCTTATAGTTCATTAGAAGCGAAAATGTAATTCAAATGTTGAATCTATGTCAAATGGGCTTTGTACGCCAAGTTAAGTTGCTTTTCGTATACATTGAAAAAGAATCATAACTACGTTATTACTGAGTAAATTTCTGGATAATGGTTATTTTATATTCACTTCAAATGTACAATTTAAATCTAGTTTTTCATCGTCTTATAAAAGCAGAGAAGAAAAAAGCGTAATTATTTAAAACTACATCGGTGTTTAATGAGTTTAAGAAACCGTTACATTCTTTAAAATATCAGTTTATTTTCTCTACGTAGAAAAAAAAAGGAATGTGAACAAAACATACCAGTGCCGTTTTGTTTTTGCTTACGAAACCACACGCTTGTTTTCGCATGCAACAGGTCTGCCTTCGAAGATTCATGAGCAATAAAAATCGTTCCTAAGGGAATTTGGGTTTCAAATATTTTAATCTTAGATTATGAAGCCAAAACATAAATATGTATATGTGATGTAATCTAAAGTTTTAGCAACTTTAAAATAAGTTTGCAATAGGCCATAGCAAGACACACCCATTCCTCGTACTGAAAACTATATCTTTCGGTGGTGTACGTAGATAACAACTTCAGGGGGGAAATACGTGTAAAGGTCTAAAAAAATTTTAAAAAATTTTCGTAAATCGATTCTACAACTACTCAATAATATACCCTAAAAATTTCAAAGCAAAATTCCAAGTCATTTAAAAGTTATAAGCATTTGAGCGTCCGCTTTTGGAACGGTTGAACCTCCTTCATGAATGACCTGAAGGGTATTAGAGAGACAGAAGAACGTTAGCAGATGTCCTTTTATTTCTTTTAACAATTGAGACCTCGGACAGAAATTTCTATAAGTATTAGTATCTATAAGTAAAAAAAAAAAAAAAATGATTCATTTACTGCTTTAAATTTACCTTCAGTACCACTCTTTTTTTCAAACGCCTTTTTCTCGAAACTACTTTTTTCGAATTTGAGTACACTCTAGCTCGCAGAGTTTTTGGTCAATCCTTATCAAATTAAGCACACATTTTCCTTATATATATACGCTCTAGTTGAACTAGAATCATAAGCATATCTTTACTTTTACGTTTTTTATTGTAAAAAAGAGAACAAAAAAAAAAACGGTCAAAAATCGTACTTAATTTTCCCATTCTAAAAAAAATATATAAATTTTCAATTTTTTGTGATGATTTTAGTTCAACTAAAAGAGACACTTATTAAAAAAAAAGAAAAATTTTTAAAAAAAAAATTGATTTCAGATAAAAATTGTGACTTCCAGGATGTATACAAACTGCCGATGCGGGTGGCGACTTACAGTGTGCAGCAGCCGAAAAAGGGGCCCCCAGGATTTAAAAAAAAAAAAAAAGTTTGAAAATTTCAGTAAATGTTCTTCTAATATATCTATAAAATAACCTCAAAATCTTAGTAAAATATATTTATTCTTTATATGTTAAAAAAATTCATGAAAATTGCTCTGAATACGCCGCTTTACACGTATTTCCCCCCTTAAGCATTTAAAGTGGAAAAACTATCCATAAGATGCCAAATTTGGTAACGTTTCCAAGAAAATACGAGACAGCCTCCTGTTACTGAAATTGATTCATTAAGAAATTTAAAAATTCTAGCTTTCAAAGGAAGCTTGATTACCAGAATGAAAAAAATCTTCAATAAAATGATTGATGGCAGTCTATTCATTTTAAACGCAACAAATTTGACGCGACAAATGCAACCTTTTAAAAAAAATAAACTGCCACACTGCATTTCATAAGCATCATAACGTGAAGATGTTACCTAAGTAAAATTTAATGAACTCCTGTCTTTGGGAAAAAATTGCCTTTTATTTTATTGTAACATTTTTTAAGAGCAACACACACACACGCAAAAAAGAAAGCTTGTAAATATTTTTAACTAAACAAATTCTGTTTCTTGACCAAGTCTATGAAAGCTATAACCTGTCCTCCATCGTGAAAGATAAATTAACCCGGAATTTAATGTCTAGCCATTTAATAGTCCCTAGAATTTCAGTTAAATTCAAGCTTTAACACGTAAGCACGAAAAAGCATTTTAATTAAATGGCAGAGTAGTAGTTACTAAGGCTAAGCAAAGCACATGTCTTAAATTTGATAAATAAGACGTATTTGGAAAAAATATTTCAAAATAAAAGCGTTCATTTTTAATATGAAGAGTGCAATATGTTGCATGATTTTTTTTTTCAAAAACCATTTTTCTAAAGTAATTAATTCCTTACTGCATAAAGCCAAGATTTACACCACAAAATTTCTCACTCTCGCAAAAGATCGCATATTTACTTAAACAACTCTTCTTCTCGGTGTACCATATCTGTCCCAACATGCAGTTTCGAAGTATAATATATGATCAAAAACTAGATTCATAAATAGAAAAGTGGTACGTGCCTGTCCTGCTCCAATATGCGATGAGAAGGTGAATTATATTGATTTTCATGTAATATTTATTTCCCAATATATATATTTTTTAGTTTTCAATTACTTACATTAAAAAAAAATCTTATTATTTAACAAAACAAATTTTTAACCATTTGTTAAATAATCTGGTACGATTAGGTCTATTTTAACGTTTAAGTCACTGGTTCCGCTAGCGTAGTACCCGTAAAGTTTGTATAAATAGCTTCTTTATACTTTTGCCGTTCATGTAACCCTATGTATTCACTCACAATTTCATGTATGATAGAATATCCAATTTCTCCAAAATTCTTATATCCTCATATCCTCAAAGTCATGTAGAAATCGTATATCTTTAAATTTATTTTTATGTATAAAACATAATATACCCCCAAATTCGTATAGAATAGAATATCGCCCAAAATTATGAGTAATATCCAATGGCAAAAAATACATGTAGAATATCCTGTATCTCTGAATTTGTTAGGAGCATCCTATTCCCTCTTATTTATGTAGGAATTCCTATATTCTCAATCCATGCCGAATGTTCTATGTCTCTAAATTTCGTGTAAAATAGTCCATGTAAAGTGCGTGAACAAGTGACAATTTTCTTTTCTTCTTCTTTTCGTTTCAGCTTCCGCGTATTTGTTTTGTTTCAATATCACGCTAACAGTATGATTTCATGAAGTTGAATTAAAGCATCAGAACACCATGATTTCAAAAAGTGAAGTTTAAATGCAAGCCTTAGCGCATGCGCTTAATGCAAACATTAGCGAATAAGAAAGTGGAAATCCTCTTATTAAAAAAAATCAAGTTGAGATTTTTAAAATGAATAAGAATTAATCAAAACCTCTCCTAAAATAACTCGAATTTGTGAGCACCTAATTTACGAACACCCACGATTTAATGAATGATTTACCAGTCCTGAAAATTCTTCCACTGGAAAAAAATCCTTTTCAATTTTACTAACTCTTGATTTTACGAATATTTTTCGAGACCACAAAGAGCTCGTAAAATCCAGGATCAGCTGTAGGTTTCAAAACTTAAATCTAATATCTATAATCGTTGTCAGAGCCTTCTGTTGTTCAACAATAAAACTATGAGAGATCATTTCAGTTTGTGGTACTATACATCAAAGATGAGATGTACATCTTCACATAAAGCATAAAAGGCCATTCTTTAATTCTTTATACCAAACGAGAAGAAAATGGTTTTCACAAAATGGTTTTTATATGATAGCGAAGATTTCATTCTTCCTTCCATTAATCACCATTATGTGTTTCTTCCTTTTAGCCATCGATTAGTCTTTCGGATTACAAAGAAACTAAAATTAAGACATGCCGAATAAAAGAACAACAATATCAATGCGTAGCAGAAAAAATCGAAATTTCTAACAATAATGATATTTTGTATAGCATATGATACAACTCAAATGAATAATGATTTAGTAGCATGTTTTGGACAAAGACCGATTATCAGAATTATTTTCAGTAAAAAGCATTAATAATAATCATTAGGGAATAATTTTGTCTCAGCCCTTAGTTTCGAAACATATTAATATGTAATGATACATAGCTATATGTTTTTTCCATGGTGCAATTTAAGGAAAAGAGTTGGAAATTGGTTTATTTTCATTATTTCCAAATCTATGAGCATCAAAATATTTTGACATGCTGCAGTAGCGAAATCAAGTATTAGTAGGGGCAAATATATATCAGATGGTTTGGTATTTAACGGACAATTTCGTAGTTTAATTTTTTTTTTTTTTAAATGAAGAAAAATGATGCTTCTAATAGAGGATCCTCACTATTTTCTTTCCTTGTGTATTGGTCAAGGATTGCATATCATTATTTCATGCGGCACAATTATCACAATTATGGGAGGATACGATCAGCTCTAGAGAATTTTGCCGCCCAGTTTACTCATCTGGGGATGGCACCTAGGCTTTGACATTGTAAAATTGCACTAGGAAATTAATTTAGCCGAAAGTATCCAAGCCAAATAGATAGACACGAGCGGTCTTTAACATGCTGCATAATTAGGTGCGAGGGGGGGAGGTCATTATTTAAACAACTTCAATACTATTTTTAGCATCATTTGCCGGCTGACCTTTGTTGATAAATCTCTGTACATAGTGATCAAAAGAACTCATATAAGATGGTAGGAAATGCGTCGGGAAACGCTTAAATATTTTTCTCACGGTCAAAAATTATCACTGAATATTAAATCAGTTACTTAATTTTTTCCACTTATTCTATATTTTTCTTAACTTTTTTTACCTTAAAAACGATACAAATCTTTATAAATTTAAAAACGTTGGGTTAATTTATTTATAACATTAAAAATTCTAGAAGCTTTTAAAATATTGAATTCTTCAGCAAATGAGTTAACCCGTTAACGATTGGTTAATTTTCAAGAAAACGATCATAAAAGTGCTTTTTTTTTATCCCTGAAAATTATATGAAAATATGTGTATGAACAATATATAACGGGTGTCCGAGACTTATCTATACAACTTCAGAACGTTATACTTAAAGAAGTTAATGAGATATTTATACATGCGGTTTGTTGCATTCAATGCAGAAACTCTTGAAAAAAAATTTCTGTTACATGTTAGCATACAATAACAGAAGATGTGGACGCCACAACAAAAAGCGCAGTGTGTTGCCTGATAAATAGAGACGAAGTCGGAGACTCATGTGCAGCGGAATGTAAGGACCAGGTATGCACGTGATGCTCCAACCAGAGCTACAATTGAAGCTTGGCACAAACAATTCATGGAAACGGGGAATGTTCTGCACCAGAAAGGAGCTGGAAGACCAAGCACCAGTCAGGAAGTTGTGGAAAGAGTGAGTCAGGCCTTTCGGCAGAGTCCAACAAAATCAGTTCGCACAGCTGCGAGAGAATTGAATATGCCCAAGACTACGGTTCATGACGTTCTTCGTAAGCGGCTGAAGCTGCACCCCTATGAGGTGCTACTCCTTCAGGCCCTACTGCCAACCGACAAACCCAGACGTGCTAATTTTGCTAATGACATGTTGAACCGCATTGAGCACGATAACCAGTTCCTTCAAAAGATTTGTTTCAGTGACGAGGCAACATTCCATGTGTCTGGACAGCTGAACAGGCACAATGTTCGCATGTGGGGATCGGAGAACCCTCTTGTAACACGTGAAATGGAACGCCATAGCGCTAAGGTAAATGTGTGGTGTGGATTAATGTATAATCGCATTATTGGACCCTTCTTTTTCTCTGAGAAATCAATTACAACTCCTATCTACCTGGATTTGTTCCAGCTTATGTGATTCCTCAGTTGGAACATCTGCAACCAAACAATCTGTATCAACAGGATGGAGCTCCACCGCACTGGTCTCTAGACGTTCCAGAATACCGGGATAATGTGTTTCCCAATAGGTGGATTGGTCGCGACGGCCCGATATCATGGACTCCGCAGTTGCCGGATGTGACACCACTAGACTTCTTTCTCTGGGGTTACATTAAGGACAATGCCTTCGCTACGAAGGTAGCAGACCTTGCAGAGCTAAAGCATCGTATCCTTGCTGCTTTTGAGACAGTGACTGACGATTTGCTACAGCGCACATGGGCTGAAATGGATTTTCATCTGCATGTGCTTCATGTATCACACATGGTGCCCACATAGAGGTGTACTGAACAGAAGAAGCTTCAAGTGTTTCTACATTGAATGCAACAAACCGCATGTAAATGTCTCATTAACTTCTTTAAATATAACGTTCTGAAGTTGTATAGATAATTTTCGGACACTTATATTCATTTTTAATTTTTGATTTGTTTTTATTTTGAAATTTTAAACACTCCAGCACGGAAATATCACGGGAGCGAGAAATAGAGAGCGAAACCTTACCCCGTCATTTTCACGGGAGCGGGAAGGAAGGGGTTAAGAGCAGTGTATCGTTCGGAAAATGGTCTTCAGAAAAGCATTAGTAAGAAAACTTAAAATAACGCAACATAATTACAACATTATGTTTCTTCAAAAAATTCTCAAACCTGTAAAACTTAAAAGACAGAAAATAAAAGTATTTATAGGATCCAGAAAATTACAGCAAAACCTCCGCCAAACAATTTTGAAATATGATAGTCCCATATGTTTGATTAAATTGTATGGACTAGCTGCCCACCATAACAGACATAGACATATGATAACAGCACACACACACCCGTCGGGCACTTATTGTTTTTCTTGCGTAGAAAACGACGGTGTTAGTCATATCGGGAATGGACGACGATGGTCTAGAAATTGAGGGAGTGGGGCAGGACTCATTCTTCAAAGGTATTTCACAATTTAGAAATGTTATTTCTAACCTTTTAAAATTTAATGAGTTTGTTAAGCATAAAACTATAAAATCACAACAAAATTTTTGAAAATACTTTGCATGTTCAACAGACATTTTCGTCTGCAGTTTTGTTCAATGAAGCAAGTTTTATTCAGAAAATATCTTTCAAAATCATCTGATAAAATAATTGTAGAAAAAAAGGTTTCTCATTTTCACTGGAGTATACATTATTCTTTATAAAACTTGAAGTATTCAAGTTTATAAAGTGCTGCGAAATTAAAAATATTGATAACAGTACATATTTAGAATTATTTTTCAGTTATTATCTACTTTGAAGTAACTATTAACCAGTATCAGTGGATCTGAATCGCATCCACCCCCTCCCCTCCCTAAGTCATGCGTAAAACTTACTTAATTCAACACAATACTTGCTCTAACAACCTGATGCTGTTTATACGCTTATTTCGGTCAATATCTCTTTGACTGTAAAATCGCATTATTAAGAATATGATTTATATTCCTGTTTAAAAGAAATAAAACTGATGTCATACTCACAAAAATCTTTGGATCAATTAACAATGCTTGCTTTCATACTTTATGGGGCTGCTCTTTTTTCAAAAATATATCATTTCATATTACTGTGAAATGAATTTCATCCGTATTGGTAAAACCATTTTATTTATTATTACCCTTCAAAAAATGTTGATGAATCATTTTGTTCCAGAACCAAAATATAACCTCACATTCTCAAAAGGGTTCCTTTTATGCGGTTCCTTTTATTTCAGAATAAATAATGTCTCTGAAAACGTTTTTAGGCAGTGGAAGCAATTGTTAAATATTCTATTTTTAATGGTGTTGGAAGCAGAACAATTTATACCGTTGTCATCACCCGGAATAAAATATTAAAACAAATATCGGGAAAGACAAAAGCGTCGCTGGTTTTTTTTTTTTAGTTTCAGTGGACGTTTAATCGCATTTTAGAAATAAAAACCAGATAATATTGATAAATAATATATTACTTTTTAAAAAATAAATGCATTATTTCCAGCGTGCAATTCAAATTGGGAGGAAAAAATGCTTATATTCTTTAGAAAAGAAAAACACTTTTCAGGTAATTTTGCCTGAATATATTATTTCACGAATAGGCATAAGTAAATAGTAATATTAATAATTAAATTAGTAAATAAACAGTTAAATTTTTATGTGTAAATTTTTAAAGGCATTTTTTTGCAAGTATGTCAAGAATAGAATTTTATTACATACAAATTTTAATTTGTTCTTTAGTAAAACTATTTCCTGATTCTTAAAGTCATTGTAAATTTATAACGTAACTAAATTTTCTTGTCTTTTATAACGTTTATACTAAATACAATTTGAATTAAATGGAGTATCTTCAAAGGTTGACGATAACGAATAAATGACAACAGCCCTTTTTTATGAAGATAATAGGAAACTTGTTGTTCATAATTTCATGTTTAGTTTGATGGAAATAACGCATCACTCAATACATTGCGGTGCCTGACGTATAAATGAAGTCACCTCCTAACTTCCTAAAAACCTAATCCAGTAATCCTAACCTTTAAACAACACGCTTCAAAATTTGATGCAAATGTGGAGTTAAGTTTAAGTTACAGTTGTTTCAGTGAAGCAACTTTGCTTGTTTAACCACAATGGATGAAAGAGAATTTCGTGTGATGGTTAAACATTGTTCTTTGATTGAAAAAAATACTTTTTAAGCAAAAATATGGCTTGATAAATGTTATTTGGAATCGACGGCATCAACAACAATGGATAATAAGTGGTATGCTTTAGTTTAAACAGACACAAAAGACACCAAACACTCAGGTTGCCCGAATTTGGCATCAGTTGCTCCAAAAAACATAAAAAAATTTCATAAAATAATTTTGGATTATCGTACAGTGAAGCTGCGTGAGGTAGCAAACGATTATTAGATTATTAGAAGGTATTAAAAAGCAGTGTATTCACTATTTTCTATGAACATTTTCAATGAGAAAGCTGTGTTCAAAGAGAGTTCCGCATTTGCTTTGCAGCCAGTTGAAAACAACCCCGATTTTATTCTATAATTTAATATTCTACAAAACGTTAATGGGAATTAAATTTTATATTAAAATAATTAAATTTTCCTCAATGGAGTGCTATACCTTACATAGTGTTCTACATAAGTATCATGAAAGTTTTTAATTTTTAAATGCGCAATTAAAGACTTAGCGTCAAAAAGTTAATATATTTTAAGTTTTATAAAACGTTATAGTAAGTAAAATATACTGTGTGAAATTTTCTTAATGAAACTTTTTGGTTAACGTTTTTTTTTCCTTTTGAGTTTCTTGACATGAGATAATAATCGGGCTTGAAAAAGAGAGTTTTAAACAAAATTAGAGTAACTCAACCGAATGGATTTACTGACACGTGAAGTTTTCGCGCTAACTTAAATTCTTTTTTCTTCTGCAACTCCAAGTATTGAAAAGAAACTTTTCGGCTTATAGTTTAAATCTTAATATGATTAGGAGTAAGACGAAATTTTCTCACTTTATGCTCTATTGATTTCCTCAAAGCGAAAACAACAGATGGGATCTTTCGCTGCGGAGCATTTTTCCCTTCGTTAAAAGTATCGAATTAGGGTACTTAATTGATTTATTTAAATGTTGTAAGGCAGTTACAACTTTCGAAATGCTAGTTATTGAAATGATTCTGTTGTACAAAACAAAGTTGAATTCTTGAAATCATTGGGTATTTTTTCTCTGCCAATTTTGTTTCAAGTTTCCTTGGGTGTAATCTGCCCTCGTAGCTCACACGTTGGCTAATTCTGCACTGAGAAATCCTCGAGATTGAATTTTGTTTCACTAAAAAGTAAAGTAACATTAAGGGCATCAGAGAATTTTGCACTGCATGTATATCTTAAGTTTTTATAATTTAATATTTTTTTAAGTTTTTAAAGAATTCGAAATTGTTTACAATTAAAATCTTAATCAACTCAAATAATGAGTATTTAAGTAAACATTATTTGAATAATGTTTACATGGCATCTTTATAAAAAATATTATTAATAAATATTTAAAAACTATTGTGAAATCTTGTATCTTTAAAAATATTATGGTAAAATCTTCAAATTATATCATGGCATACTACCTCACTCACGTTAAATCCAGTTTGTAACCATTATTTACGACGTCAGTGCTGTCGTACGTTTTAATAAGTGCTAAGGGCTGAGCGTAATTTTTCTTCAACATAGAAGAGTATCAGTTGCACATTTCAGCAAGCATTTATGATATTTTTTTCAACAAATATCAACTAATATTCATATCACAATGAAACAAAGTTTTTTTTTCTGCAAAGTAAACTGTCGTCATTTGAATGATCAGATGCGTTAACTAGTTGTATCTGCGATTTCTTCAAACGATGACGGAATGGGGAAAAACAATAAATAAGAAGACTAAATGATTATCATTTGTTAGTTTGCAATATTTCCAACAGTAAATTATTTGTTCCTGTTGTCGTCGACGTTACAATTTTTTAATTATTATTTAATGGCAGATTTCGGGAATTAATATGAAGCGAAAAATCGCAACTTCAGCGGGAATAGCTTTAGCAAAAATAGAAAAGATAATAACTTCTGATGCATCATAAATGTATGCTGCCAATGTCTTGCCGGGGAGCAGATTAACTGAAAAGAGGTTTATGCGAAACTTCTTCATCAAAGATTAAAAAAAAAAAGGTATATAAATAAATAATTTATAATTTCACGCAACATACCTCACACGTGTATGGATTATCAAGGTAATATAAATAGGTGCTTGAATTTGCTAGCATTTTCAAAGAAGATGGGCCTGTTGGCTATTATTTCCGACATCACTTTCACGTAGAAACCATAAAAGCTTCCGATCCAAAAATAAATATATAAAAATAAATATAAGTAAATAAGTATATTAAAAATAATTTAACTTTGTGCAAGTAAACAATAATAATAAAATTACACGTTAATTTAAAGCACAAATGAGCAATAAAATGCAGACATATGTTTCGGGATTGCTTGGAATCCCTTTTTCTAGGGAAATGAGGAAGAATTTCTTGATTTAAGTAATTTTTATGCAGTCTTTTGACATAGAGTTCATACAATTTTGAATACTTTACATTGCTTAAACGGAAATGAAATTTGATTAAGAACCTGTGCATGGTCAGTTTATCCGAACATAATAAATCATACAGGTAAGAAGTGTTGAATGCAGGCGAAATAGGTTAATTAGGTTTCAAGAACAATAACAGGCACAGACCTTGAGAAATGTTTCGCAGTTTATGCTCTATAGGAAAACAGAATTCCAGACTTTTCTTTTTTTTCACTGCAGTCTCATTTGTTCGTTGTCCCATCTCAGGGTGCTTTCACTCCAAAAGCGACAAAGACAAAAAAAGAAGAAAACACTTGTCTTTTCTCATCTGCGCAACCACGGAGCATATTTTTGAATGCAAAAATATGCCTTGCGATTGAGTAAATGAAAAAAAAAAAAAAAACGAAACAGAAAACATTGTCTTTGTCGCTTTTGGTGTGAAAGCATAGTCACTCAATGTTTAAGGAATCTTTCCTGTTGAGCTGGTAAAAGTGGAGAGAGCTTTTATTTTCTTCATCCTGTAGGGAAGTTTTCAATTTTCTTCGCAAAATGGTTTCCAATTATTCTTATCTCATTATAAGGTGAAACTTCATCTTAGGTGTTGCAGTGAAATTAACTCCAAAGACCCCATCCCCGGTAACGCTTGGAACTTGTGGCATTTTTTGGCGAGGCAAATGTCCATGTTGTCACTTACTTTCACAATATCCATATGCGCTTCAATCACCAGATACACTTTTTCTGATCATTTATTGATTGCATTGGTAAAATTGCAAGTACAAGACGTTATTGTGTTCTTCAATCTTACTTTTAACTATTTTATTTTTGAAGATACATGAATTTTTCACCACTGATTGAAATCGCGGAAAACATATTTTTCTTTCGTGTATTTCTCCTCCTTCTCAAACACGTTCTTTTAAGTATTCATTTCTTCATATTAAAATATTCTAAAATCGTTGTAGTTAGATTGATTAATTTTTAAAAACTTTTACTACCGAATCTTTTTTTCTTTTAATTCTCTGTTGCCATGTTATGCATTTGGTGGCAAGCATTACAATACTAAAATTCTCTTTATATTTTCTTTCAAAAGTTTTGGTCTTATTACGTGATGGTGCATATTCCACACCTATTTCTTTAAAAAAAATCATCTCTCACTTTCGTTTCAATGAATAATTTATGCGAAAAGTACATTTAGGATTTATATTACTCAAAATCAATCTTGCCCTTGCCGTTAAAAAGCCATTTTATTCACATTACCATTTAAAAATGTTAGGTTGGCCCCAGTTGTCTCAAAAGAACATTTTATTGAATATTTCGTGAGGAATTCATTTATTTTAATGACTTTTTGTTTGAAAATGAAAAACTCGAACGAAAATGCTTAAAAAGCATCAAGGTATATTGTTCGAAATTGCATTTTTTAATGATGTTCGAAATAAGAATTCAATTTTTCGGTACTATGTCTAAAATGATATTTTAAATAAATTCTGACAAAAATCTCACTTTGTTTTCTGATTTCACTCGAGTTCGAAACCGATTTTGAAGTGGCGGAACGCAAAGCGAAAGAAATTTAAAATGACTTTATGATAAAAGCTTCATTATCATTATTGGTGCACGAAATGCATTATTCATTATTTAAAATCTATATTCGAATCTGAAAATTATCAAAAGCGATACTTTATTCAAATAGCACTGAATTTAAAAAAGTACATAAAAACATTTTAAATGAGAAGCCATTCGACATTTCACGAAATAATGCCTTATATGCAAGGAACATTGAATTGTTTTATTGTCAAATAACACTGAAACACTTTCGCTATTATTAGCCATCGAGTGTAAAAAATGTATAGTTTTCTGAGATGATTATAAATATGTTTTTTTCTCTATCGAGTTATCAGAAGTAACTGTCAATAGAAAAAAAAATAGAAAATCTTAATAGTTATTACAGAAAAAGTTTAAAATACAGAGCTAATGGTTTCTTAAGTGCAATATAAGGACATAATGTAATAAAAGTAAAATAAATTTGAAAATCATCCAAAAAGACTTATGTTTCATCATTTCATGAAAGTATATATGCTATCCAATACAATCATATTAATAGATCTGATGGAAGTCGAAACTAACCAAGGAGTTACACAAAGTTATGACTTATCTTCAAACCTTCCCAATATTTATATTGACGGCATCATATAAAAGTGGAAATCATAAATACAGGCCGGCATTAATTTGAATGCGTCAAACTATGTCAATACTCTTTGCTGATGACCAAATTATTATTCAGTCAAAGGAACCTGATTTGAAAAGATCCACCCATATACTACACAAAATCTACCAAGACTATAATACGAAAATCTCACTTTCTAAGAGGGAAACATGCTGAGCATTCATAACACTTCAATTAACTAGGTTCTGACATCGCCTTCGATTACAATAATGAAGTCCAAAAGCATCTACACAAATTCAAACACATCTGTGGCACTTCAGTTAGAACCCTTAACATCCCCCTCCCTAAAACTAGAAAAGAAAAATTCTCAGGGTTGGGGTGATTACTTTACTGTATGGCTCAGAGACATGGACTCCTGGCACCCAAGGATACGAACCGAATTTATTATGAACCAACAATGAGATACTTACAAGTCATAAAAAGACTACTACACTATATAAGATAAGAAATGAAAATACTAGAAGATAAGTACACATATTTAGCTTCAGTGAGGAAATTATTGACTATCGTAATGACTGGGGGAGTCATGTCCAACATCCCACGTGACACATTGACGCGTGGCAGGTGGGAGACTATCTAGAACTACCTTCTTTTGCAGGTGAAAAGGCAAATTAGTAGCAGAGACCAAAACGGTGGTAAGACTAGGAAGCCGAAACCGGCTTTTTGCATAATTCTTGAAGGAGAAGATGATGATGTAATTATTTATTTTACGGTAGGGTGACTCTTCACATATTTTCATAATCTAGTTTTCATTTCATTTCACAAACATTTTCTTTCTTTTTTTTCAGATAATGGAAGGTTACTTTAAAGAGAGAAAAAAATATATTAACGTTTTTTGAGATAAGTTTCACTGATTTGACAAACTGTATCATTATTAAAACCATTAACCATTTAATTTAAACGAACAATGTCTTAAGTTCAGTCGTTTCTTTCCTTCTAATTGATATTTTGAACAAAAATAGTTCATTAAAAAAGATTATATTGTTGAATACTGAAACACATTTTAATTTTTGAGTAACACCGCTCAAGAAGTAACTAAAGTTTCCAACAGGGGGTGCGTATTACATGTCCAAACACGTTGACAGCAAATTACGTGATGCAGATGCATCCAAAGAAATTAACAATTGAAGCCATTTTTTACATGACATAAAACAATTTCAAGACACTCTCCTCCTTTTTGAATTGCTACGCTAAACGGATACGCGATGATTTATAACGCGCCTTGTTTCATAAATTGCTGTAAAAAATGGAGAATGTTCCTGAGCATGAGCTCAAGAAACAGGGGGTACAACAACCTTTAGAATTTATTTCACAAATTTTGTAAAAAGCAGATAGAAGATTGCTTAACCATTTTATTTCTGCAAAGTTTTATGATCCATACACTTGTAAATAATTAAATAACAAAATTTAAACTATAGTCTTTCTGGAAGTTTTAGACGATAATCCATCGGGACATTTATTAAGATGTCATGGTGGAACATCATTGTTAGAAACATGTTTGTAATTTATTTCTATATTACACAAACAGTAGACGATAAAAATACCAAAACTTCTGACACAAAAAGAACACGGAAAAGAATGAGTAAGTTTGTTTTTCTGAAAGAAATAATAACGGTCAACAATTATTAGATTATCCCAAGCTTCCATAATGTCACTCACTCAAATCGCTGGCGGATTTAAGTAAAGAAAGAAAAAAAGAAGAATCTTCCTTGTTTTTGAAACACGTCTCTTGTGGGAATTGTTTTGACATCGTCGCTGTGGGGCAAATAAATGTTTTTTTATACTAGAGTTATTTTCTTCTATTTTTCTTTCGTTCAAATTTTTAGACCTAGAAGAAATTTTACGTATCAACGAAAGCCCGATTTCTCGGAAAGTAGATTGTTAAAATAAGCGTTTCTTAGTGGGGTCAATATTGCTTTCTTGTGGACGACCAGATATTGAAGTAGACGGTGAGAAATTCAAAAGTTGTCAGATATTAATAGACCACCAAAATGCAACAGTGACATTCGATAAAATTATTTGTCACGGAAAAAAATATTTTTGTTTGATCCTATAGTGATGTTGCTTAATGTATTCACATCTCTCAAGGAACTGTTGCTTCTAATGACAGTTTGAGCTCCCAAACCAAATAATTATATTAAATAAAAATAAGATTACATCCATATTCAACGTTATACCTCGTAAGAAACGTTTTAGCACCATGGTTTGTTGAATGATTTATACTACCTTTTTAAGCTTTATTTAACTAAACATATTTATTTAGAAGGAGACTTTATTTTTAACGAATTGATATTTTATCCTCTCTTTCAATTGCAGCCATTAGTTTCATTAACATTTCATTCAGTCAGGAATACAAATAATTTTCATTCTATTTTTTCAAAAACCGCACACCGGTTTCGTACAGGGTAACAGGCAAGCGATGAGCGGGGCGGGGGGGGGGGGGGGGATAATTAATTTTGTCTAAACAGTTACAGAAAATAAATAAGAACAACAGAGTTAACGCAACGGCTTCTGTGATTAGTTTTGTTAATAATAGGATAGTTAATGGAGAAAGATGAAAAACACAAACTTTTAAATCATCGAATCTTTTATAGGCAGCCATTGTAGATATATATATATATATATATATATATATTGTGTTATCCCTTTTGCCACACGTATTAAAACGTAGTTTTAATTGCTATTTTTATTTAAATTTTCAAGTTTCTGAGTTTCATATAAAAGAGACAGACTGGAAAGCGCTTTTGGGTTCAAATACGGGATTATTTACTTTCTAAGATAAAATTCTTTTGGGTCAAAGCCTTCCTTTTATTCAAACAAAAGCCTTGCATAGCTTTTAGAAAAAGGAGTTGTGATATGTGATTATGACTATAGAGACTACATAAAATTTTAACCAATTTTAGGCGGAAGAAGTATTTAGATCATTTGAATGAAGTTTACTAGGGCTAATTTCATCCAGAAGCTAACAATTTCGTGGATTGATAAAGAATTTTCTGAACATGTGAATTTATCTTGAAAATTTTTGCCACTACGTTGTGTCAGAAAACTGAATGTAACACGTTGTGTTACATTCAGTGTGTGTCACAACGTGTTACATTGTTACATTAAGTTTTCACGCAAAGGTAATACTTGCACTGGAGTGCTAAAATATCTTTATTGAAAAAACTGCATAATAATTGAATCGAATCAGATAATTATTATCATTATTTTGTGCCGGCAGGGTGGCGTAGTGGTAAGGAACTGACCTCGTACGCCCAAGGATCAAACCTGGCCCAAGTCGGTAAATTTTCAAGATGCAGAAAATCGTCAGCGCCCGTATGATTATGCGGCGTGTTAAAGATCCCTCGAGTATCTGTTTAACTTTGATATTCTCGGCTAAATTAAATTCCAAGTTCAGTTTCGCATCACTTAGAGCTCAGGTGCGCCGTCTAGGGAGAAACTGATAGTCCCAAGTTCTCAAAAGTGGTAAGTACACCTGCCGACAGTGGTGCTACTTGAAAGAATGGATGCCGGCTTTCGGGGAGCCGCATTAGAACGAAACAAAATCATTCTTTTGTTATTTATTAAGTGTAGTTATTTCTTACTACATGGTTTCAACTTTTTAACCTCCATTCATTTTGAATATTATTTAGAAAAATTAGAGCATGATTTCATTATTTCAGATATATCCGCCCTTCTTTGTTGTAAGAAAACCAGCCTCGTAATATTACGGCAACTATTGCTGGATGATTGGAGGAAACCTTCAGCTGTGCATGCGTTAGGTCTGCTTTGAATTCATAGAGATAGGGATGAGAGGAGAAATGCTTATTTTTTATAAAGCACAATATACCATCCACTTTCTTTGGCTTTTCATTTCTCGCTAAATTTGAAATAGAATATATCTATATAAAGAAAAGGCCGGCAGGGTGGCGTAGTGGAATGCACTGGCCTCCTACGCCCAAGTTCGCAGAATAAAACCTGGCTCAAGTCGGTGGAAGTTCAACATGCAGAAAATCGTCAGCTCCCATGTCGTATGATTATGCGGCATGTTAAAGATCCCTTTAGTATCTCTTTGGCTTTGATACTCTCGGCTAAAAAAATTCCTAGTGCAGTTTTGTAACAATTAGAGCTAATGTGACTCCATCCAGGGGGAAACTGAACTTCAAAAGTTTCAAGTGGTAATGGCATCCGCCGATAGAGATGCTACTAGAAAGAATGGATGCCGGTTTTCGAGGAATGCACTAGGTCTGCAAAGGTTAGTGACCATACGCAGCCAGATTAGAAAAAAAATGTATCAAAAAAAAAAAAAAAACAACCAGTCCACGTCTCTTTATACGCTCTACGTATTGTGTTATTTCTTCTCTATTTTCCCCTTAGTCTACCCGTCGAGTTCAACCCTCGGCTTCAAACTGTTCATTTCGTCGAGATGTTACAACACCCCATGGAGAAGAAAGCCTTTGGACTGAAACTATTGCGCAACGTCCGTAGGCCGACGTTCGTCACTCAGTAGCATTTACAATTGGGGTATTTTTGAACCCCAACAGGAAATCTTTCGCTTAAAAATAAAAGGCTACAGTCAAGTTGCATATGGCATTCAACTTGACTGTAGCCTTTTTTCTACAAATTAGATTAAAATTATTCAACTTTAGCTCGGTTGCATGCATAATTTTTAAGAAAATGTTGATCGAAACAAAAATGATAGTTTCTTAATTATCGGTTAAGTTTTCGGTGTGAACATTGTCCAAATGTCTGGAAAACATTGCCTGCTTTTAA
Source organism: Octonoba sinensis (assembly GCA_038502835.1). NCBI lineage: Eukaryota > Metazoa > Arthropoda > Arachnida > Araneae > Uloboridae > Octonoba > Octonoba sinensis. Next base: position 10,922,195 of record CM076599.1, read on the forward strand.
TGTATTTACGGAAACTTGAAATAAAAATCTGTGTCTTTTACCGTAAAAAAATCTCTTAATATTTAGAGGAAAGAAATGTTATATTAGTAATTAAAAGACAATGCATTACAATTCAAACCATCGTTTCTTGTGAGTATTTAAGTCACCACGATCTCTCAAGCTTTTTTGAGAAATAATAATTGAAATTATTTTCAAGAAGCCTATTGGTGTAATAATGCTAACCTGACAGAAGGCAATATAAAACTTTTTCAAAACTGCACAAGCACAAATAAACCAGCTACATATGTTTGAATTCGAATTACATCACTTAAATATGAAGTCAAAAGTTTAAAAAAATGTTTTGAGTGTGCACTGTTAAAAATTTCCGTAAGAAAATAGTAATATAACCATTTATTTGATTGTTTTTTTACCATATTGATTCACAACAGTTGAATAACCATTAAAAAGATGGTACTCAAACCGCTGATTGTAAAAAAAAAAATCGTTTACTCTCTGTTTCTCCTAAAGAACGTTTAACTAACCGTAATTTACAAGCGCTCAGTAAGAATCGGGCGTCCATCTTGGTTGCGAACCTTACCGGTCGTACGTTGTTGTTAAAATATGAATAAAGATTTATCAGTTCAAATCTGCATGTGTTTATAAAAAAAGAAAAAAAAAGTGGCTTAAGCAGTGGTTACTAAATAGAAACACATACACACGTAAATCAAAAATTGGAGACATCGGATTGCGAACTCTTTTCGAATTAACGAACCCATAATTTGAGCTGTTGAACCTTGTTTGTATTTAAATTTTTGCAGCAAATAAAATGATTTTCGTCAATATACAATAATTTTAGACCAAAAATGACTTTAGATCCAATCAAAAACTGAAATCTCAATTTTAATGCAGTTTGCCTGTTGGAAAAGAAGATTTATTGATAAATAAACGGCCGCTTTGAGTGGTGTGGATAGACGAATGGTTAGAGCGCCAGGTTCGTACACCATACACCCGGGGTTCAAATAGCGCACGCTTCGTTTACGGTTTCTACGCTACGAAGATTCTACGCCTCGAAATGGTTCAAAAACGGTAAAAACTTACATTGACAGTTTAGAAACCATTAAAAATGGTTATGAAGCCGTAAACTTTTGTATTTACTGCTTTTTAACTAAGCTGATTGGAAATGGTTTAGGTCCCGTAAAGATATGAAAATGTTCCAAACCGTAAATTTAACGGTGAATTAGTTGGACAGACTTGCTGCCGGCTAATTAACCGTAATTTCATGATGAAGTTTCTAACAGTGTAGATGGAGTAACAGATATCATTTAATGGAATATACTCTTTACAAAATGATAAAACTAGTGCAGACCGGGTAACTCAGAACGAAAAGGTATGACCAAAGCACATTTGAGAAATATTAAATAAATGTATAAAATTCGCTCATCAATAGTATATTAGAACATAATGCTTGATGCCCTATCTCACAGAAATAAAACAAAAACGTTTTTTGTTTCAAAATAATAATAATAATAATAGTAGCAAAAAAAAAAGTATTTGCTTATGTTTAAAAAATACTAATAGTAGCAATGAATAAAAGGGTTACGTAGGTATCAAAATCAAAAATTGAAAAGAAGAGAAAAAAAAAATCCGATTTGGTAACTTATGTCAAGTATTTTCTTACACTAGTAAAAGTTTTAAAATATTAATTTTTTACTGTCATTCTTTGCTATAGAATAAAATGTATTTCTTCGTAAATATCTGCACTCGTTGCATCCTGCAGTGAGTTATTCACAGAGGTTTGGTTGCATAAACAAGCTGACTAATGCGAGACATTGCAACAGATACAATGGATTGCGGCTTCCGACTTCGGCCTACGGAGAGAAGGGACTCGCTACTTCGCGAGGCAGTCCAGAGGCTTTCTAGTTCAGGGGGTGTTGAACGTTCCTCAAACGCGATTACGCTGACAGCTTTAATTAAATAGAACGGCATCCCTCTTCTTTGGACTAATTTGTGACTGAGTTAAACCAAGAGGTCCCAAGAGGGGCACTTTTAGGGACTTGGTCAAAGCGCATTAGCCGCCAATGATATTAGTTGTTTCAACTTCGTAAACTGTCCGTCTCATCGTATCCCCGCGGAATAAAATCGTCTTTAGTAGAGAAGTACTCTATTTTTCCTGTACAAAAAGTTTGGTTTACTTTGATATGATTATTTCTATCAACAAGAAAAAGGTACATTTGGAAATATTAATGAACCAAGACACAGGAATAACTATGCTGCAGTAAAACCCCGTTATACCGCGACTCAATATATCACGGAATCGAATATACCGCGGTGACTACCATGTCACCCGACGTTTAAACCAACCTTTATCATTGCCATTTAAAGGTGATTCCTTATTTACCATTGTAAATAAAGCCATCTCGAGCACACATTCTAGCCAAACAGCACCCCCCACTAGATACACTAACAGATAAAGCCCTATTGTGATAGGCGTGATGTACACCTTTTTCGTGCTTTTTCTGTCTTTCAACCTTGAACATATAGCTTGATTTCAAAATCGGGTGCAATCTCCCTGACTTGTTTCTCTTGACATGGGCCTAGCTCAATCTGACAGTAACTGTTCCGTTCAATGCTTAACCATTCCATTTTCAGAAGTCTAGTTATGCGTGTGTAACTTCTTTTACAGCGCTATCAACCTTGATATTCCAGATTCTTTAGCATTCCTGAAAATAAACATATTCCCCAGTGAGAAGTGCGTTCCTGCCCTTCCAAATCTAATTTTTTCTTAAGACTTATCCCCCTCTACCCCATGTGGATAAGATAAAGAGATTTATGTTACCAACATGGGATTGTGAATTTTTAAGCACCTTTTTCTTAGAACACAGTTGGTTTATAAACCTATCGCATCGATAGACTGATTGCGCAGTTGAGATGTGTGCTTATTGCTCAACAATTACAGTGAATAAAATGGCAGCAAGGAAGAAAAGAAAAAAATATACTATAGGGGGAAGAAAAGTTACGAGTAATTGATAAAAAATGATGGAAGAAAAGCGAGTATTATTTCGTGAATATGGTTCTGTGGTATAATTTCACTATACCACGGTTATGTTATAACGCGGGTGGCAAACATGTCCATCGACACCCGCGTTTTAACGAGGTTTTACTGTATTTAATTTCTATTTCTTTACGAACCTTTAGTTCATATTTCATCATTATTCATTTAAGTTGTATTCATTTAAAGTAAAAACTTTCTTAGAAACAGTAATTATTAATAAAAAAATCAGTAACATCTATGTTCATGTGGTATATAAATATAAAATGCACCTGAATTTGATGGGGAAATTGATTTGAAAATGTTTCTAGCCGTAATTAGATTTTAACGATCTCGATTTCTTTGCTATTTGATTTTCCACGATCATTACGTATATGTGGCATTATTCCGTTTTCAAGTAAGCGGGAGAAGAATGGTTCGGAAAAATACTTCTTTGATATATCTTTTAAAAAGACGTCTTATAATTGTTATCTTAAAATTCTAACTGATCTGAAATATCGAATTAGTTTTGGTTTCAAAAAAAAACATTATACTGTGATAATAATATTGTCATTTAAATGTATTTAAAGAAATCCTTTTATTTTTTGATTTAATTCCTGCTATGTGAAAAACTAAATACCTATGAGAAATTGTTCACGAAATTACCGAATGAGATTAAAGCGTCATTTCACTCTTTCATCACATCGTTATTTACTTAATTTACTACTGTGATTATTATTTGTGTAATATTTATTTATAAATTATGAAGAGTCATCTTTTTACTCGAGTGCTATGAGTGTTTGAGTTTTCTTTGATTGATTTAACAATAAAATAATAATCTTACTTGTTCGACAACACCAACAATAAACGTTCGAAAAAGAACGTTGTTAGGTTACGTCGTTAGGTTGCACTTTATTAAATGCCCCTGTTTTAAGATTTTTATACTTTAATTAATACACATCCGACTGATTTTTATACGATATGCGTTATTTCATTAGTTGCATTGAAAAGCGTATTAACACTGCAACCGTCCATCAACATGACCACACAATCTCAAAAATCTACTTTAATATGTTATGGGAATGGTACCACGATATGTACTTGCCATATCCATCCGACAATCTAGCTTCAGATATTACTTCTACATCGTTTTTAGGACTATCTGAAAAATGCTCTTTTAGGGCGTTGCATTGCTTTTTCAAAACGTCTGTAACTTAAAGAAAATTAAATGTTTTATTTTCGTTAACTACATCGAAAGAGAAAAAAGAGCTTGTGACTATATGGTTTAAACCAGAACGTTCACGTTTTCTCCGAAAATAAAATGACTGTGAATGCAAAAAATATATTTTACTTGATTCATTCTGCAAATGTAATTTCATTTCATACAAAACCCACTTTTGCTCAAATAATACACGCAAAACTATTTTTGACATTTTTATCGGCAGGAAGCATCTGTACCTTGCTTAAACAATATCTTAATTTTTAAGTACTTACTGCAATCTTACAAATTGTCTTTAGAGGCTCATGTCTTACTTCCGTTGCAGAATGCTAACTGGAGCCCTGTTGCACAACTCTCCTTTAATAACCCTTCCCCACTATAGGCAAACGTGAAAGGTCAGCGTGGGGGCGGGATCAGGCCACATTGATCCCCCAATTAACGACGCGTGGGAGGGATTCAACAGGAAATTGCCGCTGCTAATAACGTCCTCCACGTTAGGGCACTTCACTGAAAACTTGAACCAAATAGACTTTGAGCAAACATGGAGCATAAGTAAGTGCGGAAGAGGAAAAACTTAAGTAAATTCCGACGCGCTTTCCAGGGCGTCTTTCGATATTTAATTTGCTTTCCACTGCGAGAGGATAATGAAATTGCCTCGTTTGGAAAACTCAATTTGGGGAGATCAGGAGGCTCATTCGATGTTATATCATATGAGAGACTGTCTTAAATCCGAGATATTGGGTCTGACAATGGAATTCTCGTTGGTTGTATGATAAAATTATTAGATCGTACTTCCCTCGAGCAAACAGAAATGAAAAATGTATTGGATCAGGCAATCGGCAAATGGTTTTCCAAGAAGTTTTATTTGCTATATGGACTTTTCTGTGGGATTTGAGATCACGGTATGAAAGAAGTTAATGAGATTTAGTAATGGATGTCACATGTGATGAATAGTACAAATTATTATTAGAGGGGCCATTCCGAGTATTTATTGTCGGAGCGGGCCATCGCAATTGTATGGTATACATTATTCGTGTTACATTATCAGTAGCATGTGTACTGATTCGTTACTAAAAAGTTTTCGGTATTGCTTCCTTTCTTGGATTTTAGTCTGTATTAGATTGTATAAAATTCCTACAGATGTTATGAAATCTAGCAGTTTCTATAAAACTTTAAAAGAATTTGCAAAATTTTAATATACTTAGTAATATTAATAAAGATAAGGTAAAGCGAGGATAGATTGCGCGGTCGGAGAGATTGCGCATCTGCGAGTTCGGGGGAAGAAGTAGGGTGCACGCGCACTAACGCCATGCATTTGTGCATCGGCAATAGTGGAATGTCTACTTGAAAGTGGAAGTTGATCGGTTTGAACGTCTGTGATTAAGAATCGATATTCTATATTGTTTTCACAAGGTAAGTGTTTGAATTTTCATAATGCGTTCTTGGAATTTCTATAGAGTAGCAGTAGAACAAAATATTTTAAACTTAAGCGATTTTTCGTAAGCTACTAAGCTAGACTAATAGTGGGAAGGGCAGCATTTCGCCATATTTAAGAAAAAGTCCGCGCAATCTGTAATACCGAAATATGATAGTTTGCGTCTCTTGTACTTAGGAGAGATCGCGCGTTGCTCCCGTTAGTTTTCAGGCTAGGAGAGATGGCGCATCATATTATTATGCATAGCTTGTTGGCAATGCAGCATACATTGCAAATTACATGTGAAACATATGAATCGATTAAATTCCCTGCATTAACGGATTAAAAGGGGGCGTTCTGAGTTTTTACTAAAACATAAAATGTGAAATACTTTTTCCCTCTCAACACATTTTTAAGGCTTGAATGCTTTAAAACTTTAAATTGATTTTTGAAGTTATTTCTTTATATAAATAAATTCAGGGGTGTCTCTTTAACAGGCATTAATCAACTATTTTGATTATAGTTCTATATCGAGAGGATAAAGTTATCGTGACTTTATAATTTTTGTTTTCAAGGGACTGTAGTATTTCCTACCGTAGAAATCGTTAAAAACAAGTTCGTGCGATTTTATTCTTTTGTAGATTTATATTCTGAAACATACGTTTCGGAACTAAATGTGCTAATAAGGTAATTTGTGAACAAATTTATTTTCTTAGTCGAAAATTTTGCTAACAAATTAATAATGTGCTAGTTTTATACAAATATTCTTATTAATAAACTATTTTTCCAAACAGTTTAATGCCGTCAAAATTAAAAAGGAAACAAAGTGCAACGAATGTTACTTTCATATATTCTTACATATATTCGAGAGAAAAATTAAGAAAGAAGCAGCTACAAAAAAGAAGCGAACGTCTGCAGATAAGATGTTCCCAGAAAAAGTGGGAACCAAAAAACTTGCAGGAAGAAAACAACAAAATGTTTGAATTTTTAAACATATTCGTCATCAGCCACATCAGAAGAAAATAATGTCAAAATACCGAATCTTTGGGATCATGTTAGACAGGACAACAAGGATAAGTGCACTGAATGTCTGGGACTGTACCAGGAGACGACTGCGACCAGTGACATTAATGTCTACCGTCCCATTTTAGGGATAGTCTGAAACACCCAAAAATAAGCATTTCAGCACAAAAATGTTCCAATGTATTCTTAACCTTATAATAACCCATTAGGGATACATTAAAACAATTTTTCGTTGAAATAATTATTTGTGGGTGTTTCAGACGTCCGTTAGGAATACATTAAAACAACTTTTTGTTGAAATGTTTATTTTTGTATATTTTAGACGTACTTTTCAGACTGTCCCTAAAAAGGGACGGTAGGCATTAACGGGTTAAGTGTGCTATTTGTGGCAGATGGCTGCACTACTTACAACAATAAGTATACCGATTGTGGACGACGACAACATCGGTTAACAAACAAAACACATTGAAACTAAAAATGAATATTAATTATAAATTATAATTAATTATAATTTAAACCTTCTTTTCTTCTCTATTTTGTTTCTTTAATTAAAACACTATTTTTTTCCGATTCGGTAATCATTGAGTTAAAATATTTATTCCAATTACAATTTTATGTGGTTATAAAAACCCTTACAACAACATAGTTTTTATGTGAATATTATTGCTAACAATTTAATTGCAGTTATTATAAATAACAATCTCTCCTACCCATGTGCGCAATCACACCTACCCTGTAAGGACAGATTGCGCAAATTAGTCTTCTTGGTTTTTTTTACAGCTGTCGAATTAAATTAAAGCAAAACAACGAAATATCAGTGGAAATGCATAAAAAACAAATGAAGTCACAGTTATTGATCAATAGTTTAACAAAAAAGTCATACTTCGATTTTTTGAAATTATTTTTCCAATTGTGCGCAGACTCTCTTAGCTTTTCCTTAATAATAATAATAATAATAATAATAACAAAGCTTATAGGTATCTCGGGAAAAACTAATTTAACATCGTCTAGGCGGGGGGAAGGGGCGGCAAGGAACTAGTAAAGAAAAGCAAGAGAAAATTAAGCTTTATTGGGACTGTTGCTTAGTGTCCCTGCAGCGTGTCGCGGGCCCTCAGAGCTTCGTCCCACGACACGGTTGGTTCTTTTTACGTGCTTACGAGAAATCTTCAAACTAGCATCAAAGCAACTAAACTTATCCACAAATCCCTTGTTTATTGAACACTAACTTTTTACACTTTGTACAATAATGTTATTTACATATGCACAAGAATGCTTATATCAAGCAAAGTATAAGAAGGTGTTTCGCTAGAGCCAGCGCCTCTCAGACACTGCTCTCCCTACAACTCCTCGAGTCCTTCTCCTTCTCTCACTCTTCGCCCCCTGCGCGATATCCCCCGGCCAAACTAACCCGCTAGACCAGGAAGGATGATTCGAGGGTGCGTAGGGTCGAGTATGCCAGACACTACGCCTCCCCCTCAGTCGGAAATCACTAATCTGAGAATTAAAATTGTCTGGCAATCTCGACGTACACATGTAAACTAAAATCAAATCAAAACTAAAAATTTCACAATAGAATAAAATTTCATCAGAGAATATCAATATTGCTCTCCTATAATAAAACAAACATAATATCAACATCAACTAATAATTCTGAGTAAAAATGTAAAAATTATCTTAAGCACTATAGGGCCATTCCACCGTCACGTGCGGGACAAATGAACTCAATAGTTTTACCAAAATTTTGTCATAGAGCAGAAGATTTTAAATAAGTGGAAGCAATTGCATTTTTTAATCTTTACTTATGGTGCAAAGATGCTTTTGACATATATTTATCTTTCGTAAATCTTTTTTATACTTTAAAATATAATTAATCTTCATGTGTCACGTGCGGGACACTTAAAGTGAACCTCTCTTAATTTTCCTTATGAATCAGCTAGAATTTCTGCTCTATTAATCATGCAGTAACAAAACAAAATATAGGAATTGAAAGCCAAGGCTCCATTGTAAGTAAAACATATCTAAAGTCTTGAGAAAAAATAATTTTAATATTTGAAAAAAATTATAATGTATCGTGTCACGTGCGGGACACAGCTGTCACGTGCGGGACATTTTGCAAATGCTCATGTAATACATGTTTTCAGAATGTTGGAAATTAAGTGAAAGCACCAAACAAGGTTTTCTAATACACTTTAAAACACAAAGCATTCATTTAATTAGAATATATGCACAAATTGATTATTCTGAGAAATATATAAAATTTTAATCAGAATTAGACTAAATGAAAAAAAAGTTTTAATATTTTTTCAAAATTTTGAACAATTTCTGTTGTTAGATAAGTTAGGGAGCTGATATCTTCCTTAAAACATCTTTAAAGAGATAGTGAATTCTATTAGGGTGCTCTGGCCCCTTATAGTATTAGAGCTTTTGTTTCTCTTTTTCGGCTTCAGTCATATAGTCTTTCCTCCTTTTTTTCAGTCCATTTGTCCTTTTATTTTCTTCCTTCTGGAAATTCAGACCTTTTTTTCTAAGACCTTTTTCATTCTTTCAGCACTTGATTAAGATTCTTCCATTATCCATTTCTGTTCAATAAAAACAAATTTTATTAATGTTAAAAAAATAAAATATTGTGGGAAGTTGTTGTGCAAAAAGTTATATATTAGTGAAATATAATTCAGCTCTAATTCTAAATAGACTTTCTAAAATAAATCTCATAATGTTTAAGCTATGTTGTATCAAATATTGAAAAAATCAAAAATAATGCTCTTTCAAACAACTCATCGATAAAAAATGTAGTTGCTTTTTTATTAATATTTTAAACTAGATTCTTCTCATTTGTCTTTGTATATGATTTAAGTAATCTGTTCTGAAACATAAATGATCACTGAAATGATAGGGTATTCTGTATTGAAAATGTAAAATTTTAGAAATATATGCTCTATTAAATACATAATTTAGCAAAAACTATCACAAATATGAAAAAATTTATCACTTATTTCTTTAGAGTAACACAATTTTAAAACAGAAAACCATTAAAGAATTCAAGCTATGTTGAAATAAAATTCTTATCAACATTTAGAAATTGGAGTTCTGTTTCCTACATGTAATGCGTCACGTGCGGGACAGCTTTGTTTTTGGACTTTTTTTACAAGTAAAAGTAATTTTAAAAGCTAGAACTAGCATAGGATATGTGTACTACATTAATCTGCTTTAGAAATGTCATTTACAAAAAATAAATGCGTTCCATTTTTAACCTAACTGAAAAGATTCATCTTTTTCGTCACGTGCGGGACACGAAAAATAAGCTTTTTGTGTGTGCTAGTATAGCTATTGAGATATCACTTAGATCTTAAAGCTTAATAAAATAAAATAATTAAACTTTAGACTTACCTATAAAGTTGACATCAGGAGTTTCAGTTGATTTCTTTTATCCAAAACAATCATGAAAACTTCGTTCAAGAACTCAATGAACTTTCTTGCACAAGGCAGCCATTTTTAGGATACTGTGTTGCCAATCCGGAAATGATAAACTTTGATTTCTTACTCAAAACATAAAATTTGACATTTTATCTTTTAATACATACCAAAATTATTCATATAAATACGATTTTAAAATTGACCACCCATGTACCTGTTTTCATGGAATGGCCCTCTACCTTAATTAGTAATGCAAAATATGTACCAAAATTTTACCTTCACATAATATCATAACTCTCTTTACGTTATGTAATATAATAATTTACCTGAAATTCACACATAACATACGTCTGAAAATTTCTTCAGTCTAAATGACCATAGTCTAATTTTCATACCTGCAAAACACTAAAAAGTAAAATTGAGTTCAAGAGCAGAATTCTAAAGTATTTAGTTGCGAGTTCATCTCATTATCATAATTATTGATTTGTAATAAGTTCTATGGAGGCTCCAAATGTCCAAGTCTCAAACTTCCGTTGCCTCCAAATGATTTCATAGGCATCCTGCTCGATGGTTGGTCATGCCTGTTGATCAAGTCTGAGACGTTTTCCATAGGAAACTCATCTTCCTTTGTGGCGATATTTAAAGATCTGAAGTCTACACAAAGTCTTATAGATCCGTCCTTTTTATTCACACACACTACTGGATATCCGATCTCCGCTTCACTTGGTTCAGTTAAATCTAAACGTTCCAATTCTCTAATCTGTTCGTCCACTTTCGGTTTTAAATTCTCTGGAATACGGTAGATGTACTGTTTCTTTCTCGTAACCCCTTCTATAAGTCTGATTTTGTGTTCTGAAACTTTAGCAATTTGTATTTTCCCTGAAAATACTTCGGCGTGTTTGCGAAGGACATCCGTCGATTTCTCTTTTTCCTTAAAATTCAGCTGGGCAAAGTTCGGCTGAGCAGTACGAGTAACATCCTTTCTATCACACTTCTCAATTCGCATTTCTGAGATGCCTTCAAATTCTTTATGTTCAACACAGATAACTCCAACCGATATAGTGCGACTGTAATATTTCACCTTATTTACATGAACGTGACGTACACTCCTGTCAGCTAACTTCACATTGTACGAATGTTGAGACGGATACTCTACCACTGTACCAGAACCGGTCCATCGCGCAAATAATTCATTTGCTGAGTCAGGAATCAACCAAATTACCCCTTCGCCTCTATCGAATTTCCTGCACGATAACTGTCGCTTGAAATACTCCCGCGTCTTTAATTTTCTCCCTGAGACTAAAAAGGCTTGTTCCTCCACGTTTTCTAAATTAACCTCAAAATTTCCTACATATTCTTCTGCGTAATTTGTTTTCTCTCCCTTCATTTCTAGCCAGCAAAAATTATAGCTAAATATTTCCTTCATTTTCCGAAGTTCTATACCGCATTCTAAAATTGATTCATGCACTACGCGTAACACTGTAGTTTTCCTATCATACGGTAATGCTGCCTGCATCGCCGTTTCTCCCAGTATCTTTTCTTCGGGAATGATAATCCCATCCCCTGCGAAGCAAAAGTTCCCTTTCCCCACCTCCAAATCTTTCCGAACTCCTTCTAACGTGGGACATTTTAATTGCTCTTCCTTTAATTTCCTAGCTTCTGAATGGGGTGCTCCTTCGTTTTCAGCATTTTCCCTTTCCAGCCCAACTGGTGAATCACATTTTCTATCCATTTCCGTTGAAGCCCCAGGGTCACTACTACCGATGGCAGAGTGAAAGCAAGAAAACTGCGTTTCTCTCCCTTCCCCATCTGACTGAGGTCCCTCGAACGGTGTGTCGACAAGTTCGTCTTTTCCCTCCGGCGAAATTTCTGTCTCGAACCTGAAACTTAGGTCGTTCGCGTTCAAAAGCATCTGGTGGGTTCTTGGGGGTATTAAACAAGGAACATTCAATTTGTCCGTGACTGCCGCGATAATCTCAGTTTGCTCTAAAATATAGTTGCCCGAACAATTTGGTTTCAACGATACAGGAATTCTACATATTTTAGCCTCAATTTCTTCTCCAAAAGCTGATCTCAAAATTACCTTTCCACGACTATTATCGCTTAAATTTGGAATATATTTCGAGCTTAAAATCGGAATCTGCGTACCACTATCCACTATTGATTCAATCTCTTGCTTATTTATTACGATGGTAACATACTCTAATGGTTGAATCGGTATTTTAGGCTCAAAGTATTTAGCTTCAACTTTGGCTGCTAAAAATTCATTGCTACTACTTTTGGTCTTATCGTTTTTAGCCCTCGAAGATTGAAATTCAGAACTCTGATAGCGTTGTGAACATTCCCGTACTAAATGAGTATTGGATCCACACACATAACATTGCTTGCTTTTCCCTTTAGAATTTATATCTCTCTTTTTATAGCTATCATCCCTTACATGAGGTGGGACATATCTCGCGTCCTTCCCTGACGTATAAAAATTACTATCTCTTACATTTTGCCTTTCAGCATAGGTAGATTTATAAAAAGGTTTGCCCTTAGATATATAATAGGTGTCACATTCCTTCCCCATTTCTATTGGTCTAAACCAATTTTCCCCTTGCCTAATGCCTATATGCATTTGGGTCTCCTGATCTAAAGTTTCGAATAATTTATCTGATACAATTACATCTATTATACTTTTCACATCGTCGCATTTTCTCAATTTCAAATAATATTCAAAAGTAGTTTTGAGTCTAGACACAAATTGCACATGCGTTTCATTTATTTGTCTTTTTGCCCGTTTAAAGTTCTCTAAGCAAATTTGTGCCGTCGGCTCAAATTCTCTCAAAACTATGGTTTTTAGCGATTCATAACACTTAATTTCTTCCTCGTCTATATAAATTAGAATATTTGCCGCCTTTTCCCCTAACAAATTTAGCAATATCTCAGCTTTGTATTCTTCATCTACTTGTTTAGTAACAAAAGCGCGTTCTAACGAATTAAAAAACAAATTCCATAGCTCTGGTTGTGAGGGACATGGAATAGTTAAGGATTTAATTGTTCTAATTATATCACTTAAATTATTAATACCACTTTGGACCTGCCCTGATCTAGTAGAATTTTCAGCTCTTAGCAACTCCAATTTCTTTTGATGCTCTTCCCTCGCTTTTCGATCTTCGACTGTTGTTAATAAAATCTCTCTAACAAAGTCTTCGCTTTCTAGATAGATTTTTGAATTTGAAATCAGTTCTTTTAAATCAGCCATTATCATATCGGGGGTAACAGTTACACCACATTCTTTCACGACTAATAAGAGATCGTCCTTCTTTATACCCTTTATGGCGAACATTTTGGTCTCACAGGCAATCAAATCTTTTCTAAAATGTTCTAAAATCTTGCTCTGTTTGCATCTTCCCCCAAAACAAAATAATGAAGATTATCTCACCTCTTTAACTGCACGTATCCTGTCGACTGCGCCACTGTAGCGTGTCGCGGGCCCTCAGAACTTCGTCCCACGACACGGTTGGTTCTTTTTACGTGCTTACGAGAAATCTTCAAACTAGCATCAAAGCAACTAAACTTATCCACAAATCCCTTGTTTATTGAACACTAACTTTTTACACTTTGTACAATAATGTTATTTACATATGCACAAGAATGCTTATATCAAGCAAAGTTATAAGAAGGTGTTTCGCTAGAGCCAGCGCCTCTCAGACACTGTTCTCCCTACAACTCCTCGAGTCCATCTCCTTCTCTCACTCTTCGCCCCCTGCGCGATATCCCCCAGCCAAACTAACCCGCTAGACCAGGAAGGATGGTTCGAGGGTGCGTAGGGTCGAGTATGCCAGACACTACAGTCCCGTTGTTTAAAAAATATTGTTAAAAACGCATGTATGTAACATATCAATTTATGCTTCAAAACGTTACTCTTAAAAGTAAAGGTTTAGTCTCACTACGTTGACGAACTCAACTAAGAGCACGTGGTAAATATACTGTCCAAAGATTATGAGAGATTCATCCATCACTAATATTTTAATTGATGAATATATTTACATGAATTCAAAATACGTTTCAGAAATCGCGATATCAATATATTCCATCTCAGATGGTCCGAAAATACACAGAATGTTTTCTAGAGCTCTTTGTGATGTATCCTAAATGACGATCAGTCAGGGCGTTTGCTGATTGTGAATGGTAAATATCCTAAGAGTAACGCTCCATATGCTAGCCACTGTAATTTATGGAAGAATAATAATTAGCCTTCTTTGACCTTCTTTCAATTAAGACGAGGGACAGTCCGCGTACTGAAATTTATTCCAAATTGCCATTAAAAAGTGGAAAGAGACATGTAGTGTCTGATACTAAGGGCGGCTTTGCGTTTCAAGTTGTTATCCCTAGTCCTCGTAATCCCACCAAGAGGCTATTGGTTAACAAGTGCTCTCTTACCACTACATCAACTGACATAGCTGATATTGTAAAACGTGTTTTCTAGAAGTATCATGTGCGCAAATCGAAAAGAGAAAATGAACAAATATTTTTCTTTTGTACTTTCTGGTCCCATAAAATCTTATGCATCCATAACAAGGGCTAACTGATATTTTTTCGGCTGGATTTTTTGGTACGCTTAAGGGAATCGTTGGTCTTCCTGTGGATTTAGAGTTATGAAGCCTTGTAGTGATGAAATTCGACTGTTATAAACAAAATATCTCCAGCCTAAGAACAAAATTCAGTGAATTGTACACATGATGATTTATCTAATGATTACGATGTGATTGTTTCTATTGAGATTTGATTAAGTTATGATTTTTAAAGTAATGAACTAATTGATGATAGATATAGTATTTTTAGAAAAGATCTGAACTTTAATAATCTTGGCGTTGATTCAGTGGGGAGAGGGGGGGGGGGAAAGAAGAGTTATCATTGCAGTTCAAACTTATTTTATTGTCTGTGAAACTTCTTTGCAGAATAATAAGGTGAATGAATACTGAATGAAAGAATAATGTTTTAAAAAATGGAATTTGAAACGTTTGAACGTATTTAATGGTACATTTCCTTTGCTGATACATATCATTCTTTATTACAACAGAAAAAATCGACTTATAAAACTTATAACAGGTTAACAAAGTTTTACAAATGGTAATATTCTACGAAATACAGCTCCCCCTTTTTACTAATGGAACAACACCTTTTTCTAGACGATGTCTCAACATTAATCAATACAAAATTAAGAGAATTTTCTTGATATTTCTTGTTTCAAAATATTAATATGGAGAATAATTTACCTTTTGCATAGTTTTTTCTTTAGCAACTGCTATCTTTGACGACATATAGGTCATTATTAGTATCAGGATTACAACCGTACACATTTTCTTACCTGGAATTAAAAAAACAAACTCATTAGTGTATGGTTACAAACAAAGTAAAATGCTTATTTATGAGTGCGATTAGACAATTAATGAATTGAAACTTTCTGCGTTGTGTCGTTTTCGTTTTAAATTCATGAAATGTAATGTGTCTGAACTATACACAAATTTAATTGGTGTTGAAACTTCAGAAAATTGCCATTCCATTTTCCAGCACGTATATTGTGTTCGAAAGAAAAATAAATGCTGAAATACAAAAAGCTATATTTTATTTCATGTCAAAAAACTTCATTATGCATTTTTCAGAAACTTTTTATGTATTCTTTCTTGAAATTGAAAAAAGAAAAATCTTCTAGAAGGAAAGAGAAAATAAGAAAATTGATTGGAGTTAAGAATTGCTCTGGGAATAGGGCGCTGGAAAACGAGCCTAGAAAAAGCGAAAATTATCAAGAAGAGTGTGAACTATTTCATCGATGTATTAAAAGTTAAAACATTGATTGGATGATGTTCCTTGCCTAGGCGACAAGGGGAAACTCTTTTCATAAAATGGAATGATGAAATTAAAAAGAAAAGGTTTTTTCCCCCTCTGCTTAAAATAGATTGTTACACATTATCCACTTTTGATTGATGTGACTCTTTTATTCTTATTTTCAAAAACGGTGGGAAATTTTTCAAAGAGATTCATACTTTCTTTGAAAAGAAGTTATCTCAAAGAAGTCGTTTTTATTTTCGCTATTTTAATTTTCTCGAAATTAATATTTTATTTTTCATTCAGTTTGATTTTTATGAATTAAAGGAACTACTGAAAACTTTGAGAGCTTCTCTTTGATGTTTAAAGCATTAATCACACTTTTTAATGATTGAGCGGGAAAACATTTTCTCCCCTCGATTGAAAACTTTAGTGAAATGCGTTTTTCATACTGAAAAGTAATGATATGAATGAAACAAGATTCACATATTCTAGATTCTTTTGCTGTGTACTGCCAGCCTCTGATAAACAGACTGACTTCCTTGTCAGCGGTTCAAAACCTCTCTACAGTAGTAACGTACTTTCCCATGAAACGTTTTGATCTGGAATTTTAAGCATATTTCTGAAGGAATGAATGAATAAATGAATAGATGTGTGAAAGAATGAGTGAATGAATGAATGAGTGAAAGAATGAGTGAATGAATGAATGAGTGAAAGAATGAGTGAATGAATGAATGGGTGAAAGAATGAATGAATGAAGGAATGAAAGAATGAGCGTATTGAAGAATGAGCGAATCAAAGAATGAGTGAATGAATGAGTGAAAGAATGAATGAATGAATGAAATAATGAATGAATGAATGAAGGAATGAGCGAATGAAAGAATGAGCAAATCAATAGGTATTGGCCGTTGAAAAAGTTATATTTGAAGTATTAAAGAACTAAATGCTAAATGAGAAACAGAGAGAGATAGCTAGATTATAAATTTGATATTGGTACATATGGGAAAGTAGTCTCGTATAGTTCTGGACGGACTTCTTTTTTTTCCGTACACTGTTAAAAATTTCCGTAAGAAAATAGTAAAATAACAATTTATTTGATTGTTGTTTTACCATATTGAATCACAACAGTTGAATAGCCATTAAAAAGATGGTACTCAAACCGCTGATTGTAAAAAAAAAAATCGTTTACTCTCTGTTTCTCCTAAAGAACGTTTAACTAACCGTAATTTACAAGCGCTCAGTAAGAATCGGGCGTCCATCTTGGTTGCGAAACCTTACCGGTCGTACGTTGTTGTTAAAATGTGAATAAAGATTTATCAGTTCAAATCTGCATGTGTATATAAAAAAAGAATAAAGAAAAAAGTGGGTTAAGCATTGGTTACTAAATAGAAAGACATACACACGTAAATAAAAATTGGAGACATCGGATTCCCGAACAGTTTGCGAATGAGCGAACCCATAATTTGAGCTGCTGAAGCTTGTTTGCGTTTTAATTTTTGCAGCAAATAAAATGATTTTCGTCAATATACAGTAAATTTAGACCAAAAATAAATTCGGATCCAATCAAAAACTGAAATCTCAATTTTAAGGCAGTTTCCCTGTTGAAAAGGAAGATTTATTGATAAATAAATGACAGCTTTGTGTGAGGCAGAAGGCCGAATGGTTAGAGAGCAAGGATGGTACACCATACACCGCGGGTTTGATTCCGGCACGCTCCGTTTACTGTTTCTACGCCGCGAAGATTATACACCTCGAAATGGTTCAAAAACGGTAAAACTTGTGTTTTGAAACCATTTTTAAATGGTTATAAAACCGTAAACTTTTGTATTTACGGCTTTTTAACCAAGCTGATTGGAAATGGTTAGGTCCCGTAAGGATAGAAAAATGTTTCAAACCGTAAATTTAATGGTGAATTAGATGGACAGACTGCTGCCGGTCATTTAACCGTAACTTCATGATGAAGTTTCTAACAGTGTAACAGTTTTTTAAACTTTTCTTTTTTTCAAACTTTTCCGTTTTTACTTTTGATACGACACCTCTGGAAAGTAAATGATATTGAAAATAATTGTTCAAATTGGAGCGTTTGTAACCAAAGATAAAAATATACTTCCGCTCATAATGAAAATAATTGAAATATGTAAAATTCAGAGCTTCGTGGTAAACCGAATTTCTAGAAGAGTGCTGCTCACCACCTCCCGAATGCGAAGCACATGAAAATAATTTAAAAAATTGGATTCGCGCGTCCGGGAAT
The DNA here is from genome assembly GCA_038502835.1 of Octonoba sinensis. NCBI lineage: Eukaryota > Metazoa > Arthropoda > Arachnida > Araneae > Uloboridae > Octonoba > Octonoba sinensis. Next base: position 10,940,337 of record CM076599.1, read on the forward strand.
TCTTTTCGGTGTACCTGTTCCCTGTATAAGCCCCTGTTAGGAACATAAGAAAGTATACTTCCACTGCAATATGGAAATAAATAAAATCTAATTCAGAGTTAGTGTAAGTGAAATTTTTAAACAGGTGTCGCGAGAGAAAGGGGGGGGGGAGGAGATCTTACAATTTTCAATTGGATAACGTTTTATTTTTATTAATAAAGTATGCCTTCTTAACCTGAAGATTTTGGATCTAGTATAACATATAATCCACATCAGTAATGTGCTTATCAGGCCACGGGCTAACTAATTACCTCAACACGTTCATTGTCATGCTGAAATTTTGAATGTCGAGTGGTTTGCATTTTGCATAATTTTCCGTGCATATGTTCGTGCACTTTATTTGAATAAAATGAAAAAGAAAAAGGGCAATTCACCTAAATAAAATGGCATTTCATATGCAATTAAAACCGTACAAAAGGGATGTTTTCCCACTAAAAGTTTGTTAAAAACGATCTCTTTTTAAATTTATTCAAGTTTAATAACGAAGCTTTCCGAAAAGAATTCTGGGAACAATTGCATTTTTTTAAGCATGAACAAGCAAAAATTTAGCATTAAACTAAAAAGTAAAAATCTAATTAGAAAAGCTTGCGAATACAGATGGAAAAAAACAGAAGTTTGTAGAAAGATGTAGAATTAACGTAAGCTTTGAAAAGAAACTTTAGCCATAACAAAAAGCAAGCAATGCAATCATTCATTGCCGTCTTTTCAAACATGAGAACGAAGAATCGCAATTCTTTGTTTCTTCCTGGACATTATTGTATTTTGCTTTTGCTAGTCTGAGATAATTTAACTACACATTTATTATATTTCACTGTAAAAGTTAGAAAATACGAAACTTCTTGAACTATGCAATGCATTTTATTCATCTGAACATAATTTTCTTTAGCATAAAGATAATTCAGTAATCATCAAATATGAATAAGATTAAATTTTATCTCGAAGCAATTTACAAACTTCTGTGCAAGTGTTAGGCTTTTGGAGATTGTTTTTGGCAAAATAGCTAAATACAAAGTTTTCATTGGAAAAAAAAATTGTGTTCACCAAGTCAGAGAGGATTTATTATTATTTTTTAATCACTCCAATACTTAATTTAAAAACACAAACTAATAGTGTAGAAATTTACTCAAAAAAATTATTGTAATTTTTGGAACATTTGTTAATCAGTTCAGCAATTTTATTTTTTAAAATAAAAACTTCATAATGTAAAATTATATTTTCATAATTAACGAACATGTTAAGCATTTTTTTCAACATGATTTTTAGTTATGAAAATATTTTTAGAGTTTTTGATTATAACGATATAACAATGTGCTAAAAATATTCATAAAAGTAACATAATTTTATTTAAAAAAATACTAAACATTACGGCAATATTCTTAGGCTTAGACACAGAATTCCATTTAAACAAACGTACTGAAATTTAGAATATTTTAATAATGTTTCAAAATAGTTTATATTTACATGTGTAATTTAAAGTTATTTATTAGTATAAAAGGAAGGAGTGTGTTTCTTAAAGCACATAATAGAAATGATTTGCAATTTTGTATAGATTATATATATATATATATATATAAATACTAAATATGCAAAGACCAAATAGTTAAGTACCATTTTCTTTTTTGTTTGACAACCAATTTTCTTACTTTCTTTTTGTTTTTTAGTTATTGATGAGTTTTAGTGTTATCAATAAAATATTTTGTAGAAGTACTTATTTTTTTTCTCCCATTTTCGCCGTAGCTTCAAAGCCTTTTATTAGAAGTCTCTATTCATCATACTTTCATACTACTCCTTACATTTACGATCTGCAATATTTTTACAATACTCAAGCCATTTTTTACTGTTTATATTTCAAAGAGGAAGGAAGAATAAAACAAAAGAGAAAATATAAGCTGTGAAATGAACGTCAAAGAAAAATAATACTAATCTTAAGGTGTCAGTTAATCCATTTCCAGAATATATATACATGTGATAAGTCAGTCAGATTGTTTGTCCTGTAGAATGTCGAACAAAATAAAACATAATTTGAAGCAATATACTATATTTGAAGCCCGATATACTATAAAGTGAGATAATAAGTGCGGTGACGCGTTCTTTTGCTTTGAATCATCTTTTTGTAAGTTCGTTGCTTTGCATTAGCGTTTTGAACTGCTGAAAGTGGGTGTTTGCATTTCTAATTTAATTAAAAATCAATAGGGTGTTATGAAAATTTTTAATTATATTTTCTTTATAGGAGAAGGAGTGCAGAAAGTTAAAACTTGTGTTATAACATAAGTAGTAAATTAAAAATGTGTTGTAACAAAAGTATTAAATTAAATAACTAATTCAGCGCTGAATCAATCGCACTGAAGAGAAATTGCTATTAATTGAAGTATTTACAGAAAACAAACTCTTATCAAACACAAAAACTAAAATGTTTAAAAGTTATTTGAACGTTCAAGGCAAAACTTGAAAAATTGAATGAATTATGGTCGCATTTAGACTGCTGCTGAAATAGTATAGAGCTAAGATAGAAATGTCGCTATTTAACATTATCTTTAAAAAATCAATTCTTTGAATTATGGTTGCAATGATTTAAAATCGTATGATGGTTTAAATACCATATTATATCTGATTTACTGTAAAATTTATGAAAAAATTCCTTCGAAAAATATATCAATCGAAAATCCGTGGCAACATTGATTCAAACATCGTTAAGTATTTCAGCAGAATTTAGTTCAGCATTCCCTACTTTTTTAAACCTTTTTTATGTGAAATTGCTTCTAAAACTAAGGGATTTTTTTCTTCGTTTGTTGATTGATTTTTTTGTTTTCATACCAATGGATTTTTTTTTTGAATATTCAAAATACATTGACAGCATTAAGGGGCATATAGAAACGGAAACCAAATTTTTTTAAGCATTTTTTTTTTTTTTTTTTTGCATTCTTAAATTTGTTTTTGTGTGTGACGATTAAAAATTTTGGGCGAAAATTGGTTTACGATTTGGCGCAATATAACCCTCAACGGGTTATATTGCGCAAAACATTTAATTCGCGAGTTTTCCAGTGCACATGACCTCGGCTAAAAAAAAAGATTTGTTATAAATGATCTTCGATTGGCCCATTGATAGAAATTCGAATCACATTAAAAAATATTTATAAAATGCTTCACTAAATATTATAATAACACAATATATTTTTAACATAATTTTTAAATTTGAAATTATGGTGAAAGGCGGCCTGAACATTTTAAAATTTTTTCCTCTTATATGTATAAAGTTTACTCAGTTTTTTTTTAGTTTACAAAATATTAAATAGCTATTTTTTACGCAAAATCAAGAGCAAATCATAAGGTCATTGGTGATTTTAGGTGAGATTTCAAAACAAATACTTTAAAAACCTACGCATTAAATATCATCTAATAAACTAGATTATTGATCACACCCAAATAAATCTGACATAAAAGAAAAAAAAAATCCTTAAACTTCATTGCAAAAGTGCATTGACCCATGAGTCGAATCGCTGTAACCCTATGAGGACTACGCTCTAACCCTAATTTCTGTAGGTGAAACATGGGCAGCATTGGCAAAATGCTTGTAAAAAGAAGCTTGCAAGAATTTTTAGAAAAATCTCTAACGGTAAAAGTTAATTTCACAGTAGTAAATTTTCTTCCAGATAAATTTTTTGTGTTGAGAAAAAGTTTTGCTTCCAACCGTTACATGGTTCGTATTAAACGATTTTAACAATGATTAGCTTATACCTGCCTTTATTTATATAGGCAGGAATAAGCTAAGGTAATAATAAGGGCATATAAGCAAAGTATAGAAAAAACTTCCTGTATTAAAGTTTTACAATAAAAATTTTGTTGTAAAAATTAAAGTTGTAATGTGGTTAACAGTTACTAACGAAAAAACTGAAATCGCTTTTCATTTGTTTTATATTTACTTAGTAAGAAATATTTCTAGATAAACATTTAATGCACTGTTACTTTAAATAAATAATAAGAGAGGGGGAGAAGCTGAGCACTCTTAAAGAACTCTTTTTAGATAAATATTTACTCCCTCAAGATAAAATATCACTAACCATAAATGATGTTTTCTGCAACAGGAAAATTTTTGCTTAAAGTGTCAATAAGTTTGTGTACATATAAACTATACTGAAGATTAAAAAAAAAAAAAAACGATATTTTATTTACGTAAATGAGTATGAAATAGGGGATTTTTTTAATTACCATTTTGAGTTTATAAATTAAAATGAAAGCAAATATTTTTTTACTAAAATAAGTATTTGTTTCAGACAAATGTTATCATACAAATCCCCAAAGACTACTTTATTTGGATTTATGATCGATTTTTACACTAAAAAAACAAGAGGAAATAAAATTATTTTACCTCACTATTAAAATGTACGAGAATGGTTTTGAAATCCTAATTTTGTAAAAAAAGGTTTGTTTCTACTAGTGCCATGAAACAGATTTTTAAAAAATCAGGTAAGCCGTTTTACTGGTACTGTGTCTCTTAAAAAATAAACTTCTATTAAAAAAAAACTAAAACATGGCTTTTTACTTAGATTACTAAAAGCTCGACATTGATAAAAAATAAAACATAATAATTACATGATAAATGATATGATATAGGGGAGAAAATGGTATTATGGAAGAGGGTTGTAAAACGAAACGGCCCTGTTTTTGTCAAGTAGGTGTTCCCACTTTCCAGAAACGAGTCTTTTTTCTGTCGCCTATGTCTCTTCTAACCGCTAGATCCTTCAGTATCACGTTGCATATGATTGTGAGGTCAAGTGTTCTGTTTTCGTAAGCTTGAAACTTTTTGCAAGGTAAGATTAAACATACTTTCTAGTACTTCTATTAATATGAAAGGCGTGTTCTTGGATTGTATGTAATTGTTTATTAACCACTTGAAGCACGATTTTTTTTCGGAAAAACTGGTAAAAAATGATCGTGTTTTTTTTTTTTTTTTTTTGACATAAAATGAACATATAGGTATAGTATAAATTCTTTTTGGCAATTTCAGTTGAAGGGGATGACTGGAGAGCGGGGATGCGGTAAAAGTTATATAAAAAAAATAATATACAAACAAAGTGCAAACGGATCTCAGAAAGGCGTTAGAAATACAATAACGCGAGATACAAGATTGCCCGTGTGAGACTCGGGCATGTGCAAATTTGCCGGAAACTTTCGCCCGTGTCAGACACGGGCAAACGCGCTAAGGGGTTAATTAAAGTGAAAAATGGTGCATTCAGTAATTTAAAATTAAATTTTATGCCGTGAAGGGACTGTTTGGAAAATGGTGCGTGGTGGTAATATGAAACAGGGTGTTCCATAATCCAAACTCCTCTTTTATTTTAGGTATCGCGATTCCATGAAAGAAATTTGAGTCTGAAAGTAAGGGAATCGTCTTTAGGGGAAAAAATCAACTACAAAGAAAACATCTCTGCATCTTGCAAAAGCCAAATAAGCAATCCGACACAGAACCAAGAACGAGTAGATCCGCTGGGAAGACATAATTCCCAGTCAATGGAAGGGAAGACATTTATGGCAAGAAGAAGAAAATTGATCACCAAGAATGTTCCAGTGATGTGAAAGACATTGCATTAAGCGTGTCTTCTGGAAAATCAAATCTCGTGGAACCGGGCGGACCGGAAGAACGATGCAGAGTGCATGTTCTGTGGTGAGGCACAATTCTCAGGCAATGCAAGGCAAAGACTGTTTGGCAAGAAGAAGAAAATTGGTCACCAAGAATGTTTCACCGATGTGGGAGACATTTAAAATAAAACGCCTAATGGAACATGAAGCGTGTCTTCTGGAAAATCAAATTTTATGGCCGGGCAGGCAGTCCCTTAGGATGACGATACAGACTGCATGTTCTGTGGTGAGGCATACAAGACATCGAAGTCAGGTGAACTGTGGGTCCAGTATATTATGTGTGGGGCCGTGGGTAGCCTAGTGGTTAGCACGTCGGACTTCCACCTGGAAGGTCGCGCGTTCGATACCCACTGAAGACCACCATGTATACTTGGGGATATGTGCATGTAAAATCCGTAGACCCCAATACCTCTCCCCGTGCGTAAGCAATCCTAAGGCCTCGGCTAACAGGTAGGGGTCTGGTGGAGAAAAGGATATTATGTGTCGGCCACCAGCTCCGTGCGCAAGTAATCCTAAGGCATCGGCGAATAGGTAGGTGTATGGTTTAGAAAAGTATATGATATGTTGAAAATGAGCTCATTTATTGTGTAGTGGTCGTGAAAACGATGAGTTTGTTAGCAAATTTTGCTCATGAAGGACTTAAGAAGAACTTTAATTGCGATAATTGGGGAGTAATTTGCCACTAATGCTTAGTTTTTCCAATGTCATTTAACTTTATATAAAAATATCTACAATAGTATACTAAAATAAATCTACTGTTCAAGATAATGTGACTAAAAAAATTTGTCTTTTTCTTTTGGAAATTTCATATTACAACCCCATGTCTCCAAAATTCATATTTTGTGGATTTGCTGTAAAGTTTACAATCATTATTTAAGAAGCAAGTTATATTTAAGTAACGCATTCATATACGAATGTTACTGGTGATTTTTAAGACAGTAATAAATGCGTTTCGAGTTCTAAATTTCGACAAAATAAAAATGAAGGTCCATTTTTTACCCAACTGTCTCCACTAACACTTTTTTCCTATAGACATCGAGCTTCGTTTAAGGCGAATGTCATGAATACATAACTGCCGATAAGGATAACTGACAAAATAGCTGAAATCTTCCGTTTAGCTTTTGTCGAATGTCGTTGCATTCATAAATTTATTGAGTAATTTCGGAACATGGTTCTGAAGTTTTTTGTAGCAATTTTTCTATTAAAACCTTGCTTATCTTTTTTTCAAAATATATTCAATGTCAAAAAATTAAACTCGGTATTGAATACAACTCGCATAATAACGTTTTTTATAAAAATAGGATTTAGTTTTGGAAAAAAAAAACCATATTTTCACAATAGTAGAAGTAAATAAATATAATAAAAAAATGATTGCAAAAAAAGAGGGCTGGGGAGGATCTAAATTAGTTTTACACCAGAACGCTAATCATTTTTCTAATGCTAAACTGTTAATTAATTCTACTCGTTTCCTCTAATGCACAAAGTACAGATTCAGAACGAAAGAAAGTTTTAAAAAAAAAAAAAAATGGCCTTTTTTTTTCTCTCTTAATATTTGTAAGGATAATCTTACATTTTTAAAATGTGTTCCACCTCATCAAGGTGGAAAAATCCGGGAGTAAATTTTTATTAAATGAAGATCGAAGGAGAAGATTAAGAAAATGAAGGCGCGCTGGGGACAGCAAACTACTTCGGTGCGATTAGTCGCCGCATTAGGAGACTGCACTTCTTTCCTCAACCAATCAGGTGGCGAGATTCTTCAGAATTAATGGATGAGGATTTATGGCAGACCTTGATTAGTTATTTCTGGTTGCAAGGAATGCATTAGAGTGAAAGGAAAAATAATGGAGTAATAAGATTTTCACAAGCAGTATATTTATGTTCAATTTCCATAGGGTTACTTTTGGATTATTTAACATGACGGCAGCCGCTGATAGGATTTTTTTAAAGCGACGTGAAGAATAAATCACAGGTAACATAATCACATTTGAGAAAAATAGAAACGTTTCTAATATTTTAAACTTAGGCTGTTGTATCAAACAAATAAAATATTGTCCTATGAAGAAGTATCTCGTTCTAATACTTCTTAGAAATGATTGATGTACAGTAAGCCGTAAAATAAAAGGAAAATAATCAGCTTATAAAATCACTTTTGAATTGTTAGAATGAAAATGAAAAAAAGGTTGTTTGAATTAATACGCAGAGTATCATTTTCATGTTAAAAATTATATTGGCTATGCTGCGTTCACAGCTTTGACGATACGACTTGATGAAATGTGTTTAAAGATTTTTCATCATGACTCCAATTGGTTGGCCATGAAGACTCCAAGTTGGTATTTTCGTGCGGTGTAGCACAGTGCAGCCTCGCTATTCGTAAACAATTCGTTTCAGGAGGCAGTTCGAATGGTTATTTGTACGAATGGCGAATAATTTTTTCACATAAGATACAATGTAAATTGGATTAATCCGTTCCAGAGTCATAGAGGATTGCTTATTTAAACCTATAAAAAACAAATATACAGTAGTGTACATGAAATTATAGATAAATAAAAATTTAATTGCACTTTGCTTGTTCTGAGGTGAGCTGATGTCATAAGTGGAATGTTGAGAGGAGGAAGATAAATGGTGCCCTTCTATAAAAACATCAGGTAACATCCCTTCAGGTGTTTTCTCCCTTTCTGCTGTTTTTTTCTTTTTTCTGTCTTTTTGCACTAGAAGAATCTTGGGTTTCTTTCTATAAAAACCTGTCCAATGTTGTCTGCCTTTGACGATCGTTCAGAATTTTCCTAAAATGGTCAATAGCATTGTCGTTGAACAAGTTAATGCTGTTGACCACAGCAGTGCTGGGATACCATTTTTGCACCACTGTCTGTTTTCTCGCAGGGGTAACACAGCTCTTTAATGTTTGCAAAGGAAATGCTTTCCTTACTACTTTCCTCCTCTGAAGAAGAAAGTTCTTCAACCACTTCCTCTTGCAAGTTAGAAAGTTAAAATTGTCAGTAAAATCTGAAAAAGTATTAAAATTAAAAAAAAAAAAAATCCAACACGCCAAACATATTCTTCCAGAAGAGTTCAAAATGAGCATAGTTTCTCGATTTTTTTTGTCTTAAAACAAGCCAAACTGGCAACCCAGCTGGCCCCTGGTGCTGTACGTATCGCGGGACAAGTACGAATGGCTAGTTGAATTTTACTTGAACAAGTTGGACGAAAAGAAAGTTGTAAGAATGGCGGGGTTCTACTGTACTTGGAACGCAGGACAGCGTTCTAGTTGTTATTGTATTTAGCTATTGAATATCAAAAATATATTTTGACTGTGTTTTAGCGAAGCGTTTTCCTCATTTTCTGTCAACCTTACATTTTCATTTTTCATGCAGCTGTAATAGATGACATTAGAAAATCATCTACTTTATTCATAAGCTGAAGTAGTAAGATTTGGGTAAAAAAAGAACAAAAGGAATGGGGGGGGGATGGGGGGGGGCACACAGTGATTAGTGCTGTGATAACTAATAACTGCATTAAAATACCCAACATTACTTAATTGAATTATTATTATTACTATTATTATTTTAAAGACCAGTGATTTTTTAAAGAATACATTTCGAAGTTTGTAATGTGTGACATAATTTAATTTACTGAATTCTTTTACGTAATAATTTACAAAATAATATCATTAACACTAAGTATTAAACAACAATTAATGATTCATTTAGAACGTAAGAGAAAATAGACATAAAACGCAACTACCCCAGTGTCTCCAAATTCCTTAAATCGCCCCTAACAATAAAAATTCTAATTTAAAACATAAAGTTTGAGTATGAATTATCTAAATTATTACTATCCTAAGAATGCTTTTTTTGTGAAAGAGAGTAAAGAGAAGTATAGTCTCAGTTATGAATACGAACATTGCTTTTAAAAATTATTGAAGAAATGAAAATGTTCTATTCAAAATCTTCTAGAAATGCTATTATGTATTTACCTTCACAGAATCATTTTTACCGTGACATCTTAAATTTTAAATTTTAAAAGGAAAGCAGAAGATTTATTTACGTTACAGCTTTTAATATTCTACCGAACAGCATTAAATATCTATTCCTACAAAACTTGTTCACAAACACTTCCAGTTAAACTGAAGAACTACAAATTGGCGCGCAATCATACTAACATTATTTTCGTTTAACAAATGTAATAATTTTACAAATCTTTTCGAAACATTACCGGGCATTTCGTCAAAAGAGTTTAAAGAGCATATTTGTAAATAAACAATTGTGAACAGAATCCAGATAGGCACAGCATCATATTTAGTTTCAGAGGTTCTTTCATTTTAAGCAGAAATTTATTATCAAAGTTATGACAGAAATAAGTTGAAGATATTTTTCAGAGGAATCTTTGCGTCTTAATTCAAGCTGAGGCTTAACACTAGGGATGTAACGAATAGTGATTTGGCCGAATAGCGAATATTCGGACGTTCCTTCTAGGCCGAATACCGAATATTCGGCCCTTTCTTCTAGGCCGAAGCCGAATATTCGGCCAATGTCTTAGGCCGAATACCGAATATTTGGCGGCCGAATATTAAAATTTCTAGAAAATCATTGAAATAGAAATAATTTGTCAAATTAAAAAGTATTAACAAAGGCCAATTCCATACATAAATTTATGATGTATGATTTAATTCTGTTTGCTAAGATTCTAAAACTAGCATAAATTAATGTGTTTTCTGTATTATTTTGAATGCAATAAAACTGAGAATTTCACCTACACATGGAACAGAAATGACAAGTTTTAATGTAACCATTATCATTATTTTACTAATTATTTAATTCAGATTAACCCTACGCACTCGAACGGCGCCGATTAACTAATGGCATTGTATAATATTTATCACAGTTTGCTGCGACATATAAATGAATAAACTGGTGAAATTTTATTATTTGAAAACGTTTGTTTGTTTATAAATGTTTTTAAAACACTTGTAAAGTGTTTGTTGAATTTGGCCGAAATCTTCTCGAGTTGCTGGTTCGCGCAAGCGAAAAAGGCATCGAATGTAAAGGGTTAAAAAAATGCTATTAATCAGTGAACTTTTTACCTTGCTTAAAAAAGTTTTATGAAGGTATTTTAAAAGTTATAAAAGAATATTTTTAGTTTATGGAGTTCTTTTTTACATACATATTTTAAAAAGATCTGTTGAAATAAACTGGAATATACTTTTACTTTCTGAAACCCCAAGAACTTATGCTATCTTAATATCCATGATACATTCAAGGCACATTCCTCTCTTACCAAATATTACCAATAAATCAGTCTACCAAAACAAAGTCTGACTTCCACTTTGTCAATAATAACAAAATAAAAGTCTCAATTACAATTAACTGTTGCCAGCCTTTGGAAGCAAGCACCAAGTATAAAATACAATATTACAACTTTAAAATCTATTTTTGCCCAGTCAAACTAAAAGTAGCTTTTACTAAGTTATTTTTACTTATTAAAACTATATACCCTCAATGTGTTCTTTTGCAATAACTATAATACAATTTTAAATGTTTAAGTCTACTAATTTCTTTATTTTTTTAATTTCTACTGAGGCAGAATTATTCGGCCGAATAGTCCATCAATATTCGGCCAGGCCGAATTTCATCTTACCGAGTATTCGGCCAGACCGAATATTCGGCTAGTGTCATGAATTGACTATTCGGCCAGCCGAATATTCGGCCAAAGGGCCGAATACCGAATAGCGGCCGAATATTCGTTACATCCCTAGTTTATACCAGTTAAGAAAACTTTATCTATTCTATTCCTGCTCTCAAATGTGCAAGAATAAAATTCTAACGCTAAAAACAATATTTTTTCAGTTGTATTTTCTTTCATGCATTTTTTAATTTTTTTTTAAAATACAGTGTTTTTATTTTGTTTTAAATCTAAATTAAATTAATTGATTTTAAATTAATTGATTTCATAGACCAATACGTTTTTCTGCTCTGAGCTTTACGTTTTTAGTTTTCCATTCAATGCATTAAATGCATTATTTATGTACCACGTCCAGACAAAAAATCATTTAAATTGCATTGAATTCCAAAACAAACTGTCAAATAAAGCTTTTGCAAATAGTTTGGATAGATTATATAATTTAAAATCTTTTCAAAAAGGGAAGACTTTATGAAGATACTCTTTTTTTAGATACAATGCTGCCATTGATGAATAAGTATAACATTCACAAAAGAATCATAAATAAAAGAAAACTTCGCAACTCAGCAAGATTTTCTTTGTATAGCAGTAACATTCCCTGCAAAGAAAATTATTGAAACCGACATGATATAAAATGTGAAACGTCAGAGGCATGAAAGAGCCCTATTTTAAGCAGTGATAAACATTATCTCTCTCTCTCTCTCTCTCTCTCTTTCTATATATATATATATATATATATATATATATATATATAATACATACATATATATATATATTACACACACATATATATACACATATATGTAGAGCTTCCGGTTGTCTAAAGAGCTACCATTTTTACTGTACAATTTTTAATTCCCTTCAACTTATTCCATATTTTTCGCTTCAATTGTTCATTGCAGAATAGGCACAAAATATTCACAAAAGCTATTTGAGATTTCTTTGGAGTTGTCTATAGGAGTTATATGTTGTATCGTTTGTCAGTTAATACTTTTATACGTTTACTAAACTTAAAATCGGTTATTTTGGGTCTTTACTGGGATTTATGTGTTGATTTGATCATTTTGGGGTTGGGTTTTGCTTTTATTCTTTCTGTCTTTTACATATTTTCTTTCTGCTCTTATATTTCATATATATATACAGAGAGAGAGAGAGAGAGAGAAATAAGAAATAAAAATTAAAACTTTTAATAAATTGAACAACAAGACATATGTATAGTCGTCAAACCGAATATACTTTTTAAAACAACGTCCTAACATTTTCAAAAGAAATACTATTTCTGGATATGCAAAAGAAATTGCTGAATATAGGACTTTTTATTTGTCTTTGTTTTCCGGAAAAAAAGTGAGAATATTGCTATGTTCAGCTGTATTCTGCATTAGAGTTGCCCTTTAAGTCGAATCTTATTGGTATTTTGAGATAAAAGTAGGAGCACAAAATACTGGCTATTTTCCAGATTAATTTTGAAAAGAAAGGAGAAAGAAGGAAAATATTAAGTTGATTGCTGAATTGGCGTTTTTATTTTTATGAGTAACAAGCGTAAGACAAGAGATTAAATTTTTCCTTTCAAATTTCGTCATTCTTTAAAACTATTTTTTTTTCTGTTTTAAGACCAATTTACTTATCGTTTAAAGTGTGATTGCAGAAAATGGAAAGAATGCAGAAAGAAAAAAGAAAAAAAATACACGAGTACTATGTTAAATGAAACTTACAATAAGAAGCTCGGAAAATAATAATAGTGTTACATAAAATGTACGATAAAGAGAAATAGCTCCAAAATTAAATCTCGTCTTAAAACGTATAACATAAGATTATTTTTAAACATGAAATTAAGTTTAGTTAAAAAAAATAGCATTATAATACATTCGTTTGAGATCGTGCTCGTTTATAACAAAGTGGTACATAGCAAAATTTGGTGCATAGCGAAGTAGGGTAAACGGTACCAATAGTGGGCCACTTAAGCTATTACTTTTCGCATTTCTTCGATTATTATCTAAACTTTATAGAACTTTTGCCAATCTATACTTTTTTTTTGGGGGGGGGGGGGAGTTGTCCGACTCCACCCCATATATCTAGAATAGCACTCACCAGAAATATAAAAATAATTTAAATATATATATATTTTTAAAAAACTTAGATCGCTCTGATGCGCCAGAAGTGGGCATAGAAACTTTTTGATTGCGCCAGTAGTGGGCATACCAAAAGGGGGTAAAGCAAACTTTTGATGAACTAGAAGAAAGACATTCCAACCCTAATGCAAGAGGGCCACGATTCCAAAAAAAATGTAAAATGGAAGTAAATAAACAATTAAGTATGTTTTAACGAGTTCTATATGATTTATTCAATCAAATTCAACTCATAGATAGAAATGAAATATGAGGTACTACCATAATTTTTCTACAAAATTGTACATACATTTGCATACATAGATTGCATAACAATATCTTCCACACAAAATTACATCAATGGAAAAGGGTTAATGTGAATTAAAAAGAAAACGGGATCCTTTATTTATTGTCAAAATTTTCAAGTCCTAAAAAACATCTTGAGAAAATAGTCAAGTTTAAGTTGTGGTCTTCTGGCTCTTCTAGTGCAATATAATGCTTAGTATGAGTCAAAAAATTAATAATGATTTAGAGACAAACATTTGAACTTGTTTTAAGTGGACAATTTTTTGCTATTTGTGCAGCAGTAGTGGGCCATTAATGCACTGGACGTGGGTCCGGTGGCCCACTACTGGTTCTGATAAAAATAAAGTAAGAATAATAATATAAAGTGACGTTTTATATAATTAAGACAAAACCCTTTTATTAAGCATCATAAAACAGTTTGTTTGAAAAAAACAAACTGTTTTATGATGCTTAACTGTTTTATGATGCTTTATATGATGTTAACTGTTTTATGTTATGACTGTTTTATGTGCCCCAATATTGAGCTCCTTAAGCCCACATCTGGTGCAGTCGGTAGAACAGCAATTCAGAAGTGAGCCACTCCTTATTTTCCGTAAATTAATAACATTATTTATTTTAATGAGTTTATAATGCATTCAGTATGTAATCAAATAATATCAATATTAGTTTGTTTTAAAAACCAATAGAATGTACGCAAAAAAAAAATTGAATGAAAACTTATCTCTGTAGGAAATGGCGAAGAATCGCCTCGCAACGATTGGTGTCGTTGACGATCAGCTTACAGAATACAATTTCTCACTCCTAACTAAATAGGAATAACAAACTGAGCTCATGGTTTTTTTTTTTGGATAGGAGTGTTTGAATTTCTTGTTTTTCAACTTAAAATTTCAAGTGGCCCAAATCTCCTACGTTTACTCTAGCTTAACTAGTTTTCGTTTTTAAGGACAGCAGCTAAACTATTTCTATAGACAAAATGATTTTTTTTTCTTTTTTTGTTGCGGCTAAGAAAATGGTTGCATAATGAAATTTCACCAAGTTCGGGGAGGAAAAAAAAGTATAAAAATATTCCTAGGAATACGGGACAAAGAGATAAGCATTTTATGTATATACATTATTGTGCATATTTATGACGGAATTAGCCCTTCCATTTCATGACGTTCGGCAGGCTATTGTTGTGGACGCGTCCAGCATTTGATTATGCAGAAGGAATTGATAAAAAAATAAATAAATGAAATGCTACTTACGGTTTTCCCGTTAATAGGTTAGACAGGAGAAAGAACTCGTTAAAAATCAATATTTCTTCAGAGATTTGTTAAGTAAAAAAAAAGATATTGCGCAATCTTTTTCATTCCTGAGCGTTGCCTCTTTACACCTGTCAAATGTAGAATTTAATTTAATTCATTTCTCGGTTTTGTCACTAGATTCTGTCACTCTAACTGTCATTTAAGCAACCTGTTAGATTTTCTATCAAATTCTTGTTTAAACGCGGTTTTTAATAAGAAAGTAATATACAGTGGTTGCCTAATGTGATGAAACTAACTTTATTTTTTTTCTTTCTTAACTATGTTTTATTAGATTACGTGAGAAACATTTCTAAACTGTTTAAAAGCAATTTTTGTCCTCTGTTAAAATAACACAAAGCTGACAGTGCCTTTTAAGTATTAAGAGAAGTTTAATTTCATTTTTATGAACATGATATGATTGTGCAGTTTAAAATCACCCGGGAAACTTTCTGGGCAAACTTTCCGAGATGATTCGAGAGCATAGGTTTCTTAAACAAAAGTTTTCAAGAAAAGTTTTCAAAAATTCAAGAAATACTGCTTTTGAAGTTTATTACTTAATTCTGAGTTTACTCATTATGTGCCCTTCTTCCAGAAATGACTGGTGAATTTTTATAAAGCAACATTGAACTTGATGTTATAATATACATTTTTGTAAAGATTGTACACACAACTAAAAAGATAAGAATTGCATCAATTACTTAAATTATAATAATAAAATGCAGGAAATGTTTTCAATTTTCATTACGTATGTCAGTATTCAAGAACTGCTTCACCCCCTTTCAAATTTAGAAATTGAATAGGAAGCGCAATTTAACGTATAATTCCTTGAGATTAGTGTCCATGTATGCTTGTGCCGTGACAAGGTCGACTGAAGCCCAAAAAGATGCATAAACTTATTGCGATTTGGAGACAATACGTTTCCCCTATACAATGAAGAGCATTCTACGGATATCTATGGGGAAAAAAGGATATCAATCAGTGCCAATCTAGCATTTTCATAACTACACAGATTTGAAGTGAAATGATTTCGAGACGGAGAAATGCGTTGTTGAATGCATGTGGTGTGCGAAATGATCACACTATATCGGGTAAATTAGCCAGATGCACCACAGAGGGCCACGCAAGCTGAATGAGGCCATTACATCTTAATTTGGTGAATTTTTGCAACGACCAGAGCAAAAAAATTAAAATCCAACTGGCACATGAAAAGAAATCACAGATGGTCGGCAGTTGAGTCAAAAAGTGGAGAAATGGACGCTAAAATGTTCTAAATTGGTCAACAAATCCAACGTATGGGGATTTCTCATCATTGAACAGAGAAAACAGAAGTATCATAAAGAGCAGAATTTTGCTAAATTTTTTTAATAGTTAGAATAGTTAGAGTGCAATGTTCTCTGGGAAGTTTCACGGTATTGCGACAGCAAGATGATGTACAAAACAAGTAAGGAGATTGATATATTATTTACAATAGTAATTAGAAGTTAATGTCTTAACATACACTGTCTTAGTTATGTCATAGCTACGTAAATGCTTCCCCTTTTTGCGTTGGACTCTAAAGTTTGACAACTTTGGAGTCCAACTTAGCACCGTCCGAAATTTTTACACTATTGTGCAATAAATTTCAAGCCTGTAAGTGCTATATGCATTCGTTTTGACATCACGCTTACATACCCATATACATCGTTTTTATTTAAGTAGGGATTTCTAAAAAAAATGTCAGCCTTATAAGGTCAAATTTTTGTAAATTGGATCTGACAACATTTAGTTGTGATCTTTCTTTTTTTGGTTGTAGTCGGATATCGTAAAAGAGCTCGTGTCTTTTGTTTCAAGTGGATGTAAATTTCAAGTAACGTTTTGTAACAAGATATTTCCCCCCCACGGCCTCACTCCATACTTCTTTAGTAGTCAAGTAAATATTTTGCGCCACTTATCGAGTGCTGGCGACACAGACGTGCTGATACCTTTTTATGACTTTATAGTTTTGAAATCGTGAAATACTCTATTGATGTTCTCTAATTTCAGCGAAAACCATTTTTTTAGTTCTTGAAAAATATGCATTACTTACTAGAAGTTGCAGTTAAAAGTTTACTTGCTTTTAATCAAGATACTAAATTTAAACAATGCATTAATGCTTACATATTGTTACTGATTCATAGTGCTTTAAACAGATGACTAACTCCTTGTACAAACAGAGAAATTCATTTACAAATTATTTACGCTATGCACATATTTTGAAACAAACAAAAATATCTCACGAAGTACACACATCACCGTAAAATATACGGTAATCTCGTATTTACTTCCAAAATACGAATAGAATCAAGCGCGAAGCTTACAGCACAATCGCCCCGACTGACAGACACTCGCCAAAAGACTGAAACTCAACTGAACTTTTTTAACTTCTCACCAGAGCTCTTTATATAACATCTCGGATCACGTGACATGACTATTCCAGAAAATTCTAGCGAAAACTAGGATTATCTAACATGGATCCGAAAGTCGCCAAACTTGGCGAGAAGCAACACCGGTACCCCTAATTTCGTAACAATATTTTATTGTATCACAAACAGATATTTAATAATGAGGCAAATTGAGAACTTTCTTCCAATGCGTAAACAACCTCACTCTCAGAAATAAAACTCTAATTTTTGACGATTCTTGAATCGTCAAGAAAATTTCGTCATTTACAATGATTCTTTCCTCGCGCGATCACGTGATTTTAAAAAGTTACCACACAAATTTCGCCAACTTGACGGCGAAATGTTTACTCGGAGCATTTGTCTCTGTCTCTCTCTCTCTGTCACGAAGTCATTTCGTCAAATAGGACGAAAGTTTCGTGAGATTTTAGCATGCATTTCTGAGTGTGCTGTCATCTGTATGACTTCTATGTTTACTACTGTGTACATACGAACTGTATAAAAATAATCAGAAAAATTCTGATGTTGAAAGTATGAGTTTATATAAATAACAACACTTGTAAAAACAGTATTCAGAAGAGATAAATACGCTATTCATTTCACGCCCTTTATATGTTTACGTAAATAATATCAACTACATGAAAAAGCGTTAATGAACACTCTTGTGCAAACTCCTACAACTCTCATCGTACATACGATGGAGTCATAAACATGACTGCATGCTTTGTAAAAGTGATAGATGACATAACGATCAATAAATTCAATTACCCTACTTTTGTGGGTTTCAAATATTCGGCGGAACTGAAACTGCCTTTCCTTTGTGTGCTTAAAAGCGCAATAAGCTTTATCGCTTTACACTAATATCAAAGACACATTCCAAATATCTTTTAAATGTCATAAGAGATAACGACGTAAAGGGAACTTGCAAAATCAATTAGTCTGGGGGAAGAATTTTGAAACTAAAAGTCACATTCTCCGAGAAGATTTGGTGAAAGTAGAAATAACTTCTGGTGTATCCCAAGTCCTTTTCGCTGCGGGTAATATGAAGATTAAAATTATTTTTTTTGTTTTATAAGCCATTTTATCCAGGAAGAACTTATTAGGAATGTGATATTTTTAAGTAAAAGCACTTTTTGAGGAATTGTTTTAAAGGGGAAACATAAAAATTAACTAGAAATAAAACAATGCGTAAAACTGTTTTTAGCCTACTTTCCCGTAAAAGTAAAAAAAAATAATAATAAAGCATGAAAGAAGGCTTAATGTATCGTGAAAATATCGTTAAAAATCAAGAAAAGTCAAAAATAAGTGAAGTAATTAAATAAAGATTGAAAAATAAAAAATTTGAAAGTAGGGTATTGAGATGGGGAAAAAGTGTGTCTGTCGGTCTGTCGGTCTGTCTGTCTGTCGGTCTGTCGGTCTGTCGGTCAGTCTGTCGGTCTGTCGGTCTGTCCCCCCCTAATAACTTTTGAACGAATTGTCCGATTGGAAAAATTCTTTTTGCATTCGAAAGATCTCGGCGAGGACATCTCATTTCCGTATTTTACTTTTTGATTTGAATAATTTTTTGTTCAATTTTGAACAGTTCAAAATATTTTAACATTAGCGCCTATGGACAAAATTGAAGCAAATTCTGTAAACTCTGGGCCAAGAGCCAAGTTCCTATTGCAAGCTTATTGAAAGGAGTTCTCGGCGTGAAATATTGATTTGAACAGTTTTTGTTCATTTTTGAACTGTTCAAAAAATTAACACAGAGCTTACGGGGAAATTTCAACCCTATATAAATCCTGATCTAACGGACCGATTTGCTTGGAACAAACTTTATCGGAAAGCTCTTATAACGTAGAACATGTAGAAATAGAGTTTATCCAGAACTTACGAGCCTATTTTGCTATGAAATTTTTTGATCGGGATTTTCAAGGATATTTCTCAGTGACTCAATGAGTGAAATAATGAATGAATGAATAAATGAAAGAGTGAAAGAATAAATCAATGAATAAATGAATGAGGAAAATAATGAATGAATAAATTATTAAATAAATGAAAATATAAATAAATGAGTGAATAAATACATGAATGCGTAAATGAATGAATAAACACTTGAATGAGGTAACGAATGAATGAATAAATGCATGGCTGAATAAATGAAAGAATGAATGAGTGAGTGAATGAATATGTATTATCCGTTGAAAAAGGTATATTTTCAATAATTAGAACTAAAGATAAATAAGAAAGAGAGAGAAAGAGATAGCTAGATTATAAATTTGAATTTGGTGTATACGGGAAAGTAGGCTCGTATAGTTCTAGACGGAACTTCTTGTTAATACTGTGATAAAATTTTAATTTTCATTTTGTATTTTTAAAAAATTTTATTGTGAATTTTCAAGATTCCATTTTAAAAAAATAAACTAATATTATAATGCCAAGTAAACGAGGTATTTTAAAACTACTTTTGAAAGGAAAATTTAAGAATTAGTTATGAATAAATAGATTAAACATTTTACTTTAAAACTTTATTTCTGAAAAGTTTAAAGAAAAATACCTTGTCGTATTTTTTATTTATCCTTTTAAGGCATCAACTATGCTTTATTATATCAATGACCTTTTAATTAAATTTGTAACAGATGCTAGATTAAGAGAACTTATAAAATTTCACAAACTTTTAATCGCAACATTGATTTGCTGTCAAACAAAAGAAAAACCGCACATCATAAGGAATAACCCCAGTCTCCCCCTCCCCCAATGATCAAAATCATAAAACACTTAAAAATGTCACTGCAATTAAAAACTTTTCAAATATCTATGAAGCTTTAAATAAATAAAGTATTTTAAATTTCAATTTTAAACAACCATTCAATAAATAAATATATATATTTAAAAATTATTATTCAAACGAAAACTTTGCAGCTTCTAGAAATACAGCCCTACACATTAGAAAGACACTAATGAAACACTAAGAAGTTTTCCGGATATTTTTCGCTTTACATTTTCCGTAAATTCAGACCTAATTTTTTTCCAGTTTACTCGTGGGCATTTATTGCATAGTAATTAACATATTAATGCAACCTTTTCAAATGGTACAATCTGTCGGTGCTGGTTTCATTTTCCCACTGCAGTGAAGTTAATTATTTCACTTAACTTTCCGTGTATACACATTGTTTACAATTTATAGAACTTTCTATTCCACTCGGATATCAGACTCATATCCTCGTCGCTTCACCTCTTGTCGGCAGTTTGCATTCTATTATTAGTAAGGTACTGTTTACATTATATCAGACTTGGTGTACAAACTCCCTCCAATACTACTAAAAATGAAATGAATGTAAAAAATGCGCATGCCACCTAAGTTTTTCCTGTTTTAAAGAAACGCATACTTTTACCGCTACTATTTATTCGATTTAAACAGTAAATTTATGCGGAAAATCTACGTAAAACTGAAGTAAAAATGCACAAGTAAAAAAAAAGTTTTGAGGGTTTATTACACACTACACCTTTGGAAGCACTTCGATTTTTATTAAAATCGAATGAACATTCTGTGTCCAATATGACTTATACATTTATGTTTACGAAAAATGTTTTAAATACAGACTTAAATCATATTTATTTTACCAGAAAATAAAAATATTGTTTATGTAAACTAAACAGGGTTTTAAAAGTAATACAACAGCTTATATATGTAACACTGAACTAGGGTACAGAAACGAATTATTCTTTGATTCCTTAGCGGTCGGATGATTTTCAAGAGAACAACAACAGAAGCGCTCTTTTCTTTTCAAGAAAACATTTTTAAAAAATGTTTAATCTTTAATTATACTATAAATAGTTTGATACTATCATCTGGTACAGCGGTTCCCAAACTCGTACGCGTACCACTAGTGGTGCGCAAAGCCTCTCCATGTGGTACGCGTGAAATGAAGAGATAGGCTGGACTGGGAAGCATAGCGTTGCTTTCTGTTCTGATGGTGCTCGGGCAATCACAGGGAAACACGGAGAAGTTTTTCCCAAAATGAAATATATTTTATATATTTCATATATTTTATTTTATATACAGCTTTATTTTAATAAACGCTTTTCTCTGCTTTATAACTATCAAAAATTGTATAATTAATATTAGTCGCCTAGTACTTTTCTATAATCTATTAGTATTCTATTGTATACAATAAAGCTATATTCTCAGTGGTACGCACATGGTTTGCAAGAAAAATGGAGGTACGCGAAAAAAAAAAAAAAAAAAATTGGGAACCGCTGATCTAGTATGTAAGAAAAGAAAAAAAAATCGGGATTGAGGAGTGGATTTTTTTTAATGATTCGGTGCGCTACTTTTGAACACTCCAGCCCGTGATTTTGACGGGAGCGAGAGAGAAGGGGTTAAAGTTGTAATTAAAAGATAGTTCCAAAAATGTTTTTAAAAAAATGGCCAAAAATCATTAACTATTTCCAATTTCGAAAGGACATTGAGCAATAAAGAACATAGTAGTAACTGCATCGGCTATTCCGCCACCACCATAGCAATTTATACAAATGTTTTGAATTTTCGGAACAGTAGAGTTTAAAATAAGAAAATACATTCTGTTAAACCACACAATTGTAAAAATAAATTATTTACACGTTTTTCATTATTTATTGAAAACATATATTTCTACAGTACAAAAAAATCAAGACACATGAAAAATTTCCTATCTAGATCATGTTTACGAAATTGCAGACATGAATTACCAGTAAGAGTAAAATATGCAGTTATTTCTTTCGTGCGTAATAAAACTGAAATAAAGCTTTTAGTGGAGCTATTGCAAAAATATTTTTAAAAATGGCTCCCTTCTTTTCTTAGATATTGTGAAACATTTCGTTTACACATAATTAAAATTATGTGCCTTGTTTGAATAGATTACAAAGCGCCGAAAGCGATTTTATTTCAAACACACGTATTTAACATTACTTTTGAACAATTAGGGTGCTTTGTATTGCCAAACTTAAGGAAAGAGAAAAGATTAGAAAAGACAGTCAAAGTTTCCTATTTTTCTCACATTCATTTTAATGTATAACTTTCAAGAAAGGGATGATAATGTAAATGAAAGCATGTTGTTAAAGTAAATTTATGTCGACATTATAACTGAAAACAAACACATCGCAATGAGCGAAAAAAATGAGATGGTCTTTAGATGTACTCGCACCATTACAAATTTGTGCCCTTTTTTATACAGATTAATCGCTCCCAACGTGTTCTTTAAAATGGTTCTTTACAAACGATTAGGGTTTTTTTTTTTTTCGTTTCAGACAAGTGGCTCTTACAGCAATAAAATTCCATTGTAAATCAATACAGAAATCAGCAGCATTAAAATGTACTTGAACTGAATTTTTTTATTACTGATCACAATACTGAGAAAATTAAACTTATATATATATTTTTTTTTTTTTTTGATTTTGTCAAAAAAAAAAGAACTTAACGAAACTGAACTCCTGTCCTCTCATGAAATATTTATTTTAATCGTCCGAATTTCAGAGTCTCGAAAATACTTCAGAAAAGTTGATAGTTTTATTCAAAACTATTAGAACTATCGGTTTTAGCGAATATTGATGGTTTGGTATATCTCTAATTCTTTCCAAGATAGGGATCATTCATAAATGATGTCACGCTTCGAGGGGGGAAGGGGGTTCGTGAAATTTTGAAAAAGTGTGACAAGGGGAGGGGATGGGCGTAACAAGAAGTGTGACATTCTGCATTATGTAACATAGCGTGACATGTGATAAAGGGGGAAGGGTGCCTCAAAGCGGGAGGGGGGTCAAAAGTATGGGAAAAACCGTGACATCATTTATTAACGGTCCCATATGCTATATATGTGTCTATTAAAATTTATTTTAATTTTTATGTCTTCCACATATTTGGCATATACAATATTAGTAGAATGTGTACAGAGTAATATTGTGGAGTACTTAAACAATTTCGAGTGTATATAGGGAGATCGAATATATGGTATTTCGAATGGTATAGAGGGTAATGAAGATACCCTAAATACCGTTGCATTTTGTTAACGGCAAAGATTCCTACACATCAGTCAATTTGAGTTGCAGATAACTTTCGTCTCATACGGTTGACACAATACAATCTTAACAGCAACGTACCTTTAGATGCAGTTGAAGTATACACAAATAGGCATTGAATAAACTTCGATAAATTTTGGTTGCCATGTAGAGAAGGTAAAAAATCTTTACATTGGCAAAATTACAGCATGTGAACACATGCAATCGGCAGAAACAGTTTATAGTTCAGATATAAAAGTTGCACTTTTATTAAATATTCGCTGTATGCGTATAAAAGTTCATAGGTCCGCACCTGTGGTAAATATGTAGTGTGGGTAGTAAACATATTATTTATCAATCATAAAAAAAAATTGCATATTAAGAAAGTTTGTATATATTTTGTATCTCCAATTGTTTTCGATTCTTTCGCGTAAAAAATTATTTATAGTGTTATTATTTTAAGCAATAATGCCTTAACACATTATGAGCGGGCGACGTAGCACGCGCAACTATGTTTGCATAGCGGCCTAAGTTGACTAAGTAAAAAAATGTTCTAAAAAAATACACCAATTCATACATTATTGAAACATTATTTTTTCCCTTGTGTGACTTAAAAGTGGTGACTTTGAACGGGTGCAAATACCATCCCCGCTTTTAAACGGCAATGCACAAAGGGGCCCCTCATAAATGTCTTAAGTTCATCTGTAGAAAATAGCGATAAATAATTTCTCTCCATTTGGTATATAGAGCTTTTTACTCAAAACAACAAACTAGGAATAGTATTAGGAAAATATTTATAGCGTTATTGTTTTAAGTAAAAATCTCTTAATTTCACTCGTAAAAAATATAGATAAATATGTTATTGATATTTTCTACAGAGATATTTTTTACTTGAAGGAATAACTTTATAAATATTATTAAGAGAAGATTTATAGTTTCATTGTAAAAAAAAAAAACTTCAACTGTAAAAAATAGCAATAAATATTTTTTATGTTAAAAAAATAGCTTGAAAAAGTGAAAAAAAAAAAAAAACAGATCATGTGATGCGTTTATACAATTTTTACTGGGAAAATAAATTGCTTATTACAAAAGGAAAAAATTGGGCACTAAAACTTCTCAGACTGCACATTCTAATATAGTGGCATGGAACATTGGTTTATGCAGCTTATGATGGCCATATTTCGTACCGCAGACCAGGGAAATTGACATTTGTGATATACAAGAAAAGATTGGTGTCAAGAAACGAGAAAAACTGAATCTATGGAAAGCTATTTCTGAAACTATTTCCTGTGATCGAGTGCAGAAAAAACTTAGGAGAGTGAAAAAACGAAAACGAAAAAGAAGTACTACATGATATATAAGGACAGCTGTTGGCATTAAGAAATATTTTGAGTTTGAGAACAAAATCTCTGCCACAATGTTTACTAGTGACTTGTTTGGGACATGAAATAAATTGCAGAGGCAAAGTTTCTACCCTTCAATAGACATAAATGTCAGTAAAGGATCATGAAACTTTCATGTTGTTACAATAGATTTTAATTTCAGTTAAAAATGTAAATCTTAATTAAAATTTATATGTATATATATGCTATTTTAATTAAATGTATTATTTTCTTGATTTCATGTTGTTCAAAAGTCAATAAAAGGCCTATTTTATTATGTTCTCGATTTAAATACTTATATACGCGATAAACTAATTAATTTTAACAATAATTATTCACTAATTGTTTCCTAGACGAGTAGTGTATTTATTAAGATGCGATAGTAATAGAATTAAAAAGCAGGGTTTTTAGAGGGGAAATAGATGCGGTTACGATTTCGTGATTTATTTTCACAATTTTGCGCAAAAAGTAATTTCTCCAAAATTGCAGCATGTTATCTTTCAAATAAATCCTGTGTGTTTTCGGGTATTTTATATAGAAGGCAAGAATTTCACACATCTTTAACCTAGCATTTGCCAAAACTACAATAACATTCCTGTCAATGAAAAAGGATTTATTTGCAGTATTTTCTGCTATTACTTAGTCACAACTATTTTTAATGAGTGATTTCGGAATCTACAGTTAGCGATTTTAAAAAAACCTTTTAAACGAGAATTTCACGAAAGGGGGCATTACTGTGTTTTGAACAGTGGAAAAATCAGTAGGAAAATGAACGCTAAAGCACATGATATTTGCCGCTTTGCATTTCTTTCTTTTAAAAAAAAATTGTTCTAGTTTTCCCCTCTTTTATCTTAGTGTAGACTGTGGGCAACATATCGAGGTGTGGGTTTGATTGCTGCTTTTGTAATTTTCCTTGTAAAAAATGAAACAATTTCTGAAATATGTGTGTTTCACTTTTCGTTACTATCTCGAATCCAAGGAATCAAATAAATCCAAGCTCATTAGTGATAGAAAGGTAAATAAATAAATAAATAAAAATCCCAAAATAGGAGTAATTTTTCTTCGTTAATATCTCTCAAAATACAAAACATGCTAAATAGGTCGATATATTCCTTAAGAAGTTGCGATCGAAAATGATTTCTTAATGTTACGATGGTATATTACAGAAAAATGAAAATAAACGAAGTAACGGTTTCCTCAAATAAAATACGTCACACAAGTCACAAGTCACTTATCAAAATAAAAGTTATAATTTCAAGACAAACATATTCATTCGTAAACAAAATAAAAAGAAAGATACACGGACATTATAAAATGTTTCCAAAATTAAAAAAATATTCCTGACAAAATTTCATGTGGCACTACTTGACTACGGCATTTTGAAAAAAAAATCCCTTTTTCAAACCACACACCAAGGATAACAGACAGAATATTTCAAGAAAAGAAAACTAAAAATAAATGAATAAATAAATATTTAGGTGAAACATTTAACAAACCGTTTTGTTAAAGAAATCAATTAACACAACAGTAATTGACATAAAGGGCTGTCAAAGTAAACAAATACTTGCAGTTCAATTTTATATTTCTCCTCATAAAAATTCATTGAAAAATGTCAAAACATTTTTCATAAATAACCAGTTTAATTTGCATCAAAATAAAACTATAAACTTTTTCTGAAGTCTTGGGAACTCATAAAAAGCTAATATTCTTTTTTTAGTATGAATAACAAGCTAAGGCGCAATGATAGAAAGTACTACAAATTGAGAAATAAATCAAATGTCTTTTGTAACAGATAAATTACAGAAAGACGGAATCCCTGGTTAATCTGTGTTTCTCATTTCCTAAAGAGCTAATTAGATTTATTCGTAGTCTATTTTATATAGAAAATATAACATTAAGCAGTATTAGTTTCATTTTTTCCCCTCAAAATTACTTAAAAAGAAGGTTCTTAACAAGATTTGGAGAAAGAAAATCATATCATGAAATATTAGTAAACAAAGTTCAGATAGTTAGCTCTGGTTTCGAGTACTTGAGGTTTTTATATTTGGTTTAAACATTTTTTACAACGTACTGACCCGACATAACCAAGTCAAGGAATGGTACTCACTTGGTCGATTTCCACATTGTACGGTCGATTGGTAATATTGTACGAAATTCAGTTTAATTTAATCCAATGCGCCTGTTTAGCCTACTTTCACGTAAAAGTACAAAAATAATTAGTTGAATAAATAAGTAAAAGTGCGAAAGAAATCTTAATATATCGTGAAAATAACCCTAACTATTATAAAGAATTGAAAATAGAGATATATAAGATGGAAAAAATGTGTATATGTTGATCTGTGTCGTTCTTCTAGCCCCTTCCATGTAATACATTTTGAGAGATTAACCGATTCAAATAAAACGTTTTTTCCGCAAAAGATTCTGGGAACCGGACATTTGATTTAATATAATTTTTTGCTTATTTTTGAATAGTTCGGCAAAACGGAACGTTAGACTGATTGTACGGGGAAATTCGAATCCTATATAAATTTAACAAAGAAATATCCTCCAGCCAAACTTTATGGGAAAGAGTTTTCGACATAGCAAAAGTACAAAAAATATTATTTAAATAGTATTTTCGAGCAATTTAAAACCTTAAACTTTAGCGTCCACAGAAGGAATTAAAACACTTTTTTGCTTATATATATATAAATAAAAAATATTACCTATAGCGCATAAATATTGAGAATTTAATATAGATTTAGCTTTCTGTTTCAAGAAATGGAAATGAAGTTATAAAAACAAGAAGTTCCGTCCATAACTGTCCGAGCGTACTTCCCCGTATACAGCAATATAAATCTAGCTATCTCTCTCTTTTTTGTTTAGCTTTAGATCTTAATTACTTAAAATATACCCTTTTAAACCTTTTTATTTTTTAAAACTCAATTTCAAAAAGTTTCGATAGAAAATAGGCTCGTTTAGTTTTGGATGAACTGCGTATCTGTGCCTGTTCTACGCCATAAGATTTTTCCAATAAAGTTTGTTCCAAAAAAATTCGGGTTAGAACAGGATTTATATAGGATTGAAATTTCCCCGTACGCACTTAGGGGAAATTTGTTTTGAACTGTTCAAATTAAACAAAAATTGTCCAAATAAAAAAACGTACCCCGTTGAGAGCTTCTTCCATAAGCTTGTTCAAAGGAACTTCGATCTTATGCAAAGATTTGTTTTTACTTGCTTCATTTTTGCTTATGGACGCTAATCTTAAGATTTTTTGAACTAAACGAAATTGAACGAAAAATTGTTCAAATCAAAAAGTAAAATATGGAAATGAGATGTCCCCACCGAGATCTTAAGAATTAAAAAAAAAAAAAAACTTTCGAATGGGACATTTCCTTTAAAAGTTATTTTGCGTGGGAGGGGGATGACTAAGACAGATCAACAGAAACGCATTTTTTCCCTTATCAAATAATAGTTTAAATCTTTCGTAATACAAATGCTTGATTTTGAATACATAGTTCAAAATGTAATCCATATACATAAAAATGCATTTTTCTCATAACTAGTTTTACGAGCGTTTACCCAACTTCGAAAAGTTCCTTGCGTTTGAATTCTTAAAAAAAAATTCTTTATTTTCTTTTTTTAAAACATGATATCATTTATCATATGCATACTTTATTACGGAAACTGTGAATTACGACAAGGTTATCATGGTAATATATTTTACAAATTAAGAACTTTGAATTGTAAAAATTTGTATTTCTGAGAAAAATATTTTGAAAAAATTTTAGATTTCTGAAAAAAAAAAAAAACCGCATTGGTAAGTGTTATTGTTCTTAAATGTAGTTATTTCTATTTATATATATCTAAACTTGGTCGAAAATCAAGTTCAGAGCAATACATCAAATATTAATAAGCAAAAAACTTTACGAAATTTTGTTACTGTTCGTGATTCTAAAAAGAAAAAAAAGTAACTTTTTTTACCATTTTATTTTTTTGCCTCTAAACGTGGTACATATGTTAAAAATGCATAATCAACAACCAGTTAAAATCTCATCGGAATTGGTTAATATTTAAAAATTTTCACTTTGAACGTCCCGTGTCCCCTTAACTATTATACAGGCATATTTGATACGATTTGTAGCTTAAGCTAACAGGACGAGAGATGCAGCTGATGATATAGAAAATAGATGTTGATTTATGAAAAAGGAGGTTTATTTAGTTCTGGACGAATTTCTTGTTTCAAAAAACTATATTTGAATTTAAAAAATGATAATGAACAAAATAAAAAGCAAAAAACTGGTTTCTTGATCTTAAACTTTTGCAGACGTAGAACTACACAAGCAATAATTCCTGTGTTATGAAGCATATTCTACTCGAAGCTTCCTTCTAGAGACATTTATATTGCTTTGGAACTGTTGTTCTTTTGGAAGCTTCTGTTTCCGCTTGGCTAGTTTTAGGTAAATCTATTTGAGAGTGCTTTAGTTTAGAATTCCTGATGTGTAAAGAAGAGTCACGAAAAAAAAATTGCTCTCTGTTTTCACTGAATATACCAGAAACTATCAATCCGGAGCTCGTAGCAATATCATTTACAAATATGGCTATCGGCAGTATTAAAGTACATATCTAAAGTTTCGTAGACTTTCCGTAGACATTCTAGGAATATGCGCTCGCAACGGTTTATGAAAATTGTTCCTATTGAAAGACAATAAAACTTCCTTATAACGTCAAAGACCCGGGCATTTTTTGAAACGGTGTGGCTAGACAACGCTACTTAGAATCAATATTAGAGTTCATTGAGTGAATAAAACGACGATAATTTGTTGAAGTTACAAGTGTTGTCCCTATAATTGAGTACCCAAGTAAAACCATTTTTTAAGCGCAATGTGATAACCAGAAAAGTCGCAACAAGCAAAGGAAAAGCAAAAGCATTGATTAACCGGAAAATCAACGATATAAGAGATATTTCTTCGGTAAAGAAAAGTAGTTTATTACGCTAAAGATTTTGTTGCATAAAATACAGCCATCTCATACACATACATCATTTTGAACCGTGGGCAACTTAGTTGCAGCGAAAAATGATGGATGATGTGACAATCAATAAATTCAATTACCCTAGTTTTATACCTCTTTTATAGCTTTAGCTACGAGTCATATTTTTCATGTTATAAGAAAATGTTAGGGCTAACGAATGACCATGTCTTATGAAGTTCTGAAAGTATTTCGACTTGAACGGCGAACTCCATAATGCTACAAGAATCACTAGTGCATACAATTTAAGAAAATAAATCTTTTCCCTCGAAAATGCTTTTCTTTAATCTAAATATTATTTTCAGTTTAATAAAGTGGCACATTATCTAAATCTGAATTTTAACGGAGAAACAATATAAGTAAATGTAAGAAAAAGCAATAAAATTGTATCCACGTGTTTCGGTCACGTTATACCTTTAGATTCTAGTACATAGTATATTATCTTATACCTAGTATAAAATTGAGAGCTGTATGATGAAAATCATCCGAGTAAAAGCTTTTACTTCCAAGAATTTCTTACAGAATTGTATTGCTTAATTGTGCATTTCATTGCGTTGTTTTCCTGGTTCGTAAGTTCAAAGCAAAGGTAAGCATTTTACTTATGTTTCCAGTAGGTTGTAAAATTTAAATAAATATCCTTGATTGAATTTTTTTCTATTTCGCAGTTATTGTCTAAAATAGACTAAGTAATTCAACCATTCCTCTATGTATATAAATGTAAGCAATCTTATGGAAAATGTATTTG
This sequence comes from Octonoba sinensis, assembly GCA_038502835.1. Taxonomy (NCBI): domain Eukaryota; kingdom Metazoa; phylum Arthropoda; class Arachnida; order Araneae; family Uloboridae; genus Octonoba; species Octonoba sinensis. Next base: position 10,970,952 of record CM076599.1, read on the forward strand.
GTAAATTATTAGCTCAAATCTATCAAAGTTACGGTTTAAAAAAAAACTAGAATTCCGCTAATGGTCAAAATTCGACCGCAATTCATTAAATTTTCAAGGTAAGCCTCGAAAATTTAAACAACTTTTAAGACATTTTAGTTTTACTGTTTGACAACTCTTTGTTCTGTTATTTCAATTAGTGATAATCTCTCTTCAGTGATTTAATTTGTAACACAAATTATTCATAAATTTTATCTTTGTTCACTCCTTCTCCTATAAAGAAAGAAGAAAAAAAAATGTTCATGCCACCCTACTAATATTGCATAAATAAGAAATACAAACACACACTTTAAAACAACACTCTAATGCAAATCAACAAACTTACAACACGTTGCTTCGAAGCAAAAGAAAAGAACGCGTCAGCGGACTTCTTTCTCACTTTATATTATATAATACATTGTTTGCTTCAAATTGCATTTCATTTTGTCTGACATTGGTCTGGAATTTTTCTTATATATCTATATGTTACCGGCAAAGTATGAAACGTTGGCATTCTATAGAATCCCAGGGTACATTGTATATAATGCCGGACGTTTTTAGGCAAGGTATGAAAATATGAAAAGTATTACATGCTTTCCCTAGGCATTCTATAGAATGACAAATGCTACTTAGGGAAAGTATAAAAAAAAAAAAATTGTCCTGATGAGGTTATGTAAATGATGTGCATTTCTCTAAAATTAAAATGTTATTCTGAAGAAAAAATAACGAGAGTGCCATTAAAAAAAAATAAATATTTTTGTTTTCCACAATCATCACATCTTAGCGATTCAGCAACCAATAGTCCCTGGGTTCCTTCTTAGTAGTCATTTTGGCTTTTTGTACATCATTTATTAACATCTGGTAAGTAGTTTTGGTTAAGAAAACACTATTTTTTGCAGCGTTAACTCTCATTTTGCACTTACGGACGGAGTTCTTAACAAATCGGAGATGTGTTTTACACCTTGCGGTTTCTCATTTGGGTATTCTATAGAATGCCTAGGAAATGTGTGAAATATAAATCCTTTCATGAATTGCCAGATAGATTTAGGCATTATATACAATGCTTAGGCATTCTATATAATGCCGGATTTCAAACTTTACCGGTAACATATATGTTTTGAAAATGGATTAACTGAGACCTCAAGATACACATTGTTTAACTTTGACATTTTCTCTTTTGTTTTGAACTTGACTTGTTCTTTTAATTAAAAAAAAATCCTCTGGCGATGGTACCACAACGATCGTGGTGCTGCTAAAAGAGTTGAATATCAATTCCTGGAAAATGCACTAAGTCTGTAATTGCGGCAAGCTAATATGCAGCCTCATTAGAAATTACAAAAAGTCTTATTTTAATTTAAATGCTAAAAGGCATTTTTTCCTTCCCTTCCTTTTTAATCATTTTGTTTTGTGTACATTAAAGTGCAATTAAATTTATCTTGGATTATAAACAACTGATGCATTTCATGACACATGTATTTTATTTCTTTAATGTCCGTAAAAAAACGCACTGACAGAAAGAAATATATGAAGTTTAAAATTACGTATGATGTTTGTTATTTGATTGTGATTGCAATCACATTTTCAAATAGCTTTAAAAGTTCTTTAATGCATTACGGACAAGGTTTTATTTTAAAATTTGCTAACTTAGGCAACACACATAAAGACATAGAAAAGCAGAATTAAAACTCGATCATGAATTGAAATTGCAAGAGGTTATGAAAGTGTTTTTGCGGTTTAACGGTTTGGCCAAAAATTCTGCGACTGATGGCTATATTTTATCATTGTTAAAAAAGTATGAAATTTTAGTTATTTACATAATTTATATAGAAAGAGTTATTGCATAAGAAGCGAAATTTTTTTAAGTTTGTCTTTTAAATATGAGAACATTAAAAGAAGTTTTTATTATACACCTGAATTTTTCAAATAATTCTTCTTTCTACCACAAATATTTTTTTAAATGGCATATGATTCTGAAAAAGATCAAATTATTAATCACAGCAGCTGTTATAAAAGTCCTTATTTTTTACTGCTCTTGTAAATAAAAAAAGTACTCTTGGCGCGAAAATTATTCACTTCAGCGCTTTTTCGTTAAAAATGAAAGCATATTAAGCGTTTTATTATTACTAGAGATCTCACAGCAGTCGAAATTCGACCGTAGTAATTACATTTAGCATCGAGAACATTTATACTATTTATATAATTATCTAAGTATTACTCATCAAATTTGGCGATTATGTCGTGGAGTTTATTTTGATCATCCTCACTTAAAGCAAACGTATTGTAAACCATTGTCGCCACAGGGCCAGTTACGCTCATAAATGCAGCCGCTTGTACTTTTTTCGATTTCGTACTAAGTTGAGCGGCTGTTGAATAAAATGTAAAATATTTGCTTCCATACACTATTTTCATTTTTCATTTCATTGTTTCAGAAATGCCTGCATTCAAACTGTTATTATAATTGCTTTTAATATTACTGCTTAATGCCATTAAACGCTTTTTTAACAACTAGTTTTACATTTATTACCGAATAATTTACTCAATCGAGACATATTGCCATCTGCTATTTATAACAATTATAAATGAGGCTTGCTTGACAAAAGGAAAAGGGAAATAATTAACTAATGATAAACTGTTTCAAAAAATTTGTATGGATATCACTAAAACTCGTCAATATCTAATGAACAAAAAAAAAGTAAGAAAATCGGTTCAAAAACAAAGGAGAGAATGGTTCTTAACGGTTTTGTCTTTGCCTATTTATACATAGATTATTATTATTGTTATTGTTCTGTCGAAGACATGAACTATATTATGTCGTGGTTGCAAATGGTGAAAAGCAAAAACTTATTCACAAAATGAATATTTTATTATCATCAATTAAATTTCGGAACATCGGATATTTTATTGTTTAAAAATTATATTTGATGTAAAATAAAGCATTCATTAGGACGCCAAAATAATGTAATTAAAGGGGGCAATTAAATGGAAATTTTTATTATAGCGCTATCGGTACCCGCACGGCGCTGAGCGTACTAAATTTTGAAAACGTCACCTACGGCGCTGTCCTTGCTAAGAGTATAAAAAACATCGCCTCCGTCATAAAGCCTGCAGTGTTTGAAAAACGTCGTCTGTCTATTTGTCAAAAAAAAAAGAGAACATTAGACATTGTCAACGCTTGAAAAAGTAATATAACATGCAGAAGGATCAGTTAATTTGAGCAAAGGAGAGTTAGAGGCGACATGATTCAGTTGTTTAAATTCATTAAAGTGGGAAATGTTGATGGACTACAGCTATGTGCTGAAAGTAGAACCAGGGGTCATTGTTTTAAGCTTTTCAAGTCTCAGGCTAATCTTGAAATTAGGAAAAATTACTACTTCAATAGGGTTGTAGGCAGTTGGAATAGTTTACTGGAATTGCAGTGGGGTAAAAACTTTTAAGATAGCTCTTGATGTTCATTTTAGATTGCTAAATTGACTAGGACCAGCCTAGCTGGGTCCTGAGCCTGTTGCTAGTCGTCACTTTTGTATTTTTATTTGCATTTGTTAAGAAAACTTAGGGACAATTTCGTCAGTAGAGTCAGATTTGTCCCCAGAGGTTAGATCAAACTGCGAAATTGTAGCACTGCGTCATTTGTTGCATTATGTTTCATCTGGAATGTGTCGTGGCGATGATCTTAGACTGATTGCAGGAATGAAATTGCAATATCATATTAATTTTTTTTTTTCGGTCAAGTTGAACTGTTGTCTCGCTAACAGAAAAAAAAAGTTTAATAATAAAAGGAAGCTTCGCTGACGGTAACTGCATATTGATGTACGTGCTAAGCGTTTAATAAACGTCGTCGGCTGCGTAGCCTATGCAAAAGAGTTTAAAAAACGTCGTCACTGCCTGTATTAAGAGACTTAAAAAGCGTTGTCTGCCGATAATTAAATGATATTGTAAACCATACCTAAAAAACGTACGCAGAATTTTCGTTAGTATGCTCCGATTTATCGCCAACGACTAATTCGTATTCCTTTTCCTGGCAATATTTATTTAAATGCTATTGCTAAATCAAGGAAATCGTTAAATCGGAGAGACAGTACATTGATCAAGTTCACTCTCGGATTTAAAACATATTGCTAATTTGAGAAAAACGTTAAATCGAAGATATGTTTTCTTATTGTTTTTCCGCTGAAAACTAAACTGATGTCTCTCTATTTTGAAAAATAAGTTTCATACTGAAATTAAGCTAACACTATTCACTTGGAGTTGTGGAAACAGCTAATTATTATTTTTGGGTCAAGGTAAGCCTTAAGAAATCGAACTAAAAAGCTTATAACTGGCATTCTTATTGACTTAGAAACTTTGCACAAATTTAATCTTGTGCAGAAAAATCAGCACGATCGATATATTACATTAGTATGTGAAAGGTTTTTTAACCCCCTATATTGGGGAATTTATGTGGTAATTTGTGTAAAATTGGAACTACTTATCGGATTTTTTTCTAACGGGTCTATAAAACATCCTCTTGAATCACTCTGTCTATTCATAAAAACCGCATTAAAATCCGTTGCGTAGTTTAAAAGATCTAAGCGTACAGACAGCTTGAATGACTTCGTTTTATACTCTTTTAAGATAAAGCAGATAATTAAAAGTGGATCTTAAGAACAGCAATTTTTAAGGCTTTTCTTTTTCAAAAAGGTTTATCATTTTGAAATAAAATGTAGGATTTATGGAGATAATTTGACATACTGATTTCAAATAGTAACACATTTCATTTTCTAAGTTTGCACGCTTGACAATTAATGTAGCAACGAAAAATGAAAGATACTTTTCAAAGAAATATAAAGAAATTTCCTAGATATCGATTAACTAATAAAAATTATTAAGCGAAAAACGTCTTCCTTTAATAGCCATAAATCTTAAAGAAACCTGCTATTGGCATTTCAGTGAAAACATTATTGAGCAGTTGTTTTTTTCAGTAAATTGTTTTTATAGATAATAATGCTTCAAGTTTACTAGGAACAAGTAAGTATAGGGAAAAAAACTCAACTGGTGTTCAGTTTGTTTTGTTTTAACGTGAATATTTTTTCCCCTTGTTTTATATTTTTACTTCGCCATTTTAGTATATTTGATTGCAACCAAAGATTCACAAATTATTAATACTAATGATTGCCCTGTTGTCGAAATTCTACCGTAGTTAAAAAAAATTTATGTTAAAAGGTTGTTTAGATTCTTTTGTCACAGAGTATACCTCTATAATCATTGCAATATAATTTTTTTGAATTTTGTTCCATTATGTCAGTTCTCTCTCTCTGCAACCGTGTACAAATACGTTATTATCCATTAAGTTTTGAGTTATTGACAAATACGGACATTATGAAAAATGAGGTATGGTTTGGAAAAGCCATATTCAAATTAGTATGTTGTGGCTATTACGAAACTTTCTTTTATATCCTTCATATGAATATTAGTACTCACTACCAATCTCTATTATGATACAAATCCTTATTGAAATAAATAAATAAATTGTATTAAAAAGAATAAATTTAAACCAAGGTAAACGAATTAAAAAGTTTGTGCCACCAGCGATGTCTTAAAGAGAGCGGGTACCATGAGACCATTTTTTTTTCTGTATGGTGTTTTTATTTACAATTTTTGTCTCATTTCATGTTATATCACTTCATAAGAAATTTAATATTTAAAAAAACTGGATTTCTTAAATAAAATTTGAACGATTTAATTTTTAAAAGGAAATTTAGCAATTTTTAAAAAAGCATCTTCTTTTTCAAAAATTGGCGTAAAGTGCCAAAAAAAAATATTGAGTCATTACTTATAAAGCAAAACCATTATTCTTTGAATTTTTTATAAGTCAAATATGTTGGCAGAGTAAAAGATAGTCCTTTATACAAACACGTTTATTAATGAAACTACCATAACGGACAAAGCTACAATAACACAACTATACTACATCGCAGCCATCGTTACATCTCTCAAGTGATCGGCGCTTGACAACAGCGCAAAGGCTTCTGGGAGGAAAATATGAATTACAGACATGCGCATTATGCAATGAATAAAAAGAGTGAAATAAGTATTGAATTCCAACAATCCCCCCTCACAATGCTTATTTTCTACAAATACAAAATTATACACAGCACTTTTTTTTTTTTTAAATAATACTTACCGTTATATAAACTTACATATACATATATATTAATCCTGCTTACTAAAATTAATTTGTTAAACCAATTAATTTACAACAATTATCATGTTTACAACTGTTTAAAGATTTTGTTAATATATCAGCAGGCATCTCCTCGGATCTTATGTATTTAACATCTATTTTGTTTTCATCGTAAGCTTCTCTGACAAAATGATGACGAATATCTATATGTTTAGTACGGGAGTGATAAATTGGATTTCGTACTAGTTTCTGAGTTGATTGATTATCACAGTTTATCACGGTAGGAGATTTTATCAAGTTTGGACACAGTTCACTAAGAAAGTTTCTCAAATGAACAACTTCTTTAGTAGCTTCTGATAAAGCCATATATTCTGCTTCGGTTGTAGACAAGGCTACAGTCCTCTGTTTTCTTGATTCCCATGATATAGCACCACCTGCATATTTAAAGATGAATCCAGTATACGACTTCCTGTCATCGACATTTGATGCCCAGTCAGCATCTACAAATGCGGATAACGTTTCTTCATCACGCTTGAAATTTATACTTCGATCTTGTGTACCCTTAAGATACCTTAAAATCCTTTTTGCAGCTATCCAATGAGCTTTTCCTGGATTATTATTGAATTGACTCAGAAAATTCACAGCGTATGTTATGTCAGGTCTAGTCGCTACAGAGAGATACATTAAAGATCCTATTAAAGAACGATACGGTATATTTTTCATTTCAATTAAGTCTTCTTCATTTTTAGGACACATTTCATTTGATAATTTAATACTATTGTCCATAGGTGTTGATACAGGTTTTGAATCCTGCATTTTAAATTTTTGTAGAATGTGTTGAATGTACTTCTTTTGAGATATATTAATACGGTCCTTGCTTTGAACGAACTCAATCCCTAAGCAATAATGCAAAGCTCCCATGTCTTTCATTTTAAATGAATTTGACAAATTGTCCCTAATGATTTTATACTGTTCACTTGTTTTTGTAAGAATGATTAAATCATCCACATAGACAACTATTATAGCTTCAAAAGGTAATTTTGAGTGATATACACATTTATCGGAATTGAGAGGTTTGAAACCCATGTGTTTTAATTTCTCATCTAATTTTATGTACCACTGCCTTCCTGATTGCTTCAGACCATAAAGAGATCGCTTTAACAAACAGACTTTGTCATCACTATGATTTTCTTTAAAACCTTCTGGTATTTCCATGTATATCTCTTCATGTAAATCTCCATTTACATAAGCCATTATAAAATCCAGTTGGTATGCTGTAAAGCAATTTTTAACACCATACGCGAGTACAGTTCTGATCGAATTCAATCTGGCTACAGGAGAAAAATTTTCTTCGAAATCAATACCATATTTTTCTTCGTTTCCTTTTGCAACTAAACGCGCTTTCAGCTTTTCAATATTACCGTCTTGTTTATATTTTGTTTTCAGAACCCATTTACAATGAATTACTTTCTTATTTTTCGGTCTTGACACAATTTGCCATGCATTTTGGTTCACTAGGGCGTTATATTCAGTTTCCATAGCTGTTTTCCATTCATTTTTATAAACACCATTTAACGCTTCAAAAACAGTGGGATTAGATTCCAGATTAGCATATGAAGCTTCATCGGCTTTTTGAATGCTCATTTTATATTCTTTTCTTGGTCTACCACGGCTGCCTGTTTTTATTTTTCTTGGCCTGCCAGGCGCCTTTACTAACGTCGGGAGGGTATCCACTTCAGAATCTGAGCAATCGCTTCCCCCCTCATCGCATGAGACATCATCTGCTTGAGTATTTTGATTTTGATCACGTGAACACGATACATCTGTTTCTTCTGAATTTGTTGTTTTTAACTCTGAATGATCGGCGCTGGGGTTTTCCAAAGTAATAAAGAACTCAGTTTTGTTGTCGGACGAAGTATCATTTTGAAATTCGTCAACAAATCGCACATCTCGGCTTATAATTATTTTCCTAGAACTTTTATTCCACAGCCCATATGCTTTAGATTCAGTAGAGTAGCCTACAAAGATATGTTCTTGTGACCTTGGATCAAATTTTCCTTTTAATCTTTTATCGAGAACGAATGCTTTTTGGCCAAAAACTTTGAAGTATGACACACTTGGCTTTCTGCCAAAAAATAGTTCGTACGGGGTTTTGGTTTCCTGTAAGCTCTTCGTCGGACAACGGTTGCGAATGTAAACGGAACAATTTATTGCTTCAGCCCAGAATTCTTGAGGAAGCTGGGATTCCATAAGTAAACATCTAGCCATTTCGACTAAAGTACGGTTCATTCTCTCCGCCACGCCGTTCTGCTGAGGAGTTAAAACAGCTGAATATTCTCTACGAATACCACATTGAACTATATATTTATCGAATTCTTTTCCACAATATTCAAGTCCATTATCTGTACGGAGGGTTTTTATTTTCTTCTCTAAGCGATTTTCAACAGATGCTTTAAATTTAAGGAATGCATCTTTTGCTTCATCTTTGGTTTTTAAGAAATATACTTCTACATAACGTGATTTATCGTCTATAAACGTAATAAAATAACGAGATCCTGAAAGTGAGGGAAATCTCATAGGTCCACAAACATCTAAATAAATTAAATGTAATAAATCTTGACTTACAAATTTGGATTCTTTAGGGAATGGTTTTACAGTTTGTTTACATTGTATACAAATCTGACAGTCTTTTAAGGAATGTTTATTATTGAAATTTAAATTATGAACCATGTTATCAGATTTTAATTTCTTTAGATCTGTTTCATTTAAGTGACCAAATTTAAGATGCCAGTTTTCAAAATCACTCACCATTGAGGCAGTTTCAATCCTTGGTTGGACGAAATATAAATCACCTTTACGTTCTGCTGTTAAGAGCATAGTTCCATTCGCGTTAATAATTTTTGCACTTTGCTCAGTGAAAATAACAGAGCGGTTGTTTGATGTTGCTTTCGATGTAGAGAGTAGATTGCATTTAAGTTCAGGAACACACAAAACATTTTCTAGGCGAATAGTTTTTAGTCCTTTCACATCTGGCAATACAAGGCGAACGGTTCCGATTCCTACTACTTCTGCAGTTTTGTCTACTGCAAGTTTTATAAAGGTGTTTGCACATTTTCTGAAGTCACAAAAAAAAAATTTTCATCGCGGCACATGTGAGAAGTTGCTCCAGAGTCCAGGCAGAAAACTGTAGGGTTGTGAGCGACATGTTCATCAGAAATTTTCGCCATCATAGTACCTTCTTTGGATTTTCTATCGGCTAATTTCTTTCGGCATTCGGAAGCTTTATGTCCAATTTTTGAACAATAATTACACTTAAAATTGCGAAATGTAGTATTATGATTCATATTAGTGGCATATTTATTTTGGTTAGGCTTCCACTTTTCAGCGTTTACATTTGCATTAGTTCTTTTATTAGAAGTAAAGTACGCTTTTTGAGAATCAAAATTACTTTTACCTTTTCTTGCTTCCCATTCTTCCAGCAACTTTATTTTCAATGCATCCGGTTTTGGCAGCTCATCACGTGATTCAATTGCACATCGGAAATTTTCAAAAGTATCAGGAATGCTATATAAAAGAAGTATCGATATAAGGTCATCAGCGATTTCGATATCCATTTCGCGGAGTTTATCCACTATGTCGTAGAAATTGTTCAAGTGTTCAGACATATTTTCAGTCTCACTCATTTTTCTAAACAGCAGTTGTTTTAACAACGTTGCTTTTTTCGCTGGTCCTTTCGATTCATATACATCTTTTAATTTTGTCCAAACTTCACTTGAAGTCGCGCAATGTTTCACATGACACAGTTCGTTGGGATTTATGGATAGTATAATATCAGCTCTGGCTTTTTGATCAGCTTTATTCCATTTTTTCAGCTTCTCTATTTCTTCAGCCGTAGTAGCTTCAGCTGGCTTGATTTCTTTTCCAGTGACATAATCCCAGTGATCATTTTTAATTAAGATGGCTTCTATTTGAAGTTTCCAGGTATCGTAATTATCTTTGCCGAGTTTCTCTATGGATGCGAGGTGCGTCATCGTAGATTGCAGTGTTTTCCACTTCGCCGCAAAACGTGTTAAAGGAAAATGCGGAAGTAAGTTCAGCTTTTCGCTTTCGTTATGAGCTTAAACGGTTTTTTAGACAGATCGTTAATAAATCACAACTGCATTTATTTCAGCGCAGTTTAAAAGCATTTCTGGGCCCATAACCTTTGTTGGCAGAGTAAAAGATAGTCCTTTATACAAACACGTTTATTAATGAAACTACCATAACGGACAAAGCTACAATAACACAACTATACTACATCGCAGCCATCGTTACATCTCTCAAGTGATCGGCGCTTGACAACAGCGCAAAGGCTTCTGGGAGGAAAATATGAATTACAGACATGCGCATTATGCAATGAATAAAAAGAGTGAAATAAGTATTGAATTCCAACAATCCCCCCTCACAATGCTTATTTTCTACAAATACAAAATTATACACAGCACTTTTTTTTTTTTTAAATAATACTTACCGTTATATAAACTTACATATACATATATATTAATCCTGCTTACTAAAATTAATTTGTTAAACCAATTAATTTACAACAATTATCATGTTTACAACTGTTTAAAGATTTTGTTAATATATCAGCAGGCATCTCCTCGGATCTTATGTATTTAACATCTATTTTGTTTTCATCGTAAGCTTCTCTGACAAAATGATGACGAATATCTATATGTTTAGTACGGGAGTGATAAATTGGATTTCGTACTAGTTTCTGAGTTGATTGATTATCACAGTTTATCACGGTAGGAGATTTTATCAAGTTTGGACACAGTTCACTAAGAAAGTTTCTCAAATGAACAACTTCTTTAGTAGCTTCTGATAAAGCCATATATTCTGCTTCGGTTGTAGACAAGGCTACAGTCCTCTGTTTTCTTGATTCCCATGATATAGCACCACCTGCATATTTAAAGATGAATCCAGTATACGACTTCCTGTCATCGACATTTGATGCCCAGTCAGCATCTACAAATGCGGATAACGTTTCTTCATCACGCTTGAAATTTATACTTCGATCTTGTGTACCCTTAAGATACCTTAAAATCCTTTTTGCAGCTATCCAATGAGCTTTTCCTGGATTATTATTGAATTGACTCAGAAAATTCACAGCGTATGTAATGTCAGGTCTAGTCGCTACAGAGAGATACATTAAAGATCCTATTAAAGAACGATACGGTATATTTTTCATTTCAATTAAGTCTTCTTCATTTTTAGGACACATTTCATTTGATAATTTAATACTATTGTCCATAGGTGTTGATACAGGTTTTGAATCCTGCATTTTAAATTTTTGTAGAATGTGTTGAATGTACTTCTTTTGAGATATATTAATACGGTCCTTGCTTTGAACGAACTCAATCCCTAAGCAATAATGCAAAGCTCCCATGTCTTTCATTTTAAATGAATTTGACAAATTGTCCCTAATGATTTTATACTGTTCACTTGTTTTTGTAAGAATGATTAAATCATCCACATAGACAACTATTATAGCTTCAAAAGGTAATTTTGAGTGATATACACATTTATCGGAATTGAGAGGTTTGAAACCCATGTGTTTTAATTTCTCATCTAATTTTATGTACCACTGCCTTCCTGATTGCTTCAGACCATAAAGAGATCGCTTTAACAAACAGACTTTGTCATCACTATGATTTTCTTTAAAACCTTCTGGTATTTCCATGTATATCTCTTCATGTAAATCTCCATTTACATAAGCCATTATAAAATCCAGTTGGTATGCTGTAAAGCAATTTTTAACACCATACGCGAGTACAGTTCTGATCGAATTCAATCTGGCTACAGGAGAAAAATTTTCTTCGAAATCAATACCATATTTTTCTTCGTTTCCTTTTGCAACTAAACGCGCTTTCAGCTTTTCAATATTACCGTCTTGTTTATATTTTGTTTTCAGAACCCATTTACAATGAATTACTTTCTTATTTTTCGGTCTTGACACAATTTGCCATGCATTTTGGTTCACTAGGGCGTTATATTCAGTTTCCATAGCTGTTTTCCATTCATTTTTATGAACACCATTTAACGCTTCAAAAACAGTGGGATTAGATTCCAGATTAGCATATGAAGCTTCATCGGCTTTTTGAATGCTCATTTTATATTCTTTTCTTGGTCTACCACGGCTGCCTGTTTTTATTTTTCTTGGCCTGCCAGGCGCCTTTACTAACGTCGGGAGGGTATCCACTTCAGAATCTGAGCAATCGCTTCCCCCCTCATCGCATGAGACATCATCTGCTTGAGTATTTTGATTTTGATCACGTGAACACGATACATCTGTTTCTTCTGAATTTGTTGTTTTTAACTCTGAATGATCGGCGCTGGGGTTTTCCAAAGTAATAAAGAACTCAGTTTTGTTGTCGGACGAAGTATCATTTTGAAATTCGTCAACAAATCGCACATCTCGGCTTATAATTATTTTCCTAGAACTTTTATTCCACAGCCCATATGCTTTAGATTCAGTAGAGTAGCCTACAAAGATATGTTCTTGTGACCTTGGATCAAATTTTCCTTTTAATCTTTTATCGAGAACGAATGCTTTTTGGCCAAAAACTTTGAAGTATGACACACTTGGCTTTCTGCCAAAAAATAGTTCGTACGGGGTTTTGGTTTCCTGTAAGCTCTTCGTCGGACAACGGTTGCGAATGTAAACGGAACAATTTATTGCTTCAGCCCAGAATTCTTGAGGAAGCTGGGATTCCATAAGTAAACATCTAGCCATTTCGACTAAAGTACGGTTCATTCTCTCCGCCACGCCGTTCTGCTGAGGAGTTAAAACAGCTGAATATTCTCTACGAATACCACATTGAACTATATATTTATCGAATTCTTTTCCACAATATTCAAGTCCATTATCTGTACGGAGGGTTTTTATTTTCTTCTCTAAGCGATTTTCAACAGATGCTTTAAATTTAAGGAATGCATCTTTTGCTTCATCTTTGGTTTTTAAGAAATATACTTCTACATAACGTGATTTATCGTCTATAAACGTAATAAAATAACGAGATCCTGAAAGTGAGGGAAATCTCATAGGTCCACAAACATCTGAATAAATTAAATGTAATAAATCTTGACTTACAAATTTGGATTCTTTAGGGAATGGTTTTACAGTTTGTTTACATTGTATACAAATCTGACAGTCTTTTAAGGAATGTTTATTATTGAAATTTAAATTATGAACCATGTTATCAGATTTTAATTTCTTTAGATCTGTTTCATTTAAGTGACCAAATTTAAGATGCCAGTTTTCAAAATCACTCACCATTGAGGCAGTTTCAATCCTTGGTTGGACGAAATATAAATCACCTTTACGTTCTGCTGTTAAGAGCATAGTTCCATTCGCGTTAATAATTTTTGCACTTTGCTCAGTGAAAATAACAGAGCGGTTGTTTGATGTTGCTTTCGATGTAGAGAGTAGATTGCATTTAAGTTCAGGAACACACAAAACATTTTCTAGGCGAATAGTTTTTAGTCCTTTCACATCTGGCAATACAAGGCGAACGGTTCCGATTCCTACTACTTCTGCAGTTTTGTCTACTGCAAGTTTTATAAAGGTGTTTGCACATTTTCTGAAGTCACAAAATAAATTTTCATCGCGGCACATGTGAGAAGTTGCTCCAGAGTCCAGGCAGAAAACTGTAGGGTTGTGAGCGACATGTTCATCAGAAATTTTCGCCATCATAGTACCTTCTTTGGATTTTCTATCGGCTAATTTCTTTCGGCATTCGGAAGCTTTATGTCCAATTTTTGAACAATAATTACACTTAAAATTGCGAAATGTAGTATTATGATTCATATTAGTGGCATATTTATTTTGGTTAGGCTTCCACTTTTCAGCGTTTACATTTGCATTAGTTCTTTTATTAGAAGTAAAGTACGCTTTTTGAGAATCAAAATTACTTTTACCTTTTCTTGCTTCCCATTCTTCCAGCAACTTTATTTTCAATGCATCCGGTTTTGGCAGCTCATCACGTGATTCAATTGCACATCGGAAATTTTCAAAAGTATCAGGAATGCTATATAAAAGAAGTATCGATATAAGGTCATCAGCGATTTCGATATCCATTTCGCGGAGTTTATCCACTATGTCGTAGAAATTGTTCAAGTGTTCAGACATATTTTCAGTCTCACTCATTTTTCTAAACAGCAGTTGTTTTAACAACGTTGCTTTTTTCGCTGGTCCTTTCGATTCATATACATCTTTTAATTTTGTCCAAACTTCACTTGAAGTCGCGCAATGTTTCACATGACACAGTTCGTTGGGATTTATGGATAGTATAATATCAGCTCTGGCTTTTTGATCAGCTTTATTCCATTTTTTCAGCTTCTCTATTTCTTCAGCCGTAGTAGCTTCAGCTGGCTTGATTTCTTTTCCAGTGACATAATCCCAGTGATCATTTTTAATTAAGATGGCTTCTATTTGAAGTTTCCAGGTATCGTAATTATCTTTGCCGAGTTTCTCTATGGATGCGAGGTGCGTCATCGTAGATTGCAGTGTTTTCCACTTCGCCGCAAAACGTGTTAAAGGAAAATGCGGAAGTAAGTTCAGCTTTTCGCTTTCGTTATGAGCTTAACGGTTTTTGAGACAGATCGTTAATAAATCACAACTGCATTTATTTCAGCGCAGTTTAAAAGCATTTCTGGGCACATAACCTTTGTTGGCAGAGTAAAAGATAGTCCTTTATACAAACACGTTTATTAATGAAACTACCATAACGGACAAAGCTACAATAACACAACTATACTACATCGCAGCCATCGTTACATCTCTCAAGTGATCGGCGCTTGACAACAGCGCAAAGGCTTCTGGGAGGAAAATATGAATTACAGACATGCGCATTATGCAATGAATAAAAAGAGTGAAATAAGTATTGAATTCCAACAAAATACTTTTTGGAAAAAAAACTGAAGTAACGCAGAAAAAACAAGGAAAAATTCAAAAAACCTACAAAAAGAATTTTTTTAAAAAAGTATTTAAGTTATTATAAAAGTAGAGCATAAATTCGTTATGTATAGTTTCAGGAGCATGTGTGAAAAATTGACATTATAGATCCAAATTTTAAAAAGCCTTTGCATTTTAATTGAGATGAAATGCGCAAAAAACAAAGCGAGAGAAAACAGCATTTTAAGGTTTCGGCTTGCAAAAACTTAAATCCTTTCTTTAAAATTTCAAGTAAGGAACTTTTTTCTTCAGTTAACGTCACGATGAAAGTGCTTCTTCTTGCTTATTTTATTTAAAAAAATAAATATGTGGCTTATATTCAGCACAGTTTCGGAATGAAAAGGAGGAAATCACTCCGTAATAAAATCAATGATAAATCAATAAATATTGCTTTAATTTTTCTGAAACTTTCAGGGAACATTTTTAAAGAAGTATTTTACTACTTAAGCCAATAAAAAATTTTTTGGTGTTTTTCAACATTTTTGGGTGTTGGGAGCTAAAATGCTAAAAATATTTCTATGAGTTTAATTTGTTTAAGTGCAGATCAAATGACAATAATACAATACAAAACAAAGTCTCTGCTCCCTTGACGCGATAGGAGCCAGAATATAATTGTTTGAGTTATTGGATTCTTGAAATATGTGCTTAGCTAGAAAAAAGGTTCAATTGATCCACTCCCCATGTAACGAATATCGCCAAAATTTAATCAACGTTACTTACTCTCAGGCTGTATGTGTGTACCAAATTTCCTTTAATCCTATGAATTACGCCTTGAGTTGCAGCGCCCACATAAAACTAATAAATAGTTCGATTGCTCCACTCCCTTTAAAGCGAATAGCGCTAAAATGCAAACAGCACCTATTCCTATTAAGGTCCACCTGTATGCCAAATTTTGTTCGAATTCTTCCTTTATTTCTTGAGATATAGCACTCATGCTAATCGAGAGAAACATTCGATTGTTACGCCCAACGAACTAATCAGTGCCAGTTCCTATCACGGTTCATGTGTGCACAAAATTTCTTTCGATTCCCTTCATACTTTTTTGAGTGACAGCGGCCAGACAAAAAAAAAAAAAAAAAAAGAGAGACCACATACAGACATTTTCTAAAAATTGTCAAAATGGATTCAGCTCACGTTGAAATGAGTAAATCCGTCGAAACTCGAAAGTTTTCACGAATCCAATACTTTCTTCTACACATGAAAGTTGAAATAATAGTTTGTTATTTGACATTTTCTTTCTTTTCAAATTTTTATATATAAAATTTAAATAAAAAATTAATACATAAAGGAGAATAAGGTATTGCTTGGTTAAGCCATATCTAAGAAACAGTAACGCGTTCTTTAACATTTTTGACAAAGAGCGAAATTTGTCAAAAACTAATAGCAATTAATTCCGAAGCTACTTACATTTGTCAAATTTATATTTATGACTTTCCAATACTGGTAAAATCAACATCTGAAGGCATGCTGCATATCTACGTTTATGACGATATAGTTAAGTAGCTATTAAATAATGCATTACCCTTTGTGGCAGAAATGAAATTCTCAAATCAAACATGATGCTTTATTTGTTACACTGCATAATGTCTTGCGTAATTCTGACTAACTACGAATCATTTGCACTGTTGCATACCAATAGAAGAAGATGTTAAATTGCACTGGATTATGGAATGACATTACGATTTCTATTGATAATGCAGTGATGAATTTACAAGGTGAGTGAAAACTTGTTACGTAATTCCTGCTAACTATGTGATTTGGCGTTCCACGTTTACCTGAATTGTAAAAAAGGTTTGTGTTTCTATAAATATATTAAACTGTCTGTTATTATGAATCGTTAATTCAATGTCATTTAACGTTTCAAAAACTTCGAAAAAATAATTCTTAAAATGCTTCGAGCTTCCGTAAAAGTTAAAATTTCAGTATACTAAAAGAATGGAGCATATAAGGCATTCTATCTAATTGTATTTTATTTCATTTTTACATGGATAACAAATTTGTGCGAAAGTTAAAGACCTTAAATCAAATACAATATATCACTCAATCAAGATTAGTTACAATTACAATGATGTAATGTTTCTGACTAACACTTACTTAACTTTCCGACGTTACACTTGTAAATAACTTTTATTGAACATTGATGATTAGAAAAACTTTTTACTCTAAAGGTAAAGAAAAACTACATCAGTGACATTTGAATATGATTCCTTTAAATGCTGCGGATGCAGCCAAGTTTATGTCTCTGGCTTTGGTTTTTTTTTTTTTTTTTTTTTTTGTTACAGGTTCTGAATTGCAGTTAAGCAGTGCATTGCTTGTAGTGCAAGGACTGGGGACTGGGTCGATACATTTTGTGTGAAACATAACTGTACCGTGGCACTGTCCCTATTAGGAAATGTTGATAAAGCAAGCTATCCGAACTTCGAAAATTCCTGCTATTTCGGTTCCACGATGATACAAGTACTCCAGTTCGATTCTCTGATGGGAACTCAAGTGCAAATTGGGGATAAAAGAGAAAGTCCACAGTCGGTGCTACATTCATGTAGGTTCGACTTCCTGCAAAATTGAGCCGTAACGCGATACATTCAAGAGAACGGAGGATTTTATTGGAATTCGTTTTGGGTGTTTTACGAGAAAATCGAATTCCAACTGAATTGTTCTGTGCCTGTTCACAGGAAGATTTTTTTTTCTGAATAGTCTTGTCTTTATTTGCTTTAAAAGTGAAAAAAATACGTTGTTTTAGTAATTTTTTTGGAATTAATTAAAGAGTTGTTTCGTATTTAGTTTTTATTGAAGAGTGAAACTCGGCGAGCATGCACTTTACTATATATTTCATGGTTACTTAAAAGGCCTACCTTGGCAACTTTTTCCAATTTTTTTTTATAAAAGTTTTAATATGACAAAATAAGCGCTACGTACTGAAATTTAATAAAACTGTTTTGTTGAAAGATTTTTTTGCTTACATTTACTTTGACGATGTCAGACGCTCTTCCACTGAATTCCATCCCATGTTAATATTTGTGGAAACGAGGTCGCAGATCGTTTGGTCAAAGAGGGCAGTGAGGAAGATGCGCCCACTGGTTCATCTCTTACTTATCAGGAACTTCACTCCAATGAAAAATGTGAACAAAAGTCAATCTAGCAAACTCCACCTACGCATCAATGGTATACCGGAACATCTCCTGGTACTCTTCTGGAAATCAAACGCGATAGTAGCTCCCAGACTGCCATAGCCAGCCTCTCAACTGGTCACCTAAAATGTTTATCATACGAACGTGGCACAAAAATTTACCCCACTTGTAAAAAATGCTGCATCCATCCAGTCTCACCGAAACACATACTAGATTGCGTCGGACTATCCCGGGCGGATTTAACATCAGATCCACTTCTTGTCATCGACTTTCTGACTGTCAACAACTTATTGGAGTTGATCTGACTAATGTCAGATCATGAGGATAAGCAACAACAGCAACGACAAGACGCTCTTGGCGATCTTGAACGGTGGACCCTTTTACCGATACTTACTCTTTCATGGCTTGTCAATAGAGGGAGTTAATTTTGTACTTTTATCTTAACATTAAATTAGTGCCGCTATATTTCCATGCTAACTGCAAAAGATGCACTAGATAAAGTTTTATGCAAAATTTTTACACTTGATCGGTTTTTAATTTAAAGAAATCAGCTTCTTGTGACACGACGTAATGTATGTATATATACACAGAGAGAGAGTACAATGTTTACCACTGCTTAAAATAGGGGCTCTTTTCGTACCTCTAACGTTGCATATATGTACTACATTTATTCCTATCACGTCCGTCTCGCTATCTTATGGAAAACATTTTTTATTTCATAAAGCAAACCGCATTTTTCATGCTTAAAGGAAACTCGGTATAAGACATTTATCATTCTACAGCCTGAATACATAAAATCGATATGGAAATCTCACCACCCCAGGAACTTCTGGCACTTGAAATCTAAACATATGGATTCAGTCAGTGATATCAATCAATCAGAGATGTCATTTTGGGCAAGTTTTCGATTTCATTTGACGTCAAACTTCTCCTCCATTGATCACTATAAAAAGTTTTACTTATTTTTACACGAAATTCTATCTGATGAAATAATGATAGTAATGCTAAATAATGAAACAAGCAGAATCAAAATTCTAGAAATTATATGATAAATGGAGGAGTGCCACCCCTGGTCAGAGCGATGGTGCTCCCTTAAAAACTACGCCCCTAAAACTATGACCCCCAAATCGTCCAAACAATCGACCAAGGCCTTGAAAGCCCCCCCCCCCCCCGCCCCCACCTTTAATCTCAATGGCGAAGTCTGCGCCATGACCCTCCCTTGGTGTGCCCGCTTGGTAAATGACTCTACACTATCTGAAAAAAATTCTTTTATTAATTTTTCCTTGCTTTTGATTTAGTTGTCGTGAAAAAGCAGTATTTTAGTTGTCATGTAAAAGCAGCACTGCTCATTGCCAAAATGCAATGAGCAGTGAAAATTGAGCTGATATTTTTTAGTGTAAAACCTGTGGGTTGCGTATTTAAAACTAATATAAAAAGAAAAAGATGCATATAGCTTCATTTCACTTATGGGATTTTCTCATAACGTTATTAAAATAACATAGGAATATTTTTTTAAATATATAAATACATTATTTAAATAAGTAAAGCAGAAGGTTTGTGTGTGTGTGAGAGTTTCGGTCACCTCCTGGCCAAATGAAAAGGTATAGAAGTATGAAATTTTGGTTGCAGGTACCTTTCCATGTTGTGATGCAAAATGCGTTTTCCAAACTTCAAATTTATTCTCTTTTTATTCCAATTTTAAGCAAAATTACAAAATTGCGATTATCTTCTCAAAAAAATATTGATTTTATGGCATATTAATGCCCGAAAAAAAAACTGCGCAAAATGCACTTCTTCCAAAGTTTGTAGAACAATTCGATCATGCCGTAATGTTCGCTTTAATTATTTTTTTAAATTCTAAAAAGAGGCTTACTACTATACTACTTAAATTGCGTGTTTTTACAAAAATATGTGGCTATTTAGAGCCAAAGGGATAATGCGCAAAATATGATTTAAAAAAAAACGCCATATTTTTCGGAATTTTTTTTTCGTAAATGGTCATTTTGTTTCCAAAAAAAAAAAAGTTTTTGTTAATATGGAATGCATGAAAGTCCTTTTATTTCGCTATGTAACATTGATACAACGTAATGCGAATTTTTATTGTAAAAAAAACCCGCTCTATAATATGCCAAGGAGCCTAACGTTACAAAGGAGCAGTCAATACCCCATTTTGTTCAACATTATTTGTCTTATTGAGATCAAACTGGCATTTTGTGTCAGGATTAAGAACCAAAATATTTACTTAATTGAAAGGTTTAAGGGAAGATTTACGTTAACTACTTCAAAAAAAAAAAAAAAAACTCTCATGTAAAAAAAAAAAAAACTTAAAACGTAATTAAAAGAAAACCTTATGCAAATTCCCAATTTTCAGAATGATTCAAAATATTTCCAAGTTTTGAAGTTACTGAATCAGTAATAGAATGTAATAATTGTTGAATGTCTAGTACTTCATTTCAAGAACAAATAAGTTTAAAAGCTATTCAAATGCGATTATTTGCAATTTCCTTTTTTCTGAAAATCGAGCTTCCCATGGTAAACTGATAGTAAAAAACATGTCATTAGCTCGAAATTTTAAATAGTTCATTTGAAGAAACAAATTTAAATATTATGCGACTACTAAAAAAATTATGTTTTACAAAAATATGGTTCAGTTGTTTTGTACCCAAGATAAATTATAGTCTGTGTAATTAGAATAGGCGCGTCAAGGTCGCACAACTGTACCTTTTCCTCTTCTGGTCGCCATGGTTTCCGTACTAGAAACATTTTCCCCACGTAGGTTTGAGGAACGTGATAAGCAAGTTTGTTGTCTTAGTTATAATAATAATAGACGGATTCAAATCAGATTTATTTCTCAATGGCAAAAATAGATTGAGTAAGATAAAGTATTCTTACATTTTGAACCAATCTAAATCTTATTCTAATATTTTGATGTATTTCAGAAAGCTATTGTATACCTGATTTATAGTAATTTATATTTTGAAATTGTTAAAATCTTATCTAAACATTCCGGATTTAATTTATAACAAATTTAATTGCATTTACTTAATATCAAAAATAAATAAATGAAAAAGAAATTATTTATTGTTACTTTTCTCAATTATTCTAATAATATGAATCGGAGGTGTAGTAATGCAATTGCCTTAACTGCGGTGCCGAAAAAAAACCTCTGGCGCTGTTATCTTTTTCAGTTTCCATGGCGATGACGCAGGAAACGCGACCTTGACGTGCCTATTCTAATTACACAGACTATAGCAAAATACTGAGATGATAAGCTTGAAGCTCATAATAAGTAGCTCACCTGCAGGAGGAAGAGTAAACACTATTCAAACTAACTTGCATAAATGTTACATTTGGACTTTATGAATAATTGGTGGAATCCTTCGTAATAAAGCACCAACTTGCAATTGGATAGACGTATTGCGAAGTTGTAAGAAATGTAGGATTAGCCGCTTTAAATGAAATTAATTATATTTACTCAAATAATGTTAACTGAATGCTTAATAATATTAAATATGGTAAAACCCTCTGCTATACAAATGTTTTGGGTATTTTGTAATAAGGAATAACGATAACATAGTAATAAATTTTTAAAAAGGAAGAAAAAACATCTTTGCAGACAATTTTATGTATACAGTGCTTTTTTGTAACTTATTGAAATACTTCACATTTGAACAAATATAATTTATAATGGCAATCAAAAAAAGGGAAAGAGCTACATCAATGTTAATGAATTTTTGTTACGTTTATTCCATTTATTTTCCTAACGAAATTCCATTTTGACTTCCATTTTTAAAAAACCAAAAACAAAAAAAAAACTATTTTTCCCAAGCTTCGAACAACACCCTGGAGACAGAGCATTCCTTCAAAATAGTTATCTTCTTCTTGCCCCACCCCCATTTTGATAAGTCAAGCCTCAAATATCTTTGTTTATTTCGCCATCTTTTCCGCGCCGTACAACTTCCATCTTCCCCTTCCATTCCTTCTAGACCATTCATTCTTTTCTTCCAACTATCATTTACTCGAAGCCATTCTTTCGCATTCTCTTTCCACATAGCCTGAAGCAACAGTTGAATTCCTTTTCCTCTCTGTTTACGGTCTGCTTGGTTTTTACCTCCAGATTCTTGCAGCCTGATACGGCAAGAATTCCACTTTCCTGAATAGGGGCATTAAGTCTTCGCCAGAGATTACCGAATCCCCCAGAGAACAGTTTGTGGAGAGCAACAACGAGGTTTGTGGTTAATTCTTTAAGATTAAGGGTGCTTTGAGGTCGTTGTTTGTGCATCCAGTTGAAGGCTAAAAACACTAGTATACATATAACACCCACGAAGTCTTCTATCAAATGGCACATTTGGTCATTTGAATTCTTATTAAGTAGGCATCAAATCTGATATTTTTTTTTTTTCATACATAAATATTTTGCCCTATATCTGCGTATCACAAAATAAAAAACTAATAATTAGTGCACATAAGAACATGAAATATTGGCCTTCGAAACAATTGCATTTCAATTTGCCTTAACCCGTTAGCACACATGACCTCGGATTTTTTGTTTGGGGGGGGGGGGGAGCTTTAAGATAACAAAGAAATAATACACATATTTCAGGATTTTAAATTCCTTAAAATTCCTTATAAAAAAACAATACAAAAAAAAAAAAAAAAAAACAGCGTATTGAGCTCAAAAACGTGGATTCATTTGATTTTTTCATTCGAGATAATAACAAAATAACTGTAATAAAAATGAATAAATAAATAAAATGCCCTTATTTCTATATTTTAATTTTCCCCCAATTATTTGTTAAAAAAAAAATGTGATAACAACAATCGAACTGTATTGCCTACAGTCTATGCTGCAATTTTGGCCGTTTTATGCAAACCTATTACCATCCCAGTCACAGGTCACTTTTGTGTGAAGCATATGTAATACGATCCTCATAATTGCTTAGATGTTTAATTCCCAGAAGTTAAGCATAAGCACAGATTTCTTTTCTTAATATGCACCTTCAAAATTTTCATGCAATCTTCCAATGACTGTTTCGTACTAAATCTTTTTCAGTCTGCCCTAACGGTTTTTGTTAAACCGTTACTTATATCTGTTATTAGCCAACGTACACGTAAAATTACTAATATTTGAAAACTTTTAAAGAAAAAACAAAATAATTGAGTTTTAAAAAAGACATTTTTTCATCACTTGAATTTAGAGAAAAAAGTATAGATTTACGCTTTTTTTTTACCTTCCATGGTGTTTTCCAATTTCCTTAATTACAGCAATAAAGATAATACTTTTGCTAAATAAAACTTCTTGGTAAAGGTTTGCTTTCGGAAAAAAAGAAGACTTTTTGATTTGCAAAAATGTTTGAATTTAAACAAAGTTAGTTGATTATTTAACTTGCTTCAAAGTGTTTCTCTTCGGAATATAGTTAAAAAAAAGGACTTTAAATACTTTTAAAGATTCCATTTAATTTTATTTTCTCTTCGATAAACGAATTGTTCAGACGTAGAAAGCTAATCAACTAATGTTAATCAATGAATCGTACAAAAAGGAAAAAATATATTTTTTGAGTCTTTCTCATTAACATAAGCTTAGTACTACGATTGACTGAAGAAAAAGTATAGTAACAAATTAAGCAAACATTTTTTTTCGTTAAAGGTATACAAGACACAATTTTTGCGGTAAAAGAACACAGGAAAGGAGAGGTTGATTTAAAATAAACTGGTCTAAATATTTGACAGTAATTAACTTACAGCCTTTAGCAGGAAAAACATCAAACTTTTAGTTTTATCTCTCAAATTAATTTTTGATTTTCTTTAAATGTCTTTTACTAATTAAGTTACTTTCTATAAAAAGTATAAAATTGTAGTAAAAAAGAACTGCTTGTTGTGTTTTAATGTAACTTTAGCACCTCATTTGAATATTGATTCCCGATTTTGAATTTTTTTAGGATTTTTCTTTTCTTTAAAATTATATATGACCTGGCAATGAATGACAATACCTAGATGCTCTCGCATCAAAGAACTATATTTTTAATATATTTTTATAGATTCTTTGAATTAATTTGTTATTTCCTTTAAAGCAAAGTACACTTCAAATCAATTTTGACCCTTTCATTAAGAATCTTTTTTGCGATAAGTGCGAAATTATAATACATTTCTGGTTAAGCAGTATTGCTTAAAATCCTTTTACTTTCAACTATTAGCTTTGTACTAAAATTATTTTCATCAAAAATTATCGACGAAAGTTCAACTCATGTCTTTTTCTAATTAGTAAATCTCGTCGCTTCAATGTCAAAATTTTCAATAAAAATTCCAAGTGTGCACTTTACTGCCTTCCCTTTTGCACAACGAAGAGTCGCACGTCCTCTGATAACACGTTCTCTTAAGTATCACGTGAACGTGATACTCGACAAAACTCGACATGCTCGACTAAACTCAAATTGATGATTCAGAACGCCATGGCATCCCAATTGTAAAAAAAAAAAAGAAAAAGAAGAAAGAAAGGTTTTAAGAGCAATAAGAAAAAATAAACCAATTACTAAAGCGTACAAATCAGGAGCATATTAAAGTTTGCCTTTAATGGAGGCAATTCAAGCAACGTCATTGGACACGTGGCAGCGATTAATGCAATGTAAACAAAGGAAGCCATAGCATCGCTTTACTTCGAGTTCTGCAAATCTAATTAAAAACTAGGCCTAAATAAAGTTCTTCTACATTACATAAAATTAACACTAAATAAAACAATATAACTATCGTAATAATTAATAAATTTCTTTTATAATGATTAAATCAAATGTAAATACTGGGTTATAATCAGAAAAAACTGTGAAAATAGTCTTAATCAATTTTAAGATAACTAATATTATGCCTAGTGAACTCCACGTAGAACTCAATTGAAAATCTTAGTAAACAAAGAGCGTACATCACGTGACAACGATGATCGCTCATGAGTCCCTCTAGCGGTGAATTGCCTCCATTGTGAAATACCGGGTTTGTGTTTATGTTTTTAATTTCCATAAATTTCAATTTTATAATGTTTTACGTTCATGCAAATCTATGGATTTTCGTGTTGATGCATTCTAAGTAAAAAAAAAAGGAACAGTTTTTATGAACACCATAGATGTTATACTATATAACTCGGGAGCAAATTAAAAGTTTATTTTTTGTTGTAAAGGTATGATACTGAGTTAAATTTAGTTTTTGGCATTTTCTTGAAATCAAATTTTTAACATTTTATGTTTACGCAAAACAATAAAAATTATTGAGGAAATTTCACGATTTTTTCCTATATAATTTACAAAGTGTGATAAAGGGAATGAACTGCACTCAAGATGAGTTCGTTTTTCAATTATTGATGATAAAATTTGAGATTTGCGACATATTTTTTGAAATTTTCTCTCTGCCAGTAATTTAATGCACAGATTTTTTGAAATTCTTATGTTACAAGGATGAGAGTAGTTCAATCGCCGGATGAAAGTTTGATGTTGATCATAAAATTTACAAAACAAAAAGTTCTTGAATTTAAGTTGAGTTCTAGTGTTTTGTGAAACTGCTTATTTTTGCTGTTTTTCACTCATTTTTGTACCAAAATATTAAAAAAAAATTCAAATGCATATTTTTTTGCGTTAATTTATGTTTTAAGCACATTTTAATATATAATGCAAAAAAAAAAGTTATATTTTTTAAAAATTAAAAAAAAAAAAAAAAAAACCTTCCGAAAGTATTTGGATGATACCTTAAGTACCTAATGCTTTAAATTTACAGTAGTCGAGAACAAATAGAAAATGATTCAGGAATATGTATTTCTAAATCACTTTGCATTGGTTTATAATACAGACATAATTAAAGTTAAATGAATTTTAAGACATGAAATGCAGATGTACTATATGGCTAGTATGCATCATACCAAGATGAAAACTTTCCGATTGACTTTTTTAAATTTATATATGCGGTAATAATTTTAATTTGGGAACTGGAGGGAAAAAACAATAAGGCGAATTCTGAATTAATATGAAGTAATTATGACAGCATCGTGAAAAGGAATATACAGGAATAAGGAAACTGACACTAACGTCTGCATTATTCAGACGAGTTTGAAATTGAAATGGTTTCATTATCTTTAAATTAATTTAGCGGTCTGTTTAACTTATTTATCGTTTTTGAATAATTCTTTCTTACTTTATGCACTATTTTTACAATGAGAGATCACTAAAATAAAACTTGTTATTTTTTTTCTTAATAATTAAAGTTTTTACATTGAACCATAACAGATATTAGCTTAGGATATTTATCTTCCATTCAGGACTTTCTCCATGTCTCTCCGCTGTGTTCTGGACATTTCTTCCGAAAAGGTTATCACTCTAGAAATTATTTTTGCAACTTATTTTTTTGTAAAATGGGTTGTAATTCTTTTAGTTTATCTACTATTTCAGCTGTATCGCTCACAACTTTTTCCGATTTTGCAATTTCTCTTTCTTCGAGGTAGCTTTTTTCATTTGGTCAAGAAACGGGATCAGTCGGGAAAAAATCTTTCGGTATTTGCCATCTCCCGAAAAATGTTGTTGACTTTCAATTAGTTCTATAAAGATGAATATTTTTACCGAGAAAGTATTCCAAAACATCTGCTTTTATTTTCACTTTTATTGTAAAATCATCAGATTCATCTTTCTTATCAATAATCAACTTTTGGTCCACGCTCTTTTTAACTTCTAAGCTTTTACATTGATGAAGTTTAGTTACGGCTACTAGTCCATTCTCTAAATGCAACGAATCACTTTTAAATTTTTCATTTTTTAGCGTTTCATCACTTTTGTATGTTACTACTGCTTTTTATTTTTCAGTTTAAAAAAAAAATAAAATACTATAATACCATTCAAAAGAGCCTTGATAGGGTAAATGGCTGAAAACAGTGGTTTGATGTAACATTTGACTATAAAGAAGCAAATGCACAACAACAATTTTATCTTCTTGTAGAGTCAATTTGAATTGGTCTCCTTAACGCATTAAATTTCTAGTAAAACAATCTCTTAGCGATACTTTTGGTTAAGTAATGAGCTCCATATCGCCGAAATCATATCTCCACAACATGAGCCATGTTTTTCCCCTCCACCTCCTTCCTCTTCGTTGTTGTTTTTTTCTTTGTTTAACTTATTTAAATTGACTCTATCTGTTATTAGAATTTCTTTTATTTTTCCCCCTGATGAATGCTTCTCATACAACATTTGTCATCGTGTTCTCCGTACGGTGACATGTCGTGGAAAAAGATGACGAATATTTTGGTAGTTTTAAACGTCAAATCAAGTCTAATAGTAACGGTTACAGTTGATACTAAACATTATAAAGATTTCGCAATTTTGACTTCAAGAATATACTTTCACCCAAAAAGATTTTTTCTTATATTCGAAGAGTAGTTTTTTTTCCTTTTGAGATTTTGAGTAAATACTTGATTTATTTTCCTGTCTTAAGGACAATATTACCTGGGGTGGCTTTGATATAGTAAAGCTAGGAATTTGACAAAGTTTTTTAAGCACTGAATTGGAATTACTTTCTTCCTTTCCCGAATATTTCCAGTCTTCTGTACTTTAATACGTTCCTCAAGTTAACAAAAATTACGGTGCCAGTCGATAATTAATATTTTCAAGCATATTAGCAGTAAGCCAATTTCCGTAACCATATCGTTTTTTTTTTTTTTTCTAACAGCAAAACAAACTCGTCTAAAAAACGCCAAGCATAAAGTCAGGGCATACATTATAGTGGACGGAACAGAGATAATTCAGTAACTGCGTCCAGCTTGAGTTTGGACTTGTGTAAAAATTTAAGTGCTGAGTTTAAATTTTCTCCTTGCGAGAGAGCGGAAAAATTTTAGTTTTGTCAAGGACGTAAAAATGGCTTACTTGTAAAAAAAAATTCGAATTCTTTGAAATAGTTGAAAATCCGAGTTCAAAAACATGGAGATATTTTCTTCAAATTTGGATGTAATGATAGATAAAAATTTTGCATGTTTTCTGAGCTATGATACATAAAAAATTTGTATATTTTGGGATGGTTAAAAGTGGAGGAGGGGGTGAAAAAATGTTTTTAGAAGAAATTTAAATACGGTGTAATAAGCTATGACAAAATCTCAATTTTTGAGTGAAAAAATAAAGCTGCATTTTCAGAACAATTCAATGAAAGTAAAAAAAAAAAAAAAGAGTAAATGGTGGAGATTGATTTTGAAAGTGTCGACACATCACTCACCCTAGTAAATTATTTAGTGCGTCAGATCTTAGAGATCACGATTGACACAATAGTTTAAATGAAACTGACGCGTCATCTTCATAAAATTATATCACCATTGGCAGAACCACAAAATCCTTTTGAATTTAATGCAATTTTAGAACCTATTGTTTTAACGTGCAACTTATAAAGATTATTAAGTAAATTTACCTTAAGATGAGTGTTTATTAAAAATTGCCAGCTGTAAAACATCGTCAACTTACTTCAGTCCTTCCTTTGCTCTGAAAAATTGAGGCTCGATATTTGATACAGTGGAACAACGCCATTCATCCACCTCGCTATTCGTACAACTCGCTATTCGTCCAACTTGTTCAAGTAAAATTCAACTCGCCATCCGTACTTGTCCCGCGATTCGTACGGCGCTGGGGGCCAGTTGGGTTGCCACTTTGGCTTTTTTAAAGAATAAAATCGAGAAATTATGCTGATTTTGAACTCGTCTGGAAATAATTTGATTGGCGTTTTGGATTTCTTAAAAATTTTATTGACAATTTTAAATTTATAACAGGGCAGCAAGAGGAAGTGGTTGAAGAACTTTCTTCTTCAGAGGAGAAAAGTAGTAAGGAAAGCCTTTCTTTTGCAAAACTAAAGAGCTGTGTTACCCCTGCGAGAAAACACAGAGAGTGGTGGAAAAATGGCATCACAACACTGCCGTGATCAACAGCATTAACTTGTTCAGCTACAATGTTATTGACCATTTTAGAAAAATTCTGAACAATCGTCAAAGGCAGACAACATTGGACAGGTTTTTAGAGGAAGAAACCCAAGATTCTGCTAATGCAAAGAGACAGAAAAAAGAAAGATCAGCGGAAAGGGCGAAACACCTGCAGGGATGTTACCTGATGTTTTTATAGAAAGGAACTTCTCTTCAAACCATTTCTCTTCCTCCTCTCAACATTCCACTTATGCCATCAGCTCACCTCAGTACAAGCAAAGTGCAGTTAAATTTTTATTTATCTATAATTTCATGTAGAGTACTGTACATTTGTTTTTCATAGGTCTAAATAAGCAACCATCTGTGGGTCTTGAACGGATTAATCCAATTTACATTGTATCTTACGTGAAAAAATAATTCGCCATTTGTACAAAAAGCCATTCGAACTGCCTCCTGAAACGAATTGTGCGCGAATAGCGAGGTTCCACTGTCTTACTTTTCATGCCCATGAGAGTAAACCTAATTATTAGTATACCCTTAGGTACAGTACATTCCGCTTAAAGTGGAATCTATCGGCAACTTTTTTTAATCACTTTATTTCGGCATGCACAGAAATAATTCCATGTTCAAATTAAGAAAACCAGTCTTAAAACTCTTAAACATTAAAGATATTTAAGAGCTTACAAAACAAATTCTTGTTGTAAGGATTTATCGTTTTCAGTGTCAGTGAAACTCGACAATAAACACTCCGATATTCGACTCTCAGATAGTGCATATCTCCGCTATTACATCACAGTTAATACTTTTTTTTGGCTTATCCCATAGTAAACACAAAATATGCCTACATAACTGTTACTAGAGGCAAGAATATCCACTCTTATTTACATAACCAAGTACTCAGTTTAAAGCTATCAGTATAAAACAACAAAAAGAGTTTGTGGGTTTTAGGGTTGCATGAGGATAAACAGAATTAGTCATATCATTAAGATCACGGTTTCGAACTTGGGATTGAATACACTACCCCTATTCGTTTTAAAAAAGAGACGAAAAAGAAAATATTTTTTGATTTTTGGGGGGCGGGGTAGGACGACAACAAAAAAGGAACGCATTTCAAGTTATTTGCAAAAATGATTTTAATTCCAATTTGGCACATTAAAGTTATTATCAGCATTAAAGTTTCAACGTCATTTTCATTGCGCATTGCTCTGAAGTTATCCGAAATATGAAACGTACTCCCAAAGGTAACTTATCGGGAATTACCAAATTCGAAACTCTAAACTTTAAAAGCCCTTTCTGTCGATTCGATATTGACACATTCTCACAAATGGCCCAAAATATTTTCGATAATTTAATCTTTGAATTAAGTTAGAAAGGAAAGTGAATTTATTTTAGGAGCTGAAAGAATGCAAATCTGAAATTCTGGTTCAATTCCTTTGCGGTCATTAAAGTTAGCAGCGAAAATGATGAGAAATAAACGAGTATAATCCCATTTTCGTTCGAACTTTACAAACCATATACTGCAGTTTTATTAGATAATTTATTTCTAAATGAGTCACTTCTTTGCATTACTTTTCTCCACCACACCCCTGCCTGTTAGCCGAGACCTTCGGATTGCTTTGCGCACGGGGAGAGGTAGTGGGATTCACCGATTATACATGCACGTATCCCCAAGTGTACGTGGGTGGTCTTCAGCGGGTATCGCACGCGCGACCTTCCAGGTGGAAGTCCGACGCTCTAACCACTTCTTTACATTACTGCTATACATGCCCAAAATTAAAAACCAGAAACCGTTTAAGAGTGATTATAATCAAGGGTGCCCACAGGGTGCAAGTCGCACAATTATATCTATATTTTTTTCGTAGGGGTTAGAAGATTTTTTTTTTTTTTTTGTATGCATTGGATATCCGGTATCCAACAGATTTTTGAATATCCGGAATCTGACCCGGCCATTGCACGGCCCACAAACCTCTAAATGGTATACTTCTAGCATAGGGGTATCAAGGTGAACCAGGTTCACACAAGAATAGTTAGCCTGGGTTGGCTCCCAGGAGACCAATCCCGGAACGGTTATGAGCGTTCGACGGACTTCACTTTCCCGTGCCCGGGGGAGGGACCCCTAAGGCCGCGAGCTAACAGGGGAGGAGGACGGAGTAGAAAGCTCATTGCACGACCGGCATGTCAAAGTTGGTTATTAAACTAGTATTAACTATAGCATGTTTTAAAAATATATGTAATTTACAAACTTACTGCGTATTTGTAAGATGTGCGATGCTTAATAATATGTGCAGAATTCAATGTTTTCAAACTCCAGAACCGGATATCCGGTACATATCCGTCAGTCAAGGGACACCGGATATTCGGTGTCCGAAAAAGTCACTCAACTGGGGAGGGGAGGATTTGCGTTATTGAACTTTGGAGGGGGGAGGGTGACCCCCTGGTTATAATTAAATTTAATCTGTTGAGATTTATTCAAATACAAATAAATACAAAAGTGTCAACAAGCAACAGGCACAGGGCCCAGCTAGGCTGGTCCTAATCAATTTAACAATCTCCAATGAACATCAAGAGCCTTCTTGTTAGATTTTACCTCACTGTAATTAACAGTTGCCTCCGGTAAACTATTCCAACTGCCTGCAATCCTATTGCAGTAGTAATTTCTCCTAATTTCAGGATTAGCCTGAGATTCGAAAAGCTTAAAACAATGACCTCTGGTTCTACCTTCAGCGCGTAACTGCAGCCCATCAGCATTTCCTCTTTTAATGAATTCAAACAGGAACGGACAGCTTTAGAACGGACAGCTCGTTTTACATATCTTAATGAAACTTTTTACATACGATATATAGAAAAACGACATCTCCGAAGAGAAAGTGCTAGTTCAAATTTTTACTACCAGGTGAGAAGAGGAATGAACAACACATTATTTGCTCAAGAGCGTCCATTTGCATCAATCACATATTCAAAGAGTTTTATTGCGTCCTCAGCATTAGCACGACGGGTTTCTCTTTCAATCTCGTTGCAGATTTATTTCCCCCGTATTATGTATAATGTATATACCAAGTTTCAGATTGTAGCATGTCTTCTAAAAGTCAAGATATAAGGCCGAAGAGAATGCTTGTATATTTTGAAAAAAAATTGGAACTTAATGAGGAGTTGCGATGCACAGTAGGTTAGTGCATGCTTCCATGTACAATAGTTTCCACCAACATATATAAGCAATTTATATGGAACATATTATGGACCACGATTACAATTTTAGCTCTGGTTTTAAGGGATAACATTTTTTCAATTTGAAATTTTATAATTTTTACCACTATTTTAATATTTTTTGCGTAAGCATAACAGTTGATAGAAATTTAGATATGCCATTAATTACCTTTTTTTAGCCTACTTTCCCGTAAAAGTAAAAAAAAAATAATGATAAAGCATGAAAGAAGGCTTAATGTATCGTGAAAATATCGTTAGAAATCAAGAAAAGTCAAAAATAAGTTAAGTAATTAAATAAAGATTGAAAATAAAAAATTTTACAGTAGGGTATTGAGATGGGGAAAAAGTGTGTCGGTCGGTCTGTCGGTCTGTCTGTCTGTCTGTCTGTCGGTCTGTCCCCCCCTAATAACTTTCGAATGAATTGTCCGATTTAAAAAATTCTTTTTGCATTCGAAAGATCTCGGCGAGGACATCTCATTTCCATATTTTACTTTTTGATTTGAACGATTTTTTGTTCAATTTTGAACAGTTCAAAAAATTTTAACATTAGCGCCTATGGGTGAAAATGAAGCAAATTATGTAAACTCTGAGTACAAGATCTAAGTTCCCATGAACAAGCTCACTGGAAGAAGTTCTAGGCGTGAAATATTGATTTGAACATTTTTTGTTCATTTTTGAACAGTTCAAAAAAAATTAACATACCGCCTTCGGGGAAATTTCAATCCTATATAATTCCTGATCAAACGGACCGATTTGCTTGGAACAAACTTTATCGGAAAGCTCTTATGACGTAGAACATGTACAAATAGAAAGTTCATCCAGAACTAACGAGCCTATTTTCCTATGAAATTTTTTGATCGGGATTTTCAAGAATATTTTTGAATTAATGTATGATTAAATGAATAAGCAAAAGAATGAATGAATAAATGAGTGAATAAATACATGAATCACTTAATAAATGAAAGATTGAATGAATATGTATTAACCGTTGAAAACGGTATATTTGAAGCAATTAAGAACTAAAGCTAAACGAGAAAGACAGAGAGAGAGATAGCTAGATTATAAATTTGAATTCGCTGTATACGGGAAAGTAGGCTCGTATAGTTCTAGACAGAACTTCTTGTTTACTAATTGCACTAGTCAACAAGTGTTTTGCCCCAAGAATGAAATTTATTTTCCTGAAGTAGTTTTGCACCAGAAATCCATATCTGGCATCAAAAGTTTTCCATCACGTATACTTTTTAGCCTACTTTCCCGTAAAAGTAAAAAAATAATAATAATAAAGCATAGAAGAAGGCTTAATGTATCATGAAAATATCGTTAGAAATCAAGAAAAGTCAAAAATAAGTTAAGTAATTAAATAAAGATTGAAAAATAAAAATTTGAAAGTAGGGTTTTGAGATGGGGGAAAAGTGTGTCTGTCGGTCTGTCGGTCTGTCTGTCGGTCTGTCCCCCCCTAATAACTTTTGAACGAATAGTCCGATTCGAAAACTTCTTTTTGCATTCGAAAGATCTCGGCGAGGACATCTGATTTTCATATTTTACTTTTTGATTTGAACGATGTTTTGTTCAATTTTGAACATTTCAAAAAATTTTAACATTAGCGCCTATGGGTGAAAATGAAGCAAATGATGTAAACTCTGGGTACAAGATATAAGTTCCCATGAACAAGCTCACTGGAAGAAGTTCTTGGCGTGAAATATTGATTTGAACAATTTTTGTTCATTTTTAAACAGTTCAAAAAAAATTAACATACCGCCTACGGGGAAATTTCAATCCTATATAATTCCTGATCAAACGGACCGATTTTCTTGGAACAAACTTTATCGGAAAGCTCTTATGACGTAGAACATGTACAAATAGAAAGTTCATCCAGAACTAACGAGCCTATTTTCCTATGAAATTTTTTGATCGGGATTTTCAAGAATATTTTTGAATTAATGTATGATTAAATGAATAAGCAAAAGAATGAATGAATAAATGAGTGAATAAATACATGAATGACTTAATAAATGAATGACTGAATGAATATGTATTAACCGTTGAAAACGGTATATTTGAAGCAATTAAGTACTAAAGCTAAACGAGAAAGGCAGAGACAGAGATAGCTAGATTATAAATTTGAATTCGCTGTATACGGGAAAGTAGGCTCGTGTAGTTCTAGACGGAACTTCTTGTTCGTATTTAAACAAGATGCTTTCTTTTGACTTTCAGAACATTTTTGAAACCCTTTTTTTCCAAGATTTATTCAAATCTTAATGAATAGCTTTCCCTATCAACATTCATCAATCTAAGCTGTAACAATGATTCTTCTTAATTTTAAAAAATAATATTTTGATTTCATGCTTTCTCATTAATGGCTCTTTTCGTAATTTTATCTTTCTACCATACCAAAATATTTCTAGTTTCTATAGAACAATCGACAAATGTTAATAATCTTCTTACATAGGCGAATAAAAAGGAATACCATTAAAAAGAAAAAGTTTTATCACCAAAGATTATTGATAACTTTATTTAAAAAATCTTCAAGAATGGCTCGTGCGAAGTTTATGGAATGGAAGTTAATCGATTTTCAATTAGATTTTGGTGTTTCGCGCAGTCATTAAGGTTAAAAAGACTTCAAAGATACCTTTAGATTCCCTTATCGGAAGTTGGTGTGCATTCATGAATGGCAGAATATTTGCGTGACACACTTTCTAAACACAGGAATAATAGCGATGTAAACGCTAGAAGCTAAATCCTAATTAATGAATGGAAATTAGGAAATGTTTTCATTAAGCTAAAAGTGCCTTCAAAATAACAATGCAGCCTATTTTTATGTTTTCATTGTCTCTAAGGCATTTTCAAACTGCTTTAAGATTTCAACTCATGATCTTGAATGGATGCATTAAATATTTTTATATACACTGAAAACTCGATGAAGTTATTCAAATCGTCCAACTTTGCTAAAATATTTTTATCTTCTAAATAGATTCATTTTGATGTTAGAGTAATTAGAAAAAATTGTTTTCCTTTAACATTTATGAAATTATGAGAATAACATTATGGAAGTTTGAAGCATGTTTTGGTAGCGTAACTACACTACCAAAAAAATGTCTTTCATAATATAAACCTAATTTACATTAATAATGTTCTCACTTATTACCTTTCCTTTATTAGATATTCACAATATGCTATCCGGAAATAGTCAATAACTACTGCTAACATCTAGGAACAAATAAAAATCGGGGAATATTTCATCGGTTTGTGGTCACTTTATACCACTTTAGGTAAATATACATACTACATACATAAATGATTGATGATTTTCTTAGATTCATAGAAAAAAAAATAAACAAATAAAAAATACATGAAATAAAAATTGAGAAAAATCAATTAATGATTTATAAATACTGAAATTGTTGCTATAACTTGTGTTGGGGAGACTATAAGATCCTCCCAAAGATCTCTTTCTGCGAGTAAATATAAGTAATTTTTCAGTTTGTTATAAGTAAGAAGACGATAATCATGATATCCTAAAGATAAGACGAAATAAATAATTTTTAGCGTGAAATTTATCAGCTGGTTTCTTGAAAATTTTGCTATATGATAGCATATTAGGGGCTTTGTAGTCATACAAATTTGTTAAAAAATAGTTAAGCACTTTATGTACTGTCGGTCTCTGTCTCCTCTGTTAAAAACTCCAAAAATAAATAAGTAAACACAATTCAGAAAGAATAAAAGTTCTGTGTCAGTATTCTTTTTAATAATATTGTTCAAATTATTATTTAGTATAATAATTAATAATATTATTATTACTTCCTTGGGAAAAAAACTCTTGAGCAGTTACAACACACTTTACTTTTTGCTGCATGGGGAATAACCCCCAGATGAAAATTTGAAAAAGAATTTCTAGGGTAAGAATTTTACTGTCCCTATCCTAATTTGAATATTACTGAGCTTTGGTTTTGTTTCATAAAATGAATTAAGCTGCGTTCTTGACGAATGAACATGCATTTAGTTTGGAATAAGGAGGTTCCGCACTATAATCCCCCGTAGCAGGATGAAAACGAGGGGGAAACGCAGGATTTTGAAAAACGAAGAGATGACCCTGAATGGCTCGTCATCTGTTGCTTGGCTCGTTTCATCTTAATTTTGCAATCATACCCCCCCCCCCTCTTCCTAAAGCATCTAGAATTATTTTTATCAATGCGAAAAACATGCGCACTTCCCCCTCCATCAACATGAACGCGCAGAAGCACGTGAGAGAAATTAAGGGCAACCTTCTTCTCCTGCAAAAGGATGTTTACACTACTTATATGTTGGTACTATGAAAACCATTTTTAACGTTAAACTTTCTCTACAAA
This sequence comes from Octonoba sinensis, assembly GCA_038502835.1. Lineage (NCBI taxonomy): Eukaryota > Metazoa > Arthropoda > Arachnida > Araneae > Uloboridae > Octonoba > Octonoba sinensis. Next base: position 11,007,724 of record CM076599.1, read on the forward strand.
TAAATTTGACTGCTTTGCAGTTTTGAGGTATTACTTCAGAATACATTAACCCAATCGTAAATATTCAAGTTATAGAGCAAGTATAAAGCAAAGGTACAATTGAACTTTGAAAATAAAATGTTAGAATAATCCGCATTCAATGGGAAGTATTATTAGTAACTAGCGGTACCGCACGGCGTAGCCCGTGCTGAACTGTAAAAATGTCGCCTACGTCGCTGTCCTTGCTAAGAGTGTAAAAACGGTTGCCTGTCGTGATGTCCTTGATAAGAATGTAAAAAAACGTCGCCTGACACGCTGTTGCAGCAAAGAATACAAAAAACGTTGTATGCGGCGCTGTCCTTGCTAGGAGTATAAAAAATCGCCTGCGGCATAAAGCCTGTAGCGTTTGAAAGACTTCATCTGTCTATTTGTCAAAAAATAATAATAATAATAATAAAAAAAAAACACCATTAGACATTATTAACGCTTGAAAAAGTAATATAACATGTAAGTTAAGAAAACTTGGGAGCAAATCCGTCAGTAGGATCAGATTTGTCACCGAAGGGTACTTAAAACTGTCAAATTGTTGCAAGGCGTCATTTGTTGCGTATTTTTCATTTGGAATGAGTCTTGGCGATGATCTTGGGTTGATTCCGCTGAAAAGTAAACTGCTGTCTATATTTTAAAAAATAAGTTTTAAATGGAAATTATGCTAACACTATTCACCCGGAGTTGAGGAAACTGCTAATTATTATTTTTGGATCAAGGTAAGCCTTACGAAACAGAACGAAAAAGTTGATAACTGGCATTCTCATTGACTCAGAAAATTCGAACATATTATCTTGTGCAGAAAAATCAGTGCTTTATTACATGAATATGTGCAAGGTTTTTTCCAAACCCCATATTGGGGAATTTATGTGGAAATTTGAGTAAAATTGGAATAAAAAAAGAACTACCTGTAAGATTTTTTTTCTAACGGGTCTATAAACCTTCCTCTTCAACCACTCTGTCTATTGATGAAAACCACATTAAAATCCGTTGCGTAGTTTTAAAGATCTAAGCGTACCTTTACGACGGGACGCAACTTTGTTTTATACTCTTTTAAGACGAGGACAGACGGGTAGAGAACTTACGCTATTATTATATTGATGATTATCAAGCTATACGGTTTCCCGACAATACGTACGTGAAGCCACTGTGTAAAAAGCCACTAATGCTAATATTTCTTTAAAGCACTCCCGCCTCCTCCTTTTTTTAGTACTTTGTGCATGTATCGTGACATGTCGTGTTTCGAAACTTTAAATACAGCTTTCGTGCTACTGTATAATTGAAGTCTTTGGAATAATAATTTGATACAATTCGGGAAAACACAACTTTCATTTATAAATAGGAAAACATACACATTTTATGTATGCAACGTAACCGTTGCCCTTCTTACATAGAAAGAGAAACAGTAGCAAATAGAGATAAAGTAAGAGCAGTAGTAATAAAAATACTGGAAGTAGTAGTAATTAAAGATACGTTTTAAATATTAAAGCAAATGCAGACGGTAATTAATAAATAGTAAAAATGAAATTTATATGAAAATGAATAAAACTTATAACACTTTGAAAGATTTTAATACCTTTACGACAACGCATTGCCATAAATTTCTTTCTTCATCTCGATTTGGCTAATGTGTAAATAAAAATAGGATGCCAGAGTGTCGAATACCTTAAAAAGCCTTACACTAAGAAAAGTGTAGCTTTCAGTTTTAATTTCTCTGCAGCTATTATTTGTTTAATGCACACAGGAATGAAATATGTTATGCCTTCGGATCTATCGCATATCCTGAACAGCAATGAATGTATAACTGCTGAAACTATCAAGTAAAAAAACCTTCTCCATAGACCGTAAACTGTTTAAAAAGAGGTTTAAGCTCTGTATTTAATACTCAGAATTTTACAAAATAGACAAATATATTAGCACACATGAATTATAACTACTTTAGCTCTACTTTTTAAAAGCTCAAAGAACTAGTTGCATTTATGAAAATATATTATATTCTAAATGAGCAAATAATTAAGAGCATATGAAGAGTACGACAAGAGTCATTTTCGTGAGAATGACTTTCATTTTCGAATTCCTAAAATCCTCCAGTAAATATATATGTGTATAGTAGTATATTTTTAAATATATATATTAATTCCTATAGGGTCTGATTTTTGTGCTTTTTCGTAGCAAGAAAGAAATACTTCAAAAACTTAATGCCTACTTACGTAGCTGTTGAACACTGTATTATAAAATTAATATATTTGTTAAAGTCTTTGACTTAAGGAAAGTACATCATTTTTAGCTTACTTTCGCGTAAAAGTAAAAGAAAAAAAACACAAAAGGAAAAAGAATAAAAGAAAGTTTAATGTATCGTAAAAATATCGTTAAAAATAAGTTGAGTAATTAACTAAACAAGGAAATGTAAAAATTTTGAAAGAAGGGCTTTGAGGTAAGGAAAATGTGTGTCTGTCGGTCTGTCAGTCCCCCCATAACAACTTTTAAAGGAATTGTACAATTCGAAAGTTTTTTTTTTTTTTGCATTCGAAAGACCCCAGTGAGGACATCTCATTTCTATACTTTACTTTTTGATTTGATCTAGTTTTAGTTTAATTTTGAACAGTTCAAAAAATCTTAACATTAGTGCCTATGGGCAAAAATGAAGTAGTGTAAACTCTGGGCATAAGATCCAAGTTCATTTGAACAAGTTTATTGGAATAAGCTCTCAATGGGAAACTTTTTTTTAAAATTGAACAATTTTTGTTCGATTTCGAACAGTTCAAAAAAAAAAAAAAAATAATAGTAATAATAACATTACCGCCTACGGGTAAAATTCAATCCTATATAAATTATGTTCTAACAGACGGATTTACTTCAACAAACTTTATCGAAAAGATGTTACGACGTAGAACACGTGCAGTTACGAAGATTATCCAGAGCTAAACGAGCCTATTTTCCCACGAAACTTTTTGATCTGCATTTTTAAGGATATTTCCGAAAGAATGAATAAATGAATGAGTGAATGAATGTGTATGAACCGTTGAAAAAGGTGTATTTGAAGTAATCAAGAGCTAAAGATAAACGAGAAAGAGAGATTATCAATTTGATATTGATGTATACGGGAAAGTAGGCTCGTATAGTTCCAGACGGAACTTCTTGTTCTTTTTATACTTGTCTCGTCGAAAGAGCAAGAGGTCAACTCTTAATTTCTAATTAAATTGAATTGTATATATTTTTATATTTTACATCATCAACCGTTGTGTAAGAATTATGCTGCTATCAATTGATATCATACACTAACATCATACAAACAAGATACACACAATAAAATTTTATATTACTTTATTTCAATACTAAAGAATCCGAAATTAAGACAAATAGATTCTGCAGAACGGGGTATTAAAATTTTCTCTCCTAAAAGTTAAAATAACTTTTCAAGCAATTGAAAATGTCTTATTTGTCTTGAAATTGTCTCTTTTGTCTTGAAATTTCCCCTTTTTCTCTTTACCCCTCCTCCGTAGATATCATAAGAATAAAAATGTAAGGGAGAAATGGCTAGCTAAAAGTTTGTTTTAAATTGTCCTTGCTATTTTGACAGAATTGAGGAAGAGTTGTGGAATATTTTACCAGAACTTTTATTAGTTTACGCAGCAATTTATCAGAACGTATCTGAATCTTTTCGTTACAGATTGACGCATCTTAATGATTAGAAATAATTAGACTCTTTTCCCCCTCATTACTAAAAAAACGTTGTCACTATTAATCAAGGAATAAAAACGGTGTGCATTACATGTAATTCTCATAATCTTTTTGTACTGAAAAACTGCAGCGAAATATTCTCGCAAAACTTTTTTTTTTGTTGGTGGGGAAAAACGAGCCATGGTTAGTACAAATATGTTTCATGAATTACTTACCTGTTAAAGTTCCTAAGTGGGCTTGCAGTAAAAGTACAAAAAGTATCTTCAATATCTGTGTGCGGCATCCAACCATTAGAAGAAATCGGTTTATCTCTTTCGCACAGACTACTGATAAAGGAATATGTTTGAACTCCGAAACTATTCGCGAATATTATCCTGTCCAAAAGCACGTCTTCGTTCTGTAACTGCTAACCGCAAGGAACACGCGAATCTCGGTGAATGATCCTTGTCCGCCAACGCTGTTGATTCTCAACCTAAAGATTAAGGGGTCCCGCGCATCATGCGCACGCATCTCCACTCTCTGCCCATGAACTAGAACATTTTTGTTCTTTTGGAGTCAGGAAAGTCGGATGCACGGGAGGGATTCAAACAAATTATCTTCCTCAAGTTTACGGATGGCCGGAGCTGGAAAGCGGCGGGAGCATATGGGATTTTACGTTTTGCACTGGGAGCGTGATGACAAGTGCTCTTAACAAGTTTTTAAAGATAGACAATGCTGTCAATGAACATATGCTTCCGCAGTGATATTCATTTTTATATTATACTCCGCAAGAGAAATAAAATCGTTCAAGAAGAAGGCTAGGGATAAAATTAAAAGAATAAAATGGATGCAACTATACAAAGTAATTAAAACTCAAACTGATTCAAAAGATGTTGTTGAGATTGAAATAATGTTTCATTCGTGCATCATATTAAATTAAACATCTCTAAATTTTATTTAAATGCCTGGTGGAAATATTATAACCCATTTAAAAGCGTTGAGGTCATTTTATCTCTATGTCACAGATTCTACCACAGTTCTGTGGTATTAAACATATTAATTGGCCCAAAAGAATGTTTCACTTACTACAGTTAATATTTGGTTTATAAGAAAATTAATTTGTATTCCCAAATTTCCAAATAGCTCAAAAAACGTCTTTCATTCTGAAGCAAATAACCTGCCATTGTTTTGATAATCATAAGCTTACTGGTAGATATTTCTCTCATCTCAAAATATTAAGTTTAAAGTATTAAATTGAAAACGAAGAAAGCGTGGCATATTTAACAAAATATGGCGTGTTACAGTCAGTTCGCCAATACTATCCCACCCTCATCCGCAAAAATTAGCTACATTTTCCCTTTCTGAAGCTTAAAATAAGATATAATTTTATCGTACTTCTCGTAGCGGTAGTCATTGTTTTGTAAATAAATGCTCTGTATGGGCACTATGGCGTATCCAGAATTGATCCTGTTACCGGTTTTTGTTTCAAAACAATACATATGTATATATATATATATATATGTAACGGAAATGTAGTAAAATATTTTTTAAAGATTTACAAATAAAAAATAAATAAATAAAAAAAATTCCATTTGTGAGGTGTTCTGCATCGCTCATTCTTTGAGACAAACCAACACTGATGAGTCCTTGTCTCATTCTCAAACCTTTAAAAAAAAAGTTTTTTATTTGTTAAACTTTTTAAAAATATTTTACTACATTTCCGATAAAGATCTTTTATATATATACTAGCTGACATGCCCGGCGATGCGCGGGATAAAATTGCATCATTCGCAGTCGAAGTGACGCATGTCCAAAATTCTGTAGTAAATGTATAGGGAAAAGTTTTCTGAAAAAATCCAAGTAGGAGATGGGCAATAGTCCATAAAAATCCTATTTATACAGTAAAATTCACTAAAAACCACGATTGCATTAAAACGAACAGCCTAGAAAAATTCCTTTTTGACCAAAAATAAGTCCATAAAAATCCACAGTAAAATACCAACAAAAGTTCATAGAAATTGTAATTAGAGTAAGAGAAACAGTAACTATGCAGCGGGATAATTGTGCCAAAATGATATCAAGAGCCCGTAAAAATCTCAATTAAAATATTGACCACAATACATCTAAAATTTCCCATCAGAAAAAGAGCAGAACTCTCTTTCAAAATGTTCATCAGATCAAGAACAACTCTCCCTGAATATTTCTGCTACAATAAAGAAAGCATTATTTAAAGCCCTCCATTTCAATAAAGACAACTATTCCTAAACATCCCTAATAGAATAATAACATTAGTACCAAAAAATATCCATTACAATGGCGACGTCAGTGACTAAAAATAGAATACTGACCTTCAAGAGCTACTGTTCCTAAAATTACCCAGCAGTCCATTTTAAATTCCCCATCAAAATTCCTAAAGATCCCGCTTGCAAAATCGTCAAAACATTTCCTGAAAATTCAATTGAATAGCACTTTCATAAAACTCGGATAAAAACGAAAGAAAAGAAAGCATTATTTCCAAAGGCAAATGCACATTTAAATTAGAAAATGTTTATTGCTGAACAAATTCTGACGTGTAAAACTTAAGTTGATAGAAAAAATAACTAAATTCTGCCCAAATGGCGCCAAATAGACAATACAAAAATTAAATAAATGTTAGAAAATAAATCACTTGTGTAGAATATGGAATCAATAATCGCCAAATCGCACTAAAATAATGGCAGCATTTCGCAAATATGCCATGATCCTATGGTGTAAATTATGTATTGAATTAAATGAGAACAATAGTACTGATAAGGATTATTGGACGCGGTTTGGAAAACTTACGAAGCGCAAAATAATATATTGAGAACAGTTAACTGGAAGATGGGAGAGTAAAAAGTTATCACCACCTGGCGAAATTTTAAATTTCATCAAAATAAGCGATATCGAAGACCTTCCAACCTATTTCTTATCGAAGAAATGAATATTAAATCGTCAAATAGAAAGAAAAATCAACATTAAAAATCGCATGCAGTTAAAAATCCACAAAATATCCATAAAAGTGAAATGAATTTTTAGAATTTGTTTCGTTGATAAAACGGACACTCTACCATAAGAAATAATGTTTCATGCAATTGTTGAACTTCTAATACTATTAAATCGCCAAAAAAGGAAGGAAAATCAACCTCAAGGTAAAGTAATTAAAATTCGTCTGCAGTACCACAAAATATGTATAACAATAAAATGAATTTTTAGAATGTGTTTCGCTCATAAAACGGCATGAATAAAGATAAAACAGCATTTTTTCAATCTTACGTTTTCAGAAATTATCTAGTTGGCGACAAAAGTAATATTTATTTTGGCGAAAACACGCAGATTGAGCAGATAAAGTCAGAGGTAAGCCTCGCTTTAAAGTTCGAAAACTACTTTAAATGAATATTGCGCGTGTTCTATTTGTTCTACGAACTTCAGAAGGAGATCATCTTGTGCAGTTTTTTACGGGCATCACTATGCTGCAAAAATCGAAAAGGTGTGACGTTTCTTCGATGAGATATTCTTAAAATAAACAGTTTTGCTTAAATTGGAATAAAAGAAGAACAAATTCGAATTTTCCAAAAAACGCTTCCAGGTGCACGAGGACCTGACCCAAGGTACCTGTAACCAAAATTTCGTACTCCTAGACCGTTCCAACTCACCAGGAGGCGATCGACAGACAGACACACACACACACACACACACAAACTTTCGGTTTAATTTATATATATATATATATATATATATATATATATATATATATATATAAGATAAAAGATTGTCAGTAAGGCACCCCTTCCACGCTGCTGCGACCCTGTGTGTAGAATTAAGCTTTACATCAATACGAGGCAGCAATATCTAAATACAGTTTCAGTTTTAACACGTAATGAAGAGGAAGATATATGCATGTTTAAGGGATTTACTTTTAGGGATAATTTAAATACACGAATTTACACGAAACAATACACTAAGGATACGAAATAATACTTTTTTAATGTATTGATTCGTATAAATAAAACATGTATAGCTGAACTATTGCCGAAGGCTATTGAATGATGCTAGTTATAGCACAGATATAATACTTCAACTGCAGCGAAATCCCGTTACAACAAACTCCAATGGGCCTTGAAAACATTTCATTGTAAGGGAACATATGTTATCCTAATGGCACTTAAATCGGGACTGAACATTTAATTTGTTATAAAGGATATTTCGTTGTGGAAAATTTTCATGTATTTGTTTTCTGGTGTTCTGGAGATATTTTTTTGGCAATCCATCTGATTATCACACTGAAGAAAGAAAGAAGATAGTTATGCGGCTATGTTACATGTGAAAACAATATTGTTTAGTCATTTTTCTCACCAAGTGCAGAAGTATTTTCTTTTACCTAAAAATGTGAAGTCAATTCTAGAATTTTGTCCAGGTTAAAGAATAGATTCCTTAAAGAGGTCATTTCTAGGAAGACTTAAAGACGTTCAAAGTCAGCTTTCCTCTTTTTTTAATGCAATACAAGTCTTCTTTTAACGGTCGGCGATTGTTGCAGTTCTTGATGAAAGAATGTGTGCTAAATATTATGACGAAACAGTAATTTCACTTTTGTTAGAACTAGGACGTTTTTCATTTTTTTTCTTCCCAAAAATATCAATTTCTAGAGACATTTCTAGATGAAACAATAAGCCTTTAAAGTAATTTTATCTTAGGTGATCAAAGAAAGGTTTTTGGAATAATCTCGTTTCTAGATGATATTTGTTGTGTAGAAACGTTTGCTCCTGTTATATCTCAAATAGTTTATTTTTCCAGCGTTAAAAGTATATTCATTTTATTTATTTATTTATTTATTTTAGTGAAAAATGAAAACATACACGCACACACACACACACACATATATATATATATGTACACACACACACACTATATATATATATATATACACACACACACACACAAAATATATATATATATATATATATATAGTATTTGATAAATGTATTTAAAAACGCATCAATTTTCATAATTTGTTATGCTTTTATGTCCAATAATAATGCAGAGTTATATCCATACTATCATTACGTCCATTATATCCTTAAAGTATAACATCAATAAATGCAAAACACATTTTGGCAAAATAATTTCAATTGCTAATGTATCACAAAAATTATGAAACAATATTTCGTTTACATAACATAAGTTTCGCAAAATGTCAAATGACTTCTCAAGCTCCCGGAAATGCTAAAGCATAAATGATGAGTTTGGGAAGCAGAAATCTGCCCCTGACGAACTTGAATGACGTTTACTTTGGAAGCACGAATCGAATAAGGGATCAAACGAATTTTATTGATATTTGCAACGATGGTACCAATGAAATAATAAGCTTAACTTAGATTCAATTAGCGGGAGAATCTAATTACAATTCTCTTTAATTTTTATAAAGAAAATACATTTGCGAAGAATCAATTAATAATTTCAGCCTTATGTTTAGAATGTTTGGAATAAAAACATTATAACAAACTTTTATTGAAATACTCATAAATATTATAAATAGTATACTTAGTGAGAAATAAAAACATTCGTTCGAAAATTAAAACAATGTTTAAACCAAATACAAAACTGCATGAACCCTTTCTAGGTTAAGGGACTCCTGTTTTCAATGCAGAAATACGGGAAATTATATATGAAAAGACATCTTCCAAAATTGCTTTTAGCGTTGTTTTTTGCTTAATAGTTTACTTTAACATTCTAGACACAAAAGTCGTACCTGCACCTTTAAGCAAAATTAAGTTATAGTTATCAGTTTAATTTTTTCGTTTATTATGAATTGTAGCCTATGGAAATGGGAAATATTTTTTTTTAAAAATCCATAAAAGTGATAATTTATTCAAGTTTATGGAGACGTAAAAGAGCCATTTTTACATGAAAAAAATTATTTAGATTTCTATAGAATGTCATTGAAATCTTACTTGCAATTTTAAACAAGCGATAAATAATACAAAATATGGCAACCAATTAAAATGAAATCAGGTTAACAATGTTTTATAGTCGCTCTTTCTTACTTCTTTTCTTTACTTAACGAAATGATCATCACATGCAATGTATGTAAAGATATGAATGTCTTCCTTGTATTTCCTCTTAACCTAACGACATTTATTAACGCATATATTTCGTACAACTTATAAATTCAATTTTACTTTGATTCTTTTTTAGTTTTGAATGACATTTATGTGAAATTGATTAGTTACTTAGCTGTAACAGAATCATATGCTCTTTTCCGAAAACTATATGGATTGCAAATAAATAAAATTGAAATGCTGATAAAGGTAAAATTATAACAATAATATTTTTGCTTTATATTAGCATCTTCCGTGTTTTAACTTTAATGGTAGAATGCTAAAATTTTCCTTAAATGAATCTTGAGTGGTAATTAAGTTTTCTTTTCCGACATGTTCAAAGATGATCTATTAACAAAAACATTGTTATTGATTAATGATATATATATTCAAACTGCATTAACAGAATGTAGTTAGTGCCTTATTTGCAATTAATGAAGTATACAATAATAATAAAATTACACGTTAATTTAAAGCACAAATGAGCAATAAAATGCAGACATATGTTTCGGGATTGCTTGGAATCCCTTTTTCAATGCGACAAGGAGCTTCTAGATGCAAAAAATCCAAATGAAGCAGACAGAACAACAAAAACAAAGCTTATATAGCCTAAGAATTATCTGTAAACCAATGAGAATAAAGGCAGAGTGAAGTGGAAGTAGAAGTAGCAAGAAGACACCAATAAGAGAGCAACAAACGAATCCAGTTGAAAGTACAGGAAGTAAAAAGGAATATCAATAAAAATAAAGCAAAAAAGACGACAGCATGCATAAAAATTGCAAAAATAATAAAATAAAATACAAAGAATAAAATTGAAATAAAAATAAGTACAGAAACCAAAACAAATTGCAAAACAAAGTACACATGTAAAGGAGGGGGAGGGGAGGGAGGGGAGGAAGGAGAAAAATAGACACAAAAAAGGAAAACAACAAGAAAACCTAGAAAGAACAACAAATTAAAGAAATTTATGCCAGACCTGTGAAAAATAAGGAGTTGAGGAAGAATCATTAACCAAATTAGAACTATTCCTGTTAATATGATAAGCTTCCCAAAAGTCAAGCTCTAAAGGGGAAGAACATTTTTGAATAATTTTACCAATTATTCAAAACTTAGATTCAATTAGCGGGAGAATCTAATTACAGTTCTCTTTAATTTTTATAAAGAAAATACATTTGCGAAGAATCAAATTAATTCAAAAATGTTCTTCCCCTTTAGAGCTTGACTTTTGGGAAGCTTATCATATTAACAGGAATAGTTCTAATTTGGTTAATGATTCTTCCTCAACTCCTTATTTTTCACAGGTCTGGCATAAATTTCTTTAATTTGTTGTTCTTTCTAGGTTTTCTTGTTGTTTTCCTTTTTTGTGTCTATTTTTCTCCTTCCTCCCCTCCCTCCCCTCCCCCTCCTTTACATGTGTACTTTGTTTTGCATTTTGTTTTGGTTTCTGTACTTATTTTTATTTCAATTTTATTCTTTGTATTTTATTTTATTATTTTTGCAATTTTTATGCATGCTGTCGTCTTTTTTGCTTTATTTTTATTGATATTCCTTTTTACTTCCTGTACTTTCAACTGGATTCGTTTGTTGCTCTCTTATTGGTGTCTTCCTGCTACTTCTACTTCCACTTCACTCTGCCTTTATTCTCATTGGTTTACAGATAATTCTTAGGCTATATAAGCTTTGTTTTTGTTGTTCTGTCTGCTTCATTTGGATTTTTTGCATCTAGAAGCTCATTGTCGCATTGAAAAAGGGATTCCAAGCAATCCCGAAACATATGTCTGCATTTTATTGCTCATTTGTGCTTTAAATTAACGTGTAATTTTATTATTATTGTTTACTTGCACAAAGTTAAATTATTTTTATTTTTATTTAATGAAGTATAGTTATCGCAATACTTCGTCGTTGTACCACAAGAAGGTAAAAATGCGCCTAGATTTGGACATGCACATAAATAAAAACAATTGCTTTTATAACGGTTTCAGTAAAAAAGAATCTAATAGAAAAAGGGCTAAACAGTTTATGCAGTTTTGCATTTGATGAATTTCGAATATTGAACGCATTTATGGCAGCCCATGACTTCTCACACGTTGGATAAAATTCAAAGAATTTATATGCTAAAATAACGCATATTTCCACAAAATTGACATTGTTGAATCTAATTTTTGATTATCTGAAAACATAAGCATTCTTTATTAGATGAGCCTTAATATATTTTTTGAATAAAATTTGTATCGATGTATCCTGGCAGTTAAACGACTACATCATTATACTTAGGGAGATCGCAATTTCATTGATAGAAAGAAAATTCTCAGAAAACATTTATTTCACAGCTATAACCATTATGAAAGATTAAATAAATAAAAAGACTTAATTAAAAAAAATAAGTCAAAAGCATTTACGCGACTGCTTCAATTGTGATTCTTATGCTTTTGAAGTGAAGAAATTTATTATTACATATCTCTATCCTAAGAATAGTAGGTAAACTTAAACCGGAAATAGTTACGTAGAACATGATCAAATAGTCTTCCTAAAATTGACATTCTTCCTTAAACGATGGCATAACAATAATAATCCAATAAAAAATTTCGAAAGCAGAAAGAACATTGAAAATAACATAACCATAAAGAAAAGAAAGCTGAATGGGTGAACGATTCGCAAAGAAAGTTGTCAAATACATCTGAAACTTTACTACGGCTGGTAAAAAGAAGTTTTATTGCTGGATGACCAACTTCGAGAACCACATTTAAGTTGTTTTATTGAGACATGTATTGTGTGCTCTACATAGTTGTCAAATTCATCTGGTTTTGTATTTTCTGTAATGCATAAATGTTGAAAACACCGTTTGAAAACTGAAAACCAAATAAGCAGTGATACGGTGGAACTTTTTCTTTGCTCGTAAATGTATATATATTTATGTTTGCTTGGAATTAAATTTTTAAAAGGACTATAAGATTAAATGAAGTTTATGAATTCATGCTATATCTTTGTAAAAAAACTTTGAAGTGAGTTGATGTATCATACAGTAAACAACGAGCATAACATCTGCTTGTAATATGTACTCTTCGAAATTAAAACTAAAAAACAAAAACATCTGTATTGAAAGAATTGAAAGACAACATACAATGCTTACAATTTAGAAGTTTCTGTCGAATTTAATTAGACAAACTTTATAACGACAGCGTTTCATAAGTTTCAACTTGAGTTCATTTTGCCAATAAAATGCGTTGCAAAATTGCAAACATCAGTTATATGCAACAAATAATACTTGAGGTACATTGCATGGTATTACTTTCAATTCGTGAAAAAAAAAAAAGATTTGTCCTTACCAGACAATTTTAATGTTTATTCGGAAGTTCTAGGATTCATGTCTGCTACCCTTTGACTAATTTCGTCCTTAGTTTCATTCGAGTGCTGTTTTTCATCCGTGTATTTGGAGAACTATTGTGAATTAATGCTACGTGGGTTTCTCTTGTTTTTCAAAAAATAAACATCTGCATCGAAATATTAAGACATTGACAACTTTTCCAAGTAGATATTTGTGGAAGGGATTTTGTTTTAAAAACAAACCACTGCCCACTGGCAAAAAAAAAAATTAAGATTTTTTTTGCTGCCATATAATTTAGCGTTTTGCAGATATATAGCGGAAAAATCACAATCGTAACTATATATTTTCACTTTGGTCTTTTTATTAGTAGAATGTGAAATTATATACAATTTGTAAGAAAAAGGTAATTGTTTTCTGGTTGTACTACCAGCTATCAAAATCTTAATCTATTAGCTATAAAATGCCCAAAATTAGTAGTATTTTTATAACTTAAATTACTACTTGCTTAGGTTGGAATGGCTTTAAAATATATTTTTGTCTCCTTCTTTTCAAATTACAAAAATAAAAAAAAGGAGAAAATCGACATGTCATTATGTTTAAGGACAGTGGAAATACCAATTTACTTTTTTTAATTTTTATTAACATTAGCAGTGCAATTTATTTCAAAAATTAAAAAAAAACTAATAATAATCTAACTAACTGTGAAACACGCACAAACGCACAAATTTGACAAAAGACTACAGACACGTGTTTTGAGGCTGCACGGAACCCCTTTTTCAATACAAAAGAATGAGCTTCTAGATGAAAAACGTCCAAGTAAGCGCATTGTTTTGCATTGAAAAGGGGTTTACTGCAGCCTAGAAACACGTGTCTGCAGTCTTTTGCAAAATATGCGTGTTTTTACGTTGTTTCACTTTTTTTTTGAGTAGCACAGAGGTTTACTACTGTTAACTACCTGTGCGTTCAACACTTGCATTTTAACATTCATTTGTAAAAAACTGGTTACAGCAAAATAAAATGTGCTGTAATTTTGCAATAAAATTGGAAATGGGGATCGTATTATTTGCCACAAAAATTATCCGGATAAAATATCGTCGGATAATAAAATTTCTTTAAGAAATATTTAGTGCTAGATTAGAAATTGGTAGCAATACCTTTCGGAATTATTTGATCTTTATAATCAATTAGCTTCCGACGAAATACAAAAATTACCTTTCAAAAATCATCTTGCTATATTAACTTCTGGTTTCTACTTTTTTTCTTTTGCTGTTTAAAACTACGAGCGAATCACCACTTATTAGCTAATCTTTTCCGTATCTATATTAATTTTTGCACATTCCATTTAATGAGGTTTTCGCGGGGAAAAGATGTCATAGCCATTTCTAAGTAAATGTTTGCACTAAATTCTTAATTAGATGGCATTACTGGAGGAAAGCATTTTTTTAACAACATCAAGTAAATATAAGCTAAAACATTTTAATGAAGTACATTCTAATGGAATTACAGGTATTATGCACGCTTTAGTCCCATCGTGTGCTAACAATTTGTTATTCTGAGGCTGTTTTACAACTTGCTGCAAGTACTCCGATAAGCAAGCGGTCATTTATCACGTGACGGAGGTTGTTTTGATTAAAATGAAGGAGAAATTGTTTGGAAAGATTTTAATTATTTCGAAACAACTTTTCGCTGTAAAACAGATTAAGACCATGGTTTAAGCATCTGGCATCTGTTAACAACTTCATAGTTTCTTCCTGTTTGTTTTTGGGGATGTTTGATATATGTGCTAAGATTTTAGCTGATGTGAGGAAAATATTTGATTAGGTAAGGGGGGGGGGCATTAAATATTACCGCGTGCAATTATCCTTAGCGCAATCTATTTATGAGGAATGTATACCTTTACAGAGATAATAGATCTCAAAACATTATAAAGTATATGGAAAAGGGGACAAAGTATGAAAACCACTTCAAATTGAATCTTACGTTAACATTTACTAAAATTATGATATACATACAACGCTCAAAATGTAACGTACAAATGTTCTAAAATCTCTCTCTATCTCACTCTCCCCCACACATATATGGATGGTCAACTTTACAAAATGAATTAGAAAGAATATTTTAAACACGCTAAAAGCCCATGTACAGCTTTTGTATCCAAGTTGACATTTTGAATACTTACTAAAAAATAACTAAACTTCTTGAAATTATCCCTTTCTAATGTCATTCTTCTATTTCATGTTTTTCTTTTCTTTTTTATGCTATACGTTTGACTTCATCTAATGTTTGTTTACGAAAGCCACGACTACCTCTGGCGAACGATTTCATTCTCCCTTTAGTGGGATGATACACTAAAATAGACACTTTCCGAAGTTGTGTAGTTAGCACGCAGTACATAAGCACAGCAGATCATCATATTTGCCTGGTGATCCATGCCCAGATCCCTTAATTTTTAGGTGATCTGGGCAGGGTATGCATCATGTCCACCCCCCCCCCCCCCATAGCACATTAAACAGTTCAAGAAGGTCCAACATTAGTTATTTGAGAGCTCTCAATCGCAGTTTAAACGGTATGGGACGACTGAAGAGTTAGCTATATACCTAGCTACACATTAACAATGAAGTAGTGTTATGCTGCTCGTAGTCTTGTTCCGTGTGATGAAATTTGAAAGCAAAAGGCCGCGCTGCTTCAGTTTTTGCAAACTAAGCCGCGAGGCATGCGTGTCAAGGTTTTAAAAAAGCGCCAATTCATATCACAAAGAAAATCAGACTATTTGATTCAATACAAAAAACAACAATGTGCAAAATATCTAAGTCAATATCTAATCGAAAAGGTTAATCAGAACCATCAATCACATACAGGAAGAATATTCACTCAGACGCTTTTGAGTAAGCCTCAAACGCTTTTGAATCGTTATTTCACTACAAGTTTACTTGTAAATCGTTGCAGTGAAATATTGGCAGCGTCGACCGCATTAGTTTATTATGCAGATACTTTTCATTCTCTTAACATTTCACGAAATGATCAGCAATAACTTTTGCAATTTAGTTTTCCTTATACAAATACAAATACAAATGTGACGACCAGCAACAGGCTCAGGGCCCAGCTAGGCTGGTCCTAGTCAATTTAGCAGTCCCCAATGACTAAAAGATGAATATAGTTTTTTTACGTTATACTTGCAAGCAAATTCAAATGTAGATAACAATTTTGTCCAGCAAGGTATTTTTAATATAAACGATAACTTAAACGAAATATGATCAATTCTGAGATGTAAATACAGCCTTTCTATTTCTTACCATCTAAAATGACAGGAAAATTTAAATCTCAGAATATTTCTTAAAAGAAAGTTGAAGCTTTGATTTATTGTGAAGAAGATGCCAAAAATAGTTCTCTCATAAGAACGACATTCAACAAAACTCTGCTGGCAGAAGAATGAAATCTCATGTTTGAATGTCCCGGCAATCAAAAAAGATGTTTTAGTTCAGTATACCAGCAACGAAATCAGAGTTTTATACAAGAAAACGTAAATGGCAGTATTTATATAAGGAGAAAACATTTTCTTTTCTGTGGATTTTTTAAAATTAGTTCTTATAGTAATCGCAATTTATTTCAGGTGTTCTCAAGCTATGGGTCGAACCCACATTGGGGTCGCGGGGCACTTTTCATGGGGTCGCCATATAATTTATAATTTTAAATCAAAACTTTTTACCAGATGGACAAATGATTCTTTCTTATACTAAATGTCATTGTGAATTATTTTTTGCCATACTTTAGAGCATAAAGTACAAAAAAATAGTCTAGTGACATGACAATTTTCGTCGCATCCAACCAGAATAAAACCCATCAAAAATAGTTAAAATATAGAAATCTACGAAAAATATTCAAATAATGTACAGAATTTGAGTAAATTCAAAAAATAATCATATAAATATCCAACTAAAAGCAGTGTTATTTTCATTGCAGGGCAACAACTAATTTTTGTTTGACTCCTTCCATTTTTCTTAAGAGTAGCAAAGCGTAACGAAAAAAATGTTCGATTAAGTTATACAATGGATTACCCTTGACGGAATCGCAACCAAAAAGTAATCAGCACTGTTTCACATCAAGGTCTATGTGTGTACTAAATTTAGTTTCATTCTAAGTATTATATTTTTGAGTTAAAATTGGCACAAAAAAGTGTTAAAGGAAAAATGCACTCTTTCAGCCGAATCCCAAAGTAAATTTGTTTATTTTGCAGTGTCTTTAGACATTATAAAATACATTTATAGTGGGGTTGGATTCAGAGACAGCTTGAAATCTAACGTATCATTTTCGCGTCAAAATACTTGTGTGAAAGTGTGCGTGTACAGCTTTGAGGTCGCGGGTTGCTTATTTGTTAAAAATGGGGTTGCGGCGGGAATAGGTTGGGAACCACTGCTATAAATAAATCTTTGAAGGCTTTACTGGAATTAACAACCATTCAATGATTTGGAACAAACCTTAAAAACTATTTATTTTGAACCATTTATTTTAACACATTCTAGTAAGGATGACTAACAGTTTGCTCACACCAGTTCCCCCCCCCCCCCATAATGGCTTTTCATAAACTTCTCTAACCTCAGTTTATTTACAAATGTTATGCATGAATTTTTTTACGTAAGAAATTCTGATATTAGGTTTTCTTTTCTTTTTTTTTTAATAAGAGCGTTTCCTTTACTCATCATGTCTTCTGGAGAAAAAATTTGTTGTAAAACTTTTTATTTTACCTAAAATATATAATATTACAAATTATATTTACCTTAACGCTTATTGTACTTTCTAAATAAAAAGTCCAAAAGTAAATTGGATCTTAACCTCTGATTAGCAATTTTTGAGTTAGACTTTTCAGGAAGTTTTTTTTCTTACGAAAAATCGTCTTACGTTGTAGCACGTTTTGATGGCAATAACACACATCATGTTCATTAACACGCAGCATGTCACACAAAACTGTTTATAAGTCACTGATGCTGGCTATACTTTTTCAAAACTTGGATAGAATTTCAACATTATACTACCCCTATGCCAATGCAGCTTGGCTGTTAATTTTAAAAATCAAATGTTAACTACAACTTTTCCTATCGCCTATAAAATTTTCGCCGAATATGAGTTAAAGCTGTGGTACGTTTCATAATTAGGAATAACTGCCTCCAGAATCAAAATATTGCATTGCATTAGAAAAACCACCAGACATGGTAGAATTTGGATTATTCTTTCAAAAGCAAACGTAGAATGTTGATAAAACTACGAATCAAGTAATGTAGCTTCTTTTTATAAGAGATTACAGTTTAGATTAATGTACTCTTTTTTTTCTAAGACTTTGGATCAGAGCGCGTGTTCTGCATGGTTGTCCATTTTAGCATGTATCGTCAGTTGGCAATGTTTCATTCTCTCTGTCATTTAAACTTAGTCCAATTTGGCAATCTGACATAATGCCAAAATCTTCACTCTGGTAATCCTACTTTTCGAACAATAAAATATATGATCCAAAATGTCTGATGCGTCGGCTCATACTTATAGTGGTTTTAATGTAAACAAATAAAGCCATCAAAAAATACAGCGCTGTCCAGAGAAACATTTAGTTCGCATACAGCTTGCCTTCAAACTACGCAATTTCATTTATAGTACCTACGAACTACACTTAGATGGATACGTGACACGCACAAAGTAGAAAATTCACTTATGCAAATATCGAAAAATTTTGCACTTATTCTTATCAAACTTTAGAAGATGCCAGGAAGGCAGTTTTTGCGGAAATACTTTCTTTTTTTTTGCAGAAAATTTACATATGATAAATCAATTCAACTGCAGTTTATAGGGAAAAGAAAAAAAATAGAATATTTTCTTTCAGTTCCTGCATAGTTTTGTTGATTTTATTTATTTTTTACTTATTTAGATCTTTTGCTATTACAAGTGCACTTCAACGCTTTAGTTAGACATATTTTTTATTATACAATTAACATTATCCCCCTCAAAACTAAATGGACTGCTTAAAGAACTCCTTCACAATACATATAGACCGATATAGTTATATTAAGAACTTTTTTATACGATTTACATACCTTTGTTCTCATCTCATAGGTCATCTGTAGTTCATAGTTGTTTTATCTCCAGTAATAATACCATCGTATTATAAAAACCACTTTATTTGCACAGAGATAATTTAGTTACAAGTCCAAAATTTAATTATAAGAACACCGTCATTGTTGCCAATTTTGATAACAAAAAGTCCTATTGCCAAAACTTACTTTAATATATTATATTTCCTACCTTATAAATCCCAGAAAAGTATAATTGTTTATATGAATGCAAGGTTATCAGTAACCAAGTCTGGAAAGCACCTTTCGAACTCTCTGGGGACGATGGTGGAGGGCAATATTACTATTACCTTCTGGAGGAGTTTCATTTTGATTTTCTGTGGCTACAACGGTCTTACTTTTATTTACCAATTGGTCCTCGTTCCCCTCTTCTCTTGAGTTTTCTGTTATTGGAATGTTTGACCAAAAATGAGAAGGCACCCATGTATTGTTACTCGCTTGATTACTACGATCAATTTCGTTATCATCTAACTCCTTTAACTTGATACGATTATCTTCAGACTGACATTTCCAAATTTGATCTATATGCCGTTTCCAAATTGTACCAGTTTCTTTGACTTTGCATAAATATATACTCTTACCTATTTTATTAATCACAATTGCTTCATCCCATTTGTCACTTTTGCCGCGATAATCTCTTACCATAACTCTCTCTCCAATATTAATATCTTTCCTATGTTTCCCTCCATAATTTCTTTCTTGATCAGACTGTTGACTTTTGACTCTATCCTCCAAATTTGGCCTCAAAAGGTCTAATCTGGTACGTAAAGCTCTACCGAACATCAATCTAGCAGGAGTTTCGCCAGTAGTAGTATGAGTTGTATTCCTATAATCAAACAGAAATTTATAAATAATATCTTGAAGGGAAAAATTATTTACACAGTTTTGTGTCTCATATTTAGAAGTGATGGCTTTTGCAATCATGTTTTTTACAGTTTTTACTAAATTATCTGTAGCACCATTACTCCAAGGATGATATGGTGGGGTAAGAATATGCTTTATGCCATTATTTGCGGTAAAATGTCGAAATTCTCCTGAATCAAAAGGTGGTAAATTGTCCGAAACCAGCTGATTTGGTAAACCAAAACATGCAAAAATTACCCCGCAATTTTTCAATCGAGTTTTGTGCAGTCATATTGGACATAGGGACAACCTCTACCCATTTGCTATGCGCATCAATCAAAACCATGTACTTTTTACCATACAACGGCCCAAGGAAATCTACATGAATTCTCTGCCACGGCTTCGTTGGCCAGTCCCAAGGAGTTAGTGTGTTTTTGGGGGGCATGGTTTGTGTTTTCAAACATCCATTGCAAGATTTAACCGATTTCTCAATTTCTTGATCAAATAAAGGCCACCAAACAATTGATCGTGCTCTGGACTTCATTTTAACTATACCCATATGGCTTCCATGAAGTTCATCTAACACTCTTTTTCTTAAGTGAGCTGCTATAACAACACGGTACCCCCACAATAAACAATCTTGTTCACTGGTAAGTTCATTTCTATGATGCCAGTATGGTTTAATTTCATTATCTATAATTCGTTCATCTACTTCTGGCCATCCATGTAATACGTAGTGCAATACGCGACTTAAAATTTTATCCTGACGTGTTTCTAATGCCACTTGTCTGAAATCCACAGGTATTTCACTATTCATTCTCATAAAGTTACAAATGGACCATTCTTCTTCTTCATCGTCCACTGATTTGGATTTCAACGGTAGTCTTGATAAAGCATCCGCATTGGCATTTTTGTACTTAATTTCAAAATCGAAACCTGATAAATATAAAGACCATCGTTGCAGTCTATTTGCTGCCATTTGTGGTATACCTGTTTTAGGACCAAATATAGAAACTAACGGCTTATGATCTGTAACTAAAATAAAATGTCTTGCTATCAGGTATTGGTAAATTTAGTAACACCAAAAATTATAGCTAAAGCTTCTTTATCAATTTGAGAATAGTTTATCTCACTTTTAGGCAGAGTTCTAGAAGCGTATGCAATAGGTTTTTCTTCACCATTCGGGAAAATATGAGAAATTACTGCTCCTAGGCCATAAGCAGAGGCATCACAAGCAAGTTTAACTTGGAGCGTAGGATCATAATGCATTAAAACTCTTGCAGAACACAAACAAGCTTTAATTTTCTGGAACGCTTGCTCACAATGTGCATTCCAAGACCAACGGACATTTTTGTCCAATAATTTATACAATGGGTGTAGAATGTTTGCAAGATTTGGAATAAATGATCCATAGTAATTTATCATACCAATAAAAGCTTTTAGTTGTCCCGTATTCAGAGGCTTGGGTACAGTTTGAATAGCTTCAACTTTCTCTGATAAAACATTTAAACCTTCGCTGCCTATTCTATACCCCAAATATTCCACAGATTTTTGAAAGAACGTACATTTCCTTTTATTAGCTTTAAGTCCACTTTCTGCCAATCTAGTTAAAACTTTTTCCAGTCTTTCCAAATGTTTATTTCTATTTTCCCAGTAATGATAATATCATCTAGAAAACATCCTACGCCATCTAAACCTTGCAATACTTGATCCATTAATCTTTGGAACATTGCAGGTGCAGAGGAAACTCCATAGGGTATTCTGTGGTATCGAAATAACCCTTTGTGAGTACTCATGGTCACCAATTTTTGAGATTCATCATCTAGAAGAACTTGCTGGTAGGCATGCGACAAATCCAGTTTAGTAAATTCTTCACCCCCTTGTAATTTATTAAATAATTCTTCAATATGAGGCAAATGATACCTATCTGCTTTTAAAACAGGATTTAAAGTTGCTTTATAATCTCCACAAATTCTTACAGTGTTATCTGGTTTAATAACAGTAACAATAGGCGTACCCCACTCGCTAAATTCAACAGGTGATAAACCCTCAACTGTACCAGTCTATTCAGCTCCGTTTCAACTTTTTCTTTTAAAGCAAAAGGAACTGCTCTTGGCTTGCAAAATACAGGTTTTTCTTGCTCTTTTAAATTCAGTTTAAAACAACCTTTGGTAAAAGTACCGAGACCCCCATCGAATACAGTAGCATACTTATCTATCAAATCCTTTAAGGAATATTTCACGTTAATGCAATTAAATGATGGGAGCTGTATTTTTAATGCCGCAAATTACTTTGGCGAAAATTATGTTGGCGACATTTTGGGTCACAATGATGTTAAACCATTCAATGACTTGAAGGATAACCTTAGTGATGAACAACTTATTGATAATTTTGGAAATAAGCCGTTTTTTAATGTGAGGTGTTCTGAACAGTTTAAGAATCGACTGTTTAATTTGAAGGGTATTGGCAGCTACGCACCTTTTAGGGAAACGATTACAATTGAAAATGTTCCAATATCGATGGAAATTGACACAGGTGCTGGAATCTCAGCAGTTCCCGAACATGTTTATTATAAACTGTTATCTCACGTGCCTTTGATCAAAACTGTTCATCAATTTAAAAGTTACGTAGGTGATCCTGTTACACCTTCGGGCACTGTCAAAGTTAATGTGAAGTACAAGAATGAAAATTACGACTTGACTTTGTATGTTTTTCCAGACGGAGGTACACCTTTAATGGGGAGAGACTGGATTGCTACATTACATTTTGGGTTTTCTTACAGATGCACCGTAATGGTGGAAGTTTGTTGAAGTTGGCGAAGATTCTTGAACTTTGTGAAATCGACTTTCTTGATTTACCTCCTTCACTTCTGCTGAATGTAAACGAGCGGCCTCCATACTTATAGCAATCTCGACCGACTTTTGGAACGTAATATCTTCTGGTTCACAAAAGAGTCTATCTAAAGTTGGACCATTTCGAAGACCCACTATAAAGCGATCTCTCAAAACTGAATCCAAAGTACTTTCAAATTTGCAATATTTTGCTAATTCTTTCAGTTTCGCACTCCAGTTGGCGATGTTTCCATCTTCACTTTGGCATGCTCGATGAAATTTATACCGCTCTGCAAATACCGATCTTTTCGGAGCTACATGATCACTTAATTTTATAACAATTTCATCGAATTTCAGTTCTTGGACTTTCTTTGGCATACACAAATTTTGCAGGAGCTTATAAGCCAATTCTCCTATTGAGCAAAGCATTATACTGACTTTTTTCTTTATCATCCGTAATGTCGTTCGCCATGAACATCTGCTCCAACATTTCATGATAAACCACCCAATGATCTTTTGATGGGTCAAATTCTTTCAAATTTCCAATTAAACTCATCTTCTAATTAAAGCTTACATAAATTGCCCACATTAATTTTCTCGTCGCCAATTGTTTTATCTCCAGTAATAATACCATCGTATTATAAAAACCACCTTATTTGCCCAGAGATAATTTAGTTACAAGTCCAAAATCTAATTATAAGAACACCGTCATTGTTGCCAATTTTGATAACAAAAAGTCCTGTTGCCAAAACTTACTTTAATATATTACAATAGTCACTTATAATTGAATTTTTCGGACAAATATCATCCGCAAGTCATGCTTATTGACCTCCTATATGTAAACTTGTATGAACTTTCAACAGAGGGACCCCCCGACGATGTAACCAGAATGATAAACCTTTAGCTTATTGTCCGTGTTCTAGACTTCAACAATGTGAAACCTGCAAATTAAACATTACAAGACATGCGAGCATGTGAAAGTGTGAAATATTTCTAGTAGTTCATATGCGGTTTTATATACTTTGTTTTATTGCACTACAGTATTTAATTCAATTTTCAAGCTCTGAAATCAACCTCGTTTGTAACAAGACCTCGGTTATGACGGCATAAATAATACGGACCTTATGGGGTCGTTATAACCAGAGTCAATTGTATATCTATGTATGTAATAATCCTTAAGGATTTATTTTTATAATTAAGCAAATAGTAGTAGTAATTGTTTTGCAAGCAGAAATTGCTGGCAACTTACAAAAAATGGAGAAAATGGAATATTTGTGCCCATTAAAAATAGAGTTCGCGAAATTGCCGAACTACTAGGATATAGGATTACTAATGCGAAAAGAAACTTTTAATTTCCTGTACTATTTAAATAAAATTGCGGAAGCTATTTCAAAACGCCAATGCCAGTAAAAATAGAAATATTATGTCGTTTAAATAAATACTTTCTGAACTGAGTTCAATTCTTTTTCTGTTTGATCTGGTCTTTTCATTTTTTATCGTTTTCTTTCTTCAAATCAAAAATGGCGTTCTAACCGCAAAATCTAATAAAGCAATCCAAGAACTGGCTTTCATTCTTTTAAGAGAAATAAATTCTTATAATCTCTTTCAGTTTGAACTGCTTTTTTTCTTATTTTAGCTTTAAATGCCATAAAATATTAGGCAACGGTTATTCCAAATTAATTTCCGTTCAATAATTCTCAAATATGGCTTCTAGTTGCATTTTAAATGTCAAAGCATATAATTAAAGAACAGATATTGATTAAACTCATTAAGTCATTTATTTTGCTTTATTTTTTTAGAAACCGAACAAAAAATTAAAAATACACAAAATGTATCTTTAAAAAATGTATGTCTTCATTTTGATAATTATTCTTGGAAGACACCTCCTTTTTTGCCTGATCGTAGTTGAATTAAAACAGAAAAGAAATTTTAGCTTCCCGTCTATTATAGTATCAGCTCTAAATTACACAAGTATTTGCTACGAAATTTATTAAAACGAACTTGGAACTCAAATATAATGTTACGGGTTCTGCGTCTTACTTTGAACTTCAATTACTTCCTTATACAAAATACACAGAGCAATTTATTTTACAGATTATTTACACTATATACAAATTTCTCATAAACATATCTCTCGGAGCTCACACATTACCGTAAGACCAACGGTAATCCCGTATTTCTTAACCAAAATACGAAAAGAACCAAGCACGAAGCTTGCAGCACAACGGCTCAGTCTTTTATCAGGCACTCGGCCAAAGTCTAACACGTAACTGAACTCTCCGAACTCAACTAACTCCACTCATTCCGTTCTAAACTTCTCGCGGGAGCTATTTATATACCATCGTGGATCCCGTGGCAGACTATTCCAGAAATTTCTATAAAAGACTAGAATTGTCTATCACGCGATCCGAGATGGCGCCAAGCTTGGCGAGAAACAACATCGGTGCCCCGAAAATCGTAACAATATTTTTAGTTTTATGTAAAAAAAGTTGAACACGTTATATTTTATCATAGTGATTGTTTTTCTTTTTTGAAAACAATATTTGTATCAAAAATCCCTAATGAATTTCATTTTTTAAAATTAAACTGTGGTTTATTTTGTACTGCTGTAATTATTGGGATGTGTAATGACCGTCATAACCGAGGTCTTGTTACAAACGAGGTTGATTTCAGAGCGTGAAAATTAAATTACATACTGTAGCACAATAAAAGAAAGTATACAGGATCGTATATAAACTAATTGCTGTATTAATAAATCCCTTTTAAACAAACCAGCTACAGCATTTAAATAACATAAAAGTATTTTTTCCTCTTTACAATAAGTCTTCTACTAAAGTTACGATTTTATTTCACCAGAGCAAGAAGTCGTTTTGTTTTAAACAGGGGAAAAGCAAATTCATCTGACTGCCTATTTATGTGATGTTCGTTTTATCTGTTCAATTTGTAAGGGGAAAAATAATTTAGTATTTTTTTCTTTTTAGTTCACTTTTCCAGTTTAACAAAGAAAAAAAAATAAGAAAAAATCGTGAAAAAAACAAAGAAATAAAATGTCCAAAAACAGATTCTAAAACCGGAAATTCAATCAATGGTTTGCAACCCAAGGGAAAATCACTTTTGAAGAAATTCTGGAAAGACCGTTTCGTGCTAATCGACTTCAAGATTTCTCAGGAGATAATGCAAAAGAGCGACAATCTTTCATGGGAGTCAATGAGAAATAATTCAAACAGTTCAGGACTGAAATTTAAATAGAATGAATAAAATCCAAAAATGATACCTTTGAATGAAAATAAATTCAAGTAACTTCATAAAAAATAGTTTAAGATTAAGATAAAAGTTTTAAAATTTAACTAACAAATCGTGGGTTTTATAAAACAGTGGTTTTACATTACAAAAGGATTGTGGTTGCATTTGCAAACACAGCCGCAATCCCGTACTGGTTTGTATCTATGGTGTTTCATATAACATTGTGAGTCGTTTTAAAAATGATAAATCATTTAGTAAAGTTTTTAATTGTATTTTCCTATGTTTAGATTTTTTTACCTATTAAATACTTTTTACGAATAAATACAAAATTAAATAGAATGTGTTAGCATGTGCGTATTAACAAAACAGTGTGATTAAGAAATTAATCAGTGAGGGCCGGTTTAAAGTGCATCTAGAACCTTGCTCTTAAGTCCCTGCAGCTCATATCTTTTCGCATGGAAAAAAGGGTTTATCTATTGCATGCCCGAAACATGTCTCTAATTATTTACTATAGTGTGCCCAAAATGCTATTGTCACACTAACATTGTCTATAGTCTACAGGCAGTCTCCAGTGTTATGACTCGGACGCTCTTTTATTAAATATCGTTGTAAGACCTAAAGTAAATAAATCAATTTCGCTATTGACCAAAAAAAAATGCTATGTTGTGAGGAGTTTGATGAAGACTTACAAAAATGTAAACTTATGAAAGCGAAGTAGAATATAACAAAGTGCATAAAATATCTTGCATTTACCAATTTTTCAAAACGAAGTAAAAGTTATATAGAATATTATCCATTACTGCAAAGTATAAGTTTGTTAGTTGTATCGAGAGAATTTAGGGCTAATCTGAGTATTTTTGATATGCAAAATAAATGAACAGTTAAATTATTATAGATACTCTTTTGTGCATTTTTAAAGTTACGCGGAGTTTCTCACTCAGTTAGGAAAATTTTCAAAATGAAATAAAAGTCTTTTAATATGTGAAAAAAAAGGTTTTTATTTATTTATTTCTGTTATTATTATTACTCTATTTTTTTCTTTTTTTTTAAGTATAAATTAGTTTAGTTTAGAATAAATTATTTAGCTTAGAATAAATAACTAACTAACTAACTCAGTGACACGACAGCCCGTTGAAGGCCATGGCCTACTGTGCCCATCCCAGCTTTTGAGACCGAGAGCTCTGGGGTGGAGAAGGCAGATATTCCGGTCAAGTGGTTGGCTTGACGCGGAATCCCCCGTGTTAGTTCACAAGCATGCTTGGTCCTCACTTTATCGACACGACTGAAGGGATGAAAGGCTGAGTCGACCCTGCCCAGCCCGGGAATCGAACCCCGGACCTATGGCATGGTAGCACGGAAGGCTACCACTCAGCCACTGGGCCTCAGAATACACCTTCAAAAACACCTTTGTATTAAACATATTTTACATATATTTCTGGTATGTGAAGGGAATTCTTTTTTTTTTTTGTTATTATTAGTTGATGTTTCTCAAAAAAGCATAATTTAAAAATGTGTATTACTTCTTCATGTTCTCTTTGAAATACATTCAGTGCTGAAAAGTAAACAATTTCCAGAGACATATTATTTACGCATCTATAAATATCTGAAACAAATATAGCCCTCCATCGTCCTCAAAACAACAATGTTTGAATACCTTCGAAACATAGCTAAATCCTAAGGGATATCATGCAAATATTTACAAAACCTGCAGATTCATTGTTTAGAAAAAATAAATCATAAATACGTTTTTAGGGAGAAATATATGTTTTAAAAATTTAGTGTTTCGATGCTACAAAACACTAAAGTTTTGCTTAGCGTATTGAATATTGGATTTCATTAGGCCACACGTGATCTTCTAAAAAATTGTATTGCGGTTTTTTTTATTAACTAAGTTATTTTTTAATTACTGTGATTAAATCTCTTGCTGCCTGGTAAGAACATTCATATCGACTCAGCAACTTTGTAAGTTTTTAAAATGATATTTAAAAACTAGAGTTTAAAAGCGACATTATTCAAGATTGACAAAACATTTAATGTATATAATTAAAATTAATTACTTTATTTTATTTTTCTTGTCCGAGTAGAAAACAATTTTCAAAATTTTTTATATATTGTTTATATATTTTTTTCTGCTATAACAATTACCGCACAGCATTTAAGGTTCATTTAGACTAACCGCAACAGTGATAAGCAACAACGACGAAACTTTTCAGGGCACGTTATTGGTTTTACATAACATATTAACCACGCCCTCACACTGCCTGATTGACGTTTTTTATTGAGTCATTGAAAGTGACTCTGACCCAGCCGATCCTGATTTGTTGGTTGCGCTATCCAAGATATACGCTCCGTTGTTAGTGTGGTCACCACAGCAACAGTATTAATCCAGAGGCAAAGTGTTTCTGTCACCAATGGTACGAATGCACCCTTATTAGTGCGCGCATAAAGCAAACAAAGTAGTTAGTCAATTACGACAAACCGGAATCGTCATCTGAAAAAATGATGAACTTTACGTACAGTATCTTACATAGTATTTTACATTTAAGCTAGAATTAATGCAGATCAAAAATACATAAATTTACAGAAATTTTCAAGGGAAAACAATTTTCCTTGATTGAAACCTTAAAATTGTTCAATCCGATTTCGTAATTTTTGCCAAATTCGACTTAATAAATCATACTGTATTAACGTAAGAATATAATTTCTTTCTTTCTAGGATTTGAATATAGAATTGCCATTTCAAAATATTTTAAAGATGGGTCATGAATTATTTTAAGGAAATAAAGAAAAAGGTAATTTCTAGTATTTCCATTCTTGTTTTCTTCAACGAGGTCTGAAGTAAGACATTTCTTTTTCAGCATCTCCACAACTGCCAACATCAGTTTCAAATCTGGAGGCATAAGAGTTAAAACAGGAAAAAAACTAAAAACAAGTCCGCCAAATTTGCTTAATGTGTTTTGGCATTTCTACGACAGCTTGGCAGATCAGTTATGCATTATTCTGCGGTATGAAATTGAAGAAATATTTTATTCAAATATTCTATGCTGAAGTTTATTATTCCTTTTCGTGGAAAGTTAATATTGCACAAATTCACTTAATTTAAAGATTTGCTTTAACACAACGATGCAACTGAATTTTTTTTTTTAAGTTATTAACACGTAAAAAATTCAAAATCAAAATAAACCCACTGCACGCATTAAATTGTTTTTATGTTTCTTTAGTGTATTATTTTCCTGTTCCTTTATTCCTTTTCTTTTTTCATTTTTCATCTTTGTTTATTTCTGCTATTATTTTTTCATTTTTTACTTTAATTTACTTTAATTATAGATTAAATATAACTTAAACTATAAAAGTTATTCTTTCCCATGAATTCAATTTTATTCACAATCATAAGCTAAGCGGCAATAGAAATGCTTCCAAGAGGTATAAAAAAAATATTAAATATTTCTTTCGGGAAATTACAGTTAGAGAAATTATGCTTATTACTCTGGATTATTACTATTTTAATTACAATTTACACATATAATTGTATAGTTGTATTTTCTGTTCCTCCATCTGGAATGAAACAAATTTCAAACTTCAGTTCGTGGTGATACCCTCGTTGAATATTTGTCAAAGCAGTTCAAAATCAAACAAATTAAATATGTCGAATTAAAATGATCTGTGATAAACTTCAAAATAAATTCCAGAAGCTTAGCCCTGAACATTTAGACCACACAGGTCAAAAATTGTCTTCTTCGATTCAAAAACCAGTACTTAAGAGCTCAATAGAAAAAAAAATATGAATTGACTTTTGAAACCAACTTTTTCATAATTTTCAAACACGTTGGGGAACTATAAGAAAAGTTGCTGCATTAGGTTTAACTATGTTCTGATTTTTCTTGACAAAAAATACCAATTTAATTAAAATTCTATTCTTTCTAATTTAATAACCAAATACTTTAAAATTCATTCATAATATGAAGATTTTAAAATAAAATTGCAAATCAGCAAACATAGATTTACGTTTAGTTATTAATCACCAAATTAAACAAAATATATGAATACAATGTAAGTAATCATAGGCACTCATCCTGGGGGGCAGAAAAACGAAATGCATGCCAAATAAAGTGTTAAACATGTTTTAGACAGTTGGAAATATGTTCATTCGTAGTACAACTGGTCGTATTAATAGGAAAGTTTTTAGTTTTATGTTTTTATTTTCCAAACAAACGCAGAAACAAAAATGATAAAGAAAACTAATTTCAACAAATTAAAAAGAGACTACTTACCTGCGTACAAATTATCGTAATTTTTGGTTCATTTTTATCACATATATCACTTTTTTCTGTTAGGTTAAGACAGTCATTTCAAAACGAAACACAAATATTTTATGAAAAAATAAAATTTACGTATGATGAGGACGATGTTGACGTGAAATTCTCCTTTAGAAATTTGTTATACTTAGTGCTGCAGTAAGTTTCAGCATTTAACTAAAGAAATGTAATAATCAAACAGTGTTTCAATATACATGTGCATAAAAGAAGGGAACATAAAATATGAAACTGGTCAGCACAAAAGGAAATAAAAGGAAAATATAAATAATTAAACTAAATAATAAAAATGAAAAGAAAATAAGAAACATATTTCAATACAACCTTCTTTTTTTCTTTCTTTCTTTCTTTTTTTTACATTTTTTAGTTGTTCTTAAGGAAACTTCACTAGTACTAACTAATGGAAAAAAAAAGAACCGTTTATTTCTTCAGAAAAAAAAAATATCGTTTCCAAAAAAAAAAAAAAAAAATTAAAAAAAAAACCTTAAAAAAAGAAAGGAAAATAAAAAAAAGATAGATAGAGTGAAATAAAATATTTACATTAATATTATACTATTTCTATTGTATCAACGATAACGTTATTTGCTCTGTTCAGTTTCATAATAGAATTCTCAAACTCTTTTAAACGTTTGTGCAAAACTTCAATTTGGTAGGTATTCAATTTGTTAATTGCCAATAAATATTATTTCTACGGAGAAGATTTTTCTCCCGTTTTTTGGAATTAAAAAAAATAATAAGAAGAAAAATATATATGTATAGACTAACTACCAGTTCTCGTATTTTTGGCGCACATTTTTTTTCTGATGTTAGTGATTTTTTACATAGATAGCTTTGAGTTTCCCACGAGCTGAGCACAAATTCTATTGATAGGTACTTTAAACTGCACCTAAAGCTACCAAATGAAAAGTATTTTCATACACCTATTCAATGCCAAAAATTATTTCTAATGAGATTTGTTCGAAGTAAATTCGCCATTTTATTCAGGAATGATGAAAAATCGAATAAAAACATTATTTCTGGCCGAACCTAATGTTATAACACATTTTATGACCTATTGATAAATTCAAAGTTAAACATTAACCGTATAATGCATCTAAACCTCATAGGAGGTCATATTTGCTTTAAGATGCCATTCAGATTTGCATTCGTGCTGTAATTTGCATGTAGTCCTCATTTGGAAACTAAAAACAGTTCTTGGAAATCACACAAGGTTCCATAGGCCATTCAAGATGGTTAAAAGGATATGATCTCTTGGAAGTCCATGTATGACTTAAGAAAGAAGTGAAAATCGCATTTTCAAATCAAACTTTGTTTGTTTCTTATGGAGGGCATATTACTGGAAAGGTTGGTATAATTTTAATCTTCTTAAACCTTATAAATGAAATTTGAATATGCAGTTTTTCTATGTTCATTATTACATTGATTAAATGTACCACAAAAGCACATAATGTCCTCAGATGAGGACACCAATTTGAGGACCATACAGGACAAACATCTTTCTATGTTCATTATTATATTTATTCAATGTACTACAAAAGCATATAATGTCCTCAGATGAGGACACCAATTTGAGGACCATACAAAACAAACATTTTTCTATGTTCATTATTATATTTATTCAATGTACTACAAAAGCATATAATGACCTCAGATGCTGACACCAATTTGAGGACCTTACAGGACAAACATTTTCAAAAAGAAATTATTACACCACAGTCCTGGGATACTAAATGGGTTTGTAGCGCATCGATTTTTTTTTACAACTGAAATTGAAAATGCGTGCATGAGAGGGTTACATATATATCACGAGTTGTATCAGTAAGTTTTGTGATTTATCCATGCTTTGTAAACTCACTTGAAGTTTCTGATTCCATCTCCTAACTTTTACAATAATTTTACAATTTTTGTTTTCTGAAGGACAAATAGAGAAATAACGCAGGACATGTTTCAGATTTTTGTTTAGCTTTAATTTCCTAGTTTTGTATCCAAGCAGTGAAAAAATAATTTCTTGTAACTTATAATCGCATTGCTAAGATTTTATTGAAAATTTATGAAGCAATTCGATTTATTTAATGTACTTCTAAAACACGATATTTCTATTCATTCAAGAAAACCGAGGGAAGTATTTACGGCTAAATGTAGAAGAAAGTTTTAAAAATCTAAAGTGAAACCACAGTATTATAAATTTGAAAGAAAAAAAAACATTTTATTACAAAAGAAGGAGAGGAAGAGGGAAACTTTATGCAATCCCGTATTTTAATAGTGATCTTTTTTTTTTTCTTGTATTTTTTTAAAATTTTATTTGATGCCTAAAGGAACTATGACTTCCATATTCACTTTTATTGCTATTTTTCGTTAAATAAAAAGGTATAACGAATCCAAAAAAGTAATCAAATCATAAATTTTTAACTTCATTTCCGTTCTGAAACATAAACCTAATACGCGCTTTTCCATTTAGAATATTGCACTTAAAATATCACCTCCTTGCATTAAAATTGATACTGACACTTTTTTGCAGCATAAATACTGTAATTTATTTCGCTTACGTTTTGTTACTGTTTAAATCAATTTAAAAGAGAGTAAAATTGCGTGTTTTTAATGAGACTTCTCTTTTATTAAGGCGTGATAAAAGTTTTATAAACTTTTCAATAAAGTTGATTATTATCTTTCGAATAAAAATCACAATGGTTTAGAAATAATTAATATTTCAATTTTGATGAAGGTTTCAACGTGTTTTTAGGAGCATGTTTTTAAGTAATTAAAGAGGCGCTTTGTAATTTAATTAGAAAAAAAATTAACTGATTTTTTTACTGGTGCACTGTAATCGCTTTAAAGCACTCTCTTATCAATTAAGTTTTGACTTTTTAAACGTACCAATCATTTTTTCTTTTCTAAATATGAAAATAAGATTTTGGGTTTAAAACTGGCTTTCCCAGTATTGTTGGGAATATATGAAGCGGAAGGAAAAAATCATTGTAATTAATCGTTAAATTATTATGTTCAGTATATAGTTTTTATTTCTAATTGAAAATGAAATACTTGGAGTGTGGAGCAATGAGGTTTAGTTTGAAGCAGGTTTGGAGTCGGAGTACAGAATTTTGTCGTGTTCCATTGCTCTTTTATTTTTCATTAAAATTTCATTGCTTTTTTTTCTTTCCAAAATGACGCGCTTTTACGCTTTAATACAGGGTGCGGCACCATAATTTCCTTTTTTGAAATGTGCGACTTTCAGGCTATAAATGTTGTTGCCGGGTGGGAGTTGTCTCATTCCAAAGGGATGGTTCTAAAGTTTTGTTCCCACCTTGGTCAGTCGCCATTCTACATTGGAATCTCGGAGGAGCGTACGTTTTCTATCGAGGTCTACTTTTCGAATGAACACTCAGTGATTTGAAGTGGCTAGCAGTTTCCCGGATTTGAGCCCCTTGTGATTTTTCTTCGGGGCTTTTTTGAAATATCGACTTTATGTCAATCGTTCAATGACCCTACAACACCTGAAGGCCAGCGTCCAGGCTGAAATTGCTAATATACCCGCTGCTATGTTGGTAGGATCGTGACGAGCGCTAGAATTCGGCTTTCAGTGCATGGGGAATAGGGAGCGTCACCTACCTGGTTTGATTTTCAAAACTGTGTAAAACATAACTTTAGGCATGTACCTATACTATAAAAAAAATTTAAAGTTTATATGATTCATAAAACGGGTTTCATTGAGCTTTGAAAAAAAGAAGCTATGCTGCCGCATCCTGTATTAGTTTCAAACGAACAACGACAAATGAAAGATGATTTTTTGGTTTGTTAATTTTATTTTTAAAAAAATAAACAGGAGGATTCAAATGCATTTTTACCGCCTAATAAGAATAACATATGACACATTGAAATCCTTTGAAGTTCTTTTATCTTTGATCAGGACTAATTGCGATTATTTTTGGACTCTAGAAACTATACTGTTACATAACGAATTTTTAAGTGTCACTTTTACGCTGAAATTAATTCTTGGACGTCTGTTAAAAATATTTTTTGGTTTCTATTAATTTCACCAGTTTTTTAATATGTACTAACTACGAGTATAGAGAGATGCTTGTAAATACCAAAATTAAAACGTGTAGTTAAAAATTACTAGCACGAAATCTTCTTCACTCTATAAAAAAATCGACACATTTATTTTTAACTATTTTCAAATAATACTATGAATTATTGTAATTGAAATACAATTCTTTAATGACAAGTTAATAGTAGTGAGACAGCGTAGTGAAAAAACGCAGCGTAGAAACAGCGTTGCAAGTTGTAAGGCATACAAATTAACATGATAAAATGCAAGAGGCGATATTTCAAAGACACATGCAGATGTGTTGCCAAACTTTTTTCAAAAAAAAAATTATCATACTAATGGATCTCAAAACTATGTATGCTCGTTTGCATAGGAGAACTACGTTCTTCTAGATTATTTTAATAACCTTTTATTTGTGTTTTATTGTTATTCCCTTACGAGCAACAAAAAACGTGATGAGCTCTCTTTCAAGAAGCCCATTATCCATTCCCGTTTTTATCTTCGTCTCTGTCCTCACAACAAAAAAATCTTTAATTTTAAAGATACTTCATTTCATTTCATTCATTTCTTATCTAACTACTTATTAACTGAGCTAACTTATTTAAAAAGGGAAATGAGATTAAAAGGATATGCCCTCGTTCCCTCACTTTCTTCTTTTTGTAACCGCTGCAAACCAATCAGACTTGTTGTTTCACCATTACCTAAGTAGTTCAATTTTAAAACCTTTATTTTAGTTTATTTTTATTTTCGAAAGGAAACTGCATGATTTGGAACGCTCATTTGGATCTTTGCATGAAAGGAACGACTGATTTTTACAGCTTTTCCTATTATCATTTTGCGATTTAAAAAAAAAAAGTTTATTGGTGATTTATGCAATAAAAAAGAGGATGAACATTTGAAAATTATAATACGTAAGTTCTGAGTAACACCTAACAAAAAACTGGTTTTGTTAAATTTCTTACTTTTCTAAAAATCATTCATTAATATCATACAGCCCCTAAAACGGTAGCAAAATCTATTGAACATTATTAGCTGAAATTTTGGGCATTTATAAAAAAGTTTCTCCAAATTATTTTTGTCATCGAAAAAAGATAGTTCTCAAAGGACAATTTTCAACTTTTATTTGAAATTGTAGTCCTTGTTTTTTAATGAAAATAATTACGTTTATCCTTTGAAAAGTGACAACAGTTAAGTTATAACCGACATCAAGGAACCAAAATTATTTTTTGAATAAATGAAATCGCAGCATTTTCAATAATAGGATTTTTTTCCTTCTCAATGACTAATAAAAAGATTTAATTCAATTTTTATTGCAAAAGATAATTAAACTTATTTTCATTACTTTTCAGAAGTGGTGACAGAAGACCTGAAATTGGTTTTACTTTCATCATTCCTTACAACAATTCAGAGTTATTTGCTGGAGTGACAGTTTAAGAAAAGAAATCCTGAAATTTTAATTTACATTTTTGATTGTACTTTCCCGTTTTATTGCCTTTATTTTTACAAAACTTCAGAAAAATTACAAGATGAGAGGGTTGAAGCAACAAGATAATGAAACAGATTTTAAAAATATTTGTTATTAAATGGAATGAAATAACAAAACAATTTATTACGCTTTCAGGGATTTAAAATCAGAACTTAAACGTAGATGTATTTTCTGGAAACAATAATTATCAGTAAAGTGACATCTTCATGCATCAAATACACCATAAAATGATTTTTGGGCAACCAATTATTATTATTATTATTATTTTACTATTAGTTTTTTTCTGTTAATGAAAACGATAATTTGCTTGTCTGTAGATATATGCAATTTGCGAAGGGCCGAAATCGTCCGAACGGTTTTCATTAAATTTGGAGGGGGGGGGGGGATTGTTTGACGAATAGGGATGTGCATTTCGAAATTGTTTTTTTTTTTTTTTTAAATTTAATTTTGATCCTTGTCTATTCCAAATTTAAGCGAAATTTTAGTAATAATGGTCAGCTTCAGTAACAATGACAGGTAATGAAATAAAAAAGTAATGGTTTCATATAAAGCACAAGGACGGTAGCGCGAACGATTTTTTTTTTTATTTACGTAGTACCTAGAGCCAAAGGGGTGAAAGTGACAAAATTGAAAATTTGGAGCTAATTAGGGAAAAATGACAGGGAAAGCACCATTCCGTATCGTGCCAAGAGAATTTAGTGGTATCCTTAAGAGGTGCTGTTCTCCAGCGTCATTTAAAAAAAATAACATTAAGCTATAACTAAATGGCTAATGTTAATAACTCATTCATTTGTGCATTAGCTTTTTACACATTTAGCTATTTATTGGTCGAGCCTATTTTCCTTCATTAAAACTTATATTAATTTAAATTACGAAACTTTGAACTTTTACGCTGACGTAAATGTCGACAAAATAAATAAGCAAATACAGTTGGCTTATTTATTTTGTTGTACATCTCTTGATCTTTAATCAATTAAGCTTATCAAACTTATTATTCATTATTTAATTAAGTAAGTATTGAATTTTTTACACCACCTAGCAGAGGAATTCGGAAAATTGAGAGATCCGCTTCAAAGAAGTTGTACTATATACAGAGTGGTCCAAAAAATGTATACACTAGTTGACAGTAAATATCTTTATTTTAAACATCATTTTTTAATTTCAATGCTCTGTAACAAGATTTTAAATTGATATTATAAAATGTGCTTACAATTACATGTGCCTCGTAGGCCAGATCTTTCAAGCTCACTTCAGATCTTTCAGTACGTTCACTGTCAATGAGTGCATATATTTTTTCAACCCCTCTGCAAAATATATATATATATATATGTGTATATATATATATATATATATAAATAGATAGATAGATTGATAGAAATGTATATGTATAGAAAGGGATACATAATATATGCTGAACGAGCAGGCATGATGGCGTCGTGGTAAGGCGCGGAGCTCGTAGGTCCCAGGTCTGAGGATCGAGCCTGGCAGTGTCGGTGGAATTTCAAGATGCAGAAAATCGTCTGCGTCCATATCGTATGATCGTGCGGCATGTAAAAGATTCCTCGAGTAGACAATTGGCTTGAATGCTCTCGGCTAAATTAAATTACTAGTACAATTTCGCCTCAACAGAGTCCAGGTGCTCGCCCTTTCAGGTGAAGAAACCGGACATCAAAATTCTCATGCGGCGATGGAACCACATTCATCGTGTTGCCGATGAAAAAGATGGTACCAATCACTCGGGAACGCACTAGGTATGCAATAGGCAGAAGGCAACAGCAGCCCATTAGAAATTTTAAAAATGTGTGCTGAATGATGATGTAATTTATTTAAAACTTTAATGAACGATTGCTATGAAAAATAATCATTAAATAATTTACTTTCAAATAAAAATGTTAAAATTTAAACATTTTGTTTTAAACTTTTTTTGGAAAGTAAGAAATGTGTGTTTCTTAAAATATCAGAAACTTTCTTCATAAAGATAAAGGCTTTCGTTATCTAGCTTCGAAAATCATTAAATTAAATTAAGATTTTAGCGAGCATCGATACGTACCTGGAAAGTTCGAAAACCCCCTCGCTGTTTATTTGGCTAATTACGATGCTGTTCAGAGACTAAATTAAGCCCCATTCCCTAAACGGCAGTTCATGGTGCGAGAGAAAATCGATACACTATTACGAGAGGGTTAGGACTCTTGCGTCGTGTTTTAGTTTTAGAATACTCGTATCGTAAGAAATAAAAACAGAGAAAAAATGCAAGAGTAATGCATTATCAGACAATTTTGAAATGACGATATGTATATTTTCTCATCTTCTACCCTCCCCAATTGTTTTTAGAAAAACGGCTTTTTTAAAAAAACCAAAATATGAATTTTTAATGCAATTTTAGAAAAAAATTACAAAATCCGAAAACGTTTTTGCCACCAAAATAATGTAATTAAACGGGCCGCTACATCGTGTCGTTCCAGTTCCAAGGAAACGCCAAATAATCACCTAGTCTCACGTTGCTTTGTTTACTTCAGGTGTACACTCCTCGTCAAGTAGACCATAGCTATAATGTTTATTTTCTCAACTATTTCTCCTCGGGGCAATTTCTGATGCTGGCATAAATAACTGAGTGATTTGTCAAATGATCATCCTTACATTCCGATACTTGGAAAAAAACTTTTAATTCATATAATTTTAAGCCATAATATCACAAAGATTTCAGAGATTGATGATCGCGCTCCCATTTTAAACTAAAACCATTCAAAGCTGAGCCTCAACAAATTTATACCATATGTTACGCACACCCTGATTATAGAATACCAAATGATGTGTAGCTTGACTACACTGCTGTTACATTTTCTGCCACGCCGTTATTTTTAACTTACGGACAAACACGTTATATATTTTAAATAATATTGCTCATGATTGTAACTAAATTTCATTGAAAATTTTAAGTAAGCAGTTCAAAATTTCTATTCTACGATTATATTTTTACTTAGTGGAATGTTCAAATTCCACATGTAATTTGTTTGAACTATGTAATTTTTTTCTCACGAACACATCTTGACATCCAAATCCCTTTTCATACAGAATTACAGATGTGCCATTTACCAAATAAAAACATTAAGCGTGTGATTTCAGTGTGTCTAACGATACAAAGGAGCTGATGTGATTTCTGCAACAAAGCTTGAACAGTAATATCTTCAATTGAAACCAAAAAGAGACCAGGTAAAGTAAGAGAGCATTTTTCTCGATAATCTTTTAACTATTGTATCTCTAATGCGTGTTTTATGTCATTGAATGAAAGAAGCGAGAGACATAATACAATAGTGAATGTTCGGAGAAGAAGTCTTTACAATGGAAGGAAGAATCAAAGGATAAGTTTTTCTTCTCTGCTTGAATAGGAAGAATTTTTGAAACAATGAACCAGTTTCCTTTAGAAGACAAAACTATTCACTCTATAAGATGACTGCCTCTTTCATTTTGTATCCTAGTCATTCCGTTTTTGTTCAATATTCTTTACACAGATTTACGTATAAAATATAAAAATTGCAAACATTTGGGCCCCTCACACATCCACATAAACACATTAAAAATGGACGAAAATAATGTTGTAAAATAAATATTGACATTTCAGTTTTACAAAAGATCAGTTTTGGGTAAAGTACAATGAGCTGCATATCAATAGCTGAGTCCCAAGCCATAAAAAAAGTTATTTTTAGATTCAATTAAAATTCAACTTAAAAACCATGAATTTAGATGTAATATAATTTCAGTGCTAAAAATATGAACATACCTATGAACATAAATCATTAAAATATTTTCTAAAGGCACTTACAATTTAAAATCTGAAAGTAATAGAAGAAATTTCCTACATTTTAAAATTTTACTTCTTTTCTTTCCCATTTTTATTTATCAGAATATTGAGAAACATAAAGTAATTTCAACTCAAAATAAAAAATGATCCAGTGCACGATGGCTTCAGTGAATACGAGAAAAATATACATTTACGTGTGCATTATTTTCAAGAGTTTTTCTACAATTTTACTGAAACATTTGCTTTGGAAATCATATGTGAATTTACTTCATGATATGCTTTAAAACAAGTCTTACAAAATTGGCAATTTAAATACTAAATGTTTTACAAAAATTTTCTCGAAAGATGCATCCTCTCGAGAAATGTACTATGCAGTTGTAAGGAACTGAGATTTATGAGTTGAAAAAAAAACTTCCTGATCTTTATTCCTATCTTCTTAATAATGTATAAGATGTAGGAATATTGCTTTAAGTTTGTGTTGCTCTTATACGAGCAGAACGAAAATATTTTCAATTTATTTCCAGTGTTAATTATTTTCAATCATTTCGTTCCTTTTTTTTTAAATTTTTATTGAAACGTGTGCATATTTTTGTTTCTTAAGAACAGAATATTTTATGATATTGTATTTGTTTAAAAAAA
Source organism: Octonoba sinensis (assembly GCA_038502835.1). NCBI lineage: Eukaryota > Metazoa > Arthropoda > Arachnida > Araneae > Uloboridae > Octonoba > Octonoba sinensis. Next base: position 11,048,161 of record CM076599.1, read on the forward strand.
AAAAAAAAACAGAAAAAGAAAGGAAAGAAAAATAACTCTTAGAAATACCTCTCGTGGGAGGTTTAAAATGGCAGAGTTCATTTCACTTACTGCAAAAATGTCCCCCAATTTTTTTTTTTAATAAATAGGTCATTTTTCAGAAAAGGGGACAAATGCATGTCCCGCACGTGACAGCTATATTTCATTAAATGAGTAATAATTAAGAACTGTATTGAGGAAAACAGCTTAGGCCTTTGAAATCGCAGATCGCAAAAAAAGACATTGTTCATTAACGTTTCTAATTGCTCTTTTTAATAATATGTATTAATTAGGTGTGAAATATTTTCCGTGGATTGCCCTAATACAAGTTCTTCCCTACTATCAAGTTCAAAGGAAGTCTAGATAGACGTCTATTTATACTAAAAGGCATTTACATGGGATCTTCTGGATTTCCCTTCAGAATATCAATATTTTGTTTACTGTTCTAAAATAAAGCCCAATATTCTGTTATCGAGCAAATATTAACAAAATTTAAACCTAACCAGCAGGAAATGCATTTTGATATCACAAACAAGATAATGAAAGTTCATTTTATGGATATTGGGGGCTCTAAAACAGTTATGAGGAGATTAGGTTCCTCATTGAAACCTACCGATTTGGAGAAGAGCAGGGTTTGCATAACATAAACAGACCAGGCGTAAACTCTAAAGGTTTGATATGCAATTCTGGGTGCCGTATTATAGTTACGAATCGAGGCTTACGGTTCAGTTGATGAAAGCTATGGTGGCATTATAATTGCTTGGCAGTTTTCGGACAGATATTCAAGGTGACATATTGATCATTTATAACTATTGATTATGGCTTCAATAGCATCAATGGCATTCAGAGCTTTGATAGCCAAATATTTATCACTATTTCTATTAGAATTGTCAAAATAGGATTTTAAATGCGTTATTTTAGACTTCGATTTTTAATTAACTTTTCATTTTTACTATTGAAATTAAAATCAATTTTAACCTGTATATGTATTACTATATTCCTCTTTTTTAATTACCTTTTTGGTTCTCTTAATGGACGTAAATACAGTCCGACCACAGTTTTGACACTTGGGCGGAAAAAGACGAATCCGGTCGAGTTTTAGAGTTCGTTTAGTAGCACGTGAATCACAATGTTAGCTTATCTGTTTGTCATAGCAATGAAGTAATCAAATTTTATAAACTCGCATCATCAGATCGAAAGAAATACAGTATGCAAAACGTCAAAGCAATCGAATTTATAAACTGGCATCATCACATCGAAAGAAATACAGTAGGTGAAAAGAACTAAAACGAAAACTGAATACGGCTCATTCCTTATACAAGCAGTTTCTCCTGTGAATATGAATGGATTCTTCTTGGCACTCTGCCAGTCAGAGGTCGATTTTTCCCGATAGAACTGTCCAGATAAAAATTATACCTATTTTTACCGCTGTATACGGGTCTTTTGAAACCTTTAACATTTTAGGAAACCTTTAAAATTTAGGAAACAGTAAAAATCCAGTTTAAATTTTTTTTTTTTTTACTTGAGGAAAGCAGTAAAGGCCTAAAAGAGCAAAGTAACAAGACTCCACTAACACAGGTATGTTTGTGAACGTTTATCATTTGGAAGGTTCTCACTTAGTTGAAGAAATGTGTCCTTTTAAATCTCGCAACACCGCATTAAAAATACAGGTATAATTCAGTGAAGTATAACTTCAATTAAGAAAAAAGTAAATAAAATTTAAAGAAAACTTTCTTTTTCTCTAATCTGTGATTAATTTTCGAAAGAGGCGTGATCACTTACTCTGTTATTCATAATCGTAGCCTGATTCCAGAGTAACATGTGAGTTGTTATCCGTGAGTTGTGATTCACGATAATAATTTCGAATAATAAGAGAAATTACTTCGGGATTTTAGTTTGACAGGAGTTTGAGAACAATATTTTCTCTCTAAATCGGAAGTTACTGTCTGCCGTAGAGTAACCCACGAGCAACTCTTAATTATGAATAAGAGCGTTAGTTAGACGGTGATTATCATTGTTCTGAATAAAAGAGAGGTTTCGCAGGCACTTTTAGGTTTTTCTTTTTAATTTAAAATTTAATGAGCTACTTTTCTACGGGCGCCTCCAGAATGAAAATTACCATTTTAGTACGATTACTGCTATAGGTGTCTGCATGGAAACAAATGCTTTTATTATAGTTTTAGAGCCCAAAATGTGTGCGAAAAAAAAGGAATAAGTAGGATCGCACTAATTTTTGAATCACTGAAACAATAAAATTGAAAAAAAATAATTAACCCTATTTTGACGTCGTAAAAAAGTTACTGATTTTTATCCTGCGAAAGTATTTTATGCGCTCAACAATGAATTACTTCTAGTCGTGTCAGTTTTTTGCATTTAAATTCCTATTGGATATAATGGTATATGAGTAATAAATGTAATCAGTTCAACTGGTAAAGTGCGAAACAGATTGTGCCAAGGTGGAGTGATTATTAACTCTAGAACTCTAAAAATATAAAAATATATAGAGAAAATTATGCATAAATACCTTTGTACTTATTCAATAAAAAGATAAGAATTTAACCGAAAATGATATAATCGCATTGAGACCATTTCTTCTTATTTTCAATGTTTTTGGAATTTCGATAATTTTTTCCCAACCAACCGCTAATTGAAGTTAGAGGACTCAAAGACTTTAACAGTATTAAAAACAACTTTATCAGTTGCTAAATTAAAGACTTCAACAACACTAATACAATGCTGCCAGTTGCTCAGTTAAAGAATTAAACAGCACTAATAACAATACTATAAGTTGCTTAGTTAAAGAAGTTAACAACACTAATATCAATACTACCAGTTGCTCCATTAAAGAATTTAACAACACTAATACCAATACTATCAGTTGATCAATTAAAGAATTTAACAACACTAATAACAATACTACTGGTTTCTCATTTAAAGACTTCAACAACACAATTAACAATAATACCAGTTGCTCTGTTAAATAGTTTAACAATACTAACACTTGAAAATATTTTTGTTGCCTGCAGACAATAAGAAAGGTAATAATAATTTAACTTTGTGCAAGTAAACTACAATAAAAAATAATTTTACGTTAAGAAAGCACAAATAAGCATTAAAATGCATAAGCATTTATTAATGCTTATTACGATTAATGCATTTTAATGCTTATTTGTGCTTTCTTAACGTGAAATTATTTTTATTACATTAAGAAAGGTGTGAAATAATTAAAAAGTTTTGTAATTTAATTGCGATTTTTTATCAATGAGAAGCTCTTTAATTTTAGTAAAAGTAAGCGCGTTACGTAAAGTTTAAAGGATACAAAAATAACTAGGAAAATGAGTAAGTATAATTTATGTATTGTCTATAACACTAGTGCTGTTTTTTTTTTTTTTTTTGTCGTTTAAATAACTTATCAAATGATTAAAACAACAAGATTAGCAATGGATGCCTTTATTCTTGTATACTCTTTTGACAACTTTCGAAAATCCCAAATTTATATGTTTTGCTTGCACATTTTCAAAATAAATGTAGAGATAAGTTTTGAAATGTAATATTTTGCTTTTCCGATAATGTTGGACATTTGTTTCTATTTCTGAAAGTCATTTCCGAGAGAACGGACTTTCATCCTTCTCAAAAATTGAAAATTGAATCCGAATAACCTCTTTAAAAAAAGTTATTTTCGGTTCCTACCTTCAACGAAAACGTTCGATCAAAAGTTTTGCTCCTTTTAAAAAATTGTCAACATTTATTCACAACCGAACAAATAGTTAAACATTACTCTAAATTAATTTGCTTTTAGAACTGATGTGGATATTTAAGTATTTGCATTTAATCACAAGCATTGCTTTTTAGCCTACTTTCCCGTCAAAGTAAAAAAATAATAATAAAGCATGAAAGAAGGCTTAATGTATCGTGAAAATATCGTTAGAAATCAAGAAAAGTCGAAAATAAGTTAAGTAATTAAATAAAAATTGAAAAATAAAAAATTTGAAAGTAGGGTTTTGAGATGGGGGAAAAAGTGTGTCTGTCGGTCTGTCTGTCGGTCTGTCCCCCCCCCCTCTAACCCCCTAATAACTTTTGAACGAATTGTCCGATTGGAAAAATTCTTTTTGCATTCGAAAGATCTCCTCGAGGACATCTCATTTCCGTATTTTACTTTTTAATTTGAACAATTTTTTGTTCAATTTTGAACAGTTCAAAAAATTTTAACATTAGCGCCTATAGGCGAAAATGAAGCAAATTATGTAAACTCTGAGTACAAGATCCAAGTTCCAATGAACAAGCTCACTGGAAGAAGTTCTTGGCGTGAAATATTGATATGAACAATTTTTGTTCATTTTTGAACAATTCAAAAAAATTTAAGATACCGCCTACGGGGAAATTTCAATCCTGTATAAATCCTGATCTAACGGACCGATTTGTTTGGAACAAACTTTATCGGAAAGCTCCTATGACGTAGAACATGTACAAATGGAAAGTTCATCCAGAACTAACGAGCCTATTTTCCTATGAAATTTTTAGATCGGGATTTTTAAGAATATTTTTAAATTAATGAATGATTAAATGAATAAGCGAAAGAATGAATGAATAAATGAGTGCATAAATACATGAATGACTGAATAAATGAATGATTGAATGAATATGTATTAACCGTTGAAAAAGGTATATTTGAAGCAGTTAAGAACTAAAGCTAAACGAGAAAGACAGAGAGAGAGATAGCTAGATTATAAATTTGAAGCTGGTGTATACGGGAAAGTAGGCTCGTATAGTTCTAGACGGAACTTCTTGTTAATTATTTTCATTATCACGATTATTATCATTATTATTATTATCTAAATTATTATAACATTTTGTTCTTAACTAATGATTGCATAAAAATGTAAAATATTCTACACAGTAAAAAAGTTCTGCACAAGTACAGAGAAATATTTATTAAATAACATATAATGGAGCACATGAGATCTGTTACTAACAGTTTAAAAGTTGTATATAAATTTATAAATAAACGCTTAAGATCTATGACTACCAGTTAAAAAAATGTCGAAAAATACATTATATATTGCTAGCGTATAATTTAATTTCCTCTCTAGCTGCAGCCTGCTAGCTCTCGGCGGACAGCCTTCCCGGCTCCGGAGGCACCACTACTCTGGCATATTATCTGTTGCTGTAAATTTACAGATTGATTTCTGTTTTTTATTCTCATTAATTTCCTTGTTCAAATACTTTGTAGTTTCTTTGTTTTTAGCTCTCTTGTTTTAACATCAGACTCCAGATAAATGATTTCTAGGAGATTCTCATGTATTTTCGGTCAAAAATGTTTTAGTGTCGCTAGTGCAATCGATCTCGTGCAAAGTTTTTCAGGTACAAAGAGTTTTATTTCAACATTTAATGAAATCAGGGCGAATTAATATTTTAGTTTACACATAATAAAGACCAATTAATAAAGAATTCATTTTAAAATACCAGCTAATACGGTACGACAATCTAGATAGGACAAGAAAGACGTTCCTTGTAGATGGCATTTTAAGATACTTGTAAGATGCGTCAAAACTGTAATTAAGGCGACATCCTTAATATTGAAAGGTAGTAGTAGAGGCATGGATCATTGAATAGAAGCTTAAGAGGGAGGCTTTTCCGCTTTGTAAGGCGAATATTGATAAATGAATCTAAGAGTGCTTAGAACGTTTCTTTCGTCTAACACTTTAAATTAGAAACTACAATATGAAGAACAATGACATGATGGAAAATTTAAAATGTAACCCTGGGGGGGGGGGGGTAGATCAGTTGGATATGCATGTCCCTCTTTTATGTTTCAGGTGGATACTCGGTGGTTCTAAAATAGGGGTAAGAACTGCATTGACTTTAAGAAGAAAGGGTATGATTAAAAAATTGATTAATATCTTTAGAAATAAATAAGTGTTTGTGTGTGTTTTTTCTCAGCTGCTCATAGTTTTTCCTTAAATCAATTTTCCAAAAGAATATTAAATTCAAATTATATTTTCTATATATAAGCCACAATTGTTCTAATAAAAACTTAATGAATGCTGCAAATGACAGGAATTACATTCATAATAGTGTAATTAAAGTTTCCAAACTTTTAAATTTTAATACGTGCGAAGGTTTAGAGAAAAATAGAACAACAAAGACAAATAAACGAATATATATATATATATACAATAATTATCACTAACTTATAATCTAGGGTTTAAGAAGTTGAAGCAATTATTAATTTATTATTCCCTAAGCTGATATTTAAAATTTACTTAGCTTTTTAGTGTTTCAGAAAAAAGTTCATGAATGTAGCTAAAATGCGTTTAAAAATGTGATAACGATTAATCGATTAAGAATAAACTCAAAGAAAAGACATTGTACAAAACAATTAAGATAATTTGAAAATCAAAACGGTTTTGAAACTTCCAAAAAAATAATGAGAAGAACAATGAACCAAGATAATAATGCGTTAATAAACCAGGCGTAAAATTAAAAGCGCATGTCAAGGCGTACAGCATTTTTTTTTTTTTAATTTTTTTCCTGACATCTATATTTACTCTATTTTGTATCTCAGAAGGAGGGCTCAGGCATGATTTTATGTGGTAGTAAAAACAAGCAATTATCTATTTTCAAGAATGTGATATAATGTAATTTTCGATAAATATTAACAATGACGTAAGGTTGTTTCAGGTTTCAACATCAGTTTTGCGATATATCGTATATATATCGCAAAAATATAATTGATAATAACTGTGTGCGAAAGAAAGCTAATCCAAATCCAATAACAACTTTTTATGTAACAAGTTCTATATGAATTACGATTAAGTAAACAGAAAATTAAAAAAGTTGGCCACCAGTTACTTTTTCTATTTGTAGTTAATTTTCTAAAATTTCTTCTAGTCCCGTAAAACCAAAGGTTTTAAAATCTTTTCGATTTAAATTAAGTACGTTAATTATTTGAAAATACTCTAAAATGTTTCTGTGGAGATAATTATCGTTTTTTAATCATCTTTCTGCGAAATGGTAGAGTTCTCAGCTTATGGTAAATTATTGCCAAAATTAACTTTCTAACTTCTACCATTAAGCTGAAAGTTATCATTTTTTACCATGTTCTGCTCATTTTCTAGCTTTTAATAGGTCTAATATTTTTCGATAAAATTAAGCTAGGCTGCTCTGTTAAATGGGGTCTTGCCGTTTAGTAGAAATACATGTAAGCAGCAGTTTTGCTTCGTTTTGAGAATATTTAGTTTGCTTGAATTTTTATAAGATCTAATAAACGCATTTCGCATATATATTTTGTAGTTTTTATTTTATAGTTATGTGAAAATTCCCATCTATAAGTCATTTAAAAATATTCATCGCACACAGTAGAATTTTACGCTATTTTTAACAACCAAAGCAGGCAGTTTTTAAAAGAAAAAGAAAAACACCCACTGCTATAAGGCAAAAATTTATATGGTTATGTACACGAATATAAGCGCCCATAGTTTGTAGAAATAAATTACGTTTTTGTTTTATTGACTGATATTTTGAGTCCAAGAGACCTGTTGATGTTACATTTGTGCCAAAAACTTTCACATTATACGGTTGAATGTACTTATTATTATTATATTTATTTCCACGAGTAAAGGCATCAAACAATTTTTATAACAGATTCTAGCTTCTTTCGTAAAACAGCAGACTAAAAAATTCTTACATAGCTTCGCTGTGTTGAGTTACAAAGAAGTAAAGTAATTAGATTGTCCCATATTGTATTAGTTGTTTTAAAATCACACTTCCATTTGTAATTTGTAAAGTTTTTATTTATTTTATTTTTTTTATTTTTTTTTGAAAAATAACAAATTGTACCAGCGTATCTACAAAATATTCATACTGACAATAACGAAGCTAATTGCTCCGTCCATAAAGGTATAATGGCCCAAATAAAACTGTAGTTCGTAGATTGCAAATTGTTGCTACTGTAAGCGTTTTTAGGTCTTTTTTTTTTTTTTTTTTTTTGCATCATTCTCAAAAAATACAGAATTTATTTTTGTTACATTGATAGGTAATACAGAAGAAGGAACAAAATATTAAACATTAAAGTTCAAATTTACATTTGCTTTTTATTTACATTTCAAAAACATATAATTCAAGAATAGATTCTAACTTTAGAATATAAGGATAAAGTTACCATATGTGTTTCAGATGCAATAAGAGTGATAAATAATCGACTGTAGTAAAAATTGTTCTTTTTAAGCAAGCGTCTTCATTAATGTTCCAGAAGATGATGACGATAAAGAATAAAAAAGAAAAGTTCTAAAATCGTTGAAAATGCTGAAATTTCGAGAAGTTATTGCTAAACAAGATTTATATGTTTCCAGGAATGGTGATTTGACGACATCCGAAATATCATCTGAAAGGGATATTGCTATTTCAGTGTTAAGATTGTTCAATCAAGACAGAGAATGTGATGATGATGAAAAAATTGAAGAAGAACCTGTACTTCATAATATTCTGATGCATTAAATGATTTAAAATCTTAATCTCATTCCGTAGAATTTCATGCTCATAATACAGAGACTTTTTACAAATTGCTTGTGGGTATAGTAGAGAAAATTGTTTTAAATTTGATTTCTTTCAAAGAAAGCAGACAAAAGAAAGATCGAAAAAAAAAACATAATATTTTTCAAAAATAAATTTGTAAAAAGTAGCATGTTTTTGCTTTTGTTACATTTTTCTATTTCACTTTAAAAAAAAGTCATTAAATTTTATTTTAAAATATTTGATGTCGCAAATTTATAACGTCAAAACCTATTTCTTAAACATTCAAGTATTGCAATAAAATGTCTTTCCTAAACTTGCGATGATTTTTTTTTCTTTCAAAAAGCATTAAATACGTAGATTTATGTATGTAATCTGTTTTTAAAAGTTGGGAAAAGAGATATCAGGTTGGTGATGGAGCTGTAAAGCAGAATTCAAGAGCTCTAAATGGAAGTCAGAAACGAAAGTATACTTACCTTGATCGTGAAGATAAAAGTTGCTGCCTCAATGACTCTGGGAGGGACTTTGAGCAACGGCTCATTGGGTCCTCTCATCACCCCTGACTGCCCCACACTCCCATCTCTTTTCATACGGTGTTGAGCATCAAGTTTCGTTCGGTTTTCGAAGTCATGAAACTCTGGAATTACTATCTATTCAAAAGTAAATCCAATGTTTGTGGTGAAATTCTTTCCAACTTCTTTGCTGGAAGAGAATTTCCCTCGACATTTATTGATTTAAACTCCTTTTCTTTAACATTATAATCTAAGCATGTACAGGCTGCTTTTGTCATTGAAAAGTCAAATATTGCTAAGAAAAACTACAAAGGGCATATAAAATTTTTCACGCTTCAAAATATATAATTCGAACAGATTGCCTGAATTCAGTATAAAAATTAAGTAATTTTCTTCTATTTGGGAAAGTTAAAGTAGCAAGTACAATGAGTAATTTTTTTCAAACATTATTTTCTGAAGTTGTATCTGTAAATATATGCATTATATTAGTGATAAATGAAAGATAATTTTGCAAACCCTAGATTTTAAACAGGAATTCATCATAGATTCTACTGAGCGTTGTGGTCAAATTCCAGATAATTAACCCCTTCCTTCTCGCTCCCGTGAAAATGACGGGGTTTGGTTTTGCTCTCTATTTCTCGCTCCCGTGATATTTCCGGGTTGGAGTGTTTAAACTTTCAAAATAAAAACAAATCAAAAATCAAAATGAATATACATTGTTCATACACATATTTTAATATAATTTTCAGGGATTAAAAAAATAGGCACTTTTATGACGGTTTTCTTAAAAATTAACCGATCGTTAAGAGGTTAAAGGAGAATCAAGCATATAAAAATAATTTTAAATGCTTACTTATGAAAATAATCGATACCAGATACTGACTTTGTTTGTGATACCAACTTCACTCATTCAAATTCAAAGCATTCGCTGGTAAGTCAAACAATGCAAATTTAAGTAACTTGCTATATAATAATCGAATTTTATTAGGAACACAATTTTAAGAAGATGGTTTTATGATTGCAACTGTATATTAACGTTAGGTCAGTACCCACAAGCGTAACTAGCCTGCATGGCGCCATAGACACCTTTTAGTTAAATGGCGCCTCTGGCTGTCAACTATGGATGTAACTAAATTTTTCGTTGTTCTTCACTAGAGCTGAAACTAAATCATACGCAATATATAATACATTTTTGGCAATTATTTAATCTAGTAGTCACAGGTCTCAAGCGCTTATTCATGCATTTGTTTACAACTTTTAAACAGGTAACACTGATATCATCTGCTCAAATTTACGTAACTTTTCAAATCTTTCTCTGTAGTTTTACAGAGTGAGGAAAATAGGAATTTTATTTTGAAAGTGTTATCAATAAACTTCCATTATTTCATTTAAAACAAGTTCTTCCTAAATTTAAAGAAACACTCAGTTTCCCTTCTGTACTTTTACAGAATATTTTACAATTCATGAAACATAAATTGCATAAATCTCACCAGTAATATATAGCATGTAAATCATACCATATTGGATTAAAAATACATCAAATAATTTACTATCACGTATACGGATATTCCAGAATATAAACTAAACGCATTTGTTTTCCACACTAGTTATGGGAATAAGAATAAAATAAAGGTCCTAGCTTGAAGAGTCTCATGAACGTCTTTCAGGATTATTCATACGTAAAGTACTACATAATTTCAATGTTTGCGTTTCCAGCACAATACAACTTGTATGCAATAGCAATGCCATTGTTTTCTCATTCATCCGAAGAATTCAATCTTCTCTTTCAGAAATAGCATGTAATAGGCGAATTAAATACCTCACATTAACATAATAATCCCACGATTGAGTGTTCTTCACTGAATTTCTAAAGTTCGGGTCATATGGTATCAGCTCTATATTTCCTATTGATAAGAGAATATTAGAGGACAACATATTGTTATGAAATTAGATGTACCGATGTGGTTTCTCGCCAAGCTTGGCGACTTTCTGATCATGTTAGATAACCCTAGTTTTTGATAGAATTTACTGGGATATTTATGTCACGTGATCCGAGATGTTATATAAGAACAGAGCCCCCTATATAAATGCCTTCCGATATGAGAGAAAAAACGGCCGTGAAAAGTTCTCCGCTAGGTGGCGCAGATAACCTGTTTTTTCAACTTTAAATATCTTTTAAGAAACTAGTTAGGTTTTAATCAAAATTATGGTGCATTGCGTTTGTGCCGTATTGCTCTTTAAATTCAAAATCTGGAAAAATAAGTTTTCATGAATTCCCTTCCAACGAACTACTATGAACAAAGTGGATAACAGCTTTGTCTAGACAAGGTAATTATTATTTTTTTTACTCCAATCTGTTTTATGAAACTTTAAATGTTTATTATTTTCAAATCGCTGCCGTTTTATTCTTTTACGTGCTTTATTTTCGATATCACAGATCATGTTTCGTTTCCGTATATTGGAAACGTTCATGTTTCTTAATTGTTTATACAAAATTCAAAAATATGAGGTTGTACAGATTCAAATAAACATTTTAACTTTATACCACTCTTTATTTCTTGGCTAATTTAATTGATGGAAACAGTGCTACTATTTCCTATTTTAGAGTGGATATGTCATAAATGCTTTTATTCAAGAATAAAAATCCGTTAAGAATTTCAATTTTTCAGTAATTAGGATAAAAGTTTGCAATCGGGTGGTACCACTTGATTTTTTGGCGAGTTTTTTTGACGCCAAGATGTGATTAGTAAGATGTCCGCCTGCCTAACCAGAAATAAAATATTATCGCCAAAATATAACGCCAAACTAAGGGGTACCCGCTTCTACACCGAAACGGTGATTAGTTCAATTTAATTTAAATTTAGTACACATTTCCAAATGTACCTAAATAGCAGCCTATTGCCATTGATTTTCGCCAAAATCAGGTCGCGGTTGATCGCCAAGCTTAGCGGTGTTGCAAAACTACAAACAGGAATGGCACCAAACAAAAATCGCTAATTTTGCGAAGGGGCACCCGAAAGTAAATTTTTACCTAAAAATTATATAGTATGAATTAAAAAACTAATTCCAAGAGAAGATTATTAATTTTTTTGATATAATAACCTGCAAAGTGAAAAAATAAGGATTGCAATATTTTATAATTTGAATCACTAGAAAAATATTTTATATGAGAACTTAAGAATAACGTATTGTACTGTCTTCAATAAATTCATTAAATAACAAGTCAAAATTGGCTTTTTGGAAGATTTTGTTTGCTGATATGTTTAAAATTAAATAATTTATGCAATTTAAACACTCAGTTCATTAATCTTTGACATATGTATCTACTTATAAAAGCAGTATTATGAGTAGGGAACTAGCGCCCTCTACATAAAAAGTTGCGGCCAAAATTTGTATGGATTTAAAGCGCTATCGGAGGGCATTTAGTATAGGGGTCTCTGTATAAGAAGCTCTGACGAGAAGTTAAAGAGTTCAGTACAGTTTTAGTCTTTTGGGAGAGTGCATGTCAGTCTCAGCTATTGACGTGCCTGATTCCATTTGTGTTTATGAAGTGAATATGGGATTACCATTGGTTTTATGGTGATGACATATTTTTCTATGCTTAAAACTTTGTACATAATGTAAATAAATTGCTCTGTTTGTTTAAAGAGTTAGACATCTGTTTTCAGTACAAAGAACCCGTAACAGTATGATTAATAATTCATTTAAAAGTTAACTTTTTTTTACACTGATTCTTTTTATTTTAGCTTAAAATACAGCAGTATATTCCAACTTTATCATACTCTACTGTAATTATAGTCTATCAGGCATGACCCAAAACCAACACAAGCATTTTTATTTTTCCGGTAGAAACGAGTAGTGTGTCCGTTTCTCCGTTTTTAGCCTACTTTCCCGTAAAAGTAAAAAATAAATAAATAAAGCATGAAAGAAGGCTTAATGTATCGTAAAAATATCGTTAAAAATAAAGAAAAGTCAAAACAAAAGTGAAGTAATTAAATAAATATTGAAAAATAAAAAATTTGAAAGTAGGGTTTTGAGATGGGGGAAAATGTGTCTGTCGGTCTGTCTGTCGGTCTGTCCCCCCCCCCTAACCCCCTAATAACTTTTGAACGAATTGTCCGGTTGGAAAAATTCTTTTTGCGTTCGAAAGATCTCCACGAGGACATCTCATTTCCGTATTTTACTTTTTGATTTGAACAATTTTTGTTCAATTTTGAACAGTTCAAAAATTTTTAACATTAGCGCGTATGGACAAAGTTGAAGCAAATTATATAAACTCTGGGCACAAGACCCAAGTTCCTATTGCAAGCTTATTGAAAGGAGTTCTCGGCGTGAAATATTGATTTAAACAGTTTTGTTCATTTTTGAACAGTTCAAAAAAAAAAAATTGCGGCATTTTTCCATTATTCCGGCGCAGGCGATAAAGTCGCCAATAATGATGCAACTAACGCCAAACGGAATATCGTCGTTGATATCCTTTTGTGTGTTCCGTCGCCAAAAATTTTGCTCGGCGAGATTTGCGCCTTGATAATGAAAAGGTACCAAATTAACATTAGCGCGTATGGGAAATTTCAATCCCATATAAATCCTGATCTAAACGACGGATTGGCTCGCAACAAACTTTATCAGAAAGATATTACGCTGTAGAACATGTACTGATACGAAGCTCAACAAGAACTGAACAAGCCTGTTTTCGTATGAAATTTTTGATCGGGATTTTTAAGGGCATTTCTCAATAAATAAATAAATGAATGAATGAATGATTGAATCGATGAAAGAGTGAAAGAATTAATGAATGAATAAATGAATGAGTGTAAGAACGAATGAATGAATAAATGAGTGAATGCGTGATAAAGTAATTAAATGAGTGAATGAATGAAAAAATAAATAAACGAGTGATAACTACATGAATGAGTAAATGAATGACTGAATAAATGAAAGAATGAATGGCTGAGTGAATGAATATGTATTATCCGTTGAAAAAAGTATATTTGAAGTACTTAAGAACTAAAGCTAAATGTGAAAGAGAGAGAAAGTGATAGCTATATTATAAATTTGAAGTTGGGTGTATACGGGAAAGTAGGCTCGTATAGTTCTAGACGGAACTTTTTTTTTTTTTTTTTTTTGAGTACATTATGAATATGCGTAGGAGAATTCGGGAAACGGAAATTAGTAGAATGTTGGTATGTATGGTTTTATCGTTAAAATGAACTTTTTTTTAATTGTATTTTTCTATAGATTGCAAGTGTGTTTTACATGAAATAATAGTCGATAAGTTTTTTTATGTAAAGCACACTCACAATCTAAAACATAAATACTATATTTTTCTTTACCAATATAATATCAAAAATAACTCTGCAGACGTTAAAATATCCAAGTATTGATAAAAATGTGTCTCACAATTTTTGATATCAAAATAAAGAACTAATAAATAAATAACAATAAAAATATTTATTTTATAAACCAGTCTAGTTTTTGCGTACCTAAAGTTAAATATGAATTACTAAATGCTATTTTAATGTATATGTTTTGCTAGAATGTAAACTTTTAAAATACAAGAGCATATTTTAAATAACCTAAATCCTTTGGTTTATGTTCTTTATTGTAAAAAGATTTAACACTAACGTAAAAAGATGTGCTACTCAAGGTTTCTTAAAATTCTGATTTTTACTAAAATTTGATTGAAAATTTTTTTATTTAATTATTTTAAACTTTAAAGCATCCCTTGGTATTTGCATACGAGGCTAGCGTAGCACCATGTTTATGGTGCCTTCTCTCAAAATATTTTATTAAATGAGGCACTTTACGTTACCATGACAGCGGCGTAAAGCAGGCAGTTTAGAATTTATTTAAAATCCTTAAATAGCTTCATAAAGCATCGGAATCGGTGATAAAATTATTCTCAACACTTAGCAAGGCCTTTAAAAATTACTGTCTTTATCTAATATTTTTCCCAAACCGAAAGTAATAGTAAACGTTTATAGACGAAAATCAAAATTACTGAAGAAAAAAAAAACTGTCACTGAGAAATATTGACGAGACGAGTTACACTTAATTTAAATTCTGCGAAATTATCCTTTTAAATTAAAGACTCAATTTTGTTTTTTCTAAACTAACTACATTGTCTTATAAACTTTATAATACATGTTATAAAAAATATATATAATGAAGGTGTTAAAAACACTGCTTACCTTAGAAGGAAATTACTGAACATTATGCTATCGATTGATTTGTGGCTAATGGAGATATTTTTTTGAGTTGATCTGCGAACATTTCCGCAATCATCCTGTTTTACATGTACTGAAAACAATGCTTTATAAATATTTATCATAGTACTTGATTAAAACTCAGAAAGACTAAAAACAGAATAGCGAGCATTTACACCACCACTTTCACCTATTTAGGTTTTTATTTTCCTAGATATATGCTTTATTTGTTTTCAACGTAGATGTAACACGAAGATACACACTCGTATACACGAAGTAGACTATTAGAAAAAAAATCATTTTTTTTCTTTCAGCAAATAGTTGAGTTAATCTCCAGAAGCATAGACTTTAGACTGGTAAATAAACATTTTAATATAAAAATGTTAGTTTAAATTTATATTACAATTTTAAAAAGTTACAACTAATTCGCATAAGCTCTTGCAGGTAATCTTTGTAAAAGAGAACTCTTCATTTTGTTGAAATGCATTCCATATTTTCGCCACAAGAAAAAAAAAGAACAGTCTCATTTATGAAAATTAATTTCATTCCTAAATAGAGATGGAGAAAAAAATCCTTCTTATAAAAAAATCTTAATATTTAAAAAAGTTTTTAAATATTAGTTTCTTAAGAAAGTTCATTCGCTCATTTCAAAAAAAAAAAAAAAAAAAAACTTGGATTTTTATTAAGTTAATGAGTCTTAAATTAAATATTTCTAGAAAGTTGGCTTCTTTTTTTAAGAGATTCATCTGTTTTGTCTTCCTGTGCATCTTTTGCAGATAAAAACGTTATTTCATAAAGATTCGGGATTTCTTTTTCTTTTTTTTCAAAGGAATTTTTTATTCAGGAGGTATTATTATTTTTGTTAAGGTATTATATGCTTTGTCAAAGTTGTTCACAGTACCTACGTTTTTCCGAGAACATATTATTACCTACTGAAAGCATATGATTTACTACTATTGTAAAAAATGCTTAAATAAACGATATATGTTATAATTCTCCATATGAAAATTACGAATATCATTCTTAAGCAGACGTCCTGGTCCAGGTTAATGGTTTAGATCCCATAAATGCTGAAGCTTTCCATCTTTTAATCATTCTTACATCCATCCATTTGTAGGTATATATATATATATATATATATATATATAAATACATGTATAGTAAATTTAACATTAAAACTAATAAAAGATTAAAACAAAACCAATTTTGGACAAAAACTCGTCAGAGGCAATCAACTCCACAAAAAGTTATTAAAACAAGACAAATTTTAATCAGTATGTATATGTATATATATGTAAGAACGGCTGTCCCGTTCTATCTTCTACAGCTGTGGCCGCTAAAACCCATGTAAGACGAGGCACAGGGTTTCGTTGCAATTCTTTATTGGTAAACTTTAACACACAAATATCATAACATTAATATTGTTGGAACGAAGGACATGAAGTCATCAGCACGTTTCAAGAAGCAAGAACCCCCGATTTTCGTTCGGGCAGTCGTATTTATATGGGGGAAAATCTCTTAGACTGCAGACAACATTCCCTACACCACGTGATAGCACGTGGTTTAAATAGGAGGGCCATATGGAAAATAAAATATATTATTGGCTTTAATGCCGTAGACAGGGGCTGGCCTAAGTCTACGGGGAAAAAAATAGTCTGGAGGGAATTAATGAGGGAAACCAACTTGAGCTTAGGCATGACCATATATGGTAACGCGTTAGAGAAATTTATGAGTGAGACAACCCTGAGTTGTCAAGTTTAATATGGAAAAAGCCAGACAAAGGAGACAAAGGACTTCTCCATATCACAGCCTGACAAAGGATACAAAGGATTTTTCCATATTACATCCCCCCTCCCCAAAAGTTCTATTACTTTAAATATTGAAGAAGTGAAATATCTGCAGCCTTTTTCCCCACATAAATTTATGTATTAAATTTTATATAAACATATCACATTTTGAATGAAATACTATACAGTTACAAAAATTACTGAACACAGAATCACAGATTATTATACTCTTACTAAACGATATTTACAAAATTGTATTTACAGTTCAGTTTAATTACAGTTGGATTATTCTGTTGCAGTTCAAAAGTGAATAACTTATATCACATTATTCATGTGATAGTTTGAAATTTGTTGGTGGGTAATATTTCCTCAATCTTGACACATGTACTATGTCTGATTTTTCTTTGCTGTGTGCATTTGGTTTATTGATTTCATAAGTTACGTCCGTAACTTTTCGAAGAATTTTATATGGTCCACTGAACGGTTGCGAAAGTTTTCGTGAATTCGGATATTTGAATTCTTCATATATCACAAAGTCATCTGCATTAAAAGATTTGTCGACAAATCTGGCATCGTAATATATTTTATTTTTTTCATGATACTCTTTAGTTCTTTCCACTGCCAGTTTTCTAGCTTCCTCAACAGGAGGATAAATGTCTTCATTTACTGGATTTTGAAAAGGCACTGTACCGTACATTAAATACGCAGGTGGGAACTTCGTAACTGAGTGTGGAGTTAGGTTGTATTCTTGAGTCACCTGCTCTAATAATTTAGGCCATGGTACGTTTCCAGAAGCTGCGTTCACTTTGCACTTTAGGCGAGTGACTATTGTTTGGTTCAGACGTTCCACCTTACCATTTGTCTCTAGTCTATGAGCTGTGGTTAAAAGCTGTTTAATTTTGTGGTGCTTTAGAAATTTCTTGAAATGAGATGAAGTAAATGATGGATTTCTATCACTTAATACACTTTTAGGTATTTGAACACTGAAAATTTGTTTAAGAAAGTTGACGTAAGTTTCGGTAGTGATTGATTTTGATGCAAAAGACCACATGTATCTAGTATGATGATCTATAAACAATGTTAAATATTTTTTCGTGGAATTGTAGTAGTTGAAACCACCCACACTATCTACTGCAACGAGATCAAATGGTTTATCAACTGGAGGCATAGACTGTAAAAGGCCAAATCTTTTTTGTCGAGGCTTTTTGTTTACCTGACAAATATGACAATGTTTGTTAAATCCAGTTATATCTAATGTTATATTTTGCCAATAATATACAGGCGTAAGTAAATTAATTGTTTTTTGAATTCCTGGGTGTCCAAACTTTTCATGGACAGTCTCAAGTAATTTACGGCGTAAAGAAAAAGGAACAACAATTTTAGTAAAACCCTTTTTACGCAGGCATAACACGTTATTAATTTCGACAAAATTACCAGTTAAATTGTCATTTTTTTGAGCCTCTTGAATTTCATCCGATTGCAGTAGATGCGAAACGTGGTTTCCTATATTTTTTTCAACACATTCATTATTTACAGGTATATCTCTTGAGAGCATGTCAGCCTCGAAGTTTGTGGTGCCTTTCGTATATTTAATATCATAGTCATACATACTTAATTGTAAGGACCAGCGGAACAAACGACCTTTTAAGTTTTTTACATTTTTGAGCCAAACTAACGCCGCGTGATCGCTATGTATGACGAATTTATGGCCAAAGAGGTAGTGGTGGTACTTATTTAAAGCATCCACAACAGCTAGACATTCCAACTCAGTAATACTATAATTCTTCTCGTAATCTTTTAATGAGCGGGAATGGAAAGCTATGGGATGTAAGGCACCCGAACTGTCTGGCTGTTTTAATATTGCTCCCACACCAGTTTGACTTGCATCAACACAAATATGACATTCTTTTTTAGGATCAAATATTTTTAAAATTGGTTTACAAATTAAAGAGTTTTTCAAAACTTGAAATGCTTCTTGGCATTTGTCAGTCCATTGCCAAGTTGTATCTTTTTTTAGCAAGTGGTTTAATGGATTTCTAATAGTTGCATATTTATCTATAAATTTATGGTACACATTTATTGACCCCAGAAATCTTTGGAGAGATTTAACATTTTTAGGCGGTTGTAATTTTTTAATAGCCTCAATATTACTATTATCGGGCGTTACAATACCATTACAAATTTCATACCCTAAAAATTCAATTTTAGTCTGTAAGAAAGAACATTTTGATGCTTTTAACTTTAAATCTTCCTGTCTGCATATCTCAAAAATTTGTTGAATATGATCTAAATGTTCTGAAAGGGTTTCAGAAAAAATTATTATGTCATCAAAGTAATTGGCTGCAAATTTTATTTTATGTTTTGTAAGTATTCGACGCAAAGTTCTTTGAAAAATACTTCCTGAATTTTTCCACCCGAAGGGTAATTTGTTCCACTCATATAAGCCACTATTAGTGACAAAAGCGAGCTTTTCAGTATCGTCGGGATGAATTGGTATATGCCAATATCCGGAAGCCATGTCTAATCTGGTAAAATATTTGCTTTTCCCTAATTTATCTACAAGTGTTTCTATCAGGGGTAATGGTTCTGCGTCGGACTTAGTAATTTGATTTAATTTTCTGTAGTCTATACATAATCGACTTTTTTTATTTTCGTCTCTTTTAAAAACTAGTGTAACAGGTGCAGAATACGGCGATGAGCTTTCTTTTATTATATTAGCCTTTAATAACTCTTGAATTTGATTTTCAATTTCTTCTTGTTGCTTTGGGGAAGTTTTATATGCCCTTAACGACACCGGTAAGTCGGATGTTAACCTTACCCGTTGAGGTTCAATTCTAATTGTTCCAACATCATATTTATTTTTGGAAAATATATCCTCGTAATTTCGCAATATTTCTTTTAACTTTGAATTTTCCTCAAATTCCGAATGTCCATCGACAGGATCGCGACATTGTAGGCCTCCAATGCCGCAACCAGTCCCAGAAACATCGGACGAAATACGAAAATGATTATTCTTTTCGCAACTCATTTTTTCATTTCTATCTTTCTCTTGACAAGTTTTCTTTTCCGTGCTACTCTTTTTCTTTTCATTTTCGTTATAATGTAATTCCGTCACCCTTTCCTTAGTTTTACTTTCTTTCGGATCTTTCACTCTTTTAATTTCCTTATCAATTTTCTTGCGTATTTTTCCCGTACTATTATTTTCGTTTTTATTTTCTTTTACTTTATTTCCACAGTTCCTAACTAGGATTTCAGGTAAAATATGCAAAGACAAGTCATTCGGTTCGGAATCAGAAAAGGTGATCAGTCTTCTCTGATCCTGCATAACGACATGTCCTACACAATCTATGACCAAACGAAATCCCCCGCAACTCTTTAAACCTAATATGGCATAAGGTAAATCGGTGTCTAGAACATAAAATTCCACCGGTTTAACTATATTGCCGACCTTAAGGTAAAGAATACACGTTTGGTTAAGCTGTAGCATTCCCTTCGTTTGTTTTATTTTTACAGCGATTTTTTCTTTAATCGAAACATTTAATGTTTTTGCAATTGCACTCGGGATGATATTTAATGTTGAACCGGTATCAACATTTAAATAAATAGTCTTTAAATTCGAATTTGTATTTTGAGTGTACGCGTCATTAGATAGTTGATAATCATTTTTAAATTTCGCCTCATTTTTAATAATATACCCGGGTATTATTAATTGTCATACTTCGTTAACTCTCTGATTTTTTTCTCTTAATTGATTATCTTTCTGCTGAGGTGGTAGTTTAAATCCAGCATTCGATGTATTTGGCTTATTCACACATGTTTGTCCCCAATGATATGCGTTGGAGATTCCTTGTTGTGCGCAAAATTTACAAGGATTAGGGGGTAACTCCTGCGAAAAATGTGCAGTCTGTCTTTTTACTGCATTTTGTCTTTCATTATGACCTACAAACCTAGGTTTATTCTGTTGGTAAAAATTAGGTTGGTATACATTGTTACTATCTTGACGAGAATAGTTATATTGTTGACGAAAATTACTTTGATCATGATTTTTTGGCATCCAATTTTGATAAAAGGGGGGCTTCACCCTAAAAATATTTTGTTGCTCCCCTTTATAAGCGGACTTGGGTGTTTCATGTGGAACTTCATTTATTAATTTTGAAACTACCTGAAGCCATTCGGTGGGAGTTTCTGGCTCTTTTATTACCAAAAATGCCCTAACTTGGGCAGGTAGCCCAACTGAAAGCCCATCAAGGATATGTTGATTACTAAGTTTTATTTTTCTTCCCATTTCTACTTTTTCCGTAAAATAGGAGTATAACTCTTTCGGATTTCCAGAAAATCTTAAATTTTGAAAATCAAGAAAACTACTTGCTGGAGTAAAGTAATGTTCTTCAAAAATTTGAATGATTTCATGAACGGAATTACAGCAAAGGCATTGATTGATGTAGAGCTTTAAGGCTGACCCGCGAATAAACTTCTGAAAATTTTTTAATTTCCAATTATCATTTAAATTGTTCTGAGCCGTTTGCTGGTTAAAGTGAGCTAACCATGCTGAAAAATTTATCCCTAACTCTGGTTCAAATAATAAAATTTCAGGTGAGCTACCCGAAATTTTGTCTTTTATTTCAATTTTTGAAGTAGAAGAGCCATCTGCCAAACTTATCTCTTTTATTTTATCACTAATCGTTTGACATTCTGAATCCATTTTTATTAAGCTTAAATCGGCAGTTGCCTCTGCTTGAGTTTCCGCATCCTTACGGTTTAAGTTATCTCCATCCATGTTTGAATTTTCTTTGTGGGAAGACTCTAAGTCAGAATTTTTTTCATTTTCAATGGTCTTGCTCATTTTACCACTACGTAATAACATAATTCTAATAACACACAAATTTTTGACATTTTTCCTTTTTTACCTTCCCACTTTAACAACAAAAATATTCCGCGTAAACAAATGCATAACATCTAAAATATATACAGAACTATTCATAATACTGCAAAAAATATACCATAATTTCAATTACACAGCACATTGATAAATTTACTATTTCAAACATCTTAATGTCAAAAAAAAAAAAAAACCCGTGCTGACAAGATCCCTTTTAAAAATTTAAACCGATAATTAATATATCATCAAATAAAGAAATTATTCTTCCAAAGCACATGATCAATTTATATCATAATAAATTCTAAAGCAATATCATGTAAAAAAAACCCAACGGGAGAAAAAGATATTCATATAATTATAAGATATTTATGAAGAAAATTCGAAATAATACCATTTTGGAATAACACATTAAAAATTACTCTATCCAAATTCCCTTTAGCACATGAAAATAATTTCAATTCTAAAGCACCACAACATAACGACCCTTTCGTTTAATCACTCCGCAGAACGCAAACACTCTTCGCTTCTGAAAGCCACAACGGGGGCGAGCTTCTCCCCACTCGGAAAAGGAGCGCACATCGGTTCATTGAACCGTCTAGAAAGATGATCCACGCTGCTACGACGTCGCGGCACATTTCAGATTTAGTATTGCTTTTCTTCGATTGTTTTTTTTTTTCTGCAGGAGCCCGGATAGGAACATAAATCCTACCGGCTTGTAAGAACGGCTGTCCCGTTCTATCTTCTACAGCTGTGGCCGCTAAAACCCATGTAAGACGAGGCACAGGGTTTCGTTGCAATTCTTTATTGGTAAACTTTAACACACAAATATCATAACATTAATATTGTTGGAACGAAGGACATGAAGTCATCAGCACGTTTCAAGAAGCAAGAACCCCCGATTTTCGTTCGGGCAGTCGTATTTATATGGGGGAAAATCTCTTAGACTGCAGACAACATTCCCTACACCACGTGATAGCACGTGGTTTAAATAGGAGGGCCATATGGAAAATAAAATATATTATTGGCTTTAATGCCGTAGACAGGGGCTGGCCTAAGTCTACGGGGAAAAAAATAGTCTGGAGGGAATTAATGAGGGAAACCAACTTGAGCTTAGGCATGACCATATATGGTAACGCGTTAGAGAAATTTATGAGTGAGACAACCCTGAGTTGTCAAGTTTAATATGGAAAAAGCCAGACAAAGGAGACAAAGGACTTCTCCATATCACAGCCTGACAAAGGATACAAAGGATTTTTCCATATTACATATATATATATATATATATATATATATATATATATATATTCACTGTGTCCGTTAAAGTGTAAAACTCTCTTGTATTTCATGGTTTAACTAGTTATTTCATAGAATAATGATCTGCAGCCCGTTAAAGTGTAAAATAATATATAGCATATATCTCGCACGACAAAAACGTTTACCTTCCACCCCTACTGCATTTCGTGTAAAACCCAGTGTGTCAACGAAAAATGTTTTTGTTTCAGAAATAATGTTCTTTGTAATTCCAAGTGTCATTTTAGTAATCCTTGTTGTAACAAATGATTTTATGGTACGTTTCCATAAATACCATTTATCCGCTGCATAAATTAGATAAAATGCTTCTTTTTCATTTTAATTGTCTATCATTAGTTTATTTATAGTATACCTAGTTATTTCATTTTAGATAAATTGTTTATTTTACACTTTAACTGTCTCTCGTTACTTAATTTATAGAATACCTAGTTATTTCATGGAATAACTAGTTAAAGTGTCAAATTAATAGCATATTACACACTTTAACGGACACGATCAGTTATTTCATGGAATAACTAGGTATTCTATGAAATAACTGCATTATATACTTTAACGGTAACATATATATATATATATATAATTTTTCAATGATATGAAAATGAGTAATATCCTGAATTTTTTAAAGTTTCTGAGAGAGAATAAACTTTTAAAAATTCAGTAGATTTTATGCTTTACACTTAGTGCATCTAAACCAGTTACTACTAATACACTAGTTACTGCTAAATACACAACCGAAAATTAAGGTACTGTAAAACGTAAAGTATATAGCTATAAGAGAAAAATAAAATAATTGAAGGTTTTAAAACGTATCATTCCATATAAAATTTTATTTCATTGCACAATACATATTTAAATTATAATATCTTTATTAGTTATTTCCAGAGTAGATTGAAAATAGTTAGTTACGCGAATGGAATTAAATTACCCCACCAACTCATTGACAACAAAAGAGAATGTATTTTTTAGAACTTTATTTTTCCATGCAAGAAAAAACCCTCAGCGTGAAAAACCCTTTACGATTAAATAAATTCTGATTTCGATACTTTTTTAAATCTTTTCCTTCATTCTTTACATAAAGCAATTTTCAGAGTACAAAGTTAATTAAAATAACTTCAATAAATTTTTGAGTGAAGCAGTAAATTAAATCTAGCTTTCATATGTAATTATTCGATACGATGGGTTTTGTATAACGTTAAGAAAGCGAAATTTCGAAAAATCCAATTACCTGCAATTATTATTCAAATGGATTATTTTTCATTAATTTTATTATATATTTTTCAGGCTTAGGTTGATTATCCAACTACAAAAGAGTCAAAGGCTTTTTTTTTAATGTGTGTGCAATCACCAAGGCAGAATCTGAAAGATTTTTGATGCATCTAAGTTCTGTAGTCCTTAAAATACCTAAATGAGGAAACGAATGAAATAAAACTTGAATGTTCCCTCAAAAATAAAAAATATTTTTCAATTAATCGGTTAAGGTAAAAAGGATATCAGTTATCAATGATGAAGCGATATTATCAATGATTGCCATCTTCAAAATCATTTCCATAAAATGGAGAATGGAAAAAGCCCAATATATACCTGAAAACAACTAAAACTACTACTATTACTATTTTTCTAGCTTAAAAACAGATTTTTAATATATTTTTCAAGATAAATATTAAAAACGTTCATAAGACAATCAGAAATTTATTTCGTCGCTTAAAACATATAAATAGAAATTTTATTACAAGACGTCTCTGTCTACACACACATATATATACATATATATATATATATATATATATATATAATAATCAAAAGTTAATAAAGTGAATCAAACTGTGAAAAGGCGCACGAGGCAGCACACTTAAACAGTTGCAAATATATGTATGAAATAGAGAATATATATATAAAAAATTAGTGGGTATGTGAAAAAACAACAATATAAAAGGCTGAACGTGGGAA
The DNA here is from genome assembly GCA_038502835.1 of Octonoba sinensis. Lineage (NCBI taxonomy): Eukaryota > Metazoa > Arthropoda > Arachnida > Araneae > Uloboridae > Octonoba > Octonoba sinensis. Next base: position 11,073,332 of record CM076599.1, read on the forward strand.
ATCACAAATATAAACATTCAAAATGAAAAAGAGCCTGCCTCTTCATCAGTGGGAGGGAGCAGGAAGCATATATAACGAAATATTGTCATTGCAGGTTTCTGAGAAATCCCAGCATAGCATGTGAGAATTTTTTTTTTTTTTTTTTAATAACAAAAAATATAAGACTGGGAGTTGCAAGTCAAGTGAATAATCAAAATAATTTGAATAATCAAAATAATTTATCCAGTTATAAAAAGAACAAAAAAAATTTTTTTTATTATTAAAAAAAGTTTCGAGTTTACGTGATACTGACTGAGGCAAAATGTAAAAATAGAAAAAAACAGAAAAAAAGAACATGCTATAGCCGAAATTTCCCCTCCCAGACCTGCAAAGCAATACGATTAAAATATAGCTTCTAAATCTACTCACCTCCCAAGGCAGGACCAGAAAAGGAAGACATCAACAACTAGCCGAGAAAGAGATACGCCATGTAATGGCTAAGTCCGTCCGTGTCCGTGTGGCTGACCTTGACATTCCGATCTCGCTCACAGACCAACTCAACCCTAATTCTGTGTTCTTTACTACTTGAATAAAATCTCACTTATGTACTATTTTAAGGTTTTAAAGTATCATCTTAGGAGAGGGAGGAGGAGTAGAATTCCATTTCAAATTCGAAACACTCTTAAACGCTGAAAAAAATAATCTGAGAAATTAAAAAAAAAAAAAAAAAAAATGCAGTTCTGTGCGCTATTAGCGTTGCTAGAAAGCTCGATGACGAGTTAAAACCGTAGAGATAAAAAAAGTAAATATTTTCAGTCATGAGTATTTGATTACATTCTCCTTCTCAGAACCTAACTTTATTTTTAGCAGCAGTTGAAGCTTTTCATTAATATTCTCGCGTTCAGAACATTAAATTCATGTTTGTATAAAATTCTTTCTTTTTTTCACAAATAATTTTATTTGTAGAACGTCAGAATATATATATATATATATATATATATATATATATATATACGGAGAGAGAGAGAGAGAGATACTAAAAGATAAATGAGAAAAAAAAAACAATCTTCAAAATTTGCGCAGAGCTAAAATATATTGTAGAACAATTAATGATATAAAGAAATAGAAATAAAACGTTATCAAGTGGGTATATCAACAGTTAAGGGGTGCCAGCACCCAAAAGTGTCGAAAAAAACCCGAATTTTTTTTCTTTATTGGCTTAAAAAGTAGAATAAATCTTTTAAAATGTTCGCTGAAAGTTTCAGAAAAACTGAAGCAATATTTATTGATTTATCATTGAGTTTATTACGCCGTGATTTGCCAGCTTTTCATTCCTAAACCGTAACTGTGCTGAATATAAGCGACTTATTTATTTTCTAAAAGAGCGAGAAGAGGCAATTTCATCGTGACTGTAACTGAAAAAAATGTCCCTTTCTTGAAATTTTTTGCAAGCCGAAAACTTAAAATTATGTTTTCTCTCGCTTTGTTTTTTGCTCATTTCTGCTCAATTAAAATGCAAAGGCTTTTTTTTAAATTTGTACCTATAATGTGGATTTATCCCACCCCACACGTTCCTGAAACTACACATAGCAAATTTATGCTTTACTTTTATAATAACTGAAGTACTTTTTTAACAAAAATTATTTTTGTAGGTTTTTAAAAATTTCTCGTTGTTTTTTCTGTGTTACTTCAGATTTGATTTACTTTCTCAAAAAGTATTTGACTTATAAAATATTGTAAGCATAAAAGTTTTGCTTTATGAGTAATGAATCAATAAAAAAAATTTTAGACTTTACGCCAATTTTTGGGAAAGAAGATGCATTCTGTAAAATTGCTAAATTTCGTTTTAAAAATTAATATTTTCAAATTATATTTAAGAAATCCAGTTTTTTTTTCAATATTAAATTTCTTATGAAATGATATAAAATGACATGAAACAAAAATTGTAAATAAGAACACGATAGAGAAAAAAAGTGGTCTCATGGTGCCGACACCCCTTAACATAAAAAACAGAATAATTAACAATTCACATGGCAAAAAAACAAATGACAAAGCCTGCATCTTCATCTGTGGAAGGAAGCAGGAAGTATATAACCCCGAAAAATATTTGCCTTGTAGGTTTCTGAGAAATCCCTACATAGCATATACCAACCGTTTATACTTTAAATACAGAAACCAATTTTTTCCCTCAGATTAACTATATTCAAAAGCTTTAAAGCTTATTCGTAATTGACGGATCAAAAATTTAAATAGAATGAAAAGGCTCCAAATATACGTATTTTCAAATGAGACAAACCGATAAAAATATCAAGACAAAATCTAAACATAACAGTTGAAAATACGTGCTATAGCTGTAATTTCCAATCCCAAACTTGCAAAACAATAGGGTTAGACAAAGCGGAAAGATGTTAGAATCAAGCGAATGAAAAGCACAAGTATCATGACATTTGAAATAATGGCTAAGTCGGACCATGTCCGAGGAAGCAGAAAGATGTTAGAATCAAGCGAATGAAAAGCACAAGTATCATGACATTTGAAATAATGGCTAAGTCGGACCATGTCCGAGGAATCGATACCGTTTCACTCCTCAAGAATACCTATTCTTCCTCAAGAACAGCTATACACCATCCAATTGATGACGTTCCATCAAATAGACTTTAGCCGCAAATTTTCATATCATGCACGTGTAGAGGAAATTCCGTTGCGGTTATGCAACATAGGCGTGGCTGTTAAAAACCCTTCTTAAAAATATGTGTGTAAAAGTTTATGATTAAGAAAAAAATGTAAATTTTTGCTAAAGCATTGCTACAGGGTGCAACTTGCAGAACTCTAATACTTTGTTTGTATATATATATATATACACACATGTGTGTGTGTGTGTGCGTGATGGGACTTTCCGTCTCTTGCAACATGCCAAAAGGCTACTTTCATTTTTTGGAGTTTTTAAAATCATCTATCTTTATTTATCTGTTTATTTACTTTTGTAAGTATATTTTCACAGAAATGAAATTTTTCTTTTACGCTTGTATTTGATTTTACCATTTATTAGTTTTTTTTATTTGTGTTTTTTAAATTCGGCAACAAAAGAAAAAAAGAGGAAACAGAACAGGATTAGGCTTCTACCTTATTAACACTAAAATATTCCTTAGTTTTACTTCTATACATTTTTTCATTTATTTCTTTATTTAGGTGCGTTTATACTTGTACTCAATATTAAATCCCACGTCTTTTCTAGTTTCTTCTACTTTCCGCTTCTATTCCTTCCTTTTCGCTCAATGTAATGAACAAAATTAATAACCCTGTCAATTAGACGTCTACTAAATAATTAAAGAACGTCGTTCAGATGAAGCTTGGGAAGGAAAAAGTATCCTCTAAAGCGTTATTTAATACTTTTTTTTATAATATTTAACAATTTTTATTTTTTTTAGTAAGGTTTTTCTTTTATTTTCTTTTCCTTTTGGACACGTTACTCGCTTTAAATTTGAATAAAATGTAAATGAGAAATGTTTTTTTTTATGCTGAAAATATTTTTAAATGCCGCTCTAAATCGCGCGCAATCTTCTAACCGAACTGTATGAGCCTAGCATCAAGAGAAAAACAGCTTTGAGGTAATGAAAATATTTGTCGAAGTAGCATTTTTATATAATTAACCAGTTGTTACCCCTTTATAAATCATAAAATCATTTACTGTGACAATAATTTTATGTTAACTCCAATCTCTTGTCACAGAATGTCGTTAGGAGAACGTCATTTCATGTGTTTTGGAGACTTGAATGTCGCCTATATGTAATTTATTTCTTGTGCCATTTCAGACTCTGACATCTCTGCTCTGAGACGTAATTGTGGGCCAAAGGGTTGAAATTTTAAGGTCAAATGTTAAAGCATACCCGCGAAGAGACGTTTCAAACGTGAACGGAACTTCCGAAATGACGGTATGTTAAATTACAGCTTCAGTTTCTACGACTTCGAATGCAATCTCTTTATAACAAGGAGAATTTTTTTTTTTAAAGTGTCAAAAAAAAACATGGAAGTTGTGGATCTTTTTTAGGTCATAAATGTCGCATTTGTACTAAGCATTGATAAGGTTTCCGATTAAATAATACGTAATACAGGAAGAGCATCATAGTATATGAGAAATGTAGTGTTAGCTCTAATATTTCGCTAATTATCTGAGTTTTTAATGTTGATTTTTCGATTCGTGAAATGCACGAAAATACCTAAGAATCTACTGGAAATCATTTATCTGGCGTCTGATGTAAAATTACAGAGAACTAAAAACAGGAAACTACAAAGTCTTTAAAAAAGGATTGTACAAAGAATGAAGCATAGATACTCTGTAAATTCTCAGCAACTGATACTATGCCGCAGTAGTAGTGCCATCTGTGAGGACGCTGAATTACTGTTTCTTGTAAACAAAGACGAAGGTGATTTCAGAACTTGAACTCGCACTGTTGTGGTTGCTGTGGCTTAGACCGATCGGCCAAAAGGCCTCCGGAATTGGGAAGACTGGATGCTGAGAGGCTAAGCTGCTCACCAGGGCTGAAAGTGAGCCGCATGTCAACAATATATAGTATATTTTTTAACAATTTTTAAACTGGTAACTATAGATTATACCAAGAAATTTGATTCGTGCCTTTTTAACTAGCATTTACGTAACTGAACAGAGTTTTTTCTGTAGTTGTGCAGAGTGACGGAAAACGAGAATTTTATTGAGAAACTGTTATAGATCATTTTTTTTTTTTTTTTTTGCAGTATAATGTTAACAAAGACTAACTGTTATTTAACTACTAAGCAAATGATGAGATTCTATTAAGCTATTTTCCACTCAACAAGAAATATTCGGTACAAGAGAAAAGTTTGAACTATTAAAAAACAGTTCAGTGGGAATACAGTTATATAAACGTCACATAAATTTATTGCTAAAGGAGCAAATTTGATACTCATCCACACCATGAGAATTTTTGCATTTGCTTTTGAATGATTTTTAGTTTTTCTGTCTTACTATAATAGTTAATATACGATTTCATAAAAGGATGTGTATAGAATAAATATATATATTCTTTACGATTTCTTAAAAGCAACAATTGCATCAGCTATGCTCTGTATATCCAAAATGAAATATTCAGTGTTGTCAAAATATTCAATATTTTGTCTCAGCGACGATTTGATGGGTAAAAGGAAATTAATTTTTATTCTTACAATAACAATAGTATCTAATTTCGAGTACAAAGCCAAACTTGATATTATTAAGTTAACAGAAAAAAAAATTACATGTAAGTAGGAGTACGAACCAAGAACGTAAGAACTTTTAAAAACAAGTCTAATAACATCTGGTTTATTTTTAACTGTGTGTACAATGAACACGCATACAGCTAAATATTTTATCTTTCAATAAAAAAAAAAAAATTATTTATACTGTAGCCTGTTCATAAAGAATATTTCACTGCCAACTACATGCTTTAACATGAGGACATACAAAGTAAAAAATGATCAAGGATGCAAATAAAAATTTGCCACAAGCAATAGTATTGTTACGAACTTGCGCTTTTATATTTTTATTTTGTTGTTTATCGCCAAACTTGGCGACTTTCCGATCAAGATAGATAATCCTAGAATTTTCTGGAAGATTCATGTCACGTGATCCGAGTTGTGATTTATAGAGCTTTGACCAGAAGTTCAGTTTTTAGTCTTTTGCGAGTGCAAGTCAGTCTGAGCCATTATGCTGCAAGCTTCGCGCTTGATGGTTCGATTCATATTCGGGAAGCGAATAGGAGATTACTGTTGGTCTTTTGGATGCTTGAAATGTGTGAGAGTTTTTTGTGTGCTTAGAATTTATACATATATTGTAAATAACTTGTAAATAAATTGCTCTGTGTGCTCAAGCACTTAGTCTTCTGTTTAAAGGCCAAAGAACCCGCAACATTATTTTTCATGAGGCTTTGTTATGTGTATAATGTATAAGAGCTCCCCTACTGTAATTACACAAGTTACATTATATCAAAAGAATTAAGCAATCAGCTTGTTCATCATTTGAAAGAAGTCTTAATCTAATAATATTCATATAAAAAATTTGACTATTTACAAGAAGTAAAATGGTTTCCACTCTAAGCATTATAAAAAGTATATAAGAATAGTTGTAAAAGCCAGCAACCATTTCCAAGTAAATTGTGAGTCTCTTAATCATTGATGGAAAGAAGTCCACTACAAGCCTCGACTAATGAAAAGAACGAAAGATCCTCTAAAAAAAGATGTTAAATAAACACCATTTCAGCACTATTATTCGGGAGTTTATTAGCTTTGAAACATGTAACTTATTATTGGGTTTAACTTAAATTTTTTAACTCTGTTTCATGATAAATATTTCTTTGACCGTTCTCATATTTACCTTAACTTGAAATTCTGAAAATACTGAAATTGTTGTGATGTTATCGATCAGTATAATTACCCGAAAGAGCAACCAAAACAAAACCTGATATATTTGCTAAGTGTGCAAACTGATGCATCAGAACCTTTTCTATTCTCAGCAGCCATCAAGTTGCTTTGAGGTCTCGTAAACTTCTTATCAGCAAGAAACAGCCCTCGCTTTGTTCATAAAAAACCTGAATACGAGCAACCCATCAAACATCCATATTTCTAGCTTTTTCGCCAACTTTCTATTGATATTATACATTACACAGTGGAGCACAGAAAAAAATCAGAAATAAGTTTGACTACTGCGTTTTAAATAACAATGAATAATGAAATAAAAGTACGTTTGTGAAATTTAACTCTCTTGCAAAAATTAAAATTTCTTATTATTTAATTTCATTACTTATTATTGTGTCAATTTATTTATTATTTTTTTAGTTTTGAGAATTTTTTTGACAGTAAAAATAGAAAAACTCGTCTCATACTTGAAGCTGATAAAAAAGCTGTTTTGCGGAATTTCTTCAAAAAACTGTAGAATGAATAGAACGTGAGTTATTGCTGAGAATCTAATTTTGTTCGACTGAGAATTAAGGTGACCGACTACCTTCAGAACAAATTTTTTTAAAAAATGCAATTTCTGCACATGTTTTATACTTTTTTTTTGTAAATAATGAATATAAAAATACTTTTAAAAAATCCATATGTAATGTAGCTTTTGAATGAGTGGGTAAAATGAGGAAAATTTTAGTTAAATTTTATCAAAACTGTTAACACTGTAAAAGAAAAAATATCATTGCAATATTAATTATTTTCCACCATTAGTTACACATAACAATGATCTTCAAAATGAACTAAAATGAGAGAGAAATATTAAAATTTATGAAAATTACAAGGAAAAATGCATGCTAATGCATCGTTTTCCGAAATTTTAACGTGCAACCCACATAAAAACCCTTGTATATAAAAAAGTGTTTTATTTACATTAAAAATTGTAGTTCATATGATAGCTGATACTATTTAAAACAAACACTGAAAATTTTGTGAGCATACATTGATTATGTTTTCAGATATCATGATAACGGTAAATGGGTTTTGCGAAAAAATAACTTTCGAGAAAAGTGCAGTTGAAAGTTACAGTTCGTTCAAAAACAAGCTGGAATTACATGAGGAGTAGCAGACGATATGTTTTATAATAGCTATAACTTTTTTTTCTAAAGCACACAGAAGAAAAAGGAAAACAGTTCTGGAAAGAGAAAAGTTCAAAGTATTAGAAACGGAAATAAAAAAAATTTCATCCTTGAGGTCAAAAATCGATGTTTTTAGGGTAGTCGGTCACCTTAAGAAAAAATAGTAATAAAATGTTTTCTGGCGAGAATTAACTCTAATAATTCATTGTTCGGAATATAAACCTATGAGTTTAAATTTAATTGTTATTTCCTGGAACCAAGGTTCTCGTTGTGAACATTGAATATATGAAAATATACCTGAGGATGATACGCTTTTATATATATATATATATATATATATATATACACATATATAATTGCTGCAATATATACCTGCACAATAGTATCGATATATCACAACTCTAAGGGTTTGATCTAGCTGCGATATAACTACCATACCTTTCACGGAAAGGTTTTAACATCTTCCTAATAGCAAAAAATTCTTTAAACAATCATTCAAGAATAGGTGACGAAACCTCAACTACGAGAAAATGCTGAGGAATAATTTTCCATAACTCAAAATTCAGGTTTGAAGCTTTGAGCTTCCAATCGCCTCAATATTATTATCGTAGCGAGCAACGGCGGATAATTTTGCTAGTATAAGAATCAACTCAAAAAAGATATTTTGCAGAAATGTTGCCACACAGACGTTAGGGTTCCTTGAAACTCGGATGTAGTCAAAAGAGTTCCGTGAGAGGGAAAAGGACCTAATCAATCCCTCTAACAGCTACTTTCAAACTTTTTACATGTGTGTATCTTTAAAAAACATTTATAACTAAACTCCTGTATGTGTATGTGAGAAATGAAATTAATTTATAGCTCTTGAAACCTTCTAATGTTTATTAGGTTTCTTTTCTTGGAACAGAAATCGTGTAATAAGCGAAATGTCACTTGTTGTGCAAATATAAATTTTATGAGATCAAAATGATTTTAATTTAAGGAACATATTTTACGTAGCTTCAAAATGAAGCTTCTAAACTCGTGTTTACCACAATAAGGAATTTTCTTTCATCTTTTATGAACCTGTAAAAAGGGCAACTCAAAAATCCAATATTTTAAGAAACGCAATCATTGCTCTCCATTTTGCAGTTGAGGAGCAAAATAGACAGAAAAGCAAAATCCGATGATTCTCTGCTGGAAATATTTCCAGGTGTAATTGAAGCAAGTACTTCCATCTTCATTTCTCTTCACAATAAGAGAAAGTTTTCCCCAACATCAGATTTCAATTTAAAGGTATTGAATGTCATTCTGGAAAAGCCTCACTTTTGTAAGCACTATTTTTCCCATTTTAAAAAACACATCGCAAATGAAGAAATCGCGAAACAAAATTGCAGGGAAGGATTCAATCGGAATTTTTAACCGCATTAGAAAAAATGTATTGTAGCAGAATCAAGTAAAATTACGTGTTTCCTTTGTTTTCGTTGGGTGTATTGAATTTGCACCTTGGTTGCTAGAGTGAAATGTTTGTATTTTAATTCTGGTATTAAAATACAATGAGTTCTATGTACCGCAGAAACTTCACACATCGTTTCTGCACCTGTCGTTTTCCCGTATGCATCGTCTTGCTTTTTATTTACTAACATTCGTTGCTTACCCGTGTACATTCTGTCCGGTAAACGCTGATTGTTTACCTTCGGACCATATATACGAGTTCCTACTGTAGTTAGGAGAAACAAATTGCGGAAAAAGGGTAAAATTTACTTCGATTTGTATTAAATATAACAGAGGATATTTCTATTATGAAGCTGAGATATTACTTGCATAACGATGCCTTATTTTTGTGAGGAAGTTGAAGAACATACCGTGTATTGTGATGACTAATATCAACTTTAAATACTAGTCAATGTTATTTTAATAAACGTTTTAAGCATTTTTTACTGAACGTTTTATTACGTAGTCATTTGAAATAAATTTTACTAAACGTTTTAATGCATACAAGGACTAAGAATCACGAGTACGAGTTTTACAATATCACCAAATACGAGAAAGAAAACGGTAATAAAGAAATTCTACACGACAATTGGAAGGCCTGGAATATTACAAAATAACTGGCATCAGTAGTAAAGTATAACACAGGAATCACGTGGTTATTCCTCTCAATGATTTCCTTTTCAAAGTATTCCCTGCAGCCATTTCTGCGAATCTCTTCGTAATGTATGAACGGATAGTTTAAGTAGTGAAATCCATTGCATTTCATATTTCCTTTCGTATTCAAAATATATGTGTGTGTGTGCGTGTTCAAATATGGATACAATGTTTTCTTTAAGAAATAGTAGTAAATAGCAATGGTTGCATGTTAACGTCATTTTTCGCTTTTTTAGGGAAATTTTAAAAAATTGTTTCGGCAATGAAATTTTCAAATTTTGTAAAACTTAGAAATATTTAACGTTTCTTTGTACGTTAAAAACGAACGTGTGAATGATGATGGTTGAAGATAAACTCAGCTTACACTTAATGAAAAGGGATAAGAAGATGATTGCCTTGCCTACAGGATTTCATGTCGATTAGGGATTTCGTATCGATGAGGGTGAGATTTGAACGAAATCACTCCCCGGAACCATAACTCTGGAAGAACTTAGACATTGGCTCTACGCTATAAGTCTGTATGCTCACGGAGCTGTCTTATGTGTTCCTTAAAGTTTATTTTGTAACTCAGAGTTAAAAAAAATACAAATACCTTCGGAAATATGAAGAAAGATATAGAAAGGTCTTTATAATCTGAATCGTCTTTTGGTAAACCGTAAGAGTACACCGAAGATTATGTCAAGGTCGTAGACCAAAGCAAAACTAAAAAAGGCCGATATTTAAGACTTCCGCCCAGAAAAAGACGAAAACGAAATGGCAGCTTGTCTAATAACAAATTCCTTAGATGTTTTAAAGAAAACAGTTTAAAGATAAATCTTTCGAAGTCAATACCATGCTGTAGATCTATAAATATGCTTATGAGACTTGTGATATTGGTGTGTGTTTTTTTTACAGCATGACATCATGTTGCTTACAGATAACTGAAAGGAAAGCATGTGAACTGAAAGCTGCAAACAGTCCTGCCTTTCAAGGAAGTGTGAAATTTGAAGAACATGGAATCTTGAGTGGTATCTCTGTTAGAGGTCGCATCCAGTTCAATACATTTCGAAAACTTTAATCACTCCAAACTCAACAGTGTGGTGCTGAAATTGATTTAAAAAAAATAAATAAAATTTAAAAAACCGTGTCCATTATTACACAAAACAATTTCTTCCTTGAATCCTAGAGAGACAAGCATAGTTTTACTTCAGTTCTCGACTGGACTTGATATTGTGTCGCCACTCTCAAATTAAAGAACAGATATTTCTGAAGACCTATAAGTACGAAATAATTCAATTTTCTAGTCTTATGCATGAAAAAAACATGAGATTAAAGTCTTTTTCTTCGACAATTCAAGGAGTTGCTTATTTAAAAGTAATGAAATTGTTTTTTCATGTCCCAAACTACTAGGCAGCAATGCCCCTTTCCGCGTCTTTCATCCTCGCAGAATTCAAATTTAGAAGGAAAAAAAAATGAAGAACTTTTTCAGGCAAAAACGAAAACAGTTCACGAGTCTTATAAATATATATATATTGCAATTGTTTATTCAAATTCTAACATTTAAAAAAAGTAATTTTTGTTTTTATTACTTTTATTCGTGTTTGTAAAGCTTAAAAAAAAGGGGAGTAGTGAATTAGTGTCAAAAGAAAAGAAAAAAATCATTGGAATACTTTAAGATTAAGTTGAAAGTGATATTTAATTAGTATTTTACATTCGTTTATTTTAATTGCATTTTGTCTTAGCATTGTAAAAAAATGTCGAAAACAAAGTTAAATTTTAAAAAAAGAGAAAAGAACAGAATCCTGATAGTTTTTTTTTTACTTACCTTCAAAAGAAAGAAGAAAATTCTTTTCTAATTTATTATTGTTATTATAATTTTCAAAGCTTTTTCTTGCTGCTCCTTTCATGTGTTGTAACAAATTTAAGCTTATAGCATTTGTGGTTTAAAAAAAATGTTTTTTTTTTCCTTTCCTTCCTCTTTTTCATATTATAAAAAACTGAACCATTCCTCTATCATGTGTCTTCTTCTGAAAAAGACTGCAAAAATCCCATTGCTGAGAGTATTTACAAAATAATTGAAAAATCAAAAGAAAGTTGAGTGTGAAAGCAAACTCGAAGTATTATTGAAAATCTGTTGTTATGAATGTGAAAATGCTTTTAAAAAACTAACTTAATCTCTAGGGTATTAATATACAAAAATATTAAACACACTTACATATTCGGAAATTTTCGTAAACCATTTAATACGTGCTTTTCTGTTTTATAGTCACTCATTGCTGAAACGAAAACGATAGTCCATTAAATTATCAAAACTGAACCGATTTTTTAAATTTTTACGCTGTTGCCAATGTTACTATGCCTTAAGGCAAAATTTGTCTTTCTCAAGCATGATTTCTAATTCACAGTCAGCTAAATTTACTTCATGGGGGTCATTCACAAACGCTGTCAATATTTGAGGGGGAGGGGGTTCGAGAAATTGACAGTATGTGACAAGGGGAGGGGAGGGGGTAATAAGAAGTGTGCCATCATACATTTTAGTGTCTGTAAAAATATTTAAAATCAGCAAATTAAATTTATTTTTAAAGTTCCTTGATTTTCACAATTTTATTTTAAATTATCTCATTTATTTTGTATCGAAATGATTAAAGTCTAAATTTACTTCCAGTTAAAAGTTTGAAAGGAAATAATCTTACGCATTTACATTTTTAAGATAAAATAGCGAGGTTATTTTTTCCACAAATTAAGTACACACCATATAATCATTATCATTGTTATGCTCTCCAATCTCATTTAAGTTCAAAAATAAAATTAGGAAATTGAGCTTAACGTAGTGCTTTTTCTTCTGAACTGCAACACTGCAAATATATATGCCTATGTGATATAGCGTGACATGCAACAAGGAGGGTAGGGGGTCCGTTGAAGTGTGACATTTTGTGACAAAGGGGGGGGGGGAAGGGTCATATATAATGAAAAAAAGCGTGACATCATTTATGAGCGGTCCCATGTTAGCATGTTAGCAATGTGTTATCATATTAGGTTAAACATATGGTAACCTAATATGCTACCACATTGTATAAAATTAAATTACTCTTATTTTTTCTTTGGGTACGTTGAATTGACGACTTGATTAAAGGAGTTAAATGTCTATATTTTAATCCTAATATAAAATAAACCACCATCGAATCATCACTGAAATCGATTAAGGGATCTAACTAGAAATCATGACCTATTAAATATTTTTACCACTTTAGACTCAACTACGTAACAAAAAAATAAAATTTCGTTAGAAACTAATTTTAAGAGCATACATTTCGTTGAGCAACAGTCGTAACGAAGGCTTGTTCGTAAACGCTAAAACTTCCAAAAATATGTAAAACATACCATTGGCGTTCTTTGAGAGACTGCCAATTTAAACTTTGTAATCACTGCAAAAAATCACGTTAGAAGTGGACTTCTACAGTGATTTTTTCTTCATCAGTATATACAAAACTTCACCTGTTACTCTTACAGGAGGCATACAAATGATACTTTTACATTGTATAAATGGTTCGTATCTTAAAATAACTAACTGTAAATTCTTATTCACTGCAGTGGTCCCTGAAACTTTTTGTGGACTTGGTAAATTTAACATAACACCGACAATATTTCCTTTCGGGATGGAATTACTTCTCATATTTTTGTTATTGTATATGGATACGGTTTTCAATTTTCAGAATTTGCAGGCGCTGAAAATGAATACAAATATTCCAATCTTAAAGAAATAGCAATTCATAGGATTTCAGAATGTCTTCCATTGCTTATGCTCCCACGTAAATACGATGTAAAAAAATATCTTGACTTTTCCTATGCAAATTTATATCACACTTTATTTTTATAGTCAATATTTCAAAGACTTATTTAACCTAATAAAAAAAAACACCTATTTAGCTGTATATTTATCTAAATTTATGTATGTGTGTGGATGTGTTAAAAAGGTTACAACCAAAAGCTGGCTATTAATGAACCAATTATAAAAGAATGGACCACAGATTTGCTACAAAGATTATATCTTTCAACTTCTTATTGTACTCTGTTATAAGCCTAAAAAAGAAAAAAACATTTTCCGTTGATAAAAATTGGTTAGGAAAAAACTTGCACAACACGAGAGAACCACATCAAACTTAAACAAGAAGTTCCGTCCAGAAGTACACGAGCCTACTTTCCTGTATACACCAACATCAAATATATGATGTAGCTATCTGTCTCTCGTTCTCCTTTAGTTTAATTACTTCAAATATACCTTTTTCAACGGTTAATACACGTACAGTCATTTATTCACTCACTTATTCATGTACTCATTTATTCATTCTTTCTTTTACTCATTCATTTATTCATTCATTATCTCACTCATCCATTTATTCATTCATTCAGAAATACCCTTGAAAATTCAGATCATAAAATTTCACAAGAAAATGGACTTGTTTAGCTCTGAATGAACTTCGTATCTGTGCGTGTTCTACGTCATAACGTGTTTCCAATAAAGTTTGTTCCAAGCAAATACGTCTGTTAGATCAGGATTTATAAATGATTTGAATTTCCCTGGGGGCGCTAATGTTTTTTTTTTTTTTTGAAACTGTTCAAATCTGAAAGAATTTGTTAAATCAAAAAATATTTCACGTTGAGAGCTCCTTCGAAAAAGCTTGTTCAAAGTAACATGTATCTTATGTGTCCGTTTTATATCATTTGTTTTCTGTTTCTCCATAGGCGCAAATATTAAAAAGTACAACGTGAAAATGAAATATCCTCTCCAAGATCGTTCGAATGCAAAAAAAAAAAAAATTGAATCTGACAATTCCCTCAAAAGTTATTAGGGGGACAGACCGACAGACACACATTTTCTCCATCTCAAAAGACTACTTTCAATTGTTTTGTTTTTAATTTTTTTAGTCTTCATTTAATTACTTCACTTATTTTTGAGTTGTTTTATTTCTAACTATAAGATATGTTCGCGATAATTAAGCCTTCTTTCATACTTTTTTTAAAATTATCTTTACGGGAAAGTAGGCTAAAACGGAATAATTAGGAGATTAATGAGAAACCCTTTTTACGCATTTCTAATAATAATTCGGAGATTAATGATAAACACTTTTTACGCATTTATAAGTATCCCAGATTCAAGAAAATAATTTAAAAAATAAATTACATTTATACGATTTTCAAAACTAAAAACAGTTTTTTAAAGTAAAAATCCACAGTTGTTACACTTCGGTGTACCGTGTTCCGAATGGACATTTTACCCCTGCTTAAAGTCGGTATGATATCGATAAAAAAGTGAAATATAACAATACAGGTAAGCTTTTCGTGTACGAGAAAAAGGCCTTTTCAAAAACACACACACACACAAAAAAAACTTTTCCTTACTTTTGAAGTTAGTTTCGAAGTTAGCGATACGCAAAGTGAACTACTAAAAAGGATTTTAAAAAATGCTTTAAAGCGTGAAACTAAGGTATTTCGCAACGAACATATAAAAGAACAAGAATAACAAGCTCAAAAGTTCTTTGTTACAAAGTACATTCTTTTTAAATTTCGGCTCAAAACTTATGTTTAGCGCTGAAAATTTTGAAACAAAGGTTTAATATTTTTACCAAAATTGTCTGGAGGGAAAAAATAAACCTATGGGGGGAAAAAAGAGTCTGCAGTATATTCATGTTTTAGATGAAATTACTAAATTTATTTATAAACGACGAAATGTCTTTTTGTGCTGCGTAAGTATAAAACTTTAATGGCTTTAATCACTCTTGTACGATTATTTGAAATTAATGATGCATTTCATTTAAGCTCAAGAACATTTTTTTTAATACCGAACTTGAAATTCTTACCAGAAACATGGATGGTAAGACATCCTTTAAATATTCAACTTTTATCACAAATCACAACATAGATGCACTGAACGATTGCGAACATATGAGACTTCAGTCGAAAAACAGTATGTTTAAGTAAAATGTATAAACGAAATAAAAATAGACTTACTTTTAATGAATTTACTTTAAAAAAAGCTTATTTGTTTATTTATTATTTATGCATTATACATTAATTAATGAACCTACAAGTACACTAGAATCAACCTTTTGAAAAAACACATATCAAAAAAGCATCTGCACATCTGATTAATTAATGTCTACTGTTTTCACTTCCATCCTAATTTTAGGAAGTCAGTTTCTTTTTACAGATGGGACACAGAGGGAAAAAATCTGTAAATAAGGTTCCAAACACGAAAAGAGAAGGAGAGAAAATTATCTATAGTTTGTTATTCTAATACAAGGTTCGGTTTTTTTAAAGGGAAAAAAACGGCAAGAGGGGAAAAATAAGCTCTAAAGCTAAGATTTGAAGTTACTTAATTTTGAATTCTGCTGGCAGCAACATGTACCTTCCTTTTGCTTTTTTTTTTTTTTTTTTGTTTGTTTGTTTGAAATTTAAAAAAAGAACACAAAAATAATGAAAATCTAAAGATAACGTTAAGGCTCAACATTTGTATTTTAAATATCCCAGGCTGTAGTTTTAAAAAATATTTTCTTCGTTGTAAAATTAACTTCTAAAGATTTAAACCATTTTTTAATTATTTCATTTTTTAAGGGGAATGTTAGAAATTAACAGAACATTCCTACACACACTTCATTGCGTGTAGAGCATCTAGTGACCTGGAAAATATTTAATCTCAGACGAAACCAACGACAAATATCAAACTTCAAAATGTACCCTTTTTTTTATCTTTACACAATACTACCACATAATAGATTAAATGTTTATAAACACAATACGTTTTGGATTACGTAAAAATTGCAAATATCGTCAGATGGCAACTTGACATAAGTATAAAGTCGTTTGCTGATTACATCATCTGGTAGAATACATAAATCGAGAAAATATTTTCTCCAACACTTGAAACAAGTATAGGTTTTATGAAAACTATGATTTTATTATTCTGTGAAGTACTTTCAAATTAGAAAATGAGTCAGACATGATTTAACATGAAATAAAAAAATAGTTTATTCAACCTATTTAGCAAAAGGGGGAAAACGTCAACTTTGAAACACAAAAGGATAATGTTCTCCTTTCCACTTTAAAAACAATAAAAATGTATTACTAAAACGTTCCGTCAACTACAAATTCAACAGAAAAACCATCGGTTGACCAGCCCAATCCCACTGCTAGAAGCAGGATTACATTAGCAGGAAAACCGGAAACAAATTCAGATTTAAAATAAGATGATTACATACATTTTGTTGCGAGTGTTAGAGCGATAAACATATATAATACTCTAAAAAATAATAAATTCTCAGAGACAAATAAATGTACCGTTTATTTACTCTAAATAATATTAAATAAAAAAATAATTAATTAATTATTTAATTTTATTTATTTATTGTATTTATATTTTTATTTTTTTTATTGATTAATATGTATTTGTCCAAGCAAAAAAATATTAAAATCTTTGCGTTTAGAACCACATTTAAAAATATTTTGGATAAAAATGAAACAATTTAAAATGTTTCGTTTGTTAATTAAAATGTTATATGAATGAAAATCGTGTTAAAATCCGTTAATATTTGAATATATTTAAACAAACTATAGAATTATTTCCTAGTATTTCCAAAAGGTCCAAAAATTGATGAAATGTACTGTTATTTTATTTTTCATAAGTGTTGCCATTATGTAAAATAAAATAATTCAATTTAAAAAACTATAAATAAAAAAGGTCATCACCGTGAACTTAAAAAATATTCGTGAACTTGATTTAAATTTCAAAAGAGTTAAAACAAAGGTGAACAATAAATTATTTTTATGAATATTTAAATGCTCGGAAAACTTAATGACTTTTGTAAAGAAAACATTTGCAAAAACTGCGTTATTAATGCTTTGTTTTCTGAAGTCGAAATTAATTACTAGGACATATGATTTTCTATAATTTAATTTCTTAAGCGGAAACAACTTTTTTTGTTAAATTTAATTATTGTGTTGTAATTAATTACTTTACTTACATTAAGAAACCTTGAAAATCAGGCAAGTTTAGTAGAATTATAACGGTTTTAAACATGTTTCCAAATGTCTAAACATAACGTTTTATTCTCCTTTAAGCTCTACTTTTGAAAAAAAAAATTTTTTTTTCTTTGGGAGAAAAAATTGCTATGAAAAAATAATTAATCTGCAAAGTTCAATTCACTTTAAAAAGGTTTTTAAAATGAAATGTTTATTTGCCTTGCAACATTTTCAAGTAGTTTTACTTACTGCAATGGTGAAAAGCCTAGAGCAGTATTATGTAGTTTAACTTTTTGTCTTAACGTGTAAGGGGAATTTAAAAGACCATATTTTTCAATCTTTTGTCTTACATTTAGTAGTCAGTGACTTTGCTGCCAGAGAATGGTACTTGTATTAACAAATAATGCGGCATTTGTTCACTTCTCTCACAAATTTCATAATAAGTAATTTTGTTTTTAATACATATATAATTTTGTTGAGATATAGCAACATTTAAATATTTCATTCAGCCTTTCAGAAGGGCAATTTTATAGCAAGTGCCATTGAGAAATGGTAAAATAGTCAAGAAGGAGGAGGGGAAATGATATTTCCTAATAATTGTCTTCTATTGACTAAAACCAAAAAAGAAGTGTTGAAATATTAACGCATAAGAAAAGTGCAATGAAAATAAAGTCAATTTTGGGAGGAGGGAGAGGCGTCAGACAAACAGGAGGACCGATACACTGTTAAAAATTTCCGTAAGAAAGTAGTAAAATAACCATTTATTTGATTGTTATTTTACCATATTTAATTACAACAGTTGAATGACCAGATGGTACTCAAACCGCTGATTGCGAAAAATATCGTTTATTCTCTGTTTATCCTAAAGAACGTTTAACTAACTGTAATTTTCAAGCGCTCAATAAGAATCGGGCGTCCATCTTGGTTGCGAAATCTTACCGGTCGTACGTTGTTTTAAAATATGAATAAAGATTTATCAGTTCAAATCTGCATGTGTATATAAAAAAGGAAGAAAAAAAAAGTGGCTTAAACAGTGGTTACTAAATAGAAAGATATACACACGTAAATCAAAAATTGGAGACTCCGGTTCCCGAACTGTTTGCGAATGAGCGAACCCATAATTTGAGCTGCTGAAGCTTGTTTGCGTTTTAAATTTTGCAGCAAATAAAATGATTTTCGTCAATATACAGTAAATTTAGACCAAACATAAATTCGGATCCAATCAAAAACTGAAATCTCAATTTTAAGGCAGTTTGCCTGTTGAAAAAGAGGATTTATTGATAAATGAACGATCGCTTTGTGTGGCGCAGATGGCCGTATGGTTAGAGAGCAGGGTTGGTATACCATACACCCGGGTCCGATTCCCGCAAGCTTCTTTTACGGTTTCTACTCCTCGAAGATTCTACTCCTCGAAATGGTTTAAAAACGGTAAAACTTTTGTTTTGAAACCATTTTTAAATGGTTATAAAACCGTAAACTTTTGTATTTATGGCTTTTTAACCAAGATGATTGGAAATGGTTAGGTCCCGTAAAGATAGCAAAATGTTCCAAACCGTAAATTTAACGGTGAATTAGATGGTTAGACTGCTGCCGGTCATTTAACCGTAATTTCATGATGAAACTTCTAACTGTAGAGTGCGGGTTTTTTCCTGTCTCAAGACCCTACTTTAAATTATTATCATTATTATTATTCCTCAATCTTTACTTAATTACTCAATCCTTCAATTTAGTTTTGACTTTTTTTTTTTTTGTGTTTTTTTTTTTAATGATAATTTTTACCATACATTAAGCCTTCTTTTAAACATTTTTTTCTTTTAAATTTTACGGGAATCTAGAAACAGTAATGCCTATACTACCGTGCTAAACACATAAGTCGTATATGCACTTTTTGGAGAAATTGAGTTATTGCCACCAGGTTGTTCTATGTCACTTCACTTACCTAAATACATTGTTCTGCAATAATATTATGCATAAGAAACTTTTGTATTATTTTTTTAAATCCAAAGGGGCATCGGAATCAAATACATAGAGGCACCAAACTCTAATATATCTCAGTTTGAGCGCAGCTGCACGACGTGCTTAGCATGGTAGTATAGACAGTGTTTAAGAGTTAATACTAGTGTTTCTCCTATTTTTGAATAAAGGGATTGATATACAGCTTGCGTAAAGAACTACATATGTTCAAATATGCGTTAAAAGGGTATAATGTAGATTATTATTATTAGTTAACTTTTGTGCTTTAGTTACGCACAAATATTTTTCATAGTTTTTACACTAAACTTTTTTTTTTTTTTTTGAACTACTAAAGGGTGGCACTGCAACTAAGATGATCTTTTTAGACCACTAACTTTGACTGCATCTGCCCGACTAATGGAAATAACTTCTGTTTTATTTATCCAAAAGGGTTTTCTTTTTACAAAGTAAGTAACTTTTCCCTCCTGTTCTCTATTGCTTTAAAAAAAAAAAAAAAAACACATTTGGTTAAAAAAACCGTGGCAGCTCCTCGCGAATTTTCTATTTCAAGAGCTGATTGAATCTTTTGTCGAATGTTATCATCATCCATGGAGTGATGTAGTCTTGTATAACGAACATACGCACATAAACCCGAGCGAACTGTTATCTTTATATATTGGGGTGATTCGAAAAAAACTTTATTTTTAATTTCAGATCGCTATAGTGCGCAAAAGTTGCTATTGGTATAGACGTGAAAAAAGAACTAATTATTATTTTTTTATTAATTTGTCTTCCGGTCGCGCAATCCATCAAAGTTAGCAAAAATTTGGAAAACTTTAATTTTTCATAATTTTTTTAACCACGCCAGATGGTTTTAATTGCGTTTCTATACCATGAATTAACTACTAAAAGTATGCAAAATCAATATATTTTCACTTATTATACAAATGTTTCTTATCTTTTGGTCGCGCAACAGAGATGAGCAAAATTGGTAGTTTTTTCAAAATTTCAAAGTTTGACCGTTTATTACTTTTTAATCAGACGACTTTTAGAGATGCTATAGTTTAATCCTGTTAGAATAATATATTAAAAATACAAGCATATAAGATAAACTTTGATATTCAAGTGGAATTCGGTCTCGCAGTTTCGTCATAAAGAGCAGAGTAGCCTATCTGAACAGAGGGGCGAGGCGTAAGTGACGAATGCCAGCGATGAGCTCGCAGCCGGTAGCAGCTAATTATTGTTGCCTGAGAATTTTGTTGTTTGACAATGTTTCCTTTCAGATAATTTAGAAATTTGCTAATAATAAATATTTGGTAATTTTTGTGTTTCAATATTCATTTGCTGGTACAGCTCTTCTTTCATTTTGTTTACAAAACGACCCAGAATTCACCACGGGGAGGTAGCTGCACTTCGAGTTCCACCCACACCCTACCCAACCAACCATCCAATGTTGGGTGTGTTATTTACAATATGTACAAATCTATTTCGCTCTCTCTCTCTCTCTTTATGTTTCCTTTATCTATCGATATACCTCAAAATTTGGATTTGTGCGAAAAAGTTGGCATTGCTGAGAGTGACAGTAAAGTGGTTCTAATATAGCTGTCTCTGGAACTGTTCCCACAAAATTCACTTGAAGCTTCTGTCACTAGCTGAGCGCATCTTTGAACTGCCTGTGTATGGCATGGAAAAGTATAATATGAAAAATTAAGGTTTTTCACAAATTTTTGCTAACTTCTATGGCATTGCGCGACCGGAAGACAAATTAATAAAAAAATAATAATTAGTGCTTTTTTCACGTCTATACCAATGGCAACTTTTGCGCACTATAGCAATCTGAAATTTAAAAAAAAAGTATTTTTCGAACCACCCTATTATATATACACTGATGGAAAAAAAAATCCCAACACCAAGAAATAATTATTGTAGAATAATGAAATTTCAGCAATACATTTATATAGGTAACGTACGTAATTGATTACAATTTCAAGACCACAGGTTAATTTAAGCTCGAGAAGAGCCATTGCAGAAGTGAAATACAGGTACATTAATAACCGGTGTAACCACCAGAATTTTGAATGCAAGCATACAAACGTGCATGCATTGAATCATACAGGTGCTGGATGTCCGTTTGTGGGATGGAGTTCCATGCCTGTTGCACTTGGTCGATCAATACAGGGACGGTTAATGCTGGTTGTGGATGACGCTGGAGTTGTCGTCATATGATGTCCCATACGTGCTCAATTGGAGACAGATCTGGTGGTCTGGCAGGCCAAGGCAACATGTCGACACCCTGTAGAGCACGTTGGGTTACAACAGCAGTATGAGGTCGAGCGTTATCCTGTTGGAAAACACCTCCTGGAATGCTACTCATGAAAGGCAGAACAACAGGTTGAATCACCAGACTGACGTACACATTTGCTGTCAGGGTGCGTGGGATAACCACGAGAGTGCTTCTGCTGCCATAAGAAATTGCTCCCCAGACCATAACTCCAGGTGTAGGTCCAGTGTGTCTAGGCCGCAGACAGGATGGCTGCAGCCGCTCACCTGGCCTCCTCCTAACCAACACACGGCCATCACTGGCACCAAGGCAGAACCGGCTTTCATCAGAAAACACAACAGATCTCCACTCCGTCCTCCAATGAGCTCTAGCCTGACACCACTGACGTCGCAAACGGCAGTGGTTCGGCGTTAGTGCACGCTACAGGACGTCTGGCTCGGAGCTGTCCTTGAAGTAACGGATTGGTAACAGTTCGTTGTGTCACTTCGGGGCCAACTGCTGCTCGAATTTCTGCTGTAGACGCAGTGCGACTCGCTACGGCCACACGCCGAACATGGTGGTCTTCCCTCTCAGTAGTGCCACGTGGCCGCCCGGAACCCGGTCTTCTTGAGGCAGTGCCTTCCCTTGACCACTGCTGTCAACATTCATGCACAGTGGATGCATTCCTGCCAAGCCTTTCTGCAATCTCGCGGAAAGAAAATCCACCTACTCGTAGGCCTATTACATGACCTCGTTCAAACTCAGTGAGCTGTCGATAATGGCTTCGTCGTCTTCTTAAAGGCATTGTGCACTAACATCAATTCACTACATCAAATCTCGACGCTAAACAACGCTCAGGAACGTTACAGCGCGTATTTAAAGCAAACCTGATTTGCATCTTCCGTGTGTCGCTACTAGCGTCACACTGATGCACTAAGCGCAAAATTTGAATCGACGTCATCTTACAGGTGTATAAACACGCCTGCCAAATTTCGTTTTGCTAGCACAACTCCTTCTTGGTGTTGGGATTTTTTTTTTCCATCAGTGTATATATATAATTCTTCCGTGCGTGTGTATGTCACTGAATTCCTCCTAAACGGCTGGACCGATTTTAATGAAATTTTTTGTGTGTCTTCAGGTAGATTCGATAATGGTTTAGATTTACAATTCGGTTTAAATCCGACAGGTAGTTCCTTTTTTATTAAGTTTTTAATTTTTTAATGATTTTTGCTACACCTACATTGCAGTTTTGCCCCCAACGCACTGGATTGCGGATCCCGTCCGCGCCTTGCAAGCAGAGATATATTTGCGATTTTCGTTTATCTATCTATTCTCGCATCCGCTTCATTTTTTAAAATAAAAAGAAAATAAAACTACTTTCGTAAAGCTCAGGGTATACTAATTCTAAAAATATAGGCTTGAAAACATTATTTTCAGATTTAGAAATTAAAGTTTGTAAGACCCACAAATTTGCCCCAAAACTGCGCTAAAATCGTCGGATATTGACCAAATTTTAAAACGAATACACCATTTTAATCCTCAGGCTATGACGATTTTAAAAATATTAACTTTGAAAAAATATTTAATATGGTTAAAATGACGTAAGATATGGTTGAAAAGTTCATTTTCTATCTTTATTTATATAAAACTGTGCATGTATATGTAACTGAACTCCTCCTAAACGGCTGGATTTTAATGATATTTTTTGTGTGTTTTCAGGTGGAATCGAGAATGGTAGATTTACAATTCGGTCCAATTTAAATTGTTTATTTAATCATTATATAAAAATTGCGCATTACCGTAAGATAGACGGTGTGACTCAATAGTCATAAATGAAATTGAAAATGAAACTGGTATCGGTCTCGTAGCTTAAGTGGTAGAGAACTTGACGCGTAACTGAGAGGCCTGGGATCGAGTCCCAGCCCAGTCCGGGCTAATTGACTTTTACTCAGTTAATAGCACATACGCTACTATTTATTCATTAAAAATTTACGGGTCCAGTGGGGTAGAACTGTTTTTGTTTTTCACAGAGCAAGAGATCGACATAATGTTTTGCATAGTGGTAGTTAGGGGTCTAAGAATGACATGGGCTACCTTATATCCTGGGAAAATGCACTGCTCCTCTGTGATAGCACTAAAATTGTATCCTGCAGAACCGTGTATTCAAAAGGAGTTTCCTTAAAGTTCGTTAAATAGAGTATTAGCATTAATTGAGTAAAGATCGATTCGTTCGGACTGGGACACGAACCCATTGCGGCAGTTATGCGCCGAATGCTCTACCACTCACGCTATCACGCCAACACTGATTTCCTTTCAATTTCATCTATAACTACAGAGCCACACCATAAATCTTACGTTAATGCACCATTTGTATATAATGGAATCTAAATGTAAACCAAAATTTTTAATTAAAATTGTTATTTATTCTTTGGAACCGACCGTTGTGTATAGTTGCGTCTTAATGCTGTGCTTTCCAGCCCAGAATTGACAAAACATTTACCAACCAGAAATCAGCGCCCACAAGTGTGTATTTGAATGAACGTTTGATTGCTAACCTAAAAAAAAAATTGTATAGAGCTATAATGTTCTGGTTTTTAAGCCATACAGGTAATATACAGCTGGTTTACCTCTTCTCCTTATTATTTTTTTATACTGTCTTAGGATTGACACGTTGCATTTAAAACCCATGTAACGCCGGGTACATCAGCTAGTGTATATATATATATATATATATATATGTATATAAATGTAAAATTCTTGAATTGACAGCGCAGCAAGTGCAAGAATTTCAAGGAGATACAAGTTCTACAGGTACATAAGTGCAAGTAGCATTAAAATGCTCCCATTTTTGGGGGGATTAATTTTGTTTTAAAATGTCCCCGTCTAAAGTATCAATGTTTCTACAGATGTTTCTCATGAAGCTCATCTATATAGTTTCTTGTTTTGACACTCATATCAGTACAAATATTTCAAAAAGTGCAGACTCTCTTCAATATAACAGAGTCCCAAAAATCATTAAACATTTCTCTTTTAATAGAATAGCTTAAAAACACACACCATGTGCTTCTCAAAAGTAATTCACTATGTTTAGGGTACAAGGGAAAGGTCATTAAAGGTAAGCAGTCGACATTTCAAACTTAAGCAACGAAGTTTACATTTGAAAAATGTCAAAAGTTGCATTTCAGACATAAAGTACCCAAAATGTTAGGTAAGAATCTCAAAGAGAGACATTAAAGTGAATGAAATGACTTCGGACGAAACGTCAAGAAAAACCATCTGGTAATTCAAACGCATCGTTATTTTGAAACCATTAACTGGAAATGCGGTCGGAATATATGGCAGATATTTACTGCGAAGAAAAATAGCAACAGATGTATTTGAGTAAATTAATGTTCGTTGACTACTTTTTCCCTATATTTAATGGGTATCCGTATTCCGAAAGCATGCTTAAAGGTGGTGCCATTGGCAGTGCAATGAGTTATAAATGCATCCAGGAAACTACATAAAGTGCATCAGTTCTTGCTTTTACTGGGCACATAAAAAGTTTCTAAGTAATACTTACAAATTTTTACAAAATCTTCAGCAAACAATGATAAGCAAAAATAAATCAACATTCAGTAACTTTTCTTGTAATATCTATCTAACTAAGGTCTTATAGGAAATATATGTAATTAAAGCAAATGTTTACTAATCTTAAAAAACAAAAGAAATATCCCCCCCCCCATTAAAAAACCATAAAAGCAATTAAGAACAACAGATTAATAAAGAATGTCGAAAGGGAAATGTGCAGAAGATTAAAATACATAGCACGATTTTAGACCTTTGAAAATATAGTTTTAGAATAGAAACTGAATCTAGAATACACTTTTTCTTTTTTTTCACTGGTTGTTAATTTTACTTAACGTTCTGAAACTGTTTAGCAATCGCAAAATTAATTTGAGGGCAAAATTTCAAATTGCAATAAGAAAAAGTGGTTACTAAGTAGAAACTTATCAGAAAAACATGCTAAATTGAGAATGTATTATAAGATTATATTTTTTTGTCAAGTAGATTTTGGAAGAAAAAAATCTTAGGCTTGGAAGTTGTTTCAAAAGTCATAAAAAAAATATTTTGGAAAAATATTGAGGTGATTACAAATCATCACGTTGCTAGTTATCAACAATATATATATATAGTATATATATCTCAGTAAAGATAAGTTATTCTACACTAACTCATATCTTTAATTGTGTGTTGTGTTGTAAGGTAAGTCAATGGTACTGTTTTACTTTTAATTCGAAATACAAGTGCGTTCAAAAACTTTCTGCACGACATTTCCAATGCAATTTATATCCATAATAATCCTTTTCGAAACACAAATTTACTTCAATACAAATATTTACACTCGAAACATAATGACAAGTTAATGTAACGTGAATCTTTCTGGATAAAATTCATACTAATAATTTGATCTAAATCGTCAAACCTCGATTGAAGTAGCCCCGATATTTAATGTCATAGAAGTTTTGTCCACTGAATGTCCGAAAACCCATCAACTGAAAATAAATGAGAAATACGAGCACTGTTCAGTTGATATCAAACATTAATAAATCTTTGGAAGAATTTTCGTGTAATAGCTTTGTAAATAGAAACGAACTTGGTTATTGCGAGCCCGGGTTTAACGATGGAAATAAAATAAATACAAATACTCGTACAAAGTGACAACCAACAACAGGCTCTGCTCCCAGCGACACTAAAAAATTTCTGTAAGAGCACAGAACCGAAACTGAGTGTTTCCTTGAATTCGAATAATCTCTTTTTGTTCTCAATAATATTCTTGCATGTCCACCCTGTGTAAAACTGGAGAAAATATTTAAAGTTACGTAAAATTAAAAACCTGAGATTTGTGGTGAAAATTGTCAACAAATGCATAAATAAGCACTTGAGACCTGTTGCTACCAGTTTAAAAAATTGTGAAAAATGCATTATATATTGCTTGGCGTATACTTTAACTTCAGCTTTAACTAGCACCCTACTAGGCCGCGGAGGGCAGTCTTCCCGTCATCGGAGGCATCATTGGCCGAACGGCGCGGGCTGAGCTGAACTCGCCTTCTACGTTGTGTACCAGAGATAGTAATTCAGCGTACTCACAGGTGGCGCCCCTGCTGGGGCCCATTAACTGTTACAATCAAATTTACGGAATTTTATTTTTTTTCTCAGTAATTTCCTTTTTTTTAAGACTTTTTTTTTTCTAAGTCTACCTTTACGTTGGACTCCGGATAAATGGTTTCGAGGAGATTCTTAAATATTTTTGGGCAAAATATTTTTAAAGTGGAGGATGGGCCTAGTCAATTTAGCGATTCCCAATGAACATCAAGAGCCTTCTTCAGACTTTTTATCTTACTGCAAGTTACAGTCGCTTCCGGTAAACTATTCCAATTACCTACAACCCTATTGAGGTAGTAATTTTTCCTAATTATATGATTAGCCTGAGATTTGAAAAGTTTAAAACAATGACCTCTGGTTCTACTTTCTGTGCAGAAATGTAGCCCATCAACATTTTCCATTTCAACGAATTTAAATAACTAAATCATGTTCCCTCTAAAATGGTTAGTTTAATGTTAAAAGCCCATTATAAAGCTCGGTTATTACAAGCAGGAGTCGGATTTAGCGAGCGTTTTCCTGATAATTTCTTTATTTTTGTCTTTACAGAAACAACTTTTACGATCCCCATTGAAATTTTAAGAAAAAATAATTAAAATTTTATAAGAAATTGATATTCACTGAAAAAAATGTAGAAGTTTGCAAAGAATAAAGCTTAATTTATCTCAATTGGCTAATTATTATACATTAAGGTGAAAAAAAAAAGATATATACAAACAATTTAAATTTAAATATAAAACGAAATAATAGAAATAAATGTCAACTTCAAGGAAAGATTTAATGTATTGATAAATGATTTTTCATTATTCGGGAATCAGTTGCTTGAAACTTAATAGCAATTGCTAGACTCATTTTTTCTCTTTATTAAAAGTATTGCATTCCTACTCCCCCCCCCCCTTTTTTCATTTTTTTTAAATTATGATTTTTGAATTTTTATATGCACTTGTATTTAAAAAAAACAATGAAGGAATTTTTTTTACATAAACTAAAATGTCTTCAAGTTAGAAAAATAGTTTGTTCCACCAAAAGAATTCTAAAGCTAGAAATATTTCTTGATGGAAAAAGGTGTAAGTTCTTCCTTCAGCCAAAGCTCTCTATTTTCACGAAGTTTTCTCATTGATAAGAAACATTCCTCCAGATATCAAAGAGTCAAGTTTTTTCATGTTAACAATTGCCACTAAATATAGAAACGAGTATCAGTAGGTATCTGCAGAGTTTCAAGTGTTAGAAGATTAGTTTTGCTTTTTTTTTTTTTTTTTTTTTGGGAACGGAATCTTTTGATGCGTTGGATTTTTTTTTACTTAGTTAATATCGTCGAATAGACTTTTTTCGAATTATTCGTTTTGTATCATAATTTATCAGTATTGATATAGTAAATTGCAGTTAAAATTATCTTGGGCAATTTCTTGCTGCATAATAAATATGCATTTCAACTGGTGAATTAGGTGTTATACCTCATACGCCATATTTTAAATTTATTATAACAAATGTTTATATAATAAAGCGATTAAGAATTTCCACTTATAAAAAGCATTTCTAAAATTTCTCTGAACCATTGTCACCATAACGAAATGAAAGAAATGAAGAAAAATAATCAATACAGAAATATTACAAATAAAGGTAAACTTTTAGAATGTTTTAATAATATGATCATTCTAAAACGTTCATAATATTTTATTTTTTGAAAATAATCCTTTTTTTAACTAAAAATGTATTACCAAAGCTGCTACCACTAACTCGATTCCAATATCACAACTTCTTAAGTTCATTTTACACACTTTGTTGTCATTATGCAATTTGTATCAGTTGAACGTGATATTTATGATATTTGCAGTCTTTCACAGAAAAGACTAAAACGAAGGTATATTTTTTTTTTCTGAAAATAGGAACTGCTATACACTTACGTGCGTAAGAAAAATTAGACAAAAAATGGAAAAAAATCCTACTAGGGATCATTCATAAATATTGTCACGCTTCGAGGGGGAAGGAGGTAACAAGTGTGACATGAAGCTTATGACAAGAAGTGTGACATGAAGCTTATGACAAGAAGTGTGACATGAGCTTTCAACATAGCGTGACATGTGACAAAGGGGCTGGGGGGTATGTTGAAGTGTATCATTTTGGGACAAAAGCCAGGGGAGGGGGGTCAAATATATGGGAAAAAAGCGTGACATCATTTACGGACGGTACCCTAGGACGTATGAGACTACAAATGACTTCGGCAGTACTGTTTGGAGCAGCGGTACCACATTTAGCTCAGAACTAGAAGCTCCTGCGCTTACCAACGCTAATGTATCGGCTTTTAAAAAACGACCAGATGAGGTGATATGTTATGACACTTTGTCGAAATCTTATAGATCTGTCTGATAGGATTTCTTCTGGTTTTCTCGTACTCAAATGTAAGAAAACCACTTTTCAAAAGAATTCGTCCATGATACCGGTAAGAAAAACAAAATGAATTTCATCGGACGCAGTACAACCCATTTATCCATTTATGTGCTTTAGACATGACTCAAAAAGCAAGCAAGCAAACTAGTTGCAAAAAGGCTTTGGAACTAGTAATGGAGATTTCGATTCCATTTACTAATCATTTTGGATTTACTGAAATGAAAACTTGTGCAGTAAAAATTAAAACAAAAACGAATTGACAAGAGGATCAAAAAAGTTTCAGTACTGCAAGAATCCCGCACTGACACGAAATATTTCATTGTATTCAAATTTATAAATGCACAATTGCAACCTTAAAAATGTAACTTCATAGAAAACATTACTAAACTATAAAATGCAATTAAGAAATCAGAAGAATAATTGTATATAAAGCATCTTAAACGCAGCTTAAAATTAAACGTTATTGGTGTAATTAATCCGTTGTTAATATCAGAGCAATAACTGCAAGCGCACGCAGTCAATAACTAATCTCGAATGTCATTTCGAGAATTTCCAAGCAATTACACATATGTTTACAGCTTTTAATAGCTGATCCTTGAGCTTTGATTCCTGATCATGACACGATATACAGGATTGCTTATCATCCCTTCTAATTTGCATGCATTTCTGTCAGATGAGAGAATTTAATGTGAAATTCAATGTTTAATAACGATTTCAAAGTTCCGACTGTTTTACAAGCACTTTTATAACAGTAAAGTCTCTCCAGTTGTAGTCTCATTTTCAAACGAATGTCTTATGTTTTGCAAATATATATATGTATATATATTTTTTAAAGAGTAAACTTTAAATTAACATACGGTGTAATTTTCCAGTTGCAACAAAGAATATATGTTTGAAAGTCCAAGTTCATTCTGCTTTTACCGTAAATTAGTGCACAAATTCCAAATTCTATAGTGCAACTAGTTGCTTCAAAATTTGTATTAAAAAGCCCCCTTCAAGGTTGACCACGAAATTGTTTTATTGATGCCTTCGTTAGTTGACCCGTACCCGCTCTATGGCGTAGACGGTAGGGTTCGTTGATACCGTGTCTCCAGTAGCGTGTTTAAAGGCCTTTAACACTGTGTGGTGGTATATGATATCTGGTGACTCAGAAGGCTCTATGAATAAACTTCAGGCAAAATGACTTTGTCAATATCATGGGTTAAAATTGACCGTTAAAGTGCTTGCCCAAGTTTTTTTCGCACACTATCACAGGCCACAATAATATGGCATGTGTTTAAAGAATCTGTATCGAAATATCATGTTCACAATTGTTTGTAGGCATTGCCTAGATATGAACTGCTTATATATTAATTCGGCAATGATTGAGCCATATTTATGATCAGTTCCTTCGGAATATGCTTGCAAAACAAAAATCTTTTGTTGATGAACATTTCTAATGACAATGATGAGACTGTTTGTTTTACACTTGATGGATAATGCTGTTGTATGTTTTGAATCTTGTGGAGTTCCATGTTTAGAAAAGCACCACTGTTTATTGTAAATAGTTAAGAATCTCTATTATAACTTGCTTTCTTGCTTGATCTGTCTGCTGTTGCAAAAAATTTTGCAACTGTCAATGTTTCTCCTCTTCTTTCTGTACGTAATGTCCTTGCACATGCTGCATGCTGTGCTGGGCTCGTTCTTAACCGTGTTGCTAGTGAAACAAGACTAAGTTCCTTTGTTGTGTCCCAGTAGAAAAAATATATTTCATTTTGTTCTTTTATTGTGATGGTAGCTTTCTGTACTTGTTAAGGGTCCTTCATAATTAGAAATTTTTTTCATCGTTTGTGTCACTTTGTTCATCAGAATGATAACATTATTTAAGATTAAATTGAAACTGATTTGATTACTCACTTTACTTTTCTTATTTCTTGAAGCTGTACCCATCTTTTTCTTGCCGTTTTGTCCATAACGTCGTTTTGTCCATTTTGTCCTTGTTTGGTAAGTGGTCTTTCAGACTTAGATTATGAGGTTAGGCTTAAAAGGCTCAATATGTATAGTCTTGAGCAAAGGAGAGTCAGAGGGGACATCATTCAGTTGTTTAAATTCATTAAAACGGGAAATGTTGATGGACTACAGCTATGTGCTGAAAGTAGAACCAGAGGTCATTGTTTTAAACTTTTCAAATCTCAGGCTAATCTTGAAATTAGGAAAAACTACTACTTCAATAGGGTTGTAGGCAGTTGGAATAGTTTACCGGAAGCGACTGTTAATTGCAGTGGGGTGAAAACTTTTAAGAAAGCTCTTGATGTTCATTGGGGACTGCTAAATTAACTAGGACCAGCCTAGCTGGGCCCTGAGCCTGTTGCTGGTCGTCACTTTTGTATTTGTATTTGTATTTGAATTTATGATCTGAATGTTTTAAAAATAGTCCCTTCGCACTGAATGAATAAATAAAATCTATACTTTGTCCTTTATTTGCATTTCTATATAAGGCTTTCATTTGTTATATCTTATCCATGGTATAGGTGTAGATCATCAATTAATGGGTATTGTGTTTAACTTGTTCATTTGTTTTTGTGTAATTTATTAATTTTTTTTCAAGACCCAAATTTTATTTTACACACACATTGCAATCATTTTACCCACAGAATGTTATAATATATAATTGTTAATAAAATGTGAAACCAATTTTTTATGAAACATATTAGATCTTGTGATTTTATCCGAAATATCAGAAATTTCAAAGTTGTGTGAAATTTATAAAAAAAATTAATATTTTTAAGAGTAATATTTATTTTTTACACATATTTTACAATCATTTTACCCTGAATATTAAAATATATAATTGTTAATAAGATTTGAAACCGAGTCATTGTAAAAAAATACTAGATTTGGTGATTTTATCCGGAAATCAAAAACTTCAAAGATGCTGTTCACCCTTCTAAAATTGATTGGAAAACAAAAGGATTTGGCACGGAAACTTTTTCTGGGTAATGGAACATTTTTAGACTAGGAACAAAGGGACTTTTTTCTAGAAGGGGATTGATGCACCGTAATTATATATAGTATATAGTATATATATATATAATTTTATATAGGTAGACATCAAACAAGGATGTTCATAAAATGATGCAGAAATGTGCACCTAAGCACCTAAAGAATAACAGCCGGAACAATTTACGTTCATTAGCAGACGAATTCTCAAAATTCTGTATACGTTCATTCAATGGTTTCGCTGTTAGCTATAAAGAAAAAAAGGCCTCAAGTTCCCTTTCCAAGAGCACTTTCCAGTATAGGGAAGCGGAAACACTTTTCCACCTTTCAACGAAGACTCGTTGTCAAAACGAAATCGAGTTATAGCTTTAAAGTAAGGAAATGCCTGGAAAGTTGAAAGGAAGGAAATTATTTTGCGACCGCATTTTTCACATTTGATTTTCCTCTAGTGTTTCTACAATTAAATTTATTCAAGAATACCATTTTTTTTAAAAAAATCTTATATTAGTACTCTTTTTCCTAAAAAGATATTCCTAGATCGTAAGTAATTTAAATAACTGAGACAATAAAACTGACTGAGTTTAAAACTGAGACAATAGTAAAAATATACTTCATTCGTTTACAATCGGATCAAAACAAATGTATAATAGACAAGAAAATCGTCCACAACTGAATGAGACTGTTTTGATGTACACCAGTGACTAGTTGTACAATTGTTTGAAGCAAAAATAAGCCAATATGTCTGTATCGAAGATAAGATGGAAAAAAAACATATAGTACGAATTGATTGCCTCATCCCTTTTGAAGACGGTACATAAAAAAATGAAATAAAAAAAGTTAAAAAGATTTTTTGAAACAAAAAAAGAAAGTAAGGATTATATGTCACAATTTATTTTACTTATTATTTACGATGATTAGTAACCGTTCAAATTTTGCTTCTTATTTTTATTTAAAATGTCGCTTAATGCGTAATCATATCCACAATGTTTTACCCAGAAGGTCAAAATATAAAAGGTAAAAGATTAAATACAATTTAAGATTACAGGCGCACCTACAAAAGAAATTTAGCTTTGCAAAGAAATAAATAGTTACTCTGTACTCTTAAATGTATATTTTTTTTAATAATAATGAAATAAGTCAACACATGTTGAGAATGCATCAAACTGAAGTATTATGCGTTAGAACTGTATTTTTGACATCATTGAAAAAAATTTCTTAGGAAAATATCTCTGCTCGTTACCATAATTTATTCACATTTTCAACTCCTATGAATATATTTCATGAAAAATCATCGGAAAGTTTCTATAACTTTTTCGTTTAATTTGGATTTCAGATGTTTCTTTTAATTAGTTTCTGCCATTTTTATTTTTCTGTATTAGATTAAGACATACTACGGCTATACTGAGAAGTTATTTTCACTATATTATACGTGCAATTCACTTTTGTTTATGTTTCGCTAAATTGCGTTAAAATGAATTTAACTAAATCAGTCTCTCTTCGAAATAAATGTTCTGTATTGGAATTCCTTTTAAGAAACCTGGCAGAAAAAAATTGATGCTGAAAACATGTAGGTAGGTTGTCACTTTAAACACAGTCAAAAGTAAAATTACATACGAAAATAAGGAAGAATGATAAAATTGAGATTGACAATGAATTGAACAAAAGAACTTCTGATAAACCTCGAATCATAAAATGTCAAAAATATAGAAATTTGGAAAACTCATTCAACACATGACAATAAAACTATTTTTAAGAAACTGATTTTTTCATTGAACTTCATCATTCTTCTATGAATTATTCAGCCAAATATGCTTTCTGTTATTGCCAAGAACTTTGAAACGATTACTACTATATTAAATACCATCCAGGTCTAGTGCAGGGGTTCCCAACGTATGGGTCGCGACCCGAGATGGGGTCGTGAGGCACTTCTCATGGGGCCCGCCAGATAATTTCTAATTTTAAAATTAAAAACTTTACCACGTGGACAAAATAACTAACTATAATTTTGAATTATTTTGTATTTAACGAGCATAAATGGCAAATAAATTGGTTAGTGACATGACAATTTTACTCACATTGCAACAGAACCTAACAAGCCCTTTTCCCATACATTTAGGATGAAAACGGCTAATTAATCGGTTCAATAAAAACTATTTCTAACCAACAGAAAACCCTTTTTCTAAATATTGAAATGGCTTAATGTAATGGCCCATTTTTGTACCGTGAACTTACGAAATTTCTTGATGTGCTGAGAGAGCTCTTTGTTAAATTTCGGATATCTATCAATTACATTCTTTACAATGACTTGATCTTTCAACATACAGGAAATTACTTTCTGATTTTACTGTTCAGTAACACCTGCTGCTCAGAGACCTTTTAAGCAATATGACCATGTTGACTTGAATCTCTATGAACTTACCTTTATATATATATATATATATATATATATATATATATTATGTCCCGTATCAGCAGTCGGGTTAAGTTTCATGACTGTACGCAAAAGTATTCATTTTTACTTCTTTTGTTTTTGCTCATGAGGTATTTACAAGAATACTATGTACAAATGATGAATGAGATGAATATTTACAATTAAAGATAATATTTACAAAAGCAGTCTCCATAGGGAACATCTCGCAGGAGCACAATTTACTGTGTGATATACTTTAAGCATCAGCTCACCAAGTGACGCTTAGTAATAGTTTGGAGTCTTCTTGGGACCTCTTGGCCAATCAGAACTCAGAGTAAAAGTTTTGGCTCACGTTTGAGAGTAGACCCGTAAAAAGGGCCCAGTAGGTTTTAGTTCAGGTTTACAAAAAGTTACATTTACATTAAAAGGTCCCAACGGGAGTTTGCTTTTTATTAAGACAAAGAAAAGAATAATAATAATGTATTTAATTTATTATAAATCTCACATATATATATAATTAAGCACACGAAAATTCTGAACAGTATTTTGCTTAGGCATCATTTCAACTACATTATGCCTGATTCATGCTTATTGGCTGTTAATTCAGCATATGAGTATTAAAGAAGAGCAATAACCCTCAGTATCGATCATTTGCATAAGAGCAATGAGAAGCTCCTAAGCGAAGTATTAATGCAGAATAGATTATCCAATTTTAGTTATCTCTTCTGGCATAATTCAAAATAAATCGTATGCGCATTAAGAACGGATAAACCCTTTAACCGACCACAAAATGTATATGATTTAGATACCAACAGCACTGATAAAGATTGGAAATGTTTAAAAAATATTGCAATCGTTTCTCTAATACATAAATCTAAGCAGGGACATAAAATACTTTATACTCGCAAACTGAATAGTGAAATAGGCCATAACATCGATATTTCAAGCTTTATCTAGGAAGATCAATGTGTAAAGAGCATATCAATGTGTGTTTCAAAACCTCTAATGAGTGCTGATTTCTTGAAGAAAAACTGGAATATTGGTGTGGTTTCTTTTAATGCCTTGAAAATATTGTTTCTTATGCAATAATTTCTGTAAAAAGTATATATTATGTATTAAATACACAAGTAATTTCTGCAGTACGTACAGAAATGATTTTACAATGCGTTTTATGTTTAGATCTTAAGCAAAAATAAATTCACTATTCGGTGATCAAATAGTTGAATATGAATATTCGATACCCATCCAAATGACTAGTCTTTGCATCAACTAAGCATATTTTAGTTCCACATAAAATAGTTGCACTTCACATTAATTTTAAATGTTACATATTTGAAATCTAAAAATTGTA
The DNA here is from genome assembly GCA_038502835.1 of Octonoba sinensis. NCBI lineage: Eukaryota > Metazoa > Arthropoda > Arachnida > Araneae > Uloboridae > Octonoba > Octonoba sinensis. Next base: position 11,109,508 of record CM076599.1, read on the forward strand.
GCACAAATTTTTCATACTGTTAAGAATGCAAAACCTTTTGAAAAATAAAACTGTGACAGGAATCAGAAAATAAAGCGGGCATTGGAGACGCATAAGCATTATGTATAATTTTAACTTCCATGGTTGTAGTGTAAAACCTTCTCAAATAACATCTCGTCTGACTGTGCAATTTATTTGACCAATTTAAGAGGTTTCCAAAATAAATAATAACTCAGCTGTTCTACGACACTACAATAGTTTCTTTTTTCTTGTTTAAATCTTACTTTAAATGTATTTCCTTGATAAAGAAACACCATAAAATCATAACTGTAACGAATAACCACTCTTAAAATCTCTTAAATAAATGAGTAGACGTGAAAGAAAAGAAAGAATCGCGTTGAAAGATCCTGAAAGATGGACCTATTTCTACAAAATGTGTACTGCATTCTTGTGATTAAGCGTTCACAAATGTTCCAGTCAATTATTTTGTCAGCGACAATAATCTTCTTAATGAGAAAGTCTAGGGAAGCACACAAATGAATTTTCTGAATATAACAGCATCTTTTCGGCTTAGCAATACGAATTAGTGTCAAAAGAATGTCGCAGACAATGTTTCGAAATTAAATAACATGTTTCCACCCATCCGTAGGAAGTTTTTGTTCTCTATTCATTATTCGGATATTTGTGGATAGTTGCTATTGAATAGTAGTGGATATTTGCCGTATTATGGGAAGAAATAGAAGTATTTATATTTACAAAGTGTCTTCAAACTTAGTACCGTATTGGTTTTCCTTTTCTTACATAGGTTTCTTTCTTTTTTTCATTTTAAAACTTTTCTCCACATATATGGATTAAATTTATCCAAGAAAAATGTCCATATTGCTATCTATCTATACAAAATCAAAAATCTAATACCTGTTTTGTTCTCAAGTGCAAACTACTCTACCTCATAATGTAATATCTAATTAAAGAAATATGTTTACATTTTAAAATTATACTGAAGATCTCAAAGAAATAAAGGTCTCACCGCAATTTGAAATGCATTCAGTTAGCACCACCAAGATTACTTAAAAACAGCTTAACCATTGACCATTAAAATAGCAATTTATTAATTATTGATTAATGAGGAAAACGGTTGCTGAAATTTTATGCCACGTGACTTTACAGAAGATCGTTTTCACTTTATGGAAACGATTTTGATAGTTAAGTTTTATCTAACAAATGCCATATTTTTGTTGCGATTTGCTTATATCTCATAGACATGATTCTTGACAATAAGCTCTGGCTCGAATTTTCAATGAAAATAAACTTGTTCTTAGTACTGTTATGTCGATTTTACTTTCTTCCTCTTGTACCATTTTCCAAACTGAGTTCAGTGTCCCTGGATGCCGTTTTCCAATGCAATGCAATAACTGGTTTTTTTCAACCGCTTATCATTTGTTCATACGAATTCTTCTCCTCGAAAAGCGCAGGTACGTAAACTTCGAGCCATCTATTAATTTTAGGTGCCATTTTCAAAATACATCTTTTATTTTACATTTCGATCAAAAGAAAACATTAGCAGACGACTATTCTAAAGTTGCCAAAGTTTTATCTTAAAATGAGAGAAAAAAATTACAAAATCGTTTTCATAAAGTGCGAACGACATTCTGTATTCAAAAATTAATGTAATCTTTAGTCTTAGTCATATTTACGGGAAATTTTTATCATATAGCTCTTTATTTATGGAGCAGGAGTTTAAGTAACCAGATATGTTGAAGCACTAAATAAATATTGATCAGATTCACTGGGAGTAATCATGCTCTTAAACAAGATTACTACTAAAAATGGTTTCTTCATTACACGAAGTTATGATATTTAATAATTTATCTTATAAATTCGCTTAATAATCTGAGGAAGGAAACTGTTCCTGTTTTGACTTAATAATACAATCACTAAAATTTTGATGATGAAATATGTTGTCTGAGTTGCAATACAATTTAAGAGTTGATGTGCAACTAACAATTTTAATTAAAAAGTTGACTAAAATATAATGATGTAAAAAAAGAAAGAAATATAATTAAAACTGATTAAGGTAAATTTCTAGTATACAAACATGAAGTTCGTGGCGTACGAGGGTCATTTTTCAAGTAAGAACCGTTTTGTAATGGAGTAAAAGAAATTTAATTTAGTCACCATCAACATTCAAGCATTTGTCAAGCCGTGGCACCAGCTTTTGGATCCCTTCATCAAAGAACTCTGCCGCTTACCATTAAACCAATTCGTAACTGCTTCTGTAATCATGTCAAAGTTTTCCAAACTCTTCCCACCGAGAAATGCCTTAAGTTATGGAAAGAGATGAAAGTCTGATGGTGCCAAGTCTGGGCTCTAAGGTGGATGATTCAGTAATTCCCAGTGAAAATTGCCCAGTTGCGTTTTTGTTCTTGAATTTCAGCAGGACGAACGTTTTTTGCATTCAAAAACTAAATAACGGAACGCACTTGACAATCGGCGGGATTTCTGATAGACATGGCGACAAACTACGCAGTATAACCACACAACCCGCACTGACAGACACGTGAAACGTAATGGCGGTGTAGTGGGGGACCGGGCAAGAGTTGCTGACCTTGAACTGACGTCACCTGACTGGATGCGCAGACACAATGCACAATCGGTTCTTACTTAAAAAATGACCCTCGTATGTTTTTACAGGTCTTCGGTACCGATGTTTCTTTTATGCCTTTTAGCATCAACTCCCCCCCCCCCCCCAAAAAAAAAAAACAAGTTGAACACAAGATCCACCTTTCTCACGTGTTCCGCATACTAACGGCAATTTCATGTCAGCTGTTACTACAAGTTTTACTTATTTAATCATAGGTTACTACAAGTCTTAAGTATTCATTCCTTCCATTTGTATTCATGATATATCCACAATGCGTAGCTCCTTACACATTTTAGACAAATAAACATCCAAGTGACAGAAACGTAACAATCCAGAAAGTAAATAAACACATACACACGCACGCACACACACATTAGACGGTTTCAAACAAAAAATATTCTTAGCTTCATACCAACGCAAGTAAAACTAGATTTATGAAAAATAAATGAAGGAAAAAATATCAAACATACGATAAGGTACTAAAACAATAAATAAAACTACAAGATATCAGAATCTAACCAGAAATAAAATCAAAGAGACTTTTCCACTTCATTTTGAGAATTGTCTGTCAGAAATGCATGAAACTGAAAAATGAAAAATAAGTATAAAATCAGTTGTTAAAAAGGATGGCAAGTAAGCGTAATCTTAACTTTGTCACAGGATAAACCAGGTACGATAGTTATGAAACGTTGAGCCATAAAAAATTTGGTAGTATGTTACTCCAAAAAAAGTGCAAATTTTTTGGCTACAAAGGATGATGCTTAATGTAACCATATTTTGATAAAAACAAGCACCAAAATGTAACAAAATCCCTTTAATGTTACCTGGTTCGAAGACGCTACCCAAAGCACGCTTGCTCTACCGCCATGCCAAACACATCATTTAAACAAATCAGCGATCACCCCTGGGAAAAGCAGAGTGAACTTCACTTCTAGACATCTTAACTTTGGTTACAACTAAAAATGTGCTCCACATACGTTAAAAATTTACATTTTTCCTCCACTAGCACACGGGATGCCCAACGCCAGGGGGCGAGGTAGTGGGATCCACGTATTTTGCGTGTAAGGAATCCCCAAATGTACATGGGGGGCTTCAGCGGGTGTCGAGCACACGACCTTCCAGGTGGAAGTCCGACATGCTAACCACTAGGGTACCACTACCCGCCGTTAAAAGTTTACATTTAAACACGTTAACGGTAAAGCTGGTATAGCCCTGCAAGTGTTGCAGCAACTTATGACAACATAAAAAGTAGAATTTTAGAATTTGGTCCACCAACTTATGGGGAAAGTAGAATAAGATTGAATTTCCCATTATCTACACTTTGGTGCAACTACAAAATTTAACGAATGTATTAGTTTAAAGTTTATTGAATGCTTTTACAGTGCAAACACTAAGTAAGAAGGTTGAAAAAAATTCTATGCGATACTGCGTCGGAAACAACGGATTCACAATTTCTTAAAAGTAAATTTTGAGAAGTATATTTTCATAATAAAAACTAAAACTTAATTAAAATGCCCTTTGTCGGTTCATTTCTAACAGCATAGTAGGCTTAATTGAAATAGAAATAGCGTAATAGTTTTTGCAATCAATTGCAATACTATAAAATGTGTTATTAAACAAAATAGGTGATACAAACAAAGATTCGAAAGGTAATATAAAAATATTTTAGCAATTTTTTTTTCCTTTTCTTGTCGCTGTTGCTTCTTCCCGTTTGAAAGTAGAAAATCAATTTTGTTTCAGATGTAAGCTTTTTCGTCAGACGAAGTAAAACATCATAAAAATGCTTTTCTTTAGACTGAAAAGTGCTGCTCGAAAAAGCATTTGAGCTTCTGGTTTTCTTTATAGCTAATAGCAAAAACATTGAATAAACGGGAACAGAATTTTAAGTACTTTCCGGCTGTTTCTTGAATGCGGATGTTTGCAGCTGTGACAGTTGCGGATGCAAGTTTTTGCATAATTGTGAGCACATAGTTTTCTTCTCACTTTTGCGCGGCCAATCCGTTTAATGCTGTATTTTATTTTATTTGTTATTTAATGGACAAATAAAAACCAAAATATTGAAAATAAAGAATTTAAAATATGATAGTTAAAATCGAAAAGAATTAAATTTTAAACATCTGAAACAATTCGTCTAAACACAGATTTTAGAACTATTACCAGCTGTTGCCCGGGACTTCGTTCGCGTGGAAATTTTGATATGTACGTGTGAGAACTGACGGGCCTGTTAAAAATGTGATCAATGTGGGCAAATATTATAAAATGCGTCCTTTTAGGCGCTGCATTTCCGAGCGGCAGAAGTCCTAAAAAAAAAAATTAAACGCTGTTGAGGCGTCGATGGCTAAAAAATCGGAATATTATGGCACTAAACTTCATTTTTTTTCAAAGTGAACGATCAAACGCCCCCTTGTGGGTGATGATTTCTGGACGTTAAATGTTTTGTCGATTCTGGGCTGGACAGCACATCATTAGGTCGCAACTATACACGACGGTCGTTTTCAAAAAATAAATACATTCTCTCTTTGGTAATTTAACGCAATTAATTTATAAATTATCTATTGGAAAGATTTAAATTTAGGTTTCATCATATAAAATTACGGTAAAATATATTACCGTAAGATGGGCGATGTGGTTTTATAGTTATAGATGAAATTGAAAAGAAACCGTTATAGTCCTGATAGCTTAAGTAGTAGAGCGATCGGCAGGTAACTGAGGGACCTGCGTTCGAGTCTCCGTCAGGGCTAATTGATTTTTACTCAATCAATGCTAAAACTCTATTTGACGAAACTCCTTTTAAATGCATGGCTCCCGTAGGATAAAAATTGTTATTCCCTCCCATAGGAACCGTGCATTTTCCCGGGATAAAACGAAGCCCATGTCATTCTTTGATCCCTAAACTACCATTGTGCAAAAAATTATCTCGATCCCCTTGCTCTTTGAAAAAGAAAAACAATTATATCCCGCGGAAACCGTATGTTTTCCTGGATAAAAAGTAGCCTATGTGCTAATAATTTAATAAAAACCAATTAGTCCGGGCAGGGAGTCGAACCGTGGCCTCACCGCAACGCGCCGAGTATTCTACCATTTAAGCTATCAGGCCGAAGTTGATCTTCTTTCACTTTCATCTATAACTATTGAGCCTCACTGTTCATCTTGCGGTAATGCACTATTTTTAGCCTACTTTCCCGTAAAAGTAAAAAAAAATAAATAAATAAAGTATGAAATAAGGCTTAATGTATCGAAAAAATTCGTTAAAAATTAAAAAAAAGTGAGAAATAAGTGAAGGAAGCACTACAAAACGAAAATGAAAAGAAGAAACAAATGGGCAACAAGTACACGGGCATCAAATTTGAGAAAAGAGCATAAAAATTCTAAATTAAGGAACTATCAAGTTCATGTGTCAACCATTGCAGGCGATTTGCTTGACGCATGTTTAGGATAAAATCTTCCATCCACAGGCTCAAGAGTTGGCTCATCAGTTGCTCCCAGGTGTTGTTGAAGGCAAACTTTTGATCAAAGACAATTTTGCGACTCCCCCCGATGAATAGCCTTTTCAGATGTCTCCACAGAACTTCACAGAAAAAGCCAAGTTTGAACACATTATGACCAGAGGTCTTGTACATATTACACTATTAAGCTTTGTTATAATGTATGTATAACTCATACTTTATTTTCTTATGAGGAAAAGTCCTCAAATAAATGTTACTTGCGACTGAGATCTTCTTCCGTCGTTAAAAGATATAGCTTCTATCACAAACATTAAATAAAGGCAAGAATACTGAGAATTCTTCGTCGCTTATATGAAAAGAAATCCTACTCTTTTCTTAAAGCAGACTAAAAAGTATCTTTTAGTTGTAAGTCCTCTCCTGTAATATGAACCCATCTGTCTAGATTCAGAAGTCTGTCTAATGATCTAGCTCCATTAAAAAAGGATTTCAAGTTCCGATTAAAGGTATATTATTTTTTATTTTGCAGATAGCATTACCAAAGCTTTTCTTTTTTATCTATGAGGGTTTTTACCCTACGGAGTTTGTATTGAAAGAACAATTTTTTAGCATATTTCCTTATCTGTTATCAGTAACTAATCTCAGTTTTTTTCTTTGAGATTTCTTTAAATCTTATGGAACATAATCATTAAAAATTCACGTAAAGTAAGTACCAAGTTAACCACGATTTTAACGTCATCTATAAATAAGCAAGCTTTATTTTAGAAATTTTAGAGATTGCATCATATTATGTATTGCAAAAATAAAAAAATTGCATCACGTAGGCACTTTTATACAATCAAATTGCTATATATACACTTCATAAACATGCTGTTACGTTTTGCCCCATCATTTTCAATAGCAGATTTTTAATAACTGGCTGTAATTTACTTCTCTGATTTTGTCAAATAGTTCACCTTTTTAAAGTTTTCTAATCTTCTGTAGGAGTAGTTGCGTTGCGTACGGTATCAGACCGTTTGCCCGCATCGGTGGTTTCGTGCCAAAGTTTTATTTCACAATTTCTCAAAGTCCGAAAGTTCTTCATTTCGTATAATAGTGTGTAGATTTTGTAGGCATAGCTTTACGTCAATAATTACATATTTGAGGCATTGCTTTTACATTGTAATAAAGTATAACTTATCTAAACCTTCTAAGTGTTTTAACATTGTCCTTGGTACAAAGGTTACATACCGTAAAATGGGGTAAGTTTGGGCCATGCGAGGTGACTCAATACCACACACGTTACCTGAAGTTAAACGGCACCTAACGATAGCTAAGGATATAAGTCCGAAAATTTTCAGCAACTCTCTAGGGAAGTATTAGGTTATGAAAGCCATCTAGCTATCTCTAGGTGCTGTTTAACTCCCGATAACGTGTGGGGAACGATTTCGCCCCATTTCAAGGTTACCACACCGTTATATTTTGCTTATTATTTCTTGGCGTAATTTATCTGCAATTATTTGTCTTTTTAAATATTTATTATTGTTTTACAGTTTCGGTATGTCTTGTATAAATTGTTCCCCGTCAGTTACTTTTGTTTTTACGTATATACTATTGCACTGCAATCTTGTGTAATGTTCTGTATGCAAGTTTTTTAAGCACATTTTATACCCATCTGTTTTTCCAGCTACAAATAATACTCTTTTTTTTTTTTTTTCTTGTCGTATTGTAAATAAAGGAATGCTTTAGAAATTTTAACTTCTAGAAGGAAGAATTAATGCTTCTATCATAAAATAATTTTATTAATCTATTTATTTTATATTATTTTTTCCGAAATTTGATGGGTTAATAAAGTGCTTTGAACTATTATTAAAAATCAATCTAAGATAAGTCAACTGAAAGTGTTTAGAAACCGAAAATTTACTTTACAAAACACTGTTATATTTTATTCATTTTGTTCTTTTGGCTTATTTCTTAATTTTGTTACATTTAAGTACTTTCTCTGAACAAGATTCACATCTTAATGCAATTAAGCAAGTCGCTCAAAAACTGAAAAATTCATGGCTGATTGCGCAGATGAAACCTATAGCGCTAAAAGCCATGTGTTGCTATTGATAACTCTCTTTTTAATCAAGATCTATGAGGTGACTTTTAAGACAGGCTGAAACTTAAAGGATTAGCTAAGAATAATGGAAATCTTTAATTTTCTCCTTGCGCTTCACTTACTCTGTGTCAAAAAGGATTTTAAAACTTTATAAATAAGATCGAATTAAATTTTTCTATTAAATATTTAATACATTGCATTTTTAAAACCCATTGATTTTTAATTGATCTCTCCAGATGTTTTGTAGATCTATATATAAACAGGCAAAGGGGGAAGGACAAAGGAATTAAAAACCATTTTCTCCTCTGTTTTTCAACCGATTTTCTTACTTTCGTTTTGTTTAGAGCGATTGACGTGTCTTAGTGATATCAATTTTTAAAAAAATGGAAACAGTTTATTACAAGTTAATTATTTCTCCTTGTCGTTTGACAGGCAAGCCTCATTTGTAGTTGTACTGTCATATTGTTATAGATAGAAGATGGGAACATGTTTTGGTTGAGTAAATTATTAGGTAATAGATATAAAACTCATCGTTAAAAAGAGTTTGTTGCCAACAAATAATATTGAAAGCAATTATAATAAGAGTTTGAGTGAAGGCTTCTCTGAAACAATGAAATGAAAAATGAGAATAGTGTATGGAAGCAACCATTTAAGTTTTATTCAACTGCCACTCAACTTAGTAAGAAATCGGCAGAAGCACAAGCGGCTACATTTAAGAGTGCAATTGGCCCTGCGGCCACAATGATTTCCAATACATTTAAGTGAGGATGGATCAAAATATACCTTGACGTTTTATCACCAAATTCAATGAATAATACTTATATAGTTATACAAATAGCATAATGTTTTCAATGCTAAATTTAATTATTACGGTTGAATTTCACCTGTTGAGGGAACTGTGTTGTGCTTAAAATGTTCGTGCACATGGAAAGCTTTTTTTTTCCAAGGAATTCTAAATTCCACCGTATTCAAAACTTTAAATTTCCTACAGCAGTTTTTACCAAGCATATAAATCGTATGATAAGTAAACAAATTATACAACTAACAGTTAGTAGTTATATAGGAAGAAAATGTAGGATAATAGGAAGGTCATATACGATTTTGGGAGAGAAAACACTGGATGTCATTCCTCATGTGCAACTCATAAGTGTATTAATAATCTAAAGGTTTATTTCAAATATACCTTTCAACTTCCCTAAGTTAAAGAAGTAAATATTAGCTTTTTTCCAAGAAAGAACATTTTTTGCTTTTTTCGTAAAAATAACACAGTAACTTTCGCTGAGAATTAATTATTTGACAGCATAAAATGCATTTCCACATGCTTCTTTTAATTCTGATAGGGTTTTTTACAGGATATAAGTTTTCAAATCAATTATATAAAAATTACTTTGATTCAGGGCTTGAAAAATGTTTAAATTTTACATGCCCTGTTTGAACAAAAAATACATGTCCGAACAAAATTTCTACAAGCCCAGAAGTAGTTTTATTGCACATTAATAAAAACATTTGAGTTTGTCGTATAAGAATAATCAAACAAAAATTAAATAAACAGCTTCATTTCTGAATCTAGAATTATTTTAACGTTAATGTAAATCATTAAAGATTACATTACGAACAAAATATTACATAATAAGTCGTTACAAGTCAAAATTTGCAAAGTTTAAATTGTATTACCAATTTTATTGTCGACAGGCATGTCCGTCAGCATGTCAATTTTGAGCTCCGGTAAGGTAACGAAAAGTTGTGGAAAGAAATATTGAATTAAAAAATTACATGCCTTGCCGGGCATGTAAGGGTAGAAGATTCATACCCAAGCGGAATTTTTATATGGCCCGGGCATGTCGAGCAATACAATTTTCGAGCCCTGCTTTGGTTGTAACCCAAACGACCAACGATCTTGTGCACCTATATTTGGGAAACAGGCCGAATACGAAGTGCTCCTATTAATCCGCCGGGCCCTCGGTTCGGAATCATTCTGCCCTAACTCTAATTTTGCTTAGCTCCAATGGGTGGCTATAAGAAATATGAGCATAAGTTTTCTCCCGCATTACCCTTCTCTACATTAAGCTTTATTAAATAGAAAATGAAAGTTAGACTAAATTACGGTTTTCGCTGTATTTTCATTTCCGTAACACAAATAGTTATAATTATAAAAGAAATGAATGCTGTATTTATAAAAAAGGAAAATAATTTGTCAAATCTTTTAACATCAATGCGTTGACTCATTTGTAGCTTTGAATATTCGATCTGAAAGTTATATGTACACTTGCTAGCTTCGCTTCAAATTTAAAGAAAGCGGCTTTCGTAATTAGATCTTTTGAAATAGAGTGTTATGAATGTGTTATGAAACAGACTGAAAATAAACATCATATTGTATAAAACTAATGATTGTAATCATATTCCACTTAGCACTTAACTTCGCGGTTTAGACATAAAATATTTTAAGGAGTTTGAGTGCCTGCTTAAACCTTTAATCAATCTAAGCATTCAATTATGAGAAATGCTACTACAACCATTAGTAAGATAGGTTTCAAGTGTCCATTAAGCTGATCAACCAATAAGAATTGAGACATTCCGGTGTAGAGTAAATGGCTCAATGGAACATAATTTGAGGTAAATACATTTGCAGTCATTATGCAGATGATTATTAGAAATTTTTAGTGCTAAAATAGATGTGAAATGTAGAATTGGGGTCACAAGGAGCTAAAATTTCGAATTTTTTAAATTTAACACATAAAACGCATTTCGAATAAATTTCATGACTAGCAATCCAATTGTTAGTCATAAAATTGCATTGTTATGACTAATAATGCAGTTTTACATTGTTTTAATGTAAACTGCATATTATTATGGTCATTTTTATATGATCGAGAATTGAAATGAAACGAATTACTGAGCTTAATTGAATAAAAACAACTTTATAAGGTTTCGAAATTTGCAACATAAACTGCTTGGATTAATAAGGAAACAAGAAGTTCCATCTAGAACTATACGAGCCTACTTTCCCGTATACACCAGCTTCAAATTTATAATCTAGCTATCTCTCTCTCTCTCTCTCTTTCTCGTTTAGCTTTAGTTCTAAATTGCTTTACCTTTTCGATGGTTAAATATACCTTTTTCAATGGTTAATATATATTCATTCAATCATTCATTTATTCAGTCATTCATGTATTTATTTAACTCATTTATTCATTCATTCTTTTGCTTATTCATTTATTCAAAAATATTCTTGAAAATTCCGATCAAAATATTTCATAGGAAACTAGGCTTGTTAGTTCTGGATGAACTTTCTATCTGTACATGTTCTACGTCATAAGAGCTTTCCGATAAAGTTTGTTCCAAGCAAATCGGTCCGTTAGATCAGGTTTTATATAGGATTGAAATTTCTCCGTAGGCGCTATGTTAATTTTTTCGAACTGTTCAAAATTGAACAAAAAATTGTTCAAATCAATATTTCACGCCAAGAACTTCTTCCAGTGAGCTTGTTCATTGGAACTTGGATCTTGTACCCAGAGTTTACATAATTTGCTCCATTTTCGCCTATAGGCGCTAATGTTAAAAATTTTTGAACTATTCAAAATTGAACAAAAAATTGTTCAAATCAAAAAGTAAAATATGGAAATGAGATGTCTTCGCCGAGATCTTTCGAATGAAAAAAGGATTTTTCCAATCGGACAATTCGTTCAAAAGTTATTAGGGGGGGACAGACCGACAGACGCACTTTTTCCCCCATCTCAAAACCCTACTTTCAAATTTTTTATTTTTCAATCTTTACTTAATTACTTCACTTATTTTTGACTTTTCTTGATTTCTAACGATATCTTCACGATGCATTAAGCCTTCTTTCATGCTTTATTATTATTTTTTTTTTTACTTTTACGGGAAAGTAGGCTAATAAATGCGGTAATTTATTCAACAGAAATGTATTTTAAAAAAAGAAGGAAAAACGTATTGAGCAATTTATTGAAGGCCTACCTAAAATTTAAAATATTTAATAATCTATGAGTTTGAGCACTTCATTTAATTTTCCGTTGCCTTCCTTCACTTCTTTACAGCTCAAAAAACTTTCACCTATCAAGCAGGGAACATCAATAATAAAGATTTACCTTTTCAACTTTCATACACTTTTCGACTTATATACATAAATTTCTTTTCGATTAAGATTTGTGGCATCATAATAAAGTTCCGAATGTCCAAAATATTTGTCCACTGCCAGGAACCGGTTTCACAATTGGAAAAAAGAAAAATACGAGCTATTGAAATGTACAGGCTGCATAATGAAACGCTGCTTTGCCCTCTCCTTCGCCTAATCTCATCTTCTGTTTTGCATTTTCTGTACAGAAGAGGTTAAGAGTAGTTTTCCAGAAATGTCACTATGCGTCCCAAGAATGGAGGAACCTCACAGCTTTTTGATTTTACTCGTATTTTGTGCCAATAAAAATCTTTACATTTCAGAATCAATAAATATGGTAAGGTAATTTAAGTAATTACTGAAATAAACAGTCAATACAAAGCATTATTCTTTTTCTGGTACATTTTTATACAAGCGGTGTCGAATGTTGATAAAAGAAAACCATATTTTTACAGTTTGTGAGTTCATTGTTTTTGTAATTTAAGTAAAATGCGCAGAGTAAGTTTTTTATGAAATATAACGGACTCCAATTAAGAACCAGAGCAAAAGAGAATCAGTTTTAATCTGTAAAGGTACAGGGGCATCCAATGCCTCGTAAACCCCAGCTAGTGCTTTTACTGCTATTGATTCAAAAAAAGACTTCAGGAAGTTCAACTAAACTATTTCCAAGGAATTCGATTTTCGATTTTCAAAACGTAACGATGTCGTCGTATACCTGATCAGGTATCGAAAAAGAAATAAAGAATTTTCAAGGAAGTCTAGAGCCTCAAATTTTTCTACAAGTTGCCTGCTTTATATAAGGTATTGACACTTTAAGCGAAATGGTTTTCTCTCAGTGGAATAAAACAGCAATTTTCGCAGGTGCTCTTGAAGGTGTAGTAAAAAAAACCAGAAAAAATGAAATATAAGTTGCTAAAGAAACAAATTATCTGACGTCTTGAGTTCTGAACAAGTATTATAAATTTTTATTTGCCAATTTTCTTTTTGAGAAAAAAAGAGACTAACAAAGATTTGTGACAGTATTACTTCGTTAAACATATTTTTGTATTTCTTAAAATTAGTTTATATAAAATAAATTTATAAATTCTAGCTGCCTTAAGAACATTAAAATATTCCTTAAACACATTATTATTCGCCTTTCATGTCAGAGCTAATTCTGATCCGAAATTCTCTGACATTTCCGAAAATTAAAAAAAAAAATCGGTTTTCCGAAAATTTATCAATTTATTAATCTTAAGATTTCTTTGACGCATTATATCTATTCAGACAAGCAAAATATTTTGTACTACTTTTAAAACCTTTCAAGACAACATAATCAAGTTTCCGGGAAAACAAAACATTTTGGTATTAATATGTGATCTTTCATTTAATTATTACTTAAATCAATTTTTGTTTGAGCTTATGTATAAATATATACACGTATGTAATGTATTGTGTGCTGGATGGGGGAGCCATGTTCACCTAAGTTCGTATGTAATTTTTATTTTAAATTAATGGTGCATACTTTTTCCGAAAATTTTGTGTGAAATTAAGAAAATTTCTTTTCGCTGAGAATCACCCATGTTTCATGTATCGGTAATCATGATAAAAAAGTTATAGTTCGTGTGGTCATAAAAAGTTTTTTCTTCTTTTAATAAAATAGGTGTTACCAATATTATAGTGAGTCAAATGGATTTCCCTCAAACAGATTTATATGGCCAATCTTGTTCAAGCTACATTATCACATAAAAATCCTAAAAAATCTTTACCAATTTTTACAAATAGAAATAGTTTCTATTATTTTTCTATATATTTGTATTAATATAGTAGAGAACAAATTTTGTGTGCGTATAAATACCTCGTGTCTGGTTTTTGTGTGTTGGACCACATTGTGATGCACCTCGAAGCACTGTTCCCCAAATTTTTTTTTTTTTTTTTGAAAAATTATAAATTTTTGAATATTTTCTAGAAGAAATGAAGATCCTTTTCGAATTCTGCAGCATAAGATTGCAGCTGTCAAAAATGGCATAAGATGGTAGAAATAAAATTTCACGTTAAATTAAAGCACAAATGAGCATTAAAACGTGATTTAAAATTTAACGTGAAATTTTATTTCTATTACTTTGCACAAAGTTTAATCATTACTATTTGGCATAAGATGGTCTGTTTCCTGAAGCTCGTAACAATAAGTGTAACATCTGTTTGAAGCAATTTTAAATTTCTAAAACAAATATCCTTCCTTAATTTAGCTGCCTAAATTGCGTATTTTCCTCAAAATAACGTTGATTTTCAGGAAAACTTCTCAAAACTTATTTTCGCCAAAGAAATGAAATTCTTCTTTTTTAACGAACGTATAATTTCTGATAACATAAAATGGCAAAAATCCATTTTGGAATAAATCTAAAAGTTCGGCACACTGTTTTGGGCATTCATATTTTAATAAAACATTGCACTGTATATCATAGATATGTAAACTTCTGTAATAAAATTGCTTTGTTTACATTTGCTTTGGCAACGTAAAATTCTTGTGGCATTCTTAGCATTGTAGACTCTTTAGCCGATAAGTAGTTACCGTCATTTTTTGGGAACTTCATATTTATGTCTTCGATTGCAATGTTAGAGATAACCCACGCCACTCTGGGCACGTCAGATTTATTGGGGAAAATCGAATCATAATTTAATAAGACCTCTAAATTTTCGTGAAACAATAAAATAAGGTTCAAACATAAAATCGTTCTAGGTTTATGAGAAAACTATCATTGTGCACTACAAATTGCAAAGTATATTGAAAACAATTGTTCTATAATTGCAAAAGGAAGCATTTCTTCCAGCGGGAACACGTTTCCGAACGGCAAGCAGCAGTCTTAATGAAAGTTTCATTGTACAATGAAATTATGGATTATAAAATTTGTAACACAAAATATGTAACCTAAAACATCAGACAATATTCAAATCTTAATCATTTATATTTCCAATTGTTTAAGACTTGAATTGTGTTTATCTCTTTTATGTAAGTTAATTTCTCACCCTCTACACTGCAAAAATTCTGCGTCTATGTCACTATTTTTGTTGTTACTGAACACGATTTTTGGTGTGCAGTTGGTGTAAAGATGAAATGTATCCATTTTTTGATATACTTTTTTATGTGTCTGTCTAAAAGATATAGACAGTACACTGTTTCTTAGCACATGTAACCTGTTAACTCCGTTACATATCGAAATTTCATTGCGATTGCTAATTTCCATGAGAATATGAAAATAAGTAATCGTAATGAATTTTTGATGCGTAGATGAGTTACCGAATATCATATGCCGAACAAAAGATTCTGATGTCCGCATTTTTTTTAGAAAAACACTTAAAAGAATTTAAAATTGAATAATTTTCAACGCTACACCAACTGAACACCGAAAATGGGGTTCAGTAACACCAAAACTTTTACTGTGTAGAGTTTACAAAAAAGAATTCAGTGGGGCTAAAATTCCATCGTTTAAAGCTGCACAAGCAATCCCCTCGAAAATTCCAGGACAGCAGAAGATGGATTTGAAAATGTATCTGCGAAAACCAATTTCGTTGTTGCCCTTACCTAAGAGCTCTTGCATGAATTTTCGATTCTTCAGGATGGGCCGTCGTTTTAGACCACGAAAACTTTCTGATCATCTGAGTATACACCTACTGTAACAGTTCAGAGTTTTTCAACCTTCTTTGTCTTGTGGCTCCCTCTTGAGTATTGTCCTGGCCCTCCTCGAGTATGAGCATATATGTACCAAAGTATTAGTAAAGCAAAGAGATACAAAAACAGTTATTTAATAGTGATAAAATTTAATTCTGAAAAAAGCATTACTGATTTAAATCCTTACGTTGTATTTTCCCCCTTTGAAAACAAAGTATGTAAAAAATGCAATTTTCGCAAAAAAATTAATGAAAACTCTAGACATAAAAATTTCAGAGACGAATTATTTTTCCATTAAATGTCAAGTTGTTTTCCGTTTAATATTAACAGTTGTATTGATTTAGCTTTTAAATGCTAAAAATTCCACTACCAGTACAACTTGCTCGGAAAACAAACTTCGATATTTCTGTTATAAAGAAACAAAAACATAGGCTTTCCTCTATTATTAACGCTACTAAAATTTTATAATACATGATAATTTAAGGCCTGAGGAAGTAACTACTGCAAAACATTTCAGAGAATAAACGATTCATTATAAGTCAAGAATATAGTCCATTATACATGCCAACAGTATTTATGTTTAAATACAACTATGCAAATAAATTAAAAGACTCATTAGGTAGGAATTTTGTTTTCCTTCCAATCTTCATAGATGTAATTGCTTATTCTTGAGTTATAATAGAATATAACGGCATTCACAAAAATTCCAGAGAAATGCAAATTCAAACAGTTCAGTTTCCAACACAGCAAACAATATAACATTGTCCATGGGCTTCAAAGCAAATAATTCGTAAATATTCACATTTTACTGGAATAACATTCAACGAATTTAGATAATCAACCCTATTATTAAATTAATATTTACTATAATTATAATTATAGCAATATGGTAATATAAATATATTCTAACATTCCGTGATGACGGTGAACCTTTTTTAGGAAAATTGTCAGAAAAGAAACAATTTTGTGGTTTCCAAACAATGCGTCGATGCAAAGAATTCCTCAGGAAAGAAGAAATCAGTTAAACTAATAACAATCTGCTAAGAGAGCACTATTTTTTAGCTCTTTCGCCTCATTATTGATAATTATATTTTGTGTGTCTTTTGCTAATGAATTCCGACTTCTATGAACGCTTTACTCTGCTGCATTTTTAATGACCATTTCAGTCATTTTAATACAGAAATTTGCTTTCACTTCTTAAACAACATTTTCTTTACCATTGAGAAAAGCAGACTGATTTTTGGATAATGTGCGACAATCCAAGAAAAATTCTTTAACTGTCAAGTTTTCCACGATAAAAAATATGGGTATTTAGTAATATATAATAACATTTGCTTTCACTTTTAACATGAAAAAGTGAAGTACCAAACTACAATATATAATAACATTTGCTTTCACTTTTAACATGAAAAAGTGAAGTACCAAACTACAATTTTAACAAAACCTTTCGTTAAAGTAAGGGGAAATATTTATATGATAATAGCAATTCTAAACGCACCAGCTTTGTAAAGCAAATAACGGGATAAAATCTAAAACAGTTACTTTAGTTTTGAAAATTCACAAAAGGAAATTTTAAAACTACAACTTATTTTCAGTCTTTAACATTTCTGAAGGTTACTAAAAGCATGCCATACAAATTTCTACACCAAAAACCTAAGTTAACTAATGTTCATTTCTTTTATTTTGCTTAGAAAATTATCTGTGAGACAAAAGAGGAACAAAACGTTTGTGCAAATTAATATTGTTTCTGTGGCAACAGGAGTGCACTGTAAACAATTCTAGTTCAACCTTTCACGAAAAAAAAAGGAACAAGAAGTTCCGTCTAGAACTATACGAGCCTACTTTCCCGTATACACCGAATTCAAATTTATAATCTAGCTACCTCTCTCTCTGTCTTTCTCGTTTAGCTTTAGTTCTTAATTGCTTCAAATATACATTTTTCAACGGTTAATACATATTCATTCAATCATTCATTTGTTAAGTCATACATGTATTTATTCACTCATTTATTCATTCATTCTTTTGCTTATTCATTTAATCATTCATTAATTCAAAAATATTCTTGAAAATCCCGATCAAAAAATTTCAGAGTAAAATAGGCTCGTTAGTTCTGGATGAACTTTCTATTTGTACATATTCTACGTCATAAGAGCTTTCCGATAAAGTTTGTTCCAAGCAAATCGGTCCGTTAGATCAGGATTTATATAGGGTTGAAATTTCCCCGTAAGCTCTGTGTTAATTTTTTGAACTGTTCAAAAATGAACAAAAACTGTTCAAATCAATATTTCACGCCGAGAACTCCTTTCAATAAGCTTTCAATAGGAACTTGGCTCTTGTGCCCAGAGTTTACAGAATTTGCTTCAATTTTGTCCATAGACGCTAATGTTAAAATTTTTTGAACTGTTCAAAATTGAACAAAAAATTGTTCAAATCAAAAAATTGTAAAATATATAAATGAGATGTCCTCGCCGAGATCTTTCGAATGCAAAAAGAATTTCTCCAATCGGACAATTCGTTCAAAAGTTATTAGGGGGGGACAGACCGACAGACAGACAGACCGACAGACAGACAGACAGACAGACCGACAGACCGACAGACAGACACACCGACAGACCGACAGACACACTTTTTCCCCTTCTCAATACACTACTTTCAAATTTTTTATTTTTCAATCTTTATTTAATTACTTCACTTATTTTTGACTTTTCTTGATTTTTAACGATATTTTCACGACACATTAAGCCTTCTTTCATGCTTTATTATTATTTTTTTTTACTTTTACGTCAAAGTAGGCTAAAAAATGACGAAATTTAGCTGCAACCAACATTTGGTACTAAATTGAAGCATTATAATGCTTCCTAGTTTCCCATTCATGGTGACACTAAACCATTATAATGGTTCAGCTTAGTAACAAATGTTGGTTGCAGCTAAATTTCACCATTTTTTTTTTCTTTCTTTTTTTTTTTTTTTTCGTGAACGGTTGAACTAGAATTTTTTACAGTGTAGGGATTAATCAAGCTCATCTGCTCCTGATGACTAATGGGTGAAATCAATCAAGAGTAATAGAATAATGTTTGGATTTACAAATCTAACGATAAATGGCTTTCAAGATATGAAATTAGCTCATGTTGAGTCCCGTCACCCAGATCTTGGTCTTCATCAGTTGTAATCCGCTGCAAATGGTACGCCACTCCTGAAACCCTTCTAATGATACCCAAATTTCAGAAAACCTTAATAATATGAATTCAAAATATTCTTTAGAGTCAAAAGTCATTTCAAATAATGACCTCAAAAAATTATCTCTTTTTATAAAGCAGTTTGAAGGCAGTATTCTGATGACAAAATTTTAAAAAACATTGGAATTTATTCTTTCTTACAAAATTTGCAAAAACAACTCCGAAATGTCTTAACAGTTGATATAAATAGCGCTGAGCATTAAAAATAAAACGCCACGTTATTGATTTGAACAATTTTTCGTTCAAATTTGAACAGTTCAAAAAATCTTAATATTAGCGCCTATGGGTAAATATGAAGCAAATTATACACTGTTAAAAATTTCCGTAAGAAAATAGTAAAACAACCATTTATTTGATTGTTATTTTACCATATTTAATTACAACAGTTGAATAACCATTAAAAATATGGTACTCAAACCGCTGATTGCGAAAAAAATCGCTTATTCTCTGTTTATCCTAAAGAACGTTTAACTAACCGTCATTTTCAATCGCTCAATAAGAATCGGGCGTCCATCTTGGTTGCGAAACCTTACCGGTCGTACGTTGTTTTAAATTAGGAATACGGATTTATGAGTTAAAATCTGCATGTGTATAGAAAAAAAGAAGGGAAAAAAAAGTGGCTTAAGCAGTGGATACTACATAGAAACACATACACACGTAAATAAAAAATGGGAGACATCGGATTCCCAAACTGTTTGCGAATGAGCGAACCCATAATTTTAGCTGCTGAAGCTTGTTTGAAGCTTGTTTGTATTTTAATTTTTGTAGCAAATAAAATGATTTTCGTCAATATACAGTAAATTTAGACCAAAAATAAAGTTGGATCCAATCAAAAACTGAAATCTCAATTTTAAGGCTGTTTGCCTGTTGGAAAAGAAGATTTATTGATAAATAAACGTCCGCTTTACAGGTTGACGGTGGCCGAGTGGATAGAGAGAAAGACTTGTACACCACGCATTCGGGGTTCGAGTCCTGCAAGCTTTGTTTACGGTTTCTACGCCTCGAAATTAAAAGGGTGAAAATTTTGTTTTGAAACCTTTTTTAAATGGTTATAAAGCCGTAGACTTTTTAACCAAGTTAATTAACCAAGGTTAGGTCCCGTAAAGATAGAAAAATGTTCCAAACCGTAAGTTTAATGGTGAATTAGATGGAAAGACTGCTGCCGGTCATTTAATCGTAATTTCATGATGAAATTTCTAACAGTGTAGCACCCCTGGACTTAAGATTCAAGTTCCTTCGGTCAACCTTATTGAAAAGGAGCTCTCAGCGTCAAATATTTTTTTGATTTGAGCAAATTTTTTTCAATTTTAAACAATTCAAAAAAAAAAATAAACTTAGCTCCTACGAGGAAATTTTTATCCTATATAAATCCTGATATAACAGACGGCTTTGCTTGGAAAAAACATATGAAAGGATCTTATGACGCAGAGCATGTACAGAAACCAAGTTCATCCAAGTCTAAACGATCCTATTGTCCCATGAAATTTTTTTATCTGCATTTTTAAGGATATTTCTGAAAAAATGAATGAATGAGTAAATAAAAGGGTGGAAGTATGTATGAATAAATGAGTGAATGAAAGAAGAAATAAATGAATGAACGATGAATACGGTACACTTAAAGTAATTAAGCTAAAGGACAAAGAGAAAGAAATAGCTAGATTATAAATGTGATGTTGGTATATACGGGAAAGTAGGCTCGTATAGTTGTCGACAGGACTACTACTTTGGAGAATAGTACAATCAAGACTTTTTACGCTGCACTACACCATGCTTAGAAAAGAACTCCATTATACTATTTGTTGGAAGGGTAGTTAAGCTAAAGTGGACAAGTATTTTTTGTGGTCAAGTTAAATAATGTCTCATTCGTTGAAGGACCATGCGTTAAAGATGTACACTCATGTTAAAAGTATAATGAACGGGTATAATTTTTTCTAGGGGGAAATGTACTGATCGGTCAAAAGATGATTTTTCAATCTAACAAAATAAGCGCCACCTATTTAAATTGAATAAAAATATTTTTTTTCATTTGATCTGGCGATGTTATATCTCTTGGCGACTCCAGCACGGTAGTCCGTGGTATTCCACTTTCAACGATACTTCTTTAGGCATAAATCTTAGGAAATTGTCTTGATCTATTTCAAGATTCTCTTTAAATAGAACTTCAGTGCCTCTGAGGTGACATTTTTTTTATTTTGAAGCCGCATTTTTAAAACGGCGCATTAGGGGACAAATATGTTCTTAAAAACATTGCGCTGCTAAGTATTACAAAAAAATACCTTTAAATATAAGATTATCCTATAGTTTTTTATTTTAATACATAATATATAACATAATTTAGTTTGAAGTGTTTTGTTACATTACAAGTCGCTGTTAAATATGTTGTATGATACATAACTTCTTATTTTAATCTTTGATTACAAGATTAAAACAAGAAGTTTGTTTATATATACTCTCGTTTCAATTCATGAAACTGTCCTTTATTTCCAAGCTAACTGTTGTATTTATGTTTTAATGTATGAATGTATCTATATTTTAATGTATGAATCCTCAAGCATATATATATATATATATAAGCATAGAACTATTTTATTATGAGGAAGTAAAAACAAAATCACTTTCCAAAGAAATGTCCTAACTTTATGTTAATTGAAAACAATATTTAAAATGTCTTTTCATTTTACTTTCGCTTTCTAATGGTTTTAGCGCTATTTTCAATCTACCATATTTGAGACCATCAATTCTAACAGCATTACCTCCACCGCTAATTATGTAAGCTTGATTTCTAATAACAAAGGAAGACGTCCATTAGACGTCTGGGCACTAAGAAACGGGATATTCTGATAGATGATTGAATTTGTGGCGAGCATGTTTGATGTAAACATATTTGCATTAACTTGAGTTATATTTATGCTAATTGGATTAATGCGGAGTTTAAGATCGTGGCTGTGCTTAATAAACTTAACGGATCTCGAATTATTTGGCGACGCCAATACTGCATTGTAGGTGAAAGAGGGATTACATATTAAAATCAGAAGCTTTTGGATGATGTGTTGCTCTTAAAAGTGAGTTTGTTTTAATTGTAACAATGCACCATCTTATGTCATTACAATCAAAACTTGTTTCAAGAGGAACGCCAAAAATTATAAGAACATACATAAACAGAACAAATATCGTGTAAAAGTTTCATTCTTTTAAAACATCATAATTAAATTTAAAAAATTGTATTTGTTTCGGAATCAAAGATTGCAGTTTGGTTTTTGTTTCTTTGACTTTATGTTTATGGATCAAACATAAAATCTTGCTTCCCCACAAAAATGTGAAATAGCTGCACACTAAAAAATTGGGCCCGAAAATACATGAGAATCTCCAGGAAATCATTTATGCGAAGGCTGACATAAAATTACAGCGAACTAAAAACAGGAAACTGCAAAGTGTTTAAAAGAGGAAATTATAAAGAATTTAAAACAGATAATATTCTATAAATATATAGCAACAGATAATGTGCCGTAGTTATGGCGCCATCTGTGAGTAAGCTGTACTACTATTTCTGTACCCAAAGTCGAAGGTCATTTCAGTTAAGCATACGTTGTTGCGGTTCCTGTGCCTTAGGCCTCTCGGCCAAAGTTGCCTAGAACTAGTAACAAAACTTTGATCATTCAATTATTTAATTCTGTTAGATGTGTTTCTCTCTCTCTCTCTCTCTCTCTTCTCTCGCTCTCTCTCTCTCTTTATATATATATATGTAAGAACGGCTGTCCCGTTCTATCTTCTACAGCTGTGGCCGCTAAAACCCATGTAAGACGAGGCACAGGGTTTCGTTGCAATTCTTTATTGGTAAACTTTAACACACAAATATCATAACATTAATATTGTTGGAACGAAGGACATGAAGTCATCAGCACGTTTCAAGAAGCAAGAAAAAATGACAATTTAACTGGTAATTTTGTCGAAATTAATAACGTGTTATGCCTGCGTAAAAAGGGTTTTACTAAAATTGTTGTTCCTTTTTCTTTACGCCGTTCTTACAAGCCGGTAGGATTTATGTTCCTATCCGGACTCCTGCAGGAAAAAAAGAACCAGCGAAGAAAAGCAATACTAAATCTGCAATGTGCCGCGCCGATGTAGCAGCGTGGATCATCTTTCCAGACGGTTCAATGAACCGATGTGCGCTTCTTCCACCTGGGGAAAAGCTCGCCCCCGTTGTGGCTTTTAGAAGCGAAGAGTGTTTGCGTTCTGCGGAGTGATTAAACGAAAGGGTCGTTATGTGTGGTGCTTTAGAATGGAAATTATTTTCATGTGCTGAAGTGAATGTTGATAGAGTAATTTTTAATGTGTTATTCCAAAATGGTATTATTTCGAATTTTCTTCATAAATATCTTATAATTATATGAATATCTTTTTCTCCCGTTGGGTTTTTTTTTACATGATATTGCTTTAGAATTTATTATGATATAAATTGATCATGTGCTTTGGAAGAATAAGTTCTTTATTTGATGATATATTAATTATCGGTTTAAATTTTTAAAAGGGATCTTGTCAGCACGGGTTTTTTTTTTTTTTTTTGACATTAAGATGTTTGAAATAGTAAATTTATCAATGTGCTGTGTAATTGAAATTATGGTATATTTTTTGCAGTATTATGAATAGTTCTGTATATATTTTAGATGTTATGCATTTGTTTACGCGGAATATTTTTGTTGTTAAAGTGGGAAGGTAAAAAAGGAAAAATGTCAAAAATTTGTGTGTTATTAGAATTATGTTATTACGTAGTGGTAAAATGAGCAAGACCATTGAAAATGAAAAAAATTCTGACTTAGAGTCTTCCCACAAAGAAAATTCAAACATGGATGGAGATAACTTAAACCGTAAGGATGCGGAAACTCAAGCAGAGGCAACTGCCGATTTAAGCTTAATAAAAATGGATTCAGAATGTCAAACGATTAGTGATAAAATAAAAGAGATAAGTTTGGCAGATGGCTCTTCTACTTCAAAAATTGAAATAAAAGACAAAAATTCGGGTAGCTCACCTGAAATTTTATTATTTGAACCAGAGTTAGGGATACATTTTTCAGCATGGTTAGCTCACTTTAACCAGCAAACGGCTCAGAACAATTTAAATGATAATTGGAAATTAAAAAATTTTCAGAAGTTTATTCGCGGGTCAGCCTTAAAGCTCTACATCAATCAATGCCTTTGCTGTAATTCCTTTCATGAAATCATTCAAATTTTTGAAGAACATTACTTTACTCCAGCAAGTAGTTTTCTTGATTTTCAAAATTTAAGATTTTCTGGAAATCCGAAAGAGTTGTACTCCTATTTTACTGAAAAAGTAGAAATGGGAAGAAAAATAAAACTTAGTAATCAACATATCCTTGAGGGGCTTTCAGTGGGGCTACCTGCCCAAGTTAGGGCATTTTTGGTAATAAAAGAGCCAGAAACTCCCACCGAATGGCTTCAGGTAGTTTCAAAATTAATAAATGAAGTTCCACATGAAACACCCAAGTCCGCTTATAAAGGGGAGCAACAAAATATTTTTAGGGTGAAGCCCCCCTTTTATCAAAATTGGATGCCAAAAAATCATGATCAAAGTAATTTTCGTAAACAATATAACTATTCTCGTCAAGATAGTAACAATGTATACCAACCTAATTTTTACCAACAGAATAAACCTAGGTTTGTAGGTCATAATGAAAGACAAAATGCAGTAAAAAGACAGACTGCACATTTTTCGCAGGAGTTACCCCCTAATCCTTGTAAATTTTGCGCACAACAAGGAATCTCCAACGCATATCATTGGGGACAAACATGTGTGAATAAGCCAAATACATCGAATGCTGGATTTAAACTACCACCTCAGCAGAAAGATAATCAATTAAGAGAAGAAAATCAGAGAGTTAACGAAGTATGACAATTAATAATACCCGGGTATATTATTAAAAATGAGGCGAAATTTAAAAATGATTATCAACTATCTAATGACGCGTACACTCAAAATACAAATTCGAATTTAAAGACTATTTATTTAAATGTTGATACCGGTTCAACATTAAATATCATCCCGAGTGCAATTGCAAAAACATTAAATGTTTCGATTAAAGAAAAAATCGCTGTAAAAATAAAACAAACGAAGGGAATGCTACAGCTTAACCAAACGTGTATTCTTTACCTTAAGGTCGGCAATATAGTTAAACCGGTGGAATTTTATGTTCTAGACACCGATTTACCTTATGCCATATTAGGTTTAAAGAGTTGCGGGGGATTTCGTTTGGTCATAGATTGTGTAGGACATGTCGTGATGCAGGATCAGAGAAGACTGATCACCTTTTCTGATTCCGAACCGAATGACTTGTCTTTGCATATTTTACCTGAAATCCTAGTTAGGAACTGTGGAAATAAAGTAAAAGAAAATAAAAACGAAAATAATAGTACGGGAAAAATACGCAAGAAAATTGATAAGGAAATTAAAAGAGTGAAAGATCCGAAAGAAAGTAAAACTAAGGAAAGGGTGACGGAATTACATTATAACGAAAATGAAAAGAAAAAGAGTAGCACGGAAAAGAAAACTTGTCAAGAGAAAGATAGAAATGAAAAAATGAGTTGCGAAAAGAATAATCATTTTCGTATTTCGTCCGATGTTTCTGGGACTGGTTGCGGCATTGGAGGCCTACAATGTCGCGATCCTGTCGATGGACATTCGGAATTTGAGGAAAATTCAAAGTTAAAAGAAATATTGCGAAATTACGAGGATATATTTTCCAAAAATAAATATGATGTTGGAACAATTAGAATTGAACCTCAACGGGTAAGGTTAACATCCGACTTACCGGTGTCGTTAAGGGCATATAAAACTTCCCCAAAGCAACAAGAAGAAATTGAAAATCAAATTCAAGAGTTATTAAAGGCTAATATAATAAAAGAAAGCTCATCGCCGTATTCTGCACCTGTTACACTAGTTTTTAAAAGAGACGAAAATAAAAAAAGTCGATTATGTATAGACTACAGAAAATTAAATCAAATTACTAAGTCCGACGCAGAACCATTACCCCTGATAGAAACACTTGTAGATAAATTAGGGAAAAGCAAATATTTTACCAGATTAGACATGGCTTCCGGATATTGGCATATACCAATTCATCCCGACGATACTGAAAAGCTCGCTTTTGTCACTAATAGTGGCTTATATGAGTGGAACAAATTACCCTTCGGGTGGAAAAATTCAGGAAGTATTTTTCAAAGAACTTTGCGTCGAATACTTACAAAACATAAAATAAAATTTGCAGCCAATTACTTTGATGACATAATAATTTTTTCTGAAACCCTTTCAGAACATTTAGATCATATTCAACAAATTTTTGAGATATGCAGACAGGAAGATTTAAAGTTAAAAGCATCAAAATGTTCTTTCTTACAGACTAAAATTGAATTTTTAGGGTATGAAATTTGTAATGGTATTGTAACGCCCGATAATAGTAATATTGAGGCTATTAAAAAATTACAACCGCCTAAAAATGTTAAATCTCTCCAAAGATTTCTGGGGTCAATAAATGTGTACCATAAATTTATAGATAAATATGCAACTATTAGAAATCCATTAAACCACTTGCTAAAAAAAGATACAACTTGGCAATGGACTGACAAATGCCAAGAAGCATTTCAAGTTTTGAAAAACTCTTTAATTTGTAAACCAATTTTAAAAATATTTGATCCTAAAAAAGAATGTCATATTTGTGTTGATGCAAGTCAAACTGGTGTGGGAGCAATATTAAAACAGCCAGACAGTTCGGGTGCCTTACATCCCATAGCTTTCCATTCCCGCTCATTAAAAGATTACGAGAAGAATTATAGTATTACGGAGTTGGAATGTCTAGCTGTTGTGGATGCTTTAAATAAGTACCACCACTACCTCTTTGGCCATAAATTCGTCATACATAGCGATCACGCGGCGTTAGTTTGGCTCAAAAATGTAAAAAACTTAAAAGGTCGTTTGTTCCGCTGGTCCTTACAATTAAGTATGTATGACTATGATATTAAATATACGAAAGGCACCACAAACTTCGAGGCTGACATGCTCTCAAGAGATATACCTGTAAATAATGAATGTGTTGAAAAAAATATAGGAAACCACGTTTCGCATCTACTGCAATTGGATGAAATTCAAGAGGCTCAAAAAAATGACAATTTAACTGGTAATTTTGTCGAAATTAATAACGTGTTATGCCTGCGTAAAAAGGGTTTTACTAAAATTGTTGTTCCTTTTTCTTTACGCCGTTCTTACATATATATATATATATATATATATATATCCGCCTCCCAATCTTGATGTTTTATCTTGAATTCCAAATATTTTAAATCCTTATTTTTGCACTTTTTATGACTTTCGTGTTAAATAAATAAAACACGATCTTTTTTTTTATTTTCCCTCATAAATTATAAATGTGTTTGCAAAACCACAGCCGGAAGCAGCATATTTCGAATTCTACCGTAATTATATAAAATAGATATAACCAACTTCACTTAAATTTTTACAACTGGAAGTGCCGTTGCAGGACTCGCTAAGATATCGCTAAAACTGATCAGTAATATTTAATATATTAAAATTAATTATTATTAAACATTTTTACAGAAACTTTTTCTTCTCTGTTCTTGTACTTATTACATTGCAACGTGAAAAATACGTCATGATGATTGCAGAAACATTATTTTTTCCTCACTTAAATTCTCGCTCCAAGTACTGTTTTATGTAACTTTATCAAACAACTTTTGCGTTTCGTGTTGACAATTTTAAAATATATAGCTGATTTTTAGCTCAATATCATTGCATATTGCATTTCTGTAGTATAATATATCCTACTTTTGGAAAAGTACCACCACGGTCTACTTGTCGATAAAACTTTCCAGTCCTTTACAGATGAATTATTTGTGAGAAAATTTTTCAAATATTTCCCCTGGTTTTGAGCCTATATTGAATTTCGATTTCTTTTGCGATAGATTTTTTTCATTTATGTGCATTTTGTCATATACTTTAGAAGATTTAATAAGAGATATCTGAACTTTAGCTGTCGATACAAAAATCTGACTTTATTTTATCGGCAACAAGTATTTCATTTTAAGGCAGCATTTGGTGGAATTTACTAAATGGAAATTGATTAGAAAATGGCTTTCTCATTTACATTCAACACAATAGTATTTTCGTTCGTCTATTCAAGCACAACTCATTATTACGATGCACGGAGAAATAAGTTAATGGCCTGTTTAATATTTGACCAAACTCGGACCATTCATTAAAATAATAGTTGTTAGAAGATTCTTTGCCCCATGTTAGTTGCAGAAATATCTTGTTTGATACGCAAGCTGAAACCCAATTACTTAAGATAACGAGTTTCAAGAAATGCTTAAAATGATTTGTAATTTAATTGCAGTAGAATATTTTACTCTCTTTATTTTAATTGCAATAAGAAGGGATGTGTTAGAATATAACTTATGCGGAAACTTATAACTATACTTATTGCTTAATAAAAAATACCAGTATAATCAATAAAAAATTTCCTTTTGTGAGAGAAAGAGAAATAAATACAAATCATTGTTTAAAGCCTAAAATAACGATAAAAAATTGCTACCACATATTTTAAAACCAAAAGGCAATAATTCAGTTTTTAAAGCTGTTCGTTTTTCTTACAGGAATTTAGAAGAAAATCTTACAATTTTACATCAGATTTAATTGTTAAAATCTTCGAATATTATGACTCCTTCGTAAGACATGTGACATTTTTTTCCGCCTAAACAAGTCAGTTTTTTTAGCTATTCAAAAGTACTAATGCCATTTCATGTACATTTTTCTCCCCATTTCATTTTCCGTTCTGATATCTTCCTGCTTTTTCTAATGAAGGCTGTAAACAGCTACTTTGGTGTTAACTCAAAGTGTGAATTGGAGACATCAGAGCCTTCGCAGAAGTAAACTAAGTTTAATAATTACTTACGTGATAATCTATATATTTTTTTCTTTTTCATGGCATAGCATGGTGAAAAAGGCAATATAATGCGAAACGCAAGTAGTTTTTACATAAAAATATTTAAAAAAAATGATAAAACTTGGATAAATCAAATTATTATTGCGTTATAAAATGAGGTTTATTTTTTAAATTCTATGACGATGGGAAAGGAATGAATGTTGGAGATCTAAAGGGGGGCTGGTGCAGTAAAAACAAGTATCCGTTCCTCATTACAAATTATTTAATTACACTGTGCAACCATAAGTAACTTCAATTACTGCAAACGCCTTTGGTCCGTTATGAAGAAGGAATATTTAGACATATTTTAATCCTCAAGCCTAATCCCGAATGCTACTTTTATTCGGGACTAAAATGTATGTTTATATGGAACCAAGTTCAAACTTTTGGTAAATTTTCATTTTAAATATTTTCTAGAACAAATATCAGGTGTTTGTTTTTTCTCCTATTTCTTATTAGTTGAAAATTTCGTATTTTTTGAGAGTCACCCGTATGTGTGGTATACATGTGTGTGTGTTTGTACATAGTACAATCTCAACTGAAGTACGTCATCGGGGTAAATAAATCTAAAAGCGGACCTAAACGAATTTAAACTTCAATAAAACTTTTCTTCTCTAACATCAGCACACCAAATGCAAACTCAGAACAACCAATGAATACTTTTAGGCCACGCCTGGTAACGGATAAAGTCACGTTGTCAATTTCTCAGACCGTTTTGAATAATTTGCATGAGGAACATCACGATCTCATCCGCATGAAGGAAAACAAACTTGGAAGTAAACAAAAAAGCATGCATTTTCAAAATCACGCTTCCTGTAGAGAGGACTGCAAACAAATAAAAACGCATATTTCGGAGCAGGATTGGTTTTCTGGTATTTCAAAGATTTATGGTTCTGTCCGTTGCACTTTCTTGGCATTTTAAGCTATTTTGCGATATTTATATAGCGATGTACTTTTTATTTAATTCAGAACCATGCTCTTTTTGTCAACAATGTTGGTAAAACAATTAGTATCAACTTGATGGAATACCGAACACACTGAATTTCAGCTAGTGTAGATTTTTTAATGCACTCAAACTCTGAAAATAGTTAATAAATTAGCAGCACTCAATCTTTCTCTGCTTGGCTAGTAAATATTTCGCGTTACGTGGTGAATGCTGCTGACACGGACTTCGTAGCACCTTTTTAATGCGTTATTGCAAGCAGTGAACGAAATTTTCTGCTCGCGAAAAACTTCTTGGTGCTGTTTTTATTTATCCCATTGAGTAAGGAAAAGTGAAGGAATTGAGCACACCTAAGGAAAATCTATGATATCACAAAGATTTTTTTACTAAAACTCCGTAATAAACCTTTTAAACATTTCCTCTTTTAGTCTAGTTTCTTGAGTAAAGAATTCATTCCGACTTTAGCAGCTTTCGTTAGTGCAATTCTTGGGAACTGAGAGGATGTTAATCTTTTAATGTTGATAATGCATTTCACAGTTAGACGCAAAACGCATTATGCATTTTTAGTACTTCAATATAACGAATTTAGTTACAAAAATTATAAATGTATTTTTCAAAGAGTATCATCCAGTGAACTAGGCATGATTCTTAGAAAGAACGGCACACAAATATACACACATGTGTACGCCTATGCACACATGTGCAACAGTTTATTGTCTTTCCTTATGCCATTACAAACATAAAATATATCTCCTGAAGTCATCTTAACTACATATAGAAATACGCTACCGTATTTGTAATGTCAACGCAACGCCTGCCGCGCACAGCTACTGGATCATATCAATAAAAATGTACCGCTCAATTGCATTGAAATTATTGACTAACATATAAATTGTTACATATGTAGGCGTAGAGTATATAATTAACATGAATATCTAAAGCACATAAAAGCATCGTGGAATTCCCTTACCATTAATGCTGCAACCGGACTCGATTCTTCGTTTTTGAAAATATGTTCATAATTAGATATGGATATACATCTTAGAAGGAAATCATGTGATGTCCCCATTAGACGTTTCATTATTTTTTTTAAAGTGTTTTTGTACATTTTTAGAAAATACTACTAAACCAACCGGACTTAGTTTTCAGTATTTTAAAAGATATTCAGTAATTAGATATGGACAAACAAATTAAAAGAAAATTGTACGAAGACCACATTAGATGTTTTTTTTTTTTTTTTTTTTTCAGTTTGTTTGTACATTTTTCGTATAATACTAGCAAACCAACCGGACTTAATTTTCAGTTTTCAGAAACATATTCATAATTAGATATGGACAAACAAGTTAAGACGAACTTATATTACGTCTACTTTAGATGCTTTTTAAAATTTGTTTGTACAGTTTTGATATGATGCTATCAAACCAATATCATTTAAACAAGATATTACGGACCGTTAAAATTAATTTCAAGAATCTTATGCACCGTTGAATACCATTCGTACATTTACGAGTTTTGTTATAGTTATCAAGCACGCTATTCTCTTGGGGATTAATAATCAATAAATTATGATTTGATTTAATAAATTAATTCGTCGATGCCTACATTTACCCAAAGAGAAATTTATCTTCCAAATTCCCACCTCATTAATACTTTCTCAGTGAATTGAAAATTACTGAGTACCTATCACTAATACGCCTGCAGTCAATGTACGCAATAATAAACAGAGCATCAGAACTCTTAAACATTAAAGAGGTTCATTGTTTAACGAACTGTGGTTTCGTATTGATTCCTCAGAATTTCAATAGTAGTATGTTATTTCGGACATATAGTTCAAAGTGGTCAAGTAGTTTTAAGATTATGACTAAAGGAAAGGCTCGCTGAGTA
Organism: Octonoba sinensis; assembly: GCA_038502835.1. NCBI lineage: Eukaryota > Metazoa > Arthropoda > Arachnida > Araneae > Uloboridae > Octonoba > Octonoba sinensis. The sequence goes on from CM076599.1 coordinate 11,141,505, forward strand.
CATTGAGGCAATGATTAGGTTCCTGTTGTGAATTTAAATTTAAATGAAACAATCAGTAAATATACAATCAGTATAATTCGAAAACAAGAAATAATTTTTCTTGTTACCTGCTTTTGTAATGATTAGAGACCGGGCTTAATTTTAAACGACAGACAGAAATATATACTTATAGCCCTCATAACTTTTCAAGATGTAGAAAATCGTCAGCGCCCATGTCGTATGAGTATGCGGTATATTAAAGATTCCTTGAATATTCGGCAAAATTAAATTTCTAGAGCAGTTTCACATCATTTAGAGCTCCACTAGATAGAAACTGAGCATCAAAATTATCAAGTGATAATGGCATCCGCGATAGGGGTGCTACTTGAAAAAAATCTATGCCGGTTTCTAGGGATAGCGACCATAAGCAGATCCGAGAAAGAGTTCTCATAACTTATCTTTATTCGTAAGCGCTATGAATTTCTTCTAGGATGTAAAAGTTCACACTAAATTAAAATGAGCTGCAGTAGCTGGGCTGCCGTGCACTCTGATTCAAATTAGGCCTCGATTAGGAAGCTATTTTTACTGAAGGGAAATCCTTTAAAACAAAAAAATTGTTCAAGGTTTTTGCAATGGAATGTTTCGAGTTAATAGCTAATGTGGTTTGCAGTAATTATAAATGCAATTAGTGGGTGACAAATTTGCTATAAAACTAAGTACAAAAAATGAACAAGAAAGATCTGATAGGGGATCATTCATAAATGATGTCACGCTTCGAGGGGGGAGGGGGGCTCGTGAAATTGTGACAAAGTGTGACAAGGGGAGAGGAGGGGGTAACAAGAAGTGTGACACCCCTGCTTATGCAGCATAGCATGACATGTGACAAAGGGGTGAGGGGGATCCGCTGAAGTGTGACAGATTGTGACAAAGGGGGAAGGGGGGTAAATATATGGAAAAAAAGCGTGACATCATTTATGAACGGCCCCTAGGGTGTATTAACTTCAATACTGATAAGAAAATATATTTTTAAATGCTATGTTTAAATGTATCATTTATTGATGTATTTTGCAACAGAAGTTTATAAAGGACTATATCTGCAGTCGCATGGCAAAATGATATCTCAGTTTTTGCTAATTTTAGAGCAGAACAATTTGACATTGGAAAAAAAAAGATGACTTCAGAGTTATGTAGAACATACTATGTTCTTCATACCCCTGAAGTTTCAATAGAAATCACCAAGTATTTTTTTGTTCCAATGTCAAATCGTTCTCAATGTAAAATTAGCAAAAACTGAAGTATCGCATTGCCTTCTAACTACAGATATGATTTACAAGATTTTCTAAGTAACAGCGCGGGAGAGCACACAATTTGCAGTCAATTTAGTAGCCACTAAGAATCAGACAAGATGTAAGCATACGGAGCTTTTCCGAAAAGAACAAAGTCCCCTTTCGAGCAATAAAGGTGATTTTCCTTTCGTATGAAAGATTGCACTTAAAAATAATGATTGGACTGCTCTTCAAATCCGTCTTGAAGGCATTCTTGAGCATTTCTGAACAGCGTGAGCATTGAGGGTATCGTTTTAAAATAAAAATTCATTTGGTACGCTTTGCCGAATAAAAAGTGACTTTAATTATAGTCATATTTTAATGAACCTAAGCAGAACCGTTGTTGTACACTTCTGGATATCGATCTTCGTGTCAAAACCCCGTCTTTTAATCGTAATTTGTAGTTTGGAAAAAAGCGAGAAGTCGCACGGAGCCAAATCTGGCCAATAAGGAGGGAATTCAAGAACAACGATACCTTTTTCAGCCAAGAAATGACAACAGATCTTCTTTTTGCCTAAGTTTTCAGTCACAATACGATGCACAGTTGCTTTAAGAATTCCAGCGAGTTCCTAAACCTGGTAAAAAGCACAACGATCATTTCGAAGAATTTCAGCCACTTTTCGAACATTTTCTTCGACTCGATTTGTCGATGATACTCCTGGGCGTGGATCGTCTTCAATGCTTACTTTGCCATCACGAAATCTCGCAAACCACTTAAAAACGTTTTTACGGCTCATTGCTTTGCTACCATAAACACGTTGCATCATTTAAAAAGTTTCTGTGGCACTCTTACCCAGTTTGAAACTAAAACTTAATGTTTGCACATTGCTCCATAGCTCTTTTCACGACCGAGGGTCACAACATACTGTTTTAGTTTTGTGTACTGCTTGCAGTCTGTAAATCCCAGCGCTCTTCCCTTTAAAATGGCCGGTAGTCGAAACGCCATACTAGTTAATTCCTGCATCAGATCTCAGGTGGGAGTAATGGTTCCGCGAATATAAATTCAGTCAACTTTTCTGTGGGACGGACTGTGTATTTTAAGACAGTGAAGTAGTCGTGTATACTATTTGGAAGCAATATTTTGTTGCAATAGCTGATACGATTGCACTTAAATATGATTTTTAAAAAACATATTGCAAGATGTTCTTGAGCGAAATCCTTAAATTCCTACTGCAAATAGCATCATTTGTCAATGATATATATTTTTTTAATTTCTAATGGGCTGCTGTTGGCTTCTGCCAATTGCAGACCTGTGCGTTCCCGAGATCGGTACCATCTCTTTCAGCGGCACCACAATGAGTGCGGTACCATCGCCACATGAGAATTTTGACGTCCGATTTCTCCACCTAAAAGGGCGAGCACCCGGACTCTGTTGATGCGAAATTGCACTAGGAATTTAATTTAGCCGAGAGCATCCAAGCCAAATGTCTACTCAAAGGATCTTTTACATGCCGCACAGTCATACGGCATAAGGGCAGACGATTTTCTGTATCTTGAAAATCCACCGACACTGCCAGGCTCGATCCTTAGCCCTGGGGCGTACGAGCTCCGCGCCTTACCACGACGCCATCATGCCGGCTTTGTCAATGATATAACTTTAAAGATTTCCTGAATAACAACAGATTACGAAACAAATTCTTTCAAATATGTTAATGCAAATAATAAAAACTAAACATGTTTAATCAAGTAATGTCTTTCAGAAAATTGAAGAAAATGTACGACTTGTTTTTCTTTTTTTTAACTAGGTAATAAATATTGTTTGCAATAAAATATGTTGATACAAGAATGTGGAATTTCAAAAGTTTCCCTAGAAATACTTTCTCAGTAAGAATTATATCTTCTCCCAATAAGTTTTTTGAAGTAGGATCAATGCCGTAGTACTTTCCTCGTTTTCTGCTCCGATCTATGTATTTTTTGGATTATCCAAGGCATTTCTAGTCGTGTATTTTACAATCCTTCATCTATGAAATATCAAAAATTCAGAATTTTGAGTCTGAAATCCGCTTACAAATTCTTTTCATGCTTCTGTAAATTTAGTAAGGGAGGTTTGCTGAATCATACTGCAAGAATCGATGAATTTCCAACTCACCGTTTCAAATATTAATATAAGAAGGAAAATGTTTAAATATGGCTCTTTTTTCTCCTTCGGGAATTTGTATTTTAATATATCTGAAAAGCATACATTCTCTTTCTCAAAAGGTTTACGATCAAAAAATATATACTTATCCTCTCTCTCTCTTTTTTTTTTTTTTTTTACATTTAAAAAATTATAATATTTTGGTAACATTAATGAAATTTTTGTTCATATTGCTCTGTTTTTGGCGAACATTGTCTTAATATCGTTACTTCAATAAGTGGAGATTGTGCGGAATGCACTTTCAGAAATAGAACTCTCACTTTTGTCAACTTCTCTCACTCACTTTTGTCTTCTTCAATAGTCAAGAAAATTTCGTCACTTACAACGATTCTTCCTCGCGCGATCACGTGACTTCAAAACGTTACTACACAAATTTTGGCAATTTGACGAAAGGTTTACTTATAGCATTTTTCACGAAGCCATTTCGTCAAATACGACGAAAGTTTCGTGAGATTTGAGCATGCGTTTCTGAGAGTGTGGACATTGCCAAAAAGGGATTTTATTCAATTAATAGTTGTCATAATAACTTAGCTTTTTTTAGAAAGTGGTTCAACTATTCCAATCATTTCCTGCTGCTGAAAACTGCGATTTGGCAATATAAAAAATTAGCAACATAATACTGAATAAAGCAAGATGTTGATATAAGATATACCATTATTTTTTCATCACTGGTTTGAAAACTTTTCTTGTAAGAAAAATGAATATAAATTTTGGAATTAAAAGCTAATTAGTTTTTGTTTTCGAAAATACTTGCAAGAATATTTGATTTGAAAAGAAACATATACATGAACAACTGATCTTTTTTACAGACTACTTTCATTAACAAAATATCAACTATAACTACTTATAACAACAAAAAGACCTTCATTTCATTTTATCGTAATTATTGATAAGGGTACATTGAAATATCATTTCAATATATCACTGTAGTCGCTACTTCTGGTTGTTCCTCGTGCCTCTGAAAAAAAATAACTTTTTTGTTCTCCTACTTGCATTGGTTCCGCTATGCATTATTGACTTAGAAAATAAAACAATTTCTTCAAGAAAGACGATAAAGCAAATTTCTATTTTTCATGTTCTTGGGTGTTTTATGTGGAACCTTCGTCCAAAATTCTTTTCCTCGCACAAGAATCTTACAACGCTTTCGAATGTTTCTAAAAATACTAACGATCATAGGTGATGAAATACTTGCTAGAAGTGAGCGAAAAAAGGAGCGGCTTATCTTCTTATCGTTTGCTTCTTTTTGCTTCAGTAATCTCTTGTTAGAATGTGCTTTCTTTCTTTCTTTTCCCGATTATTTTACGATTGTTACACGGTAAAGAGAAATACTTTTCTAACTCTAATAGGAAACTAATTTTATACTAAATTTGGTTGTATGATATTGTTTGGACGTAGTTGTATTATTTTCTTTATAGGTGTTTGTGTTTCTTTTTTTCCTTCTTTGTACTGTTTTCTTTATAGTTGTTTGTGTTTCAAATTGTCATGTGGCAACAGTTTTGATAGTGGCTTGATGACCGTGGCAATTGAATTGAGTTGATGTTTTAAGAAAAAAAAAAGGAAAATAAGTTAATGGCCGCATGAAGCTGCAGACATTATATTTCTATATCTTTTATAGGTTAATAAAATATCTTTTTTTGTATAAAAGACTTGTCATTGTGGTCCCAGTGGACTAGATATTCCCAAAATACTTTCGTCAAAACAACAAAATTGTGTGCTTAACACATCGAATGATTTATTTTTTTATATTTTTTCCTTAAAGCTTACGAGTCTAAATTTTTACATGTTTATCAGAAGTTTCATCATCATGTAACAGTACTCATTATCTGTTGCCCTACCTAAGTAAAGCTAGATTTTACACAGCAAAATTATTCCATTTTTTTAAGGCTACAGTTTACACTATTTTTTTTTTTTTAAATTCTTTACTTGCAAACTTAAAATTTTGTCAGTTTTTGCTTATGTTATAAAAAATACCCCACAAAAAATTCGGCGTAAAAAAATGGGTAGTTTTTAAAAATTTAAAATTTTTAAAAACACTTTTAACTTTTTAAAAACGTACCACGTGCTTCATTTTTTTAATTCAAATTTTTTCCTGATTTTAAAACCTTAGATATCTTTTTACAAATGAATGGATGAAATAAAACATTTTATATGATAATTTCAAAGTCTAGGCGAAAATTTACTTTTATATGAAATCTTCTCAAAATGTAGTGATTTTTTCAATAAATAAGTCAAATATCTTCTTTAAAAAAAAATATTACTGTTACATCTCATCCATTAAACTATAACTACGTAATATAAGAATACTTTTGGAAATTTTTGTAGAAATAGCATAAAAGTTACGGCAAGTGGAACGTTTTGAATTTCTGTTTTAAGGTAATTTTTTTTTTTTTTTGTTAAAAAGGAGCTTTTTTTCATTTTAAAAGGGTGTAACTATATAAAAGTACTTATATATTAAAAAGTTTAGTACTATAAACATAAATTTGATATCTAATATTCATTAATACAGTGTAGTCATACTTTATACACCAAACCGATATTTTGGCCAATTTTCGACATTTTAAGTGTAAACTGTACCCTTAAGGGAAAAAATTGAGGAATTTCTTCAACTAGCATTAACGCAGCTTATTAAGTATGATACCTATAGAGGTAAAAGAGCATTAACTATCGGTGTGTTCTTAACTACTTGATCACTGGAAAAATAAAATACTTGCTGCTTTAACGAAGGAAAAAAACCGCAACTAAATTTAGCACATTATCGATTGAAATTGAGTATTTCCAAATTAACTATTGCAAACTCTTTTAAAGCAGTAAGAAAAATGCAACTTTGCACTCTTTGTGGAAAATAGTGAAAAATAAATTTCATTCAGCTTATATTTATTCTATGGTTGTAAATGAGGATCTTTTTTTTTTAAACAATCATTGTTAATTATTTTTGCATTTAGTAACGTTTGGTTGACAGTTGTTTGTGTGAAATTGTGTTTTGAGTGTAAAAAATAAGCTACCTTCTCAATTTGTCATTGTGTAATTTTAAAATTCGTCCGTGAAAACTGCAAGTAACTTTTTTAGATATGCATAGAGTCAAACTAAGAGAAGTGCCCGTTATAATCTTATTCGTGTGCTAAATAATAAACACATCTGCGAAACGGACTTTATATTGGTGAATATTCAACATACAATAGAAAAAAAAACAGCTTTATTTCGATGCGAGTTTTTATTGTTTCAGATGATGAGTGATAGTGAACAAAATATAATGAATCGAACCAAATTTTAACTTAAATTTGAACATAAAATAACGTTATTGAAAAATTTTTGAACCACTTTTTGTTACGATAAAGAAAAATTTAATTGGTAAATATGTGTGTCATATTTGACAATGACAAACGCATATCTTTAACTTCTTGTTCAAATTTTAATTGAAATAGCTTATAGCTATTTCGTTGAAACTAAATTATGTAGAACTAATAAACATATTTTTACTAAAAACTGATTTTAAATTGCGTTTTTCTTAAACCTAAGAAAAAGTGTTTGCGAAAGAGATTTTTGTAACTATTCTGTAGCATTCAAAACACTAAAAGTTATGAAAAGAGTAAAAGTAATTTTTAGAGGCAACGGTGAAATATCTAACATACAGTTAAAACAAAATATTAGGTTAAAAATGTTAGCACATATGTTTCTATAATATTTAAAAATCAAGGTATGCTACAATTCATGCGTCAATAGCCTTGCTCGCTCGACGAAACTTTTCTAAGGATAAAGTAAAAACAATTTAGCGATATGTGATAAAAATATACTACATCTGCATTACAACCTTCTTTCTTTTGTTACTACTTACGTGCGAAATAATTTCCAATCAGATTTTTCATCTCTTTTCAAAAGGGGAATAAATGATTATTAGCTTCAACGACCTGGTTAATTTATTTTACTTAAGAAAATCATTTAGTATAAAATTTGAAAGAACTAAATAATAAATATACCATTCAGATGCCATTTGAAGGGATTCCAAGCTCAAATAAATACTGACATTTAATTTGTACACATTCACGGATATTTTTTCTCGACATTATGGAATTATTTACGCTTCGCTTATTGGTAATCTGAAGTGAAAAGAATAAAAAAGCAGCTTCAATTAGTTCTGAATTATTTCCAAATTAAAAAGGGGAGTTTTTCTTTCGCACTTCTGTTAATGTAATTTGATTTTATTTTTCTCCACAGAACATTGTTATACATTTCTTAATCGCTTAGAATTTATTAATTCCTTTCCAATTATTCTTAAATGAGATAGTGTTTGAACATTATTTTGTTTGCTCAAACAATTGTTATTTATACTTTGCAAGTATAAATGCAACAAAAGAAACGCTTGTTCAATGTTTTGAAATTTTTAAGAATTTTCTTAAACTATTTTATTAGCATATAAAATACTTATATGCTTGTAAAATAATGTTGTACAGGTATTGTGAATACTGTTCGCACTTATACAACCAAACTTTTTTGTAATAAGTTTTAAGATGTATTTTTTTTAATAATCTGTGAAAAATGCCTACAACAGATAAATTAATGGTAAATAACGTTAAGAGGTAGTTTTTATAAACGTCGGGTAAGTCATTTACACAGCATTTTTTATTTTGATCAAATTTTTATGGTTTCTTCTTTAAAAGATTATAGAAGAGGCATATTTTTTTCTCCTCCCCGAAAAAAATTTTGTAACCTAGAAGAATTCTTAAAATTAGTTCCAAGCCAGTATTTCTTCCAATCGACAACTTTAAATATTATTGTTATTTTCTATTTTCAACCAAGTTAAATCTTCTCATTTCACCTTTATATGATCTTTAACAGCTACTTATACATGACATTTAGTACCTATTTATTATGACTTATACTCAATGCACAAAGAAAAAGGAATATTGAAATATGCCAATTTGAAAAAAATGCTGGAACGGGACTAATGTTAGGAATTTTTTAGGATCACAAAAAATTGTTTTAGAGGGGAAAAAATACATGTCATTTAAAATCATTATAAAAAGCCACCATAAAAATGTACGCAAAATAAAAAGTGATGCGTATAATGACGCCTCGTTCCTGCCTGATTTTTAAAAATCTACCGTTTTATAATAATAATCAGAATAATATGTGTATCAAACGAAGCAATAGTGAAACTAAAAGAGCTAAAACTTACTACACGCGATTCCCGGAAATGGGAGTAAGTTAAATAAATAGTTGGAAATTAAAAAAGGGAGGAAAATAGCTATCAAAATATAAATTAATCTGGCAAACAATCTTTCATTTTTTGCCTTAACGCTCGTATCTATTAAAAATGTTTGTTCCATTCCAAATTTTAATATTAATACTCTTTTATGCTTTGTCTGGCAACGATTAAAAATTAGAAATGTAAAGAACAATTTGATAGAGTACAGTATAAAAACTGTTTTTATACTTTATTTATTCAATTATTTTACCTATTCAGTTGTGAAATTTCTCTCTGGAAGAAATATTTCCTGATTTTCAGTAATGCATTTTCTACGCACTATAAAAAAAATTTGTTATTTAAAAAACTCTCCTACTAAAAACAGCGACAATTAGAAATTACTCAAATAACATGTCAAGCAGTTTGAGAGAATGAATGTGGCCTCGTTTTTACAATAGGTTCTTTAAGTTAGATTTTTTTACCGATAAAAATGTATTTTTTAGACAATTTAGAACTTAAAAGTAAACAATAGAGAGATTCTGCTGGTTTTACATATAGGAGTTTGGTATACAGGAAAGTAAGCTCGTATAGACCTGGACGAACTTTCTCTTCTGCAAAAAAAATTCAAGTTTTTCCTCAACTTACCCAGATTTCTCATTTCATATGCTAATAAAACAAAAATAGTTTTAAACAATATTTCTTTACACACACACACCCATATATAATATATAACCCCTGTTTTCTCAATGTAAATTTTGTTCTTTTTTTATTTTAGTTTTAAGTTTCTACATGATTTGAAAACATAAAGTGAATCTTCTTCCGCATAAAGTGAAATTTGTGCGAATATTCTAAATTAATTAGAACAGAATAATAATTGTTTTAACACAAATTTTTAACCCTTTCCCTTGTTTCAAAGATTTTTAATTGCTTAATAAGTTTTTAATTGCTGTCCTTTTGTAACCAAAATTTGTATTTATTAATTGGTGAAATGTTAGCACATCTAAATAGTATTTTCATATTTAATTACCACTAAGAAGTTTCTGTTCAATATGACACTACGTTAGATTTTGGAGCCCCAAAATTTGAAAAACTTTCGACTTTCAGAAATATCACAGCAAAGAAACAAATATGATACATTTTCCAACAGTCGTGCACGAATACTGAAAGCAGCCACGTACACTCAAGATTTATTGAGTCACATTTTCAGAAACATGCTATGAGCAGGGATGCTCCAGGGAGACATCTTTCAAAAATCCAGCAAAGAGAACGTGAACACTCTTTGAGATTATTTTCGTGAGAAAATTCATCCGATACTTTCATCCTCCTACTTAAGTTACTTCAGAAAATTTCAATCTTCAACCCACGCGATGAAGATTCATTAAAAACTTTATTTGCCAAAATGACTTCGAATCTGATTTAAAATATGTTTCAAAGCTTGGAAAATACACATCCCATAGCAATGTAATCAGCATTTTTTAGTTGCAGTATTATAAATATATATATATATATACTTTTTTTCTACGCATAGCCTCTGGAATTTTCTCAGTTTTAACTTTCTGTCTTTTAATGCATCATGTAAATTAAAATAACTTAACAATTTTGTGAGAAATACATTATCATTTTGCCTACTATCTTATGTACTTGCGTCGCCCACATTTATGTCGTATTATCAGTCGTCAGTAAAATCACCATCGGTACTTTTTTTCCACGGAATCGGATTCTACAGACGACTCAATTACTTGATGCCTCAATTTTCAAAAAAAAAAAGGGGTGGTTCGGTGATTACAAACAGTTCGGTGATTTTTTTTAACAAATTTTGTAGGGAAGTTGGAAGATGGGCTTTATACCGTAACATAATTTTTTTGTGCACAAAAACTGACATATATTTCAGAATTTTGTTTTTTTAGGCCTAGAAAATTGATCCAAAGTATAACGCGGTGCTGTATAATACCTTGGACTGAGATGGTGTTCGTGTGGTACATTGACTGTTGGATTTTCGACTTGCATAAGATTCATTTTGAGTTTTGGTTTTCTGGATTTAATAGAAGCTAAACATGCGATTAAAACTTCTTTTCAAAGAAGTTTTCAAGTAGCCTGCACCAGCTAAAAGCGATTAAAGGAATAATACACACAATACCAAAAATGTTTTATTGGATTAATTCAAAACTGTATAGTTTTTTTAAGGGCATTTTTTTTTACATGTTGCAGCTGACAAAATCTACAAGGAAAAGTATTTGCTCTAACTGCTTTTCAGAAACAGCTGTTACACATGGGAGAGGCAGTTTCGAGGCAATATCACTTTCAAAAAATAGCAGAAACATGGTGGTCATCTGGCAAAAAGTCTCATGAGTTAAATCGTTTTTCTGAAAATAACTTAACTTTCTATCCATTACTAGTTACATACGTTATTTCTGCAACGTAATGCTTTCTGTTTTTTTTTCTTTTTTGATAATTCGTACAAAGCATGAGAACAAACGCTATTACCTCAGTAGTTTCTTTACCGTTCCTTCAGCCCGTCCAGAAGTTTCAAAAGTACTCCAAGAAACTGACATTCATCACTTGAATTTTGTACCCTCTCTTCCTCCTAGGCTACCACGGCCCCAGTACTCGAATCTCAGGAGACTCTGCTGCATATGATTGATCACAACTTGTAGATGATTAGAATTTATATATAAACTGTAAGCCCTAATTAGTTCAAATCATTCATCAAGTGTAGCTTTAATAATTATAACTTTCTTTTTCGTAATATAATTAAATAACTAATTGCAATTTTAAAACAAATCACAAAAGAGCTGCTAAAGCAACTTCATTGCAATGTCTGCTTTTAAATTCATAAAACTAATAACACGTATTTGTGTTTTTCCAACTCATAAACTAATTTTTTTTACTTTATGGAATCCTAGTAAGATTAAAGTCCCATCATTATTTTGCACTCGAACGGAAACATTTTTTCTATTTTACGTAACATTTAGGACATAAAACAAAAAGGAAAAAAATATATTGCACCACATACCTACTTTAAAATGCGTGATCGTCTACTTGTTAGAAGGGCAAAATGAAAAACTATCGCACGTGTACGAAGCATTGAACGTGAACACGTAGAAATGACAAGATATATCGCTGCCATTTTCAACATCAACCCGCAACAACGACCATCTTGGGAAATATCTGGAGCGAGCATGTTGAAAACGGAACACAAAATAAGAGCACTCTTTTAGATTGTTTTTGTGTATAAGTATGTTTGAAAATGCGGCATAATTTTTATACTTAATAGATTTTAAATTATATATGCTTTTTAAACTGATGATTAAATGCGATGTACGTATTGGAATGTGTTCGAAATGCAGAAAAACAACGGAACACAAAGACAATCAACACTCCCTTAATCCTATTCAAATACATACATATTAGTATTAAACTGATTGTGCATCAGCTTTTTCCTTGCATCATTAGTATATAAATTATAAAGGAGTTTTCTATGACCATTGCTTATTATTATTATACGGAAATTAGTGATATGGAGTAAATTTGAAATGAGGAGAACTTCATCATTAAAGTTAAAGTTTTGAATTTAATTTTCTTTCGTGACATCGAAAGTACCATAATATGGGTCCGATTTTCAAAATGTTTTTAAACATAAATAAAATCGTTCATTGACTGGTTCAGCTTGATGTGTTTAAGGATTAGCTTGCTTTAGCGTCTGATGTCGATACCCGACACGCTGAAGACCCACCATGTTGGGAATTCGTGCATATAAAATCCGTTGGGAACAGTTGGAAATTCGAGCATGTAAAATCCGTTGGGAACAGTTGGGAATTCGTGCATGTAAAATCCGTGGACCCTGCAGTCCCGAGGCGGTTCCGAAGGTACCGAAGGGTGGAGAATTTCTCTTCCCTTCACTCTTTAGTCAGAAAAGGAAGGTGGCGTGTTTGTCGTAGCGGAATATGGTGTCATCCAAATACACATTGAGCTAAGTCGTACTTTCACCATAGTGGTGCTCATCTGTAAACGGAAGGCGCTTACTTACTGACTCAATTCCTGATCACTGTGCGACGGGGTGTCCAAGGTTAAGCTAGGCAGTGCCCCTATTATGTATCACTTAATAGAGCTAGATTTTTAAAACAATATATTCATATATAACAACTAATCAATAAATAATTTTGTTTGGGTAACATTGTTCAGGTCAAGTCTAGCCCCAGATTATGCTTGCCCAACATGGTAAAATGTTGGGGTAAGTTTAACCATGATTGGCATAACAAAAATGTTAGAGTTAAATAAGCAATGCATACGAAGCTTTCACACAAAAATTAGTTTGTAAAGAAAAAAATGCACAGTAATCTTTACAAATACAAAGGTGACAGATCACTAAATTCAGAACACGTCACTCGCTCACAAAGTGAAAATATAACCTCACTTTAACCGTAGAAATTAATCATCATTTAAGTCAAATTTCGCTATTTAGGACTAATTGTAACAACGGAACTGCTAAATAAACATATGTGGCGGATGTGATGCCCAAATGAATTTTATTTAAAGTGTGATAAACTTGATAACTCGACTCTTATCATATATAAAGTCATCTTATTAGACTTTAAATAGCTAATGATTACACTTGCCCCACTTCAGCCCAAATTTGAAGTTATCGAAATAAAAAGAGCATGTTTAAAAAACGCTTAATTTACTTTGTTTGAATTGTCAGCAGCGTGGGGTAGTGGTAAGGCGCATGGCTCGCACGCCCAAGTTCGCATTCTCAAACCTAGCCCAAGTCGGTGGATTTTCAAGATGCCGAAAACCAATGATTATGTGGCATGTTAAAGATCCCTTGAGTACCCTGTTAGGCGTGGATACTCTGGGCTAAATTAAATTCACAGTGCAGTTTGCATCAATTTGAGCTCAGGTGCCGCCACCTAGAGGGAAACTGAGCGTCACAATTGCGGCAATATTACCACTCTTTGTGTTGCCGTTGAAAGAGTTCGTCTTAGAACGCACTAGGTCTGCAAAAGTTAAGAACCAATATACGTAGCCCATTAAAAATTAAAAGAAGAAAAAAAACTTTGTTTGAATTCAAATTTTGTAGACATCTGAACATCGTATTCAACATACAGCTGTTATTATAACTACTGATACATAGACAAAAACATTTATTGTTCAAAAATGATCAAAACATGCATGTAGCTTTCTTCAGAAATATGCTTTAATTAAGGCCAGAAATGTTATGCGATTCCTTTCCCATTTAATACGAAGAGACCCGTTACCAATTTAATGGGAATTTCCTACTTTTGCAGCATTCTTTGAAGCCACTTTCAGAAAATTAAAACTACATACTGTTCCGAGAGAAAAAGCGATATTACACACGCATTACGATAATAGCTATTCGATTATTTTCGCATTTTTTCTTTCACTTCTTTATTAATTTGATGTTGAAAGCTAGGATAACATAATGAACAAAAATAGCATACTTTCTTTTTTATGTGCAGCTTTTGATTATCTGAAGATTTTTTGGTCTACTGTTAACTGATTTCCGTTATTTGAAGACTTCAGCAAATCCACAAACAGATCAATCCCTAAGCGTTTAGAGTCCAATAAAAATGTCAGAGAAACCAAAATGGTCGTTAATTTTTTTTTTTTTTTTTGTCAAGAGCACTTGACTATGCATCATCCGCTTCCATGCACCACAGGTGCATGAGATTGGAGCAAAAAGAAAATATAATGAAATTACACAAAACTAAATCGGTAACAACAAAAAAGAAAGAAAACGGTAACATCAAGCTATATGAATACAAGAAACCAAATTTAATTGGTGGTTGACGTATGCATCATTCTCCCTGGCCTTCCAATATCTGTTGTATATGCAATCTTCAGTCACAATTTCAGTCCATTCTTTAAGTTACCTTAGCCATAATAGAATTTAGTGATATTGGTCTGTAACTATTTGGATATTGAAGCGGTTTATTTTTCTCAGCTATTGGGATAATAATAGATTTTCACCGGGCTGCAGGAACAAAATAATTTCAAGCATAATTAAAAAGTGTCAAGAGGATATTACGGGGACTTGAATTTAAAAAGCATTTAGCCATATTTTTTATAGTCGCCAGTAAAAATTAAGTCACTCTATGAACTTTTCTTGGATTCGTTGGTCTTCAACTTTAAGTTAAAGATCAACGAATCCAAAACTAAATACGGCATTAATTAAGCAAATTTGCAAAAGATTGCATTGACGTCTAGCTTTTGAAACTCACTTCTCACATCTTTTACATTGAAAAACAGGTACCTTCTGTGCATGTGTGTGTGGAGGATTTTTTTTTTTTTAATGACTAAACACAGCAAAATGTTCGAAGCAAATCCACTTGTTAGACCAGGACTTTTTTTTTCTGTTCTTGGTTTTTTTTTTTTTTTTTTTGACGTGAATACGTCTTTAAATTTTCTACCATGCGGGAGCAATCTCCAAAAAATCTAATGACAACAAAATCGGGGATACAGTTTGGCGTTGTAGTTTCAAATCTATCCTCTACACCCAAAAATTTAAAAATAATACCACTGGATAGCTAAAGGATCAAAGAATTCATTATGATTAGCGAGAACAGTGACGCATCGCTTGGGGTAAAGAGGGAAGCGCCACCATTTTGAGGTCATTTTGATGCGTATCGAAATTTGCAATTAGTATAGCTTTTGACTCGTAGAAGCTACGATGTTGGTTTAAGTTTTAATCATCAGCTGTCGTCAAAATCTATCGATTGTATATAAAACATCAGTTTAAAGTAGTGACAGTGAATATAATAAGGTGTTAGAATAGAAAAAATATCAAAAATATATAGATAATGTCAGCTTATATGCGTCGAAAAGTCAAAACAATAAAGTTATTAATTAATAAAGTTATATTGTAACACAATAATTATTTGTTTCCTTGCTTTTATTCTAAATACATAAATAAAAATATTTTATTTAAAATATATAACCCGTTGCATAAACGTATTCACGTACAACACACGGCCGTGTCCATGACACAGCCATACCCCACATTTTTAAATTATTATTATTGTTATTATTATCATTATTATTTACCGTTATAAAATGAACTCAACCTAACCACCGAGATATTTCTAACAATAGAGCTTTATTTTATTTGTATTTTATTTTATATTTCGAATCAAACTATCACCTCGAATGTTATTACGGGGTGGAAGGACAGATCGACAAACATACATTTCTTCATCACATCTACTCTACTTTCGGATTTTTTTTTTCAGTATATATTTAATTATTTATTCCATCCACATTTTTGAAAAACACTTTTACAAGAAAGTAAGTTAAAAACTGGAAATTGTGTCGGAAGTTTGAGAAAATGATTTTTATTTTCCCGTACATAATTTGCTTATTTTAATTACTACCATGGGAGCAAAATTTCCTCTTTCTGCAGAAAGCCAAATCATATAATACCTTTATTCGATTAAGTTTTTTTTTAATATCATAATAATATCTCAGTCTGAAAATTCAATACAATGCATAAATTTTGCATTTGTGATATTCCTAAGTTAGCTGTTTTATGATATAGTTTAAATGTCAGCTGAATAAACACCAAATGAACTGTCTAGAGTTCGTAGCTTTTCTGCTAATTAAAATTTCTACCATTTCTTCCCTCCAATGAAATGCAAGAGGGCTAATTAGAAGTTCATTTGCATAGACACTTTATCCAAAATTCTTGTCTTCAGCCCAGACGGAGAGGAAATACATTCACACGAATGAGTTTTCAAGAAGTTAATTGACTTTGAACAACTTGTCTTTATCCAAGAATAATTTTACAATTAATTTGAACATCATCTGCCATTTTAAAAGTTTTTCCTTCGATCGATTCTAAACTCGTGAGGAAAGAATGCCTTTCTACTAAGCAGGGGTAGCACAGTAAAATCTGTTTGATACTAATGCTGTTGTAGCTTTTACAGAATTTCTTTCTTGTTTACGAAAAAAAATTTCTTTGAATTTCAGTTATTTTGGAGTTATTTATAGCGAGTTATTGTTGGATATTTAGCAGCGACAGGTTGTTCTCAAATACGAAATAAAGATTATTCAAATTTTAAACATGGAAAAAATAACATATAAAACTGTAAATTAGCGACACAACCCATACATGAGATACATGCTAAACACTAACTTGTAAAAAAAAACATGCACATTAACATTTCTTTTTACAAAACTGTTGCCAGTGCAGAGAATCAAGATGATGTAATAATATTATAAATTATTCGCATCCTGTTGGTGGCTTAATATATAAATAAGATTAGTTATGAATAAAGGAATAATACAAGTTTCATAAAAGTTGAAAATAAAACACAAAATAAAATAATTCATTTAGATAAAACTATGGGTGAAACTTAGAGGCGACAAAAGTTGAAATTAATGCGATTGTTGAAAAATGAAAGCTTTTTCTCTTAATGCTTTTATTCAGCCGCTGATTTTCTTTCACCCAACTACATTTTAGGCAGGTAAATCGACTGAAAATAAATTCTCAGTTACCACGATGATATTTGCCTCTCTCTGAGCATTGAAGAGATTAGAACAGAGTTGAGAGTCGGGAATCTACTGACTTGCTGGGAAATAATATTATTTCTTACTTTATTAATAAGTATAAATACAAAAACACAAAATCGAAAGTGCAATAGATGTATTTCAGGTGTGTTCAGCGTACCGCAGTATTTTCATATATTTTCATCCGATTTTTCTTGTTGTACTTTTATATGTTAAAACGTTTTTCGCTGTATTTGAATAGTTCGGTTCTGCACTGCTGTTTTATTATTTAAATATAATATATTTTAATTTTCAGATAAATTTGACGTGTCTGTCTCAGCAAGAAACAAATAAACCAATAACAAAAGCAAAAAAGATTATAATGCTATATATAGTTACCCCAGAAATGCGGATTTTCACTCACATCTTTGATCTTCACAATCATTTTTCTTCTCAATAAAACGACACGGGGATACGATCTATCATAAAATGATGTATTTGGACTATCAGTCAAGCAAATCTTTGTCTGCCAGATGGCGCACGTATAAAAGTCCTACCAATTGATCGATGATAATGGACTGAAGAAGATTCCATATGAGATTTTCGAAGTTGTAGTTATAAATAACTACTTTTAAGCGGAGAAGTATGAAAATATTTACCCAGTTCCAACTTTGTATGCGTATAGGAAATGTTCATTTATCTTTAAAAAGAACGGCTGTTTTTATACATATAGAACATGTGTGGGTACTACAATACAAATAAAGATTTACTGCATACCATAAAAGCTTTTTTTTTTTTTTTTTTTCAGATGGGGCTGCGCATGGTCACTAACCTTTGCAGACCTAGTGCATTCTTTAGCGATCGTCATCTATTCTTTCAAGTAGCACCACTATCGGCGTATGCCATTACCTCTTTCAGAATTTTGACGCTCAGTTTCCCCCTAGATAGTGGCACATGAGCTCTAAATGATGCGAAACTGCACTGGGAATTTAATTCAGCCGAGAGTATCCAAGCCAAACAGATACTCAAGGGATCTTTAACATGCCGCATAATCATACGACATGGACGCTGACGATTTTCTGTATCTTGAAAATCCACCGACTTGGGCCAGGTTGGATCCTGCGAATTTCAGCGCACGAAGCCAGTGCCTTACCACTACGCCACCCTGCCGGCACAAACCATAAAAGTGTTTCAGCTTAATTTTTATTAATGCCATGATGTTATTTTAAGCCAATGCAAACATACATTCATTTCCTGCCGCAGAAGTGTTTCATCTGAATTTTGTAACTATGAAATCGTCTAATATTTAAGAACTACTAGCAAATATTTTTCCTATCATAGAAATGTTTCATCTGAATTTAGTAATAATATGATAGTGCACTGTTAAGCCAATAAAAACAGACACTCATTGCCTATTGCAGAAATACTTCATCGAAATTCAGTAATAATAAGATCGTTTAATATTAAACAAATAATGGCTCAAGAGAGTACAATTTATTACCAAGCAACTAAACATCGCTATCACGAATGATTAATTGTATTCATTTCTGGAAAGTTCATTCCCACTTCTTACATTTCCCCGATCTAAACGTATTTTTAATTAAAGAAAAAAGCTGACATAAGAATTAATGTTAATGCAAAACATTGAAAACAAAAAATAGCAATAACTTTTCCAGTTGAAATTTGTTTACAAAGAAATGTTACATTCACAATGCACACAGGGAGGAAACGAATTTTCAAAAAAAAAGCATAACATATGAAATCAGTTCTTTTTTTTTTTTCACTTCAACAAATAAACTTTTTTTTTCTTATCAATGAGGCTGATTATCGTCACTAACCTATGCAGACCTAGTGCATTCCCCGGAAACCGGCATCCATTCCTTCAAATAGCACCACTATCGGCGGGTGCTATTCCCACTTGGAAATTTTGACGTTCCGCTTCCACCTAGATGGCGACACCTGGGCTCTAAAAGATGCGAAACTTTATTCAACAAATAAACTGGTTTTAAACATAATCAAGTAACAAAACCTGTTGTATTACAAAGTTAAGAATTAGAAAAAAATTCACTACATTCAAAATCAGAGTCACAAATTCAAGCATTTGAAAGAACCAAGTCCACTTTGCTATTTGACCCCTAGTGGACTTGCACCCATTGCGACAGCCACAATATCCATCTGTCGTCGTAGACTTGCTATGGCTATGGAACTAACAGAGATGATTTATTTATTCAAGGGAAGTCATAGGGCAATCAACTAATTACGATCCTTCGGATGAAAGTTACTTTTAATGATAAAATGAAATAGGCCAATGAGTTAACATGAGGGTGTGGTGATTAAATTTTGCATTACGAATTGTTGTGCGCTGAAAATCTACAACGAAATTTTCGTCGCAGTGTCAATGGGTGTGAATATTACCGTCATTGTTTCATTGTTTCCCATACATTTGAGGGATTCCTAATCAGATTGTTGTGATTCGAACATGTACGTGTTATTATATCTTAGTGTTTACATTATTTGCCACTTCTGATTTCAAAAAACACCGTTTGGGTTGCATTCAATGTGTTAAATTATGTCCTTCCAAATAAAGCTAAGTTGGTGCAAATTAAAAACATTTCTTAATGTTCATCTCACACAGATCTCAGGATTGTAAGGTTACGAAATGAAATTCTTGAAAATCAAACAATTTAGAGATGTATTGACTGGTGGGGCACATGTTTTTCGCCCACAGCGCTGCTTGGAAACAGCTGTCTAGGCTCTTGCGTAATTGAGATGAAGAGACGAGAATCCCCTGCACAGTGCCCTCCAATGGGCTTCAATAAATCGTGACTGGTTGAAGAAAATATTTGGAAGATTCTATACGCCATACCAAGCTTCGCTTATTATGATTAGTAAGTAAGGAAGTATACGAATTCTAATTATTCAACATTTTTTAAATATTGAAGCGATGTAGAACGTATCCATGCGGGAATAGGTTTTTTCATTTTCTTTGCGGTAATTTTGCATAAAACAGTGGGTTTGTTTTAGCGTTTAAATTAGTATCATATTTTTAAAAAATGTTCCCATAAGTATGTCTTTTGGTATGTGTGGTCCCATACCACTTAGAAGCTTTCCTTGACAAGCTGGAAATGCATTTTACATCGATCCACAGTTGGCATTACAAAGATCTTTACAACTCTTTAATAATGTTCATGTTCTAAAAATTTTGGTATTTCATTTTAAAAAATAATACGGTGAGAAAAAAAAAAAACATTTATTTTTAAATAAAACATTGTCGAATACAATCAATAAAGCCTTTTTTTTTATTTGTCCCTCGAATGCGAAAATTGTCACTAATAAATAATGACACAAATAAGATTAGTTTTCTATCCCTGGGAATCTTGAGCTTTTACAGACATAGGCTTTTGTATACCACTTCTACACTAAATATAATGCATGATTTAGGGCCTTAGAACTTCTGCGACCTTCCAGAATTGCCTTGAAATATTATCACTTAGGGACGAATTCTCCAGATAATCATAAAAGGAATTGCAACAACGTTTTTCTCATAGAAGTTGGACACCTTATGACAAAGTGATATTTTAGACATAAAATTTATTATATCAGTGATTATTCATTACATATATATGTACATAGTCATTAGTTTTATAAAACGGCTAAGTCTGAATGGTACTTTTTACGAGCTTGAATTCAAATATACGTTGTTGTTGGTTTTTTTTAAGTTTTAAAAACCATTTATGCATTTAACACTGGAATCCAAAATACAATTATTTTTGCTGATGCATATTTTGTTTTCTTCATGAATATTTGTGAGAAATATCTGATGATAAACTCACGGTTGTAACAACTTGGATAGTTGGATGAAATAGCTGTTAAAACCGCTGAGAACAAAGAAAACAAAGGATGTTCCTTTATGTTCTTCTGTACACTCAACAACTATTTTACATCTGCAGTTAAATATTTCCGCCTTCACTTTCAGATTATTACTCAATGCAAACTAAAAAGCTATTTTGGTATAAAAACAGAAAGAAATAGTGTTTACTATTTTTCGATGTTCAAATGTGCCTAGTAACAAAACTGTTTGTTTGATCAAACTCTTACGAATCGTCATAAATAGCAATTTAAAAGTTTTCAAGTCAACATAGTTTGATTTTGTTTTTCTTGATAAATGCATTTCATCTTATGCGTTATCATGTTTCTCAGAACTAACATGATGAATTATTTCTTAGTTTTTCGTCGTACCTTAGAAAATTGCACTCAAGCGAGTAAATATTTTCTTCGTTAGTGAATGTAATAAATTTTGTAACTTCCAGAAAGCCGACTGGAAGTCTTAATCAAGGAAGTGCCTTCTGATAATAAGTCGTTAGAAACAGAGATAAATCAACTTCCGTCGAAAACAAATTTAATGAAGATAATGTAAATTCGCAATTAAATCTGAATGAATACGCGTTAGTATGCTGTAAATTTATTTGATTCACTGGTAGTCTTGAAACATGTTATTGTTCATTGTTTTCACGCACAGCGCATTTAGAAATAGTCATAATACAGAATTCACACAAAAGAATATCACAAATTTGCAGGGATGCTAAAATAAAACAAGCAAAGTTCAATCTGTTCATCGGAAATCAAAACTAATTGAAGAAATTTTAATTTCAATATGCAATTGTAAGCGTCCAATGAGAGTCCTTCCAGAAACGCGAAAGATATCGAGGCGATACAACTCATCTAGTGTTGTTTGCAGCCTGTCTAATATTACTAGTCATACAGGGTAATTTTGAGCCAGGGGGCGGGGTAGTTTTGAACTACGTCACATCTTTTGGTATATTTGACTGAAAAAAAGATACTAGAAGGGCCAGTGCTGCACTCAGCTAAATAGGTTATAAAATCAAGTTTCTACTCTTAGTTTTCAAATTAAGTCAAATATACTAAAAAATATGACGTGGTTCAAAGTTAACCCCAATGGTTCAAAGTCACCCTGACTGACTGTATAGATTAACGACTGGTTAGTCAATTAGGGTTTTTAAATTGATCCACCAGTAGGTAAGATTCAAAATTTCTCCAAAGAGGAAAAACGCTTATAGGATCTACATTAATGACGGAATAGTGACTTTAATTGCGAAGAAATTATGTCCAAGGTGAGAGGATTGCCTTTCGAAATTAAGTTTTATTTTGCTCTTCGTAGAAATATTCATTGAAAAACTATTAAACAGTGCACTAATGCAAGTTAGACTTAAAATGTTGTCTGAAAAATTATGTCAAGATCAGGTTTCAGAGATTGGCTACACTTATTGGCTAGTTCGTGTATCCCTTAGGATACAGGAAAAAATACGCTTCTGATTTTTTCCTGAATGCACTTAGGAAAGCAACTCCTCTAATTGAACTGAACAACTTCGAAAAAAAAATCCGACCATCCAGACAACAAATGAGAACAACTTGTATCAACAAATAACGAAGTTTCACATTGATTAATATGGACACAACTCCAAAGATTTCATACCCCGTGAATAAAATAGGGGAAAATCAGTTTTTTTCTTTTAAGATGTAAGAGTAATCTACATTAGTTTAATCAGAATTTGTTGTTCTTTATTAAAAATATAGTCATTCACCGTTTGCATCTCGTGAGATTAAAACAATTTTACGTTTGTAAACCTTGCAGAATACAATTTGATTTTTTTAATGCATAGCTAAATGTGACAATATTTTTTATAGTGAAAAGATGTTTTGGAAAAATTAAAAACATCTTCGTAAACCAAAAAAATGCTAATTTTTGATGAAGCAGAGACGAGGTGATTAAAAATTATTCAAAAATCGAAGATGTATTTTTTTTCGGTTGTGATTGAAAACCTACCAGTTAACAAAATATATAATCTTAAATTATTTCTTGATTCAATTAAATCAGTGTTCCGTCAGCCCATTAGGATATTATTATGTTAATAATTTATATGTTGACTCATTAAGGCGAATAAAGCGTAAATTGGAATTGATGCTATAATCCTCTGAAAGCAACCAATCTTTAGTATGAGCTACGGCACTCTACCGATTAAAAGTTGGAATAAAAAAACCAGCAGAGGAGAAAAATAAAGTCTTTTTACAGAAAAACTGCTGTGTTAACATGAATAATAAATTATAAGAACTATATTAAAATACAAAGAAGATTGTTGACAGGAAAAAATTGGTATTAAAAAAATTCTCTTTATAAATATCTAATGTAACACCTACTAAGTTAAAGGTATTTTGTAATAAATATTTAAAGCTAAATAGGCTACATGCTGCAACCGGTTTTTTTTTTTTTTTTTTTTTTTGTAATACCCTGAGTTAAAAAATTAGTACTAACTATGCATCCTGGATTTGTATTGTTCGTAGCATCATCCAGAGATTTTAGTCATTTTAACAGTGAAACAATTCAACTCTTCCAACAAAGAAAACAGTTAATAACAGTGTGTAGCTATATAACATACCTTTTTTAACGTTTTCATTTTTCTTACTTCTCTTTTCTTTTGTGCAAGAACTTTAAGATATACATGATTCGTGAGTTTAATCTATGGAATGATTCATTTTCTGAACCCTTTGAGTCTGAAATTATTATAACTGAATATTCAATATCAAATCTACAAATGCAACATATTTCCGTACCACTTAAGAACACAATTAGAATCCTGAACCTCTTGCGGCGGTTGTAGTTAGAAAGATAAATGCAAATCGATTCGAGCTACGGCAAATAAATGATTTCCACGCGTTGAAGCTTCTGATTCAATTTATACGTTAAGGAATGACTGAGGACGTAAAAATTATTTATTGGAATGCGTACGTTTCTATTTCCAATAAAACTGTTGTTTTCATTTCAGTTTCGATGAGAGAACTTAAAAGATAAAATTTCGTGAGTTTATGTATTGCTTTCAATTGTATATATGACACACCTAACCTTCCAAGGTGATAAAACTTTGAAAAAGTTCTTAAGAGTTTCACTTTAAGTTTTATAGAAATGTTAAGACAACCTAAATTGATGTGACGCCTCAGATATTTTTAGACGCCACAGACATTCACGAAAAGGGCACTCCCATATAGTTCAAAGAAGTAGAAATCTACGAAGAACACAATCCTGAAATATGAAGAAACAATATTCGTATTATTTTTTAAAAAAAAGCATAAAAGTGACTGTAGCAAGAGCCAAATGGGCTTCAAGTGCTGAAAATCAATGAAATAAAATTCTGCAACATTAATGTTTCAGTTACTTCCTTGTGAAGAACTAGGTTTTATCGAAATAGGTTTGTTTCATCGTTGATTTACCATAAATTAAACAAATTAAAATCAAACAAATAAAATCAACAGATGAAGTAAAATAGAAAAGCCCATGTGGTTAAAAATTTCAATGTAGAAAATATGTCAATATAAAATACAGATGGACTTCACTTCTTTTAATGTTCACTTCAATCATCAATATTCTTTTTTCTTTTTTTTTTTTCAAATCACTTTGATTTTGAAACAAGCAAAGCTTTTCTTTGCATACAATAAAAAAATCAAATTAATTCCAGATTGTGATACATATATATATATATCTCGCTTAAGTACCTATCGGATTTTATCAGCAAGAAAAGGAGAAAAGCATTTTTCTTCTTACTTACTACTTTCTCTTTGATAACAAGCATAATTCAGAATCATTTCCGTTACAAAATATACTTCAGTAGTTCTTCCTGGTGCAAAATTTTGTTTTAAAAAATGTCTTGGACTCAGAAACATGGGTTTGAAGTATTTCCAGTATGTTCCCGTAAATACTCCGAGTTGAGGAAAAATGCAAATGATATTTTGCCCCTAAGTGAATTTTCGAGTACATCTGAAAGAATCAGATCATCGGTATGAATGCTGAAATATTTTTAGGGATTCAATTTTCAAGGAAAGAAAAAAACACGTAAAAGGAAGAGAGAAATGTAGAAGTGCTCAGAAAGCACTACAGACGTATTTATTTCCAGCTCATTCGAAAAGAAAGTGGTTCACATCTTTTTATGACAAACAGCAGTTATTTTTTTGTTAAAATTTATTCAATATATAATTAATTATCTATGAGTGTTGTGCCGGTTTCCTCCACTATGTTAATAGTTAAAGCAAGTTCACAATTTTTTCTCCCTTTCCGGGGAAACTACTTTGTCCAATTTTTATTTTCCAAGATTTTTCAGTATACTCTGAAAAGACTTACGCTGTTAAAGATACGACTAATCATAAGTTTCTCCTCAGTGGCTAACTTAAAACAGCGTAATAAATCTTTTTGTTCTAAATTCAATGTTTTATTTTTGTTATTTTTTGTACTGGGGCTGCGTATGGTCACTAACTTTTGCAGACCTAGTGCATTCCTCGAAAACCAGCATCCATCCTTTCAAGTAGCACCACTATCGGTGGATGCCATTACCACTTGGGAATTTAGACGCTCCGCTTCCCCCTAGATGGCGACACCTGGGCTCTAAATGATGCGAAACTGTACTAGTATTTTAATTTAGCCGAGAGTATCTATGCCAAACAGATACTCAAGGGATCTTTAATATGCCGCCTAATCACACGGCATGGGCGCTGGCGATTTTCTGCATCTTGAAAAGGACAGGTTTGATCCTGCAAATTTGGACGTACGAAGCCAGTGCCTTATCACTACATCACCCAGCCGGCTCTAAATTCTATGTACCAACCGTTATTTTGTTGGAAGAGCCTGCAGTGCCGGGGAGTACGAGCAGCTCGGTGAAAAGAGTTATAAAAAAGTAATAGAACTCTTGTATACCCTGTGAGTAATTGATCTGCTTTTATGCAAAACTAGGTATCATATATGTTCAGTGGCACATATATGGGTTTCATAGGAATTACTCTAATTACACAATGATTAGTTAGTTATATGAAAAGTAAAAATTTCTTACATCAATTAATTTATTCAGCGAGTTCATTGTTCTCAGGAGAAAGCTGTTTTGCGAGTCATCAACAATTACTAACTGGCACTATCGCTCCAGAGATTTGACAATTCATAAAATGAAACTGACAAATCGGGAAATGGCATAAGAAATATCAAAATAGTAACTTTCATTTCATCAAATACATAAAATATAACTGTTAAGACGGATTTATTAAGAGAAGGGGATTCCAATAATAAAAGAATTAATCAAAATCATGTTAAGATGTACTGGTATATTTTCCGCAGCAATTTATTCATAAAAGTAGTAAAGTAGTAAAATAAAAACTTCATCTAAAACTAATTTTTTTTTATAATGTCAATATCCAAAAACTACTAAACAAAGAAAGCTATAGATTCTGTGCGTTAATATCGGCTGCATTTAAAGGAAAGTATCAAGTTTCAACTAACTGATGTGGGACTGCAGAAAACTGAGATAAGTCATTTAACCCTACAATTCTTTTTTTTTTTTGTGGTTGTTGATTTTGTCAAAAAAGATGAACCTTGAGCCCAGTTTACAAAATCTAGGGAAGACTATATTAACTTATATGATCTTGCATTCAAAATAAAACGAAAGAATACGCCACTTGTTAAAAATAATACAAAACAAGAGCTTAGTGAACAGAAATGCAGTTGTTTAAAAACAACACTTCGCAGTGTAGAGTTAAAAACATTGTAAAGTACAGATCATGTGTCAATCAGTACGAACCAGGCCCGGACTGGCCAGGTCGGCTGGTCAGCGATCGCCGATGGCCCCCGGACTAAGGGGCCCCCAAAAAATTGGAAAGGGGAAAAATTGGTGAGGGGAAAAAATTGGATTAGAATTTTTTTTTACAGATCTTTAATTTTTTATAACTATTTGCATCAGCTACATTATACTTTTTCCCAGGATGCTTCACATCGCAATCTTACAAAAGTTTTAAGACTTTTACACGTAACAGTGGTCGAGGGTCCAATTGGACTTGCTTTGTACGAACTTGTAAAGTCAAATCTAGTTAAATGGGGCCCTTCAACATGAAATATTATTGCTTGCTCGTCTCGAAACTGCTAACGTGATATGATTTTATAACGGCCTACAAGCCAATTTCAAGAAGCGGGTTCAAAGATCAGTAGATGGAAATGACGGCCGCCAAGGGCCCCGAATTGAAAAGGGGCCCCTTCATTATTTCAAGTTTTCTCTCCCCCCATACTGTAGACCACAAGGATTCAGGTAGGGCCGCGAAATGTATGACGTTTCATGCAAATTGTACAGAATAGGAATTGGATGAAAACATGAGCAATTCAAATCCTATGCACTCACAATAATGTTTTTTTAAGAATATTTTATGGGGCCGATATTTATTTTACCTTTGTCGGACCGACAAACCCCTTCTATGTAAAACTTGTTCATTTTGCGTGATGTCTTCTTCGCCCGAAGGTTTCATTCTTGAAAATGACATTCGTCAACTAATTACCCGTATTATGTAAGTAGGGGACAAATTGACAAAATCGAATCAACGTTTTTCGACGAGGACGAGGAGATGGGAGGGCATTCTACTGCACGAATCAGAATATTTTTATGCTAACGTTGCAATTAACAGAGACAACCGGACGCTGGTAGTTTTAAAAAGGCCTTTGATTTCAGTGGGCTCTTGGATGACTTTTGCACAGATACTAGTGTTTTTTATTCGAATACTGCAGTAAGAACTGGGAATCAGAATCCTGCAGTAATCAGAAGTCATACAATTTACTGTGGAACTTTTCATTCGCATTTTATTCATTTATATCATTTTTTTACCGAGTATAGTCGTCTATTAGTCGCGAAATTTGGAACAAAAAAGGAAGTAAGGGTGAACTTACATTCGATGCAAAACATTGAAAAATCTTGACTTTTCCCGATTTTATTTTAACTTCTTTAATTATACAAAAAAAAAAAAAAAGAATTCCGTGAAATTCTTAAAGCTAATTCTTAGCTAAGATAATAATAAGTGTTAAAAAATTTTTTTCTTAAAATTTGCTTAAAAATAAAAAGTGTATCTTATACTTTGCAAAACACGGTATGTATGTATGAATCGATGGTCATGTACAGGACAAGTTATACCACAAGTCGACTAAGGTACCGTGAGAAAGTAATTTTCCAAGGATGCTAGGACTCGAAAAAGTTTAGGGCCCTTTCGGTTAATAGAAGAATTGGCGTTTTCTGAGCGCGTCTTATAAAATATGGGCTGTATGAGGGAAAGAGACCAACAGAAAATATACTGCCTATGATAAACTATAAGTATTTACAAAAAAAAAAAATATGAGCGACTATGGTGGAGCAAACATTGCAAACAAGAAAATTCTTTCAGCAATTGTTGATGAAGAGTTTTTGAGCAGTGAAGGAAATGAAAACGAAGCAAAATTAGTTAATGTTATAAACTGTTTTTAAAGATGTATCTGTTAGAAATTTTGATCGCACATTAAAATTTACAGCAAAGAATTTTATCAGTCAACGGTTCAACTTTGAAAGCCTATTGCTGTCTTGCTTGATTTGTTCCAATTACTCGTTCGCTTGGACTTTATAGAAACGCTGCGCCAGCAAGTAAAAAATATAAGGAGTGATATACAAGTTTGTGATTTAAATAAAATAATGAATATTTTATTATTAATTTGTAAGTGCAATCTAATAATATTTTTTAAACTTTGAATTGGAGGAAATCTATGTTTGATAATATTTTTAAGACAATGTATACGTTTTTAAAAATGATTCTTAACAAACATATAATTTTGAATTTCATTTAGCTTGCAAATCATTCAGTAGGACGGTTTTTTCGGTTTATAATATAATGAAAATATATTTAAACGATTTCATATAGTACTGAAACATAAGTCAACCTTAACACTGTTGATTTAATAAATAGAGGTTTATCTTTGGGTTTACTTGATGACTGTTTCGTTTCTCGTTGTATTTTATAGTTTAATACTACTATAAATTCTCCAGTTTCTACGTAATTAAGATGTAATAAAAATAGCATGAAATTTCGTTTTCCTAAACAGTCATGCAAAACTTTTAAACTGTTTTTTTTTTTTTTTTTAAATATAAAAATGTAGCTTTTGTGTAATTACTTAAGACCCAAAAAGGATCAAAATACGGTTTCCAGAAGCATAATTTAAAAAAAATATTTCCCTGTAAGACCCGCGGACCCCCCCTCCCAAACCCCGCTAGGGGGCCTCTTTTTATTAACTGGCCGAGGGCTTCACAGGGAGCCAGTCCGGGTCTGGTACGAACAAACGTTTAATACATCAGAGCTGCGGAATCAACTGGGTAAACGACCGATTCCGACTCCTGGAATTTTAAAACTCCTACTCCTTTACAAATATATATTAGGGATGTAGAGTATATTCATACGATCGAAAGTTTTTTAGCGACTCCGTTTCCTCTACCCCAAATCAGTTCGACTCCGACTTCACTGCCCCAAAATCAGCCGACTCCGACTCCATATCACTGCAATACATAAAAAACAATACTCAATTTTTAAGAAAACTACAAAGCATATGCTATTAATGGACACTAAATTGTATATTGAGTATTCAAATCAAAAGTTTTTTCACACATTTTTCCTCCAGCAATACATACATAAAGAAAAAAGAAAATAGGCTGTACACTGTAAAAAATTTCTCGGAAAGCACTGAAGGGAAACTGAGTGTTTCTTTAAATTTACGAAGAACTTGTTTTAAATCAAATACTCAGGTTTCCCAATAACGGTTTCTGAACAAAATTCTTGTTTTTCCGCATTCTGTGCAACTACAGATAAGGATTTGTTAAGTTACTTGAAACTGAATACTTTCGACCTGTGACCACCAGTTTAAAAGTTATAAACAAATCATTAATAAAATCTTGAGATTTGTTACTACCAGTTTAAGAATTGTCAAAAATTCATTATGTATTGTTGGCAATACATTTATATCAGCTCCGAGCGAACATCCTGCTACGCCTCGGCGGACAGCCTGCCTGACTGTGGAGGCATCATTCGCAGAGCGGCGTGGGCTCAGCTGAACTCGCTTTCGGCTTGGTGTACCAGGATCAGCGTGCTCACAGATGGAGCCACTGCGGAGGCACATTACATGTGAGATGTTTAAGCCGAAAAATTTTAGCTTGAGTGAGAAGAGTGTACTCTTCTCACAAATACAAATAGTTTGGTTTTGTTTTCCGCTTTTTTTAGAAAAATCTGTAGAGCGTCTTGGACCCAAAATACAGTAACATTTGCCACTCTTTATGAAATTTAATATTTAACTAATTTGAATCAAAACCTATTCAGAAATGGAAGACTGGTTTAAAATCAACTGCCAAATGAAGTACGTTTAGTTTAGAAGAAATGTTCTCGTATTAAGAGGCGATTATTGTAGTACTAAAATAAGTTTGTAGTCTAATCTATTATTTGCAGAAAAAAAAGGTGCGAAATGATTGTTAGAATAATTAAAATTTAAAATCATTAACTTATTTCAATGAAGCTGATATTCGTTCTCTATAGCATTTTGTTTTGCCTTTGTTGAAATAAATACTACTATTCAAATGCTTGCTACTATTGAATCATACAGCAAGTTATAGAATAATTGAAAAGGGAATTTGACAAAGGTCTATTGTTTTTCAAGCATTAAGATATACCAACGTTTCGCTAGGGAATAATGAAAAGGAACTCTCCTTTAACAAACAGATGAGGAGTTATTTTCTTCGGTGAGAAGATCTCGGGATTGTTGATTTATTTAAATCAATTTACATGATGAAATTAATATTCCTGCTTTCTCTAGAGCCATTTTGGTTTTCAATTTCTTCAACGAAGGAATCACATTAACTGTTATTCTACTTTCAATTTAAGTTTTCCAAAATATCGCATAAGTTCACAAACAGTTCGGTCACATTCGTCCATTTCACTCCTCACATGATTCTTCGTTTAAGTGAAAATGAATAAATAATAAATAAATGTAAATGCATAAGAAATAGTTACATATAACCAGATATTGGGTTTACAACTTGTGTTCCTTTATTTATGGTTAATAATGAAAACAATTGATCAAAAAATCTGTTTAGCTATTATAGTAAATAACTACGAGTATTTATCTAATCGCTGCTCTTGGCAATAAGATAAAATCTGGTGAGATGGCACGGTCGGAGAGATATCGCACTTGAATTTTTGGAGAGAAGGGAAGGTCTGAGTGGTGCGATTTCAGGTACTTGTACAGCCACAACAGCACAGTGTTCATGATACTTGAATTCATGAGTTTTTTCTCTGAAAATGTATGATACAACATCGTTTTAATTTGCTTGGCTTTGCCAAGCATTTTTTTTTTATAAAAAATTTTTTCAATTTTTTTTTTTTATTTTTTTTTGTTCCTCTGATTTTTATGGTAATGAGGAAACTGCAAAATCGTCTTTAAGCAGGCGCTTTTTCAGCTACTTTTATAATCTACATTTTTATAATTTACTTGCAGTGATTGTTACGATAATCTTCTTTTTATCGAAAGCCATCTCCCATGTGCTTCATTATGTACATGAGTGTAAAACACTTAATGACAGCATAACAAGGAAATATCGATGGAAATGCATACGGAAGGGATATATATAGTCTATAATATTCAAGAAAAGTTTACCAAAAAATTGTTTTCACTCTTTTTTGGAATGTTCTTTACCGGACTCTACCGGATTTATCTTATATGTGTAACAGTATGGTCAAGGGAGCAGTCATAAAACACGTGAGCAGAGTGAAATATTTAGAATCCATGTAATGACATTTTTTTTTTGTTGGAATACTCATACAAACAAAAAAAAACAGTTACATTGCATTATAAGAAGGTATGACACTTTATTTAAATTTATTATTGAAGAAATTTTTAGCTCAAGTAACAGTATTATACACACTGTAAAAAAAATTCCAAAACTGCATGAGAATCTCCTGGACGTCATTTATCCAGAGTTTAACGCAAAATTACAGGGACGTGAAAAGAAAAGCTACAAAGTCTTTAAAAAACGAAATAACAGTGATCGAAAAACAGAGAACATTCTGAAAATTTGATTGCAATGTGGCGCAGTGGTGGCGCCATGCATGAATGCGCCGAATCACTACATCCGGTACACCAAATCAAAAGCGATTTCAATTGAGCCCACGGCCAATGGAGTCGGAAAGGATGCCGCAAGGAGTAAAATGCATCTGGCACTGGAGCTGAGGTTAAATTACACGTCAGCGATATATAATGCATTGTTGACAACTTGTAAACTGGTAGTCGCTGATCTCAAGCGTTTATTTATGCCTTTTTTACAACTTTTAAACTGGTAGTCACAGATCTCAAGCGTTCAAATTTACGCAACTTAGCAAATATTTCTCTGTAGTTTTACAGACTGCAGAAAAACAAAAATTTTATTGAAACTGTTATCAAGAAATTCGATTTTTTCATTTTAAACAAGTTCTTCTTAAATTTAAAGAAACACTCAGTTTCCCTTATGAACGTTCACAGAAAGTTTCGACTGTGCATGATTAGTGATTCTCTCTGTTTTCATGCAACAAAAATATTACATACATAAAAGTAAAAACAACCAGCAGTTAAGAAACTTTCCACAAATGAACCATAGACTGAAATTGTTACCTTAGCTCTGGCTATAATAAATTGACAAATTAAGAGGATTTTTCTCGCAAGAAAAGTTAACTGTTTATTTTTTAAGTGAAAATAGGATTGAGCAGTCTCCCATCAAAATGCAGAATGATTTTTAAAGACCTGTAACAACCACATGCGTACAAGTACCATTCAGAACGTATTTTAGATCTTCATGATTCACCTGTGTGACAGTTGGCGTATCATACTTTCTAATGACAAACGTCTGCATATTTTTTCAACGCAATTAACAACAGGACTTCAATTCCATAGCAAACATCAAACTGCACTTATAAAGCAATAACTTGGAAAAGAAGATTAAAAAAAAGGCTTTAATAATATTGTTTTTTTTTTCTTACAAGTGTTGGAAGTCGTTTTGTTAGACAGAAAACGACATACCACTTGAGTAAGCATATTATAAAATACATCAAGTCTTGAAAACAAACTTTATTTCTCTCTTCTCCCGACGAAGAATTGAATTCTCTTTTAATTTTAACTATTTGGAAAATTCAACTGCATTACTCAATTGACTCTTCATCTAATTTTAATAAATGTTCGGTATATCATTAACTCTTTAACTTTAAATATCTTTGAACATAAAGTGCGAAAAACTTATTGAAAAGTTACTTTATATTCTTTTAAATATTACTTTCCCCGATGCTACTTCTTCTTCAGCCAAACCTTTAAACATTATTTCGTCATTACGGCATATTTTCCTAATTGGGCCGATGAAATTCGTCCATATGAGTTAAGTAGCTACATTAAGCTACTTCAGAAAAGTTGACTTAGCTGCCATCTCTTTATTGAGGCCCTCAAGATGAAAACTTTAATCATTTAATATCGCTCATGAACTTGTTGTTAATGAGAACACTTAAGTTTCTTCGTAAAAGATTGGTCTCTTTAATTTTAAGTGTATTACATACATAAAACAATCGGTACTATTATTTATATTTTGCGAAAAAGTATAATTTTAATATTAGCAATCACTGCAAACCATTTCTAAGAGCCCTTTATAATGTCTAGAAACAGCATTATTACATGGAGGAGATCAAAGCCAGTTGTAAGATGAGGCAAGTTGTTATATTCGAGTATTAAATAAACTACTTAGAAAAACTTACTTTTCTCACGATATATGGAAGCTTCCATTCACGTACACAATTAAAAACGTTTGCCCTTTAAATACATGAGAATCAACTGGAGTTCATTTGTACGGAATCTGACGTAAAATTGCAGAGAAGTGAAAACATGAAAAAAGACTTTAAAAGAGGTTAAAATTTACAGCAATGAAGTACCTCTCAGAAAATTGAAAATGAGCACCCAAGACTAAATCAACAAAAAAAAAAAATATCTATAATTGTCGAAAGTAAACAAACAAAAAAAAATGTGCTGCAATAGCGGCTCTATCAGTCAGTTAGCAGCGTTTGGCATACGAGATAGAAGACGTTGGTATTCGATCTCCAATCGGTGGGTTTTGAACATGAGCCCACTGTTGTGAATCCGGTGTCTTAGACCGTTCAGCCACAGATGACCCCAGGGTTGGGGGCCAGAGATCGGATTCATATACGTTGAATGTACGCAAAAACCTTCTTGCTGCATTTTTACAAAAATCAATTATAGTGGAGGAAAAAAAGAAGCAATTTCCGTGGATATATTACCAAAAAAGTTAATTCATGGCTTTTGAACGAGTAAAAATATTTTTTCGAATAACATACCTCGATAAGTATAACAACATGCCCCATCGCGGGGCAATTTGTTACAAAGTACATGACTCACAGATTGAACTACCGTTACCTAATCTTTTTTTTTTTTTTCATAAATAACGACTCTGCAATAGTTATAGTAAATTTTAAATCATGCTTCATCAAAATATTCACGTTAGTTACTTTTGAAAAATAATTAAAGGATAGTGCAACAGCTGTCCCTGGTCGTCCTTATACATTGTATCTCAAATTCAGTGCAATAAGAATAATCTTAGTTATAAAAAAATATGGATTTTGTTTATAAGTAAGCACCATAAAAAAGTACATATTTAAAAGACGACAAGGGAATGCAAAGAGCAATAAACATCATGCAGATAGAAAGGGAAAAAGAACTTGCAGTGTCTATTTTTAGCACAATACATAACACTTAAAAGAAATCACAAACGAATAAATTTGGGTTTCGGTGAGGGAAAACTCTCACGAGAAGGCAAAAGTTAGAAGCAAAAAAAGGAAAACTTCTAGGGACATATGACGAAAAGCAGGAAATTGAATCACGGAAAAACCCGGATGTGAACTCATATTGAAAACTTCCGAAAGTTGTCAGCTTACGATTGGTCTAAAATCTTACATTTCCGACAATTCTTTCCCACAAATACATTAGCTCGCTTTCCTCTGAAGCAACTATTTTTTATTTAATTTACGTTTCATATTTTTATGTTCAGGTGCATTGGCGGTTTTTTCTTCTCCTTTTGTTTTGCATGGTATAATTTTTTCATTTTACATAATGGCATCATATAAATTTATCAGAATGGTTTTAGTATTAAATGGTAGAAGTTTTATTGCGTCATTATCACATGTAACGATGCTATATCAACCATTTGATTGATTTAAAATTTAAAACTATTTCGAAATATAAGATGTATTGAAAATTCAATTGCAATTTTGAGGCATTTAGACTATTTATCTAATTTAGAATCGTACATCGACACTTTTCTTTTGGCAAAAGAAAAAAACTATTCATTATTTGAGTAAAAATGGTGAACATCTTAGGCTTTAGTAGTTAAAAATAGTCTTACCAAAAATCATGCAAATTTAAATTAATTAGCCTGGATAGTTAGCTTTCCTTATAAATCTCAAATAGCACTTTCTACTGCTCAAAGTTGAAAAGCTAACCATTCAATTGTTATCACCAAAATATTCAGTAGAGATCGCGGATGGGTCATTCCACGTCAATTGATCCAAAATTTGAGAAAAAATTTACCTCACCTTCTTTGATTTTTTTCAAATTTGGCTTATCAACTGCACCTCTAAAGGTAATTAAAAATCCAAATTTTTAGATTTTTATCTTGTTTAGTTTTTTAGTTATCAAGCTTTGATTTTGTAAAACACTCACATTTTTACATGCATGCTTCAACACAAAATAGACCATAACTCATCAACAAATAGAGATAAAAAGTTCTAGTAAAAAGCATTTTGAAGTATATTGAATGCAGTTTTATATGTTATGCATCATGACAAATTTTATTAAAATTTTAAATTTTTAAAAATGACTTTACAATTTAAATTTTAAATTTCTCGAAAAACGTATCATTATTTTTCTTTAAAAAATTCTCAGATATTTCTGTGCATTTTATCTTTGTCTATGCAAAATTTCAGCTTGGGGACTCAATGGGATCATATTTTCCCGAATTTTCAAAAATATTTGATATTCCAAAAAATGAACATTTTTGTGATTCAAGCTATTTTAAGATGATGGTTTCTTAAAGGAGATGATTTAATTAGCCTTCTAAACACATCTATGCATGAGTGAACAAGCATGTACATGTCTGTGCATGAAATGAACAAGTTCAAATTTTATTTGAGGGAGGGGGGGCAACGAATACATTCACATTTTTGTCTTATCATAGCTATTTCAAAGAATTGTTTTCAAATAATTCAATAGTTTTTTTAAATGAACAAATTGATTTATTTTATGCATTAAAAATATTTTTTCCTGATTAATTCTCAGATTTCAGATATATTTTAATGAGATATTAATCATATGAGGGGAAGAAAAGTACGTCTATTTAAATTACTCCAGCCAGTCAACACCTTTCATCATATTCACATGTAATGTACCCTTTCAGGTTTGTCATACATTTGAGCTTTCTTCAAAGAATTTCTGTTTCTGAAAGTTATTACTATGTGAACACACTTTTGTAATAATTTTATGTTCACTGAATGGAACAAATCTGTGAAACTTCTGTGTTCCTTCGACTGATAGTGCTCTTAAAAATCTATCTTTTAAGTAACTCCTTTTCTTCTGAGTATTCCTAAACAGTTACATAAAAAAACTGTATTAAAGGAATGTTCATAACACTTCAATTGAAAAGTTGAACTGCTGTCAGAATTTGATCTGAATGCAGTTTTTGAAGGCTAGCTTTGGCAGTAAGACGTTTCACTGTCCCGCCCAAGTCAACACATACTCCTTTCCCATGATCTGTAGCATAGAAATGAAATTCCACAGCAGCTGCAATATCTGTTGCAGCTCCTTTAAATTTCCTTCCTTCTTATATTATTTTTTATTTATGTTTTGGACGTGAGGTATGGAATTGTTAGGATATACAGGTAGATTTTGTTTTTTCTTATAATGCTTCCTTTTTTTCAACTTTATTTGTAACCCACAACCTATTCAGGGAGAGGGGTAAGCTACATAGTTTTTTCTTTTCTTGCTTCGTCAAATGTTAGCTCATAAGCGCAAATCAAGACTAACAACCAAAAGCTGCAAACTCTAGCAGTTGGGCCCCTTCTATCACAATTTCAGATGAGTTTAGTTAAATACTTTTTTCCCCTCATATCATTAATATCTCATTAAAATATGTCTGAAATCAAACAATTAATGAGGAAAAAATTATTATTAATGCATAAAATAAGTAAATTTGTTCATTTAAAAATAACTATTGAATAATTTGAAAACAATACTTTAAAATAACTATGATAAAACAAAAACGTGTATGTATTTGTTGCCCCCTCCCCCAAATACATTTTGAACTTGTTCATTTCATGCACAGACATGTCCATGCTTGATCACTCATGCATAGATGTGTTTAGAAGGCTAATTAAATCATCTCCTTTAAGAAACCATCATCTTAAAATCGCTTGAATTACAAAAATGTTCATTTTTTGGTAAATCAAATATTTTTGAAAATTCGGGAAAATATGATCCCATTGAGTCCCCAAGCTGAAATTCTGCATAGACAAAGATAAAATGCACAGAAATATTTGAGAATTTTTTTTTTTTTTAAATTAATGATACGTTTTTTGAGAAATTTAAAATTTAAATTTTAAGGTCATTTTTTTTTATTTAAAGTTTTAATAAAATTTGTCATGATGCATATCATATAAAATTGCATTCAATATACTGCAAAACGCTTTTTACTAGAACATTTTATCTCTATTTGTTGATGAGTTATGGCCTGTTTTGTGTTGAAGCATGCATGTAAAAATGTGAGTGTTTTACAAAATCAAAGCTTGATAACTAAAAAACTAAACAAGATAAAAATCTAAAAATTTGGATTTTTAATTACCTTGAGGTGTATAGTTGATGAGCCGAATTTGAAAGAAATCAAAAAGGGTGATGTAAAATTCCTTGGATCACTTGATATGGAATGACCCGGATGCAAATTTTATTTTTTATCATTCAGTACGTATTACATATATTGTTTGATAAGAGTACGTAAAAAGTTCTTAAAATTCAATTTTAGATAGTTTCTGAGAAAATGAGTTTTAAAGCAGGAATCATTCATAACTCGCTTAATGTGCGTGTGTGTGTGTGTAGTTTTTTTTTTTTTTTTTTTAAATAGAATTTTTTGTATCAGTTTTCAAACAAAGCTAAAAAAACCTTCAAAGTCAAAAACGAAATCATTTTTACTTAAGGCAACTGAATGTAATACTTAACGTCACGGGCAATTAATATAAAACAAATATCTTTGTTTTATGTAGTTAAGGGAAGTAAAAAACATTGCCTTCAAGAATGAAATAAAAAGTGTGCCCGCCAATCTACCTGGAGGCAGTAACACGTAAAAAGATAAACATTTTTATAACATTTTTAATTACTTTTTTCAAATGTGGACAAAACAATCAATTCTTTTAACATACTATCTACTCTTTATAAGAAAAAGCTTTGAGAAAAAGTTTGTGACAGCCTTTGGCAGATTCTGCAAATTGTTTCTTT
Organism: Octonoba sinensis; assembly: GCA_038502835.1. Taxonomy (NCBI): domain Eukaryota; kingdom Metazoa; phylum Arthropoda; class Arachnida; order Araneae; family Uloboridae; genus Octonoba; species Octonoba sinensis. Next base: position 11,180,066 of record CM076599.1, read on the forward strand.
TAAATATAAAGCTATTTTAGATTTTAAAAAATCATTAAAAAAAATATTATATTGGTGGAAAATGTATTTTTTTGCATTTATTGCTACCAGAAACGAATTACTCGTAATCGTTTCCAAGAATCGTTCATATAATTCAGTTTACTTTCTTTTTAACGACAGCATCAAATAAATTCTGAAGGTTTATTTTTAAAAGATCTAAAGTCTATTTCTTAATGTAAAATTTACCAGATTTTAAGAAATCAAAACTGGGACACAAAATAAAATGCTGCTTCGAAACGGAAAGAACGGTTATCCATCTCTCCGAAAGGGCTCACCACAGTCACAATTGCAGATATACACAAAAATAATAAAACTAAATTTATTTCGACGATTTTAGAAAACTGAGGAATACACTAGAGTCTGTAGAGTAGTGCCATTTTTTTTTGGTAAATTGTGCCATAAAGACGTTGGTTTGTACACTGTAAAAAAAAATTACCAGAAAATACATGAGAATCTCCAGGAAGTCATTTATCCGGAGTCTGATGTAAAATTACAGAGAACTAAAAACAGGAAACTACAAAGTCTTTTACAATGTAAATCACGGAGACTAAAAAACAGGAACATCATGTACATTGATAGCAACAGTTGATGTTTCGCAGCAGTGGCATCACCTGAAAGTACGATGAGTTACTATTTCTGATACATAAACCCGAAGGTGAGTTCAGTTGAGCTCACACCAAAGATGCCTCCTCAGTTGGGAGAACTGGCCGCCATATAGCTCGGCTGCACACTAAATACAAATACAAAAGTGACGACCAGCAACAGGCTCAGGGCCCAGCTAGGCTGGTCCTAGCTGGGCCCAGAAGCTAGCTCCCTAAAGCTAGAACCCCTGAAGCTAGAAATAAACCGCTCGTCAGCAATGTAAAATTCATTACTTTAAAATAATATCACAGGTAGTCACACATCTCAAGTGCTTAGTTATGCATTCGTTTACAACTTTTAAACTGGTAGTCATAAATCTCAAGTGGTTCAGTTTATGTAACTCAACAGATCTTTTACTGTAGTTATAGAGAGTGCGGAAAACAAGAATTTTATTGAAAAACTTATTAAGAAAGTAGATCATTTGATTGTAAACCAGTTCTTCGTAACTTCCCTAAAACACTCAGTTTCCTTTCTGATTTTTTTCAGAAATTTTTTAGTGTACTTATTTAGAAACTAATTCTTTCAATTTAAAAAAAAAAATGCTATATTTTAAGGCAGGAATTAATTTTTAATGTCAAAACATCTTTAAAATAAGATAAAAAGCAACGTATTAACTGAGCACAAAATAGCAGTACTAAATACAGACACGTGTTACAGAATTTAAGGAATCCATTTTTCAATGCAAAACATTCATTTTCTATGACGGGACAATTGTCGAGTCTTTGCTTCCCTTGCCAAAATTTATTGCCATGTAAATATATGTGAGAAAATGTGTAGGTAAACAATTTATCAGGAAATAGCTAATTACTAATCAGCAGTATTCTTTAAAAAAGGAATTAGTTTTTGCCCATTTTGTGCAAAAACTAAATCGAAAAAAAATAGGATTGCAAAAACTCTCACGAATAAAATTTCAAGGAAAAAGTGACATTTTAAACAAGATGAAAAATAAAATTTATTCGCACAGAAGTAGTCATTGTAGCGGCTGATTAAACGTGGATGCTCCTATAGGCTCCTATTAATAACTTTTAAATAAATAAAAATTAAAAATGCTTAGTGAAACTACCTAACAATTTTAGTAATGTATTCAGTCATTAAAGTTCGATTAATTCTGAAGAGAATCAAGAAAATAACGATATATTAATCCCAAAGAATGCTTAAAGGGATAAAATTAAAGGAGAATAAGATAAGAGATTAATATTATGGACACTGGAAATAAACTAACCAGCTCACATTTTTATTTACTAGAAGCTGAATTTTGTATCTTCGCTTTAGCAGTTTATTCTAAAGGTGAAAAATATGTTGAAACCATTTGCAATTTTCTTAACTATTTGATGCATTGTTTTTAATCTCAAGCTACTAGTTTTAGAATTTAAAAAATTAAACTTCTTTTAACGTAGAAATAAAGTAACCTGGCAAAGATCTCTCAAAAAAGCATTTCGAAATCGGAATGTTCCCTCCGAACGTCTTGCGGAAGTGGGAGAGAGGATAGACAGAACGATGAATATATTTCAAAATAGCAGATTTTCACATTTTTTTTACTTTTAAACTCCCATTTAACGGAACATTTTATTTTCGGATTTAATATTTTTACAGAAGATTAAGGGGGTATTCTAGTGTAAAATTTTGAAAAAAATAGATTTTTTTTTTTTTTTTTCATATTTCCAAAGTTTAGACATTCAAGAATATGCCATTAAAAAGATATTTCTTCCTATTATTTCATGAGTTATAGCCATTTTAGTGACGTGGCATCGGCTCCTGCCCGACCGCTACAAGTCAACAAAAGACGGTAGGCGTTCCCGAGTCCCTACGGTTGAATATCCCTTATAAAATCTGTATTGCATAGTATCCCTTTTAAATCTATATTTAATTGAAGGACATAAGAACAGTTTTTGTTGGAATATTCTTCTTTTAGTAAGTTTTGAGTTTTAGTAAGTTCCTTAAGTTAATTTTGAGCCAACCTTCGCAGTTAGTATTTTTAATGAAGGTTTTATACCCATATTAAAAATCCTAGATGTTATGGGAATCACGATTGGACCAGAAGCTAATGCTTTTGCAGCGAGTGGGGACGAAGTGTGCGTATCGAGCGCTCGGAACTCCAGACTTCAGAGGCGTCAAAGGAAGGTAGAACTGCTCGTTCTACCAGAGAACATCGGAGAATGAGCATTTTGAAGTAGAGAAAGGTTTATTGTATGCAGCAGGAATCGCCGATTAAAAATATGTAAGTATTCTGTAACATTCTATAAGTAAAATTGTCGAAAACTTGTCTCAAAATTTTGAACGCGTTTTTCTCGAAACTACTTTTTTCGAGCTGGCGGTAAGGATATCTCAAGTTTTAATAGACCGATTGACTTCAAATTTGGAGAGGGTGTTCTTTATGCATCCCTTAATCTTGTGAACCTTGCCCAAAACTATAACTTTTCATTTAGTATTTTTAAAAATTTGGAATTGTTGAAAAAATATGCAAAAAAGGAAAAGAAAAGTTTCAAACAGCCGCCGTTTTGTAATTTTTTTTTTTTAAACTTGTCCAAGGTTCATACGATAGCCGCATCCATAATAATTAAGAATCCGTCTGTTTTTTATTTTTCAGATCACCAGGAGGGTTGGAATAATGCACGCCACGACACCCTCTTTTTTTTTGTATCCCCCACTTTGACTGCTCATAACTCTGTCAATTTTTTTTTTTTTTTGGTTAATTTTTGTATGTAATAATAAAACATCAATAAACAAATGATAATAAAACGGATAGCAAAAATATTTTTTGTTTCCTTTCTACAGCGCTTCTAAAACCGGGCGAAATTCATGCCTCTACACTAGAATACCCCTTAAGGTTATTTCCATGCTTGAATTATTTTTCTTTTTAATTTTTATTTTTATTAGTTTTATTTAATTTCATTCTCTTCCTTTAAGGAAAAATAAGCTTAATAATGCGACGGAAAAGTTCTTATAGGAGATGATATCACATTCAATTCTCTAACACGGATATTAAAGAAGCTTTGTTTATGTTTATGATGGAGCATGAGCTTTGAAGGAGAATAGTATAAAATATGTACTAAAAGGGGCGATAAGAAAATGCTTCTGATTTAAGAATGCGTGGTGAAATTTAGTCTTACAGAGTAAGGATTTAAAAAATCGAATAATTTAAAATGAAACGCAGGGTGGATTTTTCTTTCTTTTGTTTTGTTTTTCTAGAAAAAGGAATAAATATGTGATTTAGGTATGTTATTTCAGTATTCATCGCACGTATCTTGACTAAAATTATCATTAAACAATCAATATTAATACTATCGTGAGAATTATAACAAAGCGTAAGTAACACTAAGCGTAAGTAATTGAGAAAATAACTCATTGTTAACTTACAGGAAGCTGTAAAAGGAGCAAAAAAGGAAATAGTAAATTAATTTTAGTATCATAATTTCTGAAAATTCTTCAGGCAACATTCATTAGTCCGAATGAATATGGAAGCAATAAATTCTTTTAGTTTTTCCATTTGATATGTGACATACAGAAATAATATGCTAAAAATGCTGTAAGTTACACTGTTTTATTTAAAAAAATCGCGTTGTAGAAACCGCTGCGTCGCAACTTCTTTTTTTGCCATAATTTGAGTATTTTAAAATTTGAAACATCGTTGCATTATCTAAACAATACCAAACAAAGCTATCGTTGCCATTCGACAAATAATAATGCTGATAATTTCCTCAGAGCCAAAATTATTAATTTTTATTCCTAATTAACGTTATAATAAATTCTAAAATGGATGGAATATTTTATTGTCATCGAAGACACGCTTGTGTGCAAAGTTTGAAGATATTTTATGCAGTAATAGTGGTCTAAAATCGCGTAACAAACTTCCGTGACAAATCAAGTTAAATAAAACCGTGTAATAAATACTCAAAATATTACAGACTCAGAAATACCATAATTGATATTGGTTTTTCAAAAATGCAGTACCACAGATTTAATATTTTGAAAATTTGTCATAGCTCTTTTGAGTAGAGAAAACACCATAAAAAGAGTTCGCTGGGTAAAAAAAAATTTCTGAAGAATCCCAAAAAAGAACGTTGCCTATATTTCCAGAAGAAAGTCAGAAAAATGCAAGAAAGATTTTCTTTTTTTATCTATCTTGAATCATCATTCCATTTCAGTTACCTAAGAGAATGTACTGAAAGCAAGTTAAGTTTTAGCATTTAAGTTTTCTTTATAACTAACAAGAGGATTACGCTAGATTACACCTGTCCAACGTTACTTAATAGCGACTTTAGTCGCTTACACGTATTGAAAGTAAAGCACCATTAACTAAAGTAAAGCACCACACACTACATCAAAAACACCTCTGGCAATTACTTCCTTAGATTGGTTTGTAGCTCTATCTGTGTCATTATTTTAGCATTAGGAGCTTTTGATTTTTTTTTTTTTCTTATTTTTTTATTGCGGTGTACAAAGATTGAATCAGTAAAATTTAAATTATTTTATGTACCGTACCCTTTACATTAAAATCCTTTACTTCAACTTTATGGGTGCAAATTCGTGGTGAAAAACTAATGACATGACTTTAATTGATTCCGAGATTGAAAGGGATAATTTTTAGGAATTTAACAACAGTTGCTAACATTGAAAAAATTGAAAAAAAATTTTCTTTAAAAAATTTTTTACTTAAGAGTAGTAAATTTAAATGACAATAATTAAGCTAAAAAAGGAAATAATAACTATTTCAAGACATGAATAATTAAATTAACATAACATGCATTTGTACATAGAACTTATGTGTTCAGGTATAATTCCCTCCACTTAACTACTCTGCTCTTTAAAAATGCACTTTCTTTCTTTTCTTTCTTTTTTTTACTTTAATGTGGAAGAAAATTTGCGAAAGGCAAATGTTACGACGTTACAAAACAAGGTATTTAGGAAACATTTCTATCTTAAATATTACTTAAATTCAGTTTTACAGATATCCTTAAGCATTAAACTTTGAAATTTATGTCTGATGAGAACTGCTATATATTTTTAATTTTTTATATTTTAAATAGTTGAATCTTTTATCTTCGTTGTAAAATAAAAAAATAGGAAAGAGTTACTCATTATGATTTTCTTAGCTTGGTAAACAAATACGTGAGAACTACGTTATGATCACAAAAATTGTAAACACATATTGCCCACTCGTGTTTTGCAATTACAAGGAACTTCTTTATCACTGCTGAAAGTTGTGATCTTTGAGCTTATATCGAAGCTCCCAATCGATTAATTCCATCTGTCTTTTGGCATGTCTGTCACACCTTTTTTTTGTTTTCATTTAATTTAAAATGATGTTCTTAAAAATGAGAAAATAGACCTACTTATTTTTTTAAGTAATTTTGAATTAAAAATAAGCAAGCGCCGTTCTCAGTTTTAGGTACTGATGCTTACTTAGAAAATATAGTTAAAAAAAGATAAGCATTAACTACAATAAGTTAAAAATTTATAGAGCAAATTTACGTTTAAAATTAATACAGAGCCTTTTTTTTTCACACTTACTTCTTCAGAACAATATTATTTGGACTATTGAATTGATCTGAAATTAAAGAAATATTTACCACGCGAGACGTCAGAACGACTCAAGAATTTGAAAAGTATCTCTTCGGAGTAGGAATACAAGAGGGTTAGTTCTACCCATTCGGATCGGACGCAGCAAAACGGAAAAACAGAATGTTTGAGTGGATAAATAATGCTCTTCTAGATTGGGTTATGAATAACTTTGGCACGGAAATACTTAAGCACCCAGTTTCTACGTTTGGAAGCTATAAAATCCAACTTTTCCGCTGGCTACCTGTTGTCCTCCTGGCTCAATGGATAGAGCGTTGGGGTACCGGCTAGGCCGCCTGAAATCAAACCCCAGAGTTGATGGCGTTCTATCGGTCTCAGCAAAATCGTACACTTGCTTCACACCTATTGTGTTGTTTCTGACAGAGTATTATCGGAAACATCTGCTTTTTTTTTTCTTTTGAGTAGTGTCTCAAAAATGAGATCGTACTGGATAACTTTTGAGAAATGTGTTACTTAAAAGATAAGTACTCAGTTTTTCAAATCCATTTTGACTCGAGAAACTATTCCGAGAACATGATGTACTCGAAAATAAGCTATTTTAACCTAATACCAATAATTCTGATATAACAGTGCAGGGACCATATATTAAAATAATTTTAAGATATGTTGTGCTTACGCATCTGCTCGCCTACTTTTTCAAATAGTGGAAGAATTGCAGTAATTATTATGTAAAAACATGGTCGTGTTAGACATGAAAAAAATGGACATAGTTTTCAAAATTTAACTTTTTAGACTTAAATTTTTCCACTAAAATAAAAATTTTCCTCAACCTTTATTTAGTTATTTAAACATTTAATACCTGAAACAAAACAAAAGATATATGTTGTCATATATGGAATTAACCAATTTTAGTTTGGCAACAGGTGAACAACTACGAAATTCAGACATTTGAATCCGTAGTCTCCGGAATTGATATGGATCAAAATAAAACTTAGCTGCATACTATAAAGGAGGAAATGAAAATATTCCTAATTAGAATAAATTAGCATATAATTACAAACTTACTTAAAATCTTTTCTTTAAAATATCCTCAGGAAATTCAAGAGCTCTTTTTGTCCACTTCCGAATGTCAGTTCGTAGCTCGAACAAAATCTGCTGCATCTTCACATATTCCTGCGCCTTTTTCATCCTGCAGAGTCTTCTAACAAGTTTCCTAAAAGCAATAAATGTTAAGCAAATATAATATTTACTTTCATGTATATTTACTTTACTTTCAAACTTGTCCAGACAATTGAAGAGAAACATATTTTTTTCGAAAAAAATGCTCACAGAATTCACAGTAATTTCACAACTCAGTTAGCACTACAAATGGAAAACAACTGGGAGCTGACTTGACCTTCGAAATGAGTTTAACCGGAGGGCTCTTGATGACTTCGAGTGGGGGGTAGTGTTTGTTCAATAAACTTGATAAATCTAAAGATAGTCTTCTTTTCTAGCGTTCCCTGTGAAGGATAGTGAGTGAATGTATTTTGTTCCAAAAACTTTTTCATTGACAATCTGCTCAATCCTTGTCGTAATGAACGATGGAAGCACAAGGCAAAATAATGCTGTTATAAAAGCAAATATTTTTTACGATCTTTTTATTTTCTAAAGATTCTCTATTAAATATATTTAAATGAAAGCGAAATTCTTCCTAAAGAGTCTCTAAAATTTAACTCGGCCAATGAACTGCCTAGACTAAAAATTACTTTTAACTTCTTTCCTTAAAATTTGTGGTGTGCGAGAACAAAAAAATATTAGGTGAGAATCGTAATTCATTAGTTGTAATATATTTGTGAATTTTTGCGGTAAAAAATCCAAAACCTGGAAAACGTCTTGCAATGTCTTACGTATTAACTTTGTGCAATGTCTTACGTATCAACATTTTGCAATGTCTTACGTATCAACTTTGTGCAATGTCTTACGCATCAACTTTGTGCAATGTCTTACGTATCAACTTTGTGCAATGTCTTACGTATCAACTTTGTGCAATGTCTTACGTATCAACTTTGTGCATTGTCTGACGTATCAACTTTGTGCAATGTCTTACGTATACTATCATCCAGATGTTTCAAAATATTTCATTTGAGACGCTTTTGGTATGAAAAGCTGAAATTATTTTAGTGAATTATAAAATTATAAGGAGATTATTAAGTAAGATAAATATCTACGTATACAAGTTTGAGTTTTCCATTATGTTGCTGTAATATCCTTCCTGTAGTCTTTTGAATTAAACCTTCGCAAGTCTGTAAATTAATTGAGTCTTTGAAATGACAAAGTTTTATTTCCACTTATCCGAAAAATAAACTTATTAGAAAGTTAGTGTCAGAGATTTAGTATTGTTCCTTCAGCTTCCCGGATTCCTGTTGACTCAACCGCTTTGATTGTTAAGAAAGATTAAGCAAAATCCTCTCCGTCGTATCTTCACATTTTTACATCAAAGCTGCATTCCGTCTTCCAATTTCTACCAGAATTAACTTTTACATTGCACGCCATTTGAGTGTCCATTATCTATATATATATATTTCACTTAACAGACCAATTACGATTAAATTTTGCGATACGATACGATACTGACACCATACAAAAAATAGGTATGGTAAAACGATATTTAAAAATTTGTTTAATGATTAGCCTAGAAAAGTAACTTTTTTTTTTTTTTTTTGTATTTATTATCGCAACTTACGAACTTTAACAATTTTTTTTCTATTTCTTAAAAAGTATTTCCATTCAAAACTCAATGTTTAATTTCCGATTCTTTGGGGTGGCAACACCTTAGTTTGTTTATACCAAAAGATCATTCGCATGTTTTATATCTAGCGATCTTTTCTTAAGCCTTTAGAATTTTAAAGCGTTTTCTACGATTTTAAAATGGTTAATTTCCGATTCTTTGAAGTGGCAACACCTGAGTTTGATTGTATCACCGATCGATCATTGTCATGTTTAGTTTGGTTGTTGAACTTGTAGCCCACAGATGTTCTGCGGGGAATCAGCTAGTTTCATATAATTCTATTTACATGCATACACTGTTCTATTTTACTATTCTAACAAAACGTATGAAAAATTACTTCTGCTATGAAGTAAAAAAAAGTTTGGGAACCTATAGTTTAGACCGATAAACATAGACTAACGAAATAATAAAAGGAACTTTTGCGCAAGTAAACTAAAAGGTTTTCACGTTAAGAAAGCACAAATGAGCATTAAAATGCAGACTTATGTTTCAGGATTGCTTGGAATCCCTTTCTCAATGCAATAGTGGAGCTTCTAGATGCAAAAACATCCAATGGAATTTTTTTAGTTTATAGGATAACGGTTTGAATGTAAATTAAAAAAAAACATAGGTAGTTATGAAACATTTTTGTAGTTAATTGCCATTCTTTTACATAAATATTTTTAACTGAATGCTGAAAGAGAATATGTATAGGATCCTGTTTTTTGTGGTCAACACTGGCTGACGTAAAAACCTTGAAAGGAGAAGAAGAAAAGTTGTTGGCAGCTGTCAAACTCAGTAAAACTTGATGCTCGGAAATACCCTCTCAAGATTATAAAGCAAAATAGTAATCGATAACTCTACTGATTTAAAAGTTTTATGATGGATTGAGTGGATAGACTTTTTTCAAAGTATCGATTATTTTTTATCACTTAATGAGGTGCACATTATTTTGCATTACGTAGCATAATTAATAATTAAAATGAGAAAATAATTTTGACACACATTTAGGAAAACGGCTACTCGCTACTTGTTCCAGAAAGAGGATAATTTACATTTGTAACTTTAAAAAAATGGTTTAGAATGCTTCGTAATCTTCAGATTTGCTTCACATTATACCTACCTCGGATTATGAAATTTGTTTTCATAACATAAAACCATCATCATCTTACACTTCGGTGAAAAAAATATCCGCATTTTTCATACAAATCTCCATTTCATCTCATACAATTTTCACATTCAAAATGTGAAAATTTGAAGATCTTAATTCGATTAAAATAATTAACCTTCTGTTGAAAATTATGCTTAATAAAAAGCAATAAGGTAAGTGACCCAAAGGTGGACAGTGTTATTAAGGTAGACCACCTCCCAAAAAAAGAATTAATGTCATTTTTAATCGCCAAATGTTTCTACTGCACTGTAAATAACCCATGTGCAGAGCAAGTCGCTGAATTTGGATCGTTTCATATAATACGTCGCCGTTGTATGCTGACATTTCACTTCTCAGAAGAAACTGTTCTATGTTTCAGATAAGGAGATATTACAATTTACATATGTTTAATTTCCCAAAAACAATAAATTATGAAATATTTTCCGAAAGTTTATTTCTTACTTTTTAAGCTTATTTACTTTGATTTTAATAAATTTATCAGATTAATAGTTTCACGTAGTGAAAATGGCAGTAATATGCGGGATCCTAAGGTGGCCACCCGGATGGCTTTCTTGAGAACCTAGATAGCCAACAGGAACCTAGGAGACAAAGATGAAAATCAATAAAATAGTAAATCAAAGTCGAATTAATTGCTTAAATTGATTACTTTAGACATATTTAAATAAGCCAGCAATATATTAATACAAAAATACAAATTTCTTAACGTAATTTTTCAATGTAATTTCTTTGCAATAAAATGTTTTCTTTTAATTGAACAAGTAATACTCTCTTAAAATAAAAATTGGTTAGATGAGTATTTCTGAAACATTTTAAAAGTGATTTCCATATATGGGCCACCTTTGGAGCAGTGTGCTAAAGGTGTCCCGCAACCTACTATTTGGAAATCGTTTTATAAAGGAATTAAATTTCATTTTACAAAAAGAAGTATACTTCATATGAATTAGAGTTAGTTGTAAGTCTTTACAAAAAAAATCAATCTCATACACCTAACCGAAACTCACCACATGCGTGTAAAATGTAAGCTACTGATTCGTTTCACTCATCTATAACGAAAACAAGAAAAATGAAATTTTTATTGAAACAGCTCATGTGTATTATAACAATGATGCATGAATGCATATTTGCAGTGGTACCGCTCATACACTCCCATTCTACTGCACTTTAACCAGTTTTTTAAGTATGTATTCCTACGGAAAGTATAATATTTAATGAACTTTAAATAATTCAAAGCAAAGTAACACATTATGTATGACTTAAAACAAAATACTCAGTATCACGTTGGATATTTGTTATTACTTTTTACATTAATATTTTAATATTTTAAACATTAGCATAACAACATAGTTTTCTGCACGAGCTACATATTTTAACTTTAAAGCATGTATGGAGTATGTATATTTCATTACAAGGATGTATGAATTCAATTTTGTAGTGGGCCCGCTTATACACTCTCTTTACTAAGCCACTTTAAGAAATATATATACATGATCTCAAAAAATGTATTTGAAATAACATTAAAAATAAATCAAATGCATATTGCAAGAGATCAACTTATCATTTATTGTTACTAATTTTCCGATTATATATAAGAAAAAATGTACATATTATGCTCCTCTGAAATGTATTAACTATTTTCTGCTGTATCTACATTTTTTCATCAATTTCTCTGACAGATAAAGGTTCTTGGGGGAATTCTCCGAGCGGGATATATTTCACATCTTCTTCCCATTCAACGTTTCTGCTGAGCCACGGAAAAAAGTAGACTTCATTTTTGCTGTCTTTCTCTATGCCTAATTCCCTTACTAGGTAACTAGTTTTAGAAATATTTTGTGCGAACAAGACAATTCACGTGCGCAAAAAAAGAGGTAAAAAAGAAGGAAAGAAAATTTGTTCTTGTTGAAACAGGAAGGTATTTTTGTATTTCGGTTGCATTCTTAGCCTTTATTCGTGTAAAAAAATATACAAATAATAAAATAAAGAGTTTATGTGTGTGTGTGTGAGTGTGTGGGGCGCGCATCTCGAAAAAGCGGTAGGACCTAGAACGCTGAAATTTGGTATACAGGTGTAGTTTTTGCTCTAAGTATAGCCCTCGGAAACCAAATTTTGATAATTTTTTTTTTTTTTTTTTTTTTTTAAAGTCATGAATTATTTTACGCTACTCTTAGGGGAGAAAACCGCTGCTATCTATCGGATTTATTTGCAACTTGCTATCATTTTATTGTTGCATGCCGCAACGACGCTTTAAAAATGCAACAATGTTTACAGGAATTGCGTAAGAAACCACCCCAAATGCGGGGCGGGCGGACGGCTTGCCGCCAAAAACGTTTACTGTGCTCCGAAGGCGCCTGCTAAGTTGAGTTGCGCCGTAGGTGCCAAGCCGATATAGTATGCATTGAAGGCAACACTAGCCACATGTTAGTTTAAAATAACGACAAAAACTGATAAATATTATAAACGTAGGCTTAATCTACCGAAAACATTATCCCTAAAGATTCACAAACTCAAGAAAATAATGCTTCTGGTTTACGCCTTTTAATGGAAGGGTTAGTGTTTAACTTAAACGGGCTATTATATACGAATATGCTGCTTCAAGTAACCTTTTTTTCATAGGTTTTCAGAACAATTGTTTCTATTTTCTAGAATTGAAGAGAGGTAAAAAATTACATTCCAATTTGAAACTATTGAGCTGTCGAAAACTTTATGCAAATGACCAAGATTGACATTTGACATGTTTAATTAAACTTTCTCATTTAAATAGCTAAAATTAAACGCAAATCTAACTTCTAATACTGAAAGTAAATGTTTTTCCCAACAAAAACTATACGACTTGCTTTTTTCCTGACAAATTCCTTGATTGACGCAAAGGTTTAAATTGATTTCATCAATTTAAATTAAAAGTGTGTTAATTAAATCAACTAAAAATCAAATTCGAAAAGCAATTAATTATTCGATTCTTAAATTGCAAGTAACTCTACTGAGTAGCTTTAAAATATGTACATATTTATTCAGAAAAGCAAAAAGAAATTTTTAAAAAGTCATTTTTAGAAAAAATTTCCAGTTAATTTACAAATCGTTCTAGATTTTGTCTAGTTAATTTTCAAATTTTGTTAACTTTAAGAAAACATTTTCGTCGTTTGCCAGGTTTTTCCTTTTTTCTGCAAATATGAAGCTAAAAATATTTTTTACTTCCAAAAATCATGACAAATTGCACCTTTCTTTTGAATTCCCCACACTATCTATTAACAATGACTCTGTCAAGCAAAGGACCCGCTAAATACTATGCAACGGTGTTGAAAAGAATATAATAGGTATATTTAAACTAATGAAAATGCATATTTAAGAGATACTAGATTAAAGTGACCCTCTCCCTACTTCTCTGCTTACTCGCCGGATGCCGCTGCAGCCGATGTTGAAATATTCACTCCTACATATATACACACATACATCTAAGTGCATATCCATCTATCTATCTATCTATCTATCTAGATTTCTACTACCTGGGCTACCGAGCTTAGCTCGGAGGTATTTTTTTTTCTACAGTTGTATTCTTGTTCGAAAAAGATACCTGTTAAGATAAATTTGGAAAATGATCGATTTTTGGAAAGTGTTTACTAAATATAAATTTTCATGCCGATTACTGGAGATGTTTCCGAGATACGATATATTTAAAGAATAGGTACATTTAAGGGGACTCGGCACCTAAAACTCCACCTTCTCTCATTGAACATAATTCAAGGTGTATTGACTAGTAATGTATGTTTATGACTCAAACTTGATGTGTTATAGAAGAAAAACATTAAAAAATAGTCCAACAAATTCAAAATTTAAAAAAATGTACAAAATTTAAATTTTTTTAAAAACGCTACTTTTTTTTAAAAATGGGAGATTTTTGCCTGGATGTTTTTTACAAGAAAGAAGAAACTATACTCCTCACTTTGTAGTATGGAATTTTTGATGTCTTTATTAGTTCTTGAAAAAAAAATTTAAAACTGAGAAATCTCGGTTTTGCAAGATTTTTTACAGTTAATTTGCTTTAAAATAATTTCTAATAAATTCATCAAAAATTCCATACTAGGTTACATTTAGTTAAACATTTGGAACAAGCAATAAAAATTTCAAGTGAATAGATACATATTTGAAAAAGCCTTAGCATTTTGACTATAACATAGTATGCAAAAAAAGCGAGGCTGAGAAAATGCATTTAAAGTTTTTGGTTAGGTAAACAAAGTGTTAAAATGCTCATATAAAATAAAAAATAAGATACCTTAGAGTGTACGTGGGACTTTGAAACTTCGCACAAACGTTCTCTAATATATAATAAAATCCGAAAATCGAGATTTTGTCCGATTTTTAGTGCCGAGTCCCCTTAAATGTTTCTGCAGCATTATATATCATCATTTCAGCCGTAAAACATCTACTGTTGGACACAGGCCTCCAAGTTAACGTGGGATGACTGTGGGGCTTGCACATAAATATTTATTCATTTATATGAGACTTTTAAGTGTTAATATTATACGCAGTGATAAGGATAGGAACAATTTATTTATAACTCTTCCTATTCTGATCAATCGACTTAAGATTAGATGCCTATTTAGGCAATGTATTTTGCATTACATATATTACATATTAATATTTTGCAATCCTACCTACCAAAAAAAAAAACATGTGAATGTCCTTAGTTCAACACTATTTCTAAAAATATGCAATATTATGGTTTTATTTTACAGTTTACCTATCATTAGTTACACGTCTTTGAACTTAAACCTAGTTTCACCATAGTCGTGAAATCGGGCCTTAACGTAATACTTTATTCAAGAGATGTTGCGGATATGTCCATGAATTTCCTTTGGAAGGAATACTTTTAACGTAGTTGGTCGCTTTACTTTGGAAAATTCTACTAACAATATGCCATGGATAAAAACTAATGATCTTAAGTACACTCCAACAAATTCGAAAATTTGGCCTGGAGAAGTGTGTAGTATCATGGCAAAGAAACAGCTTTAGTATAGTTACCGGTCGGCAATTTATCTTGGTTGGCGAAGATCTTGGAAGTCGGCAAAAGAGTGATATGTCCAGAACTTAAATAACAAAATGTTTTCAATGGGATTCTTAGGTATTTTAAATTGCACAAAATTTAACAACAAATTTCAATCAATAAAAGGTAAATTAAAAATTAAGTGTGGCCTTTCAATATATTGCAATCTCAATTGAAATAAAATATCTATAGCGGATGATGTTTGTTCACTGTTACAAGTACGTCAATAGCGTTATAAAAAAAAAATTGTGTAAAATCGCGTTTTTTCGAGAAAGACACCTATATAGGTGAACTTAAAAAACAAAATCTGACCTAAATACAAAATTTGAACCAAATCGTTAAAGACGTTTCCGAGAACGTAAAATATATAAATATATGTATACAAGAATTGCTCGTTGAAATATACAAAATACATACAAACAAAAAATGTATGAAACGTTGGAATTCTATAAAATACCTAGTATGAGATGCCGGTCTTTTATAAAATGCTGGATTTCATACAGCACCGGTAATACAGTGGCATATATATATATAACATTAAAAGCAAATAACACTTTCCAACTCCTTTTTAAATTCAGCTTTGATCTTAAAACGCAAAAGCTAAAGTGACCTACAGACTCTATATATTTCCCCTTTCCCTTTTATCATGGCGCAAAAGAAATCATGTAACTTTGAGACCCAGGAAATTTTAGCAGAACCAGCCAATAGTTAAAAACTTGCGGTATCACTTGAAGGAGAGCTCAAAGAGAAGAAACTAATTTTATTGGAATTTGTGTGATTCGTAAGATGTACTTCATGTTTAAAGGTGTAAATAGTGTGAATAGCTTTGTAGCATTTTTGTGGTCTTCGTGAGTTTATGTGTATGTTTGGTTATGTTTTGTTTTATTGATGAAGAAAAACATCTTGTTTTGCATTAATAAAACAAAATGTTTTTGCTCTGCTTGTGAGCTGTGAAGAGAGAATAACGAAAACCAGAAAAATTTCCATCCTAGCTCAGGTAGAATTGGAATCTTTCTTCCCGAATACTCTAAAGGGGAAAAAACATAAAAACAAATCCCTACGCTCAATTATTCAAGTCACTTGAGAGATAAATTTGTTCAAACAAAGCCAAAAAGCTACATGCGTAAAAAAATAGAGAGGGAGAAAGAGAATAAAACCCAAGAAATTTAGGAAAAATATTTCTTTTTTTTTTACTGGCTTTCAACGCGTTATTAGGCTTGTATTTCAAAGAGAAAGTTTCGTTGGGAAAATTGAAACGAAACTACTATTTTTAGACACAGCTCCTTTTATTAATAACTTAAGAAAAAGGGAAAACAAATAGTTTTACTTTATAGAAAAACAAGGTCAGAACAATTGATGAAAAATGGTTTAGATTTTCATCGAATGCGTGTGCCAAACAGCAAACAATAAGTTTCGCCAATAAAGAGTATTTAGTTTTTTTGTTGTGGTCTTTATTCTCTTGGAATTCATCAAGACTTTTTTTTTAACGTTTTTCTTCTTTATATCTGCACAGCACAGTTTAAGTTTGTGTGCAGGAAACATGAATGCAAGACGAATGTTTCATATACTCGTTAATTGGCTGCAAACATGCGTTCCTTAGCATCGCGATGACCACAGAATTTCCTGCCAGTTCTGGTGTTTTATCAGATGAGAAGATTAGATAGATAATATTTTGTTTTGCGTTATAAATAGCAGTTTCTCAAATAGCTATTTGCAAAAAAAAATCTCTTTTTCAAATCCCCAAAATTTTTAAGAATACAACGTACACATTTTGACTTTGTCATCTTATCATTAGCGTAAAATGAGCAAGTAACGGAATCATATTTCGGTGTTCCTACCATGGATGATTCTGATCGGAAATTCACCGAAATCTTCGGGAATTTTAGAGAACCTTTCCCGAAAGTTGCATGTATAGTGTGGGGGGAGGGTATACACATAATTATATAATTTTAATTTTTATTTCGTGGTTTATACTTTTTGAAAAAATTTCTGTGAAGTTCAGAAAATTTATATTTACTGAGAATTAGCCATGGTTTCTAGTAATGGCTACAGATTTTTTTTTTTTTTTTTTCGGCAGAACGTAGCACCTTGCTGCCCTTCTGTACATCGTATTCCTCTTTCAAGAAGTGCACCCTTTTCCCCTTTCGTCACGTCTTCAGCCTTTTCTCTTTTTTTTTTGGGAAACAGCTTTATGCCATTTCAAACGCATAAAGCTGCATTATCAAGTAGGGGTCTCGCCTTCAAATCAAATGGGGTTATTAACCAAGTTAATTTTTCTGAAAGAATATATTTGATAACATGGGTTACACTTTCTTTTTCTAATTTTGATCTTTTTTTTAAATAATTTCAACTGATGCGCAGTCATTGTTTCATTTTCCGCTGGAGAAATCTCATTTTTATTTCTGTCACAAATACAGTTCGAATTAACTGTGAAGTGCATACAAATGCAAAGAATTAAAAGACGTATATAAGAACGACACAACCTGACCATAATGATAGTTGTGATTGAAATAGAAGCTTTTAATTTTGTTTAAATATAGTAACCAGCTAGTAGCTGCCTCTCCCCATTTTATTTTCTTGCACTAACCTCAATTGTATTATTCTTCCTAAAATTCAATTCGAATCATTTTCTTTAATAAAACATTTCTATCATATCTCAATTAACAATGCAAATCTTAAAAAGATGTTCTTCTCTCCCCACCTTTCTCCCCCATTCTTGAATGATTTAAATTTAGATTGACACTAATGAGTAAAGCAGTAGCAGCTGAAAAAAATAGATAATTATACTTGAGACGTTCTAATGACTTCTTTGTCTGACTTCTAAAAAATTTACTGTTTGGAAAAATGTCGGCAAAAAAGAGAAATATCATTCGTTTAAGTACAACAGTCATTAAGTACTTCTGAAATAGTAGTGTCAGTTGCTTCTTTATTTTCTCAATAAAACAGATAATATTTTTAACCTTATTAAGATAAATTAATGGAGTAAATTCCTTCCGCTTAAAAATCAAAACTATTCCTGAGAAAGTAAAGGGTGTTGAGAAATCGAGATTTATTGAAAAGAAAGAAGTAATAATTTTTTTCAGATGTTTTTTAATTACCTATTCAAAATCAAACGTAATTTACTGCATTTAAGATTTAGCAGAAAGAAAAAGAGCTCCAAAAATTTGAGGTTTTTTTCCAAGCGTTTGAGGAAAGATTTCAAAAATATATTTACACACTCTTATATGAAAAAAATTTCTTTACTTGTTAATTTAAAAATCAAGCATGATATAATTGCGCGAAATAATTGATGTCAAACCCAAAACTTTTTCCAAAATCTAATTAAAAAATAAATCTTTCACTTTACTTTTCTTTTGGTCTGCTGAGAGTGTAATTTCAACATAAAACGCAAGTTAAGAGCGCAATGGACTGAAACCATCTCAAATATGAGTTCGTATTTCTTTTGAATGACGTCATACATTTGAATGACGAGCCCAAATTTGCTTTTGACAGCTCGAACTTATGACGTCACTCAAAACTAAAAATAATGACTTCATAGTTACAAAAAATAAAATATTGAAAATATCGTTTTTAGCGTAATAGAAATATAATTTCACGTTAATTTAAAGCACAAATGAACATTAAAACGCAGACATATGTTTCGGGATTGCTTGGAATCCCTTTTTTTCAATGCGACAGGGAGCTTCTAGATGCAAAACATCCAAATGAAGCAGACAAAACAACAAAAACAAAGCTTATATAGCCTAAGAATTAACTGTAAACCAATGAGAATGAAGGCAGTGTGAAGTGGAAGTAGAAGTAGCAGGGAAAGCACCAATAAGAGAGCAACAAACGAATCCAGTTTCGGGATTCCAAGCAATCCCGAAACATATGTCTGCGTTTTAATGCTCATTTGTGCTTTAAATTAACGTGAAATTATATTTCTATTACGTTTACTTGCACAAAGTTAAATTATTATTATCGTTTTTAGCATTGACATCTGTTTTTAAATAACACATTCAATATTTTTAACTATAAAACCATCATAATCCCATCTTGATATGTTATTTTGTGATTTGCTACACTACTAAGTATTTATAGGTCTAATGTGAAAAACCTTTGTTGTTTACTTCAATTTTAAAAAATAATTTGATATTTTTTATTAGATTTTGAGAATTGGTTTTTAAATTTTAACGCATAATGAAGCATATCATTGAAAAAGACAAAAAAAAATCAATTTATAGAAATCCTCCATTAGAAAACCTTCTAGAGCAGTCGTTCGCAACTTATGGGCGTGACCCCTTTAGGGGAATCGAGACAGCTCATATGCGACGTTACTCCTATAGTTTAAGAACAGTTACATAAAGGAAAAAATTTGTATCATTTTCTTTTCTTTATAACGAAGTAAATTACCTATGACGTAATACTTCCACATAAATCCATACATATATTTCACTTAACGTGGACCAGTTACGATTAAATTCTGCGGTGCAATACGATACTGACATCGTGCAAAACATAAACTCTGTTAAAACGATAGTTAAAAATTTGTTTTATTTATTAACATCGAAAAGTAACATAACATTGGTAGTTATTATCGCAACTTACGGACTTTAACAAATTTACTTCTAACACATTTATTTCTATGTTTTAAAAAGTATTTCCATCATAACTCACTTTTTAATTTTCGAATCTTTGGAGTGGCAACACCTTAGTTTGTTTATATAGTTTGTTTGTTCTCATGTTTACTCGCACATCTAGAGATCTTTTCGTAAGCCTTTCGATTTTTGAAGCGTTTTTCTACGATTTTAACCGTTTGAGTCCTAAGCAGTGAGATCGCGCTCTTCAGATTTTATGTCGAGAAAACCCAGCACATTTCGGGCATTCTAGACCACTGGCGGTGCGTTACTGACTCGAAGTTGCACGCTCAGATTTACTGACGCAAGTACATCACACAGCTTCTTTTAATGTAAATGCTACCTTTTACAATAGGTAGAATAAGTTCATCGAAAAACAATAACGAAGCGCTATCGCGCTGCTTGGGTCTTTTCATACATATGCATTAAAAGCGCAATTGCGCTGTCTGGGATTCTTCAACAGTGTTTTTTCAATACCGTCTGGGACTCAAACGATTAAAATTGACAGTTATATGTTGACTTATCCCGTGAAAAGTCTTTTCATGCACTCAATGTAGTGCCAGACAGTACGATGAAAACTGTTTTCATAGAAATTTTCAGCGAAGTTCTATTTAAGCTTATAAGCTCGCAGATGTTCGCGGGGTATCAGCTAATATGAATATAATTTCCGCGACTGTCAAAATGAAGAAAAAGTTGTGAAGCACACCGAATGTCGTCAGGCCCCTGCATCCATTCGCTATTGTCGCTATTTCATTACTCAGTCTCGTATCACTATTTGTCTCCACATTTTGTCCCTACACTGTACTGGGTTGGTTCGACATTTTTCCTCAGAGAAAACAAACAATGTTTCACCACTCCTCTACTTCAATAATAATAAAAATGAAAAATACAATGATGGACTAAGAGTCGAAAATTTTGCAAGTAATTATTACAAATACAATTTTCTTCAAAAGAGGTATTAAATATCCCATTGTCCAGATAAAATTGTGCATATTACTCGAATAATGTTGATTTAGCACTCAAATGTCCCGTAGCAACCCAGGACTTTGGTATTGAAGATCTATTGTGAGCTTGCATTGTCTAATTTCTGGGGGCAAAGTGTCATCTTGTAACATTTGTAACTTACAAGAATGTATATTGCAAGATTTTGGGGGGGGGGGGGGTAGCGAAAAGCGGGCTTTGTCACGTACTTGGATAAACCTGCAACTAAAATGATTCACAAGAATAAGAATGAAGCTATGGTTACTTCATCTGGGGGAAACCTCATAATATAAAATTATTGTTAGTTTCAGGGAAAATTACAGCTGTCACATCTCTCCCAATATCCCATGCCTCCCGACTCTCCCCTACTGATTTTTCTTCGTTAAAAAAATATTTTTCAACTTTTAAAACTTATGTGTAGTAGTTTTAAGACAAGTTTTCGCGATTTTCTCCTTTCATGGGCTCCTTTGAGGTCTGGGCCCTTCCCCAGTGCCACGGGGTCTGTGGGTACGAATCCAATATGCTAAACCAGAAGGTAAACATGCTAACACTCCGGGCCTATGGTTTGAATGAAACATTTTAAATGAAAACTCATAACTTTTTGTGCCAATTATTGACCTACACTGATTTTTATATACGTTCGCTGAAAATGTAAAAAAGACAATATACAGTTGTAGAATCTTCACATTATAGTGCAATAAGAGCGCATTTTTTAACTTTTGCACGGAGTAGTTAAAAGGCTTAATCCGGCCCTGTTGGTAAACTTTATGTATTCCAAATCTATACCAATAGTACATCTGTGCCAAATTTCAAGAAAATCTGTGATGGTAAGATTTTGAGCTTGCGCTGATGTGACGTGGATAACTCATTAGTGGGATAGGCTTGCATTAAAAACCATTAGATGCATGAAAAATGATATCACTAAATCCAAAACAAATAAATGATTTAATGCGTACAATTAAATGTTCCCATAAACTACAACCATGTTCCACACTCTTCTCATAGGGAAATTACTTTTGCATTTTAATGTCTTTCTCAAGCTTTCCCGAAGAGAAACGGTACAACGATAAATTTATAGTCACTTTCAATGACATTCAAGAAACAATAATTTTATTCTGGATTACGATTGTATAAGGACGATTAAAAACGTTCTTATCTACTGAGGAAATTAATGGAAATCTTCTCCAAATAATTTATCCTATTTCCAAGAGAAAGAAACGCCTTACAAATGAATTTTCTCGCTAAAAAGAACATGAAGAAAAAAAGCTTGAAAGATAACGGTTGATGAAGATAATAAAATTCTTTTGAATTGATAATTATTGTAAGTTAATTCACGGGCAACGCGGAACTTCATTTCGGTTATCTCTCAAAATAACTGACAAGCAGCTCCAAGCTCTCGTGATATTCAGTTTAGAAATTAAAACAGAGATAGAACAAGTCAAGTACTTGCTTTTATTCAAATGGAGAACGATTTATAAAAACAAAGTGAGAAACCAAGTCTTTTGTTTAATATGTTTATCAGAATTCGCTCATGTGCTTTGTGACATTCAAAAGCTTCTGATAATATTCAAGATCATCAAAATGTATTTCTGTATTTACTTACAGCATATGTTTGTTTATATATCCAAAACGTTTAGGATTAATTGAAGACGCAATGAAGGAACGAATCAAAAACATTGCAGCAAATAAATCGGTTTTTTCCCCATAATATTACTAGAAATTTTTGTTACCATTGAAGAAAATGTCAATATTGTGATCAGTAATACTCCACTTAGTTCCCTATAGTTCAAAATACTAATTTTTCTGATTCCTAATAAATAAAATCAGCGCTAATGTGCTATCTAAAAGAAAAAAAAATATATTTCATTACGAAATGAAAATGAAAGTTCAAGATTAGGCATGAAAGACAAGATGAAGACAACGAACTACTTTGAGGGTATTAGTGGGGCATAGAAGAGAATGGTTATTTCAGCAACCAATCAATTACAAACTTTCCACACTCCGGAATTAATGGAAGGGATTGACGATTGATCTAGTTCGATTAATTCTAGTTAAAAGAAAACCCATTAATTTAACAGTGAAATATAGAAGAAGAGAGATAGTACTTTACTTTTTGTCACGTGATAGTGCTCTCAGATTTCGTAATTAAGTGTTTGAGTAATCTCTGTGTACAAAATATCTTGAATGAAAATTTAAACACTTTAGTTTCAGAAGAATACAGCTAATGCGGTGTTTCATAAAAAAAAAGCAACGAAACTTTCATACGTGTGGTTTACAGCTCCCATGGACTTCATCTTTAGTTCTGGAAAATAGAACTGCCTGATATAAATAGAAATGATTTTTACAGCTTCCATTTTCACTTAGTGAGCAAATGATTTCTGGTAACTCCAAAACGTGTGTAAATAGCAGTCAACGCTAATTACAATTTACATACATTTTGATTGTCAAGGAAATGTAAATTCAAGGTTAATATTTATTATATTCTGGTTTAACAGATTTTATTATTTCCATAAAATTCCAATGAAGTAACAGTAAATCACACTTTTGAACAGGCGCGCAAACGGAGGGTTTCCCGTCCTTCTTCCCACCCCCACCCCCTCTTCCCTTTTACAAAAAAGAGCGCAGTTTATGCGAGCACAGATTTGTTTCATATGAACCAATTTTGTATAAAATGGCGGTTTAAATTAATACTGCTTTAGAGCATATTGACCAATAGGTAGAAAAAAAATTTAAAATTGATTTACAAACTTTGAACAGTATATTAGCAGGTGCTATTCTATACCTGAGAGCCATATTCGAGTTTTTGCGATGAAGTTAAAATAAAAACATTTTTAGTGCTATAAGACTAGAGTTCTCCGCGCAAAACCTTAGAATTAAGATGTCCGATGGGAGCTTTAATAGTCCGGAGCCCTCATGTAGCTAGTGGCTTTGTCGCCGGTGCTGTGTATGTCTATTAAGAGTAAACTCGCAAAAACTCGAAAAATGGACTTATTATACTATTACTCTTAGATACAGAATTCGTTGTTTAGTATAAAATTTTACAAGGGCACGAGAGATAAAAAATTTCACCTTCATCTGCTTTTATCAATCATTACAACTCAAGATCATAATACAAATTGTAAATTCTTACTGAACTACTTGATTATTTTAGGCTTTCAGAAAATTTAAAAAAAAGGGCAACAATGTCTTCCACTGGCTAGGTGTCAAGAAACAATTAATTAGCTTAACTGAAAAGAAAATGCATAGTTTTGTATTGGCAAATCAAGTCTAGTATCCAGCTGCATCATCATGCAAAAATAATCTTCAGACATACTGTCTGAAAGCAAATAATTATCCTTTGAAATTAAACTAACATTTGTTTTATTTAAATATCTATTAGTGTCAAAAATATATTTTGAGCGGACTTAATTGTGTTGTTTGATTATTCTAAACTGAAACCCTTTTTAAAGCGAAACTAACTATAATTTATCCGTTTGAACACAAACTGAATTTGAGAAGAAATACTTAACAAAAAAAGCTAGTGTATTCAATTGTCTTCTAAGGTGTTTTAATTATTCATTTCTACCTACCAACATTAATGTGCCACATTAAGGTTGTTTCATCCTTTAGATTTTTAGAACAAAGTTATTTATTTCAGCTTCTAAATATTATTTATCTAAAACTATGCCACCGTATGCTATTTGAATATAGTAATTAGTTCTTAAAAAAGTATCAAACTACTTATTTAAAAAAAGAAAGGAAGAAATGTTTCATGGGAATGTACGGATGAATGTTCTTCGTGAAATAGCCGACACATATCGTTAAAAACTCCAGTTGACTTCCGAACTTAAATTTTTTCCGACATGGATATTTAGTGCCTCATATGTCATATCCTAAAACATTTGAACTTTTAGCTCCTTCCTTAAAATGCAGTATTAAACTGTTCTTAAAGTTTATAGCTTAACCCTTTGAGGCTAAATGATCATCGCTTTGATTTCTCTCTAATTAATTCCACTTTCTGTAATTACTTATCTAAGGAATTTTCGCTTAAGAATTCTTGACTGGAAACTTTCGTTTTGGTCTCTCTGGAACTTGAATTTGTTTCTGAGGATGAGAATACTTTTTAAACTTTTATCACTTTCCAGAAACATTTCTCGAAACTTTCAATAAAATGATTCTAATTTAAAATTAGAGTTCATACTTTGAAACTTTTGCCAAGCTGCTTCCCTTTTTAAAAAATTGTTTGAATCTTAATTTTCACTCAAAACCAACATTAAGAGATCTTCAACGACTATAGCAATTCAAGAATATTTCTTTTTTTAATTTTATGGAGACGCAAAGAAACATCTTGCTTCATATGAAACATAATATCTAGAGGACACACGGCAGTGTGTCAGCTAAGTTCAGAAAGACGACACCGGCGAATACGTATATTTACCCGAACCACTTCGAGCTACTTTCGACCCCATTCACTGCTCAAAAACTATTAGACCTACATACTTGAAATTTAGTACGTCTAACACATATCCCTTAAACCCATAGAATATCGAATTCCATTGATATATCTCTTACAGTTATGGAATCATTAAGGCCCGAAAAGTGTAATTTTTATCAACGACTGCTAATCCACTTCTAAGTGAATCAAACACTTGAAACTTGGCATCAAGGCAAACAACTAAGCATATATCAGGGAAAAAATCCGAAACTTGAAATAATTACATTATGTTCGAAGATACTATCTGAAAAATGATATTTTTATCACTGACTGACTCACTCATCAAAAACTTAACCCATTTCTAAGAGACTTAGAAACTGGAAACTTGGCATCAAGGTAGACAATTAAGCATATATAAAGGAAAAAAATCCGAAACTTAAAAAAATTACATTATGCTCGAGAATACTAGCATACTCATTACTAGCGTCATTTCTCATAACTTCAAACGGCAGCCATATTTTCTTGTCGTTGAAATAAATAATACTCTTTCGCGCTTAAAGGAAAATAATTGATGCATTGAAATTCACTCTTCGCTTCAATTTTTCGCCTTACGGCCAAACTCAAGCTGTGTAGAAAGAAGTCCAGTTGTAATACTTATACAGAAGCTTTCAACTTTTTAAAAGATAAAATTAAAAATGAAATTAATTGCGGAGTAATGTAAACAAAAAAATCTTAAATGATTAATAACGATAATTTTGCTTAGTTTAATAAAAAAAATATAAATTTAGCTTTCCGAAAATTATTGAGAAATCTAAGAAAACATAAAAGTGAAAAAAGGTTCGATTGAACAAACGACCTTCGAAGTAGTCGATGCCACTGATAAAATAATTGATATCTAACGGATGCCAAGTTCGATAGCAGCTCCTTTAATCATAGCTGTAAGAGTGTACAATGTTCTCTGATTCGTTCAAAAGCAATTTGTTTCTTTCTTTGATATAGAATGCCTAATTTAGCAAGTTTTAATTTTGATAAATTACGTTCAAGAAGATGATAATATCATTAGAAATGAACTACTAATAGCTTGCCACATAATTTTACTAACTACCTACTAGAAATTTCTATTTGGAGGAGTTTTGTGAAGTCATTTTTTAAACCTATAAGCCAGTCATTGTCATTAAAGTCAACATAATCGGACCATATAGACCATCTAACCAAATTTGAGAGAAAAAATGCCGAAATTTAGTGAAAATTGATTCAGATTTGATAAATCGTAAGAATTTCACTAAAAATCTCTAAAACCTTAGGAAGAAAGGGAGAAAATTGTAAAAAAGTGGATTAGGAGAATAAACTCATAAAAGCTGACCAATTTTCTTAAAAATTACGAAAAAAAATCGTAAAAGTAGGCAGATGGTTTTAGTCTTAACACAGAGGTATTATAAACTGTAGTTTAATTAATTAAAAAGACAAATCTTTCCTTTTAATGAGATTAATAAATAAATCAGATTTATTTGAATCATAGAAGCACAGTTGAATATTTTTTACTCAAAATAGCTCAATAAAGTAGTTCGTTCATTTGAACTGCAAATGACGACCGCTAAAAAAGTAAATAAAAACATTTTACAATAAATACGTGTACAATTTTCTGCAGTAATTATGGAATGATCTCATCATTTAATTCCAGTGAGACCTCTAAGTTATAATATGACGGAGTTGTAATAATTCGTTATTATTATAACGAAAAGTGTCGAGTTTCAGCTATTATTCGAGTTATCTCGAACAAGTCAAAAGGTCATGCAAATAAAGACAAGTCATAAAAACACGAAAAAGAATTCAGCAAAGCATAATTTTAAAAAGCATAATAATAAAAAGCATTTTTTTTTTTTTTTAGATTGCCCTGTTGCCCTGGCGGTATGCAGTATGTTTTAACTTTTATGAAGTAACCATCACATTTAATAGATGGCAGCACGAAGTAAGGCTACAGTTTTAAAGTTTTTCTCTGATTTAGTTTCGCTTTCGGAAATATCAACTATATTTGTAAACTTAATGAACTTAATGATTCACGTTTCATTTCTATTTATTAAAGTATCTGTCAACATTTTTTTCATGAACGTTCGCTCTTGAACTATAAAATCTCATAAATTATTTAAAAATTTTAGAACAAAAGTCTTTTTTCAGAAAAAGTACAAAAACATTACCTCAAAAGAAAAACTAACGGTGCTTCGAGTAATTTTTACCATTTCATTTTTTTTCTTCAGCAGATTCAAGCACACGCAATGATGAGGTTGGCTCAACTGTGGTGAATTAAAGATGATGTATGTTTTAAGAGTGAAACTTTTGCAAAATTTATTTGCTACACATCAACTGTTGCAAAGAAAAGAAAAAAAAATTCTTCGTTAATAAATTTCTGTAATTATCAGTGATACCTAAGAGCAGCACGAAGCTATTTATTTAACTTAATTTTTTAAGCAAAATGTTCACATAACTTGCCTATCGGGGCGAAAAAAATATCGCACACCTTAATACTAATAGGTATTGCCGGTTACCTGGAGAATTTTTTGTTTCTTCACCAACTGAGGGTAGTGGTGCAGATTTTGTTGCAAAATTGAAATCACAGATGCAATCTCTTCGACCACAACCACCTCGAAATCATGGCAAACGCCCTACATTTATCCATCCTGAACTCTTCACTTCCACCCATGTTTTTCTTCGCCGGGATATGGTGCGGCGGCCTCTTCAACAGCCTTATGATGGCCCTTATCTTGTTCTCAGCAGAAAAGAGAAGGTGTTTTACCTTGACATCAATGGGAAGCAGACTCCTGTCTCAATTGACAGATGCAAACCCGCTTTTCTGCTCAATGATATGTCATCCCGACCAATAGCCCGTCCTCAACATTCAGCTGACCGACCACAGATTCAAGATGACCAGATCTCACCTGCAGAACCACTAGTTCAGTGTGATCCATGCTCCAATATACTTACTCCCTCTGCAGAACCCCCACCTAACACTACAGAAAAGGATAACCGCCTTCCCCAAACAACACGTTCAGGACGACATGTGCACTTCCCTAGCCGGTATCGTTAACACTGGGAGGGGAGTGTGCAGCGGCTGTGCCTCAGCCTTGCAACCTTAACTGCAACCTAAGTGAATCTGTTCAACTCAACTCGAGTTGTTACTTTGTTTTGATTCAGTCGAATCTCCGGAGCCATGCTCGGCGTTAGCGTTTTTGGCTTGTCTTTTTTCTTAAAGTTGTAAATAGTTTTGTCCATGTAAATAAAGTGTTTTTCTAATGTATAAATGATTTCTACACTGCTTACTGACCCGACAACTGGTGACCAACGGACGTTTTTTCCGATGTAGTCGGAGTTTTTTGGACTCTGAACTTTCTCCGCGCCACTTCCCTTCATGTACGGTAGAAAAGCTTACACTCCGGCGGCGACATTGTTTTCTCTTCTCTTCAAGGCCAGTCTACAGTGACTTTTTAATCGTTCGCTCACTCGTGATTTTTCGCTCTTCTTGTTATTGAAAATGTCTCCCCCACTGGAAGGACAACAGTAGGTAGCGCGTGTTGCTTTGCGCCTGCCCCCGTTTTGGAGGACCAACGTCAGGCTATGGATCGCGCAGTGCGACAACGCTTTTTCGTATAGCGATATCACCAAAGATGACACCAAGTACTCCGCGCTCGTCGCCAACATCGACGCGGAAGTGCTTACACTCGTGTCCGATATAGTGGTGAAGCCGCCGCCAAGTGAGAAGTATAAGACCCTGTGCGATCGCTTGATATCAGAGTTTGAGGATTCTGAAAACAAAAAGCTGCAGAAACTGCTCACAGACCTCCAACTTGGCGACGAGCGTCCGAGCCAACTTCTGCGAAAGATGAAGGACGTCGCGGGAACACAGATTTCCGAAGAATTTCTTCAGAAGCTGTGGTTGCAGCGAATGCCAGCCCAAGTTCAAACCGTGCTGTCTGCTTCTAGTGAGCTGCTGGACAAGCTGGCGGTGATTGCCGACAAGGTGGCTGAGGTTGTCCTGCCTACTCCGATTTGTGCTACCTCAAGTGCGCCCACAGATTTTGTGCAGCCGAAGGCCGGACCTTCCTTTTCTAATGAATTCCTCCTCCGGAGAATTGAGGAACTTTCTCTTCAGGTTGCCGAATTGTCGAGAGGCCGGTCCCACTCCCGGCAGCGTTCTTGGAGCTGCCAGAGATCCAGCTCTCGTCAAAAAGGTGAGAGAGTGTGCTATTACCATAGAAGATTTGGCGACGACGCTCGCAATTGTGCCAAACCTTGTAGTTTCAAGCCAAAAAATGCACCGGCCCTGTCATAGCTGGGATGACAGAGGCACCTGGAAGAACCAGCCGTCTGTTTGTGTTTGATCGAAGAAGTGGACAAAAATTCCTCATCGACTCGGGCAGCGAAATTTCGGTGCTTCCTCGTACTCGAAATTCTCCCAAGCTTGTATGCGCGGACTTTGCCCTTTTTGCCACCAACAACTCTAAAATTCCTGCATGTGGCATTGTTAATCGTCAGATTGACATTGGGTTACGTAAACCATTCATGTGGTCATTTGTTGTTGCTGATGTGACTTCTGCTATCATCGGTGCAGACTTTTTGCAGCATTTTAATTTGTTGATCGACTTAAAGAAACGACGGCTCATCAACCCCGAGACAACTCTCCATACAGCCGCTTCCCGTGCAAGGGTTTCTCAGCCCTCAATTCTAACAGTTTGTGAATTGGTGGACTTCAGCAAGGTACTTTCCGAGTTTCCTGATATAACCAATCCTACAATGCTTGGCGCTTCTGCTCCGCACAATACCGTGCACCACATTGTAACCCGTGGGCCACCTGTTGCAGCCAAGCCCAGACGTCTCCATCCGAAGCTGCACGACGCTGTAAAAACAGAGTTCGAGTTTCTCTTAGCTCGCGGTATCATCAGACCCTCTAAGAGTCCTTGGAGTTCACCGCTACACGTTGTGCCAAAGCAAGACTCAACAGTGCGTCCTGTGGGTGATTACCGGAAGCTCAACGCCGTTACAGAGTTTGATAGTTATCCAATCCCTTATTTACAAGATTTTGCACAGGCTTTGCATGGTAGCAAAATTTTTTCAAAAGTGGATATTTTTAAGGCATTTCACCAGATTCCCATTGCTAAACCTGATATCCCGAAAACAGCAGTGACAACGCCTTGGGGCTTATATGAATATACCCGACTCTGTTTTGGTCTCATGAATGCTCCACAAACCTTCATGCGCTTTATGCATGAGGTTCTCAGAGGTCTCCCATTCTGCTATGTGTATTTAGATGATATTTTGTGTTTTTCCAATGATGCAGAAGAGCACAAAGAGCATCTTCGCACCATTTTTCAACGTCTCAGCACATATGGCCTAAAATTAAATGTCTCCAAGTGTGTTTTTGGTGTAACAGAATCAACCTTCCTGGGGCATCTCATTACCCCTGAAGGAATCAAGCCGCTCCCTGAGAAAGTGAATGCTGTACTAGAATACAAACAACCCGACACTGTTTCATCATTGCGGAAATTTCTTGGGTTGTTGAATTTTTAGCGACGGTTTTTGCCACATGCCGCAAATCAGCAGTACCTCCTACACAATTTTTTGAAAGGATCTAAAGGCAAAAAAGATTCCAGGAAACTCGACTGGACGCCTGACGCAATTGATGCATTTTGTCAGTGCAAACAAGCGCTGGCGAATGCCACTCTCCTTGCCCATCCTTCGCCTTCCTCTTCTCTAGCGCTACACGTCGATGCCTCTGATTATGCTATTGGCGGGGCTTTGCATCAAGTTGTGGATGAGGAACTGCAGCCTTTGGGTTTCTTCTCAAGGAAATTGACACCAGCGGAGAGCAAATATAGTGCTTATGATCGTGAGCTCCTTGCTCTTTACTCCTCCATCCGGCACTTTCGTCACATGTTGGAAGCAAGGGAGTTCATCGCCTATACTGACCACAAGCCACTCACTTTTGCTTTTCGCCAGAAGAACGACAAGTGTTCTCCTCGGCAAATTCGCCAGCTCGACTTCATTTCACAGTTCACCACCCAAATCCGACACATACAAGGCTCCAAAAATATCGTAGCTGATGCCATGTCGCGAATATCAGCCATTCATGCACCGTCACGGATCGATTATGCTGCAATTGCAGAGGCCCAGTCGAGAGATACAGAACTAGCTAGATTCTTCTCTTGTGCTCAAGAAGGTTCCTCTTCCTGACTCTGAAATTTTCCTGATGTGTGACCTGTCCACTGGAACTGCACGCCCTTATATCCCTAAGGAGCACCGCCATAGTGTCTTCTCCGCAATTCATAACCTTTCTCACCCAGGCACTCGTCGAACAGCTCATTTGATGAAACAACGTTTTGTGTGGCCTTCCATTTCAAAAGACATAGCCAGGTGGGTCAGGAGTTGTTTACCTTGCCAAAAGTCAAAAATCCAGCGCCATACCAAGGCACCTCTTTCTTCATTTCGTGAGCCTTCCCAGCGGTTTGAACATGTCCACCTGGATCTTATTGGACTCCTTCCTCCATCAAATGGGTACTCATATTGCCTGACCATGGTTGATCGGTTCTCGAGGTGGCCAGAAGCTCAGCCTCTAAAAGATATCACTGCCGAAACAGTTGCAGAGGCCTTCTTTTCCTGCTGGGTATCTCATTTTGGTGTCCCTTTGAGAGTAACAACTGACCAAGGTCGTCAGTTCGAGGCTTCTCTGTTCTCTTCTCTTACTAAGATGCTGGGCATTGAACGGTGCAGAACCACTGCTTATCATCCTCAAGCCAATGGCATGGTAGAACAGCTCCATCGTCCTCTAAAAAGTGCTATAAAATGCTACGGCACTGAGCGTTGGACAGAAGTGCTTCCACTAGTTCTCCTGGGCCTTCGTTCATCTCTCAAAGAAGATTTAAAATGTACTCCAGCAGAGTTAGTTTTTGGGTGCTCTGTGCGGTTACCTGGAGAATTTTTTGTTTCTTCACCAACTGAGGGTAGTGGTGCAGATTTTGTTGCAAAATTGAAATCACAGATGCAATCTCTTCGACCACAACCACCTCGAAATCATGGCAAACGCCCTACATTTATCCATCCTGAACTCTTCACTTCCACCCATGTTTTTCTTCGCCGGGATATGGTGCGGCGGCCTCTTCAACAGCCTTATGATGGCCCTTATCTTGTTCTCAGCAGAAAAGAGAAGGTGTTTTACCTTGACATCAATGGGAAGCAGACTCCTGTCTCAATTGACAGATGCAAACCCGCTTTTCTGCTCAATGATATGCCATCCCGACCAATAGCCCGTCCTCAACATTCAGCTGACCGACCACAGATTCAAGATGACCAGATCTCACCTGCAGAACCACTAGTTCAGTGTGATCCATGCTCCAATATACTTACTCCCTCTGCAGAACCCCCACCTAACACTACAGAAAAGGATAACCGCCTTCCCCAAACAACACGTTCAGGACGACATGTGCACTTCCCTAGCCGGTATCGTTAACACTGGGAGGGGAGTGTGCAGCGGCTGTGCCTCAGCCTTGCAACCTTAACTGCAACCTAAGTGAATCTGTTCAACTCAACTCGAGTTGTTACTTTGTTTTGATTCAGTCGAATCTCCGGAGCCATGCTCGGCGTTAGCGTTTTTGGCTTGTCTTTTTTCTTAAAGTTGTAAATAGTTTTGTCCATGTAAATAAAGTGTTTTTCTAATGTATAAATGATTTCTACACTGCTTACTGACCCGACAGTATCATTTGAAAGATCTTTTTTTCTTTACAAAATAAAAGATATACTTCTAAGTTAAATAAAACAAAAGTTATAAGCGTTTCTAATTTTATGGAAGTGGCGGAAATTCTTCGTTTTGACTGAATGAATAAGATGCGCATATTATTTTTAAGGGGAAGGGAGGAAAATGGTTTAAGTTCTTATAGCACGAGAAATGTTTCGGGGGGGGGGGGGACTAGAAGGTTGCAGTGTTAGAATATTTGATTTTCATGTTTATCTATTTTAAGCCACTACTTATTATTCTATCTGACAGCAACTGCACAACTCAACTTTGTTCAATTTTTATTCTTATGAGCTTGTAAAAAATGTAGACACTACAGAATGTCTTAATCTAACACTACATTTCCATCTTAGTTCATCTTCAAAATAAAGTACTATTTTTCAACATCAAGGATTCCAGACTTATTTCAAGTCTTACATGCAGGAATACGTTTTCTACGTATACAGGCGTTTGTCACGAGCAGTGAAGGGGGAGGGGGATTAAAAACTATATTTTCAACCAGTAAAAATAATCCATGTGCCACAGCTCTAATTTAAATGCCCGTGCAATGTGCAAAGAAATACTCGATTCACGTTACAACGACGATTATAAAGGAACTCATTAAGTTAGTACCCTGAGGGTGCCTTCACACCAAAGTAGCATCACTAAGTTTTAGCAAATAATGGTCACCAAATGCACTGTCAAATGTCATGTAGCGGATGAAGACGGCTGCATAAGTGAGCTTTGTTTGCTATTGAATATTATCATCTTTGCGCGTCTGTCTGTTTGTGTGTCCGAAATTTCGGACTTATATGGCTTACATGCGGGAGACTGTTTGTCTGGAAAACGTGCATCCGAGATTTTACGGTGCTACTTTCCCAGAAATGTCGCCAAACGTTGGCTGGAACAAAATCTGAGGAGA
Source organism: Octonoba sinensis (assembly GCA_038502835.1). Lineage (NCBI taxonomy): Eukaryota > Metazoa > Arthropoda > Arachnida > Araneae > Uloboridae > Octonoba > Octonoba sinensis. Next base: position 11,213,911 of record CM076599.1, read on the forward strand.
TGTCACCAAATTGTTTCCAATGATCCCCCAGGCTCTTCTCGAATTGTCAAGTAGCCACTGAGAAGGCAGTGTCCTTCCGGACACAACCTGCCTATCTAGCGAGTTCCGGGGAGATTGCCATCTAATAATATACCAGGTAAAACTGAAAAACAATTATTCACGTTAAGAAAGCACAAATGAGCTTTAAAATGCAGGCATATGTTTCGGGATTGCTTGGAATCCCTTTTTCATTGCAGTAGTGGAGCTTCTAGATGCAAAAACATCCAAATGAAGCCAATTATGGCTTCATTTGGATCTTAATAGGTATATTTTTTAATATACCTGGTATCTGCGAAACTGGCATGGCAGCCATTGGAAAAGGCTGCTTAGTAGACCAGCCCAATACTCTATAATAGTAAGTGTATATTAGTATGTCTATCTGTCCAGAATGTCGCAAGCTGACACTCGTTGCCCAAATTTCGCGCGATATTCGTAAATGGTCGCCAAGACCATCACAAACGCCTGACCGAGCAGCCACCGAAGTATGTCTGCTACTATTACTATTGGTATTATTTATATTGCAACATTCCAACTATTCGGCGAAGAGCGCACATTTAGCCTGAGTCCAGCTAAAACTAGCGACAGGCTTAATCATCCTTCCCTGTCTTGCCTTGAGCTTAATAAATCGAAAATATCTTGTAAATAAAGCTCCATACATGAAAGCAATACATGAAGACTAGTTATTGAAATAGTAACCTTAAGTCAACTAGCTAACAAAAGCAATAAATTAATGCGGATGAGAATATTCTTTTTTTTAATGTTGGGACCTATTCATCGCTTTATTTCTCGTAATGGAAAGTTTTAATTGAATTTTCGAATGATTTGTTAATGGGTTATTCCAAGCTGATTCCCAATTTCCAATATTAGTCACCTTTGACTTATTTTAAAAATGAATATTAGTTACTCAGTAGAGTAAACCTCTAAGTGAATAAAAATAAATTTAAAATTTTTAGGAAGGTAATTTGGTAGTTGAGTCTTAAGTTAAAGTTCAATTATTACAGAAGGAACATTTTACAGAAAATTATACAAAAACGAGATGAACATAAAAATTTCTTAAATTAAAGTACTATTGTTATTTAATAGTTTAGGGCTTAGTTTAATATTTAAAAAAAACGATGGTACCAACCATGAATGATTGAAACACCATAAACCAAGACTTAATTTTACTTAATTTCAATGGCAGTTAACCGGAACTCAGCTTCTTCCCTTCTTTTTAGCTTTTTCGTTATTTTTTACATATTAAGTGGAATTCTGACTATTTATTCATTAAAATAAGTTTTCAAGATAGTGCTATCATTAGAAATCAAATCCAGCCATAAAAGCATTTTTGAGAAAAGTCAGCAGTCGCCCAGTGAGTACATTTCAAAAATACTTCTCAAATACTCTTTCAAATACTTCTCCTTATACAAATGCTATTTCCTTTAAATATAAATATAAAAAATGAGGTGAACGAATATAAAAATCCCATACTAACTTTAGTTATATTACTCGGTAATTGAATTTGACAATTTCCTCGTTATATATCCGAAAGATGGCACTGCTTGAAATCAAATCATTGTTCTTCCCAAGTAGTACCATCATTGGTCTAGCGAATTTAAATGCAAATTCATTTTGCCCGTCTGGTGGCGGTCTGCCCTGTTTGAAGAGCGAAATTTGTTCTATTAATTTACAAAACTGAAGTGTTTGTTTAGTAAGGTAAAATTTTAAATGATGGAGTATTTTTTTATTACCTAATTATTTACTGTTTACTTATATTCTTACAATCTTACTTATTTTACTTGAGATATTGAAAATATATTTTATTTTCCTATTGTTTATTACTCATGTGAAGATTTGGCAAATATGTAATGTTATTTTTTGCTATGACCTAATGCACATACATTTATTAGTATTTTCTCATTATTAATAATAATTAAGCATTTCTTCAATTTTGTTGAAAATCTTTTACTGCGAAGCAGGCTTTTGAAAATTAGTGGGATTGCTCAAGTACAAAATGGGGGAAAGGGCAGAAAAGCGGATTTGTGAGCAATAATATTATGTGGAAGAATTAAAACAGAAGAAGAAATAAAATTTTGAATCGTTGTGCAAAAACATGCCTTGAAAGTTGAAAGACATGTCCAATTTTTGTAATATCTGTTATAACATGCTTTTACATAATAATTAAAATTATTTGTCTCTAAGACTAAAATCCTTAAAAAAATTTTAAAAATAGGCATGAAGGTTTGTAAGCACACCAAAAACTTATTAAGTTATTTTCATATTTTGTACTTGAAATGAAACAAAAATGTCGTGACGGATTTAACAGAAGACTCATGGAATTTACGGAAGAAAAATAGCTCTTTATTTATCTCGCTCTTTTCTTTTTAACCTACTCAGATTTTAAACTTTATACTGTTGGGGACAAAGTTTTTGGGAGCAGTTCCAACTGAGTTCTACGAGCCGTTTCTTTTACGTTCTTCAGCTTACCTATAAGAAAAGGGAAAATAATGTTTGAATTTAATTTTTTCCCGTTCCAATAATATTAACTGTTAGAATTTACTAAAACATAGGGTAGGATGGGGTAAAATGGGTCATGGAGTAAAAAACTCAAAATAATAGAACTTGAAATTGACATTTTTAAACCAATATTTTTTATGTTATATTTCAGTGTGTTGGCAACATTTTTCAGTCTAAAAAAAGTTAGGTTCTTAAAAAGGGCAACACAAAAAATATTTTAGTAATTTTTGGATGATAGTGTGCTAAACCAACACCACCGAAAAACAAGGTCAACTATCTCCGTCGATGACGTCATCACAAGTAGGTGAACTTTAACAATAGGTCTCATTTTAAGCGCTTCAAAACATTATATGTCCTTCGGACTAATTTGTGTGGGGATATTAATTTTTGATTGATTTTACACTTTAAGTTCATGTTGAAATATAAATCATGAATACAAAAGAAAAATATTTTATTCAAATCACAGAATACAACGTTTTTGTTGTTGTTTCTTTTTTAAGCCAAACTTTTGCACAAGTAAACATTCATGAATCGATTAATACTTGAAACTTTTTAAAGAAAAAAAAATATGAGAGTAAACATAAAACAAATTCTTTTATTTATTTAATTTTCTGAAACATTTTCATGAGAAAAACGTATCTTCAAAGATGTTGAAATATAAATGTACTTTAAACCATTAAAAAAATTAGAAAAACTTTGAAAATATGAAACAAACAGAATAGGACGAAAATATAAACAACACTAGAAAATCAAAATGCAGTGTAGTTCTGTAGTTAAAATAAGAAGAAATTTAAAGGGGAATTAAAAGTGCTGCATTTAAAAAACAAAGAGTGCACTAGTTTTAGAGTTTAATAAGGTGTAATTTAGGATCAAACATTTAAGGGATTCTGAGCGCATAGTTAGAAGAAAAATGCAATTCTCAGACTTGTGAATAACTTTGCTTTATCTGACTGTTGTTTTTATGTTTACAAAAAGTCTAATTGATCATTTTTGAGGCTGGAGGTGCCATTCATTCCCCCCCCCCCCTACCATATTAATTATACAAAATCCAGACTGAACTTTCTCTATTTAAAAAGATGCAATTTAAATGATTGAGAAAAAAACTAAAAATGAATGGAAATTATTAATGGTTTGATAATATACAATACGACAACGGAATTTTAAATTCGGCATTTCGTATACCACTTAAATTATAGTGATTTTAAAAGAAGCAGTCGCCTTTTTTTAAACTTTTAAAGAAAGTTACACAATATGTGCCAAGTTTGTTGCATACTTCAAGGTGTAAACAATGTTTAAACACAATGAAACAACTCCAAATTTTATCTTAGAGCTATTGGTAATATTTTAGGTAAGTTTGTGTTATAAATTTTTATTGCTATGTTTTGTAGCGAATTTGAGAAATCTATTTAGTATATCGTTATAGGGTATATATCCTTTTATTTATCTATCTAAAATTACAACGATAATTTAGTTCACCATCCGATCCCAATCCTTTTCTCTATATCCTCTTCACTTCAGTTCCTAATCCAATAATAATCATTTTCTAAAATCCTCTCTTTACTTTAGTTCGCTTGGCCGCCACACTACCCCCCTGGGTAGTAAACTGATCCAACGTATGGTGTTTTGAACCGGACGTGGCGACCTGAACGTGTAATGTAGCCCGGAGTCTTGAGGATGCCAGGTAGCTTGGTATTATGGTCCGTTGAGACACACTCTGAGTCAGTTGATGGGTTTAAGATTGGGAGAGCCTGGGAGTGGGCTGTCGCTGCCTGATCTTGCACATCATTGAGTGTGTAACAAGGTTTCACTCTATCGATGGACACCCTAACGTCTTTAACACCAATTTTGAGGACTACACCTTTGTCGTCGCGCTCAACCACCAGGTAGGGACCCAAGTATGGAGGAACTAACGAGGTTCGTACGGTGTCATCCCTCAGAAACATGTGCGTGCATGTAGCTAAGTCCTTGTGCACGAAGGTTCGACGTGACCCGTGCCGTGACGCCGGTACAGGTCGCAGTCGTGCCATGTGGGAACGGAGCCGATCAACCATGAACGTAACATCCAGGGAATGATCTTCCTCACTAGTCAACATTTCCCCTGGGAGGCGAAGAGGCATCAGAAGGTTGCGTGTTCATATCACGTCCGGGTCACCAATATAGGGTATATATCCTTTTATTTATCTATCTAAAATTACAACGATAATTTAGTTCACCATCCGATCCCAATCCTTTTCTCTATATCCTCTTCACTTCCGTTTCTAATCCAATAATAATCATTTTCTAAAATCCTCTCTTTACTTTAGTTCGCTCGGCCGCCACATCGTTAAAGTTTTCGTTGGAGACGAACTGAAAAACAGTCGCCAAATTTTTATTGCAACGCTATGCAGCGAATTTATGGTATTGCCAATGTTCGTGTTGGCGGCATACAGAAATGTTCGCAGGTGAGCTATAAAGCAAAGCTCTATACATAAAATGAATATAGCAGTTTTAAAATAAATTAAACCTGAACTTACTTTAGAATATTTTTATTGTTTAAAGTCTTTTCTTGGAATCCATTTCGACCATCTATCCAACGGTGATGGTACTTGGACACTTAAATATACAGAGAGCCTATGCTTTGATGCATAATTAGAATTTAGTACAGAATAGCAACAACGTGAAATAATGCTTCTGTAGATTGAATCAGGAAGCAAATACTGTACATGAAGCTTTAACGAAACAAACTTCAGAAATTATAATATTGACGTAGCCGCTTCGTTACTATACAGTTTCAAAGAATTAAGAAAAAAGAATTGTTGCCATTTCTGATATTGATAATAAATATTAGGCGATTAAATTAATTTTCGTCTAAATAAAATAACAAAATATTTCAAAGAGCTGTTATTGGCGGTTATCGTTCACCTACTTGTGATGACGTCACTAAGAGATTATGCTTGAGACCTCAGGCCTTGTATTTCGGTGGTGTTGGCTAAACACATGGTTTACCAACTTCTGAAAATCTCTATATTTTATCATATAAGAACCAAAATTTAAAGGATTTCCGCACAAAGAAACTTTGGAGAACAATTACAGCCGAGCATGTAAAAAAAAATTAAATATTTAACAGCAGATTTTCTTGGATGGGGTAAAATGGGTCATGGTTAGGCTTAGCTAGTTCTATTCTATTATTGTTTTAAAATTTACTCTGTGGCACCTCACTGCAGAAAATTCCTAAATTATGTTGATGTTTATGAAAAAAAGATTATGTTGATGCGGTAGAGAGAAGTGATGTTGTTGAAGTGTTATGTGAACCAATATATAACAATCTAGAACAATATTATTTAAACATTTCAATGTAATTATAATTCAAAATGTTGCTAAATATGTTACTTACTTTTTTTTTTCAATTTCAAAGTAATAAATAACTGTTTTCAGCATTATTTTGCATTATGACCCATTTTACCCCACGATGGAGTAAATCAGGTCACAACTTTATAAACTCAGTTAAACTATTTCATAATTAAAAAATAAATATTAAGATAGCATAAAATTGATCTAAAGGAGTTTAATGTTAAGATGCAATTGAAAAGAAATGGGAAATGTTTCTGGTTTTGTTGCTATGAAATTTTAAATGTGAAAATAGCTAAAAATGACCCATTTTACCCCACCTGACCCTAGTGTCTACTTCTTTGTAAGGCTGAATTGGGTATGCTTCTTATAATAATTATCATTAATTTTCTTTTTGCATAATAGAGACATACTCTTTTCAGAAATGGTTTAGTTGATAAGCATTATTACTGAAAAAAATAAGTATTAAACTCGAAATGATTTTTAACCTAAAAAAACTAAATTTTATATTGGGGACATTTTTATTGGGGAGCAGTTCCAGTTGAGTTCTACGAGTTTTTTTCCCCTATGCTCTTCAGCTTACCTATTTAATAAAGAAAAGGAAAAAATAACGTCTGAATTAAAAAACTTTCTGTTCAAAAAATCTTAGTTGTTAGAATGAACTGAAACATAATGTCTACTACTTTGCGAGGGTGTATTAGGCATCCTTCTTATAATAACTACCACTAGTTTTCTTTTTGCATAAAAGAGACATACTCTTTTCATAAATGGTTTAATTGCTAAATATTTCTAATAAGAAGAAGTATTCCACTGGAAATAATTTGAAACCTAAGATAAACGAGCAAAAGATATAGCTTCTGTCAGAAAATCGATGGTGAGGTAGAAAGTGTGCTTGTTCAGTTCTGGGAGAATTCCTATTTTGTCTTGAGAAATAGTCGTTTTTTTCTTGTAAAAATACTCACTTTTTCTCTCTTATTTACAAAAATTAATCATTTTTGTCACCTGTTCGGAGCCTTTCACTTGCTACAAGCCCTCATTTAAAGCTGTAACATAAAATCTTAAAATCATCTTCAGATGTTCTAAAGATTTAGCTTTGGGCCATTTTTAATGGGAACTTTTCCTAACGGAAAGGATATTGCTACGCCATATTTATTGCAAGAAAACTAAAAAATAATGATCATCAGTTTAAAGCGGATATTTAAAACTCACCCCGATACTTGGCTAATGATTTCACCTCTGAAAAAAACAAGCTATGGATAATAATTTTGCGAATTAAATTTGATATGGGGCTGAAATGCAAACACAAATGAGCATTTAATAGCAACAAAATCTTGTGCAAGCGACTGAAAGACAAAAACAAAATTATGTCAATTGGGAAAGATTTTATTATGACACCACTTATCTCTCTCTCTCTCTTTATTACTATTATTATTATTATTAGGCATTTGTTGCATTTCTTTCATTTGGGGTAGATGTCTCTTGGCTTCAAAATTTAACGCAAGCAATTTCTGTCCTTTTTTTTCCCTTATTGTGTTTAGGATGTGACAAATAGTGGTTTGGTGGAATATCAAATATTTGGTCAATATCTTAGGCCAAAAACGGAATATATCGCTGAATATATAACTGAATATATATATATATATATATATGTGTAAATATCAAAATTTCTCAAAATTCATTAGAACAAGTTTATTTTAAGTTTTTAATTAAACCCAATAGAAATACAGTCCTTTTCCTTTTCCTTTACAGCACCTTGGTTAACTTTTTTTTTTCTAAAAATTCATGTTTCCTGTAGAAAACGAATGTAATTTACTCCTTGTTGAAATGTGTGTTCGCAAATAGATATTTAAAAAGAATACATTAGCATTTTTACGTAAATTAAATAAAATTTTCAATTCACTTCTATCGGATTTGTTTCATAGCTTTAAATGAAATTTAATAATATTATCAAACATTTAGATTTAATTAAAAATACGGTTAACAATAAGTTTATGTTCCAGTAATATTATTTTTTAATTATTTTATAAATCATACTTTACTTTTTATAATTTTAAATCACAAATATGTACTTCTCCGTAACACCCACTCTTTAAGATCTTCATAAATATTAATAAGAACAAAATCTCAATTGCTTTATCATTACGTGATATATTCAATATAATACATTTTTTTCAGTTACTACAGAATTCATTATTTTCATTGTTGTCACGCACGCATAAATCTTAACTACATTTTAAAGACAGAATAGCATCATTTTTGCTCTAGAAAATAGGCAAACAGTTTATTAAAGGCTCCTGCAAGGAAAACTGGAAGTAGGTCGAATCACTTTGCTAAATGATATTTAACCTCTTAGACAGGAGACAAATTCGTAATAAAATGTCTAGACTGTCTAAGAAATGCAAAGAAGGATCTAATGACTATTTTAAACGTGAATACAGTTCTTGAAATTTGCATTTGGTTGGAGTAGAGATCTGGGTCATTTTGTTCTTGTAAGAAAACATTTCTTAAATTGGAAAACAAATGATTTTTTTAAACTTATTTCTAAAGAAACGATAAAGTTAAGGTGAGCATTTATGATGCAAATAACCTATTGTGTTTGTGTTTGGTTTCAAGAAAGAAATTACAATTATTGGAGTTTAATAGAGAGCGCTATACTGTGTTTGTATATTCGTTTTATTTTAAGAAAAAAATCTGAAATATTGAAATAAAGGAAAAGTGATAAAACCTTTTGAAAGGAATGTGCAACATCGTCGGTGTTCGGGAAAAAGTCTCTAAGTCCACAAAACACATTTGACAGACTACTAAGTTCACAAAACATATTTGACAGACTACAAAGTCCACAAAACGCATTTGACAGACTACTAAGTCACTAAGTCCACAAAATACATTTGACAGACTACTAAATCCACAAAACATATTTGACAAACTACAAAGTCCACAAAAAGCATTTGACAGACTACTAAATCACTAAGTACACAAAACGTATTTGACAGACAACTACACACTTAGAAATTTCATCATGAAATTACAGTTAAATAACCGGCAGCAGTCTGTCCATCTAATTCACCGTTAAATTTACGGTTTGGAACATTTTTCTATCTTTACGGGATCTAAACCATTTCCAATCAGCTTGGTTTAAAAGCCGTAAATACAAAAGTTTACGGTTTTATAACCATTTACAAATGGATTCAAAATATTTTTTTTCCGTTTTTTAACCATTCCGAGGCGTAGAAACCGTAAACGAAGCGTGCGGGAATCGAACCCGGGTGTATGGTATACCAACCTTGCGCTCTAGTCAATCGGTCATCTACACCACTTAAAGCGGCTGTTTATTTATCAATAAATCTTTTTTTTTCAACAAGCAAACTGCCGTAAAATTGAGATTTCAGTTTTTGATTGGATCCAACGTCATTTTTGGTCTAAATTTACTGTATATTGACCAAAATCATTTTATTTTCTGAAAAAATTAAAATACGAACAAGCTTCAGCAGCTCAAATTATGAGTTCGCTCATTCGCAAACAGTTCGGGAATCCGATGTCTCCAATTTTTCATTTACGTGTGTATGTGTTTCTATTTAGTAACCACTGCTTAAGCCACTTTTTTCTTCTTTTTTTATATACACATGCAGATTTGAAGTAATAAATCTTTATTCATATTTTAACATCAACGTACGACCGGTGAGATTTCGCAACCAAGATAGACGCCCGATTCTTATTGAGCGCTTGAAAATTACGGTTAGTTAAACGTTCTTTAGGATAAACAGAGAATAAACGTTTTTTTTCACAATCAGCGGTTTGAGTACCATTTTTTTTAATGGTTATTCAACTGTTGTAATTAAATATGATAAAATAGCAATCAAATAAATGGTTATTTTACTATTTTCTTACGGAAATTTTTAACAGTGTAAGTCACTAAGTTCACAAAACACATTTGGCAGACTACCTGCGATCGATTATAAATTTCAATAAGTCATTTAGAGATAAAAATCAATTATCTCATTTAAAAGTTACATCAGTAAATATACTGTAACAGTTATAGGGTTATAAAATAATAACGATTTTTCATAAAAATTCAAAAATTTAAGCTGACAATATTTTAAGACTGGAGTTTTCGACTTATTTACTGTTTGCTTGAACTCCGACGACATATTCATTTGATTAAAGATTCGCAGCCACACGTTATTGTATTGAAACTGAAACAAATTATTCTCAACGTATTCTGAGTTTTCGCAAGGAAGCATTTTTATAGCTCCAATTTACTCGAATAATGCTTTTATCCGTTAGTTTTCATTAAACTAGGAATTTTTAAATAAGAATGTTTTATTCATTTTTCTATAAATGTTCATCTTACTCTATAGAAGTATAGAAAATATGCAACTTCTATTTCTGTTGTTTGAAGTTATCTTCAATATTCCTTCATATTAATTCCTTTTAATGGTGGCAATTCACCGCTAGAGTTACTCATGAGCAATCATCGTTGTCACGTGGTATCCGCTCTTTGTTTACCAAGATTTTCAATTGAGTTCTACGTGGAGCACACTAGGCAAAATTAGTTATCTTAAAATTAATTAGACTATTTTCACAGCTTTTTTTTATTTACATTTACAGTATTTACATTTAATTTAATTAAAAGATTTTTATTAATTATTACAATAGTTATAGTGTTTTATTTAGTGTTAATTTTATGTAATGTAGAAGAACTTTATTTAGGCCTAGTTTTTAATAGATTTGTCGAACTCGAAGTAAAGCGATGCTACGGCTTCCTTTGTTTACATTGCTTTAATCGCTGCCACGTGACCAATGACGTTGCTTGAATTGCCTCCATTGAATTTTTTCTTTAGTGTAAAATACATTAACGAGCACATTTCGTTTCTTTGATGTTTCGACTTTTAAATAATACCCTCGATTACTAACTTGTGTACAATGGCACTTGAGGATGGTGAGAGTAGTAAAATGTTTTCCGCAGCAGCGTCATGCTTCTCATGCATATTAAAACTAAAACTAAGGAATCATGCTAAAAAGTAGGGAGAGATGTAGAAAAGTAAAATGGATAGCTAGAAAAAAAATAAAACAAAATATATTGGAAATGAAATACATTCGTGTGACTACAAAAGAGTAGAGATGCATCACTTTACGTCCTCCGAAAAAGAGGTGGTTTACAAGCTAGTTCCTTTTTCTTGGGGAGAGTGGTAAAAATAAATTTGGAAGTTTATTGCTTTGAAATAAATAAACACTATTCTACAATCTTGAAATTATAAATTCATATCTGATATTCTATGATTATGATTATAAAGTGACAGTTTCTTTCTATTGACATTTCACAATTTCTTAGAATTTTTAACTGCGATTCTCCTGTTAGGTTCTTATTCTGTAATATTTCCTTCCATTTTTTGTAGTTTTTCACTGGATCTTTAATGGAACTTCTGAGAACTAACAGTATTTATGAAAAAAAGGTACAAATTACCAGATCACTTTCTGCTATAGCTTTTTTTTTTTTTTTTTTTTGATCATGCGAACACAAGTTTGACCGTGTTTCTTCCCGTCATAGCAAGTTTTCAATAGTTATTCATAAAATTTTTATTAAAAGGGTAAAAAATATATATTCAGTTTGCATAGGAAATTGAGCTGAGGGATCCTTTTCCGTACTTAGAGATATAATTTATTTTTTATTTATTTATTTTTAATCATCATCCCTTGAATGCTAAAACTTAACGAGTAATTTCCACTTTGATGACTACGATTTCGCTGCGTTTTGCCTCTGGGCTCTCAGAATCTGATTTTAATTGAAGGCTACTTCTGAGTAAATTCAGCTCTTCTCCTTTCCGAGAAAACTGGTCGAAGCTTTATTTCAAAATGATAACAGTGTTTCGGAGAAAGAGGGAAAGATTGATCTGCAGCATTTATTGTCAAATACCTTGATGTCTAGTGCGTAAATTGCGGCAATTCGATAGTCTTTTTCTTTCAGTTTTTCGTATCTGAATTTCTTCCACTCATAATAAACGATTCTTCCACTCATAATAAACGATATGCAATAAATACATAAGTAAAAGAGTGCTTGATGATTTATAAGCCCTAGGTCAGTAAAAAACAAATAAAAAAATGTAGCCACTCAATGAGAAGTACATATTTAAATACGAAAGGATTCACAAAAATAAACTATATTTTTCTCTCTAACATAAAAAAAGCTTTAAAAATGAAAAAATAATCGCCTCCTTAAGAAATAATTTTATATCGCCTGCAGAAAAAAATACAATATTCTGCTGAGTTTTATTATATGAAACTTCCAAGTTATTGCAGCAAAAGTTCATTGTACTGATCACTTTTAATTCAGTCGTCAGTGATAATCGACCGCTGTTATGCAGCCGTGTCTGATTACTAATTTGTCGTTTTATTAATTAGGACTTTGTTATTATTTATTACTGAGTATTTTGGCAGCTCTAATAATCATTTACAAAGAAATAAATGACATATAAGCACAAAACAAGTTAGCCCGTTTCGAGTAACTTGGAATAAGACATTGAAAATACATTAGGAGTCGTTCTTAATTTAGAAAAAAAAATAGAAAATATTAGAGTCTGTTAGTAATACAGTCATTTTTTTTTATGATATTATAGATCAGGTGTTTTTTTCAATATCCCCTATATCTGTTTACTCTGTCACAACGTTATGACTATTATTTATTGATCACAAAATGCTGTAAGGAAGAATATCACATGCACCTCTTTACTCTACTACAATATTATAAGAAGTATTTGTTTTTCTCATAAATTGTATTGAATTATATTCAGCCCTAATTAATCCATTTGCCAGAATCTATTAGTGACGCCTAAGCCGTAACACCAAGTGAGAAATTACAACACGAGAAAAGTCACCTAACCAAGCAAAATTATAATAAATTACGTCTATGCACGGGAATAAAAACATATTTGTAACCAAAAATGAGTGCATGATAATTTTTATGACGCATTCTTATAACAATAAAACAACGTAAATACATTTATGCATAATTCCATTATGAATTCAGACAACAGAATTTTAGTTTCACATGCAGCCCTGAAGAAATCTTCTTGATTGTTCTTCACCTTAACAATACCGACACATTGTTATTTATTACTAAACCAAACAAAGGAACAAATTTCAACTTGACCGTTGAAGTTACAGCCAAATCTTGACTTTGACAAGCATCTTGCTTTAGCACAATCTTGGAGTAGTTTCCAACTAAATAAACTTCAACATCATCAACGCTGCAAGCATGAACATTTCAAAGTATAACAAATTTCAGTAATATTTTACAGTCTAAAGTTATTTGCTAGAGCAGATGTTAGACTCTCTTACGAATATCTTTTGACTTTCTTAAATGTGAAATTATATTTTCCAACTTTAATGAATATCCTAATGAAATAGATATTAATTTAATCCCTCATGCTTTACGCGTGCAGATGACAGTAATTATTATTTCTATTAATATCACTTCTAGTGCACTTAATCAAACATGCTATTTGATTTCTAACAAATTAGTTGAACTCGGGAAAGCATTTTTCTCTTTTATTCATATGAAAACCGCTAAAGTTTCAGAATGTTAATTTGGCTTTGTTTATTTCTCTCAAAAAATGTAATAAATTCTGAATGTACTATGCAAAACGGAAATGTATCAAAGTGTTATATTTTACTCAAATAGGACGGTATTCTCTCATTGAAATCTATCTTCAATTCATAAAAAATGTGTTGAAAACTGTAAGAGTGACTGGTAAAGCGATTTCAAATCAACATTACAGACACCAGAAGTTCATTAATTGTTTACAGTATTTTAAATAATTTATTCAATTTTAACTTTCAGTCCTTTATGTTACCCGAAAAAATAGTCATTCTAACCGAATTTAGTTTAACTCTTTAATTTTTTTGGTTTCATGTCGTTTGTAGTTTAATAATGTAGGCTCAATAATAGCAATTTAAGGTTGCTCAACAAACCACGTGACATATATGCAATTGTGTTCCAAGTAAAACAATGGCAATACTTGGCAATCCTTCTTTCCCTACTGTCTCGTTACAGTTACATTTAACTTTGCTAGGCGTCAGCTAACTTCAAGGTAATATAAAATCCTCTTGTTTGCCTTTATTTTTTACTTAAATTATTATTTTTAAGGTTTATATTTTAAAGTATTACAAATAGAAGGCAAACAGTTAGTATGTTTCCTCTGATTTTATATAATATCCGCAGTCCGCGGCTAGCTTGTAAGCCCCTTTTATGCATTCAATTATCTACCTCATTTTTCCCATCTTATTTTTTATGCGCTTCTTTTTTCATTTTTTAGAATCTGAATAAAAAATTATTACTCATCTTATTGCCTTATAATGCAGTAAAAGAAATCTTTTCAAATGGCTAAAAAAAAAAAACTTCGGTGCTTGGAGGACTTGGACAGCAAAGATATAAACATATTTATATGTGTGTGTGTGTGTTTATATCTTTGCTGCCAAGTCCTCCAAACACCGAAGTTTTATATATATATATATATATATATATAAATGCACACGATTTCGCCGAAATTTGTGTCATATTTTAAATCGGTCGAACGTAGCGATTGCGTGTAAATTAGTACTAAAATTTATGATTTCACTATAAATTTTGTTTCACAAGTCAAAATACGTTTTGTAAATGCAAATAAGCAGACCAGTAAGCTAAAAACTAAAATATGTAATATGCTAATTCTACGTTATCACCTTAACTAAATTTTTTTATTTGGTATTTGGATCGGTCAAACATTTCCACTCTTAGGAAAGTTATTGACATTTAAACAATTGGGATTGGAATTACCGTTTGTATTCTACATCTTACGCATTACAATTAAAACCATATTAACCGGAAGGAATATCTGTACCTGAGAGCCATAAGTCCATTTTTCAGGTTTTTGCGAGTTTATACTTAACGGACACACATTACCGTTAGTATTCTACAATCTACATCTTACGCATTACAATTAAAACCATATTAACCCGAAAGAATATCTGTACCTGAGAGCCATAGTATCTTAAGTCCATTTTTCGAGTTTTCGCGAGTTTATACTTAATGGACATACAGATAACCGACGACAGAGACCCTTGCTATTTCTTAACTTCATCGCAAAAACTCGAAAAATGGACTTAAGATACTATGGATCTCAGATACTATGGATATATGTTATTCCATTTTGAAAACTGCTTTTGTCAAAAACAAGCATTTGCAGAAGTCATAATTAACGACTGCTCATTGTTGGTACAGAAATTTCAAACGATTCTGGAGAATAGAAAGGAATTGTGAAGATGGGGATAAAGAAAATGATTAACAAGATTCAAGATTGATTTTGCAAGTCCATGATCTCTATTATTTCAAATAATCTTTTTCTCACAGCTACATTTGGAAAAAAATTATTTTCACGTGTTTAATAAACTAAAAAAATGAAGAAAGGAATCTGGGTCTTTTAATAATATATTATAGTTCCATAATAAACGACGCTAGGAATTCTGATTGTGACATAAATAAGTATGAAAAACTATCGGATTATGATTCATGTTAACAAAAATATGCATGGATTCCAAAAAAAAAAAATGATAATACATCAAGATCTGGAAGAATTAGGAATTATATAAAAGGGAGAAAAGGGAAACTGATAAGCGTACAAAGGAGTCCTTGTCTAAAAAGATTTATTTGGAAAGTGATTTATCGCTTATGATGAGAACTAGCTTTTATCGATATAAATAAAACAGATAGTTAAAGGGTTAAAGGTGTGTGTGTGTGTGTGTGTGTGTGTATGTCTGACGGTCGTCTTCTGGCTACATGAGAAGGTCCAGAAGTACGAAATTTGATCGACAGATACTTTGGGTCAGATCCTCGTGCACCTCGAAGCGTTTTACCAAAAACTATAATTTGTTCTCTTTTTATTAAAACTTTAAGCAAAACTTATAATTTTCGAATTATGCCTTTGAAGAAACGTCACATAATTTCGATTTTTGCAGCACATTTTGCAGCCTGTAAAAAACTGCACAAGGTGATCTATTTGTGCAGTTCGTAAAACAAATAGAACACGTGCAATTTAAATAGTTTTCGAATTTTAAAACGAGGCTTACTTCTGAATTTATCAATTTCAATATGGTTTACAAAATAAAGAAACGTTTTGTCGCCAAAAGGAAAATTTCCGCTAACGTAAAACTAATGAACGTTCTTTTTACATTTAACATATATACTTTTCTCGCCAAGAAGAGATAACTTTTTCCGTGTAACTAATTGTTTTTAATTCATTATTTTACAGTTCGTAATTTTTCGAAACAGTGCCAAAGTTCCTCTCTACTAAAAATAAAGCAGCAAGTATGTCTGTCTGTGTCCGGCGTAGGGCCAAGACCGTACGGCGGATTTTCATGAAATTTGCCACGAAATTAGTTTGGAGTATGGTAGTGTGCACCTAGGAGAGTTTTTTCTGAAATTCGAAATTGTTCTTTTTTTATTCCAATTTATAGCCGAAAATTTCATAAAATAGTCGTTTTCCATGGGAAGGAATTATCGCATCCTTTCGAGCTTAATACCGTTGAAAATCGCGTAAAAAACTGTTCCAGAAAGAGTTTTGTTCTATGTGCTAAAATTCGAAGGCTCTAATTTAACTGGGAAAAAGTTATAAGCGTTTTTCTCTGTAGTTCGAAATTATTTTTTCACGGTAATTAATAATTTTATTTGAATTGTTACCATGCCGACTGGCTTATGATACTTTTTTTTTAATGAATTTTATTCTTTTTCTTTAAAACGGCTTAAAATTTATTTCCTGCAGCTCACAGGCTTTCGATAGCTGTTTTTTTTTATTATTATTATTTATTTACTATTTTGACATGCATTTTATGGGACCTTTCTGCATACTGCACAGGGGTCTTTAAATAAGTGTTATCCTTTATAGCGATTTTTGTTATTTCAGTTAATTATGACTATTGATATTTTTATTTATTTTATTATTTTTTCTCGAGTGAATTAGCACACATGTTATTTACCTGTTTGAGCTCGGCTGAAAGGTTTTTCCGCTTTCAAGGCTTTGCTTGCTGCTGTTAGTCTCTGCAAGCTACAAAATTTCGTCGTTCTCTTTTACTGTCAATGAATAATAGCTAAAAACTAATTATTCTAAAACTATTCTAATGGATTATAATCGTCCTTTCTGTGTGGGTACTTGAACTAAACAAACAAAATACATTTTCTCTTAAATGTTTTCTTTTTCGTTTTGTTTCGCTTCTTTCACTTCTTTTTTCCTTTTTTTATTGTGTGTGTTTTGTAAAAAAAATGCTTAAATGTGTAGGATTTCTGGTTCATTGCTGGTTAATTTTTAATTATGTGGAATGCTATACATTTTGATAAATAGCATAATTTACACATAAAAAAAGTTACCACTATATGCACAATGGCGAAGCGACTGGTCTTTTCATTTTTTAACACGGGCATAGCCGTGCGGGTACCGCTAGTTATTAATTAAATTCTTCTGATTTAATTTAATACGCGATTTACACTATTTGTTTGATCAGGATACATTTGCGCTGTGGTGCAAATAGTGTTTTTCGTAGAGTTTTCCCAGTTTGGCTGCATTTTATATTTAAATGGCAGCAATCTATGTACTTTGCGTCATTTTTTAAACTAAAACTGCCCATTCCGGTAACTATTGAACTGTTAAACTGTCACATTCGAATTTTACACTAATTGGCACCATTTGGATTAGATTGAAATATATTTTTTCCTTCAAATTGCATTTTATATGTCAATACTGGTTAAAGACAACATGTGGTAACTTAAATGTACATATATTTTGCATATTATTTGCAGTAAAACTCATCCATAGTAGATACCACAGGAGGACAAAAATATTTGTCCGTTATAGAGAGGTGTTCGTGAAAGAGAAGGTTTTTCGGGCCTAATAATTTGCATTGGGAATCAAAAACTATTAATATATCTCCTAACGTCCCACAGTGCTGAGAACCAGCAAAATGGCTTCCTTGAAAATTTTCGAATTTTTTGAAAGAGGGAATAAACGCAGATTTAGGTAAAGTCTATTTATGGATCGTGAATTTGAGAAATGTTACTCCCAAAATGCATCACACGTAGCAGGAACGAAACTTGATGGAACGAAAGAACCGCAGTATGTTTCAATGTAAGCAAAAATGAATGCTAGCATCTCTTGAGTCTGCATTCACACTTACACTTTACATTGAACTTTACTTCGTGAGAATTTGAGAAACCTCATAACATTTTCTAAACTTGGCCAGCATCTATCTTTTCTCTCGTCAGCACGGTGTTCTACACTAATTGGAGCAAAAGATAAGATATGGCTATCCATGTAGTTCCTTCGAAGACACATTTGAACCCGTTTTTTCTTGTGCATCACTGATGTATAATTTATTTTTTTTTTTTTTTATTCAGCCGATTGCCCTATCGCCAGACGTGAGTCACTTCCTCCACCAAGAAGTGTCTGACCGACAGGGGGATCAGCGTAATGGCTGTCATCGCTGGGGTGGGTTTGACGGATGCATGATGGATGGTTTTAGGAGGAAAAAGCGCTGCGCCAGATCCAAGAAGCTGAAAGCTGGCCTAGCATTTAGAACAGGATGCGGTGAAGTAGTCATTTTCTGCGAAGGTAGAAACCGCCCTCAGTGGGTATCTACTCAGCACTTTAATTGCACTATTTTCTTTCCATTGTACGACCAAATGCTTGGTTTATAATTTTTAGTTTCCATAAAAGCTAAATTCCGACTTTGATTTACACGCAGCAGAATGTATTGCCAACGAATGTTTATAATTCAAGAAAAGGATGAAAGAGTTGACTTTTGTGCATAAGGTTTTGGTTTATAACTGTATCATTTTCACTGAAGAAAAAATATATTTATATGATGGAGTGATGGAAGAGTAGCTGTATAAATTAACAGTTTTATAAACGTCTGCATTTACAACAGGAAAACAAAGCGGAACTTGTAAATAAAAACATCGAAATCTCTTCGAAGTGGAAATATGGTGGAGAGATCAAACAAATTTAAGATGTAAATTTACAAAAAAAAATTATTAATAACATTTTTTCCAATTTCTGGAAAAAAACATTAAAAATATATTCACAATATCTCCAATTTTATGAATTCTTCGTTTTTTATTCTACGTCAAGACATCAAAAGCTCTTTTCAATAACGCGTGTTCGAAGTAAATCCGTCTTTTTGTTCAGGATTTATATATATGCTTCAAATATATGTATAGTTGGCGATCTTCTGCTTTATTTTAATTTTTATATATATTATACGACTGTACGTTTCTAAATAGCATGAAGGCTTTCGGCCCACTGAAGTGATTTGCACCAATAGATAGAGTGATTCATGAGGAAGGTTTAGGTATATAATTTGTGTAAATTGTTTAAAAATATAACAGAGATATAATTAAAAAACCTCATATTTCAAACCATTTTCATTGTTCATTTCTCTTTCGATTATTGCCATTTTGAATTACTTTGGCCCAAAAGGCTTACCTCTAAGTTCATTCGCTCAATTTGAATATTTCCGATAAAATAAGGATTACTTTTGTCGCTAAATGGATGATTTTTGTTAACGTAAAACTAATGAAAATTATTTTCGTATTAAGTGGCATGTTGTTAGGTTCTCAAGATCGCTGATTTTTGATGAAATTTAAAATTTCGAAACGGCGAAGTGGTGAGCCTTCCCCCCCCCCCCCCACACCCCCATGCAGTTAATTGCTCAATATATTATTTTGCGCTTCGTAACTTTTCCAAACTGCGCCAAAAATCCTTATTAGTAATATTGTTCTCATTCAATTCAATACGTGATTTACACTAAAGGATCATGGCGCATTCGCGCCATGCTTCCATTCCATACTGCAATTTGGCGATCTTCTGCTTTATTTTAAACCTTTAACGTAGCGGTATTTATTGATTCCAGATTTTACTCAACTGATTTATTTTATAACTTTTATTTAACTTTTGTACTGTCTTGTCTGTACTGTAACCATTTGGACATAATTTAGTTATTTCTTTCTATCAACTTAAATTTCACACGTCAGTTTTGGTTCAGTACAGGACATTTTCTAACATAAATGTGCAATGTGCATGATTATTTGCCTTTGGAAATAATGCTCTTCTTTCTTCCGGTTTTAGCTGAATTTTATAAAAGTGCTATTTCATTGAATTTTCAGGAAATGTTTTGTTAATTTTGTAAGCGGGATTTTTAGGAACGGGTGTCGTTATTCTGAAGGGGATTTTAAGATTGACGGCTGGTAATTTTAGGAACAGCAGCTCTTAAAGTTCTGTAGTCTAATGGGTCACTGAACTTTTAGTCTCTGACATCTTTATTCTAACGGAGATTTTTTGGGACTGATGTCCTTATTCTAATAGGGATGCTTAGGAATAGTTGTCTTTATTCAAATGGGGGCTTTAAGTATTTTTTTCTTTATTGTAGCAGAAATATTCAGGGATCGTTGTTCTACATCTGATGGGAATATTTAAAGAGAGTACTGCTCTTATTCTGATGGGAGTTTTTAGATGTGGTGTTGTCCATATTGTAATTGGGATCTTTGTGAACTTGATCTTATTTTGGAATTATTCTCCTGCATATGCGTATTTTTGCTTCTGCTGTTCTTACTTTATGGCGACTTTTATGAACTGTAGTTTTCATTTTAATGAGGATTTTCATGAACTGTTATTTTTAGGCTAAAAGAAATTTTTAGACTGCTGCCTTTTAATGCAATCGTGATTTTTAGGAGTATTACTGTTTAAATGGGATTTTTTCAGGACTGTTGTCCATCTTCTACTGCGATTTTTTAACTAACTTTTTCTTTATCTATTTACAACAGAATTTCGGATATGTGTCACTTGGCCTGGGAATGATGCAATGTTACCCCGCACAACGCAGGGTACTTCATCTACTATATATATATTAATAAAAAAAAGTGAAGTACAGTAATGAAAGTTAACATCTTTCTAACAAAAGATATTTTCTTCGAGTTCGACCATTCCCCAACAGTTATTACGGGAGACAGCAAATTTACCCATTTTACAAGTCTACTTTTAAATTATTTTTTAAAAATATTTTTGGAATTAACCTATTTCATCGTAATTAAATATTTTTATCACTATTTTCTGGTATAATTTTGCGACATATTAAGTTTCTTTGCTATTTTGTTTATTCATTTTATCATTATTCCTTACTCTGATTGAGAAAGTAGGCTGAAAAAAACATCTAAAAGCTATTAAGTTTCTTTTTTTTTTTTCTTTTTTTTTTTTTTGTACCATAGTTTTGTTATTTCTAACTATAATTAAATTGATGGTTACTTGCATTCAAAAATATAAAAGTTAATATCTAAGGCTCGACCGATGCATCGGCGCCGATTGTTCAACAAAGTTGCCATCGGCCATCGGCATCGGAGGCCGATGTTAACTTTTGGAAAACATCGGCCTTGCAAAACATCTAAAAGCCGATGCAAGGGCCGATGTTTTTCGCAACTTTCCAGAAAACATTCTGTCTTTATCTTTTTTCTTCATAGCTAGATTTCTATTTCGATACAATAAGAGGCAGCATATCAGTTAAAAAAGGCACAAAAATAATGTCATTCTACAAAGCATTTGATAAAAAATTCGGAAAAATAGTTTAAGCGATCGCTGTCCGAAACATTTCATTATTAAAATTATTTCTCTTTGAACAGAATGCTCGAGAAATAGAATATGTTAAAGTAAAAGTAATAGAGGCGTCTTATGAGTGCTATTTGTTTTTCGCACTAGGGGATCGTTCATAAATGATGTCACGCTTGTTCCCGATATATTTGACCCCTCCCCCCCCCCTCTGTCACAAAATGTCACATTTCAACGGAGCCCCCTCCCCCCTTTGCCACATGTCACGCTATGTTGTATAAGGCTGATGTCACACTTCTTGTTACCCCCCCCCCCCTCCCCTTATCACACTTAGTCTTAATTTCACGAACAACCCCCTCCCCCCTCGAAGCGTGACATCATTTATGTATGATCCCTAGGTTAGTTGCCTCATTTTTGTCCGTTTTTCGTTTAATAATGACTTAGTACATTAGATATCATTGTGCAATAATATTATACCATCTGCTTTTAGTTTGTCATGTTTTTTATTATTCCGAAATTGTAAACAATAAAGTCAACTCAATCAAAGTATGATAATAATTTTAATTATTACTAGCGTAAACTTTTTTTTTCTTTGCGGGTTTTTTTTTTTTTTTTTGCTTCGATCCCACGTGTTACAGTTTTTCTGCAATTTGGCAGCAATCTCGTTGCATCTACTTTCAGTTTAGAATATTTCTTGTTATTTTATTGTTATTTTACAACATAGAACATATTGATAAAAAATATGAATCAATTTTTCAGTATAAATGTTTATTGATCGAAATTTTATGTGTCCGAGTTCGACTTGCAATTTTCGAAAATTTAATTCTAAAAAAACAGACTTCGTTGTAATACGTGAATAAAAATGCTACAATTTCATTAATTTCAAAAATTAACAACGTATATATAAATATATAAATAAATATATATATATATGTTTCAAAATACATCTTAATTTATATAAACGATCACGTGTTTTCAGAAGATTATTTGTCTGCTGGTGCTCAAAATATTGTTTATTTCGGTGACCTTACATTGTGCTCATGAAAATATAAAGAACATGTTAAGTACTTCGGTGTAGTTTTCAACTCACAAGAAAAAAAAGGCTAATAAGATTGGTTCTTAACACTCAGCATTCATTTGTAATGACAAATCTCACGTCTTTGTTTTTAAAACAATTTTCAGTATTTCTTAGATATGAACAGGGGAGCGTTACTGAGAGCGAAATTTTTTAATATTTTAATTTTATTTGAGAAAAAGAAGTCAAAATAACTTTTATAATAAAAAATGAACACATAATCGTTCTCGCTTTTCTGTTAAAAAAAGGGGGGGGGGGATTGAATTATGAAAAAAATCTTAGAGGTTGACAATTTCGTTAAAGATACAAACCCACATTATTTGTTAGTCTGTATTACAACACCTGAATTCCTCTCCATGAAAAAAGTAAGAAAATAAAGGCAGCTGCACTTGGCATTTGCAGTGCAGGTGCTATAAAGTGAAAATGTTGAAGGAAAGGGAATTAGACCCAATCCGATCCAATAGTTGTTGAGTTTTTTTGAAAAGATAAGAAAAACGAATTAAAGAACCTCTGATATAGCATTTTTTAATTTTTTTTAACCTCCAAATAGTTGAATTACTTTACTAGAATCGCGAGTGATTCTTTTAGTTTTAATTATTCTGTAAACTATCCCCAAACAGTTTTACGGTGCTTGAATAATGCATTTATGTTTTTATAAACATAAAAATAAATAAATGATTTGACATTTTTGACGAGCATTCTGCACATTTTAATGGTTTAAAGCGACTTTTTTTCCGTCGGCCATCGGCATCGGCCGATGAAAGAGGAGAATAATCGGCCATCGGCCATCGGCCGATCTCGGAACAATCGGCCAACAATCGGCATCGGCCCATCGGCCAAAAAATGACATCCGTCGAGCCCTATTAATATCTAAAGTTTCAAACTTACATTGTAATGGAAATATATGCGTACAAAATGTCACAACTTCGAGAATGTGTTAACACGTTATGACCGATGTGTTATTAAAAGGCAATTCCATTTTATTTTACTTTCACATTTAAAAAAAATAGGTAGACATATAACAAGCAAGTAGCAAAGAAAGCTTATTACATCTTTTTCGATAACATCAGAATGATCCTACAGCAAGGTATATTATAAAAGAATATTAAATGGTTAAATTATTATTCGAATAAGAAAACTAATTTGAGGCAAAATGAAAATAAATAACTAAGTGACTGTTAACTTTTAAACTAAGTGAAATAATAAAATTAGTAGTATTGAATAATGTTAAAGTTAATAATAATATAACATCCAAAAATTATATTATTGAAAATCAATTCACTTATTATTAGGGATCATTCATAAATGATGTCATGCTTCAAGGGGGAGGGGGGGTTCGTGAAATTGTGACAAGGGGAGGGGAGGGGTTAACAGGAAGTGTTACATCATGCTTATGTAACATAGCGTGGTATGTGACTAAGGGGGGAAAGGGGTATGTTGAAGCGTGACATTTTGTGACAAAGGGTCAAATATATGGGGAAAAGTATGACATCATTTATGGACAGTCCCTTAATCTAAATCAATCCTTATAACTTAAGACTTGAAAGAGCAGTTGCTTTAGAAATTCTTGGCGGGCGTCTAGACGCAATAGTACACCGAAGTATTAATCCTTTTAATGTCAATAAAGGACCGCAAAGATAGTGCTTGGGATGAAATGCATCGGAGTGGATATTTGTATGAGAGCTAATAATCCTGCCTGGGTTGTAATATTTCATTTTGTTGTTAATAATATTCTCAGGTTCTCCTATTAAATGATTAACAGAGGTGGAATAATTTTCAGTAAAATGCTATATTTGTCTCGTTTTGCCAAGTCAACAAACTTTTCAGCTTCAACTTTTCAGTCAATAAACTTTTTTCTGCTGAGTGATTTTTTTTTAATTATTAACACCAATTTTAATTTTTAATTTTTTTAAATATTTTTCTTCAGTAGATCAATTAATTTAAACAATTAGAAACATTATTATGGGTTTCGTGCCACATGTTATTAAAGGACGTTTTATTTACTTACTACAATGGTCTTTGGTGATGTGCATTGTTTGCTTTATACTTGTTTCTTTTAAAAACAAAAACTTTCATACAGTTCATCTGTCTTCTTCTCTTATACTTCTTTTCCTTCTTCATTGGCGTGCCGGCCCATGGTGGGTCATGGCCTTCTTCAGAATAAAGTTCCATGTTGCCCTCTTCTTGGATTGAGTCTTCCAATTTTTAATTTAAAGAATTTTTAAATCTGCTTCAAGGCTGTCAATCCACCGAATCTTTGGTCTTCCCCTTTTTCGTGCTCCTGATTGTTTGGCCTGGAGAATCCTCTTGGTGGTTCTCTTTGACTGATGACGGCTAAAACTAAAAAACCTAGCATAAATAAAAAAGTTGATGAAAATGTTTAAATTTTTGTAATGTTTAATGCGCTTTTGCAAGATTTTGAAAAGACTTAACCCTACACTGCGCTTTGTTGTTTTTAAACAACACCTCCATTTTTCGTTCGCTAAGCTTTTATTTTGTAATATTTGTAACATGTGGCGCGTTCTTTCGTTTCATTTTGTATGTGTGATCATATTAGTTAATATAGTTTCCCTTAGATCTTGTAAATTGAACTCAAGGTTCAATTTTTTCACAAAATCGTAAGACATGTTGATTTTGTAAAAAACAGTAACTTCTTAATTTTTGTTCCTACAAATTTTAAGCAACAATTTTATTTTAAAAAATAGTCTCTAATTGCTTACATAGTTTTAAAATGAAATAAATATAAGTTGTCCGAAAATTTTCGGGAAAAATATATATTAAGGCGCCTTTTTTACTTGTTGTTTTAAAACAACACCGCGCATTCGGGGGCAATTTTTATGCTCCTGCATTATTCGCAGTACAACAAGAACGGGTGTCACAGGTTGTTCTATTTCTTTTTATTTAGTATCTTTTAGAACAGTATTGTTAAATATTTCACAAATTAGCTTAAAGTGGTCGATTAAATTATTATTGAGGAATTTTGTTTAAAATCAATGCACGCTCAATCAAAGAAGCAACAAACATTATCGCATAGACCCCCTACAGATGTTAGGTTTCTTGTTTAAAATCTTTTAGTGAAATTATTATTAAACTTTATTGGTATTCAAAGTAAAAATTTGCATATGTAACTAATAATTATTAGTTACATCTGCAAATTTTTACTTTAATAAAGTTTATAAATTTATAAATAATAATAAAATAAATTATTTTAATAAATTTTCATATTTTATGGCTATTTTATGATTATAATGCATGCCTATTTATTAAAATTTGGTTTCATTTGTTAAAATGATTATATAAAAGAATTATTTTTGTTACCCCTAAATGCGCAGTGTTGTTTTTAAACAACATGCCAATTTTTCTCGAATTCTACTTTTCCGAATTAAATAAGAATTTTTTTAGTATTTTTCCCACTAACTAGCACAAACAAACACAAAACAAATATTTTACAAAGAAAAAAAATTGCACAGTGTAGGGTTAATCTATGAACAATCGACATTTTCTAGGAAACATATTTCATAGTACAGCACTCAACAATAATCTTTATGTGAAAAATCAAAATTTTAAATTGAATTCAAACGTTCTTTTGTGCAATATCTTCCCAATCCCTGTAAAACTGTTATTTTCAAGGAGTCTTTAGAAAAGTCCATTCAAAAACCAAAACATATATTATGTAAATAATCAAAA
Source organism: Octonoba sinensis (assembly GCA_038502835.1). NCBI lineage: Eukaryota > Metazoa > Arthropoda > Arachnida > Araneae > Uloboridae > Octonoba > Octonoba sinensis. Next base: position 11,240,152 of record CM076599.1, read on the forward strand.
ATGAGACTTTTGTTGCCAAAAAATTATTTAGAATAAATGATTAAAATTGCATTTTCGTAAAACTGTCCTGTTGATTGGAGTAGCAATGTTTCCAAAAGAATCGGGAGCGAAAGTACGAACATCCTTTTAGTTTCAATCAGAGAAGCAATGAATGCAAATGTCAATTTTGAAGATACTGAAATAAGATAAAAAACAATGTATGTAAGTAAAAAATGTACATATGTGCTTATTTTGTGCATAATTACGTTGTGCATAATGCATTACGTTATAAATATTTGCGTGAATTTTTGTACTTAATTACGTTGTTTTTATTTCATTTCATTTGTCGCACAAAAGGTAAACATTCCTTTGCTTATTGTAAAAGCACTTATTTTCGCGAGCCGTAAGTTTCGCGAAAATGAAGCTTTCGGTGATTTCGCGGGTTGAAAATTTCGAGAATTTTATATTAATAGAACCGAAAGTTGAAAAATCCCGAAGGTACTCAAATATAGAGCCCCTTTTGCAAAAGACTTCCTTTTGTCCGAAAATTTCGTCCCTCTCCATTGTTCTATTAAGAAAGAAAGTTGTCAAGAAAACGTTTGTAACTGTGCAATAAATCATTAAATTTTGATTAGTGAAACCTTTATGATATTTAATTAGTACTTGAGGCGAAAGCAAATGTGTCGCAAATTTTCGCGATTACGACGGACTCACGAAAATAAGTGCTTTTACAGTATTTAGCGATACTATATCATTGTTGATTTTAAGAGATGTAAAAAATCGCTTTTGAATTAAACAAGGGTTTATGTTCTACTACACCAACTGCTCGCTTTGAAATTTAAATTTAGAAACTTTCTTGTTTCTTGAAGAAAGAAAGTCATGAGCTCTCATGCATCATGAAAACAGGTATATTTCAGCACATTTAAATTCTGTCCAAATTGGACTCTACATAAGGCGTAACCTAACCAAAGTAGAACCCTTTTTGGACCGGAGTGATGCACTTTTGTAATTCTACATAACCTGGAAAATTACAGAAGACGGGGGGGGGAGAAGTTGAAGCTTTATTCCGATTGAACCGCTCTTTAAATACTTAATCGTAATTTTTTGTTCCATGTTGAGTTCATTTTGAAGCATTTTAATATTTCATCTTCTTGGATATCCCTCAACTGTATATGCACCAGCGGTCTTTACTCATTTGTGAACAATTTTGTATTAATAGAACCGAAAGTATTGCAAGTACAATTACAAGTACTACTACTACTACAGGTATATTTCTATAGGCATCCTGCATGAGTGAAGTACTCATATTGGAGCGCTGAAATTAAAATGTATGCACATTTCCAGGTGCTTCAAAAAAGTATTTTACATGTGCCATAAATATGTCAAGAGAGGGAAGAAGCGTCTATATATGTGTCTTTTTCCTCGAGTTTTAACGGTATGTAAATAAGTAGTCGAAATGAGTACACCCTTTCGGAGCGTTCTTGAAAATTTATTGCTTGGAAGTTTTAGAGGAAATTATTTGTTTAAGCGAAAGCTTCCCGGTCAGGAAAGAAACCCAAAAGGAAGTGCTTTCTGTTCCCAACGTTTGACCTTCTGACTGCTTGTCCCGCGATTTCCACGTGCAACGTAAAAATGTAAGGGAAATTGCTCATCCCGCGATTTCCACGGGCATGAGATTTTTAAGTGTATTTAAGATATTGTTCTCGCTGTTTCATCGTTAAAACGTCAGTAATGCAATTTCGGAAGTATTATGGATATTTATTAAGGTTTTATTCCAGAGATGGCTTTTGTTCCATAAAGTAGAAAAAATTTTAGCGAATCAAATTCTCTAAAAAAAAATGAACAGTCAGAGGGTTAAGCAAAAATCCTTCTGGTCGTTCTACGGCTATACAGTATAAGCTTGTACGCATAGGACAAATCGGAAAACGGAAAAAGTGCGATAAAATTAAGCTTATTGTCATTGTACTAATTGTGATAATTTCAACCTCTACGCCTTCTTGACCGAGTACCTACAACAGCAGAGAATTCCGACTAAATGGTGAAGTGCTTAATTCCTCTTTTCATTTAGCCCTACATTCCCTTGAAATTTACATCACATTTTTCTTGTGATCGGATGACTAATGTTACATAATCCTTTCTGGCAGGGAAGGATTTAGACAAGGGGGGCACAGTCACAAAAAGCAACTGAGGCCCCTGCTGATATTGTTAAGAAAAAATAGTAGAAAAATATGCACATTAAATTTAAAGTTAAAAACCGATTAAATACTAACTTAAATTCCCTAACATTGTGAAAACTTTTTAAAATAGTCTACCAGACAAGTAGCAGGTTCTTAAATATTTTTTACACTTGTTCAAAGTAGAAGAGCTCCCGCAAATAATAAAGTTAACTCATAAATTTATTTTAACATATAAACATCTCGAAGACCAGCCCCAGTCCACAACAAAAAGTCGCTCACATTACACGGCTGTGGCGACGCTGTGCTAAATCTTGCAAGGGGCACTATTTTCAAACTACAGATGAGTGCTTATAAAAGTAAAATCACGCCACCTAGTCATCGTGACGAAAAAACAGTTACATATAAATTTGCATAAACATAAATAATACAGTTCAAAAACTTCATTTACGTCGTGTCACAACAGATATCTACAGTTTTAATCAGAAGTACCGTTGTAAAAGTAAGGCCAGTCATTCTTCTACATAATATAAACTGTGATGATGTATTCTAGTTGAAGGTGTCCTTTCGATCAACAGAAGTGTCTCTTTTTTGATAAATTTGCTCTGCCCCTTTTTGAAACAACGTGAAAAAAATTATAAATTGTCCAAGAATTTTCAAAGTTCTTTAAAATAGTATATAATTCTTCCAGTTTATAATTAAATTAATTTGTCAAGAAATTTGCACCATTGTTGGATAAAGAAATCTACTTTAATAATAATAAAAAATTGCAATGAAAATTACATACAAATATTTCCAGGTCATGGAAATTGGCATATTTTTGACACATAAATAAATTACCAATTTGCACGCACAGCAGAAAGAATTCCTTATTACTTTCAAAAACATTCGCAAATATTCTTTGCATCTTTACTACAGTAGATTTTACCGGGCAAAAGTGATTGTGACTCGTATATTAGTACATATCATTTGCCATGATCATAAAAATCATGCCTCCATAAAAAATGGAATGTCTGGGGCAAGGGCGGACCTAGAAAATCTTCAAGGAGGGGGGCGACTTTGGAAGTCTCGGGGGTCTACTTTTCTTGGGGGTCTTCGAAATACATTAAAACTCACTTAGGAGTATCGACGTAGTATTCATTTGAATCAGCCAAATCGCCCCCCTTAGATCCGCCGATGGTCCGGGGGGTTTCTTCTACCTGTCATATGTTGGTAAGCTGGTAGATTCATGTCACATTCAAAGATGTTAGCAAAATTTCTTACGCACTTGCATTCTATTTTGCTTTTTTGGGGGGGAGGAAGGTCATCATTAGGGATGTATTGGATATTCATTTAACCGGATATCGAGCATCAGGTGTTCTTTTCTGACGAATCCGGAACTGGTATTCTGCTCTAACGTTTGAAACCTAAAAACTCTTTGCATATATCCCACAGCTTCCTAATGCGTAGTAAGTTCGTAATGTACATGTATTTTCAAAACACGCCAATTAACTCATTGAGTACGGAGTTATTTGAAGATTTTTATGCCCATGGGACGAATTTAACATGTCAGATGACGAGTCAGACTCTTCCACCGTAACTTCGCCCAAGTAAGCAGATGATGAGTCTCACTCGTCAAATGTACCCAGAGGGTTAATTAAATTTTTGAAATGAAATTTGACATGCCGGATAACAGGATTTTCCGAGCAGTAAACGGCTGTTATTCTGGCTACTAAAAAATAATCTGTCTGATACCGGATACCCGACGCTTTCTGGGGGACATTGGTCCATTTGTGTGCCCGCCCCTCCAGTGCACCCCTTTATACACTCGTAATATATCTTATTTATGTGATTTTTTTTGTCTGTCTTTCTCTTTTTTTTTTTTTTTGTTTGCATTGAGTGATGAAATATTAATTTGGTGAGAAGTTTCCATCACTTGATATTTTTTCCAGAGTAATTACTTAGATAGTTAAGAACCAATTAGTAAAACCAGAAATAAAGCTAAATTTTTAATCATATTCTTTTCTGAAGATTTTCTTAACATTTTTTTTTTTTTTTTTTTTTTTTGTTTTTGATTTTTAATTAAGTTTGTCGAAAAGGAATTTTTTTATTATTGTATTGCTTAAAATTATTCACATAAAAAACGTTTAAAGTCTGGAGTAAATCGACGACCTGTTGGTGCAAAATCGAAAATGCAAGACGCAGAAAGAAAAAAAAATCCAGACATATGTTTTGTCTGGACATATTTTGCAACCATCCCCTCATTTAAATAAAACCTGTTTGGTCGGGTTTTTTTAGTTTTTTTTTTTTTTTTTGGGGGGGGGGGGGAGGGAGTAAAAAATAATGCTAGCTTTTTTCATGAAATAAAATGCACTTTCGAGACATTTTTAAGCGAAGTGGATATTTATTTCCCCGTGATCCTTAATATTTTACCTTATGAGGAAGGTTTTTTTTCTTCTTTTTGAAAGAAACTGAACGAAATCACAAACGCCGCAACAGGTTTGGGTTGTTCCCCTTCCCCCACCCTCCCTTAGCACTAGTCATCTAAAAGTGCGAGTGAACCGCTCTAAGAGCAATGGAGAAAAAGAGCTTCAAGTATTTTTTTAAAGTTCTCTCGACTGTACTAAAGGAATTTTTGCACCAAAAATTTTATAAACTGTGATTAAAAATGCTTGTGGGGAATGATAACTAGGAAGATGATGATAAATATATTTATAGACCTTTTAAGAAATTTAGATGCTTAGGCTGATGTAAGCTTATTGTTGTATTGTTCTTTATTTGAAAAATGTGAACTAACAAAAAAGCATATGGTTTTAGTACGAACAAAAATAATTTTTAGAATAGACAACAAAGAGTGAAATAAAATTTTCCTACTGCATTTTCCGAAAAGAAAAAAAACTCAGTTTCCAAACAAATCTTCTTCATCTACATCAAAGCTTTCGTTTTTTAGATTGGGTTTATAGCTAAAAAATACGTATTTGCATGCACAAAGTTTTATTTTTCTGTGACATTTTTGAACGATAATTCAGAAAAACTAAAAATGAGTTACAAAATTTGCCTTTTTTGGAATATGATAAGTGAGTCACAATGATCTCTTGGAGGAAATCAGTTGTGCCTTACTGATAATTTTATTCAGAAATTTTAAAAAAATTCTGCTGTCAAAATTTATCTTTTATCTTCCCCTAAGAGCAGCCCAACGGTCCGGGCTTCAAATTCCTGCCCGCAGATGGGGATTTGTTATAGTGTAGCACACGAGGGTGCGTCATGCAGGCTCCTTCTATATATCATGCAGTGATATTTTTAACCGGCTTCAAGAAGAAGAAGTGCTGTCTGTTTTTCTAAGCCGAAACCTTCCTTCGTTTTACGCATGCGTCAGGACTGCTTCAATTTTATCGAAGTAGGGGTCACAGAAGAAATAAAGATGAGGATATGGTTACTTTTTGAGAAGAATAACAAACAGCTGCGTTCTTTTTCTTTCCTTTTTGTGCTAAATATTCTAATGAGAAATGGAATAATTCAACGTCGAGAAAAATAAAAAAATACTTGGCAGAAAAAAAAAACTTCCATAACTGGTCTCAGCGTATCACCTCTTCGACACATGAAATCGTTCCCAGCTGATAGTCGCGGCTTTCGAGAACAAACAGTAGTGTTCCTGTAATTTGGTTTGGTTGTTTCTTCATGCTCTGATTTAGAGATTCCTTCTTCTCCTTCTCTTCTTTTCTTCCTTTATTTTCTTAACAGCTAAATTTTAAAAGTTAAAATCTCGTGCCATATCATCTGTCCATGCTTTTTTTAATTGTATTTGCAGTAAAAAGATTAACATTTAGAAACTTTTGGGGGGAAAAAAGCAGAATTTAAAGAAAATTAAATTATAATTTAATAAATAAGAGATTGAATTTGACATCCTTTTACATTTGCTAATTATTTTCTTTCACATAAAAGAAACATTATGTTTCCAAAAGAACTGCTATAAAGGTATTTGAAACAATTTGAAGCCTAAGACAATTTGGGCAAGTAGAGAGTACGGCTGGTGTTAGAAAATCGAGTTTGACATGAAGCAGGTTCATTTAATTCTGACCCCTTTAGGGAACTGAACCCTTTTTCTGAACCCTTTTTTAGGAGTTAAATTTTAACGTATACTTCATTGTTTAGTTCAATTTTCAATGAATCAATGCTGCAACTATATTCTACTTCTGAAGCGCTTATTTAATTACATATACTTTTAGTGGGAATTAAAAATAAGCAATGCGAATTACTGAAGCCCCAAAAAATAAATTTTGAAATTGAAAGCTATATTTTGAAACATCTCTTATGAAAATGAATATATCAAAGGTACGAAAGTTTTAAGAAATATTCTACTTAAATAACTGCAAAAGATGAGAGGAAAGGAGTCGCATACCATCATTAATGTGAAAAGCATTATTGATTCATTCTATTTTAAAATTATGTGGAAATAAATTGCGAAAGACTTGTTTGTGAGGTTGGGGAAATCTGCTTCTATTCTTTCAAGACTTTTAATGCGTCGCAAAAATTTTAAATTTTACTTGAACTGTATAAGATTTCCTCAAAAATATTTTTAAAAAACGAACTAAAATCATTCACAAAGAAAATTTTTTTTCTTGTCCTATTCTGTAAGGAAACTTTTCTAAAGATTTTAGCAAACATATTTTAATGTACTAGAGCAACTTAATATTTTCAATATGATATCGTCTTTCAGTATTCCAATAACATCCTAAAAATCTTAGTATGAAAAAATATCTTTTCTCAAGGAAAATTTCACATTGATATCTGTTCATTCATAGTATTTCTGCAGGGATTTCTTTGTACGAGAATATGCAAAGTATTCGGATGTTTCTCAAGGGTATAATAAACCCGTTTCTTTTTTCTTTCTTTCTTTCTTTTCATTGAATTACAGGGTTTAAACTGTCAACAATGCAATGAATGTTAATGTCGCACTTTTAAGTCAATATCATTAAAAAATATAATCTTTAAGTCAATATCTTTTAAGCCCTAAAAAAACTTTTTTCTACTTTCGTTGAGGTGTAGAAAAGGTGACGTTGGTTGCAAAAGGTGCTCAGAAAAAAATTTAAGTATATTGCTTTTTTTTTTTTTTTTTTTTTGTGTGTGTGTGGAAGTTTCAATTAAGTGCGTTTTTACCAAAATTTAAAAAAAAAATCTATTTTTGTTTATTTTTTTGGCTTACCCTATGTATGCTATTCTCATGTGTCAACTGTTTCTTGTTTCATAAATATTTTTTACATTATATTGGCAACGATGTTAAAGACAGAGGTTTTTTGTCCCAAACTAAGGCTCAATTTTTCTGAAACAAAACCATTAAAAATGATTACATTTCATCAATAAGTAAAAACTTAATTTCTCAAAAGTTATAAATATTATTGCTCATACGTCTGACATATTTAAAGCTGTGCTTTTCCTCTGTGCACCTCATAATGACCTTGACCTCCGCAATTTTAATGCAACCATTACAGTTTTTCCCCCTTTCCACGAATTTATGGTAATCATTGCCACACTAAGCAGAGATAATTTGGCATTTTATACGACAAGGAATAATTTATTGGTCTATTCCGTTGATTGATCACTAAATGAGGAAACCATTATCAACAGGTGTGGGGGGGGGGGTACATCTCAGTATGATGAAGACCTAAATTTTACGTATCACAATAGAAAACACAATTAATAAAGCAAAATAAGTCGTGTCTGTAACAAATCAGTAAAGGATTCTTTCTTTTAAAACGACAAACTCCTAAGATTAATGACCAAAGTTTTTTTTTTTCCTTTGAATAAATTATTCATTATTAAAGGAAAACAATTGCTGAAAATGCCCTCTTAAATCTACTTTGTGTCATAAAATGCCTTTTAATTATAATTTGTAAGGTATTGCCTACTTTCTATTCTCAAGGTCGTTCATATACTTGTCTTCTGGTCTATTATCAATTTGAAAAATGGATTACATAAATTAGAATTATAAATATAGAACTGTCAAACAGACTAGACACCCGCGCAATTCAAAACGTAATATCGTCGAATCCTATAACGAAAACAACAAAATTTTTCATTTCAAAAACCTGAAAATGGTGCAAATATTTAAAACGCATTCATAATTTTTGCAAAGTTTTAAAAAATGTTCATGAACAAAAAGCTATCTTTCTGCTGCCTAGCTGCTCTTAGCATCGCTGTTTTTTTTTTTTTTTTTTTTTTTTGCTATTACGTAGTAGCTAAAAATCATTCAGAATGTGAAATTATTTTAGAAATTTTAAAAAAATAACTTGTACTTTTTTTAAACTGATTTATCATTAAAGAAGTAAAAGACACTTCCATTTTCGATTGAAAATATTATTTCTTAAAAATTTCAATTTTTAAAATTATTTATTCTATTTTTTTGCTATTTGTGTTGTGGCTAAAAATTCTCAATATTATATTTGTGTGTTTTACATTGTAAAAAAATATTTTTATGTTTGGAGAATACTGGTTAAAACCGTCGTTACCTTACGAAAATTTACCCGTTTATACCCCACGTAACCTACACCAGACGAAAGTATAATATTTGCCTTTGAAATGTTCATAAAATCCTCCTATATTTGCAACAATCTTGCACTAATAGAAGTAAATCGTACCTATATTAATGAATTCAAGACAATGACCTCACTCTAGGATCCCTCTTTCCCTAAGCTACAGTTTCAGAATATGACCTTCAATTTACTGGTTTGGCAAAAGCTAAGATTCGGATTAGGACATTCAATTTATTGGTTTAGCAAAAGCTAAGATTCGGATGTTTCTCAAGATATAATAGTCCCGCTTCTTTTTCCTTTCTTTCTATTCTTTTTTTTTTTTTTTTTCATTGAACTATAAGGTTTTTAACTGTCAACAATGTAATGAATTTCGGTTAGCGTTCCCTTAATTTCTTGTAAAATGCTCTACAACTAAGCAACAAACTGTAAAACGCTATCGATGATACCCCATTCGCTCTCTCTAGTTCTTTCTAGTTAAGGCAGGATTGGATATGTGCAGAGTGAAAAAAGCATTTCCGACTTGGAGATTTTCTACTTTAATAGAGAATGTGTTCTAAACCAAACCTGCTAGCGTCAGCTTGGGAATTTTTACGTCCAACCTGCTGAAAAAAAGGTATGTAGTTCTAGGAGATAAAAACGCATATTGAATTTAGGAAAATCTTTCATTAAAACAATTTTGAGCAAGTTAATCAGTACACTTTATTCTGGGGGGGGGGGGTGAATTAACTGATTTCTCAAAAATGAAATACAGTCCTGTAAAACAGCAAACGATGAAACTTCAGCTCGAACCGAAGAAAAAGAATTATACATGTGAACATTTTTAATTGATTCTATTTAAAAAATTTCTTCGAACAGAGTATCAATATTCTTGAAAATAGTCCATTATTTAATGAACTGTTTTAAAACCAGAGCATTTGTCGCTGTTGATCTTTGTCTGGCCATGGATTACATTTGTTATTGATGGAACGGAATTTATTTTCGGAACTACAACTTAAAAGAAAGGTTGAAGAATGAACCTGTTTTTGTGATTACGTTATTAATGAATAGATAAAGAAGGATTCAAGGGGAAGTCTTCTGTCAGACGAGAAAATTGTTGAAGAGAGGCGAAGGAAAAAGATAAGCCAAACGATTATGAAAAAAAGAGAGAGAGAGAAACCGATAAAGCTTAAATTTATCCATTGAAAAGC